>CM057451.1:112227500-113477500 GCA_016271365.2 Neoceratodus forsteri
CTTGCAGAAGGTATGGCTTCCCACCACCTTCCCCAAGGGGAGACTCTGCACCTGGTTTGCATTGGCAGTGTTATGATTGCTCTTTGAGGAATTCTCCACTGTTCCCTGTTCATCCTCCATCCTTGAGTCACCAGCGGGAGAACTGAGGGACGCCGGGGACCGCCCTCTGTTTATACCATGCGTGATGTTGGGTGGAGAGGTGGTCTCTGCCATAGACTGCTAACTAGATGTTTTGTGGGGTCCTGCCGACTTCAGTGCTATGTGCTCTCTGCTGCAAGAGCCTCTCCAGAAGATCTGCTGTTACAGTAAGTTCTTGTGTAACTTATCTTTTGAGGGCTCTTGTCATCCAGCCTGCCTTCCTCCCACCATCCCCCTTTTGGGGTCCTCTGCACAGACTGGCTACATGCTGTAGCCAGCTTTTTATTGGGCCTCTGTTGCCCTCGCGCCCCAAAATACCATATGGCACAGGTTTGCTCCCTTAGTCTCTGGGGAAGGAGACTGAAGGAGTGGGGCTGCATACACATTTTATAAGGTTGGTGACATCGGTAGGTGCTGTTGGCATAGGCAGCCCCAATGGTACTACTCAGAAATCTTCCATGTGGAACCTGCTTAACCAGTGAAGTTTCTACGGTGTGACCTGATGACCGAGATCCCCCACAAATATCTACTGTTACAGTAAGTTCTTAAGTAACTGTTCTTTTTGCTCTCTGAACCTCCAGGATGTTTTTTCACATTCCTGTCCGGTTCAGAGTTGAAGGGATCCTGCACCAGTTATAGGACATGCCATTCAGCCTGTCCTCTGGCCGGTCTTAGCCAAATGCATGGCAGTGGTAGACCCACCTGTGGCACCCTAGGGCTTTGGGTGGGTGGGGGGTCATCTACCTGGATGGACTGGCTGGTGCCGGTCCATCCAGAGATGCAGTGGTGAGATCCACAAATGTGGCCTTCCAGCTGTATTGAGACTTGAGCACCTGGGTACCAGTTCAGACTTGTCAGAGTTGACCAACAGAATCAAGTTCATTGTGACTGACTCCTGAGGGCCAAGGCTTGCCTTCTGGAGGACCGAGCACTGGATCTTAACCTACTTTAGCAGGAAGTGCTTACATCGTAGCTACTTATCAGCCAGTAGCTTTGGTAACAGACCTGAGAACAATAGTATTATAAGCAAGTGTTTTATAGCAGACTCATCAGAACAGCTAATATTTTTCAAGTCAAACTACCTCTGGCTGGAAGCTGCAATACTGAACATAGGATTTGCAAGAAAGCGAGTTGTGCTCGCAACAGAAGGAGGTGAACTCTACAATTGTCTTTGGTTTGTAGCAGATATTCTGCAGGTGGAGGCTACTTCTAACTGAAAGGTGAAATAAGGAACTTAGAATTATCAGGAAAAGACGACGATCTTTGTTACAATTCTTAAGATTTTCAGTGCAGGAAGAGTTTAAAGCACAGCTGACTTATTTTGGGGCTGACTGCTTTCAGAGCACAAACCACCAGGCTGTTTTGGGGCTGGGGAGGTTTTACCTGTGTCTGACTTTGATGTCTGCATTTTTCTCTGTTTGATTAACAGGGTATTTTCTCTGTCAAATTGTTGTGTGGGGTATCTTGCTGACAGGAAGGCACTAAATGTGGCCCGGTGGGTCAAGCTCTTAGCTGATTGTTTTGTGAGGGCAGAGTTGGGCCCACCCCACCCCCCTCACCCCACCCACCCCTGGAAATAGTTCCTTCATACCTGGGGTTCTGACATAATTTCGTCGAGTGCAAGGTGCATATCACTGTTATATGCTCTCTAGCACACTGCACTGATAATATAAGCGTACACATTGTATAATATATATTTCTGTATGACAAACCAATCACGCACACAAAAAAGAGTAGATAAACATGTGGGGAGTAGTGCAATGTAATGGCTGTGGGGCAGCAGTCTTCCGGGAGTCTTTCTGGAGGCTGAGATGCTGCCCTATTTGCAGACAACTCTCTGCCCTGAGGGAGGAAGTTGCTCGTCTTCAGGCCACACTGGACAGTAGTAAGGGAACCTTCCCCCAGGCCACACTGGACAGTAGGAAGGGACCCTGCCCCCATCCAGGGAGCACCAGAGCCACCGCCACTATCTCAGAGGTTGCAAAGAAAGCACAGCCGTTGGACCACAGTGGGCTCAGGGAGGGTGAGGATGATGGAACAGAGGCACACCCAGTCAGTTGTTCCACTCCACAATCCATACACCATTCTGGGGGAGCATAGCTCCCCTATGGATGCACCTGCAGAGAAGACTAAGGAGGCTGAGGACAACTATCACAAGGGAGGCCCACAGGAAGGAGGCAGAGGACACTACAAGGAAAGGAAGCAGCTCCTGGTGGGGGACTCGGTTATTAGGGGGATAGAATTGGGAGCAGGAAAACTGAGTAAGGTGCCTGCCTGGTGCCATGGCTTGGAGGGAGGAAGTGCATCCTCAGGATCACGAGAACAGCTGTGCCGAGTCTGAGCTGGATGTCATTGTCCACCTAGGGACAAATGACTTGGCTCAACATGAGATTAGAGCAGTGCAGAAGGACTTTGTAGAATTGGGAGGGGCCTAAGACAAATGCTTTACACAGTATCCTTCTCTGAGGTGCTGCTATCAATGGCATGAGTGGTAGTACTTTACCATGCAGTTTAATGAATGGTTGAAAAAAATGGTGTGAGTACAGGGTTTGGCTTCATTGGGGACTGGGGTTCCACCTGGAGGGACACCAGCCTATACTAGCAGGATGGTCTGCATCTGTCCAGGAAGGAACAAGTCTTTTGAGCAATCGGTTTAAATGCTTCATTGGCAAGTTTTTAAACTAGTCAAGGGAGGCACTGATAAGCAGCAGGAAAATCCCAGCCTCTCCCTACAAAACAGGGTACTAAATGAGAAAAGACAGGTAGAAAGGTCAGTGGGGATGCTGCAACAGAAGGTAAAGCCATCAAAAAGAGAGCAATGAGTACCAATGCCCGTAGTCTGAGTAACAAGCTTCCTGAATTAGTGGCCTTGATGGAAGAGGAACATCTGATATCGTGGCAGTCACAGAAACATGGTACACACAAAACCATGACTGGGGCGTAAACATACCAGGATACACTATCTACAGGAGGGACAGGGAGGGTAAAGAGGAGGAGGAGTAGCTCTTTACATAAGGGAAGGAATCAAAGCAACAGAACAAAAGGGGAAAACGGAGGAGAAGCACTGTGGGTAAATTTGGAGACTGGCAATGGAACCACAATCCGCACAGGGGTTGTATACAGACCCCCTTCTCAGGAGGAGGAAATGGACAAGGAAATGATAGAAAGTATACTTAGAATGGCAGAAAAAGGGGAGATATTGCTGATGGGTGATCTGAATATGCCAGATGTTAACTGGAGTGCAGTTGCAGCAGCCACTTCGAAGAGTGGGGTTATTCTTGATGCCCTACAGGGAGCATGCCTTAGACAACTAGTATTGGAGCCCACTCGAGAGGGAGCAATTTTGGACCTGGTCCTCTCAAATGGAGATGGAGAGAGGATCTCAGATGTAGAAGTGGGTAGCCATCTGGGAACTAGCGACCATCGAACAGTATGGTTCACAAACACAGCAATAGAGTAAAGTCATACAAAGGCAAAAGTACTGGATTTTAGGAGGGCTGACTTTGCCAAAATGGGTGATGCCTAAGGAATGCACTAGCAAATGGGCAGGAAGGAGGTGGAAGAACAATGGGAATAATAAAACTGCCATCACAGAGGTAACAAGCCTTTGTGTGAAGCAAATAAACAAACAATGTAAGAAACCACTATGGTTCTCAAAGGAAGTGGCAGTGAAGATTCTAGAGAAAAAGAAAGCATTCAGGAAGTACAAGGAATCACAGAAGGAGCAGGACAGAGAACTGTATCAGTTAAAGCAAAAGGAAGCTGGGAAGGCAGTCAGAACAGCAAAGGCCCAAACCAAGGAAAAGATGGCCAGCTCGGTTAAGAAGGGGGATAAAACCTTTTATAGGTACATCAGGGAGCAAAGGAAGACCAAGGGAGGGATAGTGAGGCTTAATAAAGGAGAGGGAGGGTGGGCAGAGGGTGACTGAAAAGGCAAAGTTACTAAACAAATATTTTTGCTCAGTATTTACAAAGGAAGATGGGGAGGTACCTAAAACAAACAGTAGAAACACTCTGGGTACAGAAGTTGATACCAGCCCATTTACAGAAGAAAGGGTTCTGAAAGAACTCTTAAAACTGAAGGTGGACAAAGCAATGGGGCCTGATGGGATTCATCCCAGAATTCTAAAAGAACTAAGGGTAGAACTGGTGACACCACTGGCTACCCTCTTTAACAAATCATGGGAGGATGGGTTGGTACCAGAGGACTGGAGGAGGGCAGATGTGATTCCCCTTTACAAAAGCGGGAGCAAGGCAGAAGCAGGAAACTACAGACCTGTTAGTTTAACCTCAGTGGTAGGGAAAATGATGGAATCACTTCTGAAGGAAAGAGTTGTCGAGTATCTAGAGGCCAGAGGGGCACAGGACCCAAGGCAGCATGGATTCACAGTGGGAAGGTCATGCCAGACAAATCTGATAGATTTCTTTGACTGGGAGACCAAAGTAGTAGATCAGGGAGGGGCTGTGGACATGGCCTACCTAGACTTTAGCAAGGCATTTGACACAGTCCCACACAAGATTAATATACAAGTTAGCCAGCCTGGGAGTGGGTCCCAAGATGACAGCCTGGGTAAAGAATTGGCTGGAGAATAGGACACAAGATAATAGTAAATGAGTCCACTCAAGAAAGGGGATCTTACTTGAGACACAGCTCTTGCAGCAGGTTACACATTAGGACTGAAGCGGCAGGTGTCGGGACCCCACAGAAAATTCTAGCTAGCTATCTTCAGCGGGGCCCTTTGGCGTCAGTCCCGCCTCCGTCAGGTGTGTGGGTACAAAGGCGGTTCCTTGGATTCTCCAGTTCTTTCCGCCGTCGACTGGCTTGTCCCTTTGGTTACAGTCTAGCGCGCGACGCGTGGTTTAGTGCTTCTCTTCGAGAAATTTGATTTTCTTCAAGCAAGACCTTTGCTGATGTCCTCTCCGACCTCTGGTCACTCCTCCAAGTGTGCTTGCGGGAAACGGATCCCCTTCAAGGACCTCCACACAGCCTGCATTAGGTGCCTGGGCCCAGACCACGATACCCGGGCCTGCTCGTCCTGCCAGGGTTCAACAGTCGTACCCGGGTCAGACGGCCCTTCAGGCTTTTTGTTGAGTAAAGCTGAAGACCATGTTCTCCAAGGGGGAATCATCTTCTCAAAATCCACAAGCAGCGGAGAAACGAAGGGAGAAGGCCCCTTCCAGGTCACGCAGCTCCGGTTCTAGGTCCGACCGCTCTCCCTCCAGGGCCAGCTCTCAGCCTCCCCCGGCTGCGGTAAGGAAACCACCTTTTCAGGCCAAGTCCGCCAGGCCGTCCTCGTCTTCCTTCAGGCCTTGGCGAAGTCCGAGGTGCCACCATCATCATCACAAGTCGGGTTCCCGCCCTTCGGTACCCGACGTCAGGTCGTCTTCTGTGCCTCCGCAAGACATGGAGCTCACGCCCTTAAAGAGACCTGTGGACCCGACGCCCGGCACGACGTCGTCGGCAGCGCGCATACCTCCCTGGAGCCGCCGTCGGCCAGGCGAGCAGTCGCCGCCAAACCATCACCTCAGCGGGCGCGGTAGAGGGCGATGTCCGCTCCTCCTGAGAAGAGGCCCTGGCGCCTCCGACCGGCGGTCAGGGACTTTAACTGAGGAGGACTGCGCAGCCGAGACCAGGCAGGCGGCCCGGTTCGTCAGCTCCCAGGAACCCTCGCCGTTACCAGAGCCCCTCGGGCCGATGCGGACCAGACGACCACCCACGGCGCCCGGGCGTTGTCGAGACCTTTCTTTAGCAAGTGAGATCTCTTCACCTCCTGGTGGGACACCATAAAGAGACATGGTTCCTGTTCCTCCTCCTCCGGTTCCTGCACCCCCTTAGCCATCTGGGCGGCAGGCGTTTACCTTCTCCCCGGGAGCCTAGATCCCCTCCCAGGGGGAGACCAGAAAACGAGACCTCCGTTGAAATCTTCTTCTGGATCACCCAGCCCCAAGAGATCCAGGAGACACCGACATTCGCCGTCGACTGAGAACACGGGATCAGACGACTATGCCTCTAGGTCCCCATCTCCACTCTCCATCTCTTCTCCGGACCCACGTGAGATGCCTAAATCTCCTCCGGATGATCCTTCGTTCCTTGATATTATGAGACACATATACAAGAGAACATGGGATGGGATGCAGAAGACCTAGACCCTGAAAGTGTACGCCTCGCCAAATATCTTCGGCAGAAGGACCCCAAGCCTGTGGTGGTACCACCCTTAGACACTTTTGTGGACGTCACCAAGGCAGCGTGGAAGCGTCCACATTCGCTCCTGGCGATGCCGAAAAAAGCTGATAGTTTGTACAAGTCTCCTAAGGAAGACCAGTACTTGGCCTTGGCAACCTCAGGCCGATTCTCTGGTCATCACAGCCTCACATGACCCGGTCACAGAGGCCGCAACATTTGAGCACCCTGCCACGGACCCAGAGTCCAAGCAGTTGGGCCGCGTTGGGTAAGCGCACGTATGCCTCCATACCTCGCCATCAGATCCATGAACTATTTAACCCATGGTTCAGTTCCAGAGCGCTTTGTGGGAACAGGGTCTGAAGCGGCTGAAAAATTGCCTGAAGGTGAGCAGAAGGAGGAGATGCTTCCAGCTCCTCCGTGCAGGTTCAGGCGTGGGGACCCAAGTGCTACGAGCAGCGTGCGACTCCGGCGGACTCATCGGCCCTGAGCAGCAGCTTCTGGCGTATGCCTCCGGAGGGCTCCTGATTCTGGCGTCCTGGTTTACTGGGACGTCAGAAAAATATTATGGGCCGCTCCTTTTGGCGCGAAGTCTTGTTTGGTAATCCTTCAGAGAAGATCATTACCAGACTTCAAGAGGCCGGGAAGGCGGTAAGGTCGGTTCAGGCCATGTACCGACCCAAGCTTGGTTCCTTTCGTAGGAACCAAAGCCGTTTTCGTGGGTGGACGCAGAGGCAGCAGCCCCGCTCCGCTGCACATCAGAGGGGCTCCGGCTTCCGTAGAGCCCAGGGGAAGCAGCCCGCCAGCAGAGGTCAGCGTTCTCCTAAGCCGGCCCAGCCAGCGGGCCCATCTGCCGCCACAGCCTGACTCCTTTCCGGCCCCCGCCCCTCAGGATCAACGGGAAATCATGGTTGGGGGTCGCATTGCAAACTTCCTGCCGGGATGGCAGGCTATAACCACCGACAGGTGGGTTCTTCAGTTGGTCAGTCTAGGCCACTTTGTAGAATTCGCAGAAAAGCCACCCTCGAGGCCTCCTTTGCTCTCCCGGTATCCGGGTCAGCACAAAGCTTTGATCTGGCAAGAAGTACTCGCGCTCCTGCGAAAGGGAGCGATAGAGTAGAGTATGTCCCGGAGAACCAGACAGGGCAAGGATATTATTCCCACTTCTTCCTGGTTCCAAAGAAAACAGGGGACCTCCGTCCGATTCTGGACCTCAGCGACCTCAACGTGTCGATCGCCTACAGAAGATTGCATAGTGACTCTTCGGGTCTTATTCCCATGCTGAAACAGGCGCCTTTTAGTGTCTCTAGACATGCAGGGCGCATACCTGCATATCCCTATAGCTCAAGCACATGAGGTTCCTGCGCTTGAGTTTCTCGACCACCACTTTCAGTTCCGAGCCCTTCCGTTCGGACTGTCATCCGCACCAAGGGTCTTTACCAAGTGCATGGCAGTCGTGGCAGCATCTCTGAGGAGACAGGGCCATTATGTGTTCCGTACCTGGCTGACTGGCTTCTCATGGCCGCCTCAGGAGGCGTTGCTACATCCGGTTCAGAGCACCCAGGATCTGTTCGGTCTCTGGGCATCCTCGTAAATTACGAAGTCTCTCTGGTACCATCATGAAACTGCAGTTTATAGGCAGTACTGGACACTGTTCAGGGAAGAGCTTTTCTTCCGGACGACAGGCGGAGGCGCATCAGATCCCTCATAAAGGTTTATCGTCCGAACAAAGATCGTACCTGCCAGGTCGGTCCTTACGCTTGCTCGGACACATGGCTGCGGCCATTCCTACTGTCCTTTCGCAGGCTCCACATGCGGGTAACTCAGTGGATGCTGAAGTGCAATGGGACCTAAGCAAGACCACTTGCAGCATCCGGTCAGAATCACAATTCCGTGATTCGAGACTGGCAGTAATTAGCTAGTCCAGGGTCGCTCTCCACAGGCGTCCATTCGTGAGCGCCCGTCCCGGAGGTAACCCTCACCACAGACGCCTCAGGTCTTGGGTGGGGGCACACCTGGACGGGTAAAGTCCCAGAATGCGTGGACCCGATGGAAGCTCATCTTCATATCAATGTCCTAGAGATGAGGCGGTTCTCTATGCCCTGCAGGCCTTTCAGTCAGTAATCCCACCGTGTACTCTTCTGCTTCAGACAGACAACACGGCGGTGATGTATTACCTCAACAAACAAGGAGGTGCACACTCTTTCCCCCTTTGCAGGGAAGCCATGAGGGTGTGGGATTGGGTAATCGGACACGGCGCAAATCTGATCACTGTGCACGTTCCCGGGGTGGACAACACGATTGCAGACGGCCTGAGTCGATCCCAGGCCAGAGTCCACGAGTGGGAACTTCAAGAGGTAGCAGAGGATCTGTTTCTTCGATGGGGAATTCCAGAACTAGACATTGCATCCCATCAGCATAAAACTGCCCAAATTTTGCTCGCTGGATCCAGGGCCTGGTGTTTTCTGGTGAGACGCGTTATCCCTTTCCTGGGCGAACGGCTTCCTCTACTCTTTCCCTCCCTTCCCGTTGATCCAGAGAGTTCTTCTCAAACTGCGCAGGGAGCACGCACTCATGATCCTGGTGGCCCCGTTCTGGCCCAGACAGATCTGGTTCCCTTTGTTGGTGCAACTCTCTCAGGAACCCCCGCTCCTGTTGCCGCTCAGCTCCCACCTCCTGTCTCAGGAGAAAGGTTCACTTGTCCATCTGGACTTACGTTCATTGAACCTGCATTCTTGGCTCCTAGAGACATAGCCATCTTGCGTCACGGGGTCTCTGCAAGAGGTTGCAGAGGTCCGTTCTGCAGCCAGAAAGCCGGCAATGCATGCGACGTACGCCATGAAATGGCGCAGTTTTTGTTTATGGTTGCGAGCATGCAATTTTTCCCCTTTAGGTTGTCCTATGGGAGTAATTTTGGATTATCTGCTCTCCCTTTCATTCGGGTCTAGCCTACTCCTCTATTAAGGTGCACCTCTCTGCCATTTCGGCCTATCACCTCCCGGTGGGACATCATACAGTGGCTCAGTTGGACGCTTCTCGGGAATTTCTTAGGGGAGTGTTACACCTTAGACCTCCTATTAGGGACCCTGTGCCTCCGTGGGATCTGCTCTTTGTCCTGGAACAACTCACGCTCCCCCCCTTTGAACCTGCCGCGGATTGCGAGCTACGTTTTCTGTCGTGGAAAACATTGTTTTTAGTTGCTGTTACTTAGGCGAGAAGAATATCTGAACGTCACGCTCTTATGTGCAAAGAGCATTATTTAGTTTTCCACTGGGACAGAGTATCCCTGAGGACAAACCCTAAATTTTTGCCTAAGATGGTCTCTTCACTCACTCTGAACCAGGATATTGACATTCCGGTCTACTTCCTGAGTTACTTGAATAGAGGAGAGGCTCTGCTTCACACCCTGGATGTTCACCGCAGCCTGAGGTATTACCTCAACAGAACTAAATCTTTTCGTAGTTCTGAGCAGCTTTTCGTTTCCTTCTCTGAGAGAATGATGGGCCAACCCGTATCCAAACAGTCCCTTTCTCGCTGGCTTGTCCAGTGTATTTCTTACTGTTATGATGTAAAACAAAGGCCCCTCCCGGGCACAGTCCGAGGTCATTCTGCTAGAGGTGTGGCCACCTCCTTTGCAGCACTCAAACGTCTCCACCTCTGCTATATGTGCTGCAGCCACTTGGAGTTCTGTGCATACCTTTATCAGGCATTATAGCATGGACATCGCCTCTCGGCGAAGGGCTGGTTTCGGCCTGGCGGTGCTACAGGGTCTCCTGTCCTAGGTTCAGGACCTGGAATTCATTTCCTATTTTCCTCCTCTCGGAATTTCTGGCAGCGTTACTGCTTGGGAATCAGTCCTCCTGGTGTAACCTGCTGCAAGAGCTGTGTCTCGAAGTAAGATAGTACAGTTATGTAAGAACTTACCATAACAGTAGATCTTCGAGAACAGCTCTTGCAGCAGGTACCTTCCCGCCCACCTTCCCCCTTGGAGGAGGCATGGGTCAGTCTTTCTGAGCAGGGATTTATACCTTTCTGTCTTCTGACGGCGAATCCTCGGTCTCCCATTTCGATGTCAGCCTGCGGCCGGAAGTCTCCGGCGGGAGAACTGGGGAATCTGGCGGGACCGCCCCCTTTTGTACCACGCCTGACGTCGGAGGCGGGACCGACGTCGGGGGCGGTCCCCGCTGAAGATAGCTAGCTAGAATTTTTCCGTGGGGTCCTGACGCCTGCTGGCTTCAGTCCTAATGGTGTAACCTGCTGCAAGAGCTGTTCTCTAAGATTTACTGTTACGGTAAGTTCTTGCGTAACTGTACTTTACTAGTGGGGTACTGCAGGGTTCAGTATTGGGACCGGTCCCCTTCATTGTCTTTATGCGACATTGCAGAGGGACTGGAAGGAAAAGTATGTCTCTTTGCAGATGACACAAAGATCTGCAACAGAGTTGATGCACAAGGTGGGGTGGAAAGGATGAGAAGGGACTTGGCAAGGTTAGAGGAATGGTCAAATGTATGGCAGCTTAGATTCAGTGCTAAGAAGTGCAAGGTAATGCACCTGGGAAACAAAAACCCAGGGGAAGAGTACACAATGGGGGGTGAGATACTAACAAAAATGGAAAGGGACCTGGGGGTAGTCATATCAGATGACCTAAAGGTGGGCAAGCAATGTGAGAGGGCAGCAAGGAGGGCTGGGGGGATACTGGGATGCATAGGGAGAGGCATCACCAGTAGAAAATGGGAAGTTATTATCCCTCTGTACAGACAGCTGGTGAGACCCCATCTGGAGTACTGTGTGCAGTTCTGGAGACCCAATCTCATAAAGACATAAACAAGATGGAAGCTGTCCAGAGGAGGGAAACTAAAATGGTGCAGGGTCTGCACTGGAAGACACATGAAGAGAGACTTAAGGAGCTTAATATGTATAGCCTCAGGAAAGAAGGAAGAGGGTACATGATAGAAACTTTCAAGTACCTCAAGGAATCAGCAAAGTCCAAGAGGTAGCATCTTTCAAAAAGAGGTGTGCAAGACAATGGGGCACAATTTGAAGATGGAGAGCTCAGAGGTAATTTAAGGAAGTATTTTTCACAGAGAGGGTTGTGGATGCATGGAACGGCCTTCCGGAGGAGGTTGTGGAGTCAAAATCAGTGGTGGAATTCAAGCATGCATGGGACAGTCATAAGGCAATTCTAGGGGGTGGGGGCAGGAGGAAGTAGGCTGCTGGTTAACTAGGATCTGCAGCTTATCCATTAGGTAGGGAAATGGGCAGACTGGGTGGGCCAAGCGGTCCTTATCTGCTGTCAAATTCTATGTTTCTATGTTACTTTGCCCAGTCATTTCAGGTTGGGCTCTTGCACCCTGCTGGGCATTTCCTGAAGTTGCTGGGGTGCATGGCATCCTGTACCAGTGTGATATGTTGGGCCTTCTAGCAGATTCATCTCCTTCAGTGGGAGCTGGGCTGTCTGACCAGGTGGTCACAGGGACCCAGCCAGTGTGGTACACAATCAGACTGTGGCTGGTCGCAGAACATCTGGAGGAGGGAATCTAGTTTGCCCAGAGCCAACCATCTTGCTAACTGACATGGTGGGGTAGCGCACCTGGGAGACCAGTCATGGGTTTTGGTTCATCCTGCGAGTCCTGTCACCACATAAACCTGCTGGAGCTCCGTGCAGTGCACTTGGCTGTGATGGAATTTGCTTCGCTAATCAGTGGACTGGTCATTAAACACCTCAGCCATGTTTTGCCTGAATGGACAGGGTGGCACGGCACACCTGGACCCTTGTGCACAGCCTGGGCACCAAACTCTTGGCAATTCATGTTGCAGGAGAGATTAATCAGCTGTCGGGCACTCCCAGTTGGGTTTCAAAAGTTCGATAGTGCAGAGTTCTGTGAGGCATGTCTGCACTTTACGGCTGCTCGGGGGTGGGGGCCCCGATCAAGAGTGTTTAAAAATAAATAAATAAATAAATTTTGGCAGCTCTAATCTGGGATAGTTGGATATTTCCCTTTTAATGTTCTGGGACAGCACACATTAAAACCGTAAACAGCAATTGATTCCTCCAGGAGCAACAAGTGTAGAGGGTTTTTTCCCATTTACATGGGATGGAAGCAGATTGCTTATGCCATGCAGTAGCTTGCATCTAAAGCGAGCAGTTGTTGCTTAGAGAACAAACTAGTTTAAAAGCACAAATCCCAGTGTTGTGTGCATCTGTAACTAGGGCTGTGTGATTCCCCACATGTTGCCATTTAGCTCATTTGGGTGAGGAACTTTTAAGGGGTATGGTGCACAGAATCAATATGTTAAACGTCTGTTCCTTATTTCTTACTCTAGGTCAGCAGCTTCAAGAAACAAATGGCAGAGGCTGGAAAGCTAAACACATTGTTTCAACGAGCTCCACAGTGTCTTGGCAAATTCATAGAGATTGCTGCCCGCAAAAAGCGCAGCTTCATACTTGATCAGGTAAGACATACCAAACACTAAACATTTTGGTGGGAACTTTGGGTTTACTTAAAACTGCTGCAGTGCCTGATCCAGTTCCATATGCTTGTACCACTGTTCTGCTATGTTTTGTAGCTTACTGCTGTATTTTAATATCTTCCGGGGGTAGACATTAGAATATGTGGCATACAAGGAAATGTACCGGGGGGGGGTTAACTAGATGGGGCCATGAGCCCGAAGGGCAAGTAACTTCATTATCTCTATTGGCACTGGCTGGCCCACTAGCCAAATGCTGGTAGATTTTGTATTGGGCTAGTGAGATTTTCCTTTAACTAGCCCTGTGGGCTTGTACTGAACAAGGTAACTTCAGTAAATACACCAGCTGGTCCAGTGGAAAAGTCTGGGGCTAGTGGATTTTCTCATTCATTAGCCCTGCTGGCTAGTGACGACTAAACTTAATTTTGAACCCTACGGTGATGTGAGTAGTATTGGCCGTCGGGAAGATGGCGATTAGTTGGGTGTGTTGTGGCCTTTTTGAGTGGTGTTGACTGATTTGGAGTAGTGTGGAGATGGCAATCTGGAGGGCATGGTGGTCAAGGAGAGAGCTGGAGCAGAGGCCTTGACCACGACCCGCAGGCCTCCGAGTTGTGCAGGTCTTTCTCCATGCCAACGTCGTTGAAGACCGCGCTGCCCGGCTACAACTTGGGCGCCCCAAGACACATTATCCACCGGTGAAGTCCAAGGAGGCCCATTGGGCGGTGTCCATGGCGGCTGGCTCGGCTGAGCAACTCGAGCAGATCTCCCTCGAGGAGGAGGTGGCCCAGGCCTCATCTTCCTCGGTCACGGCATTTATCCCGCGCTCTCTAGGATCCTCCTACATAGCTTCTAAGGAGCTTTGCCATTCCCTCTCCACGAAGGGCGAGTGGCCATCGGGATGATCTTCTCTGTCAAAAAAGGACTCTAAGGGTAAGTACTACCGTCGACGTTCGTGGGAGCGGGAGAGGTCCCCTTCCCTGGACAGTCGACACTCTACTTCGGTCGAGGTTGCGGCTCAGGCTGCTGGCTTCATGGTGTCCCGTCAGGTCAGCGGCGAGACACCCTGTCGGCAGTTGAGATTTTTCTCGACCTCAGCAGACAAGGCCGTCCGACTTGTGAAGCAGACAACCCTTCATCACCGGTTCCCTAGTGAAACCAAGGACTTGCCTGCACCTCCTGTGCCAGAGTCCCGGTTAAGTTCCGAGCGAGGGAGGAGCGGGTGTCCCGCTTCCTCGAGACCCACCCTCCTGAAAACGAGGTCTCTGTCTCGGCACCGAGGAAAGCTGCAGCACCGTTCGTCCTCTTCCTCCTCGGAAGAGAAGAGGCTTCGGCGCAGATTGCGTCAACACTATGAGGACTTAATGTGGCAGCAGCTCCTTCTGTCCAGGAACAAGCCGATGCCGTCCTCTTCCCCGGCCATTAAGTGGCTGTCACCTAAAAGGCCGAAACAACCCCTCGGGGTGGTCGAGGTGCCCAAGCCTGGGCTGGTTGTTCGGCCGTAACCAGCTGCCCCACCGATTATGGTGGAACCTCCGCCTCCACAACTGAAATCGGGGGCTCCAACCAAGGACTCTGTCGGGTCAGCGTCTGCCCTACTGGTTGTTGGTCACCCTCACTCCCGACCGTCTTCGGCAGGTGGAGGGTGGCTCAGGCAGCTCTTCGCAGGCTCCTCGGAGTCTGACGACTACTCCTCCCTGTTTTCCAGGCCCCTTGACCTGGAGTCCTTTGAGGGGGCAGTCGATGGACGAGAGCCCATTATCATCATTCCTAGGTCTACTTTGGCTCATCTCGTAGTCCACCGGGATGCAGCTCGAGCCTGTATCCAAGCGGGCCCAGTATCCCCTCACGGAGATACTGGACCGAGGGGATTCTCCCCCGGAGGCCTTTCCGGTGGCTAAAGCTATTGTTGTTCCAGCCTTGGAGCTTTGGCAGCAGCCGACTTCTGTCCTGTGCCTTCAGCCAGGATGGCCTGGAAGTATGCGGTCCCTACCTGCTCTTTGTCCGCTTTTTCGGAACACCCCTCTGCGGAGCGGTTGGTCACTGACGGCGTTTTCCAGCGCTCCGGGAACGTTAGGGATGTGGATAAGCCCCCCGACAAGGAGTCCAGAAAGCTGTCTATGCTGGGCGCAAGGTGTACGCTGCGTCTTCCCTCAGGCTCCGTCAGGCCAGCTAGGCCGTTCTGATGGCGCACTTCTCCCACGCCCTCATGGGCTGCCTGGATGAGGTGATCCCTCATCTCCCGGCCGACCTGCAGACTACAGTCAAGCAGGTGCGAGATCAGGGAAGGGCAGTGGCGAAACAGCAGCTCCAAACTACTCTAGACATCGGAGACTCCTGTACCCGATCAGTAGCGGCCGCAGTGGCCATGCGCTGCAGAGCGTGGCTGAGGATATCCACCTTTGTGGCAGATACCCAGCACAAATTGCCAGATGTCCCCTTCTGGTGGCCCGACCTGTTCGGCCCTGGAGTGGAAGGCCACCTCCAGAGGATCGAAAAGTCAACACTACCCTGGACTCTGTCACGTCCGCTCTGTACAAGGGCTGTCGTCGGCAACATAAGTCCTTTCGACCTTCTGCCCCTGCGGCACGTCCGGCCCAGCAACACCAGCATCACGGCCAGCAGGCTCGCGCTTGGCACCCCAAAGCCAAGCCTGCGGCTTTCTCTAACAGTAAGCAGCGAGGAAAAGGCCCAGGAGGTCCCTCGGCCGGTCCTTCCGCTAAGCCTGCCCAGTGACTGGTTGAGGGGTGTGTGTCCCCCAGCCTCGTCACTCCACCCCAGGTTCCCCCATGGGGGGGAACGGCTTCGCCACTTCCTTTCTGCCTGGTCTTCTATCGCCACAGACCGCTGGGTGTTGGAAGTGGTGGGAAAGGGCCTGCCTCTGGAGTTCGAGCAGGCCCCACCCAGCCAGTCGTCCCCGGAAGGGCCTCTGGGTCCGCAGACTCGCTGTCGGCTCGCTGAGCCGACATCGCTCTGCTCCTCAAGAAGGAGGTGATCAGAAAGGTGCGGACCCTCCCTCAGACCCAGGGTTTGTGTCCAGGTACTTCCTGGTTCCAAAACGGACGGGGGGCTGGCGCCTCATTCTCTACCTGCACGACCTAAACAAGTTCCTAAGGTCTGGAACCTTCAGGATGGTCACTCTGGCTCAGATCATTCCATCCTTGGAACGCGGCGTGGTTCTGCTCTCTGGACCTGCAGGACGCGTTTTTTCACGTCCCTATCCGTCAGTCTCACCAGAGATTCCTCCCCTTTCGAGCGGAAGGATCCCTTTTCGAGTTCCGAGCCATGCCCTTTGGCCTGTCCCTTGCTCCCAGCGTCTTCACCAAATGCATGGCAGTGGTGACAGCATTCCTGCGGCGTCGAGGGGTCTGGGTGTACCCTTACCTGGACGATTGGCTGATAGCAGCCCCCTCCAGACAAGAGGTGGAGCGGTCCAGAGATCTGGCCTTCCAGGTTTGCTCTCAGATCAGCCTCCTCCTCGAGGCCAAGTCGGAACTCGAACAGAAGCAGGTGATTCTCTTCATCGGGGCAGAGCTCGACTCGCTGAGCCAGAGCACGGCTCCCAGCGGACAGGGCCGAGGTTCTTTCCTCCTTTGCCCAATCATTTCTGGTTGGGCAATCGCACCCTGCCCGGGACTTCCTGCACCAGCGTGGTCCGTTGGGCCCGCTGGAACATGCGTCCCCTTCAGTGGGGGTTGGCCAGCCAGTGGTCTCAACGCTGCGATCCATTGGACCAGCTAGTGACAGTGACCCAGGGGATGTGGAACACTCTCCAGTGGTGGATCGTTCTAGCTCATCTGCAGGAGGGCATACCGTTTGTCCGACCTGAGCCGACGGTCTCTTTATCGATCGATCGCGCCTCTGATGGGTTGGGGTGCCCATCTGGGGGAGCACAGAGTGCACGACCTCTGGTCCCCGCGGTAGTCCCGATGCCATATCAACCTGCTGGAGCTCCGAGCGGTCCACCTAGCTCTCACCGCCTTCGCTCCGTTTCTACGTGGTCAAGTGGTTCAGGTCCAGATGGACAATACCACGACCATGTACTACCTAAACCGCCAGGGCGGGGCGCTCCATGCCTCTGTGCAAGGAAGCTCTCCGCATTTGGTCACTCGTGCGCAGCCTGGAGGTGGATCTCCTAGCCATTCATGTGGCAGGAGCCTCCAACACCCTGGCCGATGCCCTAAGCCAGATAGGGGCTGTCTCACAGTGGTCTCTCCTGCCGGAGGTAGTACAAGATCTGTTCTCCCATTGGGGCACACCTCAGGTGGATCTGTTTGCCTCCAGGGAGAACACGAAGCTGAGACTGTTCATGCCCGCCCCCCCTCAGGGCTCGCTGCAGGGGGATGCCTTCTCGAGGCCGTGGACACCGGGCCTCTTCTACGCCTTTCCCCCATTTCCCTTGATCCACAAGGTGCTTCTCAAGGCGAGGAGGGACAAGGCGCAGGTGATTCTGGTAGCCCCAGACTGGCCCCACCAGTGCTGGTATCCAGATCTCCTCAGCCTCAGCTCCAGGCTCCCGAGGCAGCTTCCAGCTCGCCCGGACCTGCCTTCAGTCAATCAGGGGAAGGTGTTCCATCCGGACCTTCAATCCCTGCACCTGACTGCCTGGTTCCTGAGTGGCTAGAGTTCCAGGCCTTGGGTCTTTCCGAGGTCCTCAGTGTAGTTGAGGCGTCCCGTAAGGAGTCGACCAGGAAATGCTATGCCTTCAAATGGAAGAGGTTTTACATTTGGTGTCAGGGCAAGGGCCTGGACCCTTCCTCCTGTTCCTTGGCAAGCATCTTGGACTATTTATGGTCCCTTTCTCAGCAGGGGCTTTGGTTGACGACCCTAAAGGTGCACCTGGCAGCCATCTCTGCTTACTGGGCGCGGGCTGGAAAGCAGTCGGTGGCGCAGAAAAAGGTGGTCGGGCGCTTTTTCAAAGGCCTTGATCACATTTCCGCTCCGGTGCGAGCACCTCCACCTCCGTGGGATCTACTGCTGGTACTGGCAAAGTTCATGGGCAAGCCATTCGAACCGATGCACAGGTGTGATCTCTCACCTGTCATGGAAGACCGCCTTCTTGGTGGCTATTACGTCAGCCAGAAGGATGGGAGAGCTCCAGGCGCTTTCCATAGTCTCCTTACCTGGTCTTCCACAGGGACAAGGTTGTCCTGCGCCCCCACCTGAAATTCCTTCCGAAGGTGGTGTCGGAGTTTCACCTTAACCAGGTGTTGACTCTGCCGGTGTTCTACCCCAATCACACCTCGGAGGCAGAATATAGGCTCCATACTCTGGACCCTAGAGGCGCTAGCTTACTATAAGGAGGCGCCACCGGGAGAGGTTTGCCAGCTGTTTGTCACCTATGCTGAAGCCGCACCTGGCAGACCTGCAGCCAAGCGGACGATAAGCAGGTGGGTCACCTCCTGCATAGATCTCTGCTATAGGTTGGCGGGCATGGAGCCTCCCAGAGGGATAAGAGCTCATTCTTCCCGCCATACCGCTGCTTCCAGGGACGTCCCTATCCAGGAAATCTGCAGGGCTGCTACCCTGAAGTCAGCACACCCCTTCATTACCCACTACCACATCGACCTTGTCACGCCAGGATGCTGGTTTGGGGGCCTCAGTTCTCCAGTCTCTATTCCCTAAGTAGGGGGTGTGTGCATTGCCTTCCTCCTCCCAGAGAACTGCTAGGAGTCTGCCAGACAGTGTGGATGAACAACATATCCATGTCCCTAGAAATACAGGTTACTCACCTGTAACTGGAGTTCTAGGAATGGTATATGTTCATCCATACGACCTCCGGCAGCACAACCCTGAGCTTCCAACGGGCTAGATCTCTGGCGTCATGGGGCGGAGCCGAGAGTTTTACCATCCTGGTGGTGGGAGGAACCAGCTTGAAGACCTTCCGGCAAGATTTAAAGCGGCAAGGATACCTGCCAGACAGTGTGGATGAACAACATGTACCATTCTTAGAACTCCTGTTACAGGTGAGTAACCTGTATTTACGGTTCACAAGGAAATGTACAGTAATAACTCAGACAACCATACCAGAAAGTATTTCTAGGGGTCTGGATATGGTACATCAACCAGACTCGGGCAGTTCCACTGGAAGGCAACGATTGGCCGGACAGCTTTAAGCCAAGGTTCTCCCACCACCTGGGCGGCTATATCCCCAGACTCTGCCCTTTGACGCTGGATCTTTTGTTTCCACTGGAATAACCGGTCACCTCCTTAGCATTCTACTGAGATTACTCTGTGCTATTGGCAGACCTCTTAATTTCTCATGGCTTTTTCTACTTTAGCAAGTTCTTGGACTTGGTTTTGTCTATAGATTTTGTGTTCGGTGCCAGTAGAAAATGTCTGGTCACTGATCCAAATGATGGGTGCGTGTACTGTTTGGGTAGGCAACGTGACACATCGGGGGGTATGGCCTATGCCTTTCTGTGCTTCCTTAATCCCTCTAACAGGAAGCTGCGGCTTGGTAAGTGCTGACCTTCAGAACTGGATCGAAAGGATCATTTGAAGGGCAACATAGGCCTCTGCGGCTGCCGGGTCTGCAGCACAGCTTAACCACCTGGAAGTGGAGGTGGCAGTGGCCACACTGGGCACCTTGTTGGCCTTGGTGCTGCTCCCAGCTGGGTCCAGTGTTGGAGGGACCTTCGCTGGTTGACTCCATTAATTGTTGGCCCATCCAGTCCTTTGGGGAGAGTCCTGTTCTGTGGCTCTTGGTGAAGACCCAAGTTGAAGAAAGTCTTAACCACCATTGTGGGATGGGGAGTGACCATGGTCCTCATGGTTTCTTGACTCGCCTGACTGCTTGGCAGAGGTTGAATGCCCCTCAGTTGAGAGGCAGATTGGGCAAGTCAAAAGCTCAGTGGCATTGTCAACAACTCTGCTGACCCAAACTCCAGTCATCCAGGTGGCCAAGATTTTCCTTGACCCCAGTCGACCTGTTGTCAAACATGGTCAAGGATTTGATCTCTCAGACCTTGGCACTCAGGATCCTGAGTCAGCAGGACCCGGTGTGACCAGTTTCTCTGGACCCTGGATCGGGACAAGCCTCCATCTGAGGTCGGGTTCTCCAAACCCATGTTGGTGCATATGTGCCTGCACATGGTCAGTGGCACCAGGGCAACCCTACCCATCCTCAACTTGGTGGTGGTTGGTCAAGGAGTTTGTTCTCTATACCGCTTGGCTGGCAGGCACCAACAGCTCTGGTTTCCTCTTTGGGCGAGGAGAGGCACTGCTGCAAAATGTCTGCTATGAGGGGTTCCTCTAGCAACAGTTGGTTGTCGCTGGGCAGGGCTCTACCCAAAGGGCCAGTGCTTCCCTGGCAGCTGCCAGTGGTTCCCCTGTTGGTCCAGACCCTATGGATGCAGCCAATACCTGTTTCTCCCCTTGATCCACAAGGCTCTTGTCAAGGTTGGAAAGGACAAGGCACGGATGATCCTGATGGCTTCAGACTGGACAAGGAGATTCTGGTACCCAGACCTCCGCATCCTCCGCATCAGGTCTTAGTGGCTGTTGCCTCTCCACCAAGGCCTGCTGACCAGACTTGAGGGACAGCCCTGCACTTTTATCTTCAGTCCCTCTACCTCACAGCCTGATTCCTGAGTGGGTAGATTTCCAGGCCTTTGTTCTATCCAAGGGGGTCCTCCACATTGTGGAGGCCTCCAGAAAGGAGTAGATTTGTAGGTGCTATGCTTTTAAGGAAGAGATTTTCTGTCAAGACAAGGAGCTTGAACCCCTTGCCTATGCAGTTTCTAGCTTCTTGTATCATCTCTGGTCCCTTTCTTAACTGTCACTGTGAGCGACAACCCAAACCCATAAGGTGTACCTAGCAGCAGTCTCTGCTTACCGGGTGCAGGACAGTGTGCCGTTAGCGGCCCAGAAGGTGGTCGGGTGCTTTAAAGGCCTGGACCACTTCTCCTCTCTGATGCAGTAGCCTCCTCCACCTTGCGAATTGCTGGTCCTGGCTATGCTAATGGGTAAGCCTTTTGAGCCGATGCACAGATGAGATGCTAAACCTGTCAGACTGTTCCTGGTGGCCACTAGATCCGCCAGAAGGATTGGGCAGCTCCATGTGCTCAGTGGACTCTCCCTACCTAGTCTTCCACAAGGATGTGTCCTTCGCCCCAACCCGAAGCTCCTCCCAAAGGTGGTTGTAGTGTTTCACCTTAAGGTGATAGTTTAAATGCTTGCCATTGAAGCATTTAAAACTAGCCAAGGGGGAGGCACTGAAAGAAGGGAAATCCTAGCGCCCCCCAAAAAAATCAGAGTAGTGAGGCAAACACCAAGATAGAGCAGTCGATAAGGGCTGGGGTAAATGGAGAAAGACAAAGGCAGTAAGGACAGGGATGAGGCAAACAAAACCATAAAAAATGGAGGGTAACGAGTACCAATGCCCGTTGTCTAGGTAAAAAGCTCCCCGAAATGGTGGCCTTGATGGAGGAGGGATGCCTGGATATTGTGGCAGTCACAGAAACCTGGTACACAAAGCCATGACTGGGATGTCAATATACCAGGGTACACAATCTACAGGAGGGACAAAAAGGGAAGAGGAGTAGCTCCCTATGTAAACAAAGGGAGCAAAGCAACAGATCTAAAGGATAAACGGGGAGGAGAGGAGGCACTGTGGGTCACCCTGGAGAGGGGAAATGTCTCCACAATCTGCACAGGGGTTGTATACAGACCCCTGTCTCAGGGAGGAAAGACAAGGAAATGGTGGAAGGCATCCTTGGTATGGCAGAGAAACGGGAGATATTGCTGATGGGGGACCTGAATATGCCAAATGTTAACTGGAGTACCTTTGCTGCAGCCACAACCAAGAGCAAGGCCCTTCTCTATGCCCTTCAGGGGGGCATGCCTCAGACAGCTAGTTTTTTGTAACCCACTCAGGAGAGAGCAATCTTGGACCTAGTACTCTCAAATGGGGACGGAGAGAGGATCTCTGATCTTGAAGTGGGTAGCAGTCTAGGAACAAGTGACCACCAAACAGTGTGGTTCACAATAAACTCTGCTGTAGAGTCAAGCCACACAAAAGTGAAGGTACTGGACTTCAGGGGGGCTGATTTTGTCAAAATGGGAGAGTGCCTTAGAAAAGCACTTGTGAACAGGCAAGAAGGTGGGGTGGAGCAACAATGGGGAAACATCAAAACCGCCATCAGGGAGGCAGCCAGCCTTTGTGTGAAGCAAATAAATCGAAGTGAAACACTATGGTTCTCAAAAGTGGCGGGGAAGGTAAGGGAGAAAGATAGAATTCGGGAAGTATAAGGAAATGCAGAAGGAGCAGGACAGAACTGTACCAGTTAAAGCAGAAGGAAGTGGGGAAGGTGGTCAGAATAGCAAAGGCCCAAACTGAGGAAAAGATAGCCAACTCGGTCAAGAAGGGGATGAAACCTTTTTGTAGGTACATTAGGGAGCAAAGAAAGACTAAGGTAGGGATACTGAGGCTGAATAAAGTAGAAGGTGGTTGGGCAGAGCGACAGTGAAAAAGCAGGTGTACTGAAACATAGACTTTGACAGCAGATAAGGACCGCTTGGCCCACCTAGTCTGCCCATTTCCTATCTAATGCATAGGCTGCAGATCCTAGTTAACCAACAGCCTGCTTCCTCCCACCCACCCCCACTAGAATTGCCTTGTGTCTGTTCCATGCATTCTTGAATTCCTCCACTGTGAGTCCACTACCTCCTCAGGAATACTTCTGCTCAGTATTCACCATGGAAAAGCAGGGGGAGATACCTAATCCAGTCAATAGAAGCACTTTTGGGGGGGGGGGGTGGTCTTTTCACAGAAGAAAGGGTTCTGAAAGAACTCTTAAAACTGAAGGTGGATAAAGCAATGGGGCCTAATGGGATTCACCCCAGAATTCTAAAAGAACTAAGGGAAGAACTAGTAATACCACTGACTATCCTTTTTAATAAATCATGGGAGGATGGTGTGGTTCCTGAGGACTGGAGGAGGGCAGATGTCATTCCCCTTCACAAAAGTGGGAGCAAGACAGAGGCAGGAAGCTACAGACCTGTCAGTTTGACCTCAGTGGTAGGGAAAATGATGGAATCTCTTCTAAATTAAAGAATTGAGTACCTAGAGGACAGCGGGGCACAGGACCCAAGGCAGCATGGATTCACAGCAGGAAGGTCATGTCTGACAAATCTAATTGATTTCTTTGGGTGACCATAGTAGTAGACCAGGGAGGGGCTGTGGACATGGCCTACCTAGACTTTAGGAAGACATTTGACACAGTCCCGCACAAAAGATTAAACAAATTAGCCAGCCTGGGAAAAACATTGGCTGGACAACAGGACACAGAAGGTAATTGTAAATGGAGTCCACTCTGAAGAAAGTGGGGTACTGCAGGGTTCAGTACTGGGTCCAGTCCTTTTTAATGTCTTTAAGTGACATTGCAGAGGGACTGGAAGGAAAAGTGTGCCACTTTGCAGATGACACAAAGATCTAACAGGGTTGATGCACAAGGAGGCGTGGAAAGGATGAGAAGGGACTTGGCAAGGTAGGAGGTCTGGTCATACTTGCATAAGACATTGGTCTCAACATTGCTTCCAAACGCAGAGTGGGCTTCGGTCTGGCGGTTCTGCAGGGACTCTTGCTGAGAGCATTCCCCTCTTGGCCTTGCTCGGCGTCCTCCACCTCAGATTAGACTGGGTCTCCTTTTCCTGCTTGGGACTCTGTCCTACATGTGTTAACTTGCTGCAAGAGACAACTCTCCAAGTAAGATAGTACAGTTACGTAATGACTTACCATAACAGATCTTTCCGAGAAGCTCTTTCAGCAGGTCTGGCTTCCCGCCCACCTTCCTCCTAGGACTCCCTCTGCATGTGGTTTGCATTGGCAACGTTATGATTGCTCTTTGAGGAAATTCTCCTCAGTTCTGTTCCTGATCATACTCCATCGCTGCCGGATTGTCCAGTGGAAGAACAGGGATGCCAGTGACTGCCCTCCCTTTTATACCATCAGTGACACGTTTGAACCGTTCATTGAGGGCTGCTTTCCTGTTTCTGGACAGATACAGCCCGTCCCCACTGTACGGGGCCACATCATTCCAGGTAGTGCCACAGTCCCCAATGAAGCCATATCCCTTCTCACTGCACCAGGCCTTCAGTCATGAGTTGAAGTTACTAATGCTGAGATTCCTGTCCTTCTCCCTGCCATGGACTGACAGCACTTCCAAAAAATGTCAGAGCTTGCTCCCTCGCAAAACCTATGAAGTCCTCTTTCACTTGTACTATCCAAGGACCGGGCTAGTTTGGGTCATCTGTTCCCAGATGAACTACCTCCTGCCCACCCTTTGCCACTGCTTCAGCAATCCTCTGGATCTTCTTCCCCTCCCTCCGAGCAGTGCTGCCTGGAAGGCACTTGACCTCCCTTTCCTTCCCTCTATCTGTGCCCAGATCCATTCCCTGGCCAGTAGAGTTCCCCACCAGGAGTAACTTCTTCCTCCTTTGGGGTTCTCTTTCTCCTGTCACTGGGTCTCCCTGCTGCAGGACCCTCGCATCCTCCCTGGTTTCAGCCTCCGACTCCTTTGCAGGACATGCCCACTTTTCCCAGTGAAGGGTTTTTTGAGCTGGACTGGATGGTCTAAGCTCTGCTCTGTGACGTTACAGCTACTCGTGCATATTTTTGAATTTCTCTGTTCGCTTCAGCCTCACCAGTGAAAGATGGATCACAAGGAAGCGAGCCTGCTCCTGGCTTCAAATTCAGCATCACGTGCAGTCAGAATTTGACACTCGCACATGTCCTCCCACCCAGGTGGTAACTCCATTGGCACTACCCCATGGCGTCGGATCTTTCCACCGGAAGGAGGTTCCCTCCTTACAGGGCCCTTTGCTTTATTTCTTGGATTTGAAACTATTTCTTCTTGCAGTCAGCATGGATGACGCAAAGTCTGCTACAGGATTCCAGAAATATGCCTGTGGGCAGAAGATGTCCCGGACGAGCCGCACACCATGCAAGTTTACTGCCTGGGTCACGCGCCCTAGGCCTACAGTATTTGCCACACTTTCCACCTGTCCAGTTTGGGGGATCATCATGCCTGCCTGCTTCTAGGTAGTCTGTACAATCGGGGACCCACTGGTCAAATCGAGGGAAGCCAGTCAGGTGGTCTCCGCAACTGCAGGGTTCGCCAAGCAACTTGTGGCGTTTGAGGTGCACGCTGCAGCTCACTTCCTCCGACCAGCCTTTTTGCATTGCTCTCCTTGGGGTATCTAAAGAATTGTGCCAGGCCCTCCTCACTCATGGACAGGGCTTCTCTTCCAAGCATAAAAAATAGACCAAGAAACTGTATCACAGTCTAGTTGGATCAGGACTGCTCTTGCGCCTCCGATTCCTGCACTACTTCGAAGGCTTTGATTTCAATAGATTCCTCAGCCAAGGCCGCTGGCCACAGTCTCCCAGTGGGTCGAGATGCAGGTCTTTCTTCCAGCCGAGATCTTTCTCAAGCCGGTCGACCCATTGTCACCTGAAGAGGCAGATACTTCACAATTGGGGTACCTCAGGGATCCGTTCTGGGGCCAGTCCTCTTCAATATCTTCATTAGTGACATTGCAGATGGAGTAGAGGGTAAGGCTTGTAAGGTTTGTAGATGACACCAAGATCTGGAGGCAGTATGGTGCAGTGGGTTAAGGCTCTGAGCTGCAAATCTGGAGACCTGAGTTTGAATCCCCCACAGCCCCCTAGGTGCATACTGTGTGACCCTGAGCAAGTCACTTAACTTCCTTGTGCTCCCAGGTTGCACCTGCAAACAAGCTTTCAGCTTAGTGTGTCTCACCTGGTAAAATAATTGGTTAAAAATAAAATAAAAAAAAAAAATCTGCAACAGAGTTGATGATCCAGATGGGGTGGGCAGAATGAGACGAGATCTGGGTAAACTAGCAAAATGGGCAGAAGAGTGGCAACTGGGATTTAATGCAAAGAAGTGCAAGATCATACACATAGGGAAGGGAAACCCTGAAGCCACCTATAGGCTGAGGGGAGTTGCTGGCAGTTACAAGAGGAGAAAGAGACTTGGGCATCATCACCGATGACCTGAAATCATCCAAGCAGACCTCTAAAGCAGTAGGTAAGGCTAGGGGCATGTTAAAGTGTATTAGGGGTATCAGTCCTAAGAGGGAGGGTAATAATCCCCTCTTCAATCAGTCAATCAATCAATCAAATCTTTATTTATACAGGCGAACATCATTGAGCAAGGCTCACTTACAAGATGGACCTGATAAGGTCAAGGTTCAATAGTTGATACACAGCAAATACATCATACGCTTTATAAGACAGTTATACATACAGAGAAAAATAATGTTTATAACACTGATGTACAGTGAATTCACATGTTAAAACTCGGTTAAAGGAAGGTTAAGCTAATATCTATAGTATGTACAGTACATACATATCCCAGTGGGGGCCATGACAGACACAGAACATAATGAATACTAGGATGGTGAAGGTATTATTGGGTGCCATAAGCTGGGGGTGTCTGACTGGAAGTAATATGCCATATATGATTGGAAGCCAGATTTGTAGGATGACTAATCTAGCTCTAGCGGTAGCAACTGCATTTCTCTGTGGAGAAGGCTGTACAGTGCTGTTTAAAGGATGCAAATGGAGTGATGATGGACAGTTTTTAGGGATTTTTGTAGGGTGTTCCATGCTATAGCTAGAGAATAGCTGATTGCTGACCTCCCTAGTCTGCTGCTGACTTTGGGCAATTTGAGCAGGATGATATTGTTACTTCTTAGGGCATAGGAGCTAGGAGTGGTCTGGTTGAAGCAGTCCAGGATATAGTTTGGGAGTTTTTTTGATAAAGCTCTGTAAATCCATAGAGCTGCATTTCTGCTCCTCCTGTTATGAAGGGAAACCCATCCAACTGCGTCATAAAGAGAGCAATGGTGGGTATTATATGGCAGATCTGTAATAAACCTTATTGCACTACGATATAAGGTATCCAACTTGTGAAGGTAGGAGATGGGGCAGTGACTATAAAGGAAGTCTGCATAGTCAATAACTGATAGAAAGATGGCCTGGACTAACCTCATCTTTGAGTCTCTTAAGGAAGGGTTTTAATCTATAGAGGAGGCCAAGCCTTTGGCGAAGCTTTTTACAAGACACTGGTTAGGCGCCATCTGGAGTACTGCGTTCAGTACTGGAGACCACACCTTCACAAGGACATTAACCAAATTGAGGCAGTCCAGAGAAGGGCAACCAAAATGGTGAAGGGACTACATCAGAAGACATGAGGACAGATTAGCGGAGCTCAATATGTATACCCCAGAGCAAAGGAGGGAGAGAGGTGATATGATCGAAACATTCAAACACCTTAAGGGCACTAACAAGGTGAGAGTCCAGCATGTTTAAATACAAGAAAAATAGCAGGACAAGAGGACACAGCATGATTGGGGGGGGCCCGATTTAAGGGGGAATGCGAGGAAATTCTTTTTCACAGAAAGAGTGGTGGATGCATGGAACGGCCTACCTCAGGAAGTGGTGGCTATGAATACAGTGCAGGGCTTCAAACAGGCATGGGATAGGCATAAGGGAGCAATACAGATGAGTATGAATAGATAGGCCACTGAGAGCAAAGGACGATGGCACACTTATAAGGTAGAAAAAGAAATGGGCAGACTGGATGGGCCTTGCGGTCCTTATCTGCCGTCGACCTCTGTTTCTGTTATCCAGGACTCGTCCCGACTCGTCCCCGGTTGAGGTCACAATTCTACTAATCACTGATCAGGCAGCATTGCGTGCACTGTCTGCGCTCAGAAGCTGCGTCGCTGCTATTCCTTGTCCTCCGGTGAGAAGAGGATTAGCCACAAGTTGCATCAACGCTGTGAGGACTTCATGTGACAGCAACTCGTTTTTATGGGGATGAAGCCCATTCCAGCTTCGACCCAGCAGTCACCTGGCTCTCGCCACAGCAGCAGATGGCTTGTCTGCCTCAGCAGAAGCAGACACATCGGGTCCAGGCTTGGCCTCCGCTGCTGCTGACTAACAGCCAAGACTACTCCAACCAAGGAAACCTGCCCAGCCTCTGATCTTCCCCATCGGTGGCTAGTCACTGTCACGCTGACCATTCGCAGAGGGTCAGTGGGGACTGTGGTGGTAGACCCTCTTTGATGAATCCTTGGGAGGGCTCCTTCTTGCACTCCAGTCTGGACGTGGAGTCGACCTGGGGTCTGTCAACGGGGATCTCTTGTCTGAGGAAGGCCCTACCTCCTGTATGGGCCTGTTCTGTCTTTTGTCCACAAGTCTCCTGATGGACCTCTTCAGAAGCAGGCACGTTACCCGCTGTGATCCTGAACTGGGGTGATCCCCTGTGGAAGCATTCCTGATGGGGGTTGCCATTGTGAGCCCTGCATTGGAACTATAGCAGCATCCTGCCTACTCCCCTGCAGCATCTGCCCAGATGGCCTGCAAGTAGGTGGTCCCTATCGGTTCCTATTCAGGGTTCACAGAGCACCCCTTGGCTGAGGGCCTTGAAGCAGATTCATGTTCAGGTGCTCGGGCAACGTGGGTGATGTTGTCCAAGAAGCTGGATCATAAGTTCGGCCCTTTTGATGAACCACTTTCTCGTGCCCTTCTCCCAGCGGACCTCCAGACCACGGTCAAGCAGGTGTGGGACCAAGCTATAGCCAAATGGCTCCACAAGGCCATGGACATCCACAGCTTGTGCTCCTGGTTGGTTGCGGCCGCAGTGGCCATGTGCTGCAGATCTCTACCTTCACAGCAGTTACCCAGCACAAGCTGGCAGATGTCTCCTTCCTGGATAGTTGTTCAGGCGTAGGATAGAGGGGCACCTCACCTGCATCAAGAAGTCAAATGCCACCTTTGACGTGACATCGACAGAGGAATCCCAAGGGCTCTGAGCAACCAAAAAACCCTTTCCACCCCTCTGCTTCTGGGGCCAAACCAGCCACAAGCTGGACCGCAGGCTCAGGCCTGGCGACCTCTGCCAAAGTGTGGCCGCAGTCGTCCGCAAGCCTGGAGGACAAGGCCCCAGTAGCTCTTCAGCTGGGCCTCCCTCTTGCCAGTCGCGCCTCCATTTTCCACCTGGTCCTCTGTTACCACGGACAGGTGGGTCCTCGAGGTGGTTGGTCAGGGTCTACTTCATATGTAGTTTTAAAAATCAATAAGACTTCTGCCTTTCTGCGTAGTCAGTATAAAAGGATGACCGGCTAAGATACAGGCTCCCCTACTCAATCCAAGGGATGTCTTTTTCTGCTGCTGAAGTTGAAAATATGTGGTCTTTTCTGATACAGGCACCCTAGCTATTTTTGATAATTGCAGTTTGTAATTCTTTTTAATGGCTTGTATTCTTGACTAGTTTCCATCTTCTATTTCCTATTTCTAGTTATAATGGAATAGAATTTTAGAAACTTTCTTTTCTCTCATTGCTTTCCCGATCCGGTGACTTCATCAAAGTCTTAGACTAAATAGACTGAAGATGAGGAGAAATACAGTAAATGTGTGCTCATATAGGGTATGCAGGAATGCTCAATATTTATAATATCCATTGGTCAAGTTTTTTCTGAGTGGATTATCCTGTAAATAAGACTTTACAAATGAGACTGGTACAAATTAAAGTGATTTATGGAAGTTCCCCTGATGCCTTTTTTACATAGTTTGCCATTGCCAGCCATGCTTGTTATTGAAACTGCAGTTTGTTTTGTGGGTTAAAAATATAAATGTTTTGTGATTTTCCTGGACCGTCCATCACTCATTCACACTAGTGGGATAGCACCGGAGGCACTAGGACCAAGCGGGAGCCAAACTTTCTGAAGGGTCTGCGCTGAGGTAGGACCGCGCATGCACGGCACAGTGAGACTGACTCGCGCCTGTGTAGGCTATCTCAGCGTCGACCCTCCAACCGCCTCAGTTCCTTTTCTTCCGAGTACGCTTGGATGTCTGTGTCGCTCGTCTGCTGAAGTCAGTTTTCGTCTATACAACAGCTTTTAGTGTTTAATTTAACTGTTTAATTTGACTATTTAGTAGTAATTTCTTTAATGAACAAGAAAAGATTATGAAGAAAAAGAAATTCTTTCCTGCCATCAACGGAGTTGTCCTTGGACGGTAGCGGTGACAGTAGGAAGACTTCATTTGAAAGTGGTTATGGCAGAGGGGCTGTGCCCAGTCCACTACCCTTAAGTAACGGGGAAGGGTCTGACCACGGACAGTCTTGTGCTTGGGGGGTGGGCAGTCCACCAAAGCATGAATCTGGCAGTGCCGGGGATACAGCTCAGCTTAGCCTTGAGCTCTTCTTCCTCGTTTGGGGAAGAATTGGTGCCGCTTGAGGTTGCCCATTGGTCATCTGCACGAGGATTGTTCGTTGGAAGGGGCGATAGGCCTGAACCAACTTTCGTGGATTCCCCTTGGCCCTGCTTCTAACGGCCACATTCTCTGCTCTGGACTCCATCTCTGTCCTCGTTGGAGTTCCAGTGAGCAGTTTCACCTCTGGGCCGTTCCTGTGGAGCAGGGGGTTTGACTTTCCTTTTTTCCTGTTTGTGTTCCTGTTTTCGGGGCCTCCGGGCCTCAGTGCCGTTGGACTGGAGTCTGGTCAATTGGATCAGAATTAGTGCGGTGCCCTCTTGGTGCCTTCACCATCGTGTCAACCCCTCGTGTCTACCCCCTCTTCCTTTTCCATGCTGGGCCAGCACGGGCACCACCTTTCTCCTTCTCCCATCTTCTCCATTGGCTTTTCCATGGTGTTTTTCCTGGCGCTGTGCCAGACACCTTAGTGGCACCACAGGTCCGGCACCGTGACCACTGGTTTGGCATTGGTGCCATAGGCGGCACTGCTGGTGTTTGAGTCAGCGCCCTGGGCTCTGTGCGGTGCCGTGGTTGCTGTCATTGTTGCCTTCGTTGCCTGCGCTGCTGGCAGTGCTGTGGGTGTCTCATGGTGCCACAGATGCCCATGGGTGCTCATGGGTGTGGGCACCTGCAGGTGCTGCCTGGCACCCATGGGTGTCATGAGTCCAGTGGGTGCCATTGCTGCCATGGGTTTCTTGGGTGCTGTGGGCGTCGGGGGGCCTTGCATGCCATTGGTGCCGAGGATACCTGCAGGTTCCGCTGTGGGTGCCCTTGGGTGTCTCCCAGGTTGGCATAAGTACTGCATGGTGCCCTCCTGTGCCATGAGTGATGCTGGTGCCGCAGGGGTGCCAGTTGGTGCTGTCCGGCAGAACTAGGGCAAGATCTCTGTTTGCGGACCTCTTCTTCCGCGGGACTTGTGGCGGGATGTTTCCGCAGAATGAAGTCCTGCAGATTATTTTTTTCCACACATCTTAGTGGGTGACAGTCTGCATCGGGTCTTGTCATCCAGCAGTTTTCTGCTGATGGGACTCTTCTGTTCTGCCAGCGGAATCTCTCTTTCTGCTCAGTACTTTCTCAGCTCCCTACATGGTGCCAAGCTCCTCGACACCCTTCCTGGTGGCAGTCTCTAGTGGCTCTGACCTAGATCTTTTTGGGGTCATTCTGCGGTAGGACATCTAGAGGAGTCTCTCCTTGTCCTTCTGGTCAGTGGTACAGCGGATGACTCATTATATACTGAAGGACACGCCCTCTCTATCATCAGTCTGTGATGGAAGCTCTTTTCAGTAATTCCACATTAATGTGGTCCACCATAGTGTTCAGACTGGATTTGGGGACCATGCATCTCTGCGTCTAGACTCTCTTCAGTCATCAAGACAGTTACACTCCGGAACATTTCTAATTCAATGGTCGGGAGTCGCACAGACTGTTCTGCTCCTTTGGGGCTATAGCCCTCTTTTGATGCTGTCCCTCTGGTGGCTGCTTCGGCACAGGTGGTTAACATCTGTCTAGCTGTTAGTCCAGTCAAGAGTTCAGTTACGGATCCTCAGGCTCCTCCTGCTCCTCAGAGGAATGACATCCTTGTCATTTCTGTATCGGGCAATCCTTGCGAAATAGCAGCCTGCAACCTTGTCAGGCTCTGACTAATGATGATTTAAAAAAAAAAAAAATAGAATTATCACAGCACAGGGCCTAGTTGGAATTTCCTGATACCACACTTTGGATCTGGTCCGGTTCTGCCTCAACCCTGAGGTGGTCGTCTCTAAACTTCGATAGAGTATGATTTCTTCTACCCCTAGGGGCAGTCCAATCCAGCGGTGGTATAGCTCACCTTTTCTATAGAGAGGTTTCTCTTATTCCGAGATTTCCAAAACCTAGGCGTCTAACCAGTCTGCCCTCCCTTTTTTTTTTTTTTTTTTTTAATCGGGCTTTCTTTTGACCAGAGCCTCGCAGCAACACAAGTGACTCTTCAGCGAGTCGGAACTTAGATTCCTACTTCCATGCTTGCTTCAACTTAACAGATGACATGCTCCTTACTTGACCATAGGTCAAGTAGGTCGTCTTCTGAGATAGCTTCTCAAATATTCTCACCTTCAGTTCCTGCGCACTGGTTCCGTGCCAGTAGCTCTCGAAGCTGTTCTCTGACTGCGTGATGGAGCAGTTGTGTGTGGTTTTTTTTTTTTTTTTTTTTAAACTCCTTTCAGGGAGGTTGGAGTAAGTAGTGTCTCGCCACATGGAGCCACTTCTGCCGCTATTCGGTCACTTCCAACGAATGGGTTAGCCCTAATTTTCATAGTGTAGATGGCAAGTCGAAATCGTGGCTACCTCTGAACTAACAGGACCTCGTTAGACGGTAGCCATGATTTATTTAGACTTGGCATCTATACTATGAAAATTAAACTAAAACACAGCCCCATTCATTGCAATGGGCGCTTGCCTCCGTGCTCCTCATGTACTGATGTCTCAAAACATAGCGCGGGGGTGGATTACAGTCGGCAGAGGTACACAGAAATGGAAGGGATTGGCACAGTGGAGCTTCACGGAGCAAAAATACGATCCCTTTCCTCCCTAAATCTGGGAACTTAAGACAATCCAAGAAGGATTTGATTTGGGGGCAGGTTAAGGGTTCTTTGTGCTTCTTGGGGTGGCTGGGTCAAAAGTTGCTCTTTAAAAGGAAAAGGGTTCCTAAGTGCTGCAGCGGCCTGATTAGGGCATACATTTATTTACCTGCTGCCTCTGCATTTTAATTAAAAAGATTGCTCTGTCCATAATGGCCGCAGGGCCCCGGGCGGACATCTCGCGGGCGCACACACCAATATCTGCCATTGGTAGCCCTCATTAGCATAACCTTTGCAGCAGAAGCCACCCCGAGTGCACAAGATGTCTGCTCTAGGCTCTGTGGCCATTATGGATGGAGCGGATCTTTTTAATTAAAATTCAGAGGCAGCAGGTAAGTATCTTTGTTAAAAGCACTAGTCGGGCGTTTCTGCAGCCGCTGCTGCACTTGGGGACTCCAGTTTTCCCTTTAAAGGGACACACCGTTTTAAGCGGACTTTTACATTGTTTGCAAGTAGCTCTTTCTAGCATTATGTGTAGAAATATTCTACTGATTTGATTGGCTGACGGCAGCTAAGAGCCGTGTAATCACTGATGCATAGTTACTCAACTTAGTCATTCAAGCCCTACAACTTAAACATGCCTTTCTTTAGACTGTACTACTGTTAGAAGCCCTAATCGGGTGTTTCTGCAGCCGCTGCTGCACTTGAGGAATCTATAGGCGTTTCCCTTTAAGAACTTTGTTTCCCTTGCATGATGTCACGGTTAGGGGTTGCAGCACTGAGAAAGAGGGCAGGGTTATGGAAATGAAACTGAGCATAGAAATAAAGAATTTATTTCTTGGGAAACGGCACTTTCTAGGGACATGGATATGTTGTTCATCCACACTCATTGGCAGTATCCTTGCCGCTTTAAATCTTGCCGGAAGGTCTTCAAGCTTGCTCCTCCCACCAACCCGGGTGGTATAACTCTCGGCTCCGCCCCATGGCGCCAGATCTTCCTTACCGCTTGGAAGCTCAGGTTCCCTCCTAACGCTCTGCGTTTGGACTGGTTCCTATTTCTCCGCTTATGATTTAAAATAAAATTGCAAAGACTTCAGTCTTCGATCCCTCGCGGCTGCGATGGACAAATCGACTCCCGGATTTCGGAGATGCCCATGCGGGCAGAAGATGTCTCGGACGGATCCACACTCCACGTGTGTCTACTGCTTAGGCCTTGAGCACGACCCGCAGGCTTGCGACCTGTGCTCATCTTTCTCGGCCTACGTCCTCGAAGACCGTGCTGCCCGATTGCAACTGGGCCGTCCCGAGAAGCGTTTCCCTCCGGTGAAGTCCAAGGAGGCCCGGTTGGCGGTGTCCGCGGCGGCGGGCTCGGCGGATCAGCTCGAGCGGATGGTCGCCCTCGAAGAGGAGGCGGCGCGGGCCGTATCTTCCTCGGCCGCGGCATTTATCCCGCTCTCTCTGGGTTCTTCCTACACGGCTTCTTTTAAGGAGCTTTGTCTGTCCCTCTCCACTAAAGGAGAAGGGCCTGCGTCTGCTGGACCTTATTCTCGGTCCAAAAAGAGGGACAGGGGTAAGTCCCTCCGTCGACGCTTGGGAGCGGGAAAGGTCCTCTCCCGGGCCGTCGAGCGTCGGCTTCGTCGATCGGCTGCCGCCACTGGCCTCACGGTGTCCCCGTCAGGTCAGTTGACCGAGACTCCCACTGATGAAGTCGAGATTTTCTCGACCCATTGATGGGCTGTCGCCTTTAGCAGCCGAGATTCCCTCCCCTGTTCCCCGGGAGGAGTTGAGGATCCCGTGGCGCCTGTGCCTCCGGTTCCGGAGCCCTCGGATGGACCTTCCGAGCCGGGGAGTGCCGGTTCCGCCGACACCTCCTGCACCGACCCCGAAATTCCGGGACTCTGGTCTCGGTCTCGACCTCTTCGTCCCAGCCGCTCCCACCGGCATAGGCGGTCTCGTGCCCGCATCGCGTCAGCGGCGTCGCCGCCGCCTCGCCCTCCTCGGATGAGGGGAGGCTTCGCGGAATTACGCCGACGGCACGAGGACCTTATGTTGCAACAGCTCCTCCTGGCCGGAATAAGCCGACCCGCGCCTTCCCCGCCATTAAGTGGCTGTCACCGAACGGCCGACACAACCCCGACTTGTCCGAGGAGCCTCATACCCAGGCCGGTTGTTCGCCAAACCAGCTGCTCCACCGATTCGTGGAACCTCCGCTCCACAGCCACCACTGGGGCTCTGACCAAGGATTCTCGGTCGGCTAAGGGTTTACCCCATCGGCTGTCAGTTACCCTCACTCCCGACCGACCTCGGCAGGTGAAGGGTGGCTCAGGCCAGAGGCAGTTCTTCGAGGACTCTTCCGAGTCCGAAGATGATTCCTCCTTCTTCTCCAAGCGACTGGACTTGGAGTCTTCAGGAGGTCAGTCAATGGACGATAGCCTGCCGTCTCTTCCTAGGACTGCTTCGCTCATCTCGGAGTCTACCGATGGAGCTCGAACCCGCTTCCAAACGGGCCAGGTATCCCCTCACGGAGATTCTGGACCCGAGGGATTCTCCGACGGAGGCCTTTCCGTGGCCGAGGCCATAGTGGGTCCGCACTGGAACTTTGGCAGCGCCTGCTTCCTGCCCTGCGCCCGGCCAGGATGGCCAGGAAGTATGCGGTCCCTACCGTTCCTTGTCCGGTTTTCGAACACCCTCTGCTGAGGGGTTGTACACGACAGCGCCGCGCCACGGCAACGCCAGGATGTGGACAAACCTCCTGACAAGGAGTCCAAGAAATTGGACCATGTCGGGCGAAAGTCTACGCTGGCCTCTCTCGGCTCTGTCAGGCCAGTTCGGCCGTCCTCATGGCACATTTTTCTCATGCCCTGTTGGGCTCCCTGGATGAGGTCATCCTCATCTCCCGCCCGATCTGCAGACTACGGTTAAGCAGGTGCGGGACCAGGGCAGGGAGTGGCCAAACAGCAGCTCCAGACTGCTTTGGATATAGGGGACTCATGTGCAGATCGGTGGCGGCCGCAGTGGCTATGCGTCATGGCTTGGCTGAGGATATCCACCTTACTCGATACCCAGCACAAGTTGGCGGATGTTCCTTTGGGACTGACCTCTTCGCCCTGGGGTGGAAGGTCACCTGCAGAGGATCGAAAGTCCAATGCCACCTTGACTCGGCCCTTCCGCCAGAAGGACAAAGGCCGAAACCACAGCCTAAGCTCCTTTCGTCCTTCTGTGCCCCGGGCGCGCCCGCCCAGCAACGCTAGGGCAGCAGGCTCGGCCTTGGCATCCCAAACCCAAGCCACCGGCTTCCTCTAACAGGAGGCAGGGAGGAAGGGCCCAGGAGGTCCCTCGGCCGGTCCCTCCTCCAAGCCTGCCCAGTGACGGGCTGAGGGGTGTCGCCCCATCCCCGCCACCACTCCTGGGTCCTCTGGGGACGGCCCGCATTCCTGCTCCACCTGGTCCGCTGTTACCACGGACAGGTGGGTCTTGAGGTGGTGGGAAGAGGCCTGCCTCTGGAATTCGAGCAGGCACCACCCTTCAGAGCCGTCGCCCCTCGGGGGGCTTCGGGATCCCCAGCCTCACTGGCGGCTCGTCGAGCCGACATCACTCTCCTCCTCCAGAAGGAGGTGGTAAGAGAGGTGGTGGACCCTCCTTCAGACCCAGGGTTTGTGTCCAGGTACTTCCTGGTTCCGAAACGGACGGGGGGCTGGCGCCCCATTCTCGACCTACACGACCTAAACAAGTTCCTAAGGTCTCGAACCTTCAGGATGGTCACTCTGGCTCAGATAATACCATCCTTGGAACGCGGCGTGTGGTTCTGCTCTCTGGACTTGCAGGACGCGTTTTTTCACGTCCCTATCCGTCCGTCTCACCAGAGATTCCTTCGCTTCCGAGCGGAAGGATCTCTCTTCGAGTTCCAAGCCATGCCCTTCGGCTTGTCTCCAGCTCCCAGGGTCTTCACCAAATGCATGGCAGTGGTGACAGCATTCCTGCGGCGCCGAGGGGTCCGGGTGTACCCTTACCTGGACGACTGGCTGATAGCAGCTCCCTCCAGGAAGGAGGCGGAGTGGTCCAGAGATCTGGCCCTCCAGGTCTGCTCTCAACTGGGCCTCCTTATCAACGAGGCCAAGTCGGAACTCGAGCCGAAGCAGGTGATTTTATTCATCGGGGCGCAGCTCGACTCTCTTCGAGCCAGAGCGGCTCCCGCGGACAGGGCCGAGGTTCTTTCCTCCTTTGCCCGATCATTTCTGGTTGGGCACTGCGCCTGCCCGGACTTCCTGCGCCTCCTGGGTCTCATGGCGGCCTGTACCAGCGTGGTCCGCTGGCCGCTGGAACATGCGCCCCTTCAGTGGGACTGGCCAGCCAGTGGTCACAACGCCATGCATCCTTGACCAGCTTGAGTCGGTGACAGGGATGTGGAACGCTTCCAGTGGTGGACCGCTCCAGATCATTTGCAGGAGGGCATCCTGTCGTCCGCCCGAGCCGACGGTCTCTCTGTCGACCGATGCCTCTCTGATGGGTTGGGGTGCCCATCTGGGAACACTGGCTCATGGCCTCGGTCCCCGCGGAGTCCCGATGCCACATCAACCTGCTGGAGCTCCCGAGCGTCCGCCTAGCTCTCACCGCCTTTGCCCGCTCCTCCGGGGTCAAGGGTCCGAGTCCAGACGGACAATACCACGACCATGTACTATCTAAACCGCCAGGGCGGACGCGCCATGCTTCTATGCAAGGAAGCTCTCCGGATTTGGTCACTGCAGCAGCCTGGAGGCGGATCTCCTAGCCATTCACGTGGCAGGAGCCTCCAACACCCTGGCCGATGCCCTGAGCCGGATAGGGGCTGCATCCCACGAGTGGTCTCTCCTGCCGGAGGTAGTACAGCATCTGTTCTCCCTTTGGGCACACCTCAGGTGGACCTGTTTGCCTCCATGGAGAACGCTGCTGAGTCTGTTCCATGCCCGCCTCTCAGCAGGGCTCGCTGCAGGGGATGCCTTCTCGAGGCAATGGACCCCGGCCTCTTTTAGCTTTTCCCATTTCCCTTGATCCACAAGGTGCTTCTCAAGGCGAGGAGGGACAAGGCGAGGTGATTCTGATAGCCCCAGACTGGCCTCGCAGTTCTGGTACCCAGATCTCCTCAGTCTCAGCTCCAGGACTCCGCGGCAGCTTCCAGCTCGCCCGGACCTGCTCTCCGTCAATCAGGGGAAGGTGTTCCATCCGGACCTTCAATCCCTGCACCTGACGGCCTGGTTCCTGAGCGGCTAGAGTTCCAGGCCTTGGGTCTTTCCGACGAGGTCCTCAATGTAGTTGAGGCGTCCCGTAAGGAGTCGACCAGAAAATGCTATGCCTTCAAATGGAAAAGGTTTTCCATTTGGTGTCAGGGCAAGGGCTTGGACCCTTCCTCCTGTTCCTTGGCAAGCATCTTGGACTATTTATGGTCCCTTTCTAGTCAAGGGCTTAGGTCGACGACCCTAAGGGTGCACCTGGCAGCCATCTCTGCTTACCGGGCGCGGGCCGGGAAGCAGTCGGTGGCGCAGGAGAAGGTGGTCTGGCGCTTTTTCAAAGGCCTTGATCACATTTCCTCCAGTGCGGGAACCCCCACCTCCGTGGGATCTACTGCTGGTACTGGCAAAGCTCATGGGCAAGCTATTCGAACCTATGCACAGGTGTGCTCTCTCTCACCTGTCGTGGAAGACCGCCTTCTTGGTGGCTATCACGCCAGCCAGAAGGATGGGAGAGCTCCAGGCGCTTTCCATCGAGTCTCCTTACCTGGTCTTCCACAGGGACAAGGTTGTCCTGCGCCCCACCCGAAATTCCTTCCAAGGTGGTGTCGGAGTTTCACCTTAACCAGGTGTTGACTCTGCCGTGTTCTACCCCAATCACACCTCGAGGCTAATATAGGCTCCATACTCTGACCCTAGAAGGGCGCCGCTTATTATAAGGAGCGACGGCTGAAATTCGGGAGAGGTTCGCCAGCTGTTTGTCACCTACGCTGAAGCCGCATCTGGCAGACCTGCAGCCAAGCGGACGATAAGCAGGTGGGTAACCTCCTGCATAGATCTCTGCTATAAGTTGGCGGGCATGGAGCCTCCCAGAGGATAAGAGCTCATTCTACCCGCCATACTGCTGCAGCAGTGGCTGCTTCCAGGGACGTCCCTATCCAGGAAATCTGCAGGGCTGCTACCTGGAAGTCAGCAAACACCTTCATTACCCATTACCACATCGACCTTGAGTCACGCCGGGATGCTGGTTTGGGGCCTCGGTTCTCCAGTCTCTCTTCCCAAGTAAGTATAGGGGGTGTGCGTCTTGCCTCCCTCCTCCCGGAGAACTGCTAGGAGTCTGCCAGACAGTGTGGATGAACAACATATCCATGTCCCTAGAAATACAGGTTACTCACCTGTAACAGGAGTTCTAGGAATGGTATATGTTGTTCATCCACACTACCCACCCGACCTCCCCGGCTTCGACGCACAACCTGAGCTTCCAGCGGGCCAGATCTGGCGTCATGGGGCGGAGCCGAGAGTTATACCACCCGGGTGGGTGGGAGGAGCAAGCTTGAAGACCTTCCGGCAAGATTTAAAGCGGCAAGGATACTGCCAATGAGTGTGGATGAACAACATATACCATTCCTAGAACTCCTGTTACAGGTGAGTAACCTGTATTTTTGGCAGTTTGAAAGGTAGACTGATTCACTACTCCTACAGGTTACTACTCCCATTTGCTGTGGCAAATTTTCAATAAATCACTAACTTAGAGCTATCCCTGGCATTGTAGACTTTCTTTTCCTTTCCTTTTTCTGTTTTTTTTTCTTTCTGTTCCAAGCTATGGACTAGATGTATCCTTGATCTGTATGGATTATGTATGTTAGTGTTGAAAGTAAAGCAAACAGACTGAAAGCCATCTGGGGACCAGTGATCATCGTACAGTGTGGTTCCACATAAGAACAGCTGCAGAATCCAGCCTCACAGTGGTGGAGGTCCTGGACTTCAGAAGGGATGATTTTACTAAGATGGGCGAATGCCTCAGGAATGACCGGGGGGGAGGGGGTCAAACTTGAGTGCATAGTGAAGGCAACAGACCTCTGTCAAGCAAGTAAGCAAAAGTAAAAGAAAGAAGAGACCATTGTGGCTCTTAAGAGGTAGCAAACTGCAAAGGCTAAAAGAGTGGCATTCCAAAGGTGTAAGGAGACCCAGACAAAGGAGGCTAGGGACTTGCATTAGGTAAAGCAGTAGAGTGCAAAAGCACAAACTGAGGGAAAGAACAGCTTGGGGATTATCAAAAGGGAAAATGCAGTTTTAGTTATGTTGGCAAAAAAGACAAAAGGAGGGATTCTACGGTTAAATAGGGAAGGTGGTGACTGTACGGAGGGGGATAAAGGAAAAGCAGACGTCTTGAACACAAACTTCTGCTGTGTTCAGTAAAAGGGAGGGACCATGAAAAGATGCCAAGAGCTTTGGGGATGAAATGGACAGTAGTCGGCCCCCCCACAGAGTCTGGAAAACGCCACACCTTAAGGTAGACCAAGCTTATGGGCTAGACAGGGTACATCCAGGGGTGCTGAGGGAGGTACTAGCACCTCTGGCATACCCTTACAGATCACTGGAGTCTGACATGGTCCTGGAGGACTGAAGGCCTTTTTTTCCCACTAGTGTAGCAAGGAAGAAGTGGGCAATTTGTAGGCCTGTCAGCGGTAGGTAAGTTGATGGAAACACTGTTAAAGGAAAGGGTTGTGGAATATCTTTGATCCAGTGGATTACAGTGCTTAAGGCAGCATGGTTTCATGGGGAAGATCATGGCAAACAATCTGATAGATTTCTTTGACTGGATGTTGGATCAGGGAGGAGAGGTGCAGGTGGCCTACTTGGATGTTAGCAAAGCTTTTGACACTGTTCCACATTGGAATCTGTTAAGCCAGTTGGGTAAGTTGGGGGTGGGTAGTAAGGTGGTAACCTAGGTTAAAAACTGCCTAGCTGATAGGACACAGAGTAGTGGTAAACTGAGTTTGTTCTGAAGGATGACCAGCAAGGTACCTCGGATCATTGCTGGGACTGGTCCTCTTCAGTATCTTTATAAGCATTACAGTAAAGCTGGAAGGCAGTTTGAGAATTTGCAGATGAAAGATCTGCAACAGTGGACCCTCCTTTCTCAGAAAACTGAATTTCTCCATATTCTTTGTTTTATGTAATTCTGAGGTCCAGGTGCTACCACGATAATTTTTTACCCTGGAAACCTCTGTTTAACCTGTAATGTCTTATAGCTTAATGAAGTTTTTGTTTTGTTTTTGTAAGACTAATGTGTCTGCAGCTGCCCAGAGGAGAAAGATGTGCCTGTTTGCAGGCTTCCAGCGCAAGGCAGTTGTTGTTTGCCCATCTGATGAGGAATACAAACAGAGGACACAAAAGAAAGCGGAGACTGAGGGAAAAGATCTTCCAGAACACGCAGTCCTCAAAATGAAAGGTTAGGATAGTTTGTGTATATTAAAAATGTCCTTGATCTGTCAAGTTTAGAGGGTGGCCAGCAGTGCATCTAAGCAAGAGTTATGATTTCAGTGGTTAGTCTTGTTTTTCCATGCCCACTCCGAGTAGTCCTGTCTCTAGCATAAATGCAGCTTTATTGTCCTAACTAACTTAGAGCCCCTGACAGCATTAGAAAAACTTGGGGTGGGAGTGAGATTTAGACAAGTTTAGTTCATATTTTCTGTAGTTTTCCCTTTTTACTTTGTTACTGAGGACAGCATACGAAAGTGTTAACTGTCCCTTAGACTTGCCCTTCGTGCTTGCACACAACTGACATCATAATACCGTTTATGGTATAATTATCTCCACAGCAGAGACTATCAAAAACAGAGCTGATGGGTGTAGGCAGGCAGCAAGAACAGTTAGGGCAGCGATCCTGTTTAAATGCAGATATCCTTAGTAATGGATGTAATGGTGAGTATTCGAGAAAAAATATTAAATAAGCTGAATTGACTAAATATTTTTTTCAAAGTTGTCATGGTGTTTGGGACTTAAGTGAATGTAAGCTTTATCACCAAATGTCTTAATTGTATTTCTCCTTTAATTTTAGGGGATTGAGCAACACGTTTAACATAGATATAAAAAAAAAAAAAAATCTTGTCCCTGTGAGGTTGGGACATTGCACATTTATACTACTTGTAGTCCAAGGCTTGTGTAACCTTGCCAGGGCCAGAAATGAACTTTTTGGGAATAGATCCAAGCGTAATGGTTTGGGATGATGTATGGATGCTGGGCTAGTTGGTAGTATGGAGAAATTTACTGAAAGTGGATCTAAAATAGATGTGACCTAGACAGATCAGGTGACAGTCACGTAATTGCTAAATGGATGACGTAAGCAGTAATCCACAACAGGGTGTGCTGTTATTGGGGATTAATGCACACCTGGGTGCGTTGAGGCGCAAGGCCTCAGGCAAAGTGCCCTCAACACCTGGTTGTGCATTAATCCCCCAATAACAGCACACCCTGGAGTGGGTCATTGTACTTATAACATGGGGTCTTATGAGAGGGTGAATAAGTGAGAAATGCTTCAAAATGTCTGCAAAACAAAGCAACTTTGTGTTCTGCCATCAGCAGAACTGCTGCATTCAACATGCAGCTATCAGTACTCTGCATAACTAACAGCAAACTCAAGACACGGTGAGTTTTCAGTAGTGCACAGTATAACTAAGGAACACCTGACAGGACATGCCCTAACCTTGGAACATGCAGTGACTTTACAGGACACAAAACATCACTTGATGGGTGATAGGGGTGTGATAAGACCCTCAGTCTCTGCAGTGTTCTGACTAATGGTGAATCATGACCAGGGACAAGTGAGAGAGTAATTAGTAATATTTATTACAGGTTTCCGTAAGATAGCAGTAAATTACATCTTACTGTACTTGGAGTTCACAGATCAGTCTGTCCAGACAAAAGAACTCACCCCAAAAATGCAATGACATAACCTATTATAGTAGAGATAGAGATGTATAGTAACTATGGCTCTCCTATTGGCATGTAGCCGGTTGGAAGACAATTGGCTTATCCTTGGTTTTGCACATAGAGATGAGGCTTACTAGCTAAAACTGGCTTTCTTGGGTTCTAGCACAAAAGAAATGCTTAGCTTGCATAAAAGAATTATAGATGTTGGCAAAATACTTGGAACTGCATTACGTGGCCTGTACAAAGCAATACTAACTCTGCTTGGTCTATCTAGGACATACTACAATCGTGTAACAAAAGCACATAATACTGTTACATTTTCTTACTAAACATTATGATATGGCTATCGTGGGGTAGCAGAAGGGGTTTGGGCAAGCCAATAAGGTGATGCAGTTGCCGTCAAACAGTTACTCACTGTCTTGGGTGTCTGTGTGTCTCTCTCTCTCTCTCTTTGCTGGGAGTGGGGTCCACTCGTTGAGGGAAGGAGCACCGAGAGAGAGAGGCAGTGTTGTGCTGCTCACCATGTGAAACAGAGCAGTGCAGGAATTGTGAATTACATGTCCTGCTTTCATTGTTCTGTATCTCTTGTCTCGTGTGACCACAGACTGCACTGGAGATGGGAGTGTGACTTTCAATATGTATACACAGACACAGGGGACATTGCCACAAGTAGATCAGTCCTGCAGTGTTGCTCTTTATTGTCTCACAAACTTATTTTTTGGGGCGGCTCACAGGAGCGCACATTCTGTCAGTTCCCATCAAATGCTTGACAGCAGGGGAGCACCACAGAGAGGAGCAGAGGGACTGAGAAATGCACAGATGGGATGCAGGGCTACTTCTGTATCTTCTGTTCTAGGGACATGGATATGTTCATCCACACTGTCTGGCAGGTTCCTTGCCGCTTTAAATCTTGCCGGAAGGTCTTCAAGCTGGCTCCTCCCACCCACCTGGGTGGTAAAACTCTCAGCTCCACCCCATGACGCCGGATCTTCCTTACCTCTTGAAGGCTCCGGTTCCCTCCTTAACGCTCTGCATATAGACGGATCATAATTCTTCGGTTCGCCTGAAAATAATTCTAAAGTTTTCAAGACTTCGGTCTAATTACTCCCTCGCGGCTGCGATAGACAAATAGACTCCCGGATTTCGGCGGTGCCCATGCAGACAGAAAATGTCCAGGACGGACCCACGCTCCACGTTAGTCTACTGCCTCGGCCTAGATCACAACCCGCAGGCCTGCGAGTTATGGCGTTCATTTCGGCCAAAGTCCTGGAAGACCGCACAGCCTGGTTACAGCTTGGGCGCCCCGAGAAGTGCTACTCGCCAGTGAAGTCAAGGAGGCCGCTGGGCGTGTCCTGAGGCTGGCTTGGCTGAGCAACTCGAGCACATGATCGCCCTTGAGGCGGCCCAGGCTGCATCCTCATCTTCCTCGGTCGCAACATTTATCCTGCTCTCTCTGGGATCCTCCTACACAGCTTCTTTTAAGGAGCTTTGCCAATCCCTTTCCACGAAGGGAGAGGGGCCATCGTGACACACTTCTCGGTCCAAAAAGGACTCTAAAGGTAAGTCCCACTGGCGTGGAAGCGGGAGAGGTCCCCTTCCCTGGACAGTTGACACTATACTTCGGTCGAGGTTGCGGCTAAGGCCGCTGGCTTCAGTGTCTCCGTCAGGTCAGCCGGCAGAGACACCTGTCGACGCGGTCGAGATTTTTCTTGACCCTGTCAGACGGGCCGTCGACAGGTAAAGCCGACAACCCTTCACCGCTTCCCCTGGTGGAGACCGAGGACTTGCCTGCGCCTCCTGTGCTGGAGTCCCCGGTCAAGGCTTCCGAGCTGAGGGAAGAGTGGGTGTCCCCCGCCCCTACCCAGATCCGTCCTCGGAAACAGAGGATCTCGGTTTCTGTCTTGGACATCATCTCGGTCCAGCCGATCCGCCGACATCGGTCTCGGCACCGAGGTGAGCGGTGGTGCCGCTTGTCCTTGTCTTCCTCTTGAGAAGAGGAGAGGCTTCGTCGCAAATTGCGTCGATGCTACGAGACTTAATGTGGCAGCAGTTACTTTTGTCCGAACAGACAGGCTGGTGACTCCGTCCTCTCCGCCATCAAGTGGCTGTCACTCGAAAGGCCGAAACAACCCTTCGCTGTAGTAGAGGTGCCCAAGTCTGGGCCGGTTGTTCGACCGAAACCAGCTACCCCACCAATTGTGCTGGAACCTCCGCCTCCACAACCAAAATCGGGGGCGCCAACCAAGGACACTCGGTCGGGTCAGGGTCTGCCCCACAGGTTGTTTGTCACCCTCACTCCCGACTGTCCTCGGCAGGTGGAAGGTGGCTCAGGCCAAAGGCAGCTCTTTGTGGACTCCTTGGAGTCAGACTCCCTGTTTTCCAGGCCCCTTGACCTGGGGGGGGGGGCAGTCGATGGACGAGAGCCCATCGTAGTTTATGGGTCTGCATCGGCTCATCTCGAAATCCACCAGGATGCAGCTCGAGTCCGTATCCAAGCGGGCCAAGTATCCCCTGACAGATACTGGACCGAGGGGATTCACCCACGGAGGCCTTTCCGGTGGCTGAAGCCATTGTTGGCCCAGCCTTGGAGCTCTGGCAGCGGCCGGCTTCCTGCCCTGCGCCTTCGGCCAGGAAGTATGCGGTCCCTACCGGCTCTGACTTTTTTCGGAGCACCCCTCTGCGGAGGGGTTAGTAACCGATAGCGTGTTCTGGTGTTCGGGAACGCTAGGGATGTGGATAAGCCCCCCCGACAAGGAATCCAAAAAGCTGGACTGTGCCAGGTGTAAGGTGTACGCTGTGTCCTCCCTAGGCCTCCGCCAGGCCAGCTTGGCCGTGCTGATGGCACACTTCTCCCACGCCCTCATGGGCTCCCTGGATGAGGTGATCCCTCATCTCCCGGCCGACCTGCAGACCACAGTCGAGCAGGTGCGGGACCAGGGAAGGGCGGTGGCAAAACAGAAGCTCCAAACAGCTCTGGATATTGGAGACTCCTGTGCCAGATCAGTTGCAGCCGCAGTGGCCATGCACCGCAGGGCATGGCTGAGGATATCCACCTTCACGGCGGATACCCAGCATAAACTGGCGGATGTCCTCTCCTTGGGGACTGACCTGTTCGGCCCTGGAGTGGAAGGCCACCTCCAGCGGATCGAAAAGTCCAGTGCTACCCTGGACTCTCTTACCTCCGCCCAGAAGGACAAGGGATGTCAACAACTTAAGTCCTTTTGCCCTTCTGTGCCTGCAGCACGTCCGGCCCAACACCAGCATCAGGGCCAGCAGGCTCTCACTTGGCATCCCAAAGCTAAGCCTGCAGCTTCCTCCAACAGGGAGCAGGGAGGAAAAGGCCCAGGAGGTCCCTAGGCCAGTTCCTCCTCCAAGCCTGCCCAGTGACTGGTTGAGGGGCGCGCCTCCAGCCTCTTCACCCCCTGGCTCCGCCACTTCTTTTCCACCTGGTCCGCTATCGCCCCTCAGTGGGGCTACGGGGTCCGCAGCCTCTGTCAACGAGCCGACATTGCCCTGCTCCTCAAAAGAGGTGATCAGGAAGGTGGCGGATCCTCCACCAGACCCGGGGTTTGTGTCCAGGTACTTCCTGGTCCCGAAACGGACGGGAGGCTGGCGCTCCATTCTAGACCTGCACAACCTGAACAGGTTCCTAAGGTCTTGAACCTTCAGGATGATCACTCTGGCTCAGATCATTCCAGCCTTGGAATGAGGCGCGTGTGGTTCTGTTCTCTGGACTTCCAGAACGTGCTCTTTCATGTCCCAATCCGTCCATCCCACCAGAGATTCCTCCACTTCAGAGCGGAGGGATCCCTTTACGAGTTCCGGGCCATGCCCTTCGGCCTTTCCCTAGCTCCCAGGGTCTTCACCAAATGCATGGCAGTGGTGACAGCAGTCCTGCGGCGCCGAAGGGTCCGGGTGTACTCCTACCTGGACGACTGGCTGATTGCAGAATGGAGGAGGAGCGGTCCAGAGATCTGGCCCTTCAGGTTTGCTATTAGGTTGGCCTCCTCATCAGCGAGGCCAAGTTGGAACTCATGCCAAAGCAGGTGATACAGTTCATCGGGGCAGAGCTCAACTCTCTATGAGCCAGAGCACGGCTCCCGGCGGACAGGGCCGAGGTTCTTTCCTCCTTTGCCCAGTCATTTCAGGTTGGGCAATTGTGCCCTGCTCTGGACTTCCTGTGCCTCCTGGGCCTCATGGCGGCCTGCACCAGTGTGGTCCGTTGGGCCTGTTGGTACATGCGTCCCCTTCAATGGGGGCTGGCCAGCCAGTGGTCACAGCACTCTGATCCCTTGGATCAGCTGGTGACAGTGACCCAGGGGATGTGGAATGCATTCCAGTGGTGGACAGTTTCAGCACATGTGCAGGAGGGCATCCCGTTTGTCCGCCCCAAGCAGACGATCTCTCTATTGACTGCCTCTGGGTTGGGGTGCCCATCTGGGGGAGCACAGAGCGCACGGCCTCTGGTCCCCTCAGGAGTCCCGATGCCACATCAACCTGCTGGAGCTTCGAGCGGTTTGTCTAGCCCTCACTGCCTTCGCTCCGTTTCTACGGGGTCAAATGGTTCAGGTTCAGACTGACAGTACGACCATGTACTACCTAAACTGCCAGGGCGGGACACGCTCCATGCCTCTGTGCAGGGAAGCTCTCCGCATTTGGTCACTCGTGCGCAGCCTGGAGGCGGATCTTCTTGCCATCCATGTGGCAGGAGCCTCCAACATTCTGGCCGTTGCCCTGAGCCGGATAGGGGCTGCGTCCCACGAGTGGTCTCTCCTGCCGGAGATAGTACAAGATCTGTTCTCCCACTGGGGCATGCCTCAGGTGGACCTATTTGCCTCCAGGGAGAATGCGAAGCTGAAACTTTCATGCCCGCCCCCCTCGGCAGGGCTTGCTGCAGGGGATGCCTTCTCAAGGCCGTGGGACCCTTTCTATGCCTTTCCCCCATTTCCCTTGATCCACAAGGTGCTTCTCAAGGCGAGGAGGGACAAGGTGCAGGTGATTCTGGTAGCCCCAGACTGGCCCCATCAGTTCTGGTATCCAGATCTCCTCAATCTCAGCTCCAGGCTCCCGAGGCAGCTTCCAGCCCGCTAGGACCTGATCTCGGTCAATCAGGGGAAGATATTCCACCCGGACCTTCAATCCCTGCACCTGACGGCCTGGTTCCTGAGCGGATAGAGTTCCAGGCCTTGGGTCTTTCCGACGAGGTCCTCAACGTTGAGGCGTCCCATAAGGAGTTGACCAGAAAGTGCTATGCCTTCAAATGGCAGATTCTCCATTTGGTGTCAGGGCAATGGCCTGGACCCTTCTTCCTGTTCCTTGGCAAGCATTCTGAACTATCTCTGGTCCCTTTCTCAGCAAGGGCTTCGGTTAACTACCCTTAAGGTGCACCTGGCAGCCATCTCTGCTTACCGGGAGCGGGATGGGAAGCAGTCGGTGGCGCAGGAGAAGGTGGTTGGACGCTTTTTCAAAGGCCTTGATCACACATCCCCTCCAGTGCGAGAACCTCCACCTCCGTGGGATCTACTGGTATTGGCTAAGCTCATGGGCAAGCCCTTCGAACCGATGCACAGGTGTGACATCTCTCACCTGTCGTGGAAGACCGCCGCCTTGGTGGCTAGCACGTCAGCCAGAAGGATGGGAGAGCTCCAGGTGCTTTCCATCGAGTCTCGTTATCTGATCTTCGACAGGGACAAGGTTGTCCTGCGCCCCCACCCGAAATTCCTTCCGAAGGTGGTGTCTGAGTTTCACCTTAACCAGGTGTTGACTGTGCTGGTGATCTACCCAAATCACACCTCGGAGGCCGAATATAGGCTCCATACTTTGGACTGTAGAAGAGCGCTCGCTTACTACAAGGAGTGGACGGCTGAAGTTCGGGGAGAGGTTCGCCAGCTGTTTGTCACCTACGCTGAAGCCGCACCTGGCAGAACTGCAGCCAAGCGGACGATAGGCAGGTGGGTCACCTCCTGCATAGATCTCTGCTATAGGTTGGCGGGCATGGAGCCTCCCAAAGGGGTAAGAACTCATTCTACCCACCATAGCGTTGCACCAGTGGTTGCTTCCAGGGACGTCCCTATCCAGGAAATCTGCAGGGCTGCTACCTGAAAGTCTGCACACACCTTCATCACCCACTACCACATCGATCTTGAGTCACGCCGGGATGCTGGTTTTGAGGCCTCTGTTCTCCAGTCTTTATTTCCTAAGTAGGGGGTGTGCGCCTTGCCTCCCTCCTCCCGGAGAACTGCTAGGAGTCTGCCAGACAGTGTGGATGAACATATCCATGTCCCTAGAAATACAGGTTACTACGCCTGTAACAGGAGTTCTAGGAATGGTTATGTTCATCCACCGCGACCACTCAACCTCCCGGCTTCAATGCACAACCTGGCTTCCAGTGGGCTAGATCTGCGTCATGGGGCAGAGCCGAGAGTTTTACCACCCGGGTGGGTGGGAGGAGCCAGCTTGAAGACCTTCCGGCAAGATTTAAAGCGGCAAGGAACCTGCCAATGTGGATGAACATACCATTCCTGGAACTCCTGTTACAGGTGAGTAACCTGTATTTGCTGCTCACTCTGGGTGGGTGGGGGCGGTGTGTGTGTCTCTCTCTCGCTGTCACAGGACAGCTTGCTGCGGAAAACGAACTGAGAAAGAATCCACTTCTGTCGTTCACACGCTCTCACCCTGTCACACAGACAGTGGGAACTGCTTTCAAATGCAGTGCATCTTTGGGGGGTGCCCTAGAATGTGGGTGCAGGGGGTGCAGTGGGATGGGAGGCTAAAGAAATTATGAAGGACGTAGATGCCAACTGCTGCTAGGGAGCCATGTCACCCTAGAGACATATTAAACCACCCTGCTCCTCCCAGTGTATCTCGATCGGTCCCTGTTGCACATGTGGTTAATGAATGTTAATATGGGGGACACAAGTATGCCTACATGTGCAGCTCTCCATCACCGCAGGATGGGGAGCGGGGAGCAGCGATTGTCAGAGTAAGAGACTGTCATCTCTCTCTGTTCTTCTTAGCTGTCCCGCAGGATGACTGCGTCTCTCGCTCATCCTGTTGTTGCACGGGTCTGACGGTGCTCATTGAGCAAGTGGGTGACAGCAGGGCTTCAGTGTGTCGCCCAGTAGCCAGAGATCTGCGGGGCGGGTGGGTGGGGATCTATGGACTGCACATTGGCAGACTGAGGACACTGCATATCTGTCTGCCTGACACTGTCCCTCTCAGCTTTCACTTTTGCTGCTGACGCCACACTCTTACTTGCAGGATGCCTCATGGGGGGCAGGCCTGGTCTCCCCCTCGATCTGTCCTTTCCTTATGTGCTGCCCTTGCTGCTTGTGTCCTGCTCACTGTTGCACCTTGCATTCTAGGGAGGGGAATCATTGCAGGATTGCCTGCACAGCATACTACAGTTGCAACTGTTCATTCACTACCTCTCGCTAATTTCTGATTACAAATGGCTGCCTTGCAGTTAACACATGAAGTATATATCAATACTACTAAAGAATATAAAATTATCAGAATATTTGATTCAGTATCATTTAGTCCAAAGTGCTGCTTTGGACAAATGGTTGTATTAAATTTAAATGCAGTCTTTAATAGCTTAATATCTTACCCTTTACATACATACATAGACAGTGTCGGCAGATAAGGGCATATGACCCACCCAGTCTGCCCATTTGAGCTTGTAAGTTCAGTTTGTTTTCCTAGAAGTCTGTTGCTCCTTACCCCTGACCTCCAGAATTCCTTTGTCTATCCCATGCATTCTTAAATCCCGTGATTGTTTCAGCCCCCACCACTTCCTCTGGGAGGGTGTTCCACTTGTCCACCACCCGTTCTGTGAAGAAATTCTTCCTCACGTTTCCTCTGAATCGTCCTCCCTCCAACTTCATCCCATGCCCTCTAGTCCTGGAACATCTTTCGCTTAAATAGTATATTCCTGCAACCTGTTCCTCCCTGTAAGATACTTGTATGTCTCTATCATATCCCCTCTCTCTCCCTCCTCTCCTCCAGAGACTACATGTTCAGTTCCTTCAACCTGTCCTCATAGGACTTGTGATGGAATCCATGCACCATCTTTGTTGCCCTCCTCTGAACCTTCTCTACCCTGTTTATGTCCTTGCGTAGGTAAGGTCTCCAGAACTGTACACTGTACTCCAGGTGGGGCCTCACTAGTGTCTTGTATAGTGGAATTATGACCTCCTTTCCTGCTGGTGATGCCCCTGCCTATGCATCCCAGCATCCTATTTGCTTTACCTGCTGCCTTGTCACACTGTTTCCCTACCTTGAGGTCATCAGAGATAACCCCAAGATCCCTTTCCTGCTTGGTGCATGCTATATCCTCACCCCCAACTGATATATTGTGCCAGGGTTTTTGTGCCCCATATGCATTATCTTGCACTTCTTTGCATTAAATTTCAACTGCCAAACCCCTGACCATTCTTCACGTTTCTACAGATATCTTCTCATTCTGTCTACACCCTCTGGTGTGTCTACTGTTAGAGCTTTGTGTCATCAGCGAACAGTGAAATTCTGCCTTCTAGGTCCTGCGCAGTGTCACTGAAGATGTTGAATAGGACTGGTCCCAGCACTGATCCCTGTGGTACCCCACTGGTCACTCTTCCCTCTGTGGAGTGACAGCCATTTACCACCACCCTCTGTGTCCTGCTGCCAAGCCAGTTACCTACCCACCACACTACTGTCCTGCCCACACCCATATTCCCCAGTTTGTGTAATAGTCTTCTGTGTGGCACAGTGTCAAAGGCCTTGCTGAAGTCCAGATAGGCCATGTCCACTGCCCTCCCTAGTCACCCAGTCAAAAAATTCAACGAGGTTGGTCTGACATGACCTCTCCCTGGTGAAACCATGCTGCCTTGGGTCCTGTAGTCCATTAACAACCAGATGTTCACCAATCTCTCCTTCAGTAGTGATTCTATGATACTCCCCACTACTGAGGTGAGGCTGACTGGTCTGTAGTTCCCCGCTTCCTCTTTGTTCCCACTTTTGTATAAGGGGACTACATCTGCTGTCCTCCAGTCTTTGGGTACCTCCCCTGTTTCCAGTGATCGGCTAAACAGGATAGCCAGAGGTTCAGCCACCACCTCTTAGTTCTTTAAGGACCCTGAGGTGCACCCCATCTGGCCCCATTGCTTTATCAATTCTTATTACTTCCACTTCCTTCAGGACCCTTTCTCGTGTAAAGGGACTTGTCATTTCTGCACCATTCTCACCCCTTGTACTCCCTTCAGACCCATTACCCTCCTCTTCCTCAGTAAAGACTGAACAGAAATACCTGTCCAATATGTCGGCTTTACTGTTGTCCTCCTCCACGTGGCCCCCATCCTCCCGCTTCAGTCTCACTATCCCTCCCTTTGCCTTTCTTTTTTCACTTATGTACCTGTAAAAGGTTTTGTTCCCTCTACCCACTGATTTTGCAGTGTGTTCTGTCTGAGCTTTGGCTTCCCTTACTGATCTCCCTGCCTCCCTTTGCTTCTCCTGGTAATTCTCCCTATCCCTTCTGCCTGTCTTTTTTTGTATTGCCTGAATGCAATCTTTTTGGCTTTCACTTTCTTTGCTGCCTCTTTGGAAAACCATAATGGTCTCCTCTTGCTAACCTGCTTAATGCATAATTCTGTTGCTCTTGTAATCCCCATTTTAAATACTGCCCACTGTTCCTCAACCCTGATTCCTGCCCCATTCCCTTAATGCCTCTTTCAAATATCTCCTATTTTCCCAAAGTCTGCCCCCTAAAATCCAGGATACGTGTTTTGTGTGGTTTGGTTCTGCTCTTCTGATTTCAAACCACAATGACTGGTGGTCACTGTTCCCCAGGTGCTCCCTCACTGTTACCCCATCACACTGTCCCTGTTTGTAAGCACAAGGTCCAGTATTGCCTTTTGCTGAGTTGGTTCCATGACCAGTTGCTTGAGGAAGGCACCCAGAAGGGAGTCCAGGATAAATCTGCTCCTAGTTGATGCTGCTGCTGGGATGCTCCAGTCCACGTCTGGAATATTGAAGTCTCCAACCAGTACAACCTCACCCTTGTCTGCCATCCTTTGGATGGATAGCATCAGCTCCCTATCAGTTTCTTCCTCCTGGGCTGGTGGTCTATAGACCACACCTGTGTGGATGGCTGGCCCCATTTTCCTTTCCAGCTTAACCCACAGTATCTCTTCCCCAATTTTGTTCCTCCTGGATCTGTGGCCCTTGTGTCATTTTTCACATACAGTGCCACTCCTCCTCCCTTCCTGCTTGCCCTGTCTCTTCTGAATATGTTGTAGCCGTGTATGGCCATCTCTCAGTCGTGGTTATCATTACACTAGGTTTCAGTGATTGCCACAGTGTCCAGGTCTGACTGCACTATGACAGCCTCCAGATCTTCCATCTTGTTGCTAAGGCTCCTGGCATTTGCACACATGGCTTTCCATGATTTGCCCTCCCTAGACTGTTTTGCTGTTCTACTCCAGCCCCTTCCTTGGTTGTCCTTTATCCCTGGTTCTCCTTGCTGTCTGCCCTTCTGCTGAATTTTTCCCCCTTTTCTGCCTGTCCACCTCTTGGGCACTAATCTCCATCTTTTGCACACTGCTTTTGTAGAGATAGCCACTCCTCTGGTTCACTGGTTCCACTGCTAGCTGTGGGGGGTGAGCAAGTAGGTACCCTCCTTGCTGGCCTGCTACCCTCCTTTGCTAGTTTAAATGCTTGTCAATGTAGCATTTAATCTTATCATTGAGTGCTTGGATTCCCCTCCAGGATGGATGCAGGCAGTCAGGCTTGAACAAACCTCCATCCCTCCAGGTGGGTCCCCAGTCACCGGTTAATCCAAACCCTTTCCCACAGCACCAGTTCTTCAACCATGAGTTAAAGTTCCTGGTGCATACACTATGCTCTCCTTGCCTCTCATGAGTAGTACTTCAGAAAGTGACAGAAGTAGCTTCTTGCTTGAGACCCTCCCCAATTTCCTAAACTCTTCCTGAACTTCCTTTGGCTCCCCATTTGCCAGGTCATTAGTACCTAGGTGGATAATGACATCCAGCTCACCCTCCCGTCTTGCCTTCCCAGTGATCCCCAGGATCTTCCTTCCATCCCTCCATGCCGTGGCACCTGGTAGGCACCTCACCTCCCTGTCCTCCCCCTCCTGTGTTCCTAGCTGGATCCCTCTTATGGAGTCCCCACCAGGATTCGCTTCCTCCTCCTCTGGTATCCACTGCTTTCTCCGCTGAGGTCACCTCCTTGGCTATCCTCCACATCCTTTCCTTCCACTTCTGAGTACCTCTATTTGGTTGTCCCAGTTTGCCAGTGTGGCATGAGTTCTTGAGTGGAATAGGATCTGGGAAGTGCCTCTGCCTGACTGCTCTAACCTGCCCTGAGCCCACTGTCATTCAAGTGCTCCTCGTTCTGTGCATCTTTTGAGGCAGTTGCATTTGACTGGGTGGTCTCTGGATAGGGGTGATGGTACTCCTGACCCAGTTTACTTCTGCTCTGAGTCTGGCTACTTCATCCCGCAGTCCAGGTGCATGCAGATAGGGCAGCACCTCAGTGTCCAGAAGGTCTGCCTGAATATGGCTGCCCCACAGCCACTACATTGCACCACTCCCCACATTATACTGCAATTCTACTTCTATTCCACTACTTCTCTACTACTGAAGCTCTCCTAGTTTCCTTTTTATTTTACTGTCCTAAAAATCCTGCCACTGATTCTCGGATACTTCAAAAAAAAAAAAGAAAAGAAAATCAATAAATGAGTCAAAACACTTGTGCCGAGGGTGGGCTTCTTCCCCCTTGTGCCCCTCCTACTCCACAACCCTTACTATACCCTGTGTTTAGCTCCTGTCAATCTGATTTAACAGGGCATATAATTAAGAGTTTTTTTTGGGGGGGGCGCAAATTTGCAGCAATTAGACAGCAAAGAAATACACCACCACTACGTTTTAAATTTGCAACAGCCCAAAAACAATTCTAAGTAAAGACGACAAAGTACGGTGTCGCTAAAAGCCCACAATCTAAGTTTAGAAGAAAAATAGCAATTACCAGTTACTGTAAAGCACTGAATTGAATGTTTCCTTTCTATCCATTATCTGAATGGCTGTTGTTGGGCAGTATTGCACAGTGGTTAGGGCACTGAGCTGCAAACTTGGAGACCTGAGTTTGAATTCCACAGCCCCCACTTGCATACTGCGACCCTGAGTAAGTCGCTTAGCTTCTTTGTGCTCCCTGGTCACACCTGGAAACACTTCTGGCTGTGTGCCTTCCTGGTTAAACAATTTCCCCTTTCCCTTGTTAATGTTGTGCTGGCTTCTTTGGGCAGGGAGAATGTGACTGGTGTGAGATTAGGACAGAACCTTCACCTTTTTTTTCCTTAGTTTGCCTTGCGGGGGTGCTTAAACTAATACTGTATGTAGATTGTGTCCAGACACTTCAGGCTGACTCAGTAGTCCTAGGTTTAGACAAAGGCTCTATGTCCTGGACCAGTGAATTATTCTTCACTGGGGCTGTGGAAAATGGGGAAAACACAACTTAAATCCATTTTCAAATGAAATTGCATGTGCAGGAAGATTAATTGTCTAAACATTGTCCTGCAGAGTTTATTTTTGTAAATTTTCTTACCACTTTTTGCTTCGTGCTGGAATTCTTGACCTTGTATTTATCAGAGTGGACTGGTGAATAAATGTCAAAGGCCAGTCCCAGGTAACAGTCCTGGGCTTGCTGCCAATGGGTATTTGATCCCTGCATTTCCATTCTGCTCCATTGTTTTGTTAATCTGACATGGTACACTAGGCAGCTAAATGCCTGTTTTCAGGCACTATTTATGGGGGGTACAAAAGATGTGCAATAAAGCATGTAACCAGCAGAACCTAAAGCACTAGGCAAGCAACATGAATACAGATTGCGGTAAACAAACATAACGTAAAAGCAATCTAGCTTTAAAAGTTACTATAAACGGCGATAAATAGAAACGTAAGAGAAATGAGGAAGGGGGAAGAACTTCCGTAATTAGGGAATCAAATGTGCAGATCCTAACCAGATGGGTGACCATTCAGCATCAGTTAGGTTTGAACAGGGAGGAAGAAGATGTGTAATCTGAACTTGTAAACTGGAGTACTTTTTTCTTTTGCTCAAAATGACAGCAAATTTCACTTTGCCAGAAACGGGAGAGTATTTTGATGAGGTGACCTATGTGGAACTACAGAAGGAGGAGGCTGCTAAACTACTGGAGCAGTACAAGGAGGAAAGCAAAGCTGCACTGCCACCAGAGAAAAAGCAAAACATTGGCCAAGGGCAGAAGAAGAGCAATAAAATCAAGAGTGGTAAAAGCCAGTTCAGAGGAGGACAGAGAGGAGGACGTGGTGGATATCCACCACGTGGCAACTTCAGAGGAGGTGGGTTTACTTCAGTCAGTGAATACCTTCACAAAGCAGAACATGAGTAGTAGCTGCTAATGTTTTATTTATAAGGCGCCTTCTAAAAGGAATGAAAATGGGATGTAATAAAACAAATACAGCATTCCATTAAATATAAACATACAAAGTGGGCGCAGTGCTACAAGTGGGTCTTTAAGGCCCTCCCTGATGGGGTAGAGAATTCCAAAGGACTGGGGCCACGTTCATAAATGCACGGGCCGCCGAAGATTTTAAAGAAACCCTTGGAATCTCTAGCAATCCCTAATCAGTGGAGCAATTGCCCAGAGCAGTAAGGAGCCAAAACCTTTCAGGTAGTCCGGGTCCAGTCCATGTAGGGCTTTGTAAGTCAGAAGTCTGACTTTAAAGGTGATCCACCACTGCACCGGCAGCCAGTGCAGTTCATGCAGCACCGGAGAGATGTGACAGTTCTGGGCCATTCCCGTCAATAACCAGGCTGCAGCGTTCTACACTAGATAAAAGCGGTGGCTATTGACCCCAGGTAGCCCTAGATAAAGGGAGTTGCAATAATCAAGGCGCAAGGTCACAAAGGCATGGACCAAGGTAGGCAGATCACCGGATGGAACTAGGTGCTTAACCTTGGAGATCATCCTCAGATGATAAAAGGAAGATTTGACTGCAGACACCTGTGATCGCAGAGTCTGTCGTCAAATCACCCCAGGTTTCACACCCATTCAGAGGTAAGGAGCTGGAAGCCTCCAAGAAAAAGTCCAGAAGGCAAACCTGCTCCCAACCCTTCTATCGGATGACCCAGATCCACCACCAGCACCTCTGTCTTCTCAGAGTTCAGTCTCAGCCAGCTTGGAATTTATCCAAGCCTGGATTTCGGCGAGGCAGTTGTTAAATACCGAGAGCTCTATCCTGGTTGGGTACAAGAGATGGGTAGAGCTGGGTATCATCAGCATAGTAATGAAACCTCAACCCATACGGTCTTACAATGTCTGAGGGGGTAGCATGTACACTGCAAACATGGGGGAAAACACCGAACTCTGAGGTACCCCACATGAGACTGGGTCGGAGGAATAAATCCCCGACACCATCCTCTTGAGTTCTGCCAGTGAGGAAGGATTTAAACCACCTGAGGATGTACCAGACAGCCCGCAGATGAACCTCAGGCATTGGAGAAGAACCCTATGGTCCACAGTGTCCAAACGCTGATAAGCGATTCAGAAGAACCAAGATGGAGCGGCTCTTCCGAGATCTCCCCATCAGGAGATCATTGAGCACGCAAACCATCGCAGTCTCAATACTATGCCTCTTTCGGAAACAGGATTGGAGAGATTCATAGATGTCATGGATGGTCAAATGGTTCTCCAGCTGTGGGGCCGCTTCTTTCTACAAAAGGAAGTTTAGAGATTGGTCTGTAGTTGGCAGGGTAGTCTGGCTCCAGAGAAGCTTTCTTCAGGAGGGGTGTTACCACTGCCTCCTTCAGGGAGCTAGGAAGCTCGCCTCTCTCAAGGGAGCACCAAACTCTGTGCTAGGACCGGGCCGATGCTATCAGAACAGCCCATAATCGGGGTAGTTGGGCCTGGATCCAAACTATATCAGGTAGGGCGCATACCCCGCACAATCTGGATGGCATCTGAACGCCGACCGAAAGTACTCCAGGAGAACTGAGGGACAGTGACTGAGCGCCTATCCATAGCATCTCCCATAACGTGCTGGTTGGAGCTCCGCCCTGATGTCTGCCACCTCGGCCACAAAGAATCGAGTGAGCTCATCACACTCCACTTGTGAAAAGGCTCTTCGAAACTGTAGGCAGACTGGGTTGCACAGTCTGCCCACAGTATGAAAGAGCTGAGCTGGTCGGTTCAAAGCAGCTGCAGTCTCCCTGGACAGGAACTCTTCCTTCTTGCAGGTGATTGCAGGTTGCTAGACCTGATAATGTTCCATCAATCTGAGGTCTGCATCAAGGGTTGATTTCCGCCAGCAACGCTCTAATCTTCGTCCTTGTTGCCGCATCTCCCTCAAGGTCCCATCAAACCAGGGGGACTGAGGTCAAAGGGAGCAGTGGCATCCAGAGCTGTAGAAATGGCCTTAATACAAGCCAGAACCAAAGCATCAGCGTCACTGCTTGCTCCAGGAAGTGCAGATAGGTCAAGTACTGCTGCCAGGCCTTCATAGCTTACTTCTCACAAAGGGCGGTACCTGGTCATCTCCACAGGGGTAGGCCTACGAAGCGGGGGTTCGAAAACAACCCCACAGTGTAATCTGACCATCCGACAGGTTCCACCCCCAAATCGAAGGCTTCGATCCCCAGGAGGAAGACTAGGTCGAGAGTGACCATGTTTGTGAGTGGCAGAAGTAACAACTCGGATGTTTCACTGTTTCCTGTCTAGCTGCAGAGTTGCTGCTGAGGCCTATGAGCAGCATATTAAAAGCCCACACAAATTAACTTGTAACTCTAGTATTAGATATGAAAGGAGATGGTGTATTCTGGGATCGTGGATACGTTCATCCACACTTATTGGCAGTCCCTTTCCCTTTAAATCAGCTGGAAAGTCTTTAAGCTGGCTCCTCCCACCCACCTGGGTGGCATAACCCTTTGCTCTGCCCCATGATGCCAGATCTTCCTTTCCGCTGGAAGATTCAGGTTGCATCCTTCGTGCTCTCGCATTTTGTAGTTATCTAGATTTTGGTAACCGAGTAAGCCCACTAAGACCAGAGATCCTTTTTCAGGGGCGACCCGGAGGCCCTGCGTTCAGAAACTTCGGTTACGCTGGAAATTCGCCTTGTTCGTGTTGGCGATTATTTTTGTTCGATCATGGAAGACCAGTCTTCCCCTGGATTTTGCCGATATTCGTGTGGCCAGAAGATGTCATGCACCAACCCGCATGCTGTGTTTGGGTGTTGGCCATGATACCACGATGTATGGGTTTGCCCCGTGTTCCAACCCGTCCCCTGCTACAGTCTCGCACACCTTAAGCTGGGGAGGCCTGAAAACCGGAACCTGCCGGTGAAATCCAAGGAGGCCTGGTGGACTGTTTCCACGGCCACGGGATCCACTGAGCAATTGGAGCACATGCAAGCCTTCAAGGAGGAAGCGGCGCGTGCCGCAGAATCTTCCTCTAGGAACTTCTTCGTTCCTCTTAACCTGGGCTCCACCTTCTCGGGTTCCTTCCAAGAGTTGTGCCACTCTCTCCTGACAAAGGATGAGTCCTTCAGGCACGCACTCCTCTTGGTCCTGTAACCAGGAGAAAGACCCAGGATCGTCTTCGTCTCAACGGAGATGTTCTTGGGATCGGGAAAGATGTCTGTCCCAGGAACCGGCCATTTCGACCTGTCAGAATTGCCTCTTCGGCCGCTGGCTTCTCTGCTTTACCGACTGGCCAGTCGACCGAAGTGTCGATAGACGTTGAGATAATTGTAGACCTGATTGACCCCTAGTCACTGACTCCGGTCGACTCTTGCTCGGACTCCGGTCCTTGTATTCTCTGGAGACCCAACCTGCTGGGAATCCCACCGAGGAAGTGGTCCCTGCCCCCTTGAAGTAATCAGTTCCACCGGTGTCTCCCAAGCAACCAAGTCTGCCTGCCCGATCTCGATAGAGGTCTTGGACCCCCTCGACTGATAGGCCGAGGAAGGGCCATAAACACTCTAAAAAGAGGCAATGCCATCGGTTGTCCTCGGATGAGGAGAGGCTCCAACGGCGCTACGAGGACCTCATGTGGAAATAGCTGACTTGACCGGGCGCAAGCCTACCCCAGCCATTACTTTGCATTCTCCTCCCAGGCCGAAGCTGACTCCTGGAGCCGATAAGTCTGTTCCTCCGTCCGTGGAGCAAGCGTAACATCCGGTTCGGCCTAAACCGGTCTCTCTCCCCTGATTGTGGTGGAATCGCTGCCCAAGCAGCCTGTGGGAGGGGCTCCTTCTAAGGAAGCTAGACCGGACATTGGGCTTCTCCGACGTCTCGCGGTCACTGTCACCCCAGACTGCCCCCGGTGGGTTGAGGGTGATGTGGACGGTCGACAGCTGTGTTCGGATGAAACTAGCCTCCATTCTTATCCAGTGGATGATGAATTGACTGGTGAGATAGACAGAGGAAGGTCCTTCGTCCTTTCAGGGCGGTCTTCGCCTCATCTGAGTCTGCATGGATGCCCCTGGAGCCTAGCCAGAAAAAGGCAGAGTACCCTCTCGCTGACCTCCTTGAGAGGGGATACCCCAACAGAAGCCTGCTGAGGACATTGTTGGCCTGGCCTTGGAACTTTGGCAGCACCGTACCTCCTGTCCAGCTCAGTCTGTCTGCAAGGAGCAACAGACAGCCCATCTGCGGTCTTCCCAAGCTGCTCCTGTGGCCTGGCTCTCTGCGAGCAGGCCACAGCTAACAGACCACCCGACTGACCCGCGGACAGATTCAGTTACGCACAGAACCTCAAACTTGTGATTTTGAATGCTGCTGTTTTGTCTGGATGCGCAGTGGAGGAGCCAGGCACTGATCGGCAGCTTTGCTCCTTGGCTGATCTCTTCTCCCCCCCCCCCAAACGCCTGGCACTTCCTGATCTCAGGGAAATCTTTCTAAGGATGTGGGCATGTTCAGTCCACACTGTCAGGCAGTTCCTTGCTGCCTTAAATTTTGCCGGAAGGTCTTCAAGCTGGCTCCTCCCACCCACCCGGGTGGTAAAACTCTCAGCTCTGCCCCAGACTCCAGATCTTCCTTACTGCTTGGAAGCTATGGTTCCCTCCATAGCGCTCTGCGTTTAGACTGGATCCAAACTCTTTGGTTAACCCGAAACTAATTTTAAAGTTAACAAGACTTCAGTCTGTTTCTTCCCTCGCTGCTGAGATGGATAAATCAACTCCTGGTTTTCGGCGGTGCCCATGCGGGCCGATGTCTCTGACAGATCCGCACTCCACGTGAGTCTCAAGCCTCGGGCTTGGCCACGACCCGCAGGCCTGCGATTTGTGTAAGTCCTTCTCGGCCAGTGTCCTCGAAGACCGTGCTGTCAGGCTGCAACGTGGGCGCCCCGAGGGACTTATTCTGCCGGTGAACTCAAAGGAGGCCCGTTGGGCGGTTTCCGTGGCGGGGGCTCGGCTGAGCAACTGGAACAGATCGTCCTCGGAGGCGGCCCAGGCCGCATCTTCATCCTCCTCGGTCGCAGCATTTATCCCGCTCTCCTTGGGCACCTCCTATATGGCTTCTTTTAAGGAGCTTTGTCAGTCTCTCTCCATGAAAGGTGAGGGTCCATCGGGACACTCCTCTCGGTCCAAGAAGGACTCGAAGGGTAAGTCCCACAGTCTGTGTTCGTGGGAGCAGGAGAGGTCCCCTTCCCCGGACAGTCGACATTCGACTTTGGTCGAGGTTGTGGCTAAGGCTGCTGGCTTCACGGTGTCCCCATCAGGTCAGCTGGCCGAGACGCCTGTCGACGCGGTCAAGATCTTTCTCGACTTGTCGGACGAGCGGTCGACTGGAGAAGCAGACAACCCTTCGCTGATTTCCCCCGGTAGAAACAGAGGACTTGCCTGCGCCTCCTGTGCTGGAGTCCCTGGTTAAGGCTTCCGAGCCGAGGGAGGACTGGTTTCCCCCTCTCCCTCCCAGACCCACTCTCGGACCTCTTGGTCCAGCCGATCCCGCCAACACCTGCAGTCTCAGTCTTGGCAGAGAGGAAAGCGGCGGCGCCGCTCATCCTTGTCGTCTTCCTCCTCGGAGGAAAGGCTTTGGCGCAAATTGCGTCAACGCTACGAGGACTTAATGTGGCAGCAGCTCCTTCTGACCAGGAACAAGCTAGTCCCCGGCCCCTTCCCCAGCCATTAAGTGGCTGCCACCAGAAAGGCCAAAACAACCCCTCGCAGTTCTGAGCCCAAACCGGCGCCAGTGATTCGGCCAAAACCAGCTGCGCCACCTATTGTGGTGGAACCCCCGCCTCCCTAACCTAAATCAAGGGACTGCCCCACCGGTTGTCTGTCACCCTCACTCCTGACCGTCCTCGGCAGGTGGAGGGTGGCTCAGGCCCTAGGCAGCTGTTTGCAGACTCTCTGAGTCTGACGACTCTTCCCTATTCTCCAGGCCCCTTGACATGGAGTCCTCTGGGGGACAGTCGATGGACGAGAGGCCATCCTCGTTCATGGGTTTGCTTTGGCTGATCTTGGAGTCTCTGGGATGCAGCTCGAGCATGAATCCAAGCGGGGCCAAGTATCCCCTCACGGAGATACTGGACCGAGGGGATTCTCCCACGGAGTCCTTTCTGGTGGCTGAAGCCATTGTTGGCCCAGCCTTGGAATTATGGCAGCAGGCTGGCTTCTTGTCCTACTTCGACCAGGATGGCCAGGAAGTACGCGGTCCCCACCGGGTCACTCCAGTTTCTCGGAGCACCCCTCTACCGATAGTGTGCAAGCGTTTCGGGAACACCAGGGACGTGGACAAGCCTCCCAACAGAGTCCAAAAAGCTGGACTATGCCGGGCGTAAAGTGTAAGCTGCGTCCTCCCTAGGCCTCCGTCAGGCCAGTTCGGCCGTACTGATGGCACACTTCTCCCACGCTCTTATGGCCTCCCTGGATGAGGTGATCACTCATCTCCCGGCTGACTTCCAGACTGTCAAGCAGGTGTGGGATCAGGGAAGGGCGGTGGCGGAGCAGCAGCTCCAAATGGCTGTCGATATTGGAGACTCCTGTGTGCACGGTCAGTAGCGGCCGCAGTGGTCATGCGCCACAGAGCTTGGCTGCGGATCTCCACCTTCACAGCGGATACCCAGCACAAGCTGGCAGACGTCCCCTTCCTGGGTACAGACTTGTTCGGGCCCGGGGTGGAAAGCCATCTCCAGAGGATCGAGAATTTGCCCAGGACGACAAAGGCCGCCAGCAGCAGCGTAAGCCCTTTCGGCCTTCTACCCCTCGACACGTCCGGCCTAGCAACATCAGCATCAGGGCCAGCAGGCTCGCACTTGGCACCCCAAAGCCAAGTCTGCAGCTTCCTCCAGCAGGAAGCCGGGAGGAAAAGGCCCAGGAGGTCCCTCAGCCAGTCCTTCCTCCAAGCCTGCCCAGTGACTGGTTGAGGGGTGTCGCCCCAGCCTCGTCACTGGCTCCGCCACTTCCTTTCCGCCTGGTTTATCACCGCGGACCACTGGGTGTTGGAAGTGGTAGGGAAAGGTCTGCCTCTGGAATTCGAGCAGGCCCCTCCCTATCGGGCCATCGCAGATCCTCCTCCAGACCCAGGGTTTGTGTCCAGGTATTTCTGGTCCCAAAACAGACGGGGGCTGGCACCTGTTCTAGACCTACACAACCTAAACAAGTTCCTTAGGTCTCAAACCTTCAGGATGGTCACTCTGGCACAGATCATTCCATCCTTGGAACGAGGCGTGTGGTTCGGTTCTGTGGACTTCCAGGACACATTCTTTTACGTTCCCAATCCGTCCGTCCCACCAGCGATTCCTTCGCTTCAGAGTGGAGGGATCCCTTTACGAGTTTCGGGCCATGCCCTTCGGCCTTTCTCCTGCTCCCAGGGTCTTCACCAAATGCATGGCAGTGGTGACAGCATTTCTGCGGCGCCGAAGGGTCCGGGTGTACCCTTACCTGGACGACTGGCTGATTGCAGCCCCTTCCAGGCTGGAGATGGAGCGGTCCAGGGATCTGGCCCTCCAGGTCTGCTCTCAGATTGGCCGCCTCATCAACAAGGCCAAATCGGAACTTGTGCCATTGCAGGTGATTCAATTCATCAGGGCACAGCTAGATTCTCTTTGAGCCAGAGCTCGGCTCCCGGCGGACAGGGCCGAGGTTCTTTCCTCCTTTGCCCAGTCATTTCTGGTTGGGCAATCGTGCCCTGCCCGGGACTTCCTGGGCCTCATGGCGGCCTGCACCAGCGTGGTCCATTGGGCCCGATGGTACATGCTTCCCCTTCAATGGGGACCGTCCAGCCAGTGGTCACAACGCTTCGATCCGTTGGACCAGCCCGTGACAGTGACCCAGGAGATGTGGAATGCTCTCCAGTGGTGGACCGTTCTGGCACATCTGCAGGAGGGCATCCCGTTTGTCTGCCCCGAGCAGATGGTCTCTCTATCGACCGATGCATCTCTAATGGGTGGGGGAGCACAGAGCGCACGGCCTCTGGTCCCCTCGGGAATCCTGATGCCACATCAACCTGCTGGAGCTCCGAGCGGTCCGCCTGGCTCTCACCGCCTTCACTCCGTTTCTACGGGATCAAGTGGTTCAGGTCGACTGACAATACCACGACCATGTACTACCAAAACCGCCAGGGCGGGACGCACTCCATGCTGTTATGCAAGGAAGCCGTCCGCATATGGTCCCTCTTGCGCAGCCTGGAGGCGGATCTCCTAGCCATTCATGTGGCAGGAGCCTCCAACACCCTGGCCGATGCCCTAAGCCGGATAGGGGCTGCTTCTCACGAATGGTCTCTCCTGCCGGAGGTAGTACAAGATCTCTTCTCCCATAGGGGCGTGCCTCAGGTGGACCTGTTTGCCTCCAGGGAGAATGCGAAGCTGAGACTGTTCCATGCCCGCCCCCCTCAGCAGGGCTCACTGCAGGGGGATGCCTTCTCGAGGCCGTGGACCCCGGGCCTCTTCTGTGCCTTTCCCCCATTTCCCTTGATCCACAAGGTGCTTCTCAAGGTGAGGAGGGACAAGGCGCAGGTGATTCTGGTAGCCCCAGACTGGACCCGCTGGTTCTGGTATCCAGATCTCCTCAGTCTCAGCTCCAGGCTCCCAAGGCGGCTTCCAGCCGGCCCGGACCTGATCTCAGTCAATCAGGGGAAGGTATTCTATCCGGACCTTCAATGCCAGCTCCTGACGGCCTGGTTCCTGAGCGGCTAGAGTTCTAGGCCTTGGGTCTTTCCGACGAGGTCCTCAACGTCGTTGAAGCATCCCATAAGGAGTCGACCAGAAAATGCTACGCCTTCAAATGGAAGAGATTCTCCATTCGGTGTCGGGGCAAGGGCGTGGACCCTTCCTCCTGTTCCTTTGGCAAGCATTCTGGACCAGCTCTGGTCCCTTTCTCAGCAAGGGCTTCGGTTGTCGACCCTTAAGGTGCACCTGGCAGCCATCTCTGCTTCCCGGCCCACGCCCGGTAAGCAGTCGGTGGTGCAGGAGAAGGTGGTCGGGCGCTTTTTCAAAGGCCTTGATCTCACATCCCATCCAGTGCGAGAACCTCCACCTCCGTGGGATCTACTACTAGTATTGGCTAAGCTCATGGGCAGGCCATTCAAACCGATGCACAGGTGTGACATCTCTCACCTGTCATGGAAGACCGCCTTCTTGGTGGCAATCACGTCAGCCAGAAGGATGGGAGAGCTCCAGGCGCTTTCCATCGAGTCTCCCTCTCTGGTGTTCCACAGGGACAAGATTGTCCTGCGCCCCAACCCGAAATTCCTTCCGAAGGTGGTGTCGGAGTTTCACCTTAACCAGGTGTTGATTCTGCCGGTGTTCTACCCCAATCACACCTCGGAGGCCGAATACAGGCTCCATACTTTGGACCCTAAGGCGCTCGCTTATTATAAGGGAGCGCACGGCTGAAATCGGGAGAGGTTCGCCAGCTGTTTGTCACCCACGCTGAAGCCGCACCTGGCAGACCTGCAGCCAAGCGGGCGATAGGCAGGTGGGTCACCTCCTGCATAGATCTCTGCTATAAGTTGGCGGGCATGGAGCCTCCCAGAGGGATAAGAGCTCATTCTACCCGTCATACTGCTGCATCAGTGGCTGCTTCCAGGGACGTCCCTATCCAGGAAATCTGCAGGGCTGCTACCTGGAAGTCAGCACACACCTTTATTACCCATTACCACATCGACCTTGAGTCACGCCGGGATGCTGGTTTTGGGGCCTCGGTTCTCCAGTCTTTATTCCCTAAGTAGGGGGTGTGCGCCTTGCCTCCCTCCTCCCGGAGAACTGCTAGGAGTCTGCCAATAAGTGTGGATGCACAACATATCCATGTCCCTAGAAATACAGGTTACTCGCATGTAACAGGAGTTCTAGGAATGGTATGTTCATTCACATGACCCACCCGACCTCCCCGGCTTCGACGCACAACCTGAGCTTCCAGCGGGCCAGATCTGGCGTCATGGGGTGGAGCCGAGAGTTTTACCACCCAGGTGGGTGGGAGGAGCCAGCTTGAAGACCTTCCGGCAAGATTTAAAGCGGCAAGGAACCTGCCAATAAGTGTGGATGAACATATACCATTCCTAGAACTCCTGTTACAGGTGAGTAACCTGTATTTTTAGTTGCGGTTACTTCGGCAAGAAGAATTTCGGAATTGCATGCACTAATGTGCAAAGAGCCTTGTTTAGTTTTCCATCAGGATAGGGTATCCCTGAGGACAAACCCAAAGATCTTACTTCGAGATGCAGCTCTTGCAGCAGGTAACACCATTAGGACTGAAGCCAGCAGGCATCTAGACCCCACAGAATTCTTCTAGCTAGCCATCTTCAGCGGGGACCGCCTCCGACGCCGGTCCCGCCTCCGACGTCAGGCGTAGTACATAAGGGGGCGGTCCCGCCAGATTCCCCAGTTCTTTCCAGCGGTCGACTTGCATGTCTCGACCCTTCGGTTCAGTTTCTAGAGAGAAGGCCCCTTCCAGGTCCCAGTCTAGGGCCTCTGACTCGCGCAGGTCCGACCGCTCTCCTTCCCGGGCCAGCTCTCAGCCTTCCCCCGCTGCAGTGAGAAAATCTTCAGGCTCCTCTTCTCAGGCCAAGACTTCCAGGCCTTTCTCGTCCTCCAAGGCCCTGGCTAAGTCGGGGGATCGTCACCATCACCAGAAGTTGGGTTCCCGCCATTCTGAACCAGACGTCAGGTTCGCCTCCTTGCCGCCGCCTCCCCAGCGGAAGACCAAGGAGCTCACCTCACTTAAGAAGCCGTTGGACCCGACGCCGGTTCGCCCGACGTCTGCCTCTCGCCACAGGTCCCCAAAGCTGTCGTCCGTCAGACTGTCGCTGGCCAAGCCTACTCATCCCCGGACGCCGGTAGGGGGACCGGCGCCCGCACCAATCGAGAAGAGGACCCCGACGCCTCCGACTGATGTCGGTCAGGAGACCATCACTGAGGAGGAGTTGACACAGCCTGAGGACCAGACGGTCGACCCCGGTCCTGTTGAGATTCCCAGGGAACCTTCCCCGCAACCCGAGGCCCCTGTGGAGCAGACGCTGGGACCCAGTGACCGACCACCGGCGCCCTGTCCGGGCCTTTCTTTTTCAGAGGTGAAGGAGCTTTTCACTTGCTGGTGGGATACCATCAAAAAGGACATGGTCCCCACTCCACCTCCTCTCCCACCTCCTCCTCCTCCTCCTACACCAGTTACTCCTCTGGTTCCTGCGCCCCCTTCTCCATCTGGGTCTGCAGGCCGGTTACCTCCTCCCCGGGAGCCCAGGATCCCTTCAAGGGGGAGACCAGATAAAAGGAGACCTCCGTCCAGATCCTCTTCTGGGTCACCCAGCCCTAAGAGACCCAGAAGATGCCGACGTTCGCCTTCGACGGAGGACACTGGATCAGAGTTTTCAACAGGATCCAGATCCCCATCTCCCCTCTCCATCCCTTCTCTGGACCCACGTGAGCTTCCAAAGTCTCCTCCGGATAACAGTTCCTTGTCGGATATCATGAGACACATCCAAGAGAACATGGGATAGGATGCGGAAGAGTTAGACCCCGCAACGCTACGCCTTGCGAAATATCAGCAGAAGGACCCCAAGCCTGTGGTGGTGCCACCCTTGGTAGACACTTTCGTGGACGTCACCAAGGCAGCTTGGAAGCGTCCACATTCACTCCTGGCGATGCCTAAGAAAGCTGACCGCCTGTACAAGGCTCCAAGGGAAGACCAGTACTTGGCTCAGCATCCTCAGGCCGACTCTCTGGTCATAACAGCCTCTCATGACCGGTCCCAGATACCTCAACATTTGAGCACCCTGCCACTGGACCCAGAGTCCAAGCAGCTGGATGCCATGGGTAGGCGCACGTATGCTTCCGCTACCTGCGCCATCAGATCCTTGAATTATTTGACCCTCATGGTGCAGTTCCAAAATACCCTGTGGGAGCAGGGTCTGGATGCGGCTGAAAAATTGCCAGAAGGTGAGCAGAAGGAGATGTTGCAGCTCCTCCGTGTGGGTTCGGACGTGGGAGCCCAAGTGGTACGAGCCGCGTACGACTCCTCGGAGGCACTCTTGGCTCCATGTCTCCGGTTTTACCCCGGACATCCAGAAAAACATCATGGACGCTCCATTCGAGGGAGAAGTTTTGTTTGGTCAACCCTCCAAGAAGGTAATCACCAAACCAAGAGGCCGGGAAGGCGGTGAAGTCGTTTCAGGCCATGTACCGACCGAAGCTTAGTTCCTTTCGTAGGAACCAAAGCCGATTTCGTGGACTGATGCAGAGACAACAGTCCGCCCGTTCCACAACAGAGGGGCTCCGGTTTCCGCAGAGCCCAGGGAAATCAACCCGCAGGTCGAGGCCAGCGCTCTCCTAAGTCTGCCCAGCCAGCGGGCCCCTCAGCCGCCACAGCCTAACTCCTTTCCGGCCCCGGCCCCTCAGGATCAACGGGATTTCATGGTCGGGGGTCGCATTGCGAATTTCCTGCCAGGATGGCAATCTATAACCACCGACAGGTGGGTTCTCCAGATGGTCAGAAGAGGCCACTTTATAGAATTCACAGAAAAGCCACCCTCGAGGCCTCCTCTGCTCTCCCGGTACTCGGGTCAGCACAAGTCATTGATCAGACAAGAAGTACTCGTGCTCCTGCAAAAGGGAGCAATAGAGTACGTCTCAGAGAACCAGAGAGGGTACGGATACTATTCCCACTTCTTCCTGGTTCCAAAAAAATCGGGGGACCTCCGTCCGATTCTGGACCTCAGCGACCTCAGTATGTCTGTCGCCTACAAAAGATTCCGCATGGTGACTCTTCCGGGTCTTATTCCCATGCTAAAGCAGGACGCCTTCTTAGCGTCTCTAGACATGCAGGACGCATACCTGCACATCTCTATAGCTCAAGCGCACAGGAGGTTCCTGTGCTTCGAGTTTCTCGGCCACCATCTTCAGTTCCGAGCCCTTCCATTCGTTCTGTCATCGGCACCCAGGGTCTTTACCAAATGCATGGCAGTGCGCAGCGTCTCTAAGGAGACAGGGCCATTATGTGTTCCCATACCTGGATGATTGGCTTCTCATGCGCCTCCAGAGAGGCATTGTTACTGGCGATCCAGAGTACCCAGGACCTGTTTCGATCTCTGGGCATCTTAATCAACCACGAGAAGTCTCTCCTGGTACCGTCGCAGAAACTGCAGTTCATAGGCGCAGTTCTGGACACCGTTCAGAGAAGAGCATTTCTTCCAGACAGAGCGGAGCGCATCAGATCCCTTATCAGGGATCTTTCGTCGAAGACCGTCCCAGCCGGGTCGGTCCTTCGCCTGCCCGGACACATGGCTGCGGCCATTCCGACCGTCCCTTTCGCAGAGCTCCACATGAGGGTAACTCAGTGGATGCTCAAGGTGCAGTGGGACCAAAGGCAAGACCACATGCAGCATCCGGTCAGAATCACGAGCGCCGTGATTCGAGACTGGCAGTGGTGGCTAGACCCAGGGACACTCTCTCGGCGTCCGTTTATAGCCGTCCCCAGAGGTAATCCTCACCACAGATGCCTCAGGACTAGGGGTGGGAGCACACCTGGACGGGTGAAGTCCCAGGAGCGTGGACCCCTCAGGGCTCACCTCCATATCAACGTCCTAGAGATGAGGGCGGTCCTTTATGCCCTGCAGGCATTTCAGTCAGAGATCCCGCCGAGTACTCTCCTGCTTCAGACAGACAACACGGCGGTGATGTATTACCTCAGCAAACAAGGAGGCGCACACTCTTGCCTCCTTTGCAGGGAGGCCATGAGGGTGTGGGATTGGGTAATCCGACCCGGCGCGAACCTGATCACAGTACATGTTCCCGGGGTGGACAACACAATCGCAGACGGCCTGAGTCGTTCCCAGGCCAGAGTCCACAAGTGGGAACTTCTTCAGGAGGTAGCAGAGGATCTGTTTCTTCGATGGGGAACTCCAGAATTGGACTTGTTCGCTTCCCCATCCAACGCAAAACTGCCCAATTTTTGCTCGCTAGATCCAGGGCCTGGTGTTTTCTGGCAAGACGTGTTGTCCCTCTCCCGGGCTGACAGATTCCTCTACGCTTTCCCTCCCTTCCCGTTAATCCAGAGAGGAGTTCTCAAACTGCGCAGGGAGCATGCAACAATGATCCTGTTGGCCCCCTTTTGGCCCAGACTGATCTGGTTCCTTTTGCTAATGCAGCTATCCTGGGAACCTTCGCTCCTGTTGCCGTTCAGCTCCATCTCTTGTCTCGGGAGGAGGGTTCACTGGTCCCCGGACTTACGCTCTCTGAACCTGCATGCATGGCTCCTAGAGACATAGCCATTTTGCGACACGGGGTCTCGCAAGAGGTTGCGGAAGTCCTTTCCGCAGCCAGAAATCTGGCGACACATGCAACATACGCCATGAAATGGCGCCATTTTTGTTTATGGTCGCAAGCACGCGGCCTTTCCCCTCTAGGTTGTCCGGTGAAGGCGGTACTAGAGTACCTGCTCTCCCTTTTCCGTTCAGGTCTCGCCCACTCCTCTATTAAGGTGCACCTCTGTGCTATCTCCGCTTATCACCTTCCGGTGGGACAGCGCACTGTGGCGCAATTAGATGCCTGTTGGGAATTCCTGAGGGGTGTTGCATCTTAGGCCTCCCATTAAGGACCCTGTGCCTCCATGGGATATACTCCTCGTCCTGGAACAGCTCACGCTCCCCCCCCTTTGAACCTGCCGCGGATTGCGAGCTGCGTTTTCTGTCGTGGAAAACGTTATTTTTAGTTGCTGTTACGTCAGCGAGAAGAGTTTCCGAGCTTCAGGCTCTCATGTTTAAGGAACCTTATTTGGTTTTTTACTAGGACAGTTTCCCTGAGGACGAACCGTAAGTTCCTGCCTAAGGTGGTCTCCACACACACAATCAGGACATTGACCTGCTGGTCTACTTCCCTAATTATGCTAATAGAGGAGAGGCGCTGCTCCACACCCTGGATGTTCACCGCAGCTTAAGGTACTAGCTAAGCAGGACCAAGCAGCTTCGGAAGTCGGAGCAGCTTTTTGTTTCCTTTACTGAAAGGATGATGGGCCAGCCAGTATCAAAACGGTGCCTTTCTCGCTGGCTTGTCCAGTGCATATCATACTGCTATGATATCAAAAAGAAGCCCCTCCCGGGATCAGTTCGGTGCCATTCCACTAGAGTGGCCACCTCCTTTGCAGCACTTCACAACGTCTCCACCTCAGCCATTTGTGCTGCAGCCACTTGGAGCTCTGTCCATACCTTCATCAGGCATTATAGCCTAGACATTGCTTCACGGCGAAAAGCCGCTCGCTCACTGCATCAGGGTCTCCTGTCCTAGAACCAGGACTTGGAATGGGCCTTCTAGTTTCCTCCTCCCAGAGTGTTTGCAAGCGCTGCTTGGAAATCAGTCAATGGTGTTACCTGCTGCAAGAGCTGTATCTCGAGAAGTGGTATGTACAGTTACGTGAGAACTTACGTAACAGTAGCTCTTGAGAACAGCTCTTGCAACAAGTGCTCTTCCTGCCCACCTTCCCCCTTGGAGGAGGCATGGCTTCTCGAGCCTTTAACGGGACTTATACCTCTTTGTCTTCTGACGGTGGATCCTCGGTCTCCCATTCTGATGCCATCCTGCGGCCGGAAGTCTCCGGCGGGAGAACTGGGGAATCTGGAGGGACCTCCCCTTATGTACTACGCCTGACGTTGGAGGCGGGACCGACGTCGGGGGCGGTCCCAGCTGAAGATAGCTAGCTAGAAGAATTCTCTGGGGTCCTGACGCCTGCCGGCTTCAGTCCTAATGGTGTTGCCTGCTGCAAGAGCTGTTCTCGAAGATCTACTGTTACGGTAAGTTCTTACGTTACTGTACTTTTCTGCCTAAGGTGGGTTCAGCCCTCACCCTTAATCAGGATATCGACCTACCAGTGTATTTTCCAAAGTACATCAACCGAGGAGAAGCACTTCTACACACCGTTGATGTTCACAGGTGCCTCAGATATTATCTGACCAGAACCAGACAGTTTCGAAAGACGGATCAACTGTCTCCTTCGCCGTTAGAATGAAAGGAGTTCCTGTCTCTAAACAGTCTCTCTCGAGGTAGCTCATCCAGTGCATCTTTCTGTTATGATAAGTGCAATAAACTCTTAGCAGGCGCAGTTAAGGGTCATTCCACGAGAGGGGTGGTCACTTCCTTTGCGGCGTTAAGGAAGGTCTCCACCTCAGCTATTTGCGCTGCAGCCACTTGGAGCTTGGTGCATACCTTTATCAGGCATTACAGCCTGGACATTGCATCGAGGTGCAGAGTAGGGTTCGGCCTAGCCGTCCTTCAGGGACTTCTGTCCTAGGCTTGAGTAGGGTGGTCTCTACCTTTCCTCCTCCCTGTGGCGTAAGATTGCCACTTTTGCTTGGAAATCGGTCCTAATGGTATAACCTGCTGCAAGAGCTGTATCTCTAAGTAAGATAGTACAGTTACATAAGAACTTACCGTAACAATAGATCTTTGAGAACAGCTCTTGCAGCAGGTACCTTCCTGCCCACCATCCCCCTTCTTGTGGAGGTAGGTAGTAGCCAAACATCCATCTTGAGGGATGGGAAGTTCTGTTTTTAGTCTTGGCCATCTGGTGGCGGAGCCTCTGTCTCTTCTGATATCATCCAGCGGCCGGGAGTCTCTGGCGGGAGAACTGGGGATTGTGGGGGGGTCCGCCTCCTTATGTACTACGCCTGACGTCTGGGACGGGTCCGATGTCTGAGGTGGTCCCCGCTGAAGACTGCTAGCTAGAAAATTTCCGTGGGGTCCTGGCGCCTGACTGCTTCAGTCCTAATGGTGTAACCTGCTGCAGGAGCTGTTCTCGAAGATCTACTGTTACGGTAAGTTCTTGCGTAACTGTACTTTCTCCTTTGAACATTATAGATGCCACAGTTTCAAATTTAAAAAAATTCTTAAACATCACAACACATTGAATCTCACTTTCAGTCTTTCACAAGGAATAAAGTACTGCTAGCAGCAAGAACATCAGTCCTGGCCAACATCCACAGAGGCACTGGAAACATATGGAGATCGGGCAATTCAAACAATTGTTGATCACAATAAAATTGTCTTGTCACGTGGAGTTATTACTTTTGTACTGCTGAAGTGGCTAGACTAAAAAAAAAACTTTGCTTGCTGTCCGAGAACTGTAGGTCTCTGAATTGTGGCAGAAAGTGATCCTTGCAGACATGCATGATCAGCAATTCCAAAATGTGCTGTCAGTTATCTAGATCATTCTGATTTCTGTTCACACTGCTGCTGCAGAACAAGGCTTCTCTAATGGGAAGAATAAAAAATGATTGGAGGGTTGGATTATGCCCAGACACCCTTCACGACCTAATGTCTAGATCTGTCAATGGATCCCAGCTTGGTGAATATAACCCTGAAGGTGCCATGTCACTGTGGTGGAAAATGGCAAAAGGCCCACCACCTAAGCTTATGGCTTAGAACAGCAATGTCACTGCATGTTGTTTCTGCCAGGCCCAACACTAGTGGTGGTGATGGTGGTGGCGATAACAAAAATGCTTGGTCCAATGAGGACTACATTTAAAATGTAAATTAAGGGGTGGCGTGTAAATATTTTCTTGGGCATTATGCCCAAGTGGGCATGTACTTTTTTCACAGATTTCATACCCCGTCTCCTGGTCACTAAAACTGATCCTCTCCAATTGGCTAGCACACTGCATCACATTTTATTACACAAAATATAACAAACCATTAACTTGACCTGTCCAAGCCCATTCTGCCAGAGCTATGGCCACCACAGTGGCCTGCTTCAAAGGGGCTTCTATCACAGATATCTGCAGTGCAGGTACATGGTCCACAATACATACTTTCACCTACAAGGCCTTCAATCATGATTCCACCCTTCTTGGGTTTACTGCTTGGCATTCATCCCAAGTGTATTACCTGCTGCAAGAGATCACCCCGTGGAAGATGGTACAGTTACATAACTTAATGTAACAGTAGATTTTTAAGGGGCCTTTCTTGCAGCAGGTACAATCCCTCCCTCCGTCCCCCCCCTCCTTCTCTAGAACTGTTATTTATGGGTTGTGATACCTATGGTACCGCAGATCTCCCTCTGTCCTCGCTTAGCGAGCTGAATCTGGCGGGGGAACTGAGGATACCAGGGACTGCCGACACTTGTATAGGAAGCAGGAAGATGCCATGTGTGGGCTGCCCCTGGAAGACTGCCAGAAGAGCTGCCATGTGCCACAGTGACCTCTGGTGACTACCCAAGTATATTACCTGCTGCAAGATATCCCTCAAAGATCTAAGTCCAACCCAACCTCCCCCGGCAAGTGGCACAAGGATCCCTGCTTCCATCATGCAAAATCTGATGTCATGGGGCATTGCCAAGGAGTATTGCACCTGGATGGATGGGAGGAGCATGGCTTGAAGATCTTCGACTAGATTTAAAGGGGAAAGGAAGACTGCTACAGTGCGACTGCACATCATACCTCTCCTAAATTACAGTTACAAGTGAGTAACTCTCATTCCACATGAGACGTTGACTGCATATTTTTATAGCGTGGTGAACACCAGTAGGGCACGCTACACTGAGCAGACAGTGATTAGTCGTGAAAGACTAAAAATGGCACGATCAAGCAGATCACCTAAATAATCCTGATGGACAAGGACTACTTCTAGGAGCGTGGATATGTTCATCCACACTGTTTGGCATGTCCCTTTCACCTTTAAATCTGGCCAGAAGTCTTCAAGCTGGCTCCTCCTACCCACCCGGGTGGTAAATACCTCGGCTGCTGCCCATGACGCCAGATTTTCCTTTCTGCTGGAAGATTCAGATTCTGTCCTACTTCTGCAGTATCTTAGGCTCTGGATACTAATAGACTGTTCTAGGAGCGTGGATATGTTGTTCATCCACACTCTGGCATTGTCCCTTTCCCCTTTAAATCTTGCCGGAAGTCTTCAAGCTGGCTCCTCCCACCCACCCGGGTGGTAAATACCTCGGCTCCGCCCCATGACGCCAGATCTTCCTTTCCGTTGGAAGATTCCGGTTCCCTCGTGCTTTCTGCAGTGTTGAGGCCCTGGATTCGTTTCGAGCTCTGATTCGGACATGGATGACAAGTCATCCCCCGGGTTTCGCCCGTGTCCTTGCGGACAGAAAATGTCGCGCACCGATCCCCACCTCGTCGTTTACTGCCTCGGTTGGATTCACGATGCCTCGCGGTGCTCATTGCACTTCCTTCCAACCCGTCCTGGAAGATCGTCAGTAGCGCCTGAAGCTGGGTGAACCCGAGCTCCGCAACCACCGGTAAAATCAAGGAGCCAGGTGGGCGGTTTCACATGACTCTTGGGATCCGCCCGAGCAGCCTCGGCGCATGGCGGCCTTGAGAAAAACCCTTGAAGCCTCGGCTAGCTAAGGTTTCTTTGTGCCGCTCAATCTGGGCTCTTCCTTTTCAGGTTCCTTTAGGGTTATGTGCCAGTCTCTCCCTACAGGGTGAGGCCCCCTCAGGCTTCGCCTCATCACGTTCTAAGAAAAGGATCCTAAATCATCTTGGTCGAAGAAGGCGCTCCTGGGATCAGGAGGCGGTCCGATGTCTCGACTTCAGTCGAAATGCCTCCTCGACGCTGGGTTTTCAGACCTTCCGTCTGTACCGGGCGTAGAAGCCGGTCGGCTAATCGGCAGAGATTATTCTCGACCAGTCGAGCCGTTATCACCCGACTCCTGTCGATGGATTCTTTGGAAGGAAACGCCGATTCTCTCCTTCCCCAACAGAAGTTACCCCTTGTGAACCTCCGATCGAGGACAAGAACAGCCCTCGGTTTTCACGAGCCAGTCTCTCCCGATTGACAAAGCCGACACCGTCTGTCTCGATCAGGAGCAAGTCCTCTTCGGTCGATCGACCCCAAAAGGACACAACACTCCGCAAAGGCGCCGCCACCGTTCCCTTTCCTCCTTGGACAAAGGAGGGCTTGACGAAAAATTAAGTCGGCCGGGATCATGTGGCAGCAATTCCTGCTAGCAGGTCAGGCGGCTCCTCGGTGGTCCCGGCTATCTCTTGGCCTCAGCCTCTTGGCCGCCTCAGACACCGTTGCTCGGTGCGGTCTCTTGAGGGCTCGTGCGTCTTCCGCGCAGACGGTTTCAGGTTCCCCACCAATTTTGGTGGAACCTCCACTAAGCTGCCCTCGGGAGTTCCCTTCCAAGGAGGCCAGACAATCTTCGGGTCTCCCCCACAGACTGTCAATTACGGTCACCCCTGATCGTCCTAGGCGTATCAAGGGGGACTTAGGTGGGCAGCCTTTATATCGGGACTCCTCCGATTCCGATAACACTGGCCTTCATTCTCTCTGAGCTTTCGGCATCGGGCTTGGAAGAAGGGCCTTCCTCCTTCCAGGGCATCCTCTGGCTCATTTCCGAATCGACGGGGATGGCCCTACAGCCTATCCAGAAAAAGGCGGAATATCCCCTTACGGATATTTTTAAGGGGGGGATACCCCTACGGAGGCATTTCCAATCGCCGAAGCCATTATTGGTCCGGCCTTGGAACTCTGGCAGCGTCCATCCTCCTGCCCAGCTCCATCTGCCCGCATGGGCACGCAAGTATGCGGTGCCCACAGGGTCTTTGGCGGGGTTTACTGAGCACCCCTCAGCGGAAAGTCTTGTGACTGCCTCAGTATTCAGGCAGACGGGCAGCTCAGCCGATACTGACCGCCCTCCAGACAAAGTCCAAACTTATGGACCACTCGGCCCGGAAGGTCTATGCTGCATCATCTTTGGGCCTTCGTCAGGCAAGCTCAGCGGTGATTATGGCACACTTCTGTCACGCCCTCTTGGGGTCGCTGGACGAAGTTCTCCCCCCACCTCCCAGATGACATGCAGACCACGGTCAAGCAGGTCAGGGACCAGGGCAGAGCTGTTGCTATACAACAACTCCAGACTGCTCTGGACGTGGGTGATTCCTGTGCCCGTTCACTAGCTGCAGCGGTATCCACTCGCCGCAGGGCTTGACTGAGGTTATCCTCCTTTCCTGTGGATACTCAGCACAAGCTAGCTGATGTGCCCTTCCTTGGCACCGACCTCTTCGGGCCAGGAGTGGCAGGTCACCTGCAGTGTATCGAGCAATCTAATGCCACCTTAGATGCTACATCTGCTAAGGGTTCTTCAAGTAAGAAGCCTTTTCATCATTCTTCCCTTGCGGTCAGACAACCACCCTTCCAGGGGGGTCAACAGCAGCAGGCTCAGGCTTGGCGCCCTAGGCCCAAGCAAGGTCCCCAGCAGCCCCGCAAAGGAGGCCGAGGCGCTGGTCCAGGTGCCTCCTCTAAGCCTGCCCATTGACGGGCCGGGGGTGTCCTCCCCCGTACCCGTCACTTCAGCTCTGGGTCCTCCCGTGGGGGGCCGGCTCCGCCACTTCGTTTCCGCCTGGTCCTGTATCACCACAGACAGATGGGTCCTAGAAGTGGTCGGGCAAGACTCTGCCCTTAGAATTCGAGCAGTACCCTCCAGCCGAGCCCGTGCCCCACGAGGAGGCGGATCTCAATCGCCAAGTCTGTCATCCGAGATGACATTGCGCTACTCCTCCTCAAAGAGGTGGTGGCCAGTGCGGATCCTCCTTCAGACCCAGGCTTCGTCTCCAAGTATTTCCTGGTGCCCAAGCGGACGGGGTTGGCGCCCCATTCTAGATCTGTACGACCTGAATCGGTATCTCAGGTCTCGCACCTTTCGGATGGTAACTCTAAATCAGATCATACCATCCCTGGAGCGAAACGTGGTTCTGCACACTGGATCTTCAGGACGCTTTTCCACGTCCCTATCAAATCCGTCTCATCAGCGGTTCCTCCGCTTCCAGGGTCGAAGGACCCTGTCAGATTCAAACCATGCCGTTCGGCCTGTCACCGGCCCCAAGGGTTTTCACCAAATGCATTGCAGTTGTGGCAGCCCATCTTAGTCAGGGGTTACGTTTACCCCTACCTGGACGATTGGCTCCTGGGGGATCCTCCCTTCAGGAGGTGGAGAGGTCCAGGACCTGGCCTCCGAACCTGCTCACACTTGGGCCTTCTGATCAGCGAGGCCGTGAGACTTCGTACCTTCTCAGGTGATGGGCTTCACCGGGCAGAGCTCGACTCTCGTCAAGCCAGAGCTCTGCTCCCGGCGGACAGGGCAGAGGTTCTCTCCTCCTTTGCCCAATCATTTCTGGTTGGGCACTCACGCCCTGCCTGGGACTTCCTGCGCCTCCTGGGCTACATGGCGGCGTGCACGTCGGTGGTCCGCTGGGCCAGACTGCACATAAGCCCCCTCCAGTGGGAGCTCGCCGCCCAGTGGTCTCAGCGTCAGAGTCTTTTCGACCAGCTGGTCACGGTCACCCAGGGGATGTGGGACGCCCTACAATGGTGGACCGTCCCGAATCATCTGCTGGAAGGGATCCAGTTTGTCCGCCCCGAGCCGACGGTCGTCCTTACGACCAATGCCTCTCTCACGGGCTGGGGAGCCCACATGGGGGAATACAGGGCTCACGGGTTCTGGACCCCAGAGGAGTCCCGATGCCACATCAACCTGTTGGAGCTCAGAGCAGTCAGACTGGCTGTCAGCTTTCGCTCCTCAGCTCCGGGGTCAAGTGGTTCAAGTCCAGACGGACAATACCACGACCATGTACTACCTCAACAAACAGGGCGGCACGCACTCCCGTCTGCTATGCAAGGAGGCGCTCCGGATCTGGACCTTCGTCAGCCGGCTGGGCGGATCTCCTAGCCATCCATGTGGCAGGAGTCACGAACCAACTGGCGGATGCTCTCAACCGCTTAGGCCAGACATCCCACAGTGGTCTCTCCATCCAGAGGTAGCCTACCTGTTCTCTCGTTGGGCAAACCGTTGGTGGACCTGTTTGCCTCAGGAGAACACCAAGCTGAGCTGTTCCATGCCCGCCCCCTCAGCAGGGCTCGCTGCAGGGGGATGCCTTCTCGAGGCCGTGGACCCCAGGCCTCTTTTACGCCTTTCCTCCATTTCCCTTGATCCACAAGGTGTTACTCACGGTGAGGAAGGACAAGGCGAAGGTGATCCTGGTAGCCCCAGATTGGCCACGCCAGTTCTGGTATCCAGATCTCCTCAGCTGCAGGACCCCGGAGTGGCTCAGTACACGTCCAGACCTCATATCTCTGAACCAGGGGAAGGTCCTTCATCCGGACCTTCAATCCCTGCACCTCACAGCCTGGTTCCTGAGCGGCTAGAGTCCCAGGCTTTGGGTCTTTCTGAGGATGTCTACACCGTGGTGGAGGCATCTCGAAAAGAATCGACCAGGAAATGTTATGCCTTCAAATGGAAGAGATTTTCCATTTGGTGTCAGGGTAAAGGTCTGGACCCCTTATCCTGCTCGGTGGCTAACATTCTAGACTACCTTCGGTCCCTCTCAAAAGGGGGTCTTGGTCATCGACCCTTAGGGTGCACCCTAGCAGCCATATCGGCTTACCGGGCGCGGGTCGGTCAGCCGACGGCTCAGGAAAAGGTGGTCGGGCGCTTTTTCAAAGGCCTGGACCACATATCCCCTCCGGTGCGTGAACCTCCACCTCCGTGGGATCTTTTGCTGGTTTTGGCAAAGCTCATGGGCAAGCCATTCGAACCCATGCACAAGTCTGCACTTTCGCACTTGTGGAAGACTGCCTTCTTGGTGGCTATCACGTCAGCCAGAAGGACGGGGGAGCTCCAGGCGCTTTCAGTGGACTCCCCCTATCTGGTCTTTCACAGGGACAAAGTTGTCCTGCGCCCCCACCCGAAATTCCTTCCGAAGGTGGTGTCAGTTTCACCTTAACCAGGTGTTGACCCTGCCAGTATATTACCCTAATTACACCTCGGGCCTTAGAGTATAGGCTCCATAGTCTGGACCTCCAGGCGTGCTCTCTCCTAATATAAGGAGAGGGCCGGGAGAAGTCGAGAGAGAGGTTAGCCAGCTGTTTGTCACCTACGCTGAAGCACTTCAGCAGACCTGCAGCAAGCGGACTATTGCGAGATGGATCACATCATGCATGGGTCTGTGCTATGAATTGGCGGGTGAGAGCAGCCCAAAGGGCTAGGGCTCATTCTACCCGTCATACTGCTGCTCGGTGGCTGCTTCCTGGGACATCCCTATCCAGAAATCTGTCGGGCCGCTACCTGGAAGTCAGCAAGCACCTTTATTACCCATTACCACATTGACCTAGAGTCACGTCGGGATGCTGGTTTTGGGGCCTCGGTTCTCCAATCTCTATTCCCTAAGTAGGGGGTGTGCGCCTTGCCTCCCTCCTCCCGGAGAACTGCTTGGAGTCTGCCAGACAGTGTGGATGAACAACATATCCACGCTCCTAGAACAGGTTACTCACCTGTAACAGTAGTTCTAGGAGTGGTATATGTTGTTCATCCAACCCAACCGACCTCCCCGGCTTTAGGCGCACAACCTGGCTTCCAGCGGGCTAGATCTGGCGTCATGGGGTGGAGCCGAGGTATTTACCACCCGGGTGGGTGGGAGGAGCCAGCTTGAAGACTTCCGGCAAGATTTAAAGGGGAAAGGGACAATGCCAGACAGTGTGGATGAACAACATATACCACTCCTAGAACTACTGTTACAGGTGAGTAACCTGTTCATTCTTGGAAACTGCAAAGCAAAATTCAAAATAATGCAAATTAATTGGCACAAGGTAACAACTGACCCATTATATAGGCTGCAGAAAAGCACAAATACAAAGGCTAAGCAGAGTGATACTAGGAGCAAGAGTAGGAGAGCAAATTGGTCCCTGAGAAGGTGTTTAAGAGCAGGATAAAACTGACAGAGAAAGCAATCTGACTCATGGAGGTATTGCAACAAGGGGTAAATAGATTCCTAAAGTCAGAAGTGTGGAGCAAGTAGGCTGGCCTGGGGAGGGGGGTTTTAGAGAGGGAGAATAAGTTCAGTAAAATGAGAATAAACTACTCGTATGCACTTCATTGTATTCTTCCTGTAATGTGCAAAGTATGATAGTTCTAACTATGGGGAGGCCCAAAATTATTTCTATATTTGGGGCTCAAGATCTTTTCAAGGCTTGGGGAGGCTCACTGACAGTGTGAGAACTCCTGGTTTAGGCGACAGGTAGCTTAGAGGATGATTGACCGCTCTCCGGACAAGGAGTCAAAGAATATGGACCATTCTGCCTGGAAGGTGTATTGGGCATCCTTGGGCCTTCGTCTGGCCAGCTCGGCAGTGATCATGGCACACTTCTCTCGCACCCTCTTGGGGTTGCTAGATGAAGTCCTCCATCTCCCAGTGGACATGCAGACCACGGTTAAGCAGGTCCATGACCAGGGCCGTGCTGTTGCAAAACAGCAGCTCCAGACAGCTTTGGATATTGGAGATTCCTGTACCCGCTCACTAGAAGCTGCAGTGGCCAGTCGCCGCAGGGCCTGGCTAAAGTTATCCTCTTTCCTGGCAGATACTCAGCACAGGTTAGCTGACGTGCCCTTCCTTGGCACCGATCTCTTCAGTCCGGGAGTGCAGGCCACCTCCAGCGCATAGAGCAGTCCGATGCCACTTCTGCAACGGGTTCTTCGGGCAAGAACCAGCAGAAGTGCAAGAAGCCTTTTCGGCACTCTTCTCCTGTGGTTAGACAGCCCTCCTTCCAGGGAGGTAAGCAGCAACAGCAGGCTCAAGCTTGGCGCCCTAGGACCAAGCAGGGTCCTCAACAGCCCCACAAAGGAGGTTGAGGTGCCGGTCCAGGAGCCGCCGCCTCCTCCTGTAAGCCTGCTCAGTGACAGGTCGGGGGTGGCCACCCCTACACCTGTCACGCCAGTTCTGGGTGGTCCTGTGGGGGGCCGGCTCCACCACTTTCTTTCCACCTGGTCCGGTATCACTTTGGACAGGTGGGTCCTGGAAGTGGTCAGTCAGGGACTGCCTCTAGAATTCGAGCAGTACCCTCCTTGAGTTAAACAGTGGTGGAATTCAAGTATGCATAAGGCAATTCTAGGGGTTGGGGGTAGGAAGAAGTAGGCTGCTGGTTAACTAGGATCTGCAGCTTATCCATTAGGTAGGGAAATGGGCAGACTGGGTGGGCCAAGTGGTCCTTATCTGCTGTCAAATTCTGTTTCTGTGTTCCTTGCGGAGCCCGTGCCCCTCAGGAGGAAAGGATCTCAGTTTGCACTGTCGGCCCTTTGGGACGACATTGGTCAGCTTCTCTGCAAGGAGGCAGTAGCTCCAGTGCCAGATCCTTCTACAGACCCAGGCTTCGTGTCCAGGTACTTTCTGGTGCCCAAGCGGATGGGGGGAGGTTGGTGCCCCCATCCTAGATCTCCACAACCTGAATCAATATCTCGGGTTTCGCACCTTCTGGATGGTAACTCTGAATCAGATCATACCATCTCTGGAGCGAAACATGTGGTTCTGTTCACTGGATCTTCTACAGGATGTGTTTCCACGTCCCAATCCGTCCTTCCCACCAGCGGTTCCTCCGGTTCGGGGTGGAAGGGACCCTGTAAGAGTGCCATGTCATGCAGCCTGTCATCGGCCCTTCGGGTCTTCAAGTGCATTGCAGTGGTGGTGGCCCATCTACGGCGTCGAGGAGTTTGGATATACCCCTACCTTGATTGGCTCCTGGCGGGTTCCTCCTTGCAGGAGGTGGAGAGGTCCAGGGACCGGGCCCTCCGAACCTGTTCCCAGTTAGGCCTACTTATCAATGAGGCCAAGTCAGAACTCACCCTCTCAGGTGATGGGCTTTATAGGGGCAGAGCTCTACTCTAGTCAAGCCAGAACTCTGCTCCCGGCGGACAGGGCGGAAGTTCTTTCCTCCTTTGCCCAATCATTTTTAGTTGGGCACTTGCACCCTGCCAGGGACTGCCTGCGCCTTCTGGGTTACATGGCGGCGTGCACCTCAGTGGTCCGTTGGGCCAGATTGCACATGCGCCCCCTCCAGTGGGAGCTGGCCACTCAGTGGACTCGGCGTCAGGGTCATTTCGACCAGCTGATCAGTCACCCAGAAGATGTGGGATGCTTTCCATTGGTGGATCATCCTAGGTCGTCTGCAGGAAGGGATCCCGTTTGTCTGCCCCGAGCAAAAGGTAGTTCTCATGACCAGAGCCCACAGGTTCTGGACCCCCGAGGAGTCGCGGTGCCACATCAACCTGCTGGAGCTCAAAGCAGTCAGACTGGCACTGTCAGCTTTCGCTCCTCAGCTCTGGGGTCAAGTGGTTCAAGTCCAGACGGACAATACCACGACCATGTACTAGCTCAACAAACAGGGCGGCACGCACTCCCGTCTGCTATACAAGGAGGCGCTCAGGATCTGGACCCTCGTCAGCTGGTTGGAGGCGGATCTCCTTGCCATCCATGTGGCAGGAGTCTCGAACCAACTGGCGGATGCTCTCAGCCGCATAGGCCAGACATCCCACGAGTGGTCTCTCCATCCATAGTAGCTTACAATCTCTTCTCCTGTTTGGGCAAACCGTTGGTGGACCTGTTTGCCTCCAGGGAGAACACCAAGGTGAGGCTGTACCATGCCGGCCCCCCCTCAACAGGGCTCGCTGCAGGGCGATGCCATCTCGAGGCCATGGACCCCAGGCCTCCTTTACGCCTTCCCTCCATTTCCCTTGATCCACAGGGTGCTTCTCAAGGAGAGGAGGGACAAAGCGCAGGTGACTCTGGTAGCCCCAGACTGGTCCCGCCAGTTCTGGTATCCAGATCTCCTCCGCCTCAGCTGCAGGGCCCCGGAGCGGCTTTGTACACGCCCGGACCTGATATCATTGAACCAGGGGAAGGTGTTCCACTCAGACCTTCAATCCTTGCACCTCACAGCCTGGTTCCTGAGCGGCTAGAGTTCCAGGCTCTGGGTTTTTCCGAGGATGTCTACACTGGTGGAGGTATCTCGTAAGGAATTGACCAGGAAATGTTATGCCTTCAAATGGAAAAGGTTTTCCATTTGGTGTCGGGGTAAGATTCTGGACCCCTTATCCTGCTCTATGGCTAACATTTTAGACTACCTTTGTTCTTTCTACAAAGGGAGTCTTGGGTCATCGACCCTTATGCTGCACCTGGCAGTCATTTCTGCTTACCAGGCGCGGGCCGGTCAGTCGACATTGGTACAGGAGACAGTGGTCAGGTGCTTTTTCAAAGGCTTGGATCACATATCCCCTCCGGTGCGTGAACCTCCACCTCTGTGGGATCTTTTGCTGGTTTTGGCAAAGCTCACGGGCAAGCCATTCGAACCCATGCACAAGTGTGAGCGCTTACACTTGTGGAAGACTGCCTTCCTGGTGGCTATCACGTCAGCCAGAAGAGCAGGGCGCTTTCGGTGGGCTCCCCTCATCTGGTCTTTCACAGGGAAAAAGTTGTCCTGCGCCCCCACCCGAAATTCCTTCCGAAGGTGGTGTCAGAGTTTCACCTTAACCAGGTGTTGACTCTGCCGGTATATTACCCTAACTGCACCTCGGACGAAGAGTACAGGCTCCATACCCTGGACCTTAGACGTGCTCTCTCCTACAAGGAGAGGACGGCAGAAATCCGGGGAGAGGTTCGCCAGCTGTTTGTCACCTACGCTGAAGCCACTTCTGGCAGGCCTGCAGCTAAACGGACCATTGCGAGATGGATTACGTCATGCATAGGTCTGTGCTATGAGTTGGTGGGCAAGGAGCCTCCCAGAGGGATAAGAGCCCATTCTACCCGCCATACTGCTGCATCGGTGGCTGCTTCCAGGGACATCTCTATCCAGGAAATCTGTCAGGCTGTTACCTGGAAGTCGGCAAACACCTTCATTTTACCACATCGACCTTGAATCACGTCGGGATGCTGGTTTTGGGGCCTCTGTTCTCCAATCTCTATTCCCTAAGTAGGGGGTGTGTGCCTTGCCTCCCTGCTCCCCGAGAACTGCTAGGAGTCTGCCAAAGAGTGTGGATGAGCAACATATCCACGCTCCTAGAAAAACGGGTTACTCACTTGTAACAGTAGTTCTAGGAGTGGTATGTTTATCCACAAGCACCCACCCGACTTCCCCGGCTTTAGGTGCATGACCTTGCTTCCGGTGGGTTAAGATCTGGCGTCATGGGGCGGAGCCGAGGTATTTACCACCAGGGTGGGTGGGAGGAGCCAGCTTGAAGACTTCCTGCCAGATTTAAAGGGGAAAGGGACATGCCAAAAAGTGTGGATAAACACATACCACTCCTAGAACTACTGTTACAGGTGAGTAACCTTTTTTTTTTTGGGTGGCCCTCCCAAATTCTAGCCATTTTTATAAGACACTCCCATACAGGTGGTGCGGTTGTGCACACATCAAGGCGTGCATATATCAGCATTCGCTGTAGTTTACCACAGCATGCAGACTGTTGTAGGAATGTTAGCGATTGTACTGGAGGTTTGTTGACATTACCTCCACATTACAGGACAGCTGCAGGTTTGTGGATGACTGTACAAAGTTGTGCACTTTCTAAACTGTACAGTTGTTTTGTTTTTATGGGTACTTGCATTATGGAAAGATAATTGAAGCTTCTGTTTTAGGACCTGGAGGAAACAGGGGACCAGGAGGAAACAGGGGGCCTGGAGGAAACCGTGGTGGATTTAACCGGAGAGGTGGCAATATGCCACAGAGAGGAGGTGGCGGTGGATATCCCTACATGCGGGGAGGAGGTGGTGGCTATCCCAGCCGAGGAGGCTATGTACCCAGAGGGAATGCCAACAGAGGAAATTACAGCAGAGGTGGTGTAATGCCTACCAGAGGAAACTACAACCAGGTATGTGTCCCAAGAGAATTTTGGTTACCTGATCTGTTTTGTGTTCCCTTTTGTGTGGGCCTGCAATGGTGAAAGTTAAGATATGGATGGAATGTCAGAAATCCTTCAAAATGGGAGATGTATTAAGTTTTCTGAATGTGACATGGATTCTGGCTCAGACAGCTACTAATTACAGTTCTAGGGGCGTGGATGTGGCACACGAGCCACACTCTGGCAGTTCCAGTGGAAGGGTGATGGATGATTGGAATGTTTACAAGCTAAGCTCCACCCGGTAATGTCAGATCTTCGAGGCAGTCTCTTAGGTCATAACACGATGGTAATTCAGCTGCAGGTGTCATTTCCTCTGGATGACTTCTCAGCAGTCGACCCTGGGACCTTCCCCTAACATTACCACATGGTGTCTGCCTGGCAGGTATAAAATGGGGAGGTCCCCGCTGTGTGGGTAAGGATAACACTGGACACAGTATATTTGGTACAACACACCTCTGTGTGGCTTTATTTTACACAAGTGTAAAAATAAACATATTTACAAAACAAAGAAAAATGATAGCACAGTGCTATTTCGTTTGAGTAGTCTGGCCTCAAAGTATATCTCCTTGAACGCAGACTCTGTGGCTGCAACCGTTGGCTCCCTAGCCCAGGTCTCCTTCCCATCACCACTGCCTCAGTTCCTCTTTTTCCTCGATAAATCTCCTGAACAAGACTGTCAATTATATTGTAAATTGTCTCTATTCCCTACTGTGTGAAATTTGATGTCACTGTACTGCATACACGTGCCTGAATGAAAACTGGTTGTTACCCCGTAAACCGATGCTGATGTACATCTGTGTACCTATTGTAACTGCTGTAAATAATGCTAATATGTGTTTTTGGTTTTTCTGTAATTCCAGGGTGCCCCTGAAAAAGGGACCTCTGGTCTCAGCGGGTTTACCCGGTTACCAAAATCTAGATAAATATTTACCTTCCTTCAGGTTTGAAAGACAGTTCTTTGAGCAGTCGGTTCAGGTTTTCCTGCGGTGTTGCTACCCATATCTATCCAGGTACAGATCCTTCCTCTTGTCTGTATTCAGACAAGTGAGACCAGCTTCTCCGCTGATCTGCCTATGCAGGGTTTTTTTATAGCCCTCCCACTGAATTTTAGGCCCACCCACAAAACGCAATTAAACAGTTCTAGGGACATGGATATGTTCATCCACACAGTCTGGCAGGTTCCTTGCCGCTTTAAATCTTGCCGGAAGGTCTTCAAGCTGGCTCCTCCCACCCACCCGGGTGGTAAAACTCTCGGCTCCGCCCCATGACGTCAGATCTTCCTTACCGCTTGGAAGCTCAGGTTCCCTCCTTAACGCTCTGCATATAAACTGGATCCTAACTCTTCGGTTCACCTGAAAAATAATTTGGAAGTTTTCAAGACTTCGACCAAATTCTTCCTTCGAGGCTGCGATGGACAAATAGACTCCCGGTTTTCGGTGGTGCCCATGCAGGCAGATGATGTCCAGGACGGATCCGCACTCCACATACGTCTACTGCCTCGGGCTGGACCACGACCCGCTGGCCTGCGAGTTGTGCAGGTCTTTTTAGGCCGACGTCCTTGAAGGCCGCACTGCCCGGCTACAACTTGGGCGCCCTGAGAAACGTTATCCACCGGTGAAGTCCAAGGAGGCCCGTTGGGCAGTGTCCGCGGCAGCTGGCTCAGCTGAGCAACTCTAGCAGATCGCCCTCGTGGAGGAGGCGGCCCAGGACGCATCCTCATCTTCCTCGGTTGCGACATTTATACCAGATCTCCTCAGTCTCAGCTCCAGGCTCCTGAGGCGGCTTCCAGCCCGCCCGGACCTGATCTCGGTCAGTCAGGGGAAGGTATTCCATCCGGACCTTCAGTCCCTGCACCTGACAGCCTGGTTCCTGAGCGGCTAGAGTTCCAGACCTTGGGTCTTTCAGACGTCCTCAAATGGAAGAGATTCTCCGTTTGGTGTCAGGGCAAGGGCCTGGACCCTTCCTCCTGCTCCGTGGCAAACATTCTGGACAACCTGTGGTCCCTTTCTCAGCAAGGACTTCAGTCGACGACCCTTAAGGTGCACCTGGCAGCCATCTCTGCTTACTGGGTGCAGGAAGCAGTCAGTGGCGCAGGAGAAGGTGGTCGGGCACTTTTTCAAAGGCCTTCATCACATATCCTCTCTGGTGCGAGAACCTCCACCTCCGTGGGATCTACCGCTGGTATTGGCTAAGCTCATGGGCAAGCCATTCGAACCAGTGCACAGGTGTGACATCTCTCACCTGTCGTGGAAGACCGCCTTGGTGGCTGTCACGTCAGCCAGAAGGATGGGAGAGCTCCAGGCACTTTCCATCAAGTCTCCTTATCTGGTCTTCCACAGGGACAGGGTTGTCCTGCGCCCCCGCCCGACCTTCCTTCTGAAGGTGGTGTCAGAGTTTCACCTTAACCAGGTGTTGACTCTGCTGGTGTTCTATCCCAGTCGCACCTCGGAGGCCGAATATAGGCTCCATACTCTGGACCCTAGAAGAGCGCTCGTTTATTATAAGGCGGATGGCTGAAGTTCTGGGAGAGAGTTCGCCAGCTGTTTGTCACCTCGCTGAAGCCACACCTGGCAGACCTGCAGCCAAGCGGATGATAGGCAGGTGGGTCACCTCCTGCATAGATCTCTGCTATAGGTTGGCCGGGCATGGGACTCCCAGAGGATAAGAGCTCATTCTGCCTGCCATACCACTGCATCGGTGGCTGCTTCAGGGGCGTCCCTATCCAGGAAATCTGCAGGGCTGCTACCTGGAAGTCTGCACACCTTTATTACCCACTACCACATCGACCTTGAGTCACACGGGATGCTGGTTTGGGGCCTCTGTTCTCCAGTCATTATTCCCTAAGTAAGGGGTGTGCGCCTTGCCTCCCTCCTCCCGGAGAACTGCTAGGAGTCTGCCAGACAGTGTGGATGAACATATCCATGTCCCTAGAAATACAGGATCTGACTTCGAGAAACAGCTCTTGCAGCAGGTTACACCATTAGGACTGAAGCCGGCAGGTGCCAGGACCCCACAGAAATTTTCTAGCTAGCAGTCTTCAGCGGGGACCTCCCCCGACGTCGGGCGTAGTACATAAGGAGGCAGTCCCCCCCCATAATCCTCAGTTCTTTTCCTGCCGTCGACATAGCCAGTATCGGGCTCAGTCTCATTCTAGCATGCGATGACCACATTCGGCCTACGTGCGCTGCCTAGGCCCGGAACACGACACCAAGGCCTGCTCCTTCTGCCCGGGCTTCAGCAGTCGCACCAGGATCCGCCGCCAGAAGGCCCTTCAAGCGTTTCTCTTGGAGGAGAAACTGAAAACCATGAATAAAGAACCTTCCTCCCGGGGGGAGTCTGGTAAAACCCACAAGCACCAGGACAAACACTGGGAAAAAGAAAGGTCCAGATCCCCTGCTAGGGCCTCAGATTCCCGAAGCTCTGGCTCGATCGGACCATTTTCCCTCCAGGGCTCGGTCACAACCTCCCCCGGTTCAGGTCAGATCCTCCAGCGGCTCCTCTTCTTTACAGCCCCTGAAGACTTCCAGGTCGCCGGGCTCTTCCACTCCATCTAAGGCCTCGTCGAAGTCCTGGGAGCGCCATAAATCTTCTTCCCGACACCGAAGCCAGGTCAGTTTCCCAGCCTCCGCATGAATCGGATCCGGTTCCTCCTAAGACCGAGGACCCGACGTCCCTCAAACGGACGTCGGCCCACCTGACGGCCAGTCACCGGTGCTCCCAGGAGCCAGCGACACCAAAACACCCGTCGCCGGCCAGGCGTTCGTCTCAGAGGGCGTCTTCTACTTCAGAGAAGAGGACTGCGCCACCATCGCCGGTGGACGCCGGTCAGAAGGACTAGTCGGAGGAGGATGCCACACAGCCCGAGGACCAGGCGGGTGACACCGGAGATGCCGGGCTCCCATGGAAAACTTCCCCGGAGCGGGAGACCCCCAGGGACCAGACGCCCGACCCCGGCGACAGGCCCATCGCCGGGTATGAATCTGGCAGAGGTAAAGGAACTTTTTACCTTCTGGGACACCATCAAAAAAGATGTCACCACACGTCGTCCTCCTACTCTGACTCCACCTACTCCTTCACCGCCTACACCCCCTCCTCCACCCAGGAGGCCCGTAGGATGGTCACCAACCCTCAAGGAGCAGACACCACCTCCTCGGGGCAGATCTTTAGAAAAGAGAAGACCTCCATGTAGATCCCCCTCAGGGTCACCCAGTCCCAAGAGACCCAGACGACGCCGGTACACTCCGTCTGGGGAGGATTCCAGATCTGACACCATAGGGTGCTCCAGATCTCCTTTTCCTATCAGCATTTCCTCTCTGGACCCACATGACCTGCCCAGGTCTCCTCTGGATGATCCCTCTTTCGTGGAGATCATGAGGCATGTCCTGGAGAATATGGGGTGGGATGCTGAAGAACTCGACCCCGAGAGACAACGCCTTGCTCGCTACTTTCGGCAGAAAGATCCGAAGGCTGTGGTAGTACCGCTCTTGGTGGATACCTTTGCGGACGTCACCAAGGCTGACTGGAAACGTCCGCACTCCACTCCCGCAGTGCCAAAGAAGGCTGACCACCTATACAAGGCCCCTAGGGAGGACCAGTATCTGGCGAACCATCCTCTGGCTGATTCCCTGGTCATCACTGCTTCGCATGTCTGGTCTGAGACCTCGGCATTTGAGCACACTGCCACCAGACTAGGAATCCAAGCAATTGTATGTCCTGGGTAGGCACACGTACGCGGCAGCGACTTGCGCCATTAGGTCACTAAATTACCTCACCCACATGGTTCAATTCCAGAACGCACTGTGGGCGCAGGGTCAGGATCTGGTCGAGAAGATGCCAGATGGCGACCACAAGGAGGAGCTCTTGAACCTCCTCCGCACGGGTTCGGATGTGGGCACCCAGGTGCTCAGAGCTGCATATGATTCTGCGGACTCTTCAGCCAGAGCTGCAGCCTCAGGCATGTGTCTTCGGAGACATTCTTGGCTCCATGTCTCTGGCTTTACCCTGAACGTCCAGAACATCTTAGACGTCCCATATAACGGCAAGGTTCTATTTGGTGAAGCCTCCGACAGAGTAATCACCAAACTTCAGGACGCAGGGAAGGCAGTCCGATCTGTACAAGCTATGTACAGGTCTCAGCCTAGTTCCTTTCGTAGGAACCAGAGCAGTTTCCGTGGCTGGCTACAAAGGCAACAGCCACGTTCCGGTCAACAGCGGAGGGGCACTTTGGCCCAGGCCAAGTCATCCCCAGGCAGAGGCCAACGATTTGTAAAATTGGCCCAGCCTGCTGGATCAAATGCTGCCACAGCACGACTCCTTACTGGCCCCCGCCCCTTCTCAGGATCAGCGGGAAAAGAAAGTCGGGGTTGCATCGCATGCCACTTGCCAGGGTGGCAATCGATCACCACCGACAGGTGGGTTCTGCAGCTGGTTAAAAAAGGCCACTATATAGAATTTGTAGGCAGTCCACCTACAAGACATCTCCTGCTCTCCCGATACTCGGGTCAGCATGCCCTGCTCATACAGCAGAAAGTGCTCGTGCTTCTGGAAAAGGAAGCCTTAGAACACGTCCTAGAGAACCAGAGAGGACTAGGGTACTATTCTCACTTCTTCCTGGTTCCAAAGAAGACGGGATCTCTGTCCAATACTGGACCTCAGCGACCTCAACCTTTCGGTCGTTTACAAACGCTTTTGCATGGTGACCCTCCCGGGCCTAATTCCCATGCTGAAGCAGGACGCTTTTCTGGCGTCTTTGGACATGCAGGACGCTTACCTGCATATTCAGATTGCTCAAGCGCACTGGAGGTTCCTGTGCTTAGAGTTTCAGAGCCGCCATTATCAGTTCCGAGCGGTCCCCTTCAGGCTGTCGTCAGCACCTCACGTATTCACAAAGTGCATGGCGGTCGTAGCGGCGTCTGAGGAGACGAGGCCAATACGTGTTTCTATACCTGGACGACGGCTTCTCGTGGTGCCCTACAGGGAGGCACTGATGAAGGCTATTCACTGCACCCAGCCCCTTTTTCAATCACTGGGTATTATCAGTGATGAGAAGTCACTCCTGGTGCCTTCCCAGAAACTGCAGTTTATAGGAGCAGTTCTGGACACCGTCGGAGGAAAAGCCTTCCTTCCCTCAGACAGAGCGGAACACATCAGATCCCTCATCAGGGACTTGTCAGTGAAGACCATCCCAGCCAGACTGGTCCTTCGCCTGCTCGGACACTTGGCTGTGGCCATTGCGACAGTCCTGCTGGCACGTCTCCACATGCGGGTAACCCAGTGGATGCTACGGGTGCAGTGGGACCAAAGGAAAGACCATCTGCAGCATCCAGTCCGAATCACGAATGCCGTAATTCAGGATTGGCAATGGTGGCTAAACCCAGGGAACCTCACGGCGGGGGTTCCCTTCACAGTGCCGTTTCAGACTGTGACCCTCTCCACAGACGCCTCAGGGTTTGGGCGGGGAGCACACCTGGACGGTGTTCGGTCTCTGGGCCTGTGGACAGCCCAGGAGTCTCATCTCCATAACATTCTGGAAATGAGGGCAGTCCTTTACGCTCTGCAAGCCTTCCAATAAGAGATAGAAACATAGATTTTGACAGCAGATGAGGACCGCTTGGCCCACCCAGTCTGCCCATTTCCCTACCTAATGGATAAGCTGCAGATCCTAGTTAACCAGCAGCCTACTTCTTCGTACCCCCAAATCCTAGAATTGCCTTATAACTGTCCCATGCATGCTTGAATTCCACCACTGTTTTTGACTCCACAACCTCCGGAAGGCCGTTCCATGCATCCACAACCCTCTCTGTGAAAAAATACTTCCTTAAATTACCTCTGAGCCGCCGCCCCCCCATCTTCAAATTGTGCCCCCTTGTTCTTGCACACCTCTTTTATTGAAAGATGCTACCCTCTTGGACTTTGTTGATTCCCTTGAGGTACTTGAAAGTTTCTATCATGTCCCCCCTCTCCCTCCTTTCCTCGAGGCTATACATATTAAGCTCCTTAAGTCTCTCTTCATATGTCTTCCGGTGCAGACCCTGCACCATTTGTTGCCCTCCTCTGGACAGCTTCCATCCTGTCTCTTTGCAGAGATTGGGTCTCCAGAACTGCACGCAGTACTCCAGATGGGGTCTCACCAGCTGTCTGTACAGAGGCATAATAACTTCCCATTTTCTACTGGTGATGCCTCTCCCTATGCATCCCAGTATCCCCCCAGCCCTCCTTGCTGCCCTCTGACATTGCTTGCCCACCTTTAGGTCATCTGATATGACTACCCCCAGGTCCCTTTCCATTTTTGTTGTTAATATCTCACCCCATTGTGTACTCTTCCCTGGGTTTTGTTTCCCAGGTGCATTACCTTGCACTTCTTAGCATTGAATCTAAGCTGCCATACATTTGACCATTCCTCTAACCTTGCCAAGTCCCTTCTCATCCTTTCCACCCCACCTTGTGCATCAACTCTGTTGCAGATCTTTGTGTCATCTGCAAAGAGACATACTTTTCCTTCCAGTCCCTCTGCAATGTCGCTTATAAAGACATTTAAGAGGACCAGTACTAATACTGAACCCTGTGGTACCCCACTAGTAACCCCCCTTTCTTCAGAGTGGACTCCATTTACTATTACTCTGTGTCCTATTCTCCAGCCAGTTCTTGACCCAGGCTGTCATCTTGGGACCCACTCCCAGGCTGGCTTGTATATTAATCTTCTGTGTGGGACTGTGTCAGATGCCTTGCTAAAGTCTAGGTAGGCCATGTCCACAGCCCTCCTGATCTACTACTTTGGTCACCCAGTCAAAGAAATCTATCAGATTTGTCTGGCATGACCTTCCCGCTGTGAATCCATGCGCCTTGGGTCCTGTGCCCTCTGGCCTCTAGATACTCAACAGTTCTTTCCTTCAGAGTGATTCCATCATTTTCCCTACCACTGAGGTTAAACAGGTCTGTAGTTTCCTGCTTCTGCCTTGCTCCCACTTTTGTGAAGGGGAATCACATCTGTCCAGTCCTCGGGTACCACCCCATCCTCCCATGATTTGTTAGAGGGTAGTCAGTGGTGTCACTTGTTCTACCCTTAATTCTTTTAGAATTCTGGGATGAATCCCATCGGGCCCTATTGCTTTGTCCACCTTCAATTTTAAGAGTTCTTTTAGAACCCTTTCTTCTGTAAATGGGCTGGTATCAACTTCTGTATCCAGAGTGTTTCTACTGTTTGTTTTTAGGTACCTCCCCCTCTTCTTTTGTAAATACTGAGAAAAATATTTGTTCAGATTCCACCGGGCACACTTCTGTTAGACAATACCGCGGTGATGTATTACCTCAACAAACAAGGAGGCACTCGCTCCTACCCGCTTTGCAGGGAGGCCATGAGTGTGGGAGTGGGTATTGCAACACTGCGCAAACCTAATTGCAGTACATGTCCCAGGAGTGGACAGTACCATCGCAGACGGTCTGAGCCGCTGTCGGGCCAGAGTCCACGAGTGGGAACTTCTGCAGGAGGTGGGAGGATCTGTTTCACAGATGGGGTACTCCAGAGTTGGACCTTTTCGTGTCCCCATCCAACACAAAACTGCCCAGTTTTTGCTCGCTAAGTTGAGGGCCTGGTGTTTTCTGGCGAGACACGCTGTCCCTCTCCTGGGCGGGCAGATTCCTCTATGCCTTCCCTCCTTTCCTGTTGATCCAGAGAGTTCTCTTAAAACTTTGCAGGGAGCAAGCGACGCTCATTTTGATCGCACCCTTCTGGCCCAGATAGATTTGGTTTCCCTCTTCTGCACCAGCTATCCCGGGAAGCTCCAGTTCCTTTGCCAATCAGCTCCCATCTGTCTCAGGAGACCGGTTCATTGGTCCACCCAGACTTGCGCTCATTGAACCTGCACGCTTGACTCCTAGAGACATAGCCATGATGCGATACGGGGTCTCGCAAGAAGTGGCAGACGCACTCTCTGCCGCCAGAAAACCAGCAACCCACGCAGTGTACGCCATGAAATGGCGTAGATTCTGTTTGGGCTCATGCACGTGGCTCTCCGCCATTAGACTGTCCCAGAAAGCTGGTTCTGGACTACCTGCTTTCCCTCTTTCACTCCGGACTGACTTACTGAGGTGCACCTCTGTGCAATCTCTGCTTATCATGCCCCCGTAGGCCATCGGACGGTGGCCCAGCTGGACACTACTCGTGCCATAAGGGGTGTCCTTCACCTTAGGCCGCCCATTAAGGATCCAGTCCCTCCTTGCGACTTGCTTTTTGTCCTGGAGCAGCTTACGCTGCCACCTTTTGAACCAGCCGTGGATTGCGAGCTACGTTTTCCCTTTTGGAAAATGTTGTTTTCTAGGGACATGGATATGTTGTTCATCCACACTCATTGGCAGTATCCTTGCCGCTTTAAATCTTGCCGGAAGGTCTTCAAGCTTGCTCCTCCCACCCACCCGGGTGGTATAACTCTCGGCTCCGCCCCATGACGCCAGATCTTCCTTACGCTTGAGCTCAGGTTCCCTCCTTAACGCTCTGCGTTTGACGACTAGTTCCTATTTCTCCGTTTGCGGTTTAAAATAAAAAATTTGCAAAAGACTTCAGTCTTGATCCCTAGCGGCTGCGATGGACAAACGACTCCCGGTTCGGAGATGCCCATGCGGGTGAGAAGATGTCTCGGGCGGATCCACACTCACGTGTGTCTACTGCTTAGGCCTTGAGCACGACCCGCGAGGCTTCGACCTGTGCTCATCTTTCTCGGCCTCGTCCTCGAGGCCGTGCTGCCCGATTACAGCTGGGCGTCCAGGCGTTTCCCTCTGAGTCAGAGGCCGGTTGGCGGTTGTCCAGGGCGGCCGGCTCCGGCTGGATCAGCTCGGCGGATGGTAGCCCCTCGAAGAGGCGGCGCGGGCCGTATCTTCCTCGGCCGGCGGCATTTATCCGCTCTCTCTGGGTTCTTCCTACGGCTTCTTTTAAGGAACTTTGTCTGTCCCTCTCCACTAAAGGAGAAGGGCCTCGTCTGCTGGACCTTATTCTCGGTCCAAAAAGAGGGACAAAGGGTAGAATCCTCGTCGGCGCTCTTAGGAGGGGAAAGGTCCACCTCTCCCGGGCCGTCGTCCGTCGGCTTGATGGGCGCCGCTTCGACTTGGCCACTGGCCTCACGAGTGTCCCGTCGGTCAGTTGGCCGAGACTCCACTGATGAAGTCAAGTTTTTCTCGACCCATTAGACGGGCTGTCGCCTTGGCAGCGAGATTCCCACCTCTCCCGGTTCCCGGGAGGTTGAGATCCCGTGGGCTCGTCTGTGCCTCCGGTTCCGGAGCCCTCGGATGGACCTTCCGAGCCGAAGGGAGTGCCGTTCCGGCCGGCTACCTCCCGCACCGACCGGAAATTCGGGATCTCGGTCTATGTCTCGGACCTCTTCGCGGTCAGCGTTCCCACCGTCATGAGGCGGTCTCGGTCTCGGCACCGCGGTAAAAGCGGCGTCGCCTTCGTCGTCCTCCTCCTCGGATGAGGAAGCAGCGTAAATTCGTCGGCGATGCGAGACCTTATGACTGCAACAGCTCCTCCTGGCGAGAATAAGCGACTCCGGGCGCTTCGGCCATTAAGTAGCTGTCACGGGCAGGCAGCCCCCTCGACTTGTCCGAGGGCCTATACCCAGGCGGTTGTTCGGCCAAAACCAGCTGCTCCACCGATTCGGTGGAACCTCCGCCTCCACAGCCACCAATTGGGGCTCCGACCAGGATTCTCGGTCGGCTAAGGGTTTACCCATCGGCTGTCAGTTACCCTCACTCCCGACCGACCTCGGCGGAGGTGAAGGGTGGCTCAGGCCAGAGGCAGCTCTTGAGGACTCTTCCGAGTCCGAAGATGATTCCTCCTTCTTCTCAAGCGACTGGACTTGGGTCTTCAGGAGGTCAGTCAATGGGCGATAGCCCGTCGTCCTTCCTAGGACTGCTTCGGCTCATCCGAGTCTACGGGATGGAGCTCGAACCCGTTCCAAGCAGGCCAGGTATCCCTCACGGAGATTCTGGACCGGGGATTCTCCGGCGGAGGCCTTTCCGGTGGCGAGGCCATAGTGGGTCGGCACTGGAACTTTGGCAGCGCCCTGCTTCCTGCCCTGCGCCTCGGCCGAGATGGCCAGGAAGTATCACCGGTCCCCGGTTCCTTGTCCGGTTTTGGAACACCCCTCTGCTGAGGGTTGGTTACCGACAGCGTTTTCCGGCGCGCCGGCTGCGCCAGGGATAATGACAAACCTCCTGACAAGGAGTCAAGAATGGACTACGTCGGGCGAAAGTCTGCTGCGTCCTCTCTCGGCCCGTCAGGCCAGTTCGGCCGTCCTCATGGCACATTTTTCTCATGCCCTGTTGGGCTCCCTGGATGAGGTCATCCTCATCTTCCTGCCGATCTGCAGACTACGGTTAAGCAGGTGCGGGACCAGGGCAGGGCAGTGGCCAAACAGCAGCTCAGACTGCTTTGGATATGAGGGACTCGTGTGCCAGATCGGTGGCGGCCGCAGTGGCTATCGTCGGCGGGCTTGGCTGAGGATATCACCTTTACTCGGATACCCAGCACAAGTTGGCGGATGTTCCTTTTGAGGGACTGACCTCTTGAGCCCTGGGGTGGAAGGTCACCTGCAGAGGATCGAAAGTCCAATGCCACCTGGACTCGGTCTCTTCCGCTCAGAAGGACAAAGGCGCAAACCACAGCCTAAGCCCTTTCGTCCTTCTGTGCCCCGGCGCCTTGACCCAGCAACGTCAGGGCCAGCAGGCTCGGCCTTGGCATCCCAAACCCAACCGCGGCTTCCTCTAACAGGAGGCAGGAGAAAGGCCCAGGAGGTCCCTCGGCGGTCCCTCCTCCAAAGCCTGCCCAGTGCGGGCTGAGGGTGTCGCCCCCATCCCGTACCTACCCCCTAGGGTCCCCCATGAGAGGACGGCTCCGGCACCTCCGTTCCACCTGGTCCGCTGTTACCACGGACAGGTGGGTCTTGAAGGTGGTGGGAAGAGGCCTGCCTCTGGAATTGAGAGGCACCACCCTTCAGGCCGTCGCCCCTCGAGAGCTTGGGATCCCCAGCCTCACTGGCGGCTCGTCGAGCGACGCCAGCTCCTCCTCCAGAAGGAGGTGGTAAAGAGAGGTGGTGGACCCTCCTTCCAGACCCAGGGTTTGTGTCCAGGTACTTCCTGGTTCGGAAGCAGACGGGGCTGGCGCCCCATTCTCGACCTACGACCTAAACAAGTTCCCTAAGGTCTAGAACCTTCAGGATGGTCACTCTGGCTCAGATAATACCATCCTTGGGCACGGCGTGTGGTTCTGCTCTCTGGACTTGCAGGCAGCGTTTTCACGTCCCTATCAGTCCGTCTCACCAGAGATTCCTTCGCTTCCGGCGGAAGGATCTCTCTTGAGTTCAAGCCATGCCCTTCGACTTGTCTCCAGCTCCCAGGGTCTTCACCAAATGCATGGTGGTGACAGCATTCCCTCTGCGGCCCGAGGGGTCCGGGTGTACCCTTACCTGGACGACTGGCTGATAGCAGCTCCCTCCAGGAAGGAGGCGGAGTGGTCCAGAGATCTGGCCTCAGGTCTGCTCTCAACTGGGCCTCCTTATCAGCGAGGCCAAGTCGGAACTCGAGCAAGCAGGTGATTCTATTCATCGAGCGCAGCTCGACTCTCTTCGAGCCAGGAGCGCCCGGCGGACAGGGCCGAGGGTTCTTTCCTCTTTGCCCGATCATTTCTGGTTGGAGCAATTACTTCTGCCGGGACTTCCTTTCTCCTGGGTCTCATGGCGGCCTGTACCAGCGTGGTCCGTTGGGCCCGCTGGAACATCGCGTCCCCTTCAGTGGGGACTGGCCAGCCAGTGGTCTGGCGCCGATCCCCTTGGACCAGCTTATAGGCGGTGACACAGGGGATGGGCAGCTCTCCAGTGGTGGACCGTTCCAGATCATTTGCAGAGGCATCCCGTTAAGTCCGCCCGAGCGACGGTCTCTCTGTCGACCGATGCCTCTCTGATGGGTTGGGGTGCCCATCGGGAACACGGGCTCATGGCCTCTGGTCCCGGAGTCCCGATGCCACATCAACCTGCTGGAGCTCAGGCGGTCCGCCTAGCTCTCACCGCCTTTGCTCCGTTCCTCGGGGTCAAGTGGTCGAGTCAGGCGGACAATACCACGACCATTGCACTATCTAAACCGCCCAGGGCGGGGCCGCGCTCCATGCTTCTATGCAAGGCTCTCCGCATTTGGTCTCGTCGCAGCAGCCTGGAGGCGGATCTCCTAGCCATTCACGTGGCAGGGCCTCCAACACCCTGGCCGATGCCCTGAGCCGGATAGGGGCTGCATCCCACAGTGGTCTCTCTCGGAGGTAGTACAGCATCTGTTCTCCTTTGGGGCAACCTCAGGTGGACCTGTTTGCCTCCATGGAGGCATGAAGCTGAGTCTGTTCCATGCCACGCCCCCTCAGCAGGGCTCGCTGCAGGGGGATGCCTTCTCGAGGCAATGGACCCCGGGCCTCTTTTACGCCTTTCCCCCATTTCCCTTGATCCACAAGGTGCTTCTCAAGGCGAGGAGGGACAAGGCGCAGGTGATTCTGATAGCCCCAGACTGGCCTCGCCAGTTCTGGTACCCAGATCTCCTCAGTCTCAGCTCCAGGACTCCGCGGCAGCTTCCAGCTCGCCCGGACCTGCTCTCAGTCAATCAGGGGAAGGTGTTCCATCCGGACCTTCAATCCCTGCACCTGGCGGACCTGGTTCCTGAGCTGCCAGAGTTCCAGGCCTTGGGTCTTTCGACCGAGGTCCTCAATGTAGTTGAGGCGTCCCGTGAAGAGTCGACCAGAAAATGTCTATGCCTTCAAATGGAAAAGGTTTTCCATTTGGTGTCAAACAGGGCTTGGACCCTTCCTCCTGTTCCTTGGCAAGCATCTTGGACTATTTATGGTCCCTTTCTAGTCAAGGGCTTAGGTCGGCGACCCTAAGGGTGCACCTGGCAGCCATCTCTGCTTGCGAGCGCGGGCCGGGAAGCAGTCGAGTGGCATGGAGAAGGTGATCTGGCGCTTTTCAAGGCCTTGATCACATTTCCTCAGTCGCGGGAACCCCCACCTCCGTGGGATCTACTGCTGGTACTGGCAAAGCTCATGGGCAAGCCATTGAACCTATGCACAGGTGTGCTCTCTCTCACCTGTCGTGGAAGACCGCCTTCTTGGTGGCTATCCGTCCAGCCAGAAGGATGGGAGAGCTCCAGGCGCTTTCCATCGAGTCTCCTTACCTGGTCTTCCACAGGGACAAGGTTGTCTCTTCCCACCGAAATTCCTTCGAAGGTGGTGTCGGAGTTTCACCTTAACCAGGTGTTGACTCTGCCGGTGTTCTACCCCAATCACACCCCGGAGGCGAATATAGGCTCCATACTCTGGACCCTAGAAGGCGCTTATTATAAGGAGCCGCGGCTGAAATCGGGGAGAGGTTCGCCAGCTGTTTGTCACCTACGCTGGCTCGCATCTGGCAGACCTGCAGCCAGCGGAGCGATAAGCAGGTGGGTAACCTCCTGCATAGATCTCTGCTATAAGTTGGCGGGCATGGAGCCTCCCAGAGGGATAAGAGCTCATTCTACCCGCCATACTGCTGCAGGTGGCTGCTTCCAGGGACGTCCCTATCCAGGAAATCTGCAGGGCTGCTACCTGGAAGTCAGCAAACACCTTCATTACCCATTACCACATCGACCTTGAGTCACGCCGGGATGCTGGTTTTGGGGCCTCGGTTCTCCAGTCTCTCTTTCCCAAGTAAGTATATGGGTTAATGCGTCTTTCCCTCCTCCCGGAGAACTGCTAGGGTCTGCCAATGAGTGTGGATGAACAACATCCATGTCCCTAGAAATACAGGTTACTCACCTGTAACAGGAGTTCTAGGAATGGACATATGTTGTTCATCCATACACTCCACCCACTTCCTGCTCGACGTGACAACCTGAGCTTCCCAGCTGGCCAGATCTGGCTCATGGGAGCGGAGGAGTTATACCACCGGGTGGGTGGGAGGAACAAGCTTGAAGACCTTCGGCAAGATTTAAAGGCAAGGATACTGCCAATGAGTGTGGATGAACAACATATACCATTCCTAGAACTCCTGTACAGGTGAGTAACCTGTATTTTAGTTGCTGTTACTTGAGCTAGAAGGATCTCGGATGCATGCTCTTATGTGCTAAGAGCCTTGTTGGTTTTCCACCAGGACAGGGTATCCCTAAGTTTTTGCCTAAGTGGTTTCAGCCCTCACTAAATCAGGATATTGATCTACCAGTGTATTTCCCAGGTACACTAATCAAGGAAAGCCCTTCTGCACACTCTTGATGTGCATCGCTGCCTCAGATACTACCTGACCAGAACCAAACGGCTCGAAAGTTGGACCAACTGTTCGTCTCCCTTTGCTCACAGGATGAAGGAGCTTCTGTCTCAGTCACTCTCTAGGTGGCTCATCCAGTGCATCACTTTCTGTTATGACAAGCGCAATAAACCCTTACCGGCGGCGGTAGAGGGTCATTCCACAAGAGGGGTGGCTACTTCATTTGCGGCGTTAAAGAACGTCTCCACCTCAGCTATTTGCACTGCAGCTACTTGGAACTCTGTGCATACCTTTATCAGGCATTATAGCCTAGACATTGCATCGAGGTGAAGAGCAGGGTTCGGTTTTGCTGTACTTCAGGGACTTCTGTCCTAGGCTCGAGTAATATCGAGATCTCTACCTTTCCTCCTCCCAGTGACGATGATCGCTACTATTGCTTGGAAATCAGTCCTATGAGAACCTGCCAAAGAACTGTATCTCAAGTGCATGATAGTACAGTTAACAGAAGAACTTCCTTAACAGTAGATCTTCGAGAACAGCTCTTGCAGCAGGTACCCAGCCTTCTTTTTTGGAGGTATGTCGTAGTCAAGCACCCATTTTATGGGATTGGACATTCCTGTTCTTTAGTCTTTGCCATCTGGTGGTGGATCCTTGGTCTCCTCTTCTAATGTCATCCAGCGACCGTGAGTCTCCGGCGGGAGAACTGAGGATTATGGGGGGGACCGCCTCCTTATGTACTATGTCCAACGTCGGGGGCGGGACTGACATCTGAGGCAGTCACCGCTGAAGACTGCTAGCTAGAAAATTTCCTTGGGGTCCTGGCGCCTGCCTGCGTCAGTCCTAATGGTGTAACCTGCTGCAAGAGCTGTTCTCTAAGATCTACTGTTACGGTAAGTTCTTATGTAACTACTTTACTCACCTGTAACAGGAGATCTTACTTTGAGAGGGCTTTTGCAGTAGGTAATTATATATAGGACTGATGCCGGCCAAGCAGCACGTGAAATATACTTCAGGTAAGCAGTCCCTAGCGAGGGACCGCCCTGAGTTGGTGACTGGCGCAGGAGACGCCTGTATAAAGGGGCGGTCCCGACTCCTGCCTTCCAGTTCTTTCCCACCATTGGCCGTGCAGCACCTCGTGGAAAAGTTCGTGTCTTGTCCCCCTACCTTCAGTATTTTTACCGAAAATAATTGCTTTCAAACATGAAGTCTTGCTGTATTCTGACTACTTGCAGTGATCTCCAATCTTTGAACTGGCCTGGAGAGGAGAGTTAACTTTCCATACAAGGCATGGACGCTGAGCTCGAGCTCGTTTGAGCTGTTGTTTGAACCCCAGCCATGAGATTCTTTACTCCGCCTCACTGAACAGTCCTTCGGAGAATTCTCCTTTGCTTGGTTCAAAAAAAAAAGTCTGTTAAAGTGTCGTTTTCTCTGTTTCAATCAATTTCTGCAATCTTACCTGTCGGTTAAGTCTCTGTCTGGGGTACCGTGAGTACTAGATAGGTTTCCATATTAATTCTCTGTGTGGAACTTGTAAACATCGGATTGGTTCGGTTTGAACCGATCGGGTGGAAAATTTTCTATTCTTATTACAGTGTGGTAACCGGTCCGTATCGGTTCTTAAAAAAAAAAAAAAAACTGATTTTATTACATTTTTTTATTTCCAAAACCCGTAACACGGTCAGGAACCGATAGGGGTGTCTTGCCTGGCGGATTGCCTAAAAAAAGGGTAAGTTTTGGTTAGGATTGGCCATGTCTGAGAGAAACCCAAGAAAAAAAACGGGCCCACTGGGTTTCAACACTGTAGTGTGTGTGGGAAGCCTTTACTAAGGCTGATCCCTACACCACCTGTGTGTATTATCTGGGGTTTAACCACCTCGATTCAGACTGCCAAATTTGCAAAAGTTTTCCCAAAGCTATCCTGGATAAGAGAGTAGGTAGACTGAGGGAAAGGGAGGCCGAGAAGTCCGCTGACCCGGATGGCCAGCTGGGTTCGGTTCCGACCGAACCAGGAGTGCCCTCTGACCAGGGCGAAACTTTTTCGGGCAAAAGGAGAACCGATTCTGAGGAGTCCGTTACGGTTAAAAGAAAAAGATGGGGTAAGTCAGCCGGTTTGGATCCACAGGTTCTCTCTCCGACCGCTGATGAAATAGCCAAAGCGATAAGGATTGTTCAGTTGCTAACTTTGGTTCCGACCGAACCAGCACCATCAGTCAGGGTTCGGTAAGTTCCCTGGTTCCGGATTATACTTCAGAAGAATTTTATGAACGGAGGAGGAAGAGTATGAAGATAGTGATGGTGATTATGAAAGTCTGGATGTGCCCATTGACCCGGACATCTCCCCAGACAGACCTTAAGGTGTTTCTCCTCCTAGGCTTTCTGAATCCCCTTCACATTTTGTTTTACAAAAAAGTGGCTGAAACCCTCCAGCTTCCTATGGAAGAAGCAGAGGATCAGGAGGAGCCTGATTTTGTTGAAATGATGGACATCGCAGAGTCCAGGAGATTGTCTGTTTCCCCTCCATAAGTCTTTGGGGAAAAAGACATTTAAAATTTTAAACTCCTAATTCCATACCTCCTGTGGAGAAAAGAATGGACAAGGGGTATACTCTTTCAGGCTCAGAGTTCCTTTCCCAGCAATGCAGCCATGTTTGGGTAGTGCAGGCTGCTGCCTGTGATAAGGCAAATATTCCCTTGGCTTCACACCCCCCAGATAAGGACTCCAGGAGGATTGATGCCATGGCAAAGAAACGGTACATGGCAACATCCCTGGGACTCAGGTAGGCTAATTGTGGCTTACACAGCTAGATACCAGAAGTCCAGGTGGGACACTGCTGGCTCTGGCTAAACAGGCCCCTGACCAGCTTACCAAGGAGCTGGAGCGGGTGGCTGCAGATGGGATTGAGGCATCCAAGGTGCAATTTCATGCTGCTGTGGACTCAGTTATTCATCTAGAGTCATGGCTACATCTGTGGCCAGTCGTAGGATGGCTTGGCTCAGATGTACTAGCCTGTCGCAGGATACTCAGGCTAAGGCCATGGATTTTCCTGTCATTGGTAACTCTGTTTGGGAGCAGACCGAATGAGGAAGCCTCCCTCTTGGGCTGGGGAGCCCACTTGGGGGATCTGACTACCCAAGGGCTGTGGTCACCTCAAGAATCTCTGCTTCACATCAGTCTCTTGGAACTCAGCAGTGTTTCTGGCACTGCTAGCTTTTTCCAAGTCTGTTCAGAACAAAGTAGTCCAGATCAGAACAGACAATACCGCCACAGTGTGGTACATCAACAAGCAAGGGGGCACTCTGTCTACGGCCTTGTGCACAGAAGCGATGAAGTTGTGGTCTCTGGCCTATTCCCTGCAAACTTCTCTAACAGCAGTGCACCTCCCAGGGAAGGACAATGTCCTGGCAGATGCTCTCAGCAGGATATCTCCGAGCCATCACGAATGGTCCATAGATCCCCTAGTTTTGAAGGTGATTTTTCTCCAGATAGATCTTTTTGCAGCCCCAGACAATCACCAACTCCCACTTTTTTGCTGCAGACCCCCAGTATTGGGCTCACTCCCCCTGGATGCTCTAGTTCTCAATTGGGAAGGGAAGCTTTTGTATGCTCCCCCCGTTCAAGGTACTAGTCAAAATCAGGTCTCAGCCCTGCAAAGTGATTCTGTTTGCTCCAGACTGGGCCAGACAGCCCTGGTACCCACTGTTGCTGTTCTTAGCAGTTCACCTCCCCCTGTCTCTTCCCAGGAATTGCAACCTGTTGACATCCTCTCAGGGCAGAGTTTGGTATCCAAATCTCTCAATCTCAAGGCCTGTCTCTTGAAGAGTTAGTTTGCTGATCTGCATCTCTCTCAAGGTGTTTTGGATATTCTTAAGGCTTCTCGAAAGCCTTCCACCATAAAGAGTTACAACTCCAAATGGAAAAGATTCACTATTTGGTGCTCTGGTAAGCATATTTCTCCAGAGTCTGCTGGGTTGCCTACAGTCCTGGACTATATGGTTCATCTCAATAGCTTGGGACTCAGACCAGCTATACTCAAAGTACATTTAGCAGGTGTTTCTGCTTTTTTGTCAGTAGGTAAGCCCTCTTCTCTTTCAGCTCATCCTGTACTTTGTAAATTCTTCAAGGGATTGTTGCACACCAATCCCCCTTCAGGGACCCTGCTTCTGCTTGGGACCTAAATGTTTGCATTGCTCATCTTATGCAACCCCCCTTTTGAGCCTTTGTCCTCTGCAGAACTTAAGTTCTTGACTTGGAAAACTGTTTCTGGTAGCCATTACCTCTGCCAGACATCAGTGAGTTACAGGCCCTGTCAGTGGAGCCTGATTTTCTCTTCATAGAGATAAGGTGGTCCTAAGAACTAATAGGAAGTTTTTGCCCAAGGTGGTCTCAGATTTCCACCTTAACCAGTCCATGTCTTTTCCTGTTTTCTTCACTGACCATTCCTCCTCTGGAGAGGGGAGGCTACATAGCTTGGACATGAAAAGGTCCCTTAGCTACTACATAGAGCGCACCAAGGGTCACGGGTTTGACTCCCTCCAATTGTTCCTCACTTATGGTGAGGTCGGTAAGGGAAAACCTGCCACTAAAAGATCTATTGCCAGGTGGATTGTCTCTTATATACAATTCTGCTATGAAAAATTGGGTAGGACTCCACCCTCAGGCCTGAGGCTCACTCTACTAGAGGTACAGCTGCTTCCTGGCTGCTGCCTGGGATATTCCTATCTTAGAGATATGTCAAGCAGCCACCTGGTAAACAGTCCATGCTTTACCAAGCACTACTCTGGATATCTAGGCTAGAGTGATGCTCCTCGCTCAAGGCTGGCAGTACTGCAGAGCCTATTCCCAAAGTAGGTTCTGTCCTTCCTCCATGGAGGTACTGCTTGGTAGTCTGCAAGTAGTCGGAATACAGCAAGACTTCATGTTTGAAGAAAAAATTACTCACGTTAGTAATGTTTCTTCTAATGGCGTCTTGCTGTATTCTGACCCCCGCCTCCCCTCTCAGAACCTGGTTTTTGGGATGTGGGTGTGCGGGAGCAGTGTTGGCACCTAGAGGTGCCCCCTTTTCTCACCCTCCTTTATTTCGTGTGTTGTGTTTTGTTTTTTGGGTTTCTGACTTGAGTCTTTGCTTTGAAACCAAAAACCCTCTTTATAAATTTAGTTGCCAGTTGGCTAGTGTTAAGTTTACAGTTTCCACAGAGCGCCCAGTGGTATAGCTCGTAAAGATCTGGCAGTTGGGGTTCAAGCAGCAGACAGAGGCTTCCAGCGAGCACGCGAGCTCAGCGTTCCATGCCTTGCTGGAAAGTTAACTCTTTCCTCTCCGGGGCAGTTCAGAGGTTGGAGATCACTGCAAGTAGTCAGAATACAGCAAGACTCCATTAGAAGAAACATTACTAAGGTGAGTAATTTTTCTTTTTGACCAACGTCTGTACAATCCCGGTGTAAGTTGTCCCCCACCCTCCGAGCACAAGAATAAGTGCTATTAAATGCGGTAGCCAGCTACTACACAAGGATGGCCACTCCCTGTGCCTGTTCTGCCTAGGCCCCGAATACCCGGTTAAGAAGTGCCAGCACTGCCTCAGTTTCAACGTGGCGACCCGGAAAAGGGGGCAGAGGAGGGACAAGACGCAGGTGATTCTGGTCATCCCAGACTGGCTCCACCAGTTCTGGTATCCAGATCTCCTCAGTCTCGGCTCAGGGCTCCCGAGGCGGCTTCCAGCCCACCCGGACCTGATCTCAGTCAGTCATGGAAAGGCATTCCATCTGGACCTTCAATCCCTGCACCTGACGGCCTGGTTTCTGAGCGGCTAGAGTTCCAGGCCTTGGGTCTTTCGACAAGGTCCTCAACATTGTTGAGGCGTCCCATAAGAGTCAACCAGCAAATGCTCGCCTTTCAATGGAAGAGATTCTCCATTTGGTGTCAGGGCAAGGGCCTGGACCCTTCCTCCTGTTCCTTGGCTAGTATTCTGTACTGCCTGTGGTCCCTTTCTCAGCAAGGGCTTCGGTTGATGACCCTCAAGGTGCACCTGGCAGCCATCTCTGCTTACTGGGCGCGGACCAGGAAGCAGTCGGTGGCGCAGGAGAAAGTGGTTGGGCGCTTTTTCAGAGGCCTTGATCACATATCCCCTCCGGTGTGAGAACCTCCACCTCAATGGGGTCTACTGCTGGTATTGGTTAAGCTCGTGGGCAAGCCATTTGAACCGATGCACAGGTGACTTCTCTCCTGTCGTGGAAGACCACCTTCTTGGTGGCTATCACGTCAGCCAGAAGGATGGGAGAGCTCCAGGTGCTTTCCATAGTCTCCCCTTGTGTGGTCTTCCACAGGGGCACGGTTGTCCTGTGCCCCCACCCTAAATTCCTTCCGACAGTGTCGAGTTTCACCTAACCAGGTGTTGACTCTGCCGGTGTTCTACCCCAATCACACCTCGGAGGCTGAATATAGGCTCCATGCTTTGGACCTTAGGCTCGCTTATTACAAGGCAGACGGCTGAAGTTCGAGAGAGGTTCGCCAGCTGTTTGTCACCTACGCTGAAGTCGCACCTGGCAGACCTTCAATAGCGGACGATAGGCAGGTGGGTCACCTCCTGCATAGATCTCTGCTATAGGTTGGCGGGCATGGAGCCTCCCAGAGGGAGAAGAGCTCATTCTACCCACCATACCACTGCATCTGTGGCCGCTTCCAGGGACGTCCCTATCCAGGAAATCTGCAGGGCTGCTACCTGGAAGACGGCACACACCATCACCCACTACCACATCAACCTTGAGTCACACCGGGATGCTGGTTTTGGGGCCTCAGTTCTCCAGTGTCTATTCCCTAAGTAGGGGGTGTGTGCCTTGCCTCCCTCCTCCCGGAGAACTGCTAGGAGTCTGCCAGACAGTGTGGATGAACATATCCATGTCCCTAGAAATACAGGTTACTCACCTGTAACAGGAGTTCTAGGACTGGTTATATGTTCATCCACACTGCCTGGCAGATTGCTTGCCGCTTTAAATCTTGCCGGAAGGTCTTCAAGCTGGCTCCTCCCACCCACCGGGTGAGTAAAACTCTCCGTTCGCCTCCCCATGACGCCAGATCTAGCTCCGCTGGAAGCCAGGCCAGCGTCAAAGCCGAGAATGGGTGGGTCGGGTGGATGAACAACATATACCATTGGTAGAACTCCTGTTACAGGTGAGTAACCTGTATTTCTAGGGACATGGATATGTTGTTCATCCCACTTATTAACGAACTCTAGCAGTTCTCCGAAAGGAGGGCAAGGTGCACACACCCCTACTTAGGTAGACTGGAGAACCGTGGCCCCGACCAGCACCCCGGCGTTACCCAAGGTCGATGTGGAAGGGGAACAGAAAAGCCTACTTCTGGGCGGAAGCCCTGCAGATATCCTGGACCGGAGTGTCCTCGGAAGCAGCCACCGATGCAGCGGAAGGACGGGTAAAAATGAGCACTTATCCCTCTGGGAGGCTCCATGCCAATAAGTGTGGATGAACAACATATACCATTCCTAGAACTCCTGATCTTACTTCGAGACACAGCTCTTGCAGCAGGTTACACCATTAGGACTGAAGCCGGCAGGCGTCGGGACCACAGAAAAATTCTAGCTAGCTATCTTCATGAGGACCCGCCCGACGTCGGTCCTCGTCCGGCGTAAATACATAAAGGCGGTCCGCCCGATTCTCAACTCTTTCCGCCCGTCCAACTTGTTCTCGACCCTTCAGTTCTGCTCTAGCTGTGACGCGTGGTTAAGTTCTTTCCCACGTGAAATTGATTTCTTCAAGCAAGTTTCTCTGATGTCCTCTCTGACCTCCGGTCACTCCTCCAAGTGTGCTTGAAACAGATCCCTTCAAGGACCCTCACGCTGCCTAGTCCGGTGCCTGGGCCCAGACCACGACACCGGGCCTGCTCCTTTACCAGGGGTTTAATAGCAGAACCCAGATCCATCGCCATGAAGGCCCTTCAGGCTTTTTTGCTGGAAGAAAAGCTTAAGACCATGTCTTCAAAGGGGGCTCTTCAAAAAAGGCCCACAAGCACGCTGAAAAACGAAGGGAGAAGGCCCCTTCCAGGTCCCCGTCTAGGGCCTCAGACTCGCGCAGCTCCGATTCCAGGTCCGACCGCTCCCCTTCCCGGGCCAGCTCTCAGCCTCCCCCTGCTGCGGTTAAGAAGTCTTCCTCTTCTCAGGCCAAGGCTGCAGACCTTCCTCGTCTTCCAAGGCCTTGGTCAAGTCTGGGGATCGCCACCATCATTAGTCGGGTTCCGCGCTCCTGAACCCGTCAAGTCGGCTTCCTTGCCTCTCCATAGAACCTTGGAGCTTACTTCTCTGAAGAGACCGCAGGACCCGCGCGGTGCACCCGTCGTCGTCCTCTTCCCCACAGATACCGGAGCGCTGTCGGCCAGACGACCATCGCCCGCCAGGCCAACACTTCATCAGGCGCGGTAGGGGACGGCACCCGCTCCTACTGAGAAGAGAACCTCAACGCCTCCGACCGGCGTCTGTCAGGAGACCATAACTGAGGAGGAATTAACCCAGCCTGAGGACCAGGACGGGTGACCCGGTCCTGTCGAGATGCCCAAGGAACCCTCGCCGTTACCCGAGCCCCCTGTGGAGCCGGGGCCCAGACTGTCGCGGCCTTTCTATGGTAGAAGTGAAGGAGCTGTTCACTGGTGGGACATCATAAAGAAGGACATGGTTCCCCTCCACCTCCTCTTCCTCCTCCTCTTCCTCATACACGATTACTACTCCGGTTCCTCGCCCCCTCCCCATCGGGGTTGGCAGGCCGATTACCTCCTCCCCGGAGCACAGAACATCTCAAGGAGAGACCAGACAAGCGTAGACCTCCGTCCAAATCCTCTTCCAGGTCACCCAGCCCTAAGAGACCCAGAAGACGCCGACTATCGCCTTCGATGGAGGACACTGGATCAGAGTTCTCAACATCCAGATCCCCATCTCCCCTCTCCATCCCTTCTCTGGATCCACGCGAGATGCCAAAGTCTCCTCCAGATGACCCTTCGTTCTCGGATATTATGAGACACATCCAAGAGAACATGGGATGGGATGCGGAAGAGCTAGACCCCGAAAGGCTACGCCTTGCAAAGTATCTTTGGCAGAAGGACCCCAAGCCTGTGGTGGTGCCACCTTAGTGAACACTTTATGGCGTCACCACGGCGGCGTGGAAGCGTCCACATTCGCTCCAGCGATGCCAGAAAGCTGAGCAGCGTGTACAAGGCTCCCAGGGATGACCAGTACTTGACTCGGCAGCCTCAGGCCGATTCTCTGGTCATAACAGCCTCACATGACCGGTCCCAGAGACCGCAACATCTGAGCACCCTGCCACGGACCCAGAGTCCAAACAGCTGGGCTTATGGGTAGGCACTACGTGCTTCCGCTACCTCGCCATCAGATCCCTGAATTACTTGACCCACATGGTGCAGTTTCAAAATGCCTTGTGGAACAGGGTCTGGATGCGGCTGAAAAACTGCGGAAGGTGAGCAGAAGGAGGAGATGCTTCCAGCTCAGCCGTGCAGGTTGAGACGTGGAGGCCCAAGTGCTACGAGGCGCGTGCGACTCCAGCGGACTCCTCGGCCTGAGCAGCAGCTTCAGGCGTATGCATCCAGAGACCTCTTGGCTGCACGTCTCCGGCTTTACCGGACGTCAGAAGAATATTATGGGCCCATTTGAGGAGAAGTCTTGTTTGGTAAGCCTTCAGAAGATTATTACCAAACTCAAGAAGCGCGGAAGCGGTGAGGTCAGTTCAGGCCATGTACCGACCCAAGCTTAGTTTCTTCGCAGGGAACCAAGGCGATTTCTTGGGCGGACGCAGAGGCAGTCTAGCCCGCTCCACAACAGAGGGGCTCCAGCTTCCGCGGAAGTCCGGAAACAACCCGCAGGCCGAAGCCAGCGTACTTCAAGCGGTCCAGTCAGCGGGACCCTCAGCCGCCACAGCCTGACTCCTTTCGGCCCCGCCCTCAGGATCAGCGGAAATCATGGTCGGGAGTCGCATTACGAACTTCCTGCTGGGATGGCAGGCTATAACCACAGACAGGTGGGTTCTTCAGTTGGTGGAAGGGGCCACTTTATGGAGTCGCAGAAAAGCCACCCTCGAGGCCTCCTTTGCTCTCCGGTACCGGGTCAGCACAAGTCACTGATCTGGCAAGAAGTACTCACGCTCTTGCAAAGGGAAGCGATAGAATGCGTCCCGGAGAACCAGAGAGGACAAGGATACTATTCCCACTTTTCCTGGTTCCAAAGAAAACAGGGGACCTCCGTCCGATTCTGGACCTCAGCGACCTCAGCGTGTGCGGTTGCATACAAAGAGATTCATGGTGACTCTTGGTCTCATTCCCATGCTGAAGCAAAGCAGCCTTCTTAGCGTCTCTAAACATACAGGATGCTTACACTGCACATCCCTATAGCTCAGGCGCACAAGAGGTTCCTGCGCTTGAGTTTCTCGACCACCACCTTCAGTTCCGAGCCCTTCCATTCGGACTGTCATCCGCACCAGGGTCTTTACCAAATGCATGGCAGTCGTGGCAGGCGTCTCTGGAGACAGGTCCATTATGTGTTCCGTACCTGGGCGATTGGCTTCTCATGACCGCCTCAGAGGCGTTATTACGTCGCGATCCAGGCACCCAGGACCTGTTCCGTTCTCTGGGCATCCTAATCAACCACGAGAAGTCTCTCCTGGTACCGTCGCAAAGCTGCAATTTATAGGCGCAGTACTGGACACCGTTCAGAAAGAGCTTTTCTTCCAGGCGACAGAGCCGGGCGCATCAGATCCCTCATCAGGGAGTTGATCGTCGAGCAGGACCATCCCTGCCAGGTCGGTCCTCCAGCGCTTGCGGACACATGGCTGTGCCGTTCCTACCGTCCCTTTCACAAGGCTCCACATGCGGGTAACTCAGTGGATGCTCAAGGTGCAATGGGATCAAGGCAAGACCACATGCAGCATCCGGTCAAAATCCACGAACACCGTGATTCGAGACTGGCAGTGGTGGCTAGACGGGTCTCTCCACGGGCATCCGTTTGTAGCGCTGTCCCGGGTAATCCTCACCAGGGCGCTTCAGGTCTAGGGTGGGAGCACACCTGGACGGGGTGAAGTCCCAAGTGCGTGGACCCCTCTGGAGGCTCATCTCCATATCAACGTCCTAGAGATGAGGCGGTCCTTTATGCCCTCTGATGCCTTCAGTCAGAAATCCGCCGAGTACTCTCCTGCTTCAGACAGACAACACGGTGTATTACCTCAACAAACAAGGCGCGCACACTTACCCCTTTGCAGGAGGCCATGAGGGTGTGGGATTGGGTAATCCGACCGGTGCAAATCTGATCACTGTACATCTTCCGGGGTGGACAACACGATTGCAGGACGGCCTGAGTCGCTCCCAGGCCAGAGTCCACGAGTGGGAACTTCTTCAAGAGGTAGCAGAGGATCTGTTTCTTCGATGGGGAACTCCAGAGTTGGACTTGTTCGCATCCCCATCCAATGCAAAATTGCCCAATTTTTGCTCGCTAGATCCAGGGCCTGGTGTTTTCTGGCGAGACGCGCTGTCCCTCTCCTGGGCGGACAGATTCCTCTACGCCTTCCTGTTGATCCAGAGAGTTCTTCTCAAACTGCGTAGGGAGCATGCAACAATGATCCTGTTGGCCCCTTTCTGGCCTACACAGATCTGGTTCCCCTTGCTAATTCAGCTATCCCGGGAACCTCTGCTCCCGTTGCCGTTCAGCTCCCATCTCTTGTCTCAGGAGGAAGGTTCACTGGTCCACCCGGACTTGCGCTCACTGAACCTGCATGCATGGCTCCTAGAGACATGGCCATCTTGTGTCACGGGGTCTCGCAAAAGGTTGCAGAAGTTCTTTCTGCAGCCAAGCCCGACAGCGCGTACAGCGTGCGCCATGAAATGGCGCCCTTTTGTTTATGGTCGCGAACGCGCGATTTTTCCCCTTTAGGTTGCCGGTGGGAGTGGTGTTGGACTATCTGCTCTCCCTTTTCCGTTCAGGTCTAGCCTACTCCTCTATCCAAAGGTGCACCTCTGTGCTATCTCTGCCTACCATCGATTGGGACATCGCCCACAATGCTAGCACAAGGCGCCTCTGCGGGATTTTTGGAGGGTGTTACACCTCAGGCCACCATTAAGGACCCAGTGCCTCCATAGGATTTGCTCTTTGTCCTGGAACAACGCGCTCCCCCCTTTAACCTGCTGCGGATTGCGAGCTGCGTTTTCCGTCGTGGAACAGCTGTTTTTTAATTGCTGTTGCTTCAGCGAGAAGAGTTTCTGAGCTTCACGCTCTCATGTGCAAAAACCTTATTTAGTTTTCCACCGGGACAGAGTATCCCTGAGGACGAATCCAAAATTTTTGCCTAAGGTGGTCTCTACACTCTCAATCAGGATATTGACCTGCCTGTCTACTTCCCGGACTACTCTAATAGAGGAGAGGCACTGCTCCACACCCTGGATGTTCACCGCAGCTTGAGGTATTACCTCAACAGAACTAAACAACTTCGTAGTTCAGAGCAACTTTTCGTTTCCTTTTCTGAAAGGATGATGGGCCACCCAGTATCCAAAAAGTCCCTGTCTCGCTGGCTTGTCCAGTGTATTTCATACTGTTATATCAAACAAAAGCCCCTCCCAGGTACAGTCCGGGGTCATTCTACTAGGCGTGTGGCCACCTCCTTTGCAGCACTCCGAAACATCTCCACCTCTGCCATATGTGCTGCAGCCACTTGGAGCTCTGTGCATACATTTATCAGGCATTATAGCCTGGACATCGCCTCTCTGCGAAGAGCCGGCTTTGGCCTGGCGGTGCTACAGGGTCTCCTGTCCTAGATTCAGGACCTGGAATGTATTTCCTAGTTTCCTCCTCCCAGAATGTTGGCAGCATTACTGCTTGGGAATCAGTCCTAATGGTGTAACCTGCTGCAAGAGCTGTTTCTAAGTAAGATAGTAGTTACGTAAGAACTTACCGTAACAGTAGATCTTCGAGAACAGCTCTTGCAGCAGGCTATCCATACCTTCCCCTTGGAGGAGGCATGGCTTTTCGCCTTTACTATCAGGATTTTCCCTTTGGCTTCTGACGTGGATCCTCGGTCTCCCATTCGATGTCAGCCTGCGGCGGAAGTCTCGGCGGAGAACTGAGGAATCGATGGAGCCGCCCCTTAAGTACTAAATCGGAGCGTCGGTCCCCCACTGAGATAGCTAGCTAGAATTTTTCCGTGGGGTCCTGGCATCTGCCGACTTCAGTCTAATGATTGTAACCTGCTACAGAGCTGTTCTCGAAGATCTACTGTTATGGTAAGTTCTTACGTAACTGTACTTTACAGGTGAGTAATCTGTATTTACTCACCTGTAACAGGAGATTCTAGGAATGGTATATGTTCATCCACATTACCCACCGGCCTCCCAGCCTGACGCACAACCTGGCTTGCCCGGGCTAGATCTGGCATCATGGGCGGAGCAGAGTTTTATCAGCCGGGTGGGTGGGAGGGGCCAGCGAAGACCTTCTGGCAAGATTTAAGCGGCAAGGAACCTGCCAGGCAGTGTGGATGAACAACACAACCAGTCCTAGAACTCCTGTTGCAGGTGAGTAACCTGTATTTCAGGGACATGGATGTCATTGTTCATCCACACTGTCTGGCAGGTATCCTTGCGCTTTAAATCTTGCACTGGAAGGTCTTCAAATAGCTCCTCCCACCGGGTGAAGTAAGAAAACTCGGCTCCAGCCCCGCAGCCTAGATCTTCCTTACCGCTTGGAAGCTCAGGTTCCCTCACTTAGCGCTCTGCGTACAAGACTGGTTCCTATTTCTTGAATTTTGAAATCAAAGTTTTGCTAAAAGACTTCGAGTCTTCTCTCCTCATGACTGCGATGGACAAATCGACTCCCGGTTTCCGGTGATGCCGTTGCGGGCAGAAGATGTCTCGGACGGATCCGCACTCCACATGCGTCTACTGTTTGGGCCTTGAGCACGACCCACAGGCCTGCGACCTGTGCTCTTCCTTTTCGGCCTACGTCCTCTAAGACCGTGCTGCCCGTTTACAACTGGGGCATCCGGAGAAGCGATTTCCTCCAGTAAAGTCAAAAGAGGCCCGGTTGGCGGTGTCCGCGGCGGGCGGGCTCGGTGGATCAGCTGGAGCAGATGATGCTCCCCTCGAAGAGGAGGCGTGGGCACGCTTCTACCTCGGCTCTGCGGCATTTGTCCGCTCTCTCTTGGTGCCTCTTATTCAGCTTCTTTTAAAGAGCTTTGTCTAACCCTCTCGACTAAAGATGAGGTCCAACTTTCGGGACCATTTTCTCAGTCCAAAAGAGACAAGAGTAAGTCTCGCCGTCGGCGCTCTTGGGAAGCGGAAAGATCCCTCTCCAGAGTTGTCGACGATCGACATTTCGGCTTGACCACTGGTCTCACGGTGTCCCGTCAGGCCAGTTGACCGAGACTCACGTCAGCGCAGTCGAGATTTTCTCGACCCGTTGAAGGATTGTCGATGGAGAGCAATCCCTCTCCCAGTTCCCCGGTGGGGTTGAGGATCCCGTCAGCTTCGTCTGTGCCTCCGGTTCGGAGCCTTGGTTGACTCTTCCGAACGGGAGTGCGGTTCCCATGACACCTCCACACCGTCCTCGGCAAAGCCGAGGTTCGATCTCGGATGTGTGAGCGGTCAGCCAATCTAGCACCTAGCCGATGGTCTTGGCATCGCGGCAAGCCCGGCGCCAGCGCTTATCTCTTCTCCTCCTCCTCGAATGAGAGGCTTCAGCGCCAGATTGCGTCGGGCATGAGGAACTCGATGTGGCAACAGCTCCTTCTGACCGGGGAATGAAGGCGATACGGTCGTCTTCCCCGGCCATTAATGGTTGTCACCGGATGGCCGAAACAACCCTCGTTTATCCAAGAGCCTGTTCCCAGGCGGTTGTTCGGCCAAACCAGCTGCCCACGATTCAGTGGAACCTCCGCCTCCACAGCCGTTAGTTGGGGCTCCGACCAAAAATTCTCGGTCGGCTCAGGGACTGCCCCATAGGCTGTCTGTCACCCTCACTCCCGATCGACCTCGGCAGGTGGAGGGTGGCTGAGGCCTGAGGCAGCTCTTTGAGGACTCTTCCGAGTCCGAAGGCGATTCCTCCCTTTTCTCCAAGCGAATGGACTTGGAGTCCTCAGGAGGACAGTCGGTGGACGATAGCCCTTCGTCCTTCCTGGGATTGCTTCGGCTCATCTCGGAGTCTACTGGGATGAAGCTGAACCCATTTCTGCGCCAGGTATCCCTCACGGAGATTCTGGACCGGGTTCCCTCAGGCCTTTCTGGTGGCCGAGGCCATGAGTGGGCCCGGCCTTGGAGCTCTGGCAGCGCCCTGCTTCCTGTCCCAGGCCTTGCGTGGATGGCCAGGAAAGTACGGTCCCTACCAGTTCCCTGTCGGTTTTGAACACCCCTCGGCCGAGGGTTGGTTACCGACAGCGTTTTCCGGCATGCCGGGAGGCGCAGGGATATGGACAAACCTCCGACAAGAGTCCCAAGAAATTGGACTATGCCGGGCGAAAAGTCTATGCTGCGTCCCCCTCTGCCTTAGCCAGGCCAGTTCGGCCGTCCTCATGGCACATTTCTCTCATGCCCTGTTGGGCTTCCTGGATAGTCGTCCCTCATCTTCCGCGGATCTGCACACCAGCGGTCAGGCGGGTGCAGGACCAGGGCAGTGGCCAAACAGCAGCTCCAGACTACTTTAGACATTGGGTACTCATGCCAGGTCTGTGGCGGCGCGCGGTGGCTGTCATCGTCTGGCTTGACTGAGGATATCCACCTTTACCTCGGATACCCAGCACAAGTTGGCGGATGTTCACTTTATGGGGACTGACCTCTTCGGCCCTGGGGTGGAAGGTCACCTGCAGAGGATCGAGAAGTCCAGTGCTACCTTGGACTCTGTCTCTTCCGCTCAGAAGGACAAAGGCCGCAAACCACAGCCTAAGCCCTTTCGTCCTTCTGTGCCCACGGCGCATCCGGCCCAGCAACGTCAGGGTCAACAGGCTCGGGCTTGGCATCCCAAACCCAAGCCCGGGCTTCCTCCAACAGGAAGCAGGGAGGTAAAGGCCCAGGAGGTCCCTCAGCCAGTCCCTCCTCCAAGCCTGCCCAGTGACGGGCTGAGGGGTGTCGCCCCCAACCCCGTCACCTCACCCAGGTCTCCCCCGTGGGGGGACGGCTCCAGCACTTCCTTTCCGCCTGGTCCGTTATTACCACAGACAGGTGGGTGCTGGAGGTGGTGGGAAAAGGCCTGCCTCTAGAATTCGAGCAGGCCCCGCCCTTCAGAGCCGTCGCACCTCGGGGGGCCTCGGGGTCCGCAGCCTCACTGTCGGCTCATCGGGCAGACATCGCTCTCTTCAAGGAGGTGATCAGGGAGGTGGTGGACCCTCCCTCAGACCCGGGATTTGTGTCCAGGTACTTCCTGGTTCCGAAACGGACGGGGGGCTGGCGCCCATTCTCTACCTACGACCTGAACAAGTTCAAGGTCTCTAACCTTCAGGATGGTCACTCTGGCTCCAGATAATACCATCCCTGGAACACGGCATGTGGTTCTGTCTCTCTGGACCTGCAGGACACGTTCTTTCCGTCCCTCTCCACCCGTGACGCCGAGTTCCTTAGCTTTCGGCGGAGGATCCTCTTGATTCAGAGCCATGCCGCCCGGCCTGTCTCACAGCTCCCAGGGTCTTCACCAAATGCATTGCAGTGGTGACAGCTTTCCTCGGCGCCGAGGGTCTGGGTGTACCCTTACCTGGACGAGTGTCTGATGGCAGCCTCCAGACAGGAGGTGGAGGCGGTCAGAGATCTAGCCCTCAGGTTTGCTCAGGTCGGCCTTCTCATCCAGCGAGCCAGAGTCGGAACTTCGAGCGAAGCTGGTGATTGTTTATCGAGGCAGAGCTCGACTCTCTTGAGAAACAGCGGCTCCCGGACAGGGCGTGGTTCTTGCCTCCTTTGCCCAATCATTTCTGGTTGGGCAATCGCATGCCAGGCTTCCTGCGCCTTCTGGGTCTCATGGCGGCCTGTACCAGCGTGGTCCGTTGGGCCGCTGGCACATCACGCCCCCTTCGAGTGAGGACTGGCCAGCCAGTGGTCACAATGCTGCGATCCTTTGGACCAGCTAGTGATAGTGACCCAGGAGATGTGGAGCGCTCTCAGTGGTGGACCGTTCCATTCCATTTGCAGGAGGGCATCCGTTTGTCCGCCTCGAGCAGCGGTCTCTCTATTGCCCGATGCCTCTCTGATGGGTTGGGGTGCCCATCTGGGGAACAAGTGCATGGCCTCTGGTCGCGAGAGTCGATGTCACATCAGCCTGCTGGAGCTCGGCGGTCCGCCAGCTCTCACCGCCTTTGTTCCGTTTCTCCGTGGTCCGAGTCAGGCGGACAATACCCGACCATGTACTACCTGAACCGCCAGAGGCGGCGGCGCTCCATGCTTCTATGCAGAGAGCTCTCCGCATTTGGTCACTCGTGCAGCCTGGAGGCGGATCTCTAGCCATTCATGTGGCAGGGCCTCCAACACCCTGGCCGATGCCCTGAGCCGGATAGGGGCTGCATCTCACGAATGGCCTCTCCTGCGGAGGTAGTACAAGATCTGTTCTCCCACTGGGGCACACCTCAGGTGGACCTGTTTGCCTCCAGGGAGAGCGAAGCTAGAGCTGTTTCATGCCCCCCTCCTCAGCAGTGCTCGCTGTGAGGGATGCCTTCTCGAGGCCATGGACCCCGGGCCTCTTCTACGCCTTCCCCATTTCCCTTGATTCACAAGGTGCTTCTCAAAGCAAGGTGGGACAAGGCGCAGGTGATCCTGATAGCCCCAGACTGGCCCCGCCAGTTCTGGTACCCAGATCTCCTCAGCCTCAGCTCCAGGCTCCTGAGGCAGCTTCCAGCTCGCCCAGACCTGCTTTCAGTCAATCAGGGGAAGGTGTTCCATCCGGACCTTCAATCCCTGCACCTGACGGCCTGGTTCCTGGCGGCTAGAGTTCCAGGCCTTGGGTCTTTCGGCGAGATCCTCAATGTTGTTGGGCGTCCCGTAAAGTCGACCAGAAAATACTCGCCTTCAAATGGAAGATTCTCCATTTGGTGTCGGGAAGCAGAGCTGAGACCCTTCCCTCCTGTTTTGTGGCAAGCATTTTGGACTATTTATGGTCCCTTTCTAGTCAAGGCTTGGGTCATGACCCTAAAGGTGCACCTGGCAGCCATCTCTGCTACGGTAGCGGGCCGGGAAGCAGTCGGTGGCGCAGGGAAAGATGGTCGGTGCTTTTTCAAGGCCTTGATCACATTTCCCTCCAGTGCGAGAACCTCCACCTCCAGTAGGATTTACTGCTGGTACTGGCAAGCTCATGGGCAAGCCATTGAAACAATGCACAGGTGTGATCTCTCACCTGTCATGGAAGAACCGCCTTCTTGGTGGCTATCACATCAGCCAGAAGGGTGGGAGAGCTCCAGGCGCTTTGCATCAGTCTCTTACCTGGTCTTCCACAGGGACAAGGTTGTCCTGTGCCCCCACCAATTCCTTCCGAAGGTGGTGTGGAGTTTCACCTTAACCAGGTGCTGACTCTGCGGTGTTCACCCCAATCACACCTCGGAGGCGAATAGCTTCATACTCTGGACCCTAGAGGCTAAGCTTATTATAAGGCTGTGCAGCTGAAGAATCGGGGAGAGGTTTGCCAGCTGTTTGTCACCTACACTGAGCCGCACCTGGCAGACCTGCAGCCAAGCGGACGATAGGCAGGTGGGTCATCTCCTGCATAGATCGCTGCTATAAGTTGGCGGGCATGGAGCCTCCCAGAGGATAGAGCTCATTCTACCCGTCATACTGCTGCATCGGTGGCTGCTTCAGGGGACGTCCCTATCCAGGAAATCTGCAGGGCTGCTACCTGAAGTCAGCACACCTTTATTTCCCATTACCACATCGACCTTGAGTCACTGGGATGCTGGTTTTGGGGCCTCGGTTCTCAGTCCTTATTTCCCAAGTAAGTATTGAGGGTGTCGCCTTGCCTCCCTCCTCCCGGAGGAACTGCTAGGAGTCTGCCAATAAGTGTGGATGAACAACATATCCATGTCCTAGAAATACAGGTTACTCACCTGTAACAGGAATTCTAGGAATGGTATATGTTGTTCATCCACATTCTCACACCTCCCGGCTTCAGCGCACAACCTGAGCTTCCAGCGGGCAGATCTGGCGTCATGAGGCGGGAGCAGTTTTACCCAGGTGGGTGGGAGGAGCCAGCTTGAAGACCTTCCGGCAAGATTTAAAGCGGCAAGGAACCTGCCAATAAGTGTGGATGAACATATACCATTCCTAGAACTCCTGTTACAGGTGAGTAACCTGTATATTCTGAATACAGTGTCTAGCTAGCACCAACGTCACCCTTGCCAATCTAGGTAATAGTTGCCCGCTTCTTCTCCTATTCTTTCCACCCCAAATAGGCAGATGAGGATCGCGGACCAGTCTCCCAAAATACCTTATTAAAACGGGCACGTCCAAAAGCAATGGAAGAAGGTGCCAATCCTCCACCACCTTTTACAGTTCGGCGACATGGCGGATATTATGATGCACAGCCACTGGGGGTCAATATATTCTGTGCAAAAACTTGTAAAAAGCTTCCTTAAATTTATTACATATCATAGTTCCTTCCGGCAAACCTAACACCAAGTCCCAATTTCCCTCCAAAATCTGGAGCCCTAGGTCCCTTTCCCACAAGGCCTTCGTAGAGCCCGTCAGGTCTGGCATATTCTGTTTATCCTGTTCATTTTCCCAACTAACCCTTTTATGTTTTCTAGCTTGACAGACCATTTGCTCCATTCCGTTTAAATATATTCTTTCCTTCCCCTATACCTAGTCACCTCACATGTTTTCAGCTGTAAATATCTAAATAGATTGGAGGTCCCCAACCCTATCTCCCGCCTAATCTTGTTGAACTCATTAATCTCCCTTCTCCAACAGTATCCCCATACGCACTGCCTCCCTTTCCCATTCAGGAACCCCCTATCCTCCATCCCAGGGAGAAAGAAGGGATTCCTCTCAATTGGGAGCAGGACTGTCTCCCTCCGGGCCACCCCCCTCCGTCACCAAGAATGGTGCCATGCTTCCAGCGTCTCCTGGACTAAAGGGTTACCTCTCCCTATATCCCTATACGCTCGCAGCCCTCTACTATGGAGGTATGCCGTGAGCCTCCCAGGGGTCCCCTCATGTTCCAGGCCTATCCTACTGGCCACTTCAGGTTTATGGACCCAGTCTGCTACTGCCCGGTTGCACTGCCTTATAATTGCCCTAAGTCTGGGAAACTAAGTCCACCTCTATTTCTGTCTGCCTTGAGCCTTGCTAAACTTATTCTGGGCTTTTCCCCTGCCAAATGAAGTCCGTGAACCCTTTCTCTAACCGTTTAATATCCCTCAGCGTAAGCCTCAGCTGTAGCATTTGCATAGGGTATAGGATCGTGGGATAATATTCATTTTATAAGATTTATTCTTCCTATCCAGGATACTGGTAATGCATCCATCTCTTCAGGTCTGCCAGCACCAAATTTATCATAGGGTAATAGTTCAGCTTATATAACTCCTCCACCTTACGCCCAACATGTACCCCAAGATACTTGAAATCCAACTTGACACTTCTGAATCCCTCTACCTAACCTCCGGGCCTACTTCTGGGACTCCCATGACTTCAGATTTACTCCCATTCATCCTGTACCCAGAGAATCCAGCGAACTTTTCAGTTATATCTATTGGGCATCCCATAGAGCTACTTGGGTCCCCTAGAAATAACATATCAGAATAAAGCTAACCTTATGCACTCTTCCTTCTCCATCTCCACCCACCACTCCCTCTTGCTGACGTATCGCTGCATGCCAGTGGTTCAATCACCAGGGCAAACAGCAGAGGGATAAGAGACACCCTGCCTTATCCCTCTACCAAACTGAACTCGCAGACAGGCACCCATTCACCAACACCTGTGCGCCTGGTTTACAGCATGGCCCTACCCACCCTATGAGCGGTCCCCAGACCAAACCGGGTCATCACCTCGAACAAATAGTCCCATTCCACCCTGTCAAGCGCCTTTTCAGCGTCTGAGATCCTCCCACCTTTGTGCCAGCCTGCCCGCCCTCCATATAATATTTAACAGCCTGTGGACATTATGATAGGACTGCCGTCCCTTAATAAACCCGGTCTGATCTGGGTGAACTACCTCTGGTAGTATATTCTCTAGCCGGGTGGCAAGCACCTTTGCCAGGATCTTCATATCAACATTGAGAAGGGAGATTGGTCGATAGGAAGAACATTCAAGCTCATCCTGGCCTCCTTTATGTATTGAGCAAATATTAGCTTCATAGCATGAGTCGGGCAATACCGGGACCTGTCCCTACTCCCCCCTTTCAAACACCCTCTCCAACACATCCGCCACTTGTCCCCCCAAGATACTGTAGTACTCGACAGGGAAGCCGTCCAGCCCACTGGCCTTCCCTCCTGCAGCTTTGTATGGCGCAGAATGTCCTGCCTTGATATGGGCTGGCTCAGCACCTCCCTCTGCTCATCTGTAATCCTCTGTAAGGTACTCACTCCAGAAACTCCCGAATATGCTTCTCCTCCTGCCCTACATAACTTTTCATAAAACTCCCAAAGCGCTCTGCTATGTTCTTTGAGCTTGTAATGACATCTTGCGCCCCTTAATCCGCAAGATCCTAGTTGGCACCTGCCCCCCCTCATCAGTCTTACTAACATGGGCCCAGGCTTATTCCCCCACTCGAAAACCCTTCTCTGGCAAAAAAACCAAGCCAGCCCTGCTTCCTCTTTTAAGAGAGAATTAAGGGCCTCCCTCGCCGCTATCAGCAACTTGGGGGCTTCTCCTTTTCTCCTCCACCCTACCTGTTTCTCCTTGCTCTTCTCTCTTCCTTTACCCCTTTTCTGCTTTTTAATCTTAGCCACATAGGCTATTATGGGCCCCCTCATATAGGCCTTACCTGCCACCCATAAGACAGCACTTGGCGCCTCTCGTATCATTTACCTCTTCATAGAGCTTCCATTGTTCGCCAAGTATTCCCTAAACGCATGGTCCTTGACTAAGTATGTGAAATCTCCTCCATATTGAAGGCCTACTCACCCCCACCCCCAACAATACAAAACACTACCATAGCATGATCTGAAATGAAGATGGGGCTGTGCCTTATCTCTTTTATCCTTCCCACCCAACTTCTAGGTAGAAAAAAGTAATCTAGCCGGGACCAGGTCCTATGGGGGGTTGGAATAAAATGTATACTCACGCTCAGTGGGGTTAGCCGCCCTCCAACCGTCCATGTCTAGATCTGCCATCCCAACTTTCCACTGCCCCATCGCCTGTCTCCCACCCCTTGCCCTCCGAATGATCCATCTTCGCGTCCATAGTCCAATTGAAGTCCCTTCCCATAATGAGCCCCGGGAATTGTTACCTCACAAGCAGGCCCAGCAAAGAGGTATAAAAGGCCGGGTCATATACTGCCGGTGCGTAGTCACAGCCAAGTGTAAGTGTCTCCACTCTCCAAACTCCAGTAACAAAATATATGTGCCTCCTTAGGGTCTCTCACTACCCTTTTCACTTTGAAGAGTAGATTCTTATGTAAGAATTGCTACCCTTCTTTTATGTGAGGAATAAGAGGCCGCTAAACATTTCCCAACCCAATTTATGCCTCAATTTGGCATGCTCAAAGTCTGTCAAATGCCTCTTGCAGCATTGCCACCTGTGCCCTTACACCTGAGCGCAGTTAAAAGTGCAGTCCTCTACTGGGCTTGCAATAACATTAACATTCCAAGATATAACATTTAAATTGACTGGATCACCCATCTCGTTCTATGCAATTTTACCTTTGTAAGGGTATTACCACTCCACATTGCATTACATACTTCCAAGCTTTCATACATTTACGATATACCTTTATATACTTGCCTTGATTTCTGCACACCCAAACGCTCATAATTGTGGTACAACCAGGTAATTATACGAACAGCAATCAGCAAACTATCTATTCTAACACTTATAACTAATCCTCCCCGCCCGCCCCACCCCTCTCCGCTTCTCCCTCAATCCTTCCCTCATAACCTCTCCTCTTCCACCTTCCTCCGCCACACTAATTGCTAACATAGTACTGTGTAGATTTAAAGACAATGCAAACGAACACTACTGAACCATAACCAAGATGCGTGTCCCGCCGCTCCCACTTCAGCCAGAATATTCCTTCCGAAACTCTCCCACCTCCGGTGTTCCACTTATTCTCCAACCCGAGCAGGAGCAATAACCCATCTACTTCGCTCTAACCTCACAAATCCCGCCCCCTCGATCCACCTCTGCGTCTCATCTAACTGCCCCCCCCATCTCCTATTCGCCCCAGCCCTTATCTCACTTCTAACCCAAATATTCATTTATTGACAAACACTTCCTCTCCCTAAAATCCTCCCTTGAACATATCCGCCCCTCCCTGCATACACCTTGTCCCCTCAACATCGCCCCCAGCCACAGCCTGCCTCCCAGCCTCTAACCATCCCATCCATAGTCTCAGTACTCCCAGCTTTTCTACCAATCCCACCCTCAATTCTGCCAGCGTGAGTAACACGCGGCATCCTGTTCTTACATCCATCAGGCCAGAAGTGAAGAAAAGAACCCACCTACAGATCGCCCTCAATTCACTCTCCACCCCTCATGCGCTCCTTTCCCCCATCCCCACGGCCTTCACCTTTCGAATATTCTGAGAAGACCAGCCACATGGCCCAGTGAGGGTGCTAATCATGACTTTAAGACGAGGCTTCCAAGCCATCACCAAAGAAACCTCCCCCGGCTCCAATCCATTACACCTTTACCCCAGCGGAAAAACAAACCCCATCCCCAACTAGATACCCTATCCGGCCCCCCCTCCTAAACCTGCCTCTTCGCTCCAAACAGCAGATAGGCACATTTAGAATCAATAGAGGCGGGGGGCTAGGCTGCACATCAGAAACACGCGCTAGGCCCTCACCCGCCTCCTACCTCACCTGGCCCATTTGAGCTTCCACACACCACCAGTCCATAGAAGAGGCCCTTCATGCAGGTGAAAGGCACACATCAGAGTCCAGTCTTCATGCTGCTCAGGCCCCTTTAATCCACGATTCTCCCACCATGCCTAAGCCAACCGCCATGTCCTCTAGTATCTGACCACCTCTGGTAAAAAAGTGGTGCAACGACACCAGCCAGGAACAAGAAAACTCGCCATATTTCAGTCCATAATCGATAGTCATAACATCCGCACCCCACCGGAACACTTAAGTCCAGATCTCTCATAGCCATCTTTCCAGTTCTTTATAATTCCCCACGATCATTCAACTCACTCTTCTCTTCAGGCCCTTTACAAACTCCTCAGCTTTCCCAAGCTCCCAGAAGGAGTAGGTCGCACCCTCATGTTTGATTTTCAGCGTGGCGGGATACACCAGGAAGTTTTCCACCATAAGACCCCTCAACTGTGCCATCAGCCCATTGAAGGCCTTCCTTTTTTTCAGCAAACTGGCTGAGTAGTCTCAGAGGAATAATCTGTGGCCCTTGTAGCTGAAGGTATCCTGGGATCTGTAAGCCCTCAATACTGCTTCGATCCTGAAATTGTGAAACACATAATTATCTGGCGTGGAGGCTGATCCGCTGCAGGCCGTGGCATTACCACCCGATGTGCATGCTCCAGTTTAATCTTGCCATTTTTCGTTTCCAGCCCCAACAGTTCAGGTAGTATCCTGCTACAAAAATCCAGGGCGTCCTTCCCTTCCAGTTCCTCAGGGAGCCCCCTAAGACGCAAGTTTAACCTCCGATGATAATTTTCTTGGTAATCGTATGCCTCCTTAAACTCCTCAAGCTCCCTCTGTAAAGCACGAACTTGCCCTGGGACTGCTAATACTGCCCTCCAGTCTGAGAGATTCTTTTCAGCCTCGCAGTCGAGCACTCTGCGCCTGCTGCTCCAGGACCCCCTGCGTTTCCCCATCCAACTTGTCCTCCAGCTTTATTAGGCGCAGTTCTAGGGCTGCAATCACTTGCCCTGTAAGCTCCTTTCCCAGAGCCAGGCCTGCATTTTCTCCTCCTGGGCCTGCCATCCCCTTTTTACCTTCGGTTTTCCCCAGTTGCCCGCTGACTTTTGGAAGACATAGAGGTCAGATACTCATCCATTAGTCTCTCCCTCACTCATCCACCGTTTTATTTGCTCCGGGGTGGAAAATTCTGTTTATTTATCTTTATTTTTTGTCTCTCGTCGGAGCCAGCGGGAAACGCGACCTCTCAGCTGCTCATTAGCGCCGCCTGACTACCCTTTTTAACAAATCATGGGAGGATGGTGTAGTACCTGAGGACTGGAGGAAGGCAGATGCAATTCCCCTTCACAAAAGTGGGACCAAGACGGGCAGGAAACTACATACCTGTCAGTTTGATCTGTGGTAGGGAAAGTGATGAAATCACTTCTGAAGGAAAGAATTGCTGAGTACCTAGAGGCCAGTGGGGCAGAGGACCCAAGACGGCATGGGTTCACAGTGGGAAGGTCATATCAGAAGAATCTAATTGATTTCTTTGACTGGGTGACCAAAGTAGTAGACCTGGGAGGAGCTGTGGACATGGCCTACCTAGACTTTAGCAAGGCATTTGACACAGTCCCACACAAAGATGAATAGTCAAATTAACCAGCCTGGGAGTGGGTCCCAGGGTGGTAGCCTGGGTAAAACATTGGCTGGACAACAGGACACAGAAGGTAATTGTAAATGGAGTCCTCTCTGAAGAAAGAGGGATTACTAGTGGGGTACTGCAGGGTTCAGTACTGGGTCCAGTCCTTTTCAATGTCTTAAGTGACACTGCAGAGTGACTGGAAGGAAAAGTATGCCTCTTTGCAGATGACACAAAGATCTGCAACAGGGTTGATACACAATGAGGCGTGGAAAGGATGAGAAGGGACTTCGCAAGGTTGGAGGAATGGTCGGAAGTGTGGCAGCTAGGATTTGATGCCTAGTGGTGCAAATAATGCACCTGGGAAACAGAAACCCAGGGAAGATTACACAATGGTGGGGAGGTAGTAACAACAACAAAAGGAAAGGGACCTGGGGATTACCTTAAGGTTAGCAAGCATTGAGAGAAGGCAGTAGGGAGGGCTGGGGTTTACTGGGATGCATAGGGAGAGCATCACCAGCAGAAAACAGGAAGTTGTTATCCCTCTGTACAGACAGCGAGACCCCATCTGGACTGGGTGTCCAGTTTTGGAGACACCATCTCCACAAGGACAGACAGGATAGAGGCAGTCCAGAGGAGGGCAACTAAAATGGTGCATGGTGTGCAAGAGAAGCCATATGAGGAGAGACTAAAGGAGCTTAATATGTGTACCCTTGAGGAAAGGAGGGAGAGGGGGGATGTGATGGAAACTTTTGTACCTCAGTGGAATCAACAAAGTCCAAAAGGGTAGCATCTTTCAGAAAAAGACGTGCAAGAACAAGGAGACACAATTTAAAGAGATGATTGGGGGGTTCAGGGCAGTGTGGTATTTTTCACAGAAGGTAGTGGATGCATGGAACAGCCTTACTGAGGAGGTTGTGGGGTCTAAAACTGGGAGAATTCAAAATGCATGGGACAGACAGAAGGCAACCCTTGGGGTAGGAAGAAATAGGCTGTTGGCTAACTAGGATCTGCATCTTATCCTGTAGGTAGGAAATGGGCAGACTAGGTGGGCCAAGAGGTTCTTGTCTGCCATCAGTCTGTTTCTGTTGCCCACCTCCAAAGGCACTGCTTGGGTAGTCTGCATATGTCAGAATACAGGTAAGGTTTCCTGGGGATAGAAGACATTACTTACCATAGTAATCCTGTTTCTTCCAAGGGAATCTTACTGTATTCTGAGCTCCCACCCTTCCTCCCCTTCTAGAACCTGGGGGCACTGCACTACAGCTTTATGGTGAACTCCTAGGCTGTTTGAGTCTTTGGGATAATGCCCATTATTGGAGGACAGTTAGGGGGTTGGTAGTCTGACTTACTTTCGTTATCATTATTCTGTTTCAGACTAGCGTTAGCTTCCTGAGCAAGCTTCGTTAGAATGACAGTTGATGGATTGCATACCAGGGACAGTGGTTTGAAAACGGAGCTCAAGCCTAGCATTCTCTCATTTGCATAGGTTCTATTGACCTTTTCAGCTCTAGGGCAGTACTATGGTGGGACAATACTACACATGTCAGAATACAGGAAGATTCCCTTGGAAGAAACAGGATTAATATGGTAAGTAATGTCTTATTGTATGCTTGTGAACATGAAGAACACCCAAAACGGTGCAGCCACTCTCATATGATTAGGCTCTACCACTGCATCATGAGTGGCAAGACTGCAGTGTTCCCAAGTCTAGGTGCGGTCGGGGTTGATCCAAGGACTGTAAACAAGCTGCCTTTGTGTGGTAACACCAGTATGGTGGGCAGTGTTTTTTGATTTTAAAAAGCAAAAGGAAATCTGAATCAAACTACCAGCTACAGTGTTTGACCAGTCTCAATCTGCTCCCCCCAAAAACAAAAATAAAGCTAGACACCAGGCCTAAGAGGGTTGACAGTGTCCCTTTAAAATGTTGCCATATGGTTTTCTATGAGACTAGTTACTGCAGCATGATTTCATTGGCACAGAGGTCCAAAGTAAAGTGGCACTAGATGTAGGTAGAAGGGGGTGTGCATGATGGCTGGAACTTGGAACGCTTAAAATGTTTTGTAATTCGTAAAGATATGTGCTTTTTGTGACTTGGGTACTTATTTCCCTGCCTGCTTCAAGCATGATTGCCATCTGTGGGGTCTTGTATTCTCATGAGTTATGTTTGGCTTAATTGATTTCAGCTTTGCTTATGTAGCTTCATATGTTTTGGGAGGGGTGTTGAGAAGATGAAATGGAATTGGGGGAGAGAGTTGGGAAGTTAGGATCCCTCGTATGTTGAGCATGAACAAAATTGTAAATGCTGCTGAATAAGAAGGCACTTTTTGTCTTGTAGAACTTCAGAGGAAGAGGAAACAACCGTGGCTACAAACAGCAGACTCAGGGCTATAGCCAGTGGCAACAGAGAGTAAGTGGCATTTTTCTGCCAGTTTTGCATATTTGTTGTATGTCAAAAAAAGAAGGCAGATTAAGTCTAATACATTTGTAATTCCATTAAATGTATGCTTCCCTTAATGTAGGATCCTACAAGACCAGAAATCTACTGGAGTAGTAGTAAAATTTGCAAAGGAGGGTGTTTTGTGTGTGTTCCTTGTGTTTTGTTCCTGGTGTGTCCTTTATTTTATTTATTTATTTAGTTTTTGTTGACCGGGTAAGTGCACTAGACAAATCCTGCCTATTTTCAGGCACGACCCGGGGGAGGGGGATTACAGATGAATGCCAACTGACCTTGAACCAGATTAAGCTGTTGGTATTTTTTTTAGTGAATGAGGGAAACTTTGCCAGGACACCGGGGAAATTCCCCTACTCTTTTCGAAAAGATCCCATGGCACTTAAACATCCACCTGAACTACCACCAATCCAGGCAGATGGGACCTCACTTTAACGTCTCATTCGAAAGATGGCACCTCAGAACTGCAGCACCCCTCTCATGCTGCACTACAGTGTCAGTACTGGGATATTAACCCAAGTGCCAGATGTGGGAACTGAACCCACAGCCCTCTGATCTCCCGGCCTCAGAGGTGAGTGTGCACCTACTGAGCCACTGACACTGCCTTCCCTTTGTTTGCCGTTTCTAAATTAGCCTGCTAGCTGTGTGGCCCTGGCTCTTTAATTTTTTCTTACAGTGCCTTCTGTCCCATGTGATGAGTCTGGGACCACTGATTCAGCACGTACTAGAAATGGGAGCCTGATGATCTTCCTGGACACAAGTCTCCACTCATTCACACTATTGGGATCTGCGCCGGAGGCACCAGGACCCATCGGGAGCAAACTTTTTGCTGGAGGGTCGGCGCCAGAGATGGCGCCATGAGGCTCGGCACCGCGAGCCTCAGCTCACGCTGTAATGACTCTCGATGTCGACCCTCCAACCGCCTCAGTTCCTTTTTTCCTGCCGTCGAGTGCGCTTCAGTGACGACTTCGCTTGCCCGCCGGGAGTCAGACTTTAACTAGCAGCATAGTTTTCAGTTTATTTTGTAATATTATCTCGTTACAGTATTGCTTAGTCTTATTTTAAAACTAAAAAAGTCGCAGCCTACTTTGGCGGAGTCTGCCATGAGCAGGTCAGGTGACGGTAGGGAGACTTCATATGAAAGCTGTTCAGTCAGTCGGCTGGGTCCAGTCCGCCGCCTTCTCGAGGTCTGACAACGGTCAGTCCAATACCAGGATGGTCCTCTTGAAGCATAAAATAAACTATCGCATTCTAGAAAGCACCTTTCGGCCTCGAGCTCTTGACCCTGGGTCTAAAAGAGAAGGCATCCTCGGTTTGCCCTCCTGATATGTCTGCGTGGGCGTTCGGTTATCGGGGCTAGTTGCAGTCTCCTCCTTGAGTCACCAACCTCTGCTTCTGGTAGCCAGCGGCTTCGACGCGAGGTCCTACCCTGCCTGCAGGTAGGTCTTCAGATGAGCATTTTCATCAGTGGGCGCTCTTATGGAGCAATGGGCTCGGAGGTTAGTTCAGCTACCTGGCTCGGTCACTCGTGGGCTTTCGGGCTCATTGAGAGACCAGGTAGGGCGGTTGGACTTTCCTGGTCGCGCTGCACCTTCTTCGGTGCCGTCGACTCTGCGCTTAGGTGTCTCTCTCCCCCCCCCCCCCACACACACACATGGCTGCGGCGCAGGGGGCCACACCGATGCCTTTATCTCCTGCTCTTATTCCTTCAAAACCTGGTTTTCGGTCTGAGGGTGTTTTTGGCGCCGGTGGTGCGCTCGGCGTCCTCGGTGCCGTGCGGATTCTCGGCGCTGCATGGTCCCTCGGCATCGTTCTTGGTGCCGCGTGGTCCCTCACCGTCGTTCTCCGTGCCGTGAGCCTCCTTGGCGCCGGGGGCTCTCGGGGCTCCCTCTGCTTTTCAGGACTCCTCTTCACTCGTTTCCTTCTTCCCTCTCTTCTGATTTTCATTCCTTTCCTGTCCATACAGTCCCTCCTGGACTGTCAGGAGATGACATTGAGCCTGACCCAGACCTTCGGTTGGGTGATGAAGTGGACGAAGCAGGATCTATCTCTGCTGCAGAGCCTGTGGTCGAGGACCTGTCATTTAAGTCTCTGCTGAAAAATCTTGAGTTCCACTCTTTCTCTTCAGACTAGACATCGATCCTGGAAATTAAGACTCCAATACCTTCATGTTCTGGAGATCCTACCAGTTTGACTCTCTGGTTCAGCCTTTCTTCAAGGCGCTGCCTCAAATGGTATGGAATAATCCTGCTCTCACCCCTTCAGTGGCTAAATCCATAGATAGGAAATATTCAGCCCCCAAGGATTGTCCCATTTTGGCATCTCAAGCCTTTGCGGATCCTATTGTAGTCCTGGCAGAGAATAAGGTCGTCCTGCCCCAAACTTCTACAGCTCGACCTATTAACAAAGAATCTCGTAAGATAGACACCTTAGGTAAGAGGGTCTTTGCTGCTTCTACCCTAAGTATGCGTATTGCCAGCTACCAGGGCTATTTCTCACAGTATGAGTAAATCCTGTGGCACTCTATCAAGCAGATGGTTGAAGCTCTTCCGAGTCTGATGCAAAGCTGGAGCTTCTTCAAACCATTACCAGAGGTATCGAATCTAACAACCAGCAGGTTAAGCAGCCATGGATGCTTTCGACACTGCTTCTCGTTCAGCGGCTGCTGATATTTGCACCCGTCATTCCTGGCTGTGCACTTCGGGTTTCACGAATGACGCACAGCAGCAGGTAATGGCGTTGCCCTTTGGTGCATATCTTTTTGGTCCTCGGAGCAAGCTCTAGAAGCTACTCAAAAGACTAGGTCAGCCATTAAGTTGGCTCGACCCCCTCCTGCCCCCTTTCGAGGGCATGTCAATAGACGTCAGTTTCATAATCGTCAGTCCTTGCGAGGTAGAGCCGGTTTCCATAAAAACAACCTGCCCACCTCAAAGATGCAACAAAGCGCAAAGGCCCAGCGCCCAGCGCTACCTTATGAATGTCTGGCCCAAGTCGCATCTCAGCTGCCGAGGTGGACTTTTCCTCTCCGGTGGGAGGTCGTCTGATGTACTTCACCCCGGATCGTCCTCCCAAGCGGGCTGTCGACCCTTCAGTCAGGCGTTCTTGCCGCCAAGATTCAGGGCCTGCTGAGCAACAGGGCAGTAGAAGTGGTGCCGCTGCATCAACAGAACACGAGTTTCTCCCATTACTTTCTGGTTCCAAAGAAGTCTGTGGGTATCGCCCATTCTGGATCTCAAAAGCTAAACAAATTCTCCCCAAGGAGAAATTCAAAATGATTCTCTGGGAACCCTGTTACCTTTGCTTCATCAACACGACTGGCTAGCCTCCTAGACATGCAGGATGCTTACCAGCACATTCCTGTTCACCGAGGCATCACAAATTCCTGAGGTTTGTGGCTCTGGGACAGCATTATCAGTTCAGAGTCCTGCCCTTTGGGCTATCCTCGGCGCCAGCGGGTTTTACAAAGTGTTGTGCAGTTCTCATAGCGCACCTCAGAAGGTCGGGATACAGGTGTTCCCTTATCTGGACGATTGGCTTCAGCAAGCCCTTCCAGGCAAGGGACTCTGGACGCGTGAGCACGGCTTCTCGCCTGCCACATCCATGGGAGTTCTGCTGAACCTCAAGAAATCGCAACTGCAGCCCTCCCAGAGGCTCCTTTTATAGGTACTCTTCTGGACACCTCCTGTAAGGCTTTTCTTCCAGAAGACAGAAGGAATGATATCCTTCAAATGGCCCGTCACATCGGGAGAACACCTCAGTTACTGCTCTCTCGATGCAGCGGATGCTAGGCCTCATGGCTTCCTCAGTGTTCACTGTTTCCCTACGCGTCCTGCACATGAGAACCACTCAATGGATGCTCAATACTCAGTGGTCCCCAACCACTCACCCATGATCCTATCTCATCATCAAGGTGACAGAACCTTTAAGAGGTCACTCACCTGGTGGTCTCAAGAGAACAATCTCCTGGAGGGTATCCCTTTGCTCCTCTGGACCATCAGATCTCCATTACCATGGGCGCATCCCTAATGGGGTGGGAGCTCACTGTCAGGCTCTCCACTCAAGGTGCGTGGACTCAGTAGAGTCCCAACTTCACATAAACGTCCTAGAAATGAGAGCCGTCCTTTATGCGGTCTGAGCTTTGAAGGACATTCTCTGTCACAAGAACATTCTCCTTCAAACGGACAACAAAGCAGTGATGTATTACATCAACAAGCAGGGCAGTGCTCATTCTTACCCCTTATGCAGGGAAGCAATGAGGGTATGGGAATGGTGCTTGGAGCACAAGGCTCTAATTCAAGCGGTCTACCTGCCAGGTATTCAGAAAGAACTGGCAGACCGTCTCAGCAGAACAGAGACGGACCCTCACGGGTGGTCTCTCGACTCAACCATAGTTCAGTCACTATTCAAAGTGGGAACTCCAGACCTGGACCTTTTGCATCCCCTCAGCATAAAACTGCCCCTCCTGCTCCAGAAATCCAGGGCCTGGCATTTTCTGTCAGGATGCGTTCAGGCTGCGGTGGACAAGCAGCTTTCTTCGCCTTTCCACCTCTTTCTCTAATTCAGAGTACTCCTCAAGTTGAATCAGGGGACAAAATGATCCTCATTGCTCCTTCTGGCCTCGACAGCTGTGGTTTCCACTTCTCAACAATATGTTGGCAGTTCCTCCGAGACCACTTCACCTACAATGAACCTTTTGACTCAGGGGCCTGTGGTCCACCCCAGCCTGAGATCGCTTCACCTTGCCACCGGGTGGGTGGGAGGAGCCAACTTGAAGACTTCCGGCGGATTTGGAGGAAGGGACAATGCCAGACAGTGTGGATGAACAACATATACCACTCCTAGAACTACTGTTACAGGTGAGTAACCTGTTCATTCTTGGAAACTGTGCCAAAGCAAAATTCAAAATAATGCAAATTAATTGGCACAAGGTAACAACTGACCCATTATATAGGCTGCAGAAAAGCACAAATACAAAGGCTAAGCAGAGTGATACTAGGAGCAAGAGTAGGAGAGCAAATTGGTCCCTGAGAATGTTTAAGAGCAGAATAAAACTGACAGAGAAAGCAATCTGACTCATGGAGGTATTGCAACAAAGATAAATAGATTCCTAAAGTCAGAAGTGTGGAGCAAGTAGGCTGGCCTGGGGAGGGGTTTAGAGAGGAGAATAAGTTCAGTAAAATGAGAATAAACTACTCGTATGCACTTCATTGTATTCTTTCTGTAATGTGCAAAGTATGATAGTTCTAACTATGGGGAGGCCCAAAATTATTTCTATATGGGGGGGGGGCTCAAGATCTTTTCCAAGGCTTGGGGGAGGTTCACTGACAGTGTGAGAACTCCTGGTTTAGACGCATAGGTAGCTTAGAGGATATTGACCACTCTCCGGACAAGGAGTCCAAGAATATGGACCATTCTGCCTGGAAGGTGTATTGGGCATCCTTGGGCCTTCGTCTGGCCAGCTCGGCAGTGATCATGGCACACTTCTCTCGCACCCTCTTGGGGTTGCTAGATGAAGTCCTCCTTCATCTCCCAGTGGACATGCAGACCACGGTTAAGCAGGTCCGTGACCAGGGCCGTGCTGTTGCATAACAGCAGCTCCAGACAGCTTTGGATATTGGAGATTCCTGTACCCGCTCACTCGAAGCTGCAGTGGCCAGTCGCCGCAGGGCCTGGCTAAAGTTATCCTCTTTCCTGGCAGATACTCAGCACAGGTTAGCTGACGTGCCCTTCCTTGGCACCTATCTCTTCAGTCTGGGAGTGCAGGCCACCTCCAGCGCATAGAGCAGTCCGATGCCACTTCTGCAACGGGTTCTTCGGGCAAGAACCAGCAGAAGCAAGAAGCCTTTTCGGCACTCTTCTCCTGTGGTTAGACAGCCCTCCTTCCAGGGAGGTAAGCAGCAACAGCAGGCTCAAGCTTGGCACCCTAGGACCAAGCAGGGTCCTCAACAGCCCCACAAAGGAGGTTGAGGTGCTGGTCCAGGAGCCGCCGCCTCCTCCTGTAAGCCTGCTCAGTGACGGGTCGGGGGTGGCCACCCCTACACCTGTCACGCCAGTTCTGGGTGGTCCTGTGGGGGGCCGGCTCCACCACTTTCTTTCCACCTGGTCCGGTATCACTTCGGACAGGTGGGTCAGGGACTGCCTCTAGAATTCGAGCAGTACCCTCCTTGAGTCAAACAGTGGTGGAATTCAAGTATGCATGTGACAGTCATAAGGCAATTCTAGGGGTTGGGGGTAGGAAGAAGTAGGCTGCTGGTTAACTAGGATCTGCAGCTTATCCATTAGGTAGGAAATGGGCAGACTGGGTGGCCAAGCGGTCCTTATCTGCTGTCAAATTCTATGTTTCTATGTTTCACACTTGGCTCCTGAAGAGGTAGAAGCAAACCGGTTCAATGTGTCTCGGAGTTTCAGATATTTTTCTGGCTGCTGCGAAACCAGCCACTAGGAAAACTTACACAGCCAAATGGGCGTTTCTCGCTCTGGTGTGCAAAGTCCTCTTTGAATCCTTTTCCTATCCACGAATAAAGTTATGGAGTACCTCTTAGACCTCTCAAATTCAGGCCTACAGTACTCTACAGTCAAAGTTCACCTTTGTGCCATTTCAGCTTATCATGAGCCAGTACATTCCTTGTCACTGGCTCAGTTACATTGTTAAGAGGTTTTTAAAGGAATTCTGCTTACCAGACCTCCTACAAGACATCCAGTTGCAGCCTGGGACATCAATCTTGTGCTAGATATGCTCACTGGAAACCTTTTGAACCTCTGGCTACCTGTGAGCTAAAATTTCTCACTGGAAGACTGCCTTCCTAGTGGCCATTACCTCAGCCCGTAGGGTCTGTGAGATACATGCCCTGGTCACAGACCCTCCGTATACTGTTCCATAGGGACAAAGTAGTTCTTTGTACTCATCCTAAATTTCTTCCTAAGGTTGTCAGAATTTCATCTAAACCAACCTTTGGTCCTTCCCTCTTACTTTGCGAACTTCCAAAATGGAGGGGAGCGTTCTCTTCATTCTTTGGACGTTAAGAGAGCCTTGCGTTTCTGTCTGGATAGAACCAAGGACTTTCGCAAAGCCTAGCAACTGTTCGTTCCCTTCAGCGAGACCCAGCTGGGTCAACCTGTCGCTATCAGATGCATCTCAGCATGACTAGAGGCATGCCTTAACCTGTGCCATGGAATAGAAATGGTGAAGTTGGAGGGCAGGGTTTACGCTCACTCTACTAGAGTGGTCGCGGCATCCCTAGCGGAAATTCGCATATTGCCCATTGCAGATATTTACAACACGGCCACCTGGAGCTCAGTGCATACTTTCGTTAAACATTATGCACTAGATGTCCATGCCAGACGACATTCTTCCTTTGGCAGAGCCATCCTTAATGGACTTCTGTCTTAGAAACGTGAGCTCTTGGTCTCTCCTGCCGCCCTCTCGGGGGTTATTAGCTCGGTACTCTCCCAGTGGTGTGAATGAGTGGTGGAGACTTATGTCCGGGAAGATATGAAAATTCCGTACCTACCGTAATTCTTGATCTTCTTGGACGAGGTCTCCCACTCGTCTGCCGCCCTCCCTCTGTCCCCCGAGCTCACCTCTGTTGTTGGTCTTCATTCCCTCAAATCTTTAGGCTGTGAAGACTTTGTTGACCCTTCCTATATGGGTCGTCCTGACTATCGTATGTCCGGTTTTTAGGTTAAAGCTACCCTTCTAGGTTAGTTACGCTGCACCTCCTTGGTAAAAAAGGTACTGAGGCGGTTGGAGGGTAGATGCCGAGATAGTCATTACAGCGCGAGCTGAGGCTTGCGGTGCAGTGCCTCGCGGCGCCATCTCCGAGGCCGACCCTCCAGCAAAAAAGTTGGCTCCCGATGGGTCCTGGTGCCTCCAGCGCAGATCCCAATAGTGTAAATGAGTGGTGGAGACTCGTCCAAGAAGATCAAGAATTACGGTAGGTATGTCATTTTCATTTCTGGCCTCCACTGATGGCTCTGATTGAATATTTTTGTTTTCGGTCTAACCAGCAGGAGTAAATGCTTTGCCTTTAAAACTGTTATACTATGCACAGCTGTGAAAAGCACACAAATCACCCCAGAACATCAGTGCTGTAAGTAGTAGACTAGTTGTTTTCTAACAGAATAACCCAGCCTGTTATCCCTCAGGTATTTGCTAAACTGTAAATGTAGCCATTGGTGCTCACTGGATAAGGAAAGTTACTTAGAGTAAAACTACACCCACTTAAAATTGTTTTTTCAGATTAAATACTTTTGACCCAGAGGCTCTTTTACAAAGGTTCCACGTCTGGATAAAACAGTATACACAACAGCAGTAATCACAACAGTCGGAGAACAGTCATAGCAATAAGTGTTTTTACATTACAACTTTAGCAAAAAAAAATTAGGAAGTGAGAAGTAGCCAGATGTGGCCTTGTTTTAAGGCTGAGGGTGAAGAAAGGGGCAAATGTGAGGGTTGGGTAGGGATGGAGGGCACAGGTTACTAGGGGTGGCAGAATTGTGGAATGGAAGGGAGTTGGAGGCAGGGTGGAGTGGAAAGGGGTGGAGGGAAGAAAGTGGGTAAGTAAAGAGCAACTAGTGAGGCAGGTAGGTAGGGATGGCATGGGTTACTAGGGTGAAAGACATTGGGGTACTGAGGCGGGGAGTCTGGAAGTGAAGGAGTGGAGGGAAGAGGAGTTAACTGCAAATGGTGCAGGGGTAGCAAATGGTGAGGGGGTGTACAGGGGTGGGGAATGGGGCACAGGTTACAAGGGTGGTAGATGACAAAGAGGGGGATTTGGTGGAGGAGAAATGTTTAGGCTGTAGGGGCTGCTGTAAACATGGAGGAATGGGGGGGCCTTTGGCTTAGGCGAAAGGGTGGAAATAGCTTACAGATGGCAGTCACTGCTGCTGAGTGCTGTGAGGTGTTGGCAAAGATTCTTCTTGAAGGGGCCGATCTTGGGTTCATCCACGACTGCAGAGTGGAGGTCGTTGAGCCAAGTGGGTGCCTGGTATGTGAAGGATGGCTGTTCCTGGGAAGTGCTACAAAAGAGGACTTGATATATTTGTCTTGTCGTGCTTAAAGTTCAGTGTGTATTGGCCGCAGGTTTAGAGTTTCTGCAAGACCGGAGGGGTTTGGCCAAGGCAGGTTTTTTCACTGAGACGGGTCTGGTCTTGTAAACTTGCTGCTGTGTCAACAGACAGCTCTTTTCGTGTAGCTGTTGGGGATATTTATGATGGTTTTAGTTTTTTCACTGTTCGTACTAGTCCCTACACTATGTTGGGTCTTCATTTTTCTGCTTGTTGAAATTTACGCTGTTTCAGAGAGCTGCGTTGGCATGAAACGTGTATCAACACCCTTTAGACTCACAGTATACCTTTTCGCTTAGAGTTCAACAAAACAAGTTTCAGCAAGGTGTAAAATACCACATTTACCTTAAGTTAGCTTTCAAGACTGTCCTGAGTTGTAATGCAGCATCTTCCCTTGTCAGTCTTCACCATTCATTACGGCTGGGTGTAAGCCGGATGGGCGCACCTGCCGTGGGAGCTTTTTTGGAGGGAGGAGTCTGCACAGACACCCATATGTATGATGCACTGCATGGGACAGCCGTTGGGCACCTCCTCCATCCTAGTTTCTCCCACTGTCGAGGCCGCACCTGTTGCGCGAGTGACAGTATTTTTGCTACGCCATTAGGCCTTCGACACAGTTTGACGCTGCTCCTTCATCCCAGTTCTCCATCCCGACACCGTTAAACCAGTAAGACCATTCTTTTCAACAGCGTCGGGATCTTTTGCTTATTATTGGGAGGCAGTATAGCACAGTGGTTTGACTCTGAGCTGCAAATCTGGAGACCTGGGTTTGAATCCCACTGCCCCCACTTGCATATTGTGACCCTGAGCAAGTCAAGTCACAACTTCCTGTGCTCCCAGGTCACACCTGCAAACAAGCTTTCAGCTTAGTGTGTTTCCTGGTTAAACAGTTGGGGAGGTGGGGATTGTTTAATTTTGCATCCTGTCCTGGAGGGCGGGGTGGAGCTGCCAAACCTAAATCTAAAGCGGACCGTGCCCCCCAATGCGTTGCTGCCCTTGGCTGGTGTTTCTCACTTACTGACCGGCATGATGTTCGTTTTGGTGCCTGGGACCCAACCATGATATGGACCACTGCGATGCCTGTTTCTCCATGGGCGATTCTCTTGAAATCCGTGCATTTAAGTCCGGTGGGGCTCCATGCGACTTACAGTGGGCGTTGCGCGGGCCTCCCAAGCCAGAACTTTAGACCCATCCTCCAGGTCTATATGGCCCGCGGAGGAGGAGGCCTCCTCCACTTCCTGCCTTGCCAAGGAAGAGGCTCCCTCTGTGGCACTGGAGTGGCACGATTCCTCCCGGCGTCACCTACAGAGGTGCAGGCTCCTCTGGTGTCGCAGCCTACGGTTGCTAAGTTTGGCACTGGCAGACCTTCTGTACTGCTGTGCTGTTCAAGAACCTGGGGCTGGTGATTGGGATGGCACCGCGGGCAACACTGCACCGGGTCTCTGTGCCGTTTGCAGTGCCCTGTCCTGTAGCGGGACCATTCACTGTGCCCTTGCAGGAGCTCTCCTGGGGTCTCTAGCCTGGAGGTCCTTCTGGCTATTCGGAGGGGGACAACTTGATTTGTACCCAGACTGGCGGCCTGACTCTTTGCAGTATGAGGACTCTGTGGGACGTGGCATCCATTGGCCCCATCCCGGAATATGTTGCCAACAAGGTTCCTTCAGCTGGGGGTGGCCTTGGATCCCTCGAGGGTGATGACTCTGAACTGGGTGTCCTCTTCTGCGGGGGCCACGGCAGCTGCCATTTTTGGTGCTGCTGCAGCTCCTCAGGAGGGGGTAGGGACCCCTGCTTCTTTTGTCTCTTTTATGGGGACCTGGGACCCCTATGCTGGCCTCTGAAGGGCTGCCTCAGAAGTCAAGGGGTTGAGAGAGACACGGGAGGCGGGCACACTCACCACTTTGCAGGGGGTGGGGAGGAGTCTCAGCGATGAGCCCTGCCTCTCCCTGGGGGGCACCCTTGGGTGACAGTGCAGAGTATTGCCCTTCTGGACTCGTGCAGCCCCAGACACGTCACAGGGGAGACCCCTCTTCTGGGTTCTTCTGGATTTTGCCTTCTGACTTCTTCCTTGCAACCCGGTACGATCTCCGGGCCCCCAGTCACGGTGGCATGGTCCCCTGGATCTTGGAGGCCAGGCACTTTCTCTTAGTTGCCCTTCATCCATTCCTCTGCAGACCCCCCCTTTTCCAGGCAATGTGGGTCCTACAGGACCCTTAACCTGGGAAACATTCAGGGCTACTGCGGCGGCCTTTCCTTCCTGTGTTAAAGCCATGGACGAACAGGTCTTATGCCTGTCTCCTCTCTTCCCCCCCACCGGCCGCAGGAGTCCTCCACCTCATCTCCCTCTTCTGAGGAAGAGGAACTTTCTGTCCACCTGTCCTCGGACGCTGATATCACTGAATATCAGCAGATCTTGCTCGAGATACAACTCTTGCAGCAGGTTACACCATTAGGACTAAGCCGTCAGGCGCCAGGACCCCCACGGAAATTTTCTAGCTAGCAGTCTTCAGCAGGGACTGCCTGATCGCGGTCCCGCCCTGACGCCGGGCGAGTACACAAGGAGGCGGTCCTCCACAATCCCCCAGTTCTTTTCCCCGCCACGACATCTCAAGCATCTGCTTCTGTCTCTTTCTAGAGTATCACTTAGAACTACGACGCCTCTCTTATACGAATTTGAATTCATCTGATGTCCTCTCCAAACCTTCCTCTGGAAGGTCCCCTATCAAGTGTGCTCATGGCAAACAGATCCCCTTCAGGGATCCCTCACTCTGCCTGTGCGCTGTTCAGGCCCAGAACACGACACACCAAGGCCTGCTCCTTCCGCCAGGGCTTCAACAGTTGCACCAGGATCTGCTGCCAGAAGGCCCTTCAAACATTTCTCTTGGAGGAGAGCTAAAGACCATGGATAGGGAACCTTCCTCCAGGGGAGTCGTGGGAAGACCCACAAACACTGGGAAAAGCACCGGGAGAAGGAAGCCAGGTCTCCGGCTCGGAGTCGGACGCTCTCTCTCCAGGGCTCAATCTGCCTCCCCGGTTCAGGTCAGATCCTCCAGCGCTCTCCTCTCTGCAGCCTCTCAAGACTTCTAGGCCGTGCTGCATCCACTCCTTCTAAGGCCTCGTCCAAGTCCGGGGCGTACAAATCTTCCTCTGCCGTCCGGACTCCGCCCAGGTCGGTGTCCCAGCCTCCGCATGGGTCGGACCTGGTCCCTCGTAAGACTAAGGAGCTGACATCCCTAAAACAGATGCCAGACCCAACGTCGGCCAAGCATCACCGGCACTCCTAGGAGCCGACGACAGCAAGACACCGTTCGCTGGCCAGGCGATCGCCTCCTGGGGCGTCTGCTAGGGGACCAACGTCGGCTACTCCAGAGAGGACTACACCACCGTCGCCAGCTGACGTCTGTCAGAAGGAATTATCGGAGGAGGATACCACTTAGCCCGAGGACCAGGCGGGCGACACCGGAGTCATCTGATTCCCACGGGAACCGACCCCGGCGACAGGCCACCGGCACCCAGCCCGTCCTACTCCTTCACTGCCTACGCCCCTCCAAGGGGCCGGTAGGACGGTCACCAACCCCCAAGGAGCCAACACCTCCTCCTAGGGGCAGATCATCAGATAGACCTCCCTCAAGATCCACTTCAGGGTCACCTAGCCCTATGAGACCCAGACAACACCGGTACACCACGTCTGCGGAGGATTCCAGATTCAGACACCTCAGGGTGCTCCAGTTCTCCTTCTCCCATCAGCATTCCCTACCCAGGTCTCCTCCGGATGATTCCTCCTTTGCGGAGATCATGAGGCACATTCAGGAGAATATGGGGTGGGATGCCGAAGAGCTTGACCTCAGGAGACCGCGCCTTGCCCGTTGCCTTCGGCAGAAAGACCCAAAGCCTGTGGTAGTGCCATCCTCAGTGGACACCTTTGCGGACGTCACCAAGGCTGCGTGGAAGCGCCCGCATTCGACTCCGGCAGTGCCGAAGAAGGCTGACCACCTATACAGGGCCCCAAGGGAGGACCAGTATCTGGCAAACCATCCTCTGGCCGATTCCCTAGTCATCACTGCCTCGCATGACCGGTCCGAGACCTCAGCACACAGCCACCGGATCGGATAGGCGCGACGTAGCGACTGCGACTTGCGCCATCAAGTCTTTGAATTATCTCACCCACATGGTTCAGTTCCAGAACGTGCTGTGGGAACAGGGACAGGACCTGGTTGAGAAGATGCCCGACGGTGGTCAAAAGGAGGAGCTCTTGACCCTCCTCCGTACGGGTTCGGATGTGGGGACCCAGGTGCTCAGAGCCGCATATGACTCTGCGGACTCTTCGGCCAGAGCTGCAACCTCAGGCGTGTGTCTCGGAGACGCCTTGGCTCAGTGTTCTGGAGTTTACCTCGGACGCCCGAAGAACATTCTAGACATCCCTTACAGGGGTGAAGTCCTGTTTGGTGAAGCCTCCGAGAGGGTGATCACCAAACTTTAGGATGCAGGGAAGGCAGTTAGATCTGTCCAGGCCATGTACAGATCTTGACCTAGTTCCTTTCGTAGGAACCAGTCGCTTTCGTAGCCGGACACAGAGGCAACAACCACGTTCCGGCCAACAGCAGAGGGGCTCTTTTACCCGGAAAGCCCAGGCAAATTCCTCCCCAGGCAGAGGCCAACGAGCCGCAAAGTCGGCCCAGCCTGCGGGATCAAACGCTGCCACAGCATGACTCCTTCCCGGCCCCCGCCCCTCCTCAAGATAAATGGGAAATGAAGGTCGGGGGTCGCATCGCACGTCACCTGCCAGGGTGGCGGTCGATCACCACCGACAGGTGGGTGCTGCAATTGGTCAAAAAAGGCCACTATATAGAATTTGTAGGCAGCCCACCTACAAGACCTCTCCTGCTTTCCCGCTGCTTGGGTCAGCACGCCCTGCTTATACAGCAGGAAATGCTCACGCTTCTGGACAAGGAAGCCTTAGAGCATGTTCCAGAGAACCAGAGGGCTAGGGTGGTATTCTCACTTCTTCCTGGTTCCAAAGAAAACAGGGGACCTCCGTCCAATTCTGGACCTCAGCGACTTCAATCTTTCGGTCGCTTACAAACGCTTCCGCATGGTGACCCTTCCGGGTCTAATTCCCATGCTGAAACGGGACGCGTTTCTGGCGTCTTTGGATACGAAGGATGCCTACCTGCATATTCCCATTGCTCAAGCGCACACAAGATTCCTGCGCTTCGAGTTCCAGAGCCACCATTATCAGTTCCGAGCTCTTCCCTTCGGACTGTCATCGGCACTTCGCGTTTTTACAAAGTGCATGGCGGTCGTAGCGGCGTCTCTTAGGAGACAAGGCCACTACATGTTCCCTTACCTGGATGACTGGCTTCTCATGGCTCCCTCCCAGGAGGCACTGACTGCCATTCACCGCACCCAGTCCCTTTTCCAATCACTGGATATCCTCATCAATTACGAGAAGTCTCTCCTAGTACCGTCCCAGAAACTACAGTTCATCGGAGCAGTTCTGGACACCATCTGAGGGAAGTCTTTCTTCCTGAGACAGAGCGGAACACATTAGATCCCTCATCAGGGACCTGTCGGTGAGGAAGACCGTCCTGGCAAGACTGGTCCTTCACCTGCTTGGACATATGGCTGCGGCCATTGCAACAGTCCCAATGGCACGTCTCCACATGCGGGTAACCCAGTGGATGCAAAGGGCAATGGGACCAAAGGCAAGACCGCTCTGCAGCAGCCACCAACTCAGATGCCGCACTGGGATTGGTAGTGGTGGCTAGATCCGGACAATCTCTCTCCGGGGTTCCTTCATAGGCCTTCTCCAACTGTGACTCTCCTCAGGTCTCTGGTGGGAGTACACCTAGACGGGGTGAGGTCTCGGGCACATGGACAGCACAGGAATCTCATCTCCACACCAACATTTTGGAGATGGGGGTGGTTCTTTGCGCTCTGTAAGCCTTCCAGTTGGAGATTCCACCAGGTACGCTCCTGTTAAAAACAGACAATACTGCGGTGATGTATTACCTCAACAAACAAGGAGGCACTCACTCCTACCCGCTTTGCAGGGAGGCCATGAGACTGTGGGAGTGGGTAGTGAGTGCAGCATGGCGCAAACCTAATTGCAGTACACATCCCAGGAGTGGACAGTACTGTCAGTTTGGGTTGCTCTCAGGCCAGATTCCACAAGTGGGAACTTCTATAGGAGGTGGCAGAGGATCTGTTTCACAGATGGGGCACTCCAGAGTTAGACCTTTTCGCATCCCCATCCAACGCAAAACTGCCTAATTTTTGCTCGCTAGATCCAGGGCCTGGTGTTTTCTGGCAAGACGCGTTGTCCCTCTCCTGGACGGGCAGATTCCTGTATGCCTTTCCTCCTTTCCCGTTGATCCAGAGAGTTCTTTTAAAACTTCGCAGGGAGCAAGCGACGCTCATTTTGATAGCGCCTTTCTGGCCCAGACAAATTTGGTTCCCGCTTCTGCGTCAGCTATCCCAGGAACCTCCACTTCCTTTGCCAATCGGCTCCCATCTGCTGTCTCAGGAGGAGGGTTCATTAGTCCATCCAGACTTGCGCTCCTTGAACCTGCACGCTTGGCTCCTAGAGACATAGCCATGTTGTGATACGAGGTCTACAGAAGTGGCATATACTTTCTGCCGCCAGAAAGCTGGCAACCCATGCAACGTACACCATGAAATGGGCTGAATTTTGCTTGTGGCTCAAGTGCGCAGTTTTTCATGGTTAGAATGTCCTGAAAAGCTGGTTTTGGATTACCTGCTTTCCTTTTTCATTCAGGATTGGCTTACTCCTCGATTAAGGTGCACCTTTGTGCTATTTCGACTTATGCCCCCATAGCCATCGGATGGTGGCCCAGTTGGACACTACTTGTGCCTTTTTAGGGACTTCTCCACCTTAGGCCGTCCATTAAGGATCCAATTCCTCCTTGTGACTTGCCCTTTGTCCTGGAGCAGCTTATGCTGACAGTTTGAACCTGCCACAGATTGCGAGCTACATTTTCTGTCGTGGAAACGCTATTTTTAGCTGCGGTTACTGAGAAGGATCTCCAATTGCATGCACTAATGTGCAAAGAGCCTTATTGGTTTTCCATCAGGACAGGGTATCCCTGAGGACAAATCCAAAGTTTCTGCCTAAGGTGGTTTCAGCACTCACCCTTAATCAGGATATTGACTTACTAGTGTGTTTCCCAAGGTACACCAACCAAGGAGAAGCCCTTCTGCACACCCACGACGTGCATCGGTGCCTCAGATATTATCTGACCGGAACCAAACAGTTTCGAAAGGCAGATCAACTGTTCCTCTCATTTGCCGTTAGAATGAAAGGAGCTCCTGTCTCCAAACAGTCTCTCTCGAGGTGGCTCATCCAGTGCATCACTTTCTGTTATGACAAGTGCAACAAACCCTTACCGGCGCAGTCAATGGTCATTCCACTAGAGGGTAGTCACTTTTGCGGTGTTAAAAACGCTCCACCTTAGCTATTTGCGCCTGCAGCCACTTGGAGCTCTGTGCATACCTTTATCAGGCATTACATCCTGGACATTGCATCGAGGCGAAGAACAGGGTTCAGCCTAGCCGCCTTCAGGGACTTCTGTCCTAGGCTCAAGTTATATGGAGACTTCTACTTTTTCTCCTCCCTGTGGCGTAAGATTGCCACTACTGCTTGGAAATCGGTCCTAATGGTGTAACCTGCTGCAAGAGCTGTATCTCTAAGTAAGATACTACAGTTACATAAGAACAGTATATCCTCTAACAGCTCTTGCAGCAGGTACCTTCCTGCCCACCATCCCCCTTTTGGAGGTAGGTTGTAGCCAAACATCCATCTTACGGGAGGGGACGTTCTGACTTCAATCTTGGCCATCTGGTGGCGGATCCTCGGTCTCATCTTCTAATGTCATCCAGCGGCCGGGAGTCTCCAGCGGGAGAACTGGGGATTGTGGGGGACCCTCCCTTATGTACTACGCCTGAGCCAGGCGGGACCGGCGTCGGGCGGTCCCAGCTGAAGACTGCTGGCTAGAACATTTCCGTGGGGTCCTGGCGCCTGACTGCTTCAGTCCTAATGGTGTAACCTGCTGCAAAAGCTGTTCTCGAAGATCTACTGTTACGGTAAGTTCTTGCGTAACTGTACTTCTCCCTTCGATGCTGGTTACGAGCTCATATTTCTCTTGTTAGGGGACAGTACTGAGCAGCAGCGCATGCTTTCCTTGGTGAATTCAGCGTTGCCACCTCGTGATGCCTTCCTGGCCCATCCCTTTCCAGGAAGCGTCTATCCACCGGACAGTCTCCAGCCACCCCTTCTCCGGCCCAGGCAGACTGCAGGAGACTGTATTCAGCCCCAGGTGTCTCTAGGTTCCTGCCTCACCCACCTTCAGGTGTGTAGTCCTAGACACTCCTCCGGCCTTGGTGCCTGGCACATGACCAACCCTGGATCAGGATTCTGTTCAATTCGACCAGTGAGGGCGAAGAGTTTTCTCTTCGGCTCATGTGTTAATGTGCACAAGTTCGCATCAGGCACACCACGCTGCCTATAACGGGCATCTGTGGTTTATGCTAGCCTTGGCCCTAGCATCACTGCCTGATGCAGAGTAATCTAGAAAAGCCATTACCTGCTCTGCTCAAGGTCTGGAACTGACAAGGCATCAAGCAATGGCATCTTATGACGCCAGTGTGGTGGCTTCCAGACTAGCGGGGACAGCGATCTGCAGTAGGCAGATGGCATGACTTCATCTATCCAGATTCACCCATTGCCCGGCATAGGGTGACCACCTCCGCCTTCCGGGGGACCAGTCTATATTCCTGTGGGGCAAGGAGGCTTCTTCAGGGGTGCCCTCCATCCCCCTGTCCATGGGGGACACAGCCTTAGACTTGCTTAGTCTAGTATGGCTAGGGTCTCAGCCTGTCCTGCTCCTCACCAGTAGGAGGCTGAGGGATCTGTTCCCTCAGAGCTGTACTGGGTCCCCTTCAGGGGGCTTGGTAGTCACCCAACAGTAATGAATAGTGAAGACTGACAAGGGAAGATATGAAAATTACGTACCTACCGTAAGTCTGGATCTTCTGTTGTATCTTCCATTCATTACTGATTCCCACCCACTTTCCCCTCATAGGCCTCAATTCTTAGGAGTTTCCTCCACCCTGCTCGCCCTCCCCCCTCCTTGAGGCCAGTTGGGGGCTGAGTCCTCCTGGTACCTCAGAGCTCTCTGATCTTCGAGAAACTACTCTTGCAGCAGGTTACACCATGAGGACTGAAGCTGGCAGGCACCAGGACACCATAGAAAAATTCTAGCTAGCAACATCCAGTGGGGGACCGCCCCAGACGTCTGGCATCATATAAAAGGGTTGGTCTCCCAGCATCCATCAGTTCTCTTCCCACCATCGACTCTCTAGCATCGGCCTCATGGATACCTCTAGCAGACTAACGAGACTCTAGCTTGTAATTTTGTTACATCACCTGCATATGTCTTCTTCTCATACTCCTATCGAAGGACACCCCTCAGTGTGCTTGTGGAAAGCAGATCCTGTTTAAGGATAGGCACACTGCTTGTGTGCAGTGTCTAGGCCCGGAGCATGACATTGAGGCCTGCCCCATTTGCCAGCAATTTAACAGCAGGACCAGGATCAGCTGCCAGAAAGCACTTCAGAGGTTTCTCCTCAAAGAAAAATTGAAAGCCATGGAAAAAGACCCTTCCTCCAAGGGGCAGTCTTCCCACCATAAATCTGGGAAACACCGTGAAAAGCACCGGGACAGGGATAGGGACAGATCCAGAGTCAGGCCCCTGATTCCAGGGCCAGCTCCACGAGGTCAGAGATCCCTCTCCCGGGCTTGGTCTCAGCCCTCTGGTGAAGGTACGCCTTTGGGAGGCTCTAGCACAGTCTCCTTCAGCTTCGTAAGGCTAAATCCAAGGAGTGCCGGTTCTCAGACTCGCAGCCAGGCCAGAGGCCTCGGACCAGTATAAGTCCAAACCGCCCTGAGGCGGAGCCGACTCATCAGACCGCAGCTGGGACACTGATCACCGATCTGTCTCCCAACCTCCGAGAGGGCCGGAAGCCCCTCCGAGGAACACCACAGAGCTGACATCTCTTAAGCAGACATCTGAGCCTAAGCGGGCATTCGACATGACACCTGCGAAAAGGAAGAAGGACCCGACTCCACCCCCACCGCCTCCACCTGCTGATAGCGGTCGCCAGGGGTCTTCTGAAGAGGACATCTCAGCTCTCCCTCCCGATGACCAGGCGGGCGACAGAGGAAGTCTTGACTGCCTCAGGAACAAATGCCTGACCCAGCTATGCCCCAGGGTCAGACGCCCAAACCAGTCGATTGGCAAGCTCTGATGCCAGGCCAGTCGTCCAGCCTGAATCTTCAAGGTGAAAGACCTTCTTCAGCTTCTGGTGGGACACCAGTAAAAGATGTGGTGCCCACCAAACCTCTGGATTCTTCCTAAGGAACCTAACGGTACCCGTGAACCAGAGGAGCCTACCCTGCTTCCCAGGGGCAGATCATGAGACAGGGGCACACCCTCCAGGACTCCTTCGGGTCTCCCAGCGGCCATCCACCCAAACATCCCAGACAGAGATCCCAAGACGCTGTCTGGGGACCAGACTGCCTGGATTCCTTGGACCTTTGAGGTTGCCCTTTCCAATTAGTCCCCTATCACCAATCTACCAGGTCACCACTGGATGATCCTCTTTCTAGGGACATGGATATGTTGTTCATCCACACTGTCTGGCAGGTTCCTTGCTGCTTTAAATCTTGCCGGAAGGTCTTCAAGCTGGCTCCTCCCACCCACCCGGGTGGTAAAACTCTCGGCTCCGCCCCATGACGCCAGATCTTCCTTACCGCTTGGAAGCTCAGGTTCCCTCCTTAACGCCCTGCGTGTAGACTGGATCCTAATTCTTCGGTTCGCCCGAAACTTATTTTAAAATTTTCAAGACTTCAGTCAAGTTTCTCCCTCGCTGCGCGATGGACAAATAGACTCCGGATTCGGCGGTGCCCTCATGGGCAGAAATGTCCAGGACGGATCCGCACTCCTCGTCGTCTGCTGCCTCGGTAGAACATGACCCAGCAGGCCTGCGAGGAGGTTATGCGTTCGTTTTAAGCCCAACGTTCTGGAAGACCCGCGCTGCCAGTTACAGCAGGCACCCAGAAGCGCTACCAGCTGGTGTGAGGTTGAAGGAGGTCTGCGACGGTTGCCGCAGCGCTGGCTCCCGGCCGAGCAACCTAGCAGATTGTCCTCGAGGAGGCGGCCCAGGCCGCATCATCATCTTTTTCGGTAGTGGCATTTGTACCGCTCTCTCTGGGTACCTCATTCAGCTTCTTTCAAGGAGCTTTGCTAGTCCCTTTCCACGCAGGGAGAGGGGCCATTGGGACATTCCACTCAGTCCAGAAAGGACACTAAAAGGTAAGTCCCATCGTCGGCGTTCGTGGGAGCGGGAGAGGTCCCCTTCTCCAGACAGTCGACACTCTACTTCGGTCGAGGTTGCGGCTAAGGCCGCTGGCTTCACGGTGTCCCAGTCGGGTCAGCCGGCCGAGACGCCATTCGACGCAGTAGATTTTTCTCGACGCGTCGGACGGACTGTCGATTGAAGCAGACAACACTTCTTCACCGGTTACCCCGGTGGAGACCGAGGACTTGCCTGCGCCTCTGGTGCTGCAATCCCCGGTTAAGGCTTCTGAGCCAAGGGAAGAGCGGGTGTCCCTGTCCCTTCCCAGACCCGTCCTCAGAAACAGAGGCTCTCAGTCTCTGTCTCGGACATCGTCTCGGTCCAGCGATCCTGCCGACATAGGCGGTCCCGGTCTCTGCACCAAAGTGGCGCCGCTGCTGGCGTCCTCAGTCGTCTTCCTGTTGAAGTCCGATGCTATGAGGCCCTGATATGGCAGCAGTTACTTCTGTCCGGGGAACAAGCCGCCCGTCTGCTCCCGGCCATCAAGTGGTTGTCACCCGAGCGGCCGAAACAACCCCTCGCTGTAGCCGAGGTGCCCAAGCCTGGGCCGGTTGTTCGGCCAAAACCAGCTGCCCCACCGATTGTGGTGGAACCTCCGCCTCCACAACTGAAATTGGGGGTGCCGACCAAGGACTCTCGGTCGGGTCAGGGCCTGCCCCACAGGTTCTGTCACCCTCACTCCCGACTGTCCTCGGCAGGTGGAGGGTGGCTCAGGCCCCAGGCAGCTCTTTGCTGATTCTTCTGAGTCCGACTCCTCCCTGTTCTCCAGGCCCATTGACCTGGAGTCCTCCGGGGGCCAGTTGATGGACGAAAGCCCATTGTCCTTCCTGGGTTTGCTTCGGCTCATGTGAGTCCACCGGGATGCAGCTCGAGCCCGTGTCCAAGCGGGCCGAGTATCCCCTGATGGAGATACTGGACCGAGGGGGTTCACCCACGGAGGCCTTTCCAGTGGCTGAAGCCATTGTTGGCCCAGCCTTGGAGCTCTGGCAGCGGCCTGCTTCCTGTCCTGTGCCTTCGGCCAGGAATTATGCGGTCCCTACCAGCTCTTTGCCTGGTTTTTCGGAACACCCCTCCGCCGAGGGTTTGGTCGGACGAGCCCCGACGAATCCAGAAAGCTGGACTATGCGGTGCAAGGTGTACGCAGCATCCTCCCTTGGCCTCCGCCAGGCCAGCTCGGCCATGCTGATGGCACACTTCTCCCACGCCCTTATGGGCTCCCTGGATGAGGTGATTCTTCGTCTCCTGGCTGACCTGCAGACCATGGTCCAGCAGGTATGGGACCAGGGTAGGGCGGTGGCTAAACAGCAGCTCCAAAGGGCTCTGGACATTGGAGACTCCTGTGCCAGATCAGTTGCGGCCACAGTGGCCATGTGCCGCAGAGCATGGCTGAGGATATCCACCTTCATGGTGGATACCCAGCACAAACTGACGGATGTCCCCTTCCTGGGGACCGACCTCTTCGGCCCTGGAGTGGAAGGTCACCTCCAGCGGATCAAAGTCCAGTGCCACTCTAGACTCTCACCTCTGCCCAGAAGGACAAAGGCCACTGACAGCAGCAGCACAAGTCCTTTCATCCTTCTTAGCCTCACGGCACATCCAGCCCAACAGCACCAGGGCCAGCAGGCTGCGTGCTTGGCATCCCAAGCCCATCGGCTTCCTCCAACAGGAAGCAGGGAGATAAAGGCCCAGGAGGTCCCTCGCCAGTCCCTCCTGTAAGCCTGCCCAGTGACGGGTTGAGGATGGCTCCGCCACTCTTTCCGCTTGGTCCATTATCACAATGGACCGCTGGGTGTTGGAGGTGGTAGGAAAGGGCCTGCCTCTGGAGTTCGAGCAGGCCCCACCCTTCCGAGCCGCCGCCCCGGGGGTGGGGGGGGGGCACTACGGGGTCCGCAGAACTCTGTTGGCTCACCGAGCCGACATCGCCCTGCTCCTCGAAAAAGAGGTGATCAGGAAGGTGGCGGATCCTCCTCCAGACCCGGGGTTTGTGTCTAGGTACTTCCTGATCCCAAAACAGAGGGGGGGCTGGCGCCCCATCCTCGACCTGCATGACCTGAACAGGTTCCTAAGGTCTCGGACCTTTAGGATGGTCACTCTGGCTCAGATAATCCCATCCTTGGAACGAGGCGTGTGGTTCTGTTCTCTGGACCTTCAGGACACGTTCTTTCACGTCCCAATCCATCCGTCCCACCAGAGATTCCTCCGCTTCAGGGCGGAGGGATCCCTCTACGAGTTCCGGGCCATGCCCTTCGGCCATTCTCTAGCTCCCAGGGTCTTCACCAAATGCATGGCAGTGGTGACAGCATTCCTGCGGCGCCAAAGGGTCCGGGTGTACCCCTACCTGGACGACTGGCTGATTGCAGCCCCCTCCAGAGCGGAGGTGGAGCAGTCCAGAGATCTGGCCTTCCAGGTTTGCTCTCAGGTTGATCTCATCAACGAGGCCAAGTCGGAACTTGTGCCAAAGTGGTGATACAATTCATCGGGCAGAGCTCGACCATTCTACGAGCCAGCATCACGGCCCCGCGGACTGTGCCGAGGTTCTTTCCTCCTTGTCCAGTCATTTCAGGTTGGGCAATCGGCCTCCTGCCGGACTTCCTGCACCTCCTGGGCCTCATGGCGGCCTGCACCAGTGTGGTCCGTTGGGCCTGGTGGTACATGCGTCCCCTTCAGTGGGGGCTGGCCAGCCAATGGTCACAGCACTTCGATCCCCTGGATCAGCTAGTGACAGTGAACCAGGGGATGTGGAACACTCTCCAGTGGTGGACCGTTCCAGCACATCTGCAGGAGTTTGTCCGCCCCAAGCCGACTGTCTCTGTCAACAGATGCCTCTCTGGGTTGGGGAGCACGGAGGGCACGGCCTCTGGTCCCCTCGGGAGTCCCGAAGCCACATCAACCTGCTGGAGTTTCGAGCGGGTCATCTAGCCCTCACCACCTTTGCTCCATTTCTACGGGGTCAAGTGGTTCAGGTCCAGACGAACAATACAACCATGTACTACCTAAACCGCCAGGGCGGGACGTGCTCCATGCCTCTGTACAGGGAAGCTCTCCGCATTTGGTCACTTGTGCGCAGCCTGGAGGCGGATCTCCTCGCCATTCATGTGGCAAGAGTCTCCAACACCCTGGCCGATGCCCCGAACCGGATAGGGGCTGCGTCCCACAAGTGGTCTCTCCTGCCGGAGGTAGTACAAGATCTGTTCTCCCACTGGGGCACGCCTCAGGCAGACCCGTTTGCCTCCAGGGAGAACGCGAAGCTGAGGCTGTTTCATGCCCGCCCCCTCGGCAGGGCTCACTGCAGGGGATGCCTTCTCAAGGCCATGGACCCTGGGCCTCTTCTTTGCCTTTCCCCCATTTCCCTTGATCCACAGGTTGCTTCTCAAGACGAGGAGGGCAGGGGCAGATGATTCTGGTAGCCCCAGACTGGCCCCGCCAGATCTCCTCAGCCTCCGCTCCAGGCTCCCGAAGCGGCTTCCAGACCACCCGGACCTGATCTCAGCCAATCAGGGGAAGGTATTTCATCCAGACCTTCAGTCCCTGCTCCTGATGGCCTGGTTCCTGAGCGGCTAGAGTTCCAGGCCTCGGGTCTTTCTGACGAGGTCCTCGTCGTCGTTGAGGCATCCCGTAAGGAGTTGACCAGAAAATGTTATGCCTTCAGATGCAAGAGATTCTCCATTTGGTGACAGGGCAAGGGCCTGGACCCTTACTCCTCTTCTTTGGCAAGCATTCTGGACTACCTGTGGTCCCTTTCAGCAAGGGCTTGGTAGACGACCCTTGAGGAGCACCTGCAGCCATCTCTGCCTTTTTTTTTAATTAAATAAACTTTATTCTTTTACCATCCAGTACAACATTTCAGCTTTAGTCCTACATCTTGTATAAAGGCATATAATGGTACAAGGGCATGAAAACTCAAAATACAAGTGCCATACAATTATGACTCAATGATTTGCTTGTGACATACAACGAGAAAAGGCGAAAAAAAACCTCTGCATGCCCTCCCAATCAAGTAGTGTACAATTCCTCCCTACCTCGCCCACCCCTACCCTTCCCACCCCTATCCCCCAGAGCCAAATACCTTCCCCAATGGTGCCCACCCTCAAACTAACATGAGCCTTAAAATAATTCCTCTTAGAGTTACTACAGGGCGGCCTATTGGGACTTTATCCTCCCTACACTACTACATTAGGAGGAAAGGGAGAGACCAGAGCGTAAAATTTGTCCCATCTAGATTTATACAGGGGAAGCTTAAACTTGCAATTGCTTTTTCAATTCTTAGGTTATATAGTAACTCCCTAACCCATTCAAGATAGGATATCACATGCTGGTCCTTCCAATATCTAAGTACCAGCCGTTTTACTGACATGGAAATAATGGCCATATAGTATTTTTTCTCTTTAAAAGGAACAGTAACGTAATCCCCACAGAATCCAAATCTGTGGTGAGAAAAGGTCTTGCAGCCCTAAGTGGATCCGCTCTCTCTAATAACACTCCAAAGGGATGCTACTTTAGGGCAATCCCATAATGTATGAAATAGTGTTCCGGGGGCTGCTTCACCTAAAACACAAGTTACTCTGTTTTGCCCATTCCATGCAACTTAACTGCAGTGTAGTAAATATTATGCAGAATATAAAACTGCATTAGCCTTAAGTGATCATTGTTGATATACTGAAACTCCCTCCCAGATATTCTCCCAGGAAAAATTCTCTTGTGGAAACTTGTATCCAGTAACTAGACTGGCCCATCAGCTCTGAGTTAAATGCCAGGTATAACCGTGACACCAGATGGGATATAGCATGTGGCTGGTTAACACAGTCAAGAAATTGCTGAAGAGAAGGCTGCTGTGTATTCCATCTTTTTAAACCAAACCACTTTATTAACACATGCCTAAGTTGGATACAGAAGGAGTATTTATTGGGAAGCCATAAAGAGATTAAAATCTCCGGCGTCTCTTTCAGTATACAGTCTAGTAGCAAATCGCAGACTTTAGTTTGGAGGTCTGAACATTCATTGGGAGCCCTTATAATTCTATCCCCCAATTTTAAAATTTGGATTATTGAATACCAGGTCTGACGGATCCATTTGTTATTGTATTTCATGGCCCTGCAAAGTTGTGAGTGCACCTTTAGCGAGATGTATAAAACTGTACCTTTTAAATCGCTGGCTAGTCTACCCGGGCCAACAAATTAAGAGACTCTCTGGGGAATATTTAGCTAGTAAGTTTTGCTCCAACTGCAACCAAATGGGAAGATTGGAGGCAGTACCTATGTCCCTTGGGTTAGCCATATACTTAGCCATGTGACTGGCTAGGTAATAATGGAAAAAGTCGGGGAGTTTGAGGCCCCCCCACTGCAACCTCCGGTGCCTCTGCCAATCAGCTCTCAATTGGCTTGGCAGAAGACACCAGGAGGAAGGACTGCTGTGTAACTGGACTTCTCTACTCTAACTGGAGGTGGGGCTTAGTCAGAGCTGAGGTAGCAAGTGTTTTTATTTTCTCAGAAGAAGCCAGAAGGGGAAGGAAGGAAACGTATTCAATTCGGTGCTTTAGAGTAACTGGTAATTGCTATTTTTCTTTTAAACTTAAATTGTGGGCTTTTAGTGACACTACTTTCTTTGTTGTCTTTACTTAGAATTGTTTTTGGGCTGTTGAAAATTTAAAACGTAGTGGTGGTGTAATTCTGTGCTGTCTTTAATTGCTGCAAATTTTCGCCCCAACTCTTAATTATATGCCTTGTTAAATCTGATTGACAGGAGCTAAACACAGGGTATAATAAGGGGTGTGAAGTAGGAGGGGCATAAGGGGGAAGAAGCCCACCCTCAGCACGACAAGTGTTGACTCATTTATTTATTGGTTTCTTTTTTTCTTTTTCTTTTTTTTTTAAAGCAAACTATCTGAGGATCAGTGGTAGGATTTTTAGGACATTAAATTAATAAAAAGGGAACTAGGAGAGCTTCAGTAGCAGACAAGTAGTGGAATAGCAGTATAATTGCAGTATAATGTGGGGAGTGGTGCAATGCAGTGGCTGTAGGGCAGCCATATTCAGGCAGACCTTCTGGACACTGAGGTGCTGCCCTATCTGCATGCATCTCTGGACTGCGGGATGAGGTAGCCAGACTTTGAGCGGAAGTAAACTGGGTCAGGAGTACCATCACTCCTATCCAGAGACCACCCAGTCCAATGCAACTGCCTCAAAGGATGCCGAGAACGAGGAGCACTTGGATGACAGTGGGCTCAGGGAGGGTTAGAGCGGTCAGGCAGAGCCACATCCTAGATCCTGTTCCACTCAAGAACTCGTATGCCACACTGGCAAACGAGGACAACCAAATAGAGGTACCCAGAGAAGTGGAAGGAAAGGATGTGGAGGTTAGTCAAGGAGGTGACCTCAGCGGGGAAAGCAGTGGACCCCAGAGGAGGAGAAGGAAGTGAATCCTGTTGGGGGACTCCATCATAAGAGGGATCCAGCTAGGAACACAGAAGGGGGACAGGGAGGTGAGGTGCCAACCAGGTGCCACGGCATGGAGGGATGGAAGGAAGATCCTGGGATCACTGGGAAGGCAAGACTGGAGGGTGAGCTGGATGTCATTATCCACCTAGGTACTAATGACCTGGCAAATGGGAGCCAAAGGAAGTTCAGGAAGAGTTTAGGAAATTGGGAGGGGTCTGAAGCAAGTAGCTACTTCTGTCACTTTCTCAGAAGTACTTCCCAAGTAGAGGCAAGGAGAGCATAGGAGTGTATGCACCGTGATCTTTAACTCATGGTTGAAGAACTGGTACTGTGAGGAAGGGTTGGATTCATTGGTAACTGGGGACCCACCTGGAGGGATGGAGTTTGTTCAAGCCTGACTGCCTGCATCCATCCTGGAGGGACTCCAAGCATTTAAACTAGCAAAGGAGGGTGGCAGGCCAGCAAGGAGGGTACCTACTTGCTCACCCCACAGCTAGCAGTGGAACCAGTGAAGTGGCTATCTCTGCAAAGCAGTGTGCAAAAGATGGAGATTAGTGCCCAAGAGGTGGATAGACAGAAAAGGGCAAAATTCAGCAGAAGGCAGACAGCAAGGAGAACCAGGATAAAGGACAACCAAGGAAGGGGCGAGTAGAACAGCGAAACAGTCTAGGGAAGTCAAATCATGGAAAGCCATGTGGCAAATGCGGGAGCCTTGGCAACAAGATGGAAGATCTGAGGCTGTCATGGTGCAGTCAGACCTGGACATTGTGCCATCACTGAAACCTGGTGTAATGACCACGACTGGGAGATGGCCATACCTGGCTACAACATATTCAGAAGAGACAGAGCAGGCAGGAAGGGAGGAGGAGTGGCACTGTATGAAAAAAATGACATAAGGGCCACGAGATCCAGGAGGAACAAAATGGGGAGAGATACTGTGGGTTAGCTGGAAAGGAAAATGGGGCCAGCCATCCACACAGTGTGTGGTCTATAGACCACCAGCCCAGGAGGAAGAAACAGATAGGAGTTGATGCTAGCCATCCAAAGGATGGCAGACAAGGTGAGGTAGTACTGGTTGGAGACTTCAGTATTCCAGATGTGGACTGGAGCATCCCAAGCAGCAGCCATCAACTAGAGCAGATTTATCCTGGACTCCTTTCAGGGTGCCTTCCTCAAGCAACTTGTCATGGAACCAACCTCGCAGAAGGCAATACTGGACCTTGTGCTCACAAACAGGGACAGTGTGATGGGGTAACAGTGGGGAGCACCTGGGGAACAGTGACCATCAGTCATTGTGGTTTGAAATCACAGAAAGAGCAGAACCAAACCACACAAAACACGTGATCCTGGATTTTAGGGGGCAGACTTTGGGGAAATGGGGAGATACTTGAAAGAGGCATTAAGGGGAATGGGACAGGAATCGGGTTGAGGAACAGTGGGCAGTATTTAAAATGGGGATTACAAGAACAGAATTATGCATTAAGCAGGTTAGCAAGAGGAAAAGGAAGAGACCACCATTATGGTTTTCCAAAGAGGTAGCAAAGATAGTGAAAGCCAAAAAGATTGCATTCAGGCAATACAAAAAGACACAGGCAGAAGGGGATGGGAGAAGTACCAGGAGAAGCAAAGGAGGTCAGTATGAAGCAAAGCTCAGACAGAACACATTGCAAAATCAGTGGGTAGAGGAACAAAACCTTTACAGGTACATAAGTGAAAAAAGGAGGGATAGTGAAACTGAAGGGGAGGATGGGGTCGTGGAGGATGACAGTAAAGCTGACATATTGAACAGGTATTTCTGCTCAGTCTTTACTGAGGAAGAGGGTAATGGGTCTGAAGGAGTACAAGGGTGAGAATGGTGCAGAAATGGACACAAGTCCCTTTACACGAGAAAGGGTCCTGAAGGAACTGGAAGTAATAAGAGTTGATAAAGCAATGGGGCCAGATGGGTGAACCTCAGGTCCTTGAACTGATTGGTGGCATAACCTCTGGCTATCCTGTTTAGCCAGTCACTGGAAACACGGAAGGTACCAAGACTGGAGGACAGCAGATGTAGTCCCCTTATACAAAAGTGGGAACAGAGGCGGGAAGTACAGACCAGTCAGCCTCACCTCGGTGAGTGGGGAAGATCATGGAAGCACTACTGAAGGAGAGATTGGAACATCTGGTTGTCAATGGACCACAGGACCCAAGGCAGCATGGTTTCACCAGAGGGAGTCATGTCAGACCAACCTGCGTTTTTGACTGGGTGACTAGGGAGGTGGATCGGGGAGGGCAGTGGACATGGCCTATCTGGACTTCAGCAAGGCCTTTGACACTGTGCCACATAGAAGACTATTACACAAACTGGGGAATATGGGTGTGGACAGGACAGTAGTGTGGTGGGTAGGTAAGTGGCTGGGTGGCAGGACACAGAGGTGGTGAATGGCTGTCACCCCACAGAGGGAAGAGTGACCAGTGGGGTACCACAGGGATCAGTGCTGGGACCAGTCCTATTCAACATCTCTCATCAGTGACATTTGCGCAGGACCTAGAAGGCAGAATTTCACTGTTAGCTGATGGCACAAAGCTCTGTAATAGAGTAGACACACCAGAGGTGTAGACAGGATGAGAAGGGATCTGCAGAAACTTGGAAGAACGGTCAGGGTTTGGCAGTTGAAATTCAATGCAAGGAAGTGCAAGATAATGTATATGGGGCACAAAAACCCTGGCACAATATATCAGTTGGGGGGGGGTGAGGATATAGCATACCAAGCAGGAAAGGGATCTTGGGGTTATCTCTGACCTCAAGGTATGGAAACAGTGTGACAAGGCAGCAGGTAAAGCAAATAGGATGCTGGGATGTATGAGCAGGGGCATCACCAGCAGGAAAAGGGAGGTCATAATTCCATATACAAGACACTAGTGAGGCCCCACCGGAGTACAGTGTACATTTCTGGAGACCATACCACGTATGGACATAGACAGGGTAGAGAAGGTTCAGAGGAGGGCAACAAAGATGGTGCATGGATTGCATCACAAGTCCTAATGAAGACAGGTTGAAGGAACTGAACATGTACTCCCTGGAGGAGAGGAGGAGAGGGATATGATGGAGACATACAAGTATCTTACAGGGAGGAACAGGGCAGGAATACACTTTTTTTTTTTTTTTTTTGCGAAAAGATGTTCCAGGACTAGAGGGCATGGGATGAAGTTGGAGGAGGACGATCAGAGGAAACATGAGGAAGAATTTCTTCACAGAGACGGGTAGTGGACAAGTGGAACACCCTGCCAGAGGAAGTGGTGAGGGACAGAGACAATCCGGATTTAAGAATGCATACGATAGACATAAAGGAATTCTGGAGGTCGGGGTTAGGGACAACAGACTTCTAGGAAAACATAAACTGAACTTAAAAGCTCAAATGGGTAGACTGTGGGCCATAGGCCCTTATCTGCCAACACTGTTTATGCATCTATGTATTGTTGTCTCAGGAGGATGGCCTTGGTCCATCCGGATCTTCGTTCACTGAGCTTGCACGCTGGCTCCTAGAGACATAGCCATTTTGCGACATGGGGTCTCAAGAGGTAGCTGCCTTCTGGTGGCATGAGAAAACCAGTCACTCATGCTATTTACGCCATGAAATGTCGCTGTTTTGCCTATGGGCTCAAGCACGGGTTTTTCACCTCTAGACTGTCCAGGAAAGTCGGTCTTGGACTACCTCCTGTCTATCAGACAGGCTTGGCCTACCCTCGATCAAAGTACACGCCTGTGCCACATCAGCCTATCATTGTCCGATCAGGCCAACGCACCATATCCCAGTTGGACACGCGCACAGCCTTCCTGAGAGGTATTCTCCACCTTGAGACCTCCGATTAAAGATCCAATTCCACCATGGGATCTACCTTTGTCCTGGAGCAGCTCACACTGCCACCCTTTGAACCAGCTGCGGATTGTGAGCTATGTCTTCTCACTTGGAAGACTTTGTTCGCCAGAAGAATTTGTGAACTCCATGCACTTTCGTGCAAAGAGCCTTACTTGGTTTTTCACCAGGACAGGGTATCCTGCAGACTAATCCCAAATTCTAGGGACATGGATATGTTGTTCATCCACACTGTCTGGCAGGTATCCTTGCCGCTTTAAATCTTGCCGGAAGGTCAAGCTGGCTCCTCCCACCCACCTGGGTGGTAAAACTCTCGGCTCCGCCCCATGACGCCAGATCTTCGTTACCGCTTAGAAGCTCAGGTTCCCTCCTTAACGCTCTGCGTATAAGTCTGGTTCCTAATTCTTCGAATTTTCGAAATTAAAGTTTTTGCTAAAACACTTCGGTCTTCTCTCCCTCGCGGCTGCGATGGACAAATCGACTCCCGGTTTCCGGAGATGCCCCTGCGGGCAGAAGATGTCTCGACGGATCCAGCACCCACGCATGCTACTGCTCAGCCTTGAGCATGACCTCGCAGGCCCGCGACCTGTGCCTTCCTTTTGGCCTACATCTCGAAGACCGTATGTCTGCTTACAACTGGGGCATCCCGAGAAGAGATTTCCGTTAAGTCAAGAGGCCCGTCAGTGGTGTCCGCTGCGGCGTGGCCCAGCGGATCAGCTCGAGCAGATAATCGCCTCGAAGAGGAGGCGGCCGGCCGCTTCTACCTCGCCATGCATTTGTCCCGCTATCTCTCGGTGCCTCTATTCGCTTCTTTAAGGAGCTTGGTCTGACCCTCTCGACAAAAGGTGAGGGCCTAACTTCTTCTGACCATTTTCTCGGTCCAAAAAGAGAAGGTGGTAAGAGAGGTGGTGGACCCTCCTTCAGACCCAGGGTTTGTGTCCAGGTACTTCCTGGTTTTGCAGCGGACGGGGTGCTCCATTCTCACCTACGACTAAACAAGTTCCTAAGGTCTCAACCTTCAGGAGGTCACTTGGCTCAGATAATACCATCCTGGAACGCGCGTGTGGTTCTGCTCTGACTGTAGGATTGCCACGTCCCTATCCGGCCCGCTACCCAGAGATTCCTTCGCTCCGTCCGGAAGGATCTCTTCGAGTTCCAAGCCATGCCCTTCGCTTGTCTCCAGCTCCCAGGGTCTTCACCAAATGCATGGCAGGGTGACAGCATTTCGGCGCCAGGGTCCGGTGTGCCTTACCTGACGACTGGCTGATAGCAGCCCTCCAGGAAGGAGGCGGAGTGGTCCAGAGATCTGGCTCAGGTCGTTCTCAACTGGGCCTTATCAACGAGGCCAAGTCGAACCGAGCCAAGCAGGTGATTCTATTATCGTGCAGCTCGACTCTTCGAGCCAGAGCGCTGCCGCGGACAGGTCGGTTCTTTCCTCCTTGTCTGATCATTTTGGCTGGGCACCGCCCTGTCCGGACTTCCCGGCCTTGGGTCTCATGGCGGGTGTGCCCAGTGTGGTCCGGTCTGTTGGAACATGCGGCCCCTTCAGTGGGGACTGGCCAGCCAGTGGTCACAACGCCGCGATCCCTTGACCAGCTTAGTGTCGGGTGACATAGGGGATGGAAGCCTGTAGGACCTGCTCCAGACTGGTTTGCAGAGGCATCCTGCTCGTCCTCCCGCGCTGACGGTCTCTCTGCTCGACCGATGCCTCTCTGATGGGTTGGGTGCCCATCTGGGAACACGGGCTCCATGGCCTCTGGTCCCGCGGAGTCCGATGCCACATCAACCTGCTGGAGCTCCGGCGGTCCGCCTAGCTCTCACCGCCTTTGCTCCGTTCCTCGGGGTCAAGTGGTCGAGTCCAGGCGGACAATACCACGACCATGTACTATCTAAACCGCCAGGGGGGACGCGCTCCATGCTTCTATGCAAGGAAGCTCTCCGTATTTGGTCACTGCATGCAGCCTGGAGGCGGATCTCCTAGCCATTCACGTGGCAGGAGCCTCCAACACCCTGGCCGATGCCCTGAGTCGGATAGGGGCTGCATCCCACGAGTGTCTCTCCTGCTGGAGGTAGTACAGCATCTGTTCTCCTTTGGGGCACACCTCAGGTGGACCTGTTTGCCTCCATGGAGAACGAGTTGAGTCTGTTCCATGCCGCCCCCTCAGCAGGGCTCGCTGCAGGGGATGCCTTCTCGAGGCAATGGACCCCGGGCCTCTTTACGCCTTTCCCCATTTCCCTTGATCCACAAGGTGCTTCTCAAGGCGAGGAGGGACAAGGCGCAGGTGATTCTGATAGCCCCAGACTGGCCTTCGGCGTTCTGGTACCCAGATCTCCTCAGTCTCAGCTCCAGGACTCCGCGGCAGCTTCCAGCTCGCCCCGACCTGCTCTCAGTCAATCAGGGAAGGTGTTCCATCGGACCTTCAATCCCTGCACCTGGCGGCCTGGTTCCTGAGCTGCCAGAGTTCCAGGCCTTGGGTCTTTCCGGCCAGGTCCTCAATGTAGTTGAGGCGTCCTGTAAGAGTCGACACAGAAAATGTTATGCCTTCAAATGGAAAGGTTTTCATTTGTGTCAGGCAAGGGCTTGGACCCTTCCTCCTGTTCCTTGGCAAGCATCTTGGACTATTTATGGTCCCTTTCTAGTCAAGGGCTTAGGTCGGCGACCCTAAGGGTGCACCTGGCAGCCATCTGCTTGCCGGGCGGGCCGGGAAGCAGTCGAGGTGCAGGAGAAGGTGGTCTCGCTTTTCAAAGGCCTTGATCACATTTCCTCCAGTGCGGGAACCCCCACCTCGTGGGATCTACTGCTGGTACTGGCAAAGCTCATGGGCAAGCCATTCGAACCTATGCACAGGTGTGCTCTCCTCACCTGTCGTGGAGACCGCCCGCCTTGGTGGCTATCCGTCAGCCAGAAGGATGGGAGAGCTCCAGGCGCTTTCCATCGAGTCTCCTTACCTGGTCTTCCACAGGGACAAGGTTGTCCTGCCTTCCACCCAAATTCCTTCCAAGGTGGTGTCGAGTTTCACCTTAACCAGGTGTTGACTCTGCCGGTGTTCTACCCCAATCACACCCGGAGGTCAATATAGGCTCCATACTCTGGACCCTAGAGGCGCTCGCTTATTATAAGGCAGCGGACGGCTGAAATTGGGAGAGGTTCGCCAGCTGTTTGTCACCTACGCTGGCCGCATCTGGCAGACGCCAGCGCATGGACGATAAGCAGGTGGGCAACCTCCTGCATAGATCTCTGCTATAAGTTGGCGGGCATGGAGCCTCCCAGAGGGATAAGAGCTCATTCTACCCGCCATACTGCTGCAACGTGGCTGCTTCCAGGACGTCCCTATCCAGGAAATCTGCAGGGCTGCTACCTGGAAGTCAGCAACACCTTCATTACCCATTACCACATCGACCTTGAGTCACGCCGGGATGCTGGTTTTGGGGCCTCGGTTCTCCAGTCTCTCTTTCCCAAAGTAAGTATGGGGGTTAATGCGTCTTGCCTCCCTCCTCCCGGAGAACTGCTAGGAGTCTGCCAATGAGTGTGGATGAACAACATATCCATGTCCCTAGAAATACAGGTTACTCACCTGTAACAGGAGTTCTAGGAATGGTATATATGTTGTTCATCCATACGACTCCACCCGACTTCCTGCTCGACGTGACAACCTGAGCTTCCCAGCTGGCCAGATCTGGCGTCATGGGGCGGAGCCGAGAGTTATACCACCCGGGTGGGTGGGAGGAGCAAGCTTGAAGACCTTCCGGCAAGATTTAAAGCGGCAAGGATACTGCCAATGAGTGTGGATGAACAACATATACCATTCCTAGAACTCCTGTTACAGGTGAGTAACCTGTATTTTAGTTGCTGTTACTTCGGCTAGAAGGATCTCGGAATTGCATGCTCTTATGTGCTAAGAGCCTTATTTGGTTTTCCACCAGGACAGGGTATCCCTAAGTTTTTGCCTAAAGTGGTTTCAGCCCTCACTAAATCAGGATATTGATCTACCAGTGTATTTCCCAAGGTACACTAATCAAGGAGAAGCCCTTCTGCACACTCTTGATGTGCATCGCTGCCTCAGATACTACCTGACCAGAACCAAACGGCTCCGAAAGTTGGACCAACTGTTCGTCTCCTTTGCTCACAGGATGAAGGGAGCTTCTGTCTCCAGTCACTCTCTAGGTGGCTCATCCAGTGCATCACTTTCTGTTATGACAAGCGCAATAAACCCTTACCGGGCGCCGGTAAGGGTCATTCCACAAGAGGGGTGGCTACTTCATTTGCGGCGTTAAAGAACGTCTCCACCTCAGCTATTTGCACTGCAGCTACTTGGAACTCTGTGCATACCTTTATCAGGCATTATAGCCCAGACATTGTATCGAGGTGAAGAGCAGGGTCTGCCTTTTGCTGTACTTCAGGGACTTCTGTCCTAGGGCTCGAGTACATCGAGATCTCTCACCTTCCTCCTCCCAGTGACGATGATCGCCACTATTGCTTGGAAATCAGTCCTATGGTGAATTTGCTGCAAGAACTGTATCCTCAAGTACTGATAGTACAGTTAACAGAAGAACTTGCCTTAACAGTAGATCTTCGAGAACAGCTCTTGCAGCAGGTACCTTCGCGCGCGCGCCCCCTTTTTTTTTGGAGGTAGGTCGTAGTCAAGCACCCATTTTATGGGATTGGACATTCCTGTTCTTTAGTCTTTGCCATCTGGTGGTGGATCCTTGGTCTCCTCTTCTAATGTCATCCAGCGACCGTGAGTCTCCGGCGGGAGAACTGAGGATTATGGGGGACGCCTCCTTATGTACTATGTCCAGCGTCGGGCGGGACTGACATCTGAGGCAGTCACGCTGAAGACTACTAGCTAGAAAAATTTCCTTGTGGGGTCCTGGCGCCTGCCTGCATCAGTCCTAATGGTGTAACCTGCTGCAAGAGCTGTTCTCTAAGATCTACTGTTACGGTAAGTTCTTATGTAACTACTTTACTCACCTGTAACAGGAGATCTTACTTTGAGAGGGCTTTTGCAGTAGGTAATTATATTAGGACTGATGCCGCAGGCAGCAGGACCTCACTTGAAAAATTTCTAGGTAGCAGTCCCTGGCGAGGGACCCCTACTGTAGTTGTGACTGGCCAGGAGACGCCTGTATAAAGGGGCGGTCCCGACTCCTGCCTTCCAGTTCTTTCCCACCATTGGCTCGTGCAGCACCTCGTGGAAAAGTTCGTGCTTCGTCAGCCCTACCTTCGTATTTTTACCGAAAATAATTGCTTTCAAACATGAAGTCTTGCTGTATTCTGACTACTTGCAGTGATCTCCAATCTTTGAACTGGCCTGGAGAGGAGAGTTAACTTTCCATACAAGGCATGGAACGCTGAGCTCGAGCTCGTTTGAAGCTGTTGTTTGAACCCCAGCCGCCAGATTCTTTACTCCGCCTCACTGAACAGTCCTTCCGGAGAATTCTCCTTTGCTTGGTTCAAAAAAAAAAAAGTCTGTTAAAGTGTCGTTTTTCTCTGTTTCAATCGAATTTCTGCAATCTTACCTGTCGGTTAAGTCTCTGTCTGGGGTACCGTGAGTACTAGATAGGTTTCCATATTAATTCTCTGTGTGGAACTTGTAAACATCGGATTGGTTCGGTTTGAACCGATCGGGTGGAAAATTTTCTATTCTTATTACAGTGTGGTAACCGGTCCGTATCGGTTCTTAAAAAAAACTGATTTTATTACATTTTTTTATTTCCAAAACCCGTAACACGGTCAGGAACCGATAGGGGTGTCTTGCCTGGCGGATTGCCTAAAAAAAGGGTAAGTTTTGGTTAGGATTGGCCATGTCTGAGAGAAACCCAAGAAAAAAAACGGGCCCACTGGGTTTCAACACTGTAGTGTGTGTGGGAAGCCTTTACTAAGGCTGATCCCTACACCACCTGTGTGTATTATCTGGGGTTTAACCACCTCGATTCAGACTGCCAAATTTGCAAAAGTTTTCCCAAAGCTATCCTGGATAAGAGAGTAGGTAGACTGAGGAAAGGAGGTGAGAGTCCGCTGACCCGATGGCCAGCTGGGCTCGTTCCCACCGAACCAGGAGTGCCCTCTGACCAGGGCGAAACTTTTTCGGGCAAAAGGAGAACCGATTCTGAGGAGTCCGTTACGGTTAAAAGAAAAAGATGGGGTAAGTCAGCCGGTTTGGATCCACAGGTTCTCTCTCCGACCGCTGATGAAATAGCCAAAGCGATAAGGATTGTTCAGTTGCTAACTTTGGTTCCGACCGAACCAGCACCATCAGTCAGGGGTTCGGTAAGTTCCCCTGGTTCCGGATTATACTTCAGAAGAATTTTATGAACCGGAGGAGGAAGAGTATGAAGATAGTGATGGTGATTATGAAAGTCTGGATGTGCCCATTGACCCGGACATCTCCCCAGACAGACCTTAAGGTGTTTCTCCTCCTAGGCTTTCTGAATCCCCTTCACATTTTGTTTTACAAAAAAGTGGCTGAAACCCTCCAGCTTCCTATGGAAGAAGCAGAGGATCAGGAGGAGCCTGATTTTGTTGAAATGATGGACATCGCAGAGTCCAGAGATTGTCTGTTTCCCTCCATAAGTCTTTGGGGAAAAGACATTTAAAATTTTAAACTCCTAATTCCATACCTCCTGTGGAGAAAAGAATGGACAAGGGTATACTCTTTCAGGCTCAGAGTTCCTTTCCCAGCAATGCAGCCATGTTTGGGTAGTGCAGGCTGCTGCCTGTGATAAGGCAAATATTCCTTGGCTTCACACCCCCCAGATAAGGACTCCAGGAGGATTGATGCCATGGCAAAGAAACGGTACATGGCAACATCCCTGGGACTCAGGTAGGCTAATTGTGGCTTACACAGCTAGATACCAGAAGTCCAGGTGGGACACTGCTGGCTCTGGCTAAACAGGCCCCTGACCAGCTTACCAAGGAGCTGGAGCGGGTGGCTGCAGATGGGATTGAGGCATCCAAGGTGCAATTTCATGCTGCTGTGGACTCCAGTTATTCATCTAGAGTCATGGCTACATCTGTGGCCAGTCGTAGGATGGCTTGGCTCAGATGTACTAGCCTGTCGCAGGATACTCAGGCTAAGGCCATGGATTTTCCTGTCATTGGTAACTCTGTTTGGGAGCAGACCGAATGAGGAAGCCTCCCTCTTGGGCTGGGGAGCCCACTTGGGGGATCTGACTACCCAAGGGCTGTGGTCACCTCAAGAATCTCTGCTTCACATCAGTCTCTTGGAACTCAGCAGTGTTTCTGGCACTGCTAGCTTTTTCCAAGTCTGTTCAGAACAAAGTAGTCCAGATCAGAACAGACAATACCGCCACAGTGTGGTACATCAACAAGCAAGGGGGCACTCTGTCTACGGCCTTGTGCACAGAAGCGATGAAGTTGTGGTCTCTGGCCTATTCCTGCAACTTCTCTAACAGCAGTGCACCTCCCAGGGAAGGACAATGTCCTGGCAGATGCTCTCAGCAGGATATCTCCGAGCCATCACGAATGGTCCATAGATCCCCTAGTTTTGAAGGTGATTTTTCTCCAGATAGATCTTTTTGCAGCCCCAGACAATCACCAACTCCCACTTTTTTGCTGCAGACCCCCAGTATTGGGCTCACTCCCCCTGGATGCTCTAGTTCTCAATTGGGAAGGGAAGCTTTTGTATGCTCCCCCCGTTCAAGGTACTAGTCAAAATCAGGTCTCAGCCCTGCAAAGTGATTCTGTTTGCTCCAGACTGGGCCAGACAGCCCTGGTACCCACTGTTGCTGTTCTTAGCAGTTCACCTCCCCCTGTCTCTTCCCAGGAATTGCAACCTGTTGACATCCTCTCAGGGCAGAGTTTGGTATCCAAATCTCTCAATCTCAAGGCCTGTCTCTTGAAGAGTTAGTTTGCTGATCTGCATCTCTCTCAAGGTGTTTTGGATATTCTTAAGGCTTCTCGAAAGCCTTCCACCATAAAGAGTTACAACTCCAAATGGAAAAGATTCACTATTTGGTGCTCTGGTAAGCATATTTCTCCAGAGTCTGCTGGGTTGCCTACAGTCCTGGACTATATGGTTCATCTCAATAGCTTGGGACTCAGACCAGCTATACTCAAAGTACATTTAGCAGGTGTTTCTGCTTTTTGTCAGTAGGTAAGCCCTCTTCTCTTTCAGCTCATCCTGTACTTTGTAAATTCTTCAAGGGATTGTTGCACACCAATCCCCCTTCAGGGACCCTGCTTCTGCTTGGGACCTAAATGTTTGCATTGCTCATCTTATGCAACCCCCCTTTTGAGCCTTTGTCCTCTGCAGAACTTAAGTTCTTGACTTGGAAAACTGTTTCTGGTAGCCATTACCTCTGCCAGACGCATCAGTGAGTTACAGGCCCTGTCAGTGGAGCCTGATTTTCTCTTCATAGAGATAAGGTGGTCCTAAGAACTAATAGGAAGTTTTTGCCCAAGGTGGTCTCAGATTTCCACCTTAACCAGTCCATGTCTTTTCCTGTTTTCTTCACTGACCATTCCTCCTCTGGAGAGGGGAGGCTACATAGCTTGGACATGAAAAGGTCCCTTAGCTACTACATAGAGCGCACCAAGGGTCACGGGTTTGACTCCCTCCAATTGTTCCTCACTTATGGTGAGGTCGGTAAGGGAAAACCTGCCACTAAAAGATCTATTGCCAGGTGGATTGTCTCTTATATACAATTCTGCTATGAAAAATTGGGTAGGACTCCACCCTCAGGCCTGAGGCTCACTCTACTAGAGGTACAGCTGCTTCCCTGGCTGCTGCCTGGGATATTCCTATCTTAGAGATATGTCAAGCAGCCACCTGGTAAACAGTCCATGCTTTTACCAAGCATTACTCTCTGGATATCTAGGCTAGGAGTGATGCTCGGTTTGGCACAGCAGTACTTCAGAGCCTATTCCCAAAGTAGGTTCTGTCCTTCCTCCATGGAGGTACTGCTTGGTAGTCTGCAAGTAGTCGGAATACAGCAAGACTTCATGTTTGAAGAAAAAATTACTCACGTTAGTAATGTTTCTTCTAATGGCGTCTTGCTGTATTCTGACCCCCGCCTCCCCTCTCAGAACCTGGTTTTTGGGATGTGGGTGTGCGGGAGCAGTGTTGGCACCTAGAGGTGCCCCCTTTTCTCACCCTCCTTTATTTCGTGTGTTGTGTTTTGTTTTTTGGGTTTCCTGACTTGAGTCTTTGCTTTGAAACCAAAAAACCCTCTTTATTAAATTTAGTTGCCAGTTGGCTAGTGTTAAGTTTACAGTTTCCACACAGAACGCCCAGTGAGTATAGCTCGTAAAGATCTGGCAGTTGGGGTTCAAACAGCAGACAGAGGCTTCAACCGAGCACGAGCTCAGCGTTCCATGCCTTGCTTGGAAAGTTAACTCTTTCCTCTCCGGGGCAGTTCAGAGGTTGGAGATCACTGCAAGTAGTCAGAATACAGCAAGACTCCATTAGAAGAAACATTACTAAGGTGAGTAATTTTTTTCTTTTTGACCAACGTCTGTACAATCATCGGTGTAAGTTGTCCCCTACACCCTCCGAGCACAAGAATAAGTGCTATTCGTGCGGCGCCCAGCTACTGCACAAGGATGGCCACTCCCTGTGCCTGTTCTGCCTAGGCCCCGAATACCCGGTTAAGAAGTGCCAGCACTGCCTCAGTTTCAACGTGGCGACCCGGAAAAGGGGGCAGAGGAGGGACAAGACGCAGGTGATTCTGGTCATCCCAGACTGGCTCCACCAGTTCTGGTATCCAGATCTCCTCAGTCTCGGCTCAGGGCTCCCGAGGCGGCTTCCAGCCCACCCGGACCTGATCTCAGTCAGTCATGGAAAGGCATTCCATCTGGACCTTCAATCCCTGCACCTGACGGCCTGGTTTCTGAGCGGCTAGAGTTCCAGGCCTTGGGTCTTTCCGACAAGGTCCTCAACATTGTTGAGGCGTCCCATAAGGAGTCAACCAGCAAATGCTACGCCTTTCAATGGAAGAGATTCTCCATTTGGTGTCAGGGCAAGGGCCTGGACCCTTCCTCCTGTTCCTTGGCTAGTATTCTGTACTGCCTGTGGTCCCTTTCTCAGCAAGGGCTTCGGTTGATGACCCTCAAGGTGCACCTGGCAGCCATCTCTGCTTACTGGGCGCGGACCAGGAAGCAGTCGGTGGCGCAGGAGAAAGTGGTTGGGCGCTTTTTCAGAGGCCTTGATCACATATCCCCTCCGTGTGAGAACCTCCACTTCAATGGGGTCTACTGCTGGTATTGGTTAAGCTCAGGCAAGCTTATTTGAACCGTGCGCACAGGTGACTTCTCTCCTGTCGGAAGACCACCTCTTGGTGGCTATCCGTCAGCCAGAAGGATGGGAGAGCTCCAGGTGCTTTCCATAGTCTCCCCTTGTGTGGTCTTCCACAGGGGCACGGTTGTCCTGTGCCCCCACCCTAAATTCCTTCCGACAGTGTCGGAGTTTCACCTTAACCAGGTGTTGACTCTGCCGGTGTTCTACCCCAATCACACCTCGGAGGCTGAATATAGGCTCCATGCTTTGGACCTTAGAGCGCTCGCTTATTACAAGGAGCGGACGGCTGAAGTTCGGGGAGAGGTTCGCCAGCTGTTTGTCACCTACGCTGAAGTCGCACCTGGCAGACCTTCAGCCAAGCGGACGATAGGCAGGTGGGTCACCTCCTGCATAGATCTCTGCTATAGGTTGGCGGGCATGGAGCCTCCCAGAGGGAGAAGAGCTCATTCTACCCACCATACCACTGCATCTGTGGCCGCTTCCAGGGACGTCCCTATCCAGGAAATCTGCAGGGCTGCTACCTGGAAGACGGCACACACCATCACCCACTACCACATCAACCTTGAGTCACACCGGGATGCTGGTTTTGGGGCCTCAGTTCTCCAGTGTCTATTCCCTAAGTAGGGGTGTGTGCCTTGCCTCCCTCCTCCCGGAGAACTGCTAGAGTCTGCCAGACAGTGTGGATGAACATATCCATGTCCCTAGAAATACAGGTTACTCACCTGTAACAGGAGTTCTAGGACTGGTTATGTATTCATCCACTCTCCTAACAGAGATTGCTACGCTTTAAATCTTGCCGGAAGGTCTTCAAGCTGGCTCCTCCCACCCACCCGGGTGGTAAAACTCTGCTCCGCCCCATGACGCCAGATCTAGCCCGCTGGAAGCCAGGTTGTGCGTCAAAGCCGGGAAGGCCGGGTGGGTCGTGTGGATGAACAACATATACCATTGGTAGAACTCCTGTTACAGGTGAGTAACCTGTATTTCTAGGGACATGGATATGTTGTTCATCCACACTTATTGGCAGACTCCTAGCAGTTCTCCGAAAGGAGGGAGGCAAGGTGCACACCCCCTACTTAGGTAGACTGGAGAACCGTGGCCCCGACCAGCACCCCGGCGTTACCCAAGGTCGATGTGGAAGGGGAACAGAAAAGCCTACTTCTGGGCGGAAGCCCTGCAGATATCCTGGACCGGAGTGTCCTCGGAAGCAGCCACCGATGCAGCGGAAGGACGGGTAAAAATGAGCACTTATCCCTCTGGGAGGCTCCATGCCAATAAGTGTGGATGAACAACATATACCATTCCTAGAACTCCTGATCTTACTTCGAGACACAGCTCTTGCAGCAGGTTACACCATTAGGACTGAAGCCGGCAGGCGTCGGGACCCCACAGAAAAATTCTAGCTAGCTATCTTCAGCGGGGACCGCCGCCCACGTCGGTCCTCGTCCGACGTAATACATAAGGGGGCGGTCCCGCCCGATTCTCCAGCTCTTTCCCGCCGCCAACTTGCATGTCTCGACCCTTCAGTTCTGCTCTAGCGCGCGACGCGTGGTTAAGTTCTTTCCTACGTGAAATTCGAATTTCTTCAAGCAAGTTTCTCTGATGTCCTCTCTGACCTCCGGTCACTCCTCCAAGTGTGCTTGAGGGAAACAGATCCCCTTCAAGGACCCTCACGCGGCCTACGTCCGGTGCCTGGGCCCAGACCACGACACCCGGGCCTGCTCCTTTTACCAGGGGTTTAATAGCAGAACCCAGATCCATCGCCAGAAGGCCCTTCAGGCTTTTTTGCTGGAAGAAAAGCTTAAGACCATGTCTTCCAAGGGGGCTCTTCAAAAAAGGCCCACAAGCACGCTGAAAAACGAAGGGAGAAGGCCCCTTCCAGGTCCCCGTCTAGGGCCTCAGACTCGCGCAGCTCCGATTCCAGGTCCGACCGCTCCCCCTCCCGGGCCAGCTCTCAGCCTCCCCCTGCTGCGGTTAAGAAGTCTTCCTCTTCTCAGGCCAAGGCTGCCAGACCTTCCTCGTCTTCCAAGGCCTTGGTCAAGTCTGGGGATCGCCACCATCATTAGTCGGGTTCCCGCCTTTCTGAACCCGTCAGGTCGGCTTCCTTGCCTCTCCGCAAGACCTTGGAGCTTACTTCTCTGAAGAGACCGCAGGACCCGACGCCGGTGCACCCGTCGTCGTCCTCTTGCCACAGATACCCGGAGCCGCTGTCGGCCAGACGACCATCGCCCGCCAGGCCAACACTTCATCAGACGCCGGTAGGGGGACCGGCACCCGCTCCTACTGAGAAGAGAACCTCAACGCCTCCGACCGACGTCTGTCAGGAGACCATAACTGAGGAGGAATTAACCCAGCCTGAGGACCAGACGGGTGACCCCGGTCCTGTCGAGATGCCCAGGGAACCCTCGCCGTTACCCGAGCCCCCTGTGGAGCCGGGGCCCAGACTGTCGTCGGGCCTTTCTATGGTAGAAGTGAAGGAGCTGTTCACTTACTGGTGGGACATCATAAAGAAGGACATGGTTCCCACTCCACCTCCTCTTCCTCCTCCTCTTCCTCATACACCGATTACTACTCCGGTTCCTGCGCCCCCTCCCCATCGGGGTTGGCAGGCCGATTACCTCCTCCCCGGGAGCACAGAACATCTCCAAGGGAGAGACCAGACAAGCGTAGACCTCCGTCCAAATCCTCTTCCAGGTCACCCAGCCCTAAGAGACCCAGAAGACGCCGACTATCGCCTTCGATGGAGGACACTGGATCAGAGTTCTCAACATCCAGATCCCCATCTCCCCTCTCCATCCCTTCTCTGGATCCACGCGAGATGCCAAAGTCTCCTCCAGATGACCCTTCGTTCTCGGATATTATGAGACACATCCAAGAGAACATGGGATGGGATGCGGAAGAGCTAGACCCCGAAAGGCTACGCCTTGCAAAGTATCTTTGGCAGAAGGACCCCAAGCCTGTGGTGGTGCCACCCTTGGTAGACACTTTAGGCGATACCACGGCGGCGTGGAAGCGTCCACATTCGCTCCAGGCGATGCGAAGAAAGAGAACGCTGCTGTACAAGGCTCCCAGGGATGACCAGTACTTGACCGGCAGCCTCAGGCCGATTCTCTGGTCATAACAGCCTCACATGACCGGTCCCAGAGACCGCAACATCTGAGCACCCTGCCACGGACCCAGAGTCCAAACAGCTGGGCCTATGGGTAGGCACACGATGCTTCCGCTACCTCCGCGCCATCAGATCCCTGAATTACTTGACCCACATGGTGCAGTTTCAAAATGCCTTGTGGGAACAGGGTCTGGATGCGGCTGAAAAACTGCCGGAAGGTGAGCAGAAGGAGGAGATGCTTCAGCTCCTTCGTACGGGTTCGGACGTGGGAGCCCAAGTGCTACGAGCCGCGTACGACTCCGCGGACTCCTCGGCCTGAGCAGCAGCTTCAGGCGTATGCATCCAGAGACCCTCTTGGCTGCACGTCTCCGGCTTTACCCCGGACGTCCAGAAGAATATTATGGACGCCCCATTTGAGGGAGAAGTCTTGTTTGGTAAGCCTTCAGAGAAGATTATTACCAAACTCCAAGAGGCCGGGAAAGCGGTGAGGTCAGTTCAGGCCATGTACCGACCCAAGCTTAGTTTCTTTCGCAGGAACCAAAGACGATTTCTTGGACGGACGCAGAGGCAGTCTCGCCCCGCTCCACAACAGAGGGGCTCCAGCTTTCGCAGAGTCCAGGGGAAACAACCCGCAGGCCGAAGCCAGCGTACTTCCAAGCCGGTCCAGTCAGCGGGACCCTCAGCCGCCACAGCCTGACTCCTTTCCGGCCCCCGCCCCTCAGGATCAACGGGAAATCATGGTCGGGGGTCGCATTGCGAACTTCCTGCCGGGATGGCAGGCTATAACCACCGACAGGTGGGTTCTTCAGTTGGTCGGAAGAGGCCACTTTATAGAATTCGCAGAAAAGCCACCCTCGAGGCCTCCTTTGCTCTCCCGGTACCCGGGTCAGCACAAGTCACTGATCTGGCAAGAAGTACTCACGCTCTTGCAAAAGGGAGCGATAGAGTACGTCCCGGAGAACCAGAGAGGACAAGGATACTATTCCCACTTTTTCCTGGTTCCAAAGAAAAAGGGACCTCCGTCCGATTCTGGACCTCAGCGACCTCAACGTGTCGGTTGCATACAAGAGATTCCGCATGGTGACTCTTCGGGTCTCATTCCCATGCTGAAGCAAGACGCCTTCTTAGCGTCTCTAAACATGCAGGATGCTTACCTGCACATCCCTATAGCTCAGGCGCACAAGAGGTTCCTGCGCTTCGAGTTTCTCGACCACCACCTTCAGTTCCGAGCCCTTCCATTCGGACTGTCATCCGCACCCAGGGTCTTTACCAAATGCATGGCAGTCGTGGCAGCGTCTCTAAGGAGACAGGTCCATTATGTGTTCCCGTACCTGGACGATTGGCTTCTCATGACCGCCTCCAGAGAGGCGTTGTTACGTGCGATCCAGAGCACCCAGGACCTGTTCCGTTCTCTGGGCATCCTAATCAACCACGAGAAGTCTCTCCTGGTACCGTCGCAGAAGCTGCAATTTATAGGCGCAGTACTGGACACCGTTCAGAGAAGAGCTTTTCTTCCAGACGACAGAGCGGAGCGCATCAGATCCCTCATCAGGGAGTTATCGTCGAGCAGGACCATCCCTGCCAGGTCGGTCCTTCGCTTGCTCGGACACATGGCTGTGGCCGTTCCTACCGTCCCTTTCACAAGGCTCCACATGCGGGTAACTCAGTGGATGCTCAAGGTGCAATGGGATCAAAGGCAAGACCACATGCAGCATCCGGTCAAAATCACGAACACCGTGATTCGAGACTGGCAGTGGTGGCTAGACCCAGGGTCTCTCTCCACGGGCATCCCGTTTGTAGCGCTGTCCCCGGAGGTAATCCTCACCAGAGACGCTTCAGGTCTAGGGTGGGGAGCACACCTGGACGGGGTGAAGTCCCAGGGTACGTGGACCCCTCTGGAGGCTCATCTCCATATCAACGTCCTAGAGATGAGGGCGGTCCTTTATGCCCCTGGTCCTTCAGTCAGAAATCCCGCCGAGTACTCTCCTGCTTCAGACAGACAACACGGCGGTGATGTATTACCTCAACAAACAAGGAGGCGCACACACTTACCCCCTTTGCAGGGAGGCCATGAGGGTGTGGGATTGGGTAATCCGACACGGTGCAAATCTGATCACTGTACATCTTCCCGGGGTGGACAACACGATTGCAGACGGCCTGAGTCGCTCCCAGGCCAGAGTCCACGAGTGGGAACTTCTTCAAGAGGTAGCAGAGGATCTGTTTCTTCGATGGGGAACTCCAGAGTTGGACTTGTTCGCATCCCCATCCAATGCAAAATTGCCCAATTTTTGCTCGCTAGATCCAGGGCCTGGTGTTTTCTGGCGAGACACGCTGTCCCTCTCCTGGGCGGACAGATTCCTCTACGCCTTCCTGTTGATCCAGAGAGTTCTTCTCAAACTGCGTAGGGAGCATGCAACAATGATCCTGTTGGCCCCTTTCTGGCCTACACAGATCTGGTTCCCCTTGCTAATTCAGCTATCCCGGGAACCTCTGCTCCCGTTGCTGTTCAGCTCCCATCTCTTGTCTCAGGAGGAAGGTTCACTGGTCCACCCGGACTTGCGCTCACTGAACCTGCATGCATGGCTCCTAGAGACATGGCCATCTTGTGTCACGGGGTCTCGCAAAAGGTTGCAGAAGTTCTTTCTGCAGCCAGAAAGCCGGCAACGCATGCAACGTACGCCATGAAATGGCGCCCTTTTTGTTTATGGTCGCGAGCACGCGATTTTTCCCCTTTAGGTTGCCCGGTGGGAGTGGTGTTGGACTATCTGCTCTCCCTTTTCCGTTCAGGTCTAGCCTACTCCTCTATCAAAGGTGCACCTCTGTGCTATCTCTGCCTACCATCCTTGGGACATCGCACAATGTAGCACAATTGCCTCTTTCGGGAATTTTTGAGAGGGTGTTACACCTTAGGCCCATTAAGGACCCAGTGCCTCCATGGGATTTGCTCTTTGTCCTGGAACAACTCGCTCCCCCTTTAACCTGCTGCGGATTGCAGAGCTGCGTTTTCCGTCATGGAAAAGCTGTTTTTATTGCTGTTGCTTACTTCAGCGAGAAGAGTTTCTGAGCTTCACGCTCTCATGTGCAAAGAGCCTTATTTAGTTTTCCACCGGGACAGAGTATCCCTGAGGACGAATCCAAATTTTTGCCTAAGGTGGTCTCTACACCTCAATCAGGATATTGACCTGCCTGTCTACTTCCGGACTACTCTAATAGAGGAGAGGCACTGCTCCACACCCTGGATGTTCACCGCAGCTTGAGGTACCTCAACAGAACTAAACAACCGTAGTTCAGAGCAACTTTTCGTTTCCTTTTCTGAAAGGATGATGGGCCACCAGTATCCAAAAGTCCCTGTCTCGCTGGCTTGTCCAGTGTATTTCATACTGTTATATCAAACAAAGCCCCTCCCAGGTACAGTCCGGGTCATTCTACTAGGCGTGTGCCACCTCCTTTGCAGCACTCCGAAACATCTCCACCTCTGCCATATGTGCTGCAGCCACTTGAGCTCTGTGCATACATTTATCAGGCATTGCCTGACATCGCCTCTCCAAGAGTCGGCTTTGGCCTGGCGGTGTCTACAGGGTCTCCTGTCCTAGATTCAGGACCTGGAATGTATTTCTAGTTTCCTCCTCCCAGAATGTTGGCAGCATTCTGCTGGGAATCAGTCCTAATGGTGTAACCTGCTGCAAGAGCTGTTTCTGAGAATATGTAGTTACGTAAGAACTCACTGTAACAGTAGATCTTCGAGGATAGCTCTTGCAGCAGGTACCTCCATCGCCCACCTTCCCCTTGGAGGAGGCATGGCTTTTCGCTTACTATCAGGGTTTTCCTTTGGCTTCTGACGGTGGATCCCGGTCTCCCATTTCGATGTCAGCCTGCGGCGGAAGTCTCGGCGAGGAGAACTGGGAATCGATGGACCGCCCCTTAAGTACTAAATCGGATCGTCGAGGCGGTCCCCACTGAAGATAGCTAGCTAGAATTTTCCGTGGGGTCCTGACGCCTGCCGGCTTCAGTCCTAATGGTGTAACCTGCTACAAGAGCTGTTCTCGAAGATCTACTGTTATGGTAAGTTCTTACGTAACTGTACTTTACAGGTGAGTAATCTGTATTTACTCACCTGTAACAGGAGTTCTAGGAATGGTATATGTTCATCCACATTACCCACCCGGCCTCCCTGGCTTCGACGCACAACCTGGCTTGCAGCGGGCTAGATCTGGCATCATGGGGCGGAGCAGAGTTTTATCAGCCGGGTGGGTGGGAGGAGCCAGCTTGAAGACCTTCTGGCAAGATTTAAAGCGGCAAGGAACCTGCCAGGCAGTGTGGATGAACAACGTCTGACCAGTCTAGAACTCCTGTTGCAGGTGAGTAACCTGTATTTCCAGGGACATGGATGTGTTGTTCATCCACACTGTCTGGCAGGTATCCTTGCCGCTTTAAATCTTGCTGGAAGGTCTTCAAACTGCTGCCTCCCACCGGGTGAGGTAAAAACTCGGCTCCGCCCCATGACGCCAGATCTTCCTTACCGCTTGCAGCTCAGGTTCCCTCCTTAACGCTCTGCGTACAAGACTGGTTCATTTCTTCAATTTTGCCAAATCAAAAGTTTTTAATAAAAGACTTCAGTCTTCTCTCCTCATGACTACGTGATGGACAAATCGACTCCGTGTTTCCGTGAGGTTCTATGGGCAGAAGATGTCTCGGACGGATCCGCACTCCACATGCCTCACTGTTTGGGCCTTGAGCACTCCACCCACAGGCCTGCTAATCTGTGCTCTTCCTTTTTCCCCGTCCTCTAAGACCGTGCTGCCCGTTTACAACTGGGGCATCCGAGAGCGATTTCCTCCATATAAAGTCAAGAGGTCGGTTGGCGGTGTCCGCAGAGCTGGGCTCGGTGGATCAGCTGGAGCAGATGATCGGCCTCGAAGAGGAGCGCGGGCGCGTCGCCTTCTTGCCTCGGCGCATTTGTCCCGCCTCTCTTGGTGCCTCTTATTCCAGCTTCTTTTGCGAGCTTTTCTCAACCTCTCGATCAAAGATGAGGTCCAACTTCTTGGACCATTTTCTCAGTCCAAAAGAGACAAGAGTAAGTCGCCGTCGGCGCTCTTTGGGAGCTGGAAAGATCCCTCTCCCAGAGTTGTCGGCCGTCGACTTTCCGGCTTCGCCACTGGTCTCACGGTGTCCCCTGGCAGGCCAGTTGATCGAGACTCCCGTCAGCGCGTCGAGATTTTTCTCACCCGTTGAACGGGTTGTCGGTTGGAGAAGCGATCCTCTCCCGGTTCCCCGGTGGAGTTGAGGATCCGGTCAGCTCGCCTGTGCCTCCGGTTCTCGGGCCGGTTGACTCTTCCGAACCTAGGGGAGTGCCTTCCCCATGACACCTCCTCCACACCGTCCTCGGACAGCCGAGGTTCTCGATCTCGGATGTCTTCGTGTCCAGCCAATCTCGCTGCCGTCAGGTGGTCTTGGCATCGCGGGCCAGGCGCGAGCCGCTTATCCTCTTCCTCCTCCTCGGATCGGTAGAGGTTTCAGCCAGTTGCGTCGAAGACATGAGGAACTCCGTGTGGCAACAGTTCTTCCTGACCGGGAGTGTTTGACGCCCGTCGTCTTCCCGGCCATTAATTGGTTGTCACTGTCGGGCGGAAACAACCCCTCGTTTTATCCAAGGCCTGTTCCCAGGCGGTTGTTTGCCAAACCAGCTGCTCCACCGATTCCAGTGGAACCTCCGCCTCCACAGCTCGTTGAGTCAGGGGCTCGACCAAAAATTCTCTGGTCGGCTCAGGACTGCCCCATGGGCTGTCTGCTCCACCCTCACTCCCGATCGACCCCGGCAGGTGGAGGGTGGCTCAGGTCTGAGGCAGTTTCTTTTGAGGACCTCTTCCCGAGCCGAAGACGACCTCCCTTTTCTCCAAGCGATGGACTTGGGTCCTCAGGAGGACAGTCGGTGGATCTATAGCCCTTACGTCCTTCCTGGGATTGCTTCGCTCATCTCGGAGTCTACTGGGATGGAAGCTCTCCAACCCATTTCTAACGGGCCAGGTATCCCTCACAGGAGATTCTGGACCGAGGATCCCTGCGAGGCCTTTCTGGTGGCCGAGGCCATGTGGGCCCGGCCTTGAGCTCTGGCAGCCCCTGCCTGTCCCAGCCTCGGCCAGGATGGCCAGGAAGCATGTCCCCACTCAGTTCCCAGTCCGTTTTTTGAACACCTCGGCCGAGGGTTGAGTTACCGACAGGGGTTTTCCGCATGCGGAACGCTTAGGGATGTGGATGCCTCCTCCACAAGGAGTCCCAAGAAATTGGACTATGCCGGTTAAAAGTCTATGTCTGCCCCCTCTGCTTTCGCCAGGCCAGTTCGTCGTCCTCATGGCACATTTCTCCTCATGCCCTGTTGGGCTTCCTGGATGAGGTCAGTCTCATCTTCCCACTCTGATCTACACACTGACCATCAGGCAGGCAGTGACCAGGGCAGTGGCCAGCGGTGCTCCAGACTGCTTTAGACATTGGGTACTCATGTGCTAGGTCTGTAGGCGGCGCTGGTGGCTATGTCATCGTCTGGCTTGGCTGAGGATATCCCTTCCGCCCGGATACCAGCACAGGGTTGGCGGATGTTCACTTTTTGGGACTGACCTCTTGACCCTGGGGTGGAAGGTCACCTGCAGAGGATCGAGAAGTCCAGTGCTACCTTGGACTCTGTCTCTTCCGCTCAGAAGGACAAAGGCTCAAGAAACCACAGCCTAAGCCCTTTCGTCCTTCTGTGCCCATTGCGCATCCGGCCCAGCAGCGTCAGGGTTTCAACAGGCTCGGGCTTGGCATCCCAAACTCCAGCCTCCGGCTTCCTCCAACAGGAAGCAGGAGGTGGCCCAGGAGGTCCCTCAGCCAGTCCCTCCTCCAAGCCTGCTCAGTGACGGGCTGAGGGTGTCGCCTCGCCCAACCCCGCCTCCCCCCCCGGGTCTCTCCCTCGTGCGGGGGTTGGTCTGCACTTCCTTTCCGCCTGGTGCGCTATTACCACAGACAGGTGGGTGCTGGAGGTGGTGGAAAGGCCTGCCTCTAGAATTCGAGCAGGCCCCGCCCTTCAGAGCCGTCGCACCTCGGGGGCCTGTGGTGCAGCCTCACTGTCGGCTCATCGGGCAGACCATCGCTCTCTTCAAGGAGGTGATCAGGGAGGTGGTGGACCCTCCTCAGACCCGGGTTTGTGTCCAGTGCTTCCTGGTTCCGAAGCGGACGGGGCTGGTTCCCATTCTCTACCTACACGACCTGAACAAGTTCCTAAGGTCTCTAACCTTCAGGATGGTCACTCTGGCTCAGATAATACCATCCCTGGAACACGGCATGTGGTTCTGCTCTCTGGACCTGCAGGACACGTTCTTTCACGTCCCTCTCCACCCGTGACGGAGATTCCTTAGCTTTCGCGGAGGATCCCTCTTGATTCCGAGCCATGCTCGCCCGGCCTGTCTCAGCTCCCAGGGTCTTCACCAAATGCATTGCAGTGGTGACAGCTTTCCTGTGGCGCGAGGGTCTGGGTGTACCCTTACCTGGACGATTGTCTGATGGCAGCCCCCTCCAGACAGGAGGTGGAGCGGTCCAAGATCTGGCCCTCAGGTTTGCTCTCAGGTCGGCCTTCTCATCAGCGAGGCCAAGTCGGAACTCGAGCCAGGCTGGTGATTGTTTATCGAGGCAGAGCTCGACTCTCTTGAGCCAAACCGCTGCCGGCCCGGATGAGGGCCGTGGTTCTTGCCTCCTTTGCCCAATCATTTCTGGTTGAGCAATGGCATGCCAGCTTCCTGCGCCTTCTGGGTCTCATGGCGGCCTGTACCAGCGTGGTCCGTTGGGCCGCTGGCACATGCGCCCCCTTCAGTGGGGACTGGCCAGCCAGTGGTCACAATGCTGCGATCCTTTGGACCAGCTAGTGATAGTGACCCAGGAGATGTGGAACGCTCTCCAGTGGTGGACCGTTCCATTCCATTTGCAGGAGGGCATCCCGTTTGTCCGCCTCGAGCCGACGGTCTCTCTATTGCCCGATGCCTCTCTGATGGGTTGGGGTGCCCATCTGGGGGAACAGAGTGCATGGCCTCTGGTCCCCGCGGGAGTCCCGATGTCACATCAGCCTGCTGGAGCTCCGAGCGGTCCGCCTAGCTCTCACCGCCTTTGTTCCGTTTCTCCGTGGTCCGAGTCCAGACGGACAATACCACGACCATGTACTACCTGAACCGCCAGGGCGGGACGCGCTCCATGCTTCTATGCAAGGAAGCTCTCCATTTGGTCACTCTGCAGCCTGGAGGCGGATCTCTAGCCATTCATGTGGCAGGAGCCTCCAACACCCTGGCCGGCGCCCTGAGCCGGATAGGGGCTGCATCTCACGAATGGCCTCTCCTGCGAGGTAGTACAGATCTGTTCTCCCACTGGGGCACACCTCAGGTGGACCTGTTTGCCTCCAGGAGAGCGATGCTGAGCTGTTTCATGCCCACCCTCCTCAGCAGTGCTGCGCTGTAGGGGATGCCTTCTCGAGGCCATGGACCCTGGCCTCTTCTCGCCTTCCCCATTTCCCTTGATTCACAGGTGCTTCTCAAAGCAAGGTGGGACAAGGCGGAGGTGATCCTGATAGCCCCAGACTGGCCCTGCCCAGTTCTGGTACCCAGATCTCCTCAGCCTCAGCTCCAGGCTCCTGAGGCAGCTTCCAGCTCAGCCCAGACCTGCTTTCAGTCAATCAGGGGAAGGTGTTCCATCCGGACCTTCAATCCCTGCACCTGACGGCCTGGTTCCTGAGCGGCTAGAGTTCCAGGCCTTGGGTCTTTCCGACGAGATCCTCAATGTTGTTGAGGCGTCCCGTAAGGAGTCGACCAGAAAATGCTACGCCTTCAAATGGAAGATTCTCCATTTGGTGTCGGGGCAAGGGCTTGGACCCTTCCTCCTGTTTTGTGGCAAGCATTTTGGACTATTTATGGTCCCTTTCTAGTCAAGGGCTTGGGTCAAGGACCCTAAAGGTGCACCTGGCAGCCATCTCTGCTACCGGGCGCGGGCCGGGAAGCAGTCGGTGGCGCAGGGAAAGATGGTCGGTGCTTTTTCAAAGGCCTTGATCACATTTCCCTCCAGTGCGAGAACCTCCACCTCCAGGTGGATTTACTGCTGGTACTGGCAAAGCTCATGGGCAAGCCTATAATTCAATGCACAGGTGTGATCTCTCACCTGTCATGGAAGACCGCCTTCTTGGTGGCTATCACATCAGCCAGAAGGGTGGGAGAGCTCCAGGCGCTTTGCATCGGTCTCCTTACCTGGTCTTCCACAGGGACAAGGTTGTCCTGTGCCCCCACCAATTCCTTCCAAGGTGGTGTGGAGTTTCACCTTAACCAGGTGCTGACTCTGCGGTGTTCTCACCCCAATCACACTCGGAGGCGAATATAGGCTTCATACTCTGGACCCTGAAGGCTAAGCTTATTATAAGGCTGAGGGCTGAAGAATCGGGGAGAGGTTTGCCAGCTGTTTGTCACCTACACTGAGCGCACCTGGCAGACCTGCAGCCAAGCGGACGATAGAGCAGGTGGGTCATCTCCTGCATAGATCGCTGCTATAAGTTGGCGGGCATGGAGCCTCCCAGAGGATAGAGCTCATTCTACCCGTCATACTGCTGCATCGGTGGCTGCTTCAGGGACGTCCCTATCCAGGAAATCTGCAGGGCTGCTACCTGGAAGTCAGCACACCTTTATTTCCCATTACCACATCGACCTTGAGTCACACTGGGATGCTGGTTTTGGGGCCTCGGTTCTCAGTCCTTATTTCCCAAGTAAGTATTGAGGTTGTCGCCTTGCCTCCCTCCTCCCGGGGAACTGCTAGGAGTCTGCCAATAAGTGTGGATGAACAACATATCCATGTCCCTTGAAATACAGGTTACTCACCTGTAACAGGAATTCTAGGAATGGTATATGTTGTTCATCCACCGACTCCACCCACCTCCCGGCTTCAGCGCACAACCTGAGCTTCCGGCGGGCAGATCTGGCGTCATGGGGCGAAGCGAGTTTTACCCTCGGGTGGGAGGAGCCAGCTTGAAGACCTTCCGCAAGATTTAAGCGGCAAGGAACCTGCCAATAAGTGTGGATGAACATATACCATTCCTAGAACTCCTGTTACAGGTGAGTAACCTGTATATTCTGAATACAGTGTCTAGCTAGCACCAACGCACCCTTGCCAATCTAGGTAATAGTTGCCACGCTTCTTTCCTATTCTTTCCACCCCAAATAGGCAGATGAGGATCGCGGACCAGTCTCTCCCAAAATACCTTATTAAAACCGGGCACGTCCAAAAGCAATGGAAGAAGGTGCCCAATCCTCCACCACACCTTTTACAGTTCGGCGACATGGCAGGATGTGCTCGATGCACAGCCACTGGGGGTCAATATATTCTGTGCAAAAACTTGTAAAAAGCTTCCTTAAATTTATTACATATCATAGTTCCTTCCGGCAAACCTAACACCAAGTCCCAATTTCCCTCCAAAATCTGGAGCCCTAGGTCCCTTTCCCACAAGGCCTTCGTAGGGCCCGTCAGGTCTGGCATATTCTGTTTATCCTGTTCATTTTCCCAACTAACCCTTTTATGTTTTTTCTAGCTTGACAGACCATTTGCTCCATTCCGTTTAAATATATTCTTTCCCTTCCCCCTATACCTAGTCACCTCACATGTTTTCAGCTGTAAATATCTAAATAGATTGGAGGTCCCCAACCCTATCTCCCGCCTAATCTTGTTGAACTCATTAATCTCCCCCTTCTCCAACAGTATCCCCATACGCACTGCCTCCCCTTTTCCCATTCCAGGAACCCCCTATCCTCCATCCCAGGGAGAAAGAAGGGATTCCTCTCAATTGGGAGCAGGACTGTCTCCCTCCGGGCCACCCCCCTCCGTCACCAAGAATGGTGCCATGCTTCCAGCGTCTCCTGGACTAAAGGGTTACCTCTCCCTATATCCCTATACGCTCGCAGCCCTCTACTATGGAGGTATGCCGTGAGCCTCCCAGGGGTCCCCTCATGTTCCAGGCCTATCCTACTGGCCACTTCAGGTTTATGGACCCAGTCTGCTACTGCCCGGATTTGCACTGCCTTATAATATGCCCCTAAGTCTGGGAAACTAAGTCCACCTCTATTTCTGTCTGCCTTGAGCCTTGCTAAACTTATTCTGGGCTTTTTCCCCTGCCAAATGAAGTCCGTGAACCCTTTCTCTAACCGTTTAATATCCCTCAACGTAAGCCTCAGCTGTAGCATTTGCATAGGGTATAGGATACGTGGGATAATATTCATTTTTATAAGATTTATTCTTCCTATCCAGGATACTGGTAATTGCATCCATCTCTTCAGGTCTGCCAGCACCAAATTTATCATAGGGTAATAGTTCAGCTTATATAACTCCTCCCACCTTCGCCCAACATGTACCCCAAGATACTTGAAATCCAACTTGACACTTCTGAATCCCCTCTACCTAACCTCCGGGCCTACTTCTGGGACTCCCATGACTTCAGATTTACTCCCATTCATCCTGTACCCAGAGAATCCAGCGAACTTTTCAGTTATATCTATTGGGCATCCCATAGAGCTACTTGGGTCCCCTAGAAATAACATATCAGAATAAAGCTAGACCTTATGCACTCTTCCTTCTCCATCTCACACCCACCACTCCCTCTTGCTGACGTATCGCTGCCGCCAGTGGTTCAATCACCAGGGCAAACAGCAGAGGGGATAGAGGACACCCCTGCCTTATCCCTCTACCCAAACTGAACTTCGCAGACAGGCACCCATTCACCAACACCTGTGCGCTCGGTTTACGGTACATGGCCCTTACCCACCCTATGAACGGGTCCCCCAGACCAAACCGGGTCATCACCTCGAACAAATAGTCCCATTCCACCCTGTCAAACGCCTTTTCAGCGTCTGAGATCACTCCCACCTTTGTGCCAGCCTGCCCCGCCCTCCATATAATATTTAACAGCCTGTGGACATTATGATAGGACTGCCGTCCCTTAATAAACCCGGTCTGATCTGGGTGAACTACCTCTGGTAGTATATTCTCTAGCCGGGTGGCAAGCACCTTTGCCAGGATCTTCATATCAACATTGAGAAGGGAGATTGGTCGATAGGAAGAACATTCAAGCTCATCCTGGCCTCCTTTATGTATTGAGCAAATATTAGCTTCATAGCATGAGTCGGGCAATACCGGGACCTGTCCCTACTCCCCCCTTTCAAACACCCTCTCCAACACATCCGCCACTTGTCCCCCCAAGATACTGTAGTACTCGACAGGGAAGCCGTCCAGCCCACTGGCCTTCCCCTCCTGCAGCTTTTGTATGGCGCCCAGAATGTCCTGCCTTGATATGGGCTGGCTCAGCACCTCCCTCTGCTCATCTGTAATCCTCTGTAAAGGTACTCCACTCAGAAACTCCCGAATATGTTCTTCCTGCCCTACATAACTTTTCATAAAAACTCCCAAAGCGCTCTGCTATGTTCTTTGAGCTTGTAATGACTTGCGCGCCCCCTTAATCCGCAAGATCCTAGTTGGCACCTGCCCCCCCTCATCAATCTTACTAACATGGGCCCAGGCTTATTCCCCCACTCGAAAACCCTTCTCTGGCAAAAAAACCAAGCCAGCCCTGCTTCCTCTTTTAAGAGAGAATTAAGGGCCTCCCTCGCCGCTATCAGCAACTTGGGGGCTTCTCCCTTTTCTCCTCCACCTACCTGTTTCTCCAGCTCTTTCACTTGTCTTTCCAACTCTTCCCTTTTACCCCTTTTCTGCTTTTTAATCTTAGCCACATAGGCTATTATGGGCCCCCCCCTCATATAGGCCTTACCTGCCACCCATAAGACAGCACTTGACGCCTCTCGCGTATCATTTACCTCTTCATAGAGCTTCCATTGTTCCGCCAAGTATTCCCTAAACGCATGGTCCTTGACTAAGTATGTGGGAAATCTCCTCCATATTGAAGGCCTACTCTCACCCCCACCCCCAACAATACAAAACACTACCATAGCATGATCTGAAATGAAGATGGGGCTGTGGCTTATCTCTTTTATCCTTCCCACCCAACTTCTAGGTAGAAAAAAGTAATCTAGCCGGGACCAGGTCCTATGGGGGGTTGGAATAAAATGTATACTCACGCTCAGTGGGGTTAGCCGCCCTCCAACCGTCCATGTCTAGATCTGCCATCCCAACTTTCCACTGCCCCATCGCCTGTCTCCCACCCCTTGCCCTCCGAATGATCCATCTTCGCGTCCATAGTCCAATTGAAGTCCCCTTCCATAATGAGCCCCGGGAATTGTTACCTCACAAGCAGGCCCAGCAAAGAGGTATAAAAAGCCGGGTCATATACTGCCGGTGCGTAGTCACAGCCAAGTGTAAGTGTCTCCACTCTCCAAACTCCAGTAACAAAAATATATGTGCCCTCCTTAGGGTCTCTCACTACCCTTTTCACTTTGAAGAGTAGATTCTTATGTAAGAGAATTGCTACCCTTCTTTTATGTGAGGAATAAGAGGCCGCTAAACATTTCCCAACCCAATTTCGTACCAATTTGGCATGCTCAAAGTCTGTCAAATGCGTCTCTTGCAGCATTGCCACCTGTGCCCCCTTACACCTGAGCGCAGTTAAAAGTGCAGTCCTCTTCACTGGGCTTGCAATAACATTAACATTCCAAGATATAACATTTAAATTGACTGGATCACCCATCTCGTTCTATGCAATTTTACCTTTGTAAGGGGTATTACCACTCCACATTGCATTACATACTTCCAAGCTTTCATACATTTCGCATATACCTTTATATACTTGCCTTGATTTCTGCACACCCAAACGTCATAATTGTGGTACAACCAGGTAATTATACGAACAGCAATCAGCAAACTATCTATTCTAACACTTATAACTAATCCTCCCCGCCCGCCCCACCCCTCTCCGCTTCTCCCTTCACTCCTTCCCTTATAACCTCTCCTCTTCCACCTTCCTCCGCCACACTAATTGCTAACATAGTACTGTGTAGATTTAAAGACAATGCAAACGAACACTACTGAACCATAACCAAGATCGTGTCCGCCGCTCCCACTTCAGCCAGAATATTCCTTCCGAAACTCTCCCACCTCCGTGTTCCACTTATTCTCCAACCCGAGCAGGAGCAATAACCCACCTACTTGCCTAACCTCACAAATCCCGCCTCGGATCCACCTCTGCGTCTCATCTAACTGCCCCCCATCTCCTATTCGCCCAGCCCTTATCTCACTTCTAACCCAAATATTCATTTATTGACAAACACTCTCCTCTCCCTAAAATCCTCCCTTGAACATATCCGCCCCTCCGCATACACCTTGTCCCCTCAACATCGCCCCCAGCCACAGCCTGCCCTCCCAGCCTCTAACCATCCCATCCATAGTCTCAGTACTCCCAGCTTTTCTACCAATCCCACCCCTCAATTCTGCCAGCGTGAGTAACACGCGGCATCCTGTTCTTACATCCATCAGGCCAGAAGTGAAGAAAAAGAACCCACCTACAGATCGCCCTCCAATTCACTCTCCACCCCTCATGCGCTCCTTTCCCCCATCCCCACGGCCTTCACCTTTCCGAATATTCTGAGAAGACCAGCCACATGGCCCAGTGAGGGTGCTAATCATGACTTTAAGACGCAGGCTTCCAAGCCATCACCAAAGAAACCTCCCCCCGCTCCAATCCATTACACCTTCGCTTTACCCCAGCGGAAAACAAACCCCCATCCCCCAACTAGATACCCTATCCGGCCCCCCCTCCTAAACCTGCCCTCTTCGCTCGCCAAACAGCAGCAGATGAGCACATTTGGAATCCAATGGGGGGCGGGGGGGGCTAGGCCGTGCCATCAGAAACACGCGCTAGGCCCTCACCCGCTCCTACCTCACCCGCGTCCATTTGAGCTTCCACACACCACCAGTCCATAGAAGAGGGCCCTTCATGCAGGTGAAAGGGCACACATCAGAGTCCAGTCTTCATGCTGCTCAGGCCCCTTTAATCCACGATTCTCCCACCATGCCTAAGCCAACCGCCATGTCCTCTAGTATCTGACCACCTCTGGTAAAAAAGTGGTGCAACGACACCAGCCAGGAACAAGAAACGCCATATTTCAGTCCATAACGATAGTCATAATATCCAGACCCCACCGGAACACTTAAGTCCAGATCTCTCATAGCCATCTTTCCAGTTCTTTATAATTCCCCACGATCATTCAACTCACTCTTCTCTTCAGGCCCTTTACAAACTCCTCAGCTTTCAAGCTCCTAGAAGGAGTAGGTCGCACCCTCATGTTTGATTTTCAGCGTGGCGGGATACACCAGGAAGTTTTCCACCATAAGACCCCTCAACTGTGCCATCAGCCCATTGAAGGCCTTCCTTTTTTTCAGCAAACTGGCTGAGTAGTCCTCCGAGAGGAATAATCTGTGGCCCTTGTAGCTGAAGGTATCCTGGGATCTGTAAGCCCTCAATACTGCTTCTCGATCCTGGAAATTGTGAAAGCACATAATTATCTGGCGTGGAGGCTGATCCGCTGCAGGCCGTGGCATTACCACCCGATGTGCATGCTCCAGTTTAATCTTGCCATTTTTCGTTTCCAGCCCCAACAGTTCAGGTAGTATCCTGCTACAAAAATCCAGGGCGTCCTTCCCCTCCAGTTCCTCAGGGAGCCCCCTAAGACGCAAGTTTAACCTCCGATGATAATTTTCTTGGTAATCGTATGCCTCCTTAAACTCCTCAAGCTCCCTCTGTAAAGCACGAACTTGCCCTGGGACTGCTAATACTTCGTCCTCCAGTCTGGAGATTCTTTCTTCAGCCTCGCAGTCGAGCACTCTGCGCCTGCTGCTCCAGGACCCCCTGCTGTTTCCCATCCAACTTGTCCTCCAGCTTTATTAGGCGCAGTTCTAGGGCTGCAATCACTTGCCCTGTAAGCTCCTTTCCCAGAGCCAGGCCTGCATTTTCTCCTCCTGGGCCTGCCATCCCCTTTTTACCTTCGGTTTTCCCCAGTTGCCCGCTGACTTTTGGAAGACATAGAGGTCAGATACTCATCCATTAGTCTCTCCCTCACTCATCCACCGTTTTATTTGCTCCGGGGTGGAAAATTCTGTTTATTTATCTTTATTTTTTGTCTCTCGTCGGAGCCAGCGGGAAACGCGACCTCTCAGCTGCTCATTAGCGCCGCCTGACTACCCTTTTTAACAAATCATGGGAGGATGGTGTAGTACCTGAGGACTGGAGGAAGGCAGATGCAATTCCCCTTCACAAAAGTGGGACCAAGACGGGCAGGAAACTACATACCTGTCAGTTTGATCTGTGGTAGGGAAAGTGATGAAATCACTTCTGAAGGAAAGAATTGCTGAGTACCTAGAGGCCAGTGGGGCACAGGACCCAAGACGGCATGGGTTCACAGTGGGAAGGTCATATCAGAAGAATCTAATTGATTTCTTTGACTGGGTGACCAAAGTAGTAGACCTGGGAGGAGCTGTGGACATGGCCTACCTAGACTTTAGCAAGGCATTTGACACAGTCCCACACAAAAGATGAATAGTCAAATTAACCAGCCTGGGAGTGGGTCCCAGGGTGGTAACCTGGGTAAAACATTGGCTGGACAACAGGACACAGAAGGTAATTGTAAATGGAGTCCTCTCTGAAGAAAGAGGGATTACTAGTGGGGTACTGCAGGGTTCAGTACTGGGTCCAGTCCTTTTCAATGTCTTAAGTGACACTGCAGAGTGACTGGAAGGAAAAGTATGCCTCTTTGCAGATGACACAAAGATCTGCAACAGGGTTGATACACAATGAGGCGTGGAAAGGATGAGAAGGGACTTCGCAAGGTTGGAGGAATGGTCGGAAGTGTGGCAGCTAGGATTTGATGCCTAGTGGTGCAAAATAATGCACCTGGGAAACAGAAACCCAGGGGAAGATTACACAATGGTGGGGGAGGTAGTAACAACAACAAAAAAGGAAAGGGACCTGGGGGATTACCTTAAGGTTAGCAAGCATTGAGAGAAGGCAGTAGGGAGGGCTGGGGTTTACTGGGATGCATAGGGAGAGGCATCACCAGCAGAAAACAGGAAGTTGTTATCCCTCTGTACAGACAGCGAGACCCCATCTGGAGTACGGTGTCCAGTTTTGGAGACACCATCTCCACAAGGACAGACAGGATAGAGGCAGTCCAGAGGAGGGCAACTAAAATGGTGCATGGTGTGCAAGAGAAGCCATATGAGGAGAGACTAAAGGGCTTAATATGTGTACCTTGAGGAAAGGAGGGAGAGGGGGATGTGATGGAAACTTTGTACCTCAGTGGAATCAACAAAGTCCAAAGGGTAGCATCTTTCAGAAAAGACGTGCAAGAACAAGGAGACACAATTTAAAGAGATGATTGGGGGGTTCAGGGCAGTGTGAGTATTTTTCACAGAAGGTAGTGGATGCATGGAACAGCCTTACTGAGGAGGTTGTGGGGTCTAAAACTGGGAGAATTCAAAAATGCATGGGACAGACAGAAGGCAACCCTTGGGGGTAGGAAGAAATAGGCTGTTGGCTAACTAGGATCTGCATCTTATCCTGTAGGTAGGGAAATGGGCAGACTAGGTGGGCCAAGAGGTTCTTGTCTGCCATCAGTCTGTTTCTGTGCCCACCTCCAAAGGCACTGCTTGGGTAGTCTGCATATGTCAGAATACAGGTAAGGTTTCCTGGGGATAGAAGACATTACTTACCATAGTAATCCTGTTTCTTCCAAGGGAATCTTACTGTATTCTGAGCTCCCACCCTTCCTCCCCTTCTAGAACCTGGGGGCACTGCACTACAGCTTTATGGTGAACTCCTAGGCTGTTTGAGTCTTTGGGATAATGCCCATTATTGGAGGACAGTTAGGGGTTGGTAGTCTGACTTACTTTCGTTATCATTATTCTGTTTCAGACTAGCGTTAGCTTCCTGAGCAAGCTTCTTAGAATGACAGTTGATGGATTGCATACCAGGGACAGTGGTTTGAAAACGGAGCTCAAGCCTAGCATTCTCTCATTTGCATAGGTTCTATTGACCTTTTCAGCTCTAGGGCAGTACTATGGTGGGACAATACTACACATGTCAGAATACAGGAAGATTCCCTTGGAAGAAACAGGATTAATATGGTAAGTAATGTCTTATTGTATGCTTGTGAACATGAAGAACACCCAAAACGGTGCAGCCACTCTCATATGATTAGGCTCTACCACTGCATCATGAGTGGCAAGACTGCAGTGTTCCCAAGTCTAGGTGCGGTCGGGGTTGATCCAAGGACTGTAAACAAGCTGCCTTTGTGTGGTAACACCAGTATGGTGGGCAGTGTTTTTTGATTTTAAAGCAAAAGGAAATCTGAACTAAACTACCAGCTACAGTGTTTGACCAGTCTCAATCTGCTCCCCAAAAACAAAAATAAAGCTAGACACCAGGCCTAAGAGGGTTGACAGTGTCCCTTTAAAATGTTGCCATATGGTTTTCTATGAGACTAGTTACTGCAGCATGATTTCATTGGCACAGAGGTCCAAAGTAAAGTGGCACTAGATGTAGGTAGAAGGGGTGTGCATGATGGCTGGAACTTGGAACGCTTAAATGTTTTGTAATCAGAAAGATATGTGCTTTGTGACTTGGGTACTTATTTCCTGCCTGCTTCAAGTATTGATTGCCATCTGTGGGGTCTTGTATTCTCATGAGTTATGTTTGGCTTAATTGATTTCAGCTTTGCTTATGTAGCTTCATATGTTTTGGGAGGGGTGTTGAGAAGATGAAATGGAATTGGGGAGAGATGGGAAGTTAGGATCCCTCTGATGTTGAGCATGAACAAAATTGTAAATGCTGCTGAATAAGAAGGCACTTTTGTCTTGTAGAACTTCAGAGGAAGAGGAAACAACCGTCCTACAAACAGCAGACTCAGGGCTATAGCCAGTGGCAACAGAGAGTAAGTGGCATTTTCTGCCAGTTTTGCATATTTGTTGTATGTCAAAAAGAAGGCAGATTAAGTCTAATACATTTGTAATTCCATTAAATGTATGCTTCCCTTAATGTAGGATCCTACAAGACCAGAAATCTACTGGAGTAGTAGTAAAATTTGCAAAGGAGGGTGTTTTGTGTGTGTTCCTTGTGTTTTTGTTCCTGGTGTGTCCTTTATTTTTATTTATTTATTTAGTTTTTGTTGACCGGGTAAGTGCACTAGACAAATCCTGCCTATTTTCAGGCACGACCCGGGGGAGGGGGATTACAGATGAATGCCAACTGACCTTGAACCAGATTAAGCTGTTGGTATTTTTTTTTTTAGTGAATGAGGGAAACTTTGCCAGGACACCGGGGAAATTCCCCTACTCTTTTCGAAAAGATCCCATGGCACTTAAACATCCACCTGAACTACCACCAATCCAGGCAGATGGGACCTCACTTTAACGTCTCATTCGAAAGATGGCACCTCAGAACTGCAGCACCCCTCTCATGCTGCACTACAGTGTCAGTACTGGGATATTAACCCAAGTGCCAGATGTGGGAACTGAACCCACAGCCCTCTGATCTCCCGGCCTCAGAGGTGAGTGTGCTACCTACTGAGCCACTGACACTGCCTTCCCTTTGTTTGCCGTTTTCTAAATTAGCCTGCTAGCTGTGTGGCCCCTGGGCTCTTTAATTTTTTTCTTACAGTGCCTTCTGTCCCATGTGATGAGTCTGGGACCACTGATTCAGCACGTACTAGAAATGGGAGCCTGATGATCTTCCTGGACACAAGTCTCCACTCATTCACACTATTGGGATCTGCGCCGGAGGCACCAGGACCCATCGGGAGCAAACTTTTTGCTGGAGGGTCGGCGCCAGAGATGGCGCCATGAGGCACGGCACCTCAAGCCTCAGCTCACGCTGTAATGACTCTCGCTGTCACCCTCCAACCGCCTCAGTTCCTTTTTCTGTTGCCGAGTGCGCTTTCAGTGACGACTTCGCTTGCCCGCCGGGAGTCAGACTTTAACTAGCAGCATAGTTTTCAGTTTATTTTGTAATATTATCTCGTTACAGTATTGCTTAGTCTTATTTTAAAACTAAAAAAGTCGCAGCCTACTTTGACGGAGTCTGCCATGAGCAGGTCAGGTGACGGTAGGGAGACTTCATATGAAAGCTGTTCAGTCAGTCGGGCTGGGTCCAGTCCGCCGCCTTCTCCGGGGGGTCTGACAACGGTCAGTCCAATACCTGGGATGGTCGGTCTGAAGCATAAAATAAACTATCGCATTCTAGAAAGCACCTTTCGGCCTCGAGCTCTTGACCCTGGGTCTAAAAGAGAAGGCATCCTCGGTTTGCCCTCCTGATATGTCTCGCGTGGGCGTTCGGTTATCGGGCTAGTTGCTGTCCTCCTCTGAGTCACCAACCTCTGCTTCTGGTAGCCAGCGGCTTCGACATCGAAGTCCTACCCCGCCCGCAGGTAGGTCTTCAGATGAGCAGTTTCATCAGTGGGCCGCTCTTATGGAGCAATGGGCTCGGAGGTTAGTTCAGCTACCTGGCTCGGTCACTCGTGGGCTTTCGGGCTCATTGAGAGACCAGGTAGGGCGGTTGGACTTTCCTGGTCGCGCGGCACCTTCTTCGGTGCCGTCGACTCCGCGCTTAGGTGTCTCCCCCCCCACACATGGCTGCGGCGAGGGCGCCACACGATGCCTTTATCTCCTGCTCTTATTCCTTCAAAACCTGGTTTCGGAGTCTGAGGGTGTTTTGGCGCCGGTGGTGCGCTCGGCGTCCTCGGTGCCGTCTGGATTCGGCGCTGCATAGTCCCTCGGCATCGTTCTTGGTGCAGCGTGGTCCCTCACCGTCGTTCTCCGTCGTGAGCCTGCCTGGCGCCGGGGCTCTCGGCCCTCTGCTTTCAGACCTCTTCACTGCTTCCTTCTTCCTCTTCTGATTTTCATTCCTTTCCTGTCCATACAGTCCCTCCTGGACTGTCAGGAGATGACATTGAGCCTGACCCAGACCTTCGGTTGGGTGATGAAGTGGACGAAGCAGGATCTATCTCTGCTGCAGAGCCTGTGGTCGAGGACCTGTCATTTAAGTCTCTGCTGAAAAATCTTGAGTTCCACTCTTTCTCTTCAGACTAGACATCGATCCTGGGAAATTAAGACTCCAATACCTTCATGTTCTGGAGATCCCTACGGATTTGACTCCTCTGGTTCAGCCTTTCTTCAAGACGCTGCCTCAAATGGTATGGAATAATCCTGCTCTCACCCCTTCAGTGGCTAAATCCATAGATAGGAAATATTCAGCCCCCAAGGATTGTCCCATTTTGGCATCTCAAGCCTTTGCGGATCCTATTGTAGTCCTGGCAGAGAATAAGGTCGTCCTGCCCCAAACTTCTACAGCTCGACCTATTAACAAAGAATCTCGTAAGATAGACACCTTAGGTAAGAGGGTCTTTGCTGCTTCTACCCTAAGTATGCGTATTGCCAGCTACCAGGGCTATTTCTCACAGTATGAGTAAATCCTGTGGCACTCTATCAAGCAGATGGTTGAAGCTCTTCCGGAGTCTGATGCAAAGCTGGAGCTTCTTCAAACCATTACCAGAGGTATCGAATCTAACAACCAGCAGGTTAAAGCAGCCATGGATGCTTTCGACACTGCTTCTCGTTCAGCGGCTGCTGATATTTGCACCCGTCATTCCTGGCTGTGCACTTCGGGTTTCACGAATGACGCACAGCAGCAGGTAATGGCGTTGCCCTTTGGTGCATATCTTTTTGGTCCTCGGAGCAAGCTCTAGAAGCTACTCAAAAGACTAGGTCAGCCATTAAGTTGGCTCGACCCCCTCCTGCCCCCTTTCGAGGGCATGTCAATAAACGTCAGTTTCATAATCGTCAGTCCTTGCGAGGTAGAGGCGGTTTCCATAAAAAACAACCTGCCCACCCTCAAAGATGCAACAAAGCGCAAGGGCCCAAAGCGCCCAGCGCTACCTTATGAATGTCTGGCCCAAGTCGCATCTCAGCTGCCCGAGGTGGACTTTTTCTCTCCGTGGGAGGTCGTCTGATGTACTTCACCCCCGGATCGTCCTCCCAAGCGGGCTGTCGACCCTTCAGTCAGACGTTCTTGCCGCCAAGATTCAGGGCCTGCTGAGCAACAGGGCAGTAGAAGTGGTGCCGCTGCATCAACAGAACACGAGTTTCTACTCCCATTACTTTCTGGTTCCAAAGAAGTCTGTGGGTATGCGCCCCATTCTGGATCTCAGAAAGCTAAACAAATTTCTCCCCAAGGAGAAATTCAAAATGATTTCTCTGGGAACCCTGTTACCTTTGCTTCATCAACACGACTGGCTAGCCTCCCTAGACATGCAGGATGCTTACCAGCACATTCCTGTTCACCCGAGGCATCACAAATTCCTGAGGTTTGTGGCTCTGGGACAGCATTATCAGTTCAGAGTCCTGCCCTTTGGGCTATCCTCGGCGCCGCGGGTTTTTACAAAGTGTTGTGCAGTTCTCGCAGCGCACCTCAGAAAGGTCGGGATACAGGTGTTCCCTTATCTGGACGATTGGCTTCTAGCAAGCCCTTCCAGGCAAGGGACTCTGGACGCCGTAGACACGGCTTCTCGCCGCCTTACATCCATGGGAGTTCTGCTGAACCTCAAGAAATCGCAACTGCAGCCCTCCCAGAGGCTCCTTTTTATAGGTACTCTTCTGGACACCTCCTGTGCGAAGGCTTTTCTTCCAGAAGACAGAAGGAATGATATCCTTCAAATGGCCCGTCACATCGGGGAGAACACCTCAGTTACTGCTCTCTCGATGCAACGGATGCTAGGCCTCATGGCTTCCTCAGTGTTCACTGTTTCCCTAGCACGTCTGCACATGAGAACCACTCAATGGATGCTCAATACTCAGTGGTCCCCAACCACTCACCCGCAGTCCTATCTCATCATCAAGGTGACAGAACCTTTAAAGAGGTCACTCACCTGGTGGTCTCAAGAGAACAATCTCCTGGAGGGGTATCCCTTTGCTCCTCTGGACCATCAGATCTCCATTACCATGGACGCATCCCTAATGGGGTGGGGAGCTCACTGTCAGGCTCTCCACACTCAAGGTGCGTGGACTCGAGTAGAGTCCCAACTTCACATAAACGTCCTAGAAATGAGAGCCGTCCTTTATGCGGTCTGAGCTTTGAAGGACATTCTCTGTCACAAGAACATTCTCCTTCAAACGGACAACAAAGCAGTGATGTATTACATCAACAAGCAGGGCAGTGCTCATTCTTACCCCTTATGCAGGGAAGCAATGAGGGTATGGGAATGGTGCTTGGAGCACAAGGCTCTAATTCAAGCGGTCTACCTGCCAGGTATTCAGAAAGAACTGGCAGACCGTCTCAGCAGAACAGAGACGGACCCTCACGGGTGGTCTCTCGACTCAACCATAGTTCAGTCACTATTCAAAGAGTGGGGAACTCCAGACCTGGACCTTTTTGCATCCCCACTCAACGCAAAACTGCCCCTCCCCTGCTCCAGAAATCCAGGGCCTGGCATTTTCTGTCAGGATGCGTTCAGGCTGCGGTGGACAAAACGCTTTCTTTACGCCTTTCCACCTCTTTCTCTAATTCAGAGAGTACTCCTCAAGTTCGAATCCCAGGGGGACAAAATGATCCTCATTGCTCCCTTCTGGCCTCGACAGCTGTGGTTTCCACTTCTCAACAATATGTTGGCAGTTCCTCCGAGACCACTTCACCTACAGATGAACCTTTTGACTCAGGGGCCTGTGGTCCACCCCAGCCTGAGATCGCTTCACCTTGCCACCCGGGTGGGTGGGAGGAGCCAGCTTGAAGACTTCCGGCGGGATTTGGAGGGGGAAGGGACAATGCCAGACAGTGTGGATGAACAACATATACCACTCCTAGAACTACTGTTACAGGTGAGTAACCTGTTCATTCTTGGAAACTGTGCAAAGCAAAATTCAAAATAATGCAAATTAATTGGCACAAGGTAACAACTGACCCATTATATAGGCTGCAGAAAAGCACAAATACAAAGGCTAAGCAGAGTGATACTAGGAGCAAGAGTAGGAGAGCAAATTGGTCCCTGAGAAGGTGTTTAAGAGCAGAATAAAACTGACAGAGAAAGCAATCTGACTCATGGAGGTATTGCAACAAGGTAAATAGATTCCTAAAGTCAGAAGTGTGGAGCAAGTAGGCTGGCCTGGGGAGGGGTTTAGAGAGGAGAATAAGTTCAGTAAAATGAGAATAAACTACTGTATGCACTTCATTGTATTCTTTCTGTAATGTGCAAAGTATGATAGTTCTAACTATGGGGAGGGGGCTCGAGATCTTTTCCAAGGCTTGGGGAGGTTCACTGACAGTGTGAGAACTCCTGGTTTAGACGCATAGGTAGCTTAGAGGATATTGACCACTCTCCGGACAAGGAGTCCAAGAATATGGACCATTCTGCCTGGAAGGTGTATTGGGCATCCTTGGGCCTTCGTCTGGCCAGCTCGGCAGTGATCATGGCACACTTCTCTCGCACCCTCTTGGGGTTGCTAGATGAAGTCCTCCTTCATCTCCCAGTGGACATGCAGACCACGGTTAAGCAGGTCCGTGACCAGGGCCGTGCTGTTGCATAACAGCAGCTCCAGACAGCTTTGGATATTGAGATTCCTGTACCCGCCCACTGGCTGCAGTGGCCAGTCGCAGAGGGCCTGGCTAAAGTTATCCTCTTTCCTGGCAGATACTCAGCACAGGTTAGCTGACGTGCCCTTCCTTGGCACCTATCTCTTCAGTCCGGGAGTGCAGGCCACCTCCAGCGCATAGAGCAGTCCGATGCCACTTCTGCAACGGGTTCTTCGGGCAAGAACCAGCAGAAGCGCAAGAAGCCTTTTCGGCACTCTTCTCCTGTGGTTAGACAGCCCTCCTTCCAGGGAGGTAAGCAGCAACAGCAGGCTCAAGCTTGGCACCCTAGGACCAAGCAGGGTCCTCAACAGCCCCACAAAGGAGGTTGAGGTGCTGGTCCAGGAGCCGCCGCCTCCTCCTGTAAGCCTGCTCAGTGACGGGTCGGGGGTGGCCACCCCTACACCTGTCACGCCAGTTCTGGGTGGTCCTGTGGGGGGCCCGCTCCACCACTTTCTTTCCACCTGGTCCGGTATCACTTCGGACAGGTGGGTCAGGGACTGCCTCTAGAATTCGAGCAGTACCCTCCTTGAGTCAAACAGTGGTGGAATTCAAGTATGCATGTGACAGTCATAAGGCAATTCTAGGGGGTTGGGGTAGGAAGAAGTAGGCTGCTGGTTAACTAGGATCTGCAGCTTATCCATTAGGTAGGGAAATGGGCAGACTGGGTGGGCCAAGCGGTCCTTATCTGCTGTCAAATTCTATGTTTCTATGTTTCACACTTGGCTCCTGAAGAGGTAGAAGCAAACCGGTTCAATGTGTCTCGGAGTTTCAGATATTTTTCTGGCTGCACGGAAACCAGCCACTAGGAAAACTTACACAGCCAAATGGAAGCGTTTCTCGCTCTGGTGTGCAAAGTCCTCTTTGAATCCTTTTTCCTATCCACCGAATAAAGTTATGGAGTACCTCTTAGACCTCTCAAATTCAGGCCTACAGTACTCTACAGTCAAAGTTCACCTTTGTGCCATTTCAGCTTATCATGAGCCAGTACATTCCTTGTCACTGGCTCAGTTACATGTGGTTAAGAGGTTTTTTAAAGGAATTCTGCTTACCAGACCTCCTACAAGACATCCAGTTGCAGCCTGGGACATCAATCTTGTGCTAGATATGCTCACTCGGAAACCTTTTGAACCTCTGGCTACCTGTGAGCTAAAATTTCTCACTTGGAAGACTGCCTTCCTAGTGGCCATTACCTCAGCCCGTAGGGTCTGTGAGATACATGCCCTGGTCACAGACCCTCCGTATACTGTTCCATAGGGACAAAGTAGTTCTTTGTACTCATCCTAAATTTCTTCCTAAGGTTGTCAGAATTTCATCTAAACCAACCTTTGGTCCTTCCCTCTTAACTGCGAACTTCCAAAATGGAGGGGCGTTCTCTTCATTCTTTGGAGCGTTAAGAGAGCCTTGCGTTTCTGTCTGGATAGAACCAAGGACTTTCGCATAAAGCCTAGCAACTATTCGTTCCCTTCAGCGAGACCCAGCTGGGTCAACCTGTCGCTATCAGATGCATCTCAGCATGACTAGAGGCATGCCTTAACCTGTGCCATGGAATAGAAATGGTGAAGTTGGAGGCAGGGTTTACGCTCACTCTACTAGAGTGGTGGCGGCATCCTAGCGGAGGTCGCATATTGCCATTGCAGATATTTACAACCACGTACCTGGAGCTCAGTGCATACTTTAAACATTATGCACTAGATGTCCATGCCAGACGACATTCTTCCTTTGAGAGCCATCCTTAATGGACTTCTGTCTTAGAAACGTGAGCTCTTGGTCTCTCCTGCCGCCCTCTCGGGGTTATTAGCTCGGTACTCTCAGTGGTGTGAATGAGTGGTGGAGACTTATGTCCGGGAAGATATGAAAATTCCGTGCCTACCGTAATTCTTGATCTTCTTGGACGAGGTCTCCCACTCGTCTGCCGCCCTCCCTCTGTCCCCGAGCTCACCTCTGTTGTTGGTCTTCATTCCCTCAAATCTTTAGGCTGTGAAGACTTTGTTGACCCTTCCTATATGGGTCGTCCTGACTATCGTATGTCCGGTTTTAGGTTAAAGCTACCTTCTAGGTTAGTTACGCTGCTCCTTGGTAAAAAGGTACTGAGGCGGTTGGAGGGTAGATGCCGAGATAGTCATTACAGCGCTGAGCTGAGGCTTGGTGTGCAGTGCCTCGCGCGCCATCTCCGAGGCCGACCCTCCAGCAAAAAAGTTGGCTCGATGGGTCCTGGTGCCTCAGCGCAGATCCCAATAGTGTAAATGAGTGGTGGAGACTCGCCCAAGAAGATCAAGAATTACGGTAGGTATGTCATTTTCATTTCTGGCCTCCACTGATGGCTCTGATTGAATATTTTTGTTTTCGGTCTAACCAGCAGGAGTAAATGCTTTGCCTTTAAAACTGTTATACTATGCACAGCTGTGAAAAGCACACAAATCACCCCAGAACATCAGTGCTGTAAGTAGTAGACTAGTTGTTTTCTAACAGAATAACCCAGCCTGTTATCCCTCAGGTATTTGCTAAACTGTAAATGTAGCCATTGGTGCTCACTGGATAAGGAAAGTTACTTAGAGAAACTACACCCACTTAAAATTGTTTTTCAGATTAAATACTTTTGACCCAGAGGCTCTTTACAAAGGTTCCACGTCTGGATAAAACAGTATACACAACAGCAGTAATCACAACAGTCGGAGAACAGTCATAGCAATAAGTGTTTTTACATTACAACTTTAGCAAAAAAAAATTAGGAAGTGAGAAGTAGCCAGATGTGGCCTTGTTTTAAGGCTGAGGGTGAAGAAAGGGGCAAATGTGAGGGTTGGGTAGGGGATGGGAGGGCACAGGTTACTAGGGGTGGCAGAATTGACGGAATGGAAGGGGAGTTGGAGGCAGGGTGGAGTGGAAAGGGGGTGGAGGGGAAGAAAGTGGGTAAGTAAAGAGCAACTAGTGAGACGGGTAGGTAGGGATGGCATGGGTTACTAGGGTGAAAGACATTGGGGTACTGAGGCGGGGAGTCTGGAAGTGAAGGAGTGGAGGGGAAGAGGAGGTTAACTGCAAATGGTGCAGGGGTAGCAAATGGTGAGGGGGTGTACAGGGGTGGGGAATGGGGCACAGGTTACAAGGGTGGTAGATGACAAAGAGGGGGATTTGGTGGAGGAGAAATGTTTAGGCTGTAGGGGCTGCTGTAAACATGGAGGAATGGGGGGGCCTTTGGCTTAGGCGAAAGGGTGGAAATAGCTTACAGATGGCAGTCACTGCTGCTGAGTGCTGTGAGGTGTTGGCAAAGATTCTTCTGAAGGGGCCGATCTTGGGTTCATCCACGACTGCAGAGTGGAGGTCGTTGAGCCAAGTGGGTGCCTGGTATGTGAAGGATGGCTGTTCCTGGGAAGTGCTACAAAGAGGACTTGATATATTTGTCTTGTCGTGCTTAAAGTTCAGTGTGTATTGGCCGCAGGTTTAGAGTTTCTGCAAGACCGGAGGGGTTTGGCCAAGGCAGGTTTTTTCACTGAGACGGGTCTGGTCTTGTAAACTTGCTGCTGTGTCAACAGACAGCTCTTTTCGTGTAGCTGTTGGGGATATTTATGATGGTTTTAGTTTTTTCACTGTTCGTACTAGTCCCTACACTATGTTGGGTCTTCATTTTTTCTGCTTGTTGAAATTTCGCTGTTTCAGAGAGCTGCGTTGGCATGAGAACGTGTATCAACACCCTTTAGACTCCACAGTATACCTTTTCGCTTAGAGTTCAACAAAACAAGTTTCAGCAAGGTGTAAAATACCACATTTACCTTAAGTTAGCTTTCAAGACTGTCCTGAGTTGTAATGCAGCATCTTCCCTTGTCAGTCTTCACCATTCATTACGGCTGGGTGTAAGCCGGATGGGCGCACCTGCCGTGGGAGCTTTTTTGGAGGAGGAGTCTGCACAGACACCCATATGTATGATGCACTGCATGGGACAGCCGTTGGGCACCTCCTCCATCCTAGTTTCTCCCACTGTCAGAGGCCGCACCTGTTGCGCGGTGACAGTATTTTTATACGCCATTAGGCCTTGACAGTTTTGGCTGCTCCTTCATCCCAGTTCTCCATCCCGACACCGTTAAACCAGTAAGACCATTCTTTCAACAGCGCGGGATCTTTTGCTTATTATTGGGAGGCAGTATGCACAGTGGTTTGACTCTGAGCTGCAAATCTGGAGACCTGGGTTTGAATCCCACTGCCCCCACTTGCATATTGTGACCCTGAGCAAGTCAAGTCACAACTTCCTGTGCTCCCAGGTCACACCTGCAAACAAGCTTTCAGCTTAGTGTGTTTCCTGGTTAAACAGTTGGGGAGGTGGGGATTGTTTAATTTTGCATCCTGTCCTGGAGGGCGGGTGGAGGCTGCCAAACCTAAATCTAAAGCGGACCGTGCCCCCAATGCGTTGCTGCCCTGTGGCTGGTGTTTCTCACTTACTGACCGGCATGATGTTGTTTGGGTGCCTGGGACCCAACCATGATATGGACCACTGCGATGCCTGTTTCTCCATGGACGATTCTCTTGGAAATCCGTGCATTTAAAGTCGGTGGGGCTCCGCCGACTTACAGTGGACGTTGCCCGCGGGCCTCCCAAGCCAGAACTTTAGACCCATCCTCCAGGTCTATATGGCCCGCGGAGGAGGAGGCCTCCTCCACTTCCTGCCTTGCCAAGGAAGAGGCTCCCTCTGTGGCACTGGAGTGGCACGATTCCTCCCGGCGTCACCTACAGAGGTGCAGGCTCCTCTGGTGTCGCAGCCTACGGTTGCTAAGTTTGGCACTGGCAGACCTTCTGTACTGCTGTGCTGTTCAAGAACCTGGGGCTGGTGATTGGGATGGCACTGTGAGCAACACTGCACGGGTCTCTGTGCCGCTTGCAGTGCCCTGTCCTGTAGCGGACCATTCACTGTGCCCTTGCAGGAGCTCTCCTGGGGTCTCTAGCCTGGAGGTCCTTCTGGCTATTCGGAGGGGGACAACTTGATTTGTACCCAGACTGGCGGCCTGACTCTTTGCAGTATGAGGACTCTGTGGGACGTGGCATCCATTGGCCCCATCCCGGAATATGTTGCCAACAAGGTTCCTTCAGCTGGGGGTGGCCTTGGATCCCTCGAGGGTGATGACTCTGAACTGGGTGTCCTCTTCTGCGGGGGCCACGGCAGCTGCCATTTTTGGTGCTGCTGCAGCTCCTCAGGAGGGGGTAGGGACCCCTGCTTCTTTTGTCTCTTTTATGGGGACCTGGGACCCCTATGCTGGCCTCTGAAGAGGGCTGCCTCAGAGTCCAAGGGGTTGAGAGACCGGGACGAGGGGCGGCGACACACTCACCACTTTGCAGGGGGTGGGGAGGAGTCTCAGCGATGAGCCTGCCTCTTCCTGGGGGCACCCTTGGGTGACAGTGCAGAGTATTGCCCTTCTGGACTCGTGCAGCCCCAGACACGTCACAGGGAGACCCTCTTCTGGGTTCTTCTGGATTTTGCCTTCTGACTTTCTTCCTTGCAACCGTGCCGATCTCCGGGCCCCAGTCACGGTGGCATGGTCCCCTGGATCTTGGAGGCCAGGCACTTTCTCTTAGTTGCCCTTCATCCATTCCTCTGCAGACCCCCCCTTTTCCAGGCAATGTGGGTCCTACAGGACCCTTAACCTGGGAAACATTCAGGGCTACTGCGGCGGCCTTTCCTTCCTGTGTTAAAGCCATGGACGAACAGGTCTTATGCCTGTCTCCTCTCTTCCCCACCGGCCGCAGGAGTCCTCCACCTCATCTCCCTCTTCTGAGGAAGAGGAACTTTCTGTCCACCTGTCCTCGGACGCTGATATCACTGAATATCAGCAGATCTTGCTTCGAGATACAACTCTTGCAGCAGGTTACACCATTAGGACTGAAGCCGTCAGGCGCCAGGACCCCACGGAAATTTTCTAGCTAGCAGTCTTCAGCAGGGACTGCCTGACGTCGGTCCCGCCCCTGACGTCGGGCGTAGTACATAAGGAGGCGGTCCTCCCACAATCCCCAGTTCTTTTCCCGCCGTCGACATCTCAAGCATCTGCTTCTGTCTCTTTCTAGAGTACGACTTAGAACTACGACGTCCTCTCTTATACGAATTTGAATTCATCTGATGTCCTCTCCAAACCTTCCTCTGGAAGGTCCCCTATCGAAGTGTGCCTGCGGCAAACAGATCCCCTTCAGGGATCCTCACTCTGCCTGTGCGTTGTCTAGGCCCAGAACACGACACCAAGGCCTGCTCCTTCTGCCAGGGCTTCAACAGTTGCACCAGGATCTGCTGCCAGAAGGCCCTTCAAACATTTCTCTTGGAGGAGAGACTAAAGACCATGGATAGGGAACCTTCCTCCAGGGGGAGTCGTCGGGGAAGACCCACAAACACTGGGAAAAGCACCGGGAGAAGGAAAGACCCAGGTCTCCGGCTCGCGGTCGGACCGCTCTCTCTCCAGGGCTCAATCTGCCTCCCCCGGTTCAGGTCAGATCCTCCAGCGGCTCCTCCTCTCTGCAGCCTCTCAAGACTTCTAGGCCGTCTGCTGCATCCACTCCTTCTAAGGCCTCGTCCAAGTCCGGGGAGCGCCACAAATCTTCCTCCTGCCGTCGGGACTCCGACGCCAGGTCGGTGTCCCAGCCTCCGCATGGGTCGGACCTGGTCCCTCGTAAGACTAAGGAGCTGACATCCCTAAAACAGATGCCAGACCCAACGTCGGCCAAGCATCACCGGCACTCCTAGGAGCCGACGACAGCAAGACACCCGCGCTGGGCTAGGCGACGCCTCCCTGGGGCGCTCTGTTAGGGGACCAACGCCGGCTATCTAGAGAGGACTACACCACTGGCCGCCAGCTGACGCCTGTCAGAAGGAATTATCGGAGGAGGATACCACTTAGCCCGAGGACCAGGCGGGCGACACCGAGTCATCTGATTCCCACGGAACCGACCCGGCGACAGGCCACCGCACCAGCCCGCCCTACTCCTTCACTGCTCACGCCCAAGGGGCCGGTAGGATCGTCACCAAACCCCAAGGAGCCAACACCTCCTCCTAGGGGCAGATCATCAGATAGACCTCCCTCAAGATCCACTTCAGGGTCACTCAGCCCTATGAGACCCAGACAACACCGTACACCACGCCTGCGGAGGATTCCAGATTCAGACACCTCAGGGTGCTCCAGTTCTCCTTCTCCCATCAGCATTCCCTACCCAGGTCTCCTCCGGATGATTCCTCCTTTGCGAGATCATGAGGCACATTCAGGAGAATATGGGGTGGGATGCCAAGAGCTTGACCTCAGGAGACCCGCTGCCCGTTGCCTTCGCAGAAAGACCCAAAGCCTGTGGTAGTGCCATCCTCAGTGGACACCTTTGCGGACTTCACCAAGGCTGCGTGGAAGCGCCCGCATTCGACTCCGGCAGTGCCGAAGAAGGCTGACCACCTATACAGGGCCCCAAGGGAGGACCAGTATCTGGCAAACCATCCTCTGGCCGATTCCCTAGTCATCACTGCCTCGCATGACCGGTCCGAGACCTCAGCACACAGCCACCGGACCCGGATAGGCGCACGTACGCGGCTGCGACTTGCGCCATCAAGTCTTTGAATTATCTCACCCACATGGTTCAGTTCCAAAACGTGCTGTGGGAACAGGGACAGGACCTGGTTGAGAAGATGCCCGACGGTGGTCAAAAGGAGGAGCTCTTGACCCTCCTCCGTACGGGTTCGGATGTGGGGACCCAGGTGCTCAGAGCCGCATATGACTCTGCGGACTCTTCTGCCAGAGCTGCAACCTCAGGCGTGTGTCTCCGGAGACGCTCTTGGCTCAGTGTCTCCGGTTTTACCCCGGACGTCCAGAAGAACATTCTAGACATCCCTTACAAGGGTGAAGTCCTGTTTGGTGAAGCCTCCGAGAGGGTGATCACCAAACTTTAGGATGCAGGGAAGGCAGTTAGATCTGTCCAGGCCATGTACAGATCTTGACCTAGTTCCTTCAGAGGAACCAGTCGCTTTCAGAGCCGGACACAGAGGCAACAACCACGCTCCGGCCAACAGCAGAGGGCTCTTACCCGGAAAGCCCAGGCAAATTCCTCCCCAGGCAGAGGCCAACGAGCCGCAAAGTCGGCCCAGCCTCGCGGGATCAAACGCTGCCACAGCATGACTCCTTCCCGCCCCCGCCCTCCTCAAGATAAATGGGAAATGAAGGTCGGGGTCGATCGCACGCCACCTGCCAGGGTGGCGGGCCGATCACCACCGACAGGTGGGTGCTGCAATTGGTCAAAAAGGCCACTATATAGAATTTGTAGGCAGCCCACCCACAAGACCTCTCCTGCTTTCCGCTGCTTGGGTCAGCGCCCTGTTTATACAGCAGGAAATGCTCACGCTTCTGGACAAGGAAGCCTTAGAGCATGTTCCAGAGAACCAGAGGGCTAGGGTGGTATTCTCACTTCTTCCTGGTTCCAAAGAAAACAGGGACCTCGGTCCAATTCTGGACCTCAGCGACTTCAATCTTCGGTCGCTATAAACGCTCTCGCATGGTGACCCTTCCGGGTCTAATTCCCATGCTGAAACGGGACGGCGCTTCTGGCGCTTTTGATCACGTAAGGATGCCTACCTGCATATTCCCATTGCTCAAGCGCACACAAGATTCCTGCGCTTGAGTTCCAGAGCCACCATCACGTTCCGAGCTCTTCCTTCGACTGTCATCGCACTTCGCGTTTTTACAAAGTGCATGGCGGTCGTAGCGGCGTCTCTTAGGAGACAAGGCCACTACATGTTCCCTTACCTGGATGACTGGCTTCTCATGGCTCCCTCCCAGGAGGCACTGACTGCCATTCACCGCACCCAGTCCCTTTTCCAATCACTGGATATCCTCATCAATTACGAGAAGTCTCTCCTAGTACCGTCCCAGAAACTACAGTTCATCGGAGCAGTTCTGGACACCATCTGAGGGAAAGTCTTTCTTCCCTGAGACAGAGCGGAACACATTAGATCCCTCATCAGGGACCTGTCGGTGAGGAAGACCGTCCTGGCAAGACTGGTCCTTCACCTGCTTGGACATATGGCTGCGGCCATTGCAACAGTCCCAATGGCACGTCTCCACATGCGGGTAACCCAGTGGATGCAAAGGGTGCAATGGGACCAAAGGCAAGACCGTCTGCAGCAGCCAATTCGAATCACGAATGCCGCAATTCGGGATTGGTAGTGGTGGCTAGATCCGGACAATCTCTCCGCGGGGGTTCCCTTCACTGCGCCTTCTCCAACTGTGACTCTCTCCTCAGGTCTCTGGTGGGGAGTACACCTAGACGGGGTGAGGTCTCCGGGCACATGGACAGCACAGGAATCTCATCTCCACACCAACATTTTGGAGATGGGGGTGGTTCTTTGCGCTCTGTAAGCCTTCCAGTTGGAGATTCCACCAGGTACGCTCCTGTTAAAAACAGACAATACTGCGGTGATGTATTACCTCAACAAACAAGGAGGCACTCACTCCTACCCTTTGGAGGAGGCCATGAGACTGTGGGAGTGGTAGTGAGTGCAGCATGGCGCAAACCTAATTGCAGTACACATCCCAGGAGTGGACAGTACTGTCAGTTTGGGTTGCTCTCAGGCCAGATTCCACAAGTGGGAACTTCTATAGGAGGTGGCAGAGGATCTGTTTCACAGATGGGGCACTCCAGAGTTAGACCTTTTCGCATCCCCATCCAACGCAAAACTGCCTAATTTTTGCTCGCTAGATCCAGGGCCTGGTGTTTTCTGGCAAGACGCGTTGTCCCTCTCCTGGACGGGCAGATTCCTGTATGCCTTTCCTCCTTTCCCGTTGATCCAGAGAGTTCTTTTAAAACTCGAGGAGCAAGCACGCCATTTTGATAGCTCTTTCTGGCCCAGACAAATTTGGTTCCCGCTTCAGCCAGCTATCCCAGGAACCTCCACTTCCTTTGCCAATCGGCTCCATCTGCTGTCTCAGGAGGAGGGTTCATTAGTCCATCCAGACTTGCGCTCCTTGAACCTGCACGCTTGGCTCCTAGAGACATAGCCATGTTGCGATACGAGGTCTCGCAAGAAGTGGCATATACTTTCTGCCGCCAGAAAGCTGGCAACCCATGCAACGTACACCATGAAATGGCGCAGATTTTGCTTGTGGGCTCAAGTGCGCAGTTTTTCGCAGTTAGAATGTCCTGAAAAGCTGGTTTTGGATTACCTGCTTTCCCTTTTTCATTCAGGATTGGCTTACTCCTCGATTAAGGTGCACCTTTGTGCTATTTCGGCTTATGCCCCCCATAGGCCATCGGATGGTGGCCCAGTTGGACACTACTTGTGCCTTTTTAAGGGGACTTCTCCACCTTAGGCCGTCCATTAAGGATCCAATTCCTCCTTGTGACTTGCCCTTTGTCCTGGAGCAGCTTATGCTGACAGTTTGAACCTGCCACAGATTGCGAGCTACATTTTCTGTCGTGGAAAACGCTATTTTTAGCTGCGGTTACTTCGAGAAGGATCTCCGAATTGCATGCACTAATGTGCAAAGAGCCTTATTTAGTTTTCCATCAGGACAGGGTATCCCTGAGGACAAATCCAAAGTTTCTGCCTAAGGTGGTTTCAGCACTCACCCTTAATCAGGATATTGACTTACTAGTGTGTTTCCCAAGGTACACCAACCAAGGAGAAGCCCTTCTGCACACCCACGACGTGCATCGGTGCCTCAGATATTATCTGACCGGAACCAAACAGTTTCGAAAGGCAGATCAACTGTTCCTCTCATTTGCCGTTAGAATGAAAGGAGCTCCTGTCTCCAAACAGTCTCTCTCGAGGTGGCTCATCCAGTGCATCACTTTCTGTTATGACAAGTGCAACAAACCCTTACCGGGCGCAGTCAATGGTCATTCCACTAGAGGGGTAGTCACTTTTGCGGTGTTAAAAAAACGTCTCCACCTTAGCTATTTGCGCTGCAGCCACTTGGAGCTCTGTGCATACCTTTATCAGGCATTACATCCTGGACATTGCATCGAGGCGAAGAACAGGGTTCAGCCTAGCCGTCCTTCAGGGACTTCTGTCCTAGGCTCAAGTTATATGGAGACTTCTACTTTTTCTCCTCCCTGTGGCGTAAGATTGCCACTACTGCTTGGAAATCGGTCCTAATGGTGTAACCTGCTGCAAGAGCTGTATCTCTAAGTAAGATACTACAGTTACATAAGAACAGTATATCCTCTAACAGCTCTTGCAGCAGGTACCTTCCTGCCCACCATCCCCCTTTTGGAGGTAGGTTGTAGCCAAACATCCATCTTACGGGAGGGGACGTTCTGACTTCAATCTTGGCCATCTGGTGGCGGATCTTCGGTCTCATCTTCTAATGTCATCCAGCGGCCGGGAGTCTCCAGCGGGAGAACTGGGGATTGTGGGGGGGACCGCCTCCTTATGTACTACGCCTGACGGGCGGGACCGACGTCGGAGGCGGTCCCAGCTGAAGACTGCTGGCTAGAACATTTCCGTGGGGTCCTGGCGCCTGACTGCTTCAGTCCTAATGGTGTAACCTGCTGCAAAAGCTGTTCTCGAAGATCTACTGTTACGGTAAGTTCTTGCGTAACTGTACTTTCCTTTCGATGCTGGTTACGGAGCTCCATATTTCTCTTGTTCGAGGGGACAGTACTGAGCAGCAGACGCATGCTTTCCTTGGTGAATTCAGCGTTTGCCACCTCGTGATGCCTTCCTGGCCCATCCCTTTCCAGGAAGCGTCTATCCACACCGGACAGTCTCCAGCCACCCCTTCTCCGGCCCAGGCAGACTGCAGGAGACTGTATTGTGCCCCAGGTGTCTCTAGGTTCCCTGCCTCACCCACCTTCAGGTGTGTAGTCCCTAGACACTCCCTCCGGGCCTTGGTGCCTGGCACATGACCAACCCCTGGATCAGGATTCTGTTCAATTCGACCAGTGAGGGCGAAGAGTTTTCTCTTCGGCTCATGTGTTAATGTGCACAAGTTCGCATCAGGCACACCACGCTGCCTATAACGGGCATCTGTGGTTTATGCTAGCCTTGGCCCTAGCATCACTGCCTGATGCAGAGTAATCTAGAAAAGCCATTACCTGCTCTGCTCAAGGTCTGGAACTGACAAGGCATCAAGCAATGGCATCTTATGACGCCAGTGTGGTGGCTTCCAGACTAGCGGGGACAGCGATCTGCAGTAGGCAGATGGCATGACTTCATCTATCCAGATTCACCCATTGCCCGGCATAGGGTGACCACCTCCGCCTTCCGGGGGACCAGTCTATATTCCTGTGGGGCAAGGAGGCTTCTTCAGGGGTGCCCTCCATCCCCCTGTCCATGGGGGACACAGCCTTAGACTTGCTTAGTCTAGTATGGCTAGGGTCTCAGCCTGTCCTGCTCCTCACCAGTAGGAGGCTGAGGGATCTGTTCCCTCAGAGCTGTACTGGTCCCCTTCAGGGGCTTGTAGTCACCAACAGTAATGAATAGTGAAGACTGACAAGGAAGATATGAAAATTACGTACTCACCGTAAGTCTGGATCTTCTGTTGTATCTTCCATTCATTACTGATTCCCACCCACTTTCCCCTCATAGGCCTCAATTCTTAGGAGTTTCCTCCACCCTGCTCGCCCTCCCCCCTCCTTGAGGCCAGTTGGGGGCTGAGTCCTCCTGGTACCTCAGAGCTCTCTGATCTTCGAGAAACTACTCTTGCAGCAGGTTACACCATGAGGACTGAAGCTGGCAGGCACCAGGACACCATAGAAAAATTCTAGCTAGCAACATCCAGTGGGGGACCGCCCCAGACGTCTGGCATCATATAAAAGGGTTGGTCTCCCAGCATCCATCAGTTCTCTTCCCACCATCGACTCTCTAGCATCGGCCTCATGGATACCTCTAGCAGACTAACGAGACTCTAGCTTGTAATTTTGTTACATCACCTGCATATGTCTTCTTCTCATACTCCTATCGAAGACACCCCAGTGTGCTTGTGGAAAGCAGATCCTGTTTATGATAGGCACACTGCTTGTGTGCAGTGTCTAGGCCCGGAGCATGACATTGAGGCCTGCCCCATTTCACAGCAATTTAACAGCAGGACCAGGATCAGCTGCCAGAAAGCACTTCAGAGGTTTCTCCTCAAAGAAAAATTGAAAGCCATGGAAAAAGACCCTTCCTCCAAGGGGCAGTCTTCCCACCATAAATCTGGGAAACACCGTGAAAAGCACCGGGACAGGGATAGGGACAGATCCAGAGTCAGGCCCCTGATTCCAGGGCCAGCTCCACGAGGTCAGAGATCCCTCTCCCGGGCTTGGTCTCAGCCCCCTCTGGTGAAGGTACGTCCTTTGGGAGGCTCTAGCACAGTCTCCCTTCAGCTTCGTAAGGCTAAATCCAAGGAGTGCCGGTTCTCAGACTCGGCAGCCAGGCCAGAGGCCTCGGACCAGTATAAGTCCAAACCGTCCCCTGAGGCGGGAGCCGACTCATCAGACCGACGCTGGGACACTGATCACCGATCTGTCTCCCAACCTCCGAGAGGGCCGGAAGCCCCTCCGAGGAACACCACAGAGCTGACATCTCTTAAGCAGACATCTGAGCCTAAGCGGGCATTCGACATGACACCTGCGAAAAGGAAGAAGGACCCGACTCCACCCCCACCGCCTCCACCTGCTGATAGCGGTCGCCAGGGGTCTTCTGAAGAGGACATCTCAGCTCTCCCTCCCGATGACCAGGCGGGCGACAGAGGAAGTCTTGACTGCCTCAGGAACAAATGCCTGACCCAGCTATGCCCCAGGGTCAGACGCCCAAACCAGTCGATTGGCAAGCTCTGATGCCAGGCCAGTCGTCCAGCCTGAATCTTCAAAGGTGAAAGACCTCTTCAGCTTCTGGTGGGACACCAGTAAAAGATGTGGTGCCCACCAAACCTCTGGATTCTTCCGAAGGAACCTAACGGTACCCCGTGAACCAGAGGAGCCTACCCTGCTTCCCAGGGGCAGATCATGAGACAGGGAGCACACCCCTCCAGGACTCCTTCCGGGTCTCCCAGCGGCCATCCACCCAAACATCCCAGACAGAGATCCCGCACGCTGTCTGGGGACGAGACTCGTCTGGATTCCTTGGACTCTTTGAGGTTGCCCTTTCCAATTAGTCCCCTATCACCAGATCTACCAGGTCACCACTGGATGATCCCTCTTTCTAGGGACATGGATATGTTCATCCACACTGTCTGGCAGGTTCCTTGCTGCTTTAAATCTTGCCGGAAGGTCTTCAAGCTGGCTCCTCCCACCCACCCGGGTGGTAAAACTCTCGGCTCCGCCCCATGACGCCAGATCTTCCTTACCGCTTGGAAGCTCAGGTTCCCTCCTTAACGCTCTGCGTGTAGACTGGATCCTAATTCTTGGTTCGCCAAACTTATTTTAAAATTTTCAAGACTTCAGTCAAGTTTCTCCCTCGCTGCCCATGGACAAATAGACTCCTGATTTCGGCGGTGCCCTCATGGGCAGAAATGTCCAGGACGGATCCGCACTCGCACGTCGTCTGCTGCCTCGGGTAGAACATGACCCAGCAGGCCTGCGAGGAGGTTATGCGTTCGTTTTAAGCCCAACGTTCTGGAAGACCCGCGCTGCCCAGTTACAGCAGGCACCCAGAAGCGCTACCAGCTGGTGAGGAGTTGAAGGAGGTCTGCTAGGCGGTTGCCGCAGCGCTGGCTCGTGCCGAGCAACTCTAGCAGATTGTCCTCGAGGAGGCGGCCCAGGCCGCATCATCATCTTTTTCGGTAGTGGCATTTGTACCGCTCTCTCTGGGTACCTCATTCAGCTTCTTTCAAGGAGCTTTGCTAGTCCCTTTCCACGAAGGAGAGGGCCATTGGGACATTCCACTCAGTCCAGAAAGGACACTAAAGGTAAGTCCCATGGAATGGCGTTAGGTGGGCGGAGAGGTCCCTTCTCCAGACAGTCGACACTCTACTTCGGTCGAGGTTGCGGCTAAGGCCGCTGGCTTCACGGTGTCCCAGTCGGGTCAGCCGGCCGAGACGCCATTCGACGCAGTAGATTTTTCTCGACGCGTCGGACGGACTGTCGATTGAAGCAGACAACACTTCTTCACCGGTTACCCCGGTGGAGACCGAGGACTTGCCTGCGCCTCTGGTGCTGCAATCCCCGGTTAAGGCTTCTGAGCCAAGGGAAGAGCGGGTGTCCCCTGTCCCTTCCCAGACCCGTCCTCAGAAACAGAGGCTCTCAGTCTCTGTCTCGGACATCGTCTCGGTCCAGCCGATCCTGCCGACATAGGCGGTCTCGGTCTCTGCACCAAAGTGGCGCCACTGCTCGTCCTCGTCGTCTTCCTGTTGCGTCGATGCTATGAGGCCCTGATATGGCAGCAGTTACTTCTGTCCGGGAACAAGCCGCCGTCTGCTTCCCCGGCCATCAAGTGGTTGTCACCCGAGCGGCCGAAACAACCCCTCGCTGTAGCCGAGGTGCCCAAGCCTGGGCCGGTTGTTCGGCCAAAACCAGCTGCCCCACCGATTGTGGTGGAACCTCCGCCTCCACAACTGAAATTGGGGGTGCCGACCAAGGACTCTCGGTCGGGTCAGGGCCTGCCCCACAGGTTCTGTCACCCTCACTCCCGACTGTCCTCGGCAGGTGGAGGGTGGCTCAGGCCCAGGCAGCTCTTTGCTGATTCTTCTGAGTCCGACCTTCCCTGTTCTCCAGGCCCATTGACCTGGAGTCCTCCGGGGCCAGTTGATGGACCAAGCCCATTGTCCTTCCTGGGTTTGCTTCGCTCATGTGAGTCCACCGGGATGCAGCTCGAGCCTGTGGTCCAGCGGGCCGAGTATCCCCTGATGGAGATACTGGACCGAGGGGGTTCACCCACGGAGGCCTTTCCAGTGGCTGAACATTGTTGGCCCAGCCTTGAGCCTGGCAGCGGCCTGCTTCCTGTCCTGTGCCTTGGCCAGGAATTATCGTGTCCCTACCAGCTCTTTGCCTGGTTTTTGAACACCCCTCCGCGAGGGTTTGGTGGGATCGAGCCCCCGACGAATCCAGAAAGCTGACTATGCCGGGGCAAGGTGCACGCAGCATCCTCCCTTGGCCTCCGCCAGGCCAGCTCGGCCATGCTGATGGCACACTTCTCCACGCCCTTATGGGCTCCCTGGATGAGGTGATTCTTCCTCCTGGCTGACCTGCAGACCATGGTCCAGCAGGTATGGGACCAGGGTAGGGCGGTGGCTAAACAGCAGCTCCAAATGGCTCTGGACATTGGAGACTCCTGTGCCAGATCAGTTGCGGCCACAGTGGCCATGTGCCGCAGAGCATGGCTGAGGATATCCACCTTCATGGTGGATACCCAGCACAAACTGACGGATGTCCCCTTCCTGGGGACCGACCTCTTCGGCCCTGGAGTGGAAGGTCACCTCCAGCGGATCAAAGTCCAGTGCCACTCTAGACTCTCACCTCTGCCCAGAAGGACAAAGGCCACTGACAGCAGCAGCACAAGTCCTTTCATCCTTCTTCGCCTGCGGCACATCCAGCCCAACAGCACCAGGGCCAGCAGGCTCGTGCTTGGCATCCCAAGCCCGCGGCTTCCTCCAACAGGAAGCAGGGAGATAAAGGCCCAGGAGGTCCCTCGGCCAGTCCCTCCTGTAAGCCTGCCCAGTGACGGGTTGAGGGATGGCTCCGCCACTTCCTTTCCGCTTGGTCCATTATCACAATGGACCGTTGGGTGTTGGAGGTGGTAGGAAAGGGCCTGCCTCTGGAGTTCGAGCAGGCCCCACCCTTCCGAGCCGTCGCCCCGGGGGTGGGGGGGGGGCACTACGGGGTCCGCAGACCTCTGTTGGCTCACCGAGCCGACATCGCCCTGCTCCTCGAAAAAGAGGTGATCAGGAAGGTGGCGGATCCTCCTCCAGACCCGGGGTTTGTGTCTAGGTACTTCCTGATCCCAAACAGAGGGGGGCTGGCGCCCCATCCTCGACCTGCATGACCTGAACAGGTTCCTAAGGTCTCGGACCTTTAGGATGGTCACTCTGGCTCAGATAATCCCATCCTTGGAACGAGGCGGTGGTTCTGTTCTCTGGACCTTAGGACACGCTTCTTCACGTCCCAATCCATCCGTCCCACCAGAGATTCCTCCGCTTCAGGGCGGAGGGATCCTCTACAGTTCCGGGCCATGCCCTTCGCCATCTCTCTAGCTCCCAGGGTCTTCACCAAATGCATGGCAGTGGTGACAGCATTCCTGCGGCGCCAAAGGGTCCGGGTGTACCCCTACCTGGACGACTGGCTGATTGCAGCCCCCTCCAGAGCGGAGGTGGAGCAGTCCAGAGATCCGGCCTTCCAGGTTTGCTCTCAGGTTGATCTCATCAACGAGGCCAAGTCGGAACTTGTGCCAAAGTGGTGATACAATTCATCGGGGCAGAGCTCGACTATCTACGAGCCAGATCACGGCTCCCGGCGGACTGTGCCGAGGTTCTTTCCTCCTTTGTCCAGTCATTTCAGGTTGGGCAATCGCGCCCTGCCCGGGACTTCCTGCACCTCCTGGGCCTCATGGCGGCCTGCACCAGTGTGGTCCGTTGGGCCTGGTGGTACATGCGTCCCCTTCAGTGGGGGCTGGCCAGCCAATGGTCACAGCACTTCGATCCCCTGGATCAGCTAGTGACAGTGAACCAGGGGATGTGGAACACTCTCCAGTGGTGGACCGTTCCAGCACATCTGCAGGAGTTTGTCCGCCCCAAGCCGACTGTCTCTGTCAACAGATGCCTCTCTGGGTTGGGAGCACGGAGTCGACGCTCTGGTCCCTGGAGTCCCAAGCCACATCAACCTCGCTGGAGTTTCGAGCGGGTCATCTAGCCCTCACCACCTTTGCTCCATTTCTACGGGGTCAAGTGGTTCAGGTCCAGACGAACAATACAACCATGTACTACCTAAACCGCCAGGGCGGGACGTGCTCCATGCCTCTGTACAGGGAAGCTCTCCGCATTTGGTCACTTGTGCGCAGCCTGGAGGCGGATCTCCTCGCCATTCATGTGGCAAGAGTCTCCAACACCCTGGCCGATGCCCCGAACCGGATAGGGGCTGCGTCCCACAAGTGGTCTCTCCTGCCGGAGGTAGTACAAGATCTGTTCTCCCACTGGGGCACGCCTCAGGCAGACCCGTTTGCCTCCAGGGAGAACGCGAAGCTGAGGCTGTTTCATGCCCGCCTCGGCAGGGCTCACTGCAGGGATGCCTTCTCAAGGCCATGGACCCTGGGCCTCTTCTTTGCCTTTCCCCATTTCCCTTGATCCACAGGTTGCTTCTCAAGACGAGGAGGGCAGGGGCAGATGATTCTGGTAGCCCCAGACTGGCCCCGCCAGATCTCCTCAGCCTCCGCTCCAGGCTCCCGGCGGCTTCCAGACCACCCGGACCTGATCTCAGCCAATCAGGGGAAGGTATTTCATCCAGACCTTCAGTCCCTGCTCCTGATGGCCTGGTTCCTGAGCGGCTAGAGTTCCAGGCCTCGGGTCTTTCTGACGAGGTCCTCGTCGTCGTTGAGGCATCCCGTAAGGAGTTGACCAGAAAATGTTATGCCTTCAGATGCAAGAGATTCTCCATTTGGTGACAGGGCAAGGGCCTGGACCCTTACTCCTCTTCTTTGGCAAGCATTCTGGACTACCTGTGGTCCCTTTCTCAGCAAGGGCTTCGGTAGACGACCCTTGAGGAGCACCTGGCAGCCATCTCTGCCTTTTTTTTTTTAATTAAATAAACTTTATTCTTTTACCATCCAGTACAACATTTCAGCTTTAGTCCTACATCTTGTATAAAGGCATATAATGGTACAAGGGCATGAAAACTCCAAAATACAAGTGCCATACAATTATGACTCAATGATTTGCTTGTGACATACAACGCAGAAAAGGCGAAAAGAAAACCTCTGCATGCCCTCCCAATCAAGTAGTGTACAATTCCTCCCTACCGCCCACCCCACCCTTCCCACCCCTATCCCCCAGAGCCAAATACCTTCCCAATGGTGCCCACCTCAAACTAACATGAGCCTTAAAATAATTCCTCTTAGAGTTACTACAGGGCGCTCTATTGGGACTTTATCCTCCCTACACTACTACATTAGGAGGAAAGGGAGAGACCAGAGCGTAAAATTTGTCCCATCTAGATTTATACAGGGAAGCTTAAACTTGCAATTGCTTTTTCAATTCTTAGGTTATATAGTAACTCCCTAACCCATTCAAGATAGGATATCACATGCTGGTCCTTCCAATATCTAAGTACCAGCGCTTTACTGACATGGAAATAATGGCCATATAGTATTTTTTTCTTTAAAAGGAACAGTAACGTAATCCCACAGAATCCAAATCTGTGGTGAGAAAAGGTCTTGCAGCCCTAAGTGGATCCGCTCTCTCTAATAACACTCCAAAGGGATGCTACTTTAGGGCAATCCCATAATGTATGAAATAGTGTTCCGGGGGCTGCTTCACCTAAAACACAAGTTACTCTGTTTTGCCCATTCCATGCAACTTAACTGCAGTGTAGTAAATATTATGCAGAATATAAAACTGCATTAGCCTTAAGTGATCATTGTTGATATACTGAAACTCCCTCCCAGATATTCTCCCAGGAAAAATTCTCTTGTGAAACTTGTATCCAGTAACTAGACTGGCCCATCAGCTCTGGAGTTAAATGCCAGGTATCAATGTGACACCAGATGGGATATAGCATGTGGCTGGTTAACACAGTCAAGAAATTGCTGAAGAGAAGGCTGCTGTGTATTCCATCTTTTAAACCAAACCACTTTATTAACACATGCCTAAGTTGGATACCGAAGGAGTATTTATTGGGAAGCCATAAAGAGATTAAAATCTCCGGCGTCTCTTTCAGTATACAGTCTAGTAGCAAATCGCAGACTTTAGTTTGGAGGTCTGAACATTCATTGGGAGCCCTTATAATTCTATCCCCCAATTTTAAAATTTGGATTATTGAATACCGGTTGTGACGGATCCATTTGGTTATTGTATTTCATGGCCCTGCAAAGTTGTGAGTGCACCTTTAGCGAGATGTATAAAACTGTACCTTTTAAATCGCTGGCTAGTCTACCCGGGCCAACAAATTAAGAGACTCTCTGGGGAATATTTAGCTAGTAAGTTTTGCTCCAACTGCAACCAAATGGGAAGATTGGAGGCAGTACCTATGTCCCTTGGTTAGCTATATACTTAGCCATGTGACTGGCTAGGTAATAATGGAAAAGTGGGAGTTTGAGGCCCCACTGCATCCTCCGTGCCTCTGCCAATCAGCTCTCAAATTGGCTTGGCAGAAGACACCAGGAGGAAGGACTGCTGTGTAACTGGACTTCTACTTAACTGGAGGTGGGGCTTAGTCAGAGCTGAGGTAGAAGTGTTTTATTTTCTCAGAAGAAGCCAGAAGGGGAAGGAAACGATTCAATTCGGTGCTTTAGAGTAACTGGTAATTGCTATTTTTCTTTTAAACTTAAATTGTGGGCTTTTAGTACTACTTTCTTTGTTGTCTTTACTTAGAATTGTTTTGGGCTGTTGAAAATTTAAAACGTAGTGGTGGTGTAATTCTGTGCTGTCTTTAATTGCTGCAAATTTTCGACCCAACTCTTAATTATATGCCTTGTTAAATCTGATTGACAGGAGCTAAACACAGGGTATAATAAGGGGTGTGAAGTAGGAGGGGCATAAGGGGGAAGAAGCCCACCCTCAGCACGACAAGTGTTGACTCATTTATTTATTGGTTTTTTTTCTTTTTTCTTTTTTAAAGCAAACTATCTGAGGATCAGTGGTAGGATTTTAGGACATTAAATTAATAAAAAGGAACTAGGAGAGCTTCAGTAGCAGACAAGTAGTGGAATAGCAGTATAATTGCAGTATAATGTGGGAGTGGTGCAATGCAGTGGCTGTAGGGCAGCCATATTCAGGCAGACCTTCTGGACACTGAGGTGCTGCCCTATCTGCATGCATCTCTGGACTGCGGATGAGGTAGCCAGACTTTGAGCGAAGTAAACTGGGTCAGGAGTACCATCACTCCCATCCAGAGACCACCCAGTCCAATGCAACTGCCTCAAAGGATGCCGAGAACGAGGAGCACTTGGATGACAGTGGGTCAGGGAGGGTTAGAGCGGTCGACAGAGCCACATCCTAGATCCTGTTCCACTTAAGAACTCAGATGCCACACTGGCAAACGAGGACAACCAAATAGAGGTACCCAGAGAAGTGGAAGGAAAGGATGTGGAGGTTAGTCAAGGAGGTGACCTCAGCGGGGAAAGCAGTGGACCCCAGAGGAGGAGAAGGAAGTGAATCCTGTTGGGGGACTCCATCATAAGAGGGATCCAGCTAGGAACACAGAAGGGGGACAGGGAGGTGAGGTGCCTACCAGGTGCCACGGCATGGAGGGATGGAAGGAAGATCCTGGGGATCACTGGGAAGGCAAGACTGGAGGGTGAGCTGGATGTCATTATCCACCTAGGTACTAATGACCTGGCAAATGGGGAGCCAAAGGAAGTTCAGGAAGAGTTTAGGAAATTGGGGAGGGGTCTGAAGCAAGTAGCTACTTCTGTCACTTTCTCAGAAGTACTTCCTGCGAGAGGCAAGGGAGAGCATAGGAGTGTATGCACCAGGATCTTTAACTCATGGTTGAAGAACTGGTACTGTGAGGAAGGGTTTGGATTCATTGGTAACTGGGGACCCACCTGGAGGGATGGAGGTTTGTTCAAGCCTGACTGCCTGCATCCATCCTGGAGGGGACTCCAAGCATTTAAACTAGCAAAGGAGGGTGGCAGGCCAGCAAGGAGGGTACCTACTTGCTCACCCCCACAGCTAGCAGTGGAACCAGTGAAGTGGCTATCTCTGCAAAGCAGTGTGCAAAAGATGGAGATTAGTGCCCAAGAGGTGGATAGACAGAAAAGGGCAAAATTCAGCAGAAGGGCAGACAGCAAGGAGAACCAGGGATAAAGGACAACCAAGGAAGGGCTGGAGAGAACAGCGAAACAGTCTAGGAAGTCAAATCATGGAAAGCCATGTGTAAATGCGGGAGCCTTGGCAACAAGATGGAAGATCTGAGGCTGTCATGGTGCAGTCAGACCTGGACATTGTGGCCATCACTGAAACCTGGTGTAATGACCACGACTGGGAGATGGCCATACCTGGCTACAACATATTCAGAAGAGACAGAGCAGGCAGGAAGGGAGGAGGAGTGGCACTGTATGTGAAAAATGACATAAGGGCCACAGAGATCCAGGAGGAACAAATGGGGAGAGATACTGTGGGTTAAGCTGGAAAGGAAAATGGGGCCAGCCATCCGCGACAGGTGTGGTCTATAGACCACCAGCCCAGGAGGAAGAAACAGATAGGGAGCTGATGCTAGCCATCCAAAGGATGGCAGACAAGGGTGAGGTAGTACTGGTTGGAGACTTCAGTATTCCAGATGTGGACTGGAGCATCCCAAGCAGCAGCCATCAACTAGGAGCAGATTTATCCTGGACTCCCTTCAGGGTGCCTTCCTCAAGCAACTTGTCATGGAACCAACTCGGCAGAAGGCAATACTGGACCTTGTGCTCACAAACAGGGACAGTGTGATGGGGGTAACAGTGGGGGAGCACCTGGGGAACAGTGACCACCAGTCATTGTGGTTTGAAATCACAGAAAGAGCAGAACCAAACCACACAAAAACACGTATCCTGGATTTTAGGGGGGCAGACTTTGGGGGAAATGGGGAGATACTTGAAAGAGGCATTAAGGGGAATGGGACAGGAATCGGGTTGAGGAACAGTGGGCAGTATTTAAAATGGGGATTACAAGAACAGAATTATGCATTAAGCAGGTTAGCAAGAGGAAAAGGAAGAGACCACCATTATGGTTTTCCAAAGAGGTAGCAAAGATAGTGAAAGCCAAAAAGATTGCATTCAGGCAATACAAAAAGACACAGGCAGAAGGGGATAGGGAGAAGTACCAGGAGAAGCAAAGGGAGGTCAGTAGGAAGCAAAGCTCAGACAGAACACATTGCAAAATCAGTGGGTAGAGGAACAAAACCTTTACAGGTACATAAGTGAAAAAAGAAAAGGGAGGGATAGTGAAACTGAAGGGGGAGGATGGGTGTGGAGGATGACAGTAAAGCTGACATATTGAACAGGTATTTCTGCTCAGTCTTTACTGAGGAAGAGGGTAATGGGTCTGAAGGAGTACAAGGGTGAGAATGGTGCAGAAATGGACACAAGTCCCTTTACACGAGAAAGGGTCCTGAAGGAACTGGAAGTAATAAGAGTTGATAAAGCAATGGGGCCAGATGGGGTGCACCCCAAGGTCCTTGAACTGATTGGTGGCATAACCTCTGGCTATCCTGTTTAGCCAGTCACTGGAAACACGGGAGGTACCCGAAGACTGGAGGACAGCAGATGTAGTCCCCTTATACAAAAGTGGGAACAGAGGAAGCGGGGAAGTACAGACCAGTCAGCCTCACCTCGGTAGTGGGGAAGATCATGGAAGCACTACTGAAGGAGAGATTGGAACATCTGGTTGTCAATGGACTACAGGACCCAAGGCAGCATGGTTTCACCAGAGGGAGGCTCATGTCAGACCAACCTGCTTTTTGACTGGGTGACTAGGAGGTGGATCGGGAGGGCAGTGGACATGGCCTATCTGGACTTCAGCAAGGCCTTTGACACTGTGCACATAGAAGACTATTACACAAACTGGGGAATATGGGGTGGACAGGACAGTGTGTGGTGGGTAGGTAAGTGGCTGGGTGGCAGGACACAGAGGGTGGTGAATGGCTGTCACCCACAGAGGGAAGAGTGACCAGTGGGGTACCACAGGGATCAGTGCTGGGACCAGTCCTATTCAACATCTCATCAGTGACATTGCAGGACCTAGAAGGCAGAATTTCACTGTTAGCTGATGGCACAAAGCTCTGTAATAGAGTAGACACACCAGAGGTGTAGACAGGATGAGAAGGGATCTGCAGAAACTTGGAAGAACGGTCAGGGGTTTGGCAGTTGAAATTCAATGCAAGGAAGTGCAAGATAATGCATATGGGGCACAAAAACCCTGGCACAATATATCAGTTGGGGGGTGAGGATATAGCATGCACCAAGCAGGAAAGGGATCTTGGGGTTATCTCTGACCTCAAGGTATGGAAACAGTGTGACAAGGCAGCAGGTAAAGCAAATAGGATGCTGGGATGTATAGGCAGGGGCATCACCAGCAGGAAAAGGGAGGTCATAATTCCACTATACAAGACACTAGTGAGGCCCCACCTGGAGTACAGTGTACATTTCTGGAGACCATACCTACGTAAGGACATAGACAGGGTAGAGAAGGTTCAGAGGAGGGCAACAAAGATGGTGCATGGATTGCATCACAAGTCCTATGAAGACAGGTTGAAGGAACTGAACATGTACTCCCTGGAGGAGAGGAGGAGAGAGGGATATGATGGAGACATACAAGTATCTTACAGGGAGGAACAGGGGTGGGAATACACTTTTTTTTTTTTTTTTTAGCGAAAAAGATGTTCCAGGACTAGAGGGCATGGGATGAAGTTGGAGGAGGACGATTCAGAGGAAACATGAGGAAGAATTTCTTCACAGAACGGGTAGTGGACAAGTGGAACACCCTGCCAGAGGAAGTGGTGGGGGCTGAAATCAATCACGGATTTAAGAATGCATGGATAGGACATAAAGGAATTCTGAGGTCGGGGGTAAGGGACAACAGACTTCTAGGAAAACATAAACTGAACTTAAAAGCTCAAATGGTAGACTGGTGGGCCATAGGCCCTATCTGCCAACACTGTTTATGCATCTATGTATTGTTGTCTCAGGAGGATGGCCTTGGTCCATCCGGATCTTCGCTCACTGAGCTTGCACGCTTGGCTCCTAGAGACATAGCCATTTTGCGACATGGGGTCTCAAGAGGTAGCTGCCTTCGGTGGCATGAGAAAACCAGTCACTCATGCTATTTACGCCATGAAATGTCGCTGTTTTTGCCTATGGGCTCAAGCACGGGTTTTTCACCTTAGACTGTCCAGGAAAGTCGGTCTTGACTACCTCCTGTCTATCAGACAGGCTTGGCCTACCTCGATCAAAGTACACGTCCTGTGCCACATCAGCCTATCATTGTCCGGATCAGGCCAACGCACCATATCCCAGTTGGACACGGCACGAGCCTTCCTGAGAGGTATTCTCCACCTTAGACCTCCGATTAAAGATCCAATTCCACCATGGGATCTACCCTTTGTCCTGGAGCAGCTCACACTGCCACCCTTTGAACCAGCTGCGGATTGTGAGCTATGTCTTCTCACTTGGAAGACTTTGTTCGGCCAGAAGAATTTGTGAACTCCATGCACTCGTGTGCAAAGAGCCTTACTTGGTTTTTCACCAGGACAGGGTATCCCTGCAGACTAATCCCAAATTCTAGGGACATGGATATGTTGTTCATCCACACTGTCTGGCAGGTATCCTTGCCGCTTTAAATCTTGCCGGAAGGTCAAGCTGGCTCCTCCCACCCACCTGGGTGGTAAAACTCCGGCTCCGCCCCATGACGCCAGATCTTCGCACGCTTAGAAGCTCAGGTTCCTCCTTAACGCTCTGCGATAAGTCTGGTTCCTAATTCTTCAATTTTCGAAATTAAAGTTTTTGCTAAAACACTTCGTCTTCTCTCCCTCGGCGGCTACGATGGACAATCGACTCGGTTTCCGGAGAATGCCCCTGCGGATCAGAAGATGTCTCGAGCGGATCCGCACTCCACGATCGTTACTGCTCAGCCTTGAGCATGACCCGCAGGCCCGCGACCTGTGCTCTTCCTTTTGGCCTACATCTCGAAGACCGTATGTCTGCTTACAACTGGGGCATCCCGAGAAGAGATTTCCTCCGTTAAGTCAAGAGGCCCGTCAGTGGTGTCCAGGGGCGCGGGCTCAGCGGATCAGCTCGAGCAGATAATCGCCTACGAGGAGGCGGCGTGGCCGCTTACCTCGCCAGTGCATTTGTCCCGCTATCTCTCGGTGCCTCTTATTCGGCTTCTTTTAAGGAGCTTTGTCTGACCCTCTCGACAAAAGGTGAGGGTCCAACTTCTTCTGGACCATTTTCTCGGTCCAAAAAGAGAGAAGGTAAGTCTCACTGCCGACGCTCTTGGGAGCGAAAGATCCTCTCCCGAGTTGTCGGCCGTCGACTTCGGGTCGACTCGGCTCGCCACTGGTTTCACGGTGTCCCTGGCCAGGCCAGTTGACCGAGACTCCCGTCGACGCGGTCGAGATTTTTCTCGACCCGTTGGACGGGTTGTCGGCTGGAGAAGCCGAGAATCCCCTCTCCCCGGTTCCCCCGGTGGGAGTTGAGGATCCTGTCGGCTCGGCTGTGCCTCCGGTTCCGGAGCCTTCCGTTGAATCGTCCGACCGAGGAGTGCCGCCTCCTACACCTACCCACACCGCCCCGCCCAGCCGGTGTTCTCTGTCTCGGACATCTTCAAGGTCCAGCCGATCCCGCCATCATAGGCGGTCTGGCGCCGCCGCCTCTCCTCGTCCGAGGAGGAGAAAGAGGACTTCTAGTTGCGCCGGAGGTATGAGGAACTCATGTGGCAACAGCTCCTTCTGACTGGGAATAAGCCGACCCAGTCGTCTTCCCCGGCCATTAAGTGGCTGTCACCGGAGCGGCCGAAACAACCCCTCGCTCTAGCCGAGGAGCCTGTTCCCAGGCCGGTTGTTCGGCCAATTCTAGCTGCCCCACCGATTCTGGTGGAACTTCCGCCTCCACAGCCGTTAGTTGGGGCTCCGACCAAAAATTCTCGGTCGGCTCAGGGACTGCCCCATAGGCTGTCTGTCACCCTCACTCCCGACAGACCTCGGCAGGTGGAGGGTGGCTCAGGCCCGAGGCAGCTCTTCGAGGACTCTTCAGAGTCCGAGGATGATTCTCCTTTTCCTAGCGAGTGGACTTGGAGTCCTCAGGAGGACAGTCGGTGACGGCGGTCTTTCGTCCTTCCTAGGATTGCTTCAGCTCATCTCTGAGTCCACTGGGATGAAGCTCTAACCAGTTTCTAAACGGGCCAGGTATCCCTCACGGAGATTCTGGACCGAGGATTCTCCGACGGAGGCCTTTCCGTGGCCGAGGCCACAGTGGGTCCGCCTGAGCTCTAGCACCCTGCTTCCTGTCCTGCGCTCAGCCAGATGGCTAGAAGTATGCGTCCCTACCGTTCCCTGTCCGGTTTTTCGGAACACCCCTCGGCTGAGGGGTTGGTTACCGACAGCGTTTTCCGGCGTGCCGGTAACGCTAGGGATGTAGACAAACCTCCCGACAAGGAATCCAAGAAATTGGACTATGCCGGGCAAAAGTCTATGCTACGTCCCTCCTGCCTTCGCCAGGCCAGTTCGGCCGCCCCATGGCACATTTTTCTCATGCCCTGTTGGGCCCTGGATGAGGTCGTCTCATCTTCCCGTGGATCTGCAGACCACGGTCAGGCAGGTGCGGGACCAGGGCAGTGGCCAAGCAGCAGCTCCAGACTGCTTTAGACATTGGGGACTCATGTGCCAGGTCTGTGGCGGCCACAGTGGCTATGCGTCGTCGGGCTTGGCTGAGGATATCCACCTTTACTTCGGATACCCAGCACAAGTTGGCGGATGTTCCCTTTTTGGGGACTGACCTCTTCGGCCCTGGGGTGGAAGGTCACCTGCAGAGGATCGAGAGTCCAATGCTACCTTGACTCTGTCTCTTCCGCATCAGAAGGACAAAGGCCGCAAATCACAGCCTAAGCCCTTTCGCTCTTCTGCGCCAAGGCGCTGTCCCGCCCAGCAACGTCCGGGTTAGCAGGCTCGGGCTTGGCATCCCAAACCAAGTCCGGAGCTCTCCAGCAGGAAGCAGGAGGAAGGGCCCAGGAGGTCCCTCTCTGTTCCTCCTCCAAGCCTGCCCTAGTGACGGGCTGAGGGGTGTCTCCCCAACCTCGACACTCACCCCAGGTTCTCTGTGGGGTCGGCTCTGGCACTTCCTTTCCGCCTGGTTCTTATACCACGGACAGGTGGGTAACTGGAGGTGGTGGGAAAGGGCCTGTCTCTAGAATTGAGCAGGCCCCGCCTTCAGAGCCATCGCACTCAGGGGCCCTGGGTCCGCAGGCTCACTGTCGCCTCGCCGGGCCGACATCGCTTCTCTTCCTCCAAAAGGAGGTGATCAGGGAGGTGGCGGATCCTCCTCAGACCCAGGGTTTGTGTCCAGGTACTTCCTGGTTCCGAACGGACAGGGGCTGGCGCCCATTCTCGACTCTTCACGACCTGAACAAGTTCCTAAGGTCTCGAACCTTCAGGATGGTCACTCTGGCTCGATAATACCATCCCTGGAACATGGCGTGTGGTCTCTGCTCTCTGGACCTGCAGGACGCTGCTCTTTCACGTCCCTATCCGGTCCGCTGCATCTGAGATTACTGCCAAGCGGAGAGGTCCTCTTCGAGTTCCCGAGCCATGCCCTTCGGCCTGTCTCCAGCTCCCAGGTCTTCACCAAATGTATTGCAGTGGTGACAGCTTCTGCGGGCGCCGAGGGTCCGTGTACCTACCTGGACGATTAGTTGATAGCAGCCCCTCCAGACAGGGAGGTGGAGCGGTCCAGAGATCTGGCCCTCCAGGTTTGCTCTCAAGTCGGCCTTCATCAACGAGGCCAAGTCGGAACTCGAGTCAAGCAGGTGATTCTGTTTATCGGGCAGAGCCTCACTCTTCGAGCCAGGGCATCGCTCCCCGCGGACAGTGGGCCGAGGTTCTTTTCCTCCTTTGCTCAGTCATTTCTGGTTGGGCACGCGCCTGCCCGGGACTTCCTGTCTCATGGGCGGCCTGTACCAGCGTGGTCCATTGGGCACGCTTGGCACATCGCGCCTCTTCAGTGGGGACTGCCAGCCAGTGGTCACAACGCTGCGATCCATTGGACCAGCCACCGATGGTGACCTAGAGATGTGGAACGCCTCCGTGGTGGACCGCTCCATCTCATCTGCAGGAGGGCATCCTGTTTGTCCGCCCCGAGCAGACGGTCTCTCTATCGACCGATGCCTCTCTGATGGGTTGGGGTGCCCATCTGGGGGAACACCGAGCGCACGGCCTCTGGTCCCCGCGGGAGTCCCGATGTCACAGCAACCTGCTGGAGCTCCGAGCGGTCTGCCTAGCTCTCATCGCCTTTGCTCCGTTTCTCTGGGGTCAAGTGGTCCGAGTCCAGACGGACAATACCACGACCATGTACTACCTAAACCGCCAGGGCGGGACGCGTTCCATGCTTCTATGCAGGGAAGCTATCCGCATTTGGTCACTCGTGCGCAGCCTGGAGGCGGATCTCCTAGCCATTCATGTGGCAGGAGCCCAGCACCTTAGCCGATGCCCTGAGCCGGATAGGGGCTGCATCTCACGAAGTGGTCTCTCCTGCCGTGGTAGTATAAGATCTGTTCTCCATTGGGGCACACCTCAGGTGGACCTGTTTGCCTCCAGGGAGAAGCCAAGCTGAGGCTGTTTCATGCCCGCCCCTCAGCAGGGCTCGCTGTAGGGGATGCCTTCTGAGGCTGTGGACCCGGCCTCTTCACGCTTTCCCCATTTCCCTTGCTTCACAAGGTGCTTCTCAAAGCAAGGAGGGACAAGGCAGGTGATCCTGATAGCCCCAGACTGGTCTCTACTAGTTCTGGTACTCAGATCTCCTCAGCCTCAGCTCCAGGCTCCCGAGGCAGCTTCCAGCTCGCCCGGACCTGCTTTCAGTCAATCAGGGAAGGTGTTCCATCCGGACCTTCAATCCCTGCACCTGACTGCCTGGTTCCTGAGCTGCCAGGAGTTCCAGGCCTTGGGTCTTTCCGACGAGGTCCTCAATGTAGTTGAGGCGTCCCTTGAGTCGACCAGGAAATGCTATGCCTTCAAATGGAAGAGATTTTCCATTTGGTGAAGGGCAAGGCTTAGACCTTCCTCCTGTCCTTTGGCAAGCATCTTGGACTATTTATGGTCTCTTTCAGTCAAGGGCTTAGGCTCATGACCCTAAGGGTGCACCCAGCAGCTATCTCTGCTTACCGGCGCCGGCCGGGACTCAGGAGAGAAGGTGGTCTGGCACTTTTTCAAAGGCCTTGATCACATTTCCTCCAGTGCGAGAACCTCCACCTCCATGGGATTTACTGCTAAGCTAGTAGCTACTTCTGTCACTTTCTGAAGTACTTCCCATGTAGAGGCAAGGGAGAGCATAGGAGTGTATGCACCAGGATCTTTAACTCATGGTTGAAGAACTGGTACTGTGAGGAAGGGTTTGATTCATTGGTAACTGGGGACCCACCTGGAGGGATGGAGGTTTGTTCAAGCCTGACTGCCTGCATCCATCCTGGAGGGGACTCAAGCATTTAAACTAGCAAAGGAGGGTGGCAGGCCAGCAAGGAGGGTACCTACTTGCTCACCCCCCACAGCTAGCAGTGGAACCAGTGAAGTGGCTATCTCTGCAAAGCAGTGTGCAAAAGATGGAGATTAGTGCCCAAGAGGTGGATAGACAGAAAAGGGGCAAAATTCAGCAGAAGGGCAGACAGCAAGGAGAACCAGGGATAAAGGACAACCAAGGAAGGGGCTGGAGTAGAACAGCGAAACAGTCTAGGGAAGTCAAATCATGGAAAGCCATGTGCAAATGCGGGAGCCTTGGCAACAAGATGGAAGATCTGAGCTGTCATGGTGCAGTCAGACCTGGACATTGTGGCTATCACTGAAACCTGGTGTAATGACCACGACTGGGAGATGGCCATACCTGGCTACAACATATTCAGAAGAGACAGAGCAGGCAGGAAGGGAGGAGGAGGGCACTGTATGTGAAAAATGACATAAGGGCCACAGAGATCCAGGAGGAACAAAATGGGGGAGAGATACTGTGGGTTAAGCTGGAAAGGAAAATGGGGCCAGCCATCCCATACAGGTGTGGTCTATAGACCACCAGCCCAGGAGGAAGAAACAGATAGAGTTGATGCTAGCCATCCAAAGGATGGCAGACAAGGGTGAGGTAGTACTGGTTGAGACTTCAGTATTCCAGATGTGGACTGGAGCATCCCAAGCAGCAGCCATCAACTAGGAGCAGATTTATCCTGACTCTCTTCAGGGTGCCTCCTCAAGCAACTTGTCGTGGAACCAACTCGGCAGAAGGCAAACTGGACCTTGTGCTCACAAACAGGGACAGTGTGATGGGGTAACAGTGGGGAGCACCTGGGGAACAGTGACCACCAGTCATTGTGGTTTGAAATCACAGAAAGAGCAGAACCAAACCACACAAAACACGTGATCCTGGATTTTAGGGGGGCAGACTTTGGGGGAAATGGGGAGATACTTGAAAGAGGCATTAAGGGGAATGGGACAGGAATCGGGTTGAGGAACAGTGGGCAGTATTTAAAATGGGGATTACAAGAACAGAATTATGCATTAAGCAGGTTAGCAAGAGGAAAAGGAAGAGACCACCATTATGGTTTTCCAAAGAGGTAGCAAAGATAGTGAAAGCCAAAAAGATTGCATTCAGGCAATACAAAAAGACACAGGCAGAAGGGGATAGGGAGAAGTACCAGGAGAAGCAAAGGGAGGTCAGTAAGGGAAGCCAAAGCTCAGACAGAACACATTGCAAAATCAGTGGGTAGAGGGAACAAAACCTTTTACAGGTACATAAGTGAAAAAAGAAAAAGGGAGGGATAGTGAAACTGAAGGGGGGAGGATGGGGGCCGCGTGGAGGATGACAGTAAAGCTGACATATTGAACAGGTATTTCTGCTCAGTCTTTACTGAGGAAGAGGGTAATGGGTCTGAAGGAGTACAAGGGTGAGAATGGTGCAGAAATGGACACAAGTCCCTTTACACGAGAAAGGGTCCTGAAGGAACTGGAAGTAATAAGAGTTGATAAAGCAATGGGGCCAGATGGGTGCAACTCCAGGTCCTTGAACTGATTGGTGGTATAACCTCTGGCTATCCTGTTTAGCCAGTCACTGGAAACACGGGAGGTACCAAGACTGGAGGACAGCAGATGTAGTCCCCTTATACAAAAGTGGGAACAGAGGAACGGGAAGTACAGACAGTCAGCCTCACCTCGGTAGTGGGGAAGATCATGGAAGCACTACTGAAGGAGAGATTGGAACATCTGGTTGTCAATGGACCACAGGACCCAAGGCAGCATGGTTTCACCAGAGGGAGGTCCGTCAGACCAACCTGCTTTTTTGACTGGGTGACTAGGAGGTGGATCGGGAGGGCAGTGACATGGCCTATCTGGACTTCAGCAAGGCCTTTGACACTGTGCCACATAGAAGACTATTACACAAACTGGGGAATATGGTGTGGACAGGACAGGTGTGGTGGGTAGGTAAGTGGCTGGGTGGCAGGACACAGAGGGTGGTGAATGGCTGTCACCCACAGAGGGAAGAGTGACCAGTGGGGTACCACAGGGATGAGTGCTGGGACCAGTCCTATTCAACATCTCTCATCAGTGACATTGCGCAGGACCTAGAAGGCAGAATTTCACTGTTAGCTGATGGCACAAAGCTCTGTAATAGAGTAGACACACCAGAGGTGTAGACAGGATGAGAAGGGATCTGCAGAAACTTGAAGAACGGTCAGGGTTTGGCAGTTGAAATTCAATGCAAGGAAGTGCAAGATAATGTATATGGGGCACAAAAACCCTGGCACAATATATCAGTTGGGGGGTGAGGATATAGCATGCACCAAGCAGGAAAGGGATCTTGGGGTTATCTCTGACCTCAAGGTATGGAAACAGTGTGACAAGGCAGCAGGTAAAGCAAATAGGATGCTGGGATGTATAGGGGCATCACCAGCAGGAAAAGGGAGGTCATAATTCCACTATACAAGACACTAGTGAGGCCCCACCTGAGTACAGTGTACATTTCTGGAGACCATACCACGTAAGGACATAGACAGGGTAGAGAAGGTTCAGAGGAGGGCAACAAAGATGGTGCATGGATTGCATCACAAGTCCTATGAAGACAGGTTGAAGGAACTGAACATGTACTCCCTGGAGGAGAGGAGGAGAGAGGGATATGATGGAGACATACAAGTATCTTACAGGGAGGAACAGGGCAGGAATACACTTTTTTTTTTTTTTTTTTGCCGAAAAGATGTTCCAGGACTAGAGGGCATGGGATGAAGTTGGAGGAGGACGATCTAGAGGAAACATGAGGAAGAATTTCTTCACAGAACGGGTAGTGGACAAGTGGAACACCCTGCCAGAGGAAGTGGTGGGGGGCTGAAACAATCACGGGATTTAAGAATGCATGCGATAGACATAAAGGAATTCTGGAGGTCGGGGGTAAGGGACAACAGACTTCTAGGAAAACATAAACTGAACTTAAAAGCTCAAATGGGTAGACTGGGTGGGCCATAGGCCCTTATCTGCCAACACTGTTTATGCATCTATGTATTGTTGTCTCAGGAGGATGGCTCCTTGGTCCATCCGGATCTTCGTTCACTGAGCTTGCACGCTTGGCTCCTAGAGACATAGCCATTTTGCGACATGGGGTCTCAAGAGGTAGCTGCCTTTCTGGTGGCCGCGAGAAAACCAGTCACTCATGCTATTTACGCCATGAAATGTCGCTGTTTTTGCCTATGGGCTCAAGCACGGGGTTTTTCACCTCTAGACTGTCCAGGAAAGTCGGTCTTGGACTACCTCCTGTCTATCAGACAGGCTTGGCCTACTCCTCGATCAAAGTACACGTCTGTGCCACATCAGCCTATCATTGTCCGATAGGCCAACGCACCATATCCCAGTTGGACACGGCACGAGCCTTCCTGAGAGGTATTCTCCACCTTAGACCTCCGATTAAAGATCCAATTCCACCATGGGATCTACCCTTTGTCCTGGAGCAGCTCACACTGCCACCCTTGAACCAGCTGCGTGGATTGTGAGCTATGTCTTCTCACTGGAAGACTTTGTTCGCCAGAAGAATTTGTGAACTCCATGCACTGCAGCAAAGAGCCTTACTTGGTTTTTCACCAGGACAGGGTATCCCTGCAGACTAATCCCAAATTTAGGGACATGGATATGTTGTTCATCCACACTGTCTGGCAGGTATCCTTGCCGCTTTAAATCTTGCCGGAAGGTCAAGCTGGCTCCTCCCACCCACCTGGGTGGTAAAACTCTCGGCTCCGCCCCATGACGCCAGATCTTCGTTACCGCTTAGAAGCTCAGGTTCCCTCCTTAACGCTCTGCGTATAAGTCTGGTTCCTAATTCTTCGAATTTTCGAAATTAAAGTTTTTGCTAAAAACACTTCGGTCTTCTCTCCCTCGCGGCTGCGATGGACAAATCGACTCCCGGTTTCCGGAGATGCCCCTGCGGGCAGAAGATGTCTCGAGGCGGATCCGCACTCCACGCATCGCTTACTGGCAGGCCTTGAGCATGACCCGCAGGCCTGCGACCTGTGCCTTCCTTTTGGCCTACATCTCGAAGACCGTATGTCTGCTTACAACTGGGGCATCCCGAGAAGAGATTTCCCGTTAAGTCAAGAGGCCCGTCAGTGGTGTCCGCGCGGCGGGCCCAGCGGATCAGCTCGAGCAGATAATCGCCTCGAAGAGGAGGCGGCTGGCCGCTTACCTCGCCGTGCATTTGTCCCGCTATCTCTCGGTGCCTCTTATTCGCTTCTTTAAGGAGCTTTGGTCTGACCCTCTCGACAAAAGGTGAGGGCCCAACTTTCTGGACCATTTTCTCGGTCCAAAAAGAGAGAAGGTAAGTCTCACTGCCGACGCTCTTGGGAGCGGGAAAGATCCTCTCCCGAAGTTGTCGGCCGTCGACTTCGGCGATCACTCGGCTCGCCACTGGTTTCACGGTGTCCCCGTCAGGCCAGTTGACCGAGACTCCCGTCGACGCGGTCGAGATTTTTCTCGACCCGTTGGACGGGTTGTCGGCTGGAGAAGCCGAGAATCCCCTCTCCCCGGGTCCCCCGGTGGGAGTTGAGGATCCCGTCGGCTCGTCTGTGCCTCCGGTTCCGGAGCCTTCGGTTGAATCGTCCGACCGAGGGAGTGCCGCCTCCCGACACCTACCCACACCGCCCCTGCCCAGCCGGTGTTCTCGGTCTCGGACATCTTCAATGTCCAGCCGATCCCGCCATCATAGGCGGTCTTGGCGCCGCCGCTCGCCTCTCCTCGTCCGAGGAGGAGAAAGAGGACTTCGGCGCAAGTTGCGTCGGAGGTATGAGGAACTCATGTGGCAACAGCTCCTTCTGACTGGGAATAAGCCGACGCAGTCGTCTTCCCCGGCCATTAAGTGGCTGTCACCGGAGCGGCCGAAACAACCCCTCGTTCTAGCCGAGGAGCCTGTTCCCAGGCCGGTTGTTCGGCCAATTCCAGCTGCCCCACCGATTCTGGTGGAACCTCCGCCTCCACAGCCAAGTAGTTGGGGCTCCGACCAAAATTCTCGGTCGGCTCGGGACCGCCCCATAGGCTGTCTGTCACCCCACTCCCGCCAGACCTCGGCAGGTGGAGGTGGCTCAGGCCCGAGGCAGCTCTTCGAGGACTCTTCAGAGTCCGAGGATGATTTCCTCCCTTTTCTCCTAGCGAGTGGACTTGGAGTCCTCAGGAGGACAGTCGGTGGACGATGGCCCTTCGTCCTTCCTAGGATTGCTTCAGCTCATCTCTGAGTCCACTGGGATGAAGCTCGAACCAGTTTCTAAACGGGCCAGGTATCCCCTCACGGAGATTCTGGACCGAGGGGATTCTCCGACGGAGGCCTTTCCGGTGGCCGAGGCCATAGTGGGTCCGGCCTTGGAGCTCTGGCAGCACCCTGCTTCCTGTCCTGCGCCTTCAGCCAGGATGGCCAGGAAGTATGCGGTCCCTACCGGTTCCCTGTCCGGTTTTTTGGAACACCCCTCGGCGGAGGGGTTGGTTACCGACAGCATTTTCCAGCGTGCCGGTAACGCTAGGGATGTGGACAAACCTCCCGACAAGGAGCCCAAGACATTGGACTATGCCGGGCAAAAAGTCTATGCTGCGTCCTCCCTCGGCCTTCGCCAGGCCAGTTCGGCCGTCCTCATGGCACATTTTTCTCATGCCCTGTTGGGCTCCCTGGATGAGGTCGTCCCTCATCTTCCCGTGGATCTGCAGACCACGGTCAGGCAGGTGCGGGACCAGGGCAGTGGCCAAGCAGCAGCTCCAGACTGCTTTAGACATTGGGGACTCATGTGCCAGGTCTGTGGCGGCCACAGTGGCTATGCGTCTGCCGGGCTTGGCTGAGGATATCCACCTTTACTGATACCCAGCACAAGTTGGCGGATGTTCCTTTGGGACTGACCTTTCGCCCTGGGTGGAAGGTCACCTGCAGAGGATCGAGAAGTCCAATGCTACCTTGGACTCTGTCTCTTCCGCTCAGAAGGACAAAGGCCGCAAATCACAGCCTAAGCCCTTTCGTCCTTCTGCCCCCAGGCCGTCCGGCCCAGCAACGTCCGGGCCAGCAGGCTCGGGCTTGGCATCCCAAACCCAAGTCCGGAGCTTCCTCCAGCAGGAAGCAGGAGTAAAGGCCCAGGAGGTCCCTCTGTGTTCCTCCTCCAAGCCTGCCCTAGTGACGGGCTGAGGGTGTCTCCCCCAACCCTCACCACTCACCCCAGGTTCTCCGTGGGGGGTCGGCTCTGCCTTCCTTTCCGCCTGGTTCGTTATTACCACGGACAGGTGGGTACTGGAGGTGGTGGGAAAAGGCCTGTCTCTAGAATTCGAGCAGGCCCCGCCCTTCAGAGCCATCGCACCTCAGGGGGCCTCTGGGTCCGCAGCCTCACTGTCGGCTCGTCGGGCCGACATCGCTCTCTTCCTCCAAAAGGAGGTGATCAGGGAGGTGGCGGATCCTCCCTCAGACCCAGGGTTTGTGTCCAGGTACTTCCTGGTTCCCGAACGGACAGGGGTTGGCGCCCATTCTCGACTCCTCACGACCTGAACAAGTTCCTAAGGTCTCGAACCTTCAGGATGGTCACTCTGGCTCAGATAATACCATCCCTGGAACATGGCGTGTGGTTCTGCTCTCTGACCTGCAGGACGCGTTTTTTCACGTCCCTATCCGTCCGCCACATCGGAGATTACTCTTGCCAGCGAGAGGTCCTCTTCGAGTTCCGAGCCATGCCCTTCGGCCTGTCTCCAGCTCCCAGGGTCTTCACCAAATGTATTGCAGTGGTGACAGCTTTCCTGGGCGCCCGAGGGTCCGGTACCCTTACCTGGACGATTAGTTGATAGCAGCCCTCCAGACAGGGAGGTGGAGCGGTCCAGAGATCTGGCCTCCAGGTTTGCTCTCAAGTCGGCCTTTCATCAACGAGGCCAAGTCGGAACTCGAGTCAAGCAGGTGATTCTGTTTATCGGGCAGAGCTCTACTCTTCGAGCCAGGGCACGGCCCCGCGGACAGGGCCGAGGTTCTTTCCTCCTTTGCCAGTCATTTCTGGTTGGGCACCGCGCCTGCCCGGGACTTCCTGTCTCATGGCGGCCTGTACCAGCGTGGTCCATTGGGCACGCTGGCACATGCGCCTCTTCAGTGGGGACTGGCCAGCCAGTGGTCACAACGCTGCTGTCCATTGACCAGCCACCGATGGTGACCCAGAGATGTGGAACGCTCCGTGGTGGAACGCTCCATCTCATCTGCAGGAGGGCATCCTGTTTGTCCGGCCCGAGCAGACGGCTCTCTATCACCGATGCCTCTCTGATGGGTTGGGGTGCCCATCTGGGAACACCGGCGCACGGCCTCTGGTCCCCGCGGAGTCCCGATGTCACAGCAACCTGCTGGAGCTCCGAGCGGTCTGCCTAGCTCTCATCGCCTTTGCCCGCTTCTCTGGGGTCAAGTGGTCCGAGTCCAGACGGACAATACTACCCACCATGTACTACCTAAACCGCCAGGGCGGGGACGCTGCTCCATGCTTCTATGCAGGGAAGCTATCCGCATTTGGTCACTGTCAGCGAGCCTGGAGGCGGATCTCCTAGCTATTCATGTGGCAGGAGCCCAGCACCTTAGCCGATGCCCTGAGCCGGATAGGGGCTGCATCTCACGAGTGGTCTCTCCTGCCGGTGGTAGTACAAGATCTGTTCTCCCATTGGGGCACACCTCAGGTGGACCTGTTTGCCTCCAGGGAGAACGCCAGGCTGAGGCTGTTTCATGCCCGCCTCAGCAGGGCTCGCTGTAGGGGATGCCTTCTGAGGCTGTGGACCTCGGCTCTTCTCACGCTTTTCCCCATTTCCCTTGCTTCACAAGGTGCTTCTCAAAGCAAGGAGGGACAAGGCGAGGTGATCCTGATAGCCCCAGACTGGTCTCTACTTAGTTCTGGTACTCAGATCTCCTCAGCCTCAGCTCCAGGCTCCCGAGGCAGCTTCCAGCTCGCCCGGACCTGGCTTCAGTCAATCAGGGAAGGTGTTCCATCCGGACCTTCAATCCCTGCACCTGACTGCCTGGTTCCTGAGCTGCCAGAGTTCCAGGCCTTGGGTCTTCCGGACGAGGTCCTCAATGTAGTTGAGGGCCCCGTATGAGTCGACCAGGAAATGCTATGCCTTCAAATGGAAGAGATTTTCCATTTGGTGTAAGGGCAAGGGCTTAGACCCTTCCTCCTGTCCTTTGGCAAGCATCTTGGACTATTTATGGTCTCTTTCTAGTCAAGGGCTTAGGTCGACGACCCTAAGGGTGCACCTGGCAGCCATCTCTGCTTACCGGGCGCGGGCCGGGGACTCAGGAGAAGGTGGTCTGGCACTTTTTCAAAGGCCTTGATCACATTTCCCCTCCAGTGCGAGAACCTCCACCTCCATGGGATTTACTGCTGGTATTGGCAAAGCTCATGGGCAGCTATTCAACCAGGCTCTGCATCGAGTCTCCTTACCTGGTCTTCCACAGGGATAAGGTTGTCCTGCGCCCACCCAAAATTCCTTCCGAAGGTGGTGTCTGAGTTTCACCTTAACCAGGTGTTGACTCTGCCAGTGTTCTACCCCAGTCACACCTGGAGGCCGGTACAGGCCCATTCTTTGACCTTTGAAGGCGCCGCTTATTATATGAGCGAGGCTGAAATTCGGGAGAGGTTCGCTATTATTTGTCACTCTACGCTGAAGCCGCACCTGGCAGACCTGCAGCTAGCGGGCGATAAGCAGGTGGGTCACCTCCTGCATAGATCTCTGCTATAAGTTGGCGGGCATGGAGCCTCCCAGAGGGATAAGAGCTCATTCTACCACGCCATACCTGCTGCATCGGTGGCTGCTTCCAGGACGCCCCTATCCAGGATATCTGCAGGCTGCTACCTGAAGTCAGACACACCATCACCCATTACCACATCGACCTTGAGTCACGCCGGATGCTGGTTTTGGGCCCCTCGGTTCTCCAGTCTCTATTTCCTAGTAGGGGGTGTGCGCCTGCCTCCCTCCTCCCGGAGAACTGCTAGAGTTCGTTATTATGTGGATGAACAATAATCCATGTCCCTAGACACAGGTTACTCACCTGTAACAGGAGTTCAGTGAATGGTATATGTTCATCCACACGACTCCACCCGACCTCCCGGCCTGCAAGAACCTGAGCTTCCAGCGGGCTAGATCTGCGCATGTGGGAAGCCTAGAGTTTACTTCAGGTGGTGAGGAGCCATTGCTTGAAGACCTCCGAGTCGATTTAAAGGGCAAGAATACCTGCCAGAGTGTGGATGAACAACATACATACCATTCCTAGAACTCCTGTTACAGGTGAGTAACCTGTATTTCTAGGGACATGGATATGTTGTTCATCCACACTTATTGGCAGGTTCCTTGCCGCTTTAAATCTTGCCAAAAGGTCTTCAAGCTGGCTCCTCCCACCCACCTGGGGGGTTAAACTCTCGGCTCCGCCCCATAACGCCAGATCTTCCTTACCGCTTGGAAGCTCAGGTTCCCTCCTTAACGTGTTGCGCTTAAGACTGGTTCCTAATTCTTAGAAAAGTTCGAATTGAAAAGTTTTGCAAAAAGACTTCTGTCTTCTTCTCCTCCCGCGTCGATGGACAATCGACTCGATTTCGGAGGTGCCCTGATGGTGCAGAAGATGTCTAGGACGGATCCACACCCACGCATGCCCTACTGCCTGGGCCTTGAGCACGACCCGCAGGCTCTGCGACTTGTGCTCTTCCTTCGCCTACATCCTTGAAGACCGTGCTGCCCGATTACAACTGGGGCGCCCCAAGAAAAGAATTCCACTGGTGAAATCTAAAGAGGCCTGATCGGCGGTGTCCGGCAGCGGGCTCGACGGATCAGCTTGAGCAGCTGATCGCCCTCGAAGAGGAGGCAGCATGGGCCGCTTCTACCTCAGCGGCGGCATTTGTCCCGCTCTCTCTCGGTGCCTCTTACTCGGCTTCTTTTAAGGAGCTTTGTCTGACCCTCTTGACCAAAGGTGAGGGTCCAACTTCTTTGGGACCTTCTTCCAGGTCCAAAAGAGCAAAGTAAGTCTCTCCGCCGACGCTTCTTGGGAGCGGAAAGATCCCCTCCCCTTGTCGAGCAGTCTACTTTGGTCGACCCTCCGCCGCCACTGGCTTCACGGTGTCCCTGGCCACAGGCCAGTTGGTCGAGACTCCGCCGATGCGGTCAAGATTTTTCTCGACCTGTTGGACGGGTTGTCGGCTGGAAAAGCTGAGAATCCCTCTCCCGGGTTCCCCGGGGAGTTGAGGATCTCGCCGGCTCGCCTGTGCCTCCGGGTCCGGAGCCTCGGTGGATCGTCCGAGCCGAGGGAGGCCGATTCACACTTCTCCCGCCTTCTGCCTAGTCGAGACTCTCGGTCTCTGTCTCTGACATCCTCCTGTCCAACCGACTCCGCCTGGCCATAGGCGGTCTCGGCACTGCGGCAAGCGGCGCCGCCACTCTTCCTCTTCTTCTTCCTCAGACGAGGGGAGGCTTCGGCCCAAGTTGCATCGGAGGTACGAGGAACTTATGTGGCAACAGCTCCTTTTGACCGGGAATAAGCCGACCCAGTCGTCTTCCCCGGCCATTAAGTGGCTGTCACCGGAGCAGCCGAAACAACCTCTCGTTGTAGTCGAGGAGCCTGTTCTCAGGCCGGTTGTTCGGCCAATTCCAGCTGCCCCACCGATTCTGGTGGAACCTCCGCCCCCACAGCCATTAGTTGGGGCTCCGACCAAAAATTCTCTGTCGGCTTTGGGTTTGCCCCATAGGCTGTCGGTCACCCTCACTCCCGATAAACCTCGGCAGGTGGAGGGTGGCTCAGGGCCGAGGCAGCTCTTTGAGGACTCTTCTGAGTCCGATGATGGTTCCTCCCTCTTCTCCAAGCGCATAGACTTGGAGTCCTCGGGAGGACAGTCAATGGACGATAGCCCTTCGTCCTTCTTAGGGTTGCTTCGACTCTTCCTCGAGTCCACCGGGATGAAGTCGAACCTGCTTAAGCGGGCCAGGTATCTCCTCAAGGAGATTCTGGACCGAGGGATTCTCCTACTGAGGCCTTCCGGTGGCCGGGTTACAGAGGAACCGCCTTGGAATCCTGGCAGGTGTCTCTTCCTGCCCTGCGCCTTTCGGCCAGGTTGGCTAGGAAGTATCACCGGTCCCTACCGGTTCCCTGTCCGGTTTTTCGGAACACCCCTCGGCCGAGGGGTTGGTTACCGACAGCGTTTTTCCGGCGTGACAGGAAAGCCAGGGATGTGGACAAACCTCCCAAGAAATTGGATTATGCCGGGCGAAAAGTCTATGCTGCGTGTCCTCTCTGCCTTCGTCAGGCCAGTTTGGCCGTCCTCATGGCACATTTTTCTCATGCCCTGTTGGGCTCCCTGGATGAGGTTGTCCCTAATCTTCCCGCAGATCTGCAGACTACCGTCAGGCAGGTGTGGGACCAGGGCAGTGGCTAAACAGCAACTCCAGACTGCGTTAGACATCGGGGACTCATGTGCCAGGTCTGTGGCGGCCGCAGTGGCCATGCGTCGTCGGGCTTGGCTGAGGATATCCACCTTTACTTCGGATACCCAGCACAAGTTGGCAGATGTTCCCTTTTTGGGGACTGACCTCTTCGGCCCTGGGGTTGAAGGTCACCTGCAGAGGATCGAGAAGTCCAATGCTACCTTGGACTCGGTCTCTTCCGCTCAGAAGGACAAAGGCCGCAAGCCACAGCCTAAGCCCTTTCGTCCTTCTGTGCCCGCAACGCGCCCAGCCCAGCAACGTTAGGGCCAGCAGGCTCGACCTTGGTATCCCAAGCCCAAGCCGTCGGCTTCCTCCAACAGGAAGCAGGGAGGTAAAGGCCCAGGAGGTTCCTCGGCCGGTCCCTCCTCCAAGCCTGCCCAGTGACGGGCTGAGGGATGTCGCCCCATCCCTGTCACCTCAACCCTGGTTCCCTCCGTGGGGGGCCGGCTCACTTTCTTTCCGCCTGGTCCGCTGTTACATCGGACAGGTGGGTACTGGAGGTGGTGGGAAAAGGCCTACCTCTGGAATTCGAGCAGGCCCCACCCTTCAGAGCTGTTGCACCTCGGGGGGCCTCGGGGTCTGCAGCCTCACTGGCGGCTCGCCGAGCCGACATCGCTCTCCTCCTCCAAAAGGAGGTGATCACGGAGGTGGAGGACCCCCCTTCAGACCCGGTGCTCGTGTCCAGGTATTTCCTGGTTCCGAAACAGACGGGGGGCTGGCGCCCCATTCTCGACCTACATGACCTGAACAAGTTCCTAAGGTCTTGAACCTTCAGAATGGTCACTCTGGCGCAGATACCATCTCTGGAACACGGCGTGTGGTTCTGCTCTCTGGACCTACAGGACGCGTTCTTTAACGTCCTTATCTGTCCGTCACATCGGAGATTCCTCCACTTTCTAGCGGAGGGATCCCTCTTCGAGTTCCGAGCCATGCCCTTCGGCTTATCTCCAGCTCCCAGGGTCTTCACCAAATGCATGGCAGTGGTGACAGCATTCCTGCGGCGCCGAGGGGTCCGGGTGTACCCTTACCTGGACGATTGGCTGATAGCAGCCGCCTCCAGACGGGAGGTGGAGTGGTCCAGAGATCTGGCCCTCCAGGTCTGCTCTCGAGTTGGCCTTCTCATCAACGAGGCCAAGTCGGAACTCGAGCCAAAGCAGGTGATCCTGTTCATCAGTGCAGAGCTCGACTCTCTTCGAGCCAGAGCACGACTCCCGGCGGACAGGGCCGAGGTTCTTACCTCCTTTGCCCAATCATTTCTGGTTGGGCAATTGCGCCCTGCCCGGGACTTCTGCGCCTTCTGGGTCTCATGGCGGCCTGTACCAGCGTGGTCCGTTGGGCCCGCTGGCACATGCGCCCCCTTCAGTGGGGACTGGCCAGCCAGTGGTCACAACGCTGCAGTCCTTTGGACCAGCTAGTGATAGTGACCCAGGAGATGTGGAACGCTCTCCAGTGGTGGACCGTTCCATTCCATTTGCAGGAGGGAATCCCGTTTGTCCGCCCCGAGCCGACTGTCTCTCTCTCTCGACCGATGCCTCTCTGATGGGTTGGGGTGCCTATCTGGGGGAACACCAAGTGCACGGCCTCTGGTCCCCGTGGGAGTCCCGATGCCACATCAACCTGCTGGAGCTCCGAGCGGTCCGCCTAGCTCTCACCGCCTTTGCTCCGTTTCTCCGGGGTCAAGTGGTCAGAGTCTAGGCGGACAATACCACGACCATGTACTTCCTGAACCGCCAGGGCGGGACGCGCTCCATGCTTCTATGCAAGGAAGCTCTCCGCATTTGGTCAGTCGTGAGCAGCCTGGAGGCGGATCTCCTAGCCATTCATGTGGCTGGAGCCTCCAACACCCTGGCCAATGCCCTGAGCCGGATAGGGGCTGCATCTCACGAATGGTCTCTCCTGCCGGAGGTAGTACAAGATCTGTTCTCCCACTGGGGCACACCTCAGGTGGACCTGTTTGTCTCCAGGGAGAACGCGAAGCTGAGGCTGTTTCATGCCCGCCCCCCTCAGCAGGGCTCGCTGTATGGGGATGCCTTCTCGAGGCTGTGGACCCCGGGCCTCTTCTACGCCTTTCCCCCATTTCCCTTGATTCACAAGGTGCTTCTCAAAGCAAGGAGGGACAAGGCGCAGGTGATCCTGATAGCCCCAGACTGGCCCCGCCAGTTCTGGTACCCAGATCTCCTCAGCCTCAGCTCCAGGCTCCCAAGGCAGCTTCCAGCTCGCCCAGACCTGCTTTCAGTCAGTCAGGGGAAGGTGTTCCATCCGGACCTTCAATCCCTGCACCTGACTGCCTGGTTCCTGAGCGGCTAGAGTTCCAGGCCTTGGGTCTTTCCGACGAGGTCCTCAATGTTATTGAGGCGTCCCGTAAGGAGTCGACCAGAAAATGCTATGCCTTCAAATGGAAGAGATTCTCCATTTGGTGTCGGGGCAAGGGCTTGGACCCTTTCTCCTGTTCTGTGGCAAGCATTTTGGACTATTTATGGTCCCTTTCTAGTCAAGGGCTTGGGTCAACGACCCTAAAGGTGCACCTGGCAGCCATCTCTGCTTACAGGCGCGGGCAGGAAGCAGTCGATGGCGCAGGGAAAGGTGGTCGGCGCTTTTTCAAAGGCCTTGATCATTCCCTCCGTGCGGAGAACCTCCACCTCGTGGATTTACTGTTGGTACTGGCAAAGCTCATGGGCAAGCCATTCGAACCAATGCACAGGTGTGATCTCTCTCACCTGTTGTGGAAGACCGCCTTCTTGGTGGGTATCACGTCAGCCAGAAGGATGGGAGTGCTCCAGGCGCTTTGCATCGAGTCTCCTTACCTGGTCTTCCACAGGGACAAGGTTGTCCTGCTGCCCCACCCGAAATTCCTTCCGAAGGTGGTGTCGGAGTTTCACCTTAACCAGGTGCTGACTCTGCCGGTGTTATACCCCAATCACACCTCGGAGGCTGAATATAGGCTCCATACTCTGGACCCTAGAAGGGCGCTCGCTTATTATAAGGAGCGCACGGCTGAAATTCGGGGAGAGGTTCGCCAGCCGTTTGTTACCTACGCTGAAGCCACACCTGGCAGACCTGCAGCCAAGCGGACGATAGGCAGGTGGGTCACCTCCTGCATAGATCTCTGCTATAAGTTGGCAGGCATGGAGCCTCCCAGAGGGATAAGAGCTCATTCTACCCGTCATACTGCTGCATCGGTGGCTGCTACCTGGAAGTCAGCACACACCTTTATTACCCATTGCCACGTCGACCTTGAGTCACGCCGGGATGCTGGTTTTGGGGCCTCGGTTCTCCAGTCCTTATTTCCCAAGTAAGTATTGGGGGTGTGCGCCTTGCCTCCTTCCTCCCGGAGAACTGCTAGGAGTCTGCCAATAAGTGTGGATGAACAACATATCCATGTCCCTAGAAATACAGGTTACTCACCTGTAACAGGAGTTCTAGGAATGGTATATGTTGTTCATCCACACGACCCACCCGACCTCCCCGGCTTCGACGCACAACCTGAGCTTCCAGCGGGCCAGATCTGGCGTCATGGGGCGGAGCCGAGAGTTTTACCACCCGGGTGGGTGGGAGGAGCCAGCTTGAAGACCTTCCGGCAAGATTTAAAGCGGCAAGGAATCTGCCAATAAGTGTGGATGAACAACATATACCATTCCTAGAACTCCTGTTACAGGTGAGTAACCTGTAATTTCTGCCTAAGGTGTTCTCGTCTCTCACTCTTAATCAAGACATCGACTTGCTAGTGTACTTTCCCAACTCTTCGAATCGAGGAGAGGCCCTGTTGCACACCCTAGATGTGCATAGGTGTCTCAGATTACTACCTGACCAGAACCAAACATCACTGAAAATTGGACCAGCTTTTTGTCTTTGCCCACAGGATGGTGGGAGTTCCTGTATCCAAACAGTCGCTGTCCAGGTGGCTCATTCAGTGTACCACGTTCTGTTACCAGAAGCGCAACAAACCCTTACCGGGCATGAATTAGGGTCATTCCACAAGGGGGTGGCTACCTCCTTTGCGGCCCTTAAGAATGTGTCCACCTCGGCCATTTGTGCTGCAGCTACTTGGACCTATGTGCACACTTTCATCAGGCATTATAGCCTGGATATTGCATCGAGGCGTAGAGCAGGTTTTGGTTTAGCAGTCCTTCAAGGACTTCTGTCCTAGGCTTTGTTTTCATTAAGGATTTCTACCTTCCCTCCTCTCAATGGTGTGGGATTTCCATTATTGCTTGGGAATCAGTCCTAATGGTGTAACCTTCTGCAAGAGCTGTTTCTCGAAGTAAGATAGTACAGTTACGTAAGAACTTACCGTAACAGTAGATCTTTGAGAAGAGCTGTTGCAGGAGGTACTTCTTGGAATGTGAATGTTCAATCCACACTTATTGGCAGGTTCCTTGTCGCTTTAAACGTTGCCGGAAGGTCTTCAAGCTGGCTCCTCCCACCCACCCGGGTGGTAAAACTCCCGGCTCCTCCCCATGATGAGAGATCTTCCTTACCACTTGGAAGCTCAGGTTCCCTCCTTAACGCTCTGCATGTTAGACTGGATCCTAATTCTTCGGTTCGTCCAAAACTCATTTTAAAATTTTCAAGACTTTGGTCTTCCTTTTCCCTTGCAGCTGCGATGGACAAATCGACTCCCTGTTTTCGGCGGTGCCCTTGTTGGCAGAAGATGTCCAGGACGGATCCGCACTCCACGTGCGTCTACTGCCTCGGCCTAGAACACGACTCGCAGGCCTGTGAGTCTTGCTCTTCGTTCTTGGATGACTGCGCTGCCCAGTTAAAGGTCGGGCGCCCAGAGAAGCGCTACCCGCTGGTTAAGTCTAAAGAGGCCCGTTGGACGGTTACCGCGGCGGCTGGCTCGGCTGAGCAGCTCTAGCAGATCGCCCTCGGAGTAGGCGGCCCAGGCTGCATCTTCCTCCTCCTCGGTCGCGGCATTATCCCGCTCACCTTGGGTACCTCATATTCTGCCTCGTTCAAGGAGCTTTGCCATTCCCTTTCCACAAAGGGAGAGGGGCCATCGAGACATTCCTCTCGGTCCAGGAAGAAGGATCCCAAGGGTAAGTCCCATCGTCTGCGTTTGTGGGAGAGTTCCCCTTCCTCGGACAGCCGACTGTCTACTTCGGTCGAGGTTGCGGCTAAGGCTGCTGTCGGCACGGTAGAGATTTTTCTCGACCCGTCTGACGGTTTGTCGACTGGTGAGGCTGACAACCCGTCTTCGCCGGCTCCCCTGTTGGAAACCTAGGATTTACCTGCGCCATCGGTGCAGCAGTCCCCGGTTAAGACGTCCGAGCCAAGGGAGGAGCAGGTGTCCCCTGCTCCCTCCCAGGCCCACCTCTGACACACCGAGGTTCTCGTCTCTGACCTCGGCCTCGGCACAGAGGTAGCCGCGCCGCCTCGCCTTCCTCCTCGGATGAGGAGAGGTTCAGCGAATTGCGTCGATGCTACGAGGAGCTGATGTGGTAGCAGTTACTTTTGTCCGGGGCCAAGTCGACTCCAACGCCTTCCCGGCCATCAAGTGGCTGTCACCCGATCGGCCGAAGCAGTCTCTCGCCGCAGTCGAGATGCCCATGTCTGGGCCGGTTGTTCGGCCTAAACTTGCTGCCCCACCAATTTGTGGTGGAATCTCCGCCTCAACAACCGAAATCGGGGGCACCGACCAAGGATTCTTGGTCGGCTCAAGGCCTGCCCCACAGGTTGTCGGTCACCCTCACTCCCGACCATCCTCGCCAGGTGGAGGGTGGCTCAGGCCCTAGGCAGCTCTTCGTGGACTCTTTGGAGGCCGACGAGACTTCCCTGTTCTCCAGGCAGGTTGACCTGGAGTCCTCCGGGGGCCAGTCACTGGACAAAAGCCCATCGTCCTTTATGGGTCTGCTTCGGCTCATCTGAGTCCACCGTGATGCAGCTCGAGCCAGTGTCCAAACGGGCCAAGTATCCCCTAACGGTGATACTGGACCAAGGGGATTCACCCACGGAGGCCTTTCCTGTGGCTGAGGCCATTGTCGGCCCAGCCTTGGAGCTTTGGCAGTGGCCTGCGCCCTCGGCCAGGAAGTATGCGGTCCTTACTGGCTCTCTGCCCGGGTTTTTGGAGCACCCCTCTGCCGAGGGGTTGGTCACCGACAGCATTTTCCGGCGTTCCGGGAACACCAGGGACATGGACAAGCCCCCCGACAAGGAGTCCAAAAAGCTGGACTACGCCGGCCGACCTCCAGGCCACGGTCCGGCAGGTCCGGGACCAGGGTAGGGCAGTGGCGAAGCAGCAGCTCCAGACAGCTCTGGACATAGGGGACTCCTGTGCCAGATCAGTGATGGCCGCAGTGTCCATGCGCCGCAGGGCATGACTGAGGATATTCCTTTACGGCGGATACCCAGCACAAGTTGGCGGATGTCCCCTTCTTGGGGACCGACCTCTTCGGCCCTGGAGTGGAAGGTCGCCTCTAGCGGATCGAAAAGTCCAGTGCCACCCTGGACTCTGTCACCTCTGCCCAGAAGGACGAAGGCCGCCGTCAGCAGCAGCACAAGTCCTTTCGTCGTCCTGCGCCTGCAGCGCGTCCGGCCCAATAGCACCAGCATCAGGGCCAGCAGGCTCACGCTTGGCATCCTAAGCCCGCGGTTTCCTCCAACAGGAAGCAGGGAGGTAAATGCCCAGGAGGTCCCTCGGCCGGTCCCTCCTCCAAGCCTGCCCAGTGCCGGGTTGAGGGGCGCCTCCCAGCCCCGCCACTCCTCTGGGTGCCCCTGCAATGCGCTCTTCCACTTCCTTTCCGCTGTCCGCTATCACCACAGACTGCTGGGTGTTGGAGGTGGTAGGAAAGGGCCTGCCTCTGAGTTCGTGCAGACCTCCCTTTCGAAAGGTCGTCCGGGGCTACGGGTTTGCAGCCCTCTCTCTGTCGGCCTGCCGAGCAGAGATTGCCCTGCTCCTCTAAAAGAGGTGATCAGGAAGGTGGTGGATCCTCCTCCAGACCCGGGTTTGTCTAGGTATATCCTGGTTCCAAACGGACAGGGGGCTGGCGCCCCATTCTTGACCTGCACGACCTGAACAGGTTCCTAAGGTCTAGGACCTTCAGGATGGTCACTCTGGCTCAGATAATCCCATCCTTGGAACAAGGCGTGTGGTTCTGTTCCCTGGACCTCCAGGACGCATTCTTTCACGTCCCAATCCATCCGTATCATCAGATTCCTCCGCTTCAGAGCAGAGGGATCCTTTTACGAGTTCCGGGCCATGCCCTTCGGCCTCTCCCTAGCTCCCAGGGTCTTCACCAAATGCATGGCAGTGGTGACAGCATTCCCACGGTGCCGAAGGGTCAGAGTGTACCCCTACCTGGACGACTGGCTGATTGCAGCCCCCTCCAGAGCGGAGGTGGAGCGGTCCAGAGATCTGGCCCTCCAGGTTTGCTCTCAGATTGGCCTCCTCATCAACGAGGCCAAGTCGGAACTCGTGACAAAGCATTTGATACTTTTCATCGGGGCAGAGCGCGACTCTCGAGCCAGAGCACGGCTCCCGGTGGACAGGGCCGAGGTTCTTTCCTCCTTTGCCCAATCATTTCTGGTTGGGCAATCGCGCCCTGCCCTGGACTTCCTGCGCCTCCTGGGCCTCATGGCGGCCTGCACCAGCATGTTCCGTTGGGCCCGCTGGTACATGCATCCCCTTCAATGGGGACTGGCCGGCCAGTGGTCACAGCACTTCGATCCATTGGATCAGCTAGTGACAGTGACCCAGGGGATGTGGAACACTCTCCAGTGGTGGACCATTCCAGCACATCTGCAGGAGGGCATCCCGTTTGTCCGCCCCGATCCGATGGTCTCTATCGACTGATGCTTCTCTGGGTTGGGGTGCCCATCTGGGGGAGCACAGAGCGCACGGCCTCTGGTCCCCTCGGGAGTCCCGATGCCACATCAACCTGCTGGAGCTTCGAGCGGTTCGTCTAGCCTTCGCTGCGTTTCTACAGGGTCAAGTGGTTCAGGTCCAGACGGACAATATCACGACCATGTACTATCTAAACCGCCAGGGCGGGATGCGCTCCGCATTTGGTCACTCGTGCACAGCCTGGAGGCGGATCTCCTTGCCATTCACTTGGCAGGAGCTTCCAGCACCCTGGCCGATGCCCCAAGCTGGATAGGGGCTGCGTCTCAAGTGGTCTGTCCTACCGGAGGTAGTACAAGATCTCTTCTCCCACTGGGGCACGCCTCAGGCGGACCTGTTTGCGACCAGGAGAATGCAAAGCTGAGACTGTTTCATTCCTCGCCGCCCAAAAAGCAGGTCTCGCTGCAGGGGATGCCTTCTGAGGCCGTGGACCCCGGTTCTCACGCCTTTCCCATTTCCTTGATCCACAAGCTGCTTCTCAAGCGAGGAGGGACAAGGCGAGGTGATTCTTGTAGCCCCAGACTGGCCCTGCAAGTTCTGGTATCCAGATCTCCTCAGTCTCAGCTCCAGGCTCCCAAGGCGGCTTCCAGCCTGCCCGGACCTGATCCGTCAATCAGGGGAAGGTATTCCATCCGGACCTTCAATCCCTGCACCTGACAGCCTGGTTCCTGAGCGGCTAGAGTTCCAGGCCTTGGGTCTTTCCGACTAGGGCCTCAGCGTTGTTGAGGCATTCTGTAAGGAGTCAACCAGAAAAGGGGTTGGACCCTTCCTCCTGTTCCTTGGCCAGCATTCTGGACTATGATCCCTTTCTCAGCTAGGGCTTCGGTCGACGATCCTTAAGGTGCACCTGGCAGCCATCTCTGCTTACCGAGCGTGGGCCGGAAAGCAGTCGGCGCAGGAAAAGGTGGTCAGGCGCTTTTTGAAAGGCCTTAATCACATATCCCCTCCAGTGCAAGAACCTCCACCTTCGTGGGATCTACTGCTGGTATTGATTAAGCCTATGGGCAAGCCATGTGATCCGATGCACATGTGCGCTATCTCCCACCTGTCGTGGAAGACCTCCTTCTTGGTGGCTACCATGTCAGCCAGAAGGATGGGAGAGCTCCTGGTGCTTTCCACAGTCTACTTATCTGGTCTTCACAGGGACAGGGTCCTGTGCCCCACTCGAAATTCCTTTCAAACATGGTGTCAGTTTCACCTTAACAAGCTGTTGACTCTGCCCGGTGTTCTACCCCAGTCACACCTCAGAGGCCGATTATAGGCTCCATACTTTGGACCCCGGAAGAGCCCTCTTATAAGGCGCAGACGGCTGATGTTCGGAGAGACGTACGCCAGCTGTTGTCACCTGTGCTGAAGCCGCACCTGGCAGACCTGCAGACAGTAGGCAGGTGGGTGGGCATGGAGCCTCCCAGAGGGATACGAGCTCATTCTACCCGCCATACTGCTGCATCGGTGGCTGCTTCCAGGGACGTCCCTATCCAGGAAATCTGCAGGGCTGCTACCTGGAAGTCGGCACACACCTTCATTACCCACTACCACATCGACCTTGAGTCAAGCCGGGATGCTGGTTTTGGGACCTCTGTTCTCCTGACCTTATTTCCCAAGTAGGGGGTGCGCGCCTTGCCTCCCTCCTCCCAGAGAACTGCTAGCAGTCTGCCAGTAGGTGTGGATTGAACAACATATCCATGTCCCTAGAAATACAGGTTACTCACCTGTAACAAGAGTTCTAGGAATGGTATATGTTCTTCCACACAATGCACCAAACCTCCCCAGCTTCGAGGTGCAACCTGGCTTCCAGCGGGCTAGATCTGGCGTCATGGGGCGGAGCCAAGAGTTTTACCACCCAGGTGGGTGGGAGGAGCCAGCTTAAAGATCTTCCGGCAAAATTTAAAGCGGCAAGGAACCTGCCAGTAAGTGTGGATGAACAACATATACCATTCCTAGAACTCCAGTTACAGGTGAGTAACCTGTGTTTTCTGGTGACCACTCTTTGGCCCAGGGGCACAAACTATAGTGGACAACCTTCAAGCCTCAGGCAGACTACTAAAAACAGTACAATATATGTACCACAAACCACGCCCTCAGTATATTTGTACAAAACTGGAAATTACTATAATCAAAGAATGAATGACAAGGAACACATCTAAACCGACCCGTGGCTGCCCCTCAGGCCGGCAGAATGCCTCTTCCTCATTTAAAAACTACAGACTACACCCTGGTCTCTTCTTCTAGGCCTCGGAGATGTTTTTCTGGGTCTTCAATTAGAAATTATACTGAGGCCTTTCCCATGAGGCTTTATACGTCGAGCCACCTTTTGAGGTATCACTGTTAATGACTATTATTCATTCCATCGGTATGCCTCTCAGCCTGTAGTGTGCCGGACCCTTGTATCACTCCTACAACCAGGGCCTGCTACTTCTCACATGCCAAAACAATCTCTATATTCTGATATGGATCATACTATTACCAAAATTCTGCTGCTACATGCAGTCTTCACCTGGCCATAAGTAAAGGCCACAGAAACTGAGTACGTTTACTATAAACATACTAACATTTCAGGTTTACACCCAAGGCTGCAGGCACTGGCATACTTGGGACCCCCTTGTAAATGAGTTTAGTATTGCACAATGGAACTGATCACACTGTTGCATTCCATGTCTTTACCTTTAAAACGAGTATAATATTGACTACAGCTACTAACTCCTGAGTCACTGGATTCCATGATGAAATAAATATTGTTTCATTTCACATCATTGTTTGCTACTTACGTTGCCTAGTTATGCTGGGCTGTCAGTATAGCCTAGAGGTTAGAGGAACGCGGTGTGAATGAGCTTGGTACATCCAGAAGACCAGACCTGAGTTTGATTCTCACAACCTTCACTTGCATACTGTACGAGACTGAGCAAGTCACTTAACAGCCCAGTGCTCCCAGGTCACCCCTGAAAACAGGCACTTGTGCCTAGTGGACCTTACCCGGTTACCAAAGACTAAGATAAAATAAAAGATGCATTTTCTTATGACTTGAGACGTGACGAAAAAAAAAAAAAACCTATTTACTTGCTACATTGTAGCACTACAAAATAACATTGTATTGTTTGGGTTACTATTAAACTCAGAACCCAATAGGCTTTGACATCTCGGAAGGAACTAGAAGGGGGACAGGATCAGATCTACAGTACAGTAGCTTCTTGTTTTACATTGTTTTTCATGGATTCTACTTGGTAGAATGTTTCTTTTCTTACTACTAAGGGGCTAGCAGGGTATTGTTTGGGGCTGTTGGAATTTTGAAACCTGTTTTGGTAGCTATAAGTGGGCTCATTTGTTTGGTTCACTGTGTAGCAGGCTGCATTTGTAGAGGCCTATTTCTTCTGTTTTAAAACATTATTGGTGTGATTTAACTGGGTCTGTTTCTTTGAATTGGAGACCTATATCTTCTAATTCCAAGCCTATTTTGATGTATTGTTGGTGAAGCTGTTTGAATTGGTGTCCTCTTTCTTTGGGTAGCAAACTTATTTTGGGGGCTTTGAGTAGAATTGATTCATTGTTGCTGGCTTCACTAGCTGCAAACTTTGAGTGCACAGTGGGGAAGGGTGCTAATGGTCTGACTAGACACTAGAGGCCTCAGCTACCTGATTGTTTCTGGAAGACTTGGGCTAGTCCCACCCACCCAAACCCCTCACCCCACCCACCTCTGGTCCATTATTTCCTTTATACTAGGGGTTCTGACATCACTTCCTCAAACAGGCTGAAGGATATGCACCTGTCATAGCAGAAGCAGACATCCAGGAAAGAAACGGCAGCAAGTGAAGAGGTGACTGCTCTCTCAGTGGAAGGGAAGTAAATGCAAATCTAGGAGCTTTCATCATTACTTCTTCACATTGATATTGCATTGGGAAAAGGAGGAGTAGGAGTTTGAAGAAGGTTGTGCAATGGCTACTTAGTCTATTTCTGTGTGGATAGGAAGGATAGGAATATAAAAAGCAGTTGCTCAATATATCTAAACGTGTGCAACAAAGGAGGTAAGGAAATAAAGAAAATGTTTTGCACTGATAGAGGGGGGAGAGGGGAGACTGGGGGGAGTGTTTGGTATCCTGCATCTGGAAGGGGGGGGGCCGCTGGTGGCAACGAAAGCAATGGGTAGGGTGGTAGGTACAACAACTGTGGTGCACCAATCTTTCTAAACATTGCCTGGAGCATGGAGGATGTTTAGTGTGCAACCACACAGAAAAACTTAGAAAGGAGATTGAGGGTCTGCAGGAGGAACTAAGACAGGCAAGGCAGATTGGGGTGGGTTTAGCCCAATACTGGAGGGAGGAAGAAGGGGAGATGAGGAGGCGATTTAAGCCAACAGTGGTGAGGAGAGGGTCAGAAGAAGGGAAGCAGAGACAAAGGGGCCCAGGCCAGGAAGAACGATTGCCGGGGAAACCAGGTCAGGAGACAAGTCAAATGGAAGGAGGCGGTAGGGACTTGTGAGGGGAGGCAAAGAAGTGGCAAAAGTCGTGGAGTGGAAAGGAGAGAACAGGTTACTATGAAGAGAGAGGGAGTGGGCATTTGTGAAGGGTCTTCAGAAAACAGCTCTGCACTGCTAGAGGAAGAAAGTGGAGGAGGGAAATTATGAAATTAGAGGAGTAATTGATAAATGCCTGGACCAAACTGGAGCGGGGGGAAGTTCTGCTGGGAGAACTGCAACAGGGATAAAAAGGGGGAATAATATGCAGGAGGAAGAGGAGGAGCTGGAAATGAGGGAGGGAGATGAATGGAAGCAAGCAGGGAGTAAGAGGGGTAGAATCTTAGTGCTCGGGGACTCAATACTAAGAGGAGTTTAGCAAGGGGGAGAGGCATAGTCACATTTGGGTGGAGGCCATGCCAGGAATGACAGCGGAAAGGGTGGGACAGTCTGTTCTGAAATATGCTAGAAGGGGTAGGGGCAAGCCTCATTTAATTATACATCTTGGGACAAATGACCTGGCTGACAAGACAGTAGATATAGTCCAGAAGAGGTTTGAGGAACTAGCACAATTATGTGAGGGGCAGAAGATCAGTAACTTTTTCTGAGATACTTCCTAGCCAAAGGCAAGTACAAAAAGAAAGCTGAGAATAGAGGAATTTAACGGATGGCTAAGAACCTGGTGGTGTGCTAAAGGGTATGGGCTGTTGGGGGAACCTGGGAGGACAGTAGTCTCTATGCCAAGGACAGGCTACACTTGAGTGAGGAGGGAAAGAAAGTTGAAACAGAGGATGGAAGAATGTATAGAGGAAGTTGGGAATTTAAATTAGGAGTGGGGGGTGGCAGTTGGGGAAGAGATATGCAGAGACCACAGGTTGGGAAATCATATGAGCTTACCCCCCATAACAGTGACAAAGGACAAATGGCAAGTACTATTGGTGATGCTAGGAAAGGAGGGCAGGATGGGAGGGGAGGAAAGGGTGGAAGGTGGTTACCCTTAATGCTAGGAGCCTTGGGAGGAAAACTGCAGAGTTACAGGTTCTCATGGCAGAGGGAGAGGTGGACATTGCAGCCATCACGGAAACATGGGCCACCCAATATAATGACTGGGACCTGTCTGTACCAGGGTACAAGTTATTTCAGAGGGACAAGATGACTGGGAAGGGTAGGGGTGGCACTATGTGAAGGAAGGACTGAAGTATGTAAGGGAGGAAGGGAGCAGGTAGTACAGAGTCACTTTGGGTAAATCCAGGATTCCAAGAATAGGATTCTTAGAATGGGAGTGGTGTACAGGCCACCATCTCAGATGGAGGAGTTAGACAGGAACTAGCGGGACAGATCAGGAGGACCTCAGAAGGGTAGTGTGGTGCTTGTGGGGACTTCAACATGCCAGGAGTGGACTGGAGCACCCAAACAACCAGGAACAGAAGGGAGCAGGTGCTGCTGGATGCCTTCCAGGACAGCTTCCTGCTGTAAATGGTCAGTGAACCAATCAGGTTGGGAATACCCTTGACCTTGTGCTGGCAAAAGGGACTTGGAGAGAACTTACAGTGGAGGAACTGCTGTCAGGAGTGACCACCACTCAGTATGGCTCACATTGGATATGACCAAGGAAGGAGTGGTATCTGGCACAAGAGTGCTGAACTTCAGGAGGGCTGACTTTGGGAGGATGGGGGAAGTGGTAAAAGGGTACCGGGCCAGAATTCAATCTAGTATGGATACTAACCAGAGATGGGAGCTCATAAAGCTGAGGATAGTGGAGGCAACCAAAACCTGCTGCAAAGCCCAGAGCAAGAAGGCTAGGGCTAAGAAACCGAGCTGGTTGAGCAAGGAGGTCATGGAAAAGGTAAGGAGGAAAAGAGCCGCCTTTAGGAAGTACAAGAAAACAGGGAGGGGGAGGACAGAGAGGAGTACTTGACAGAATCGAAGGAGGTGACAAGGGCAGTAAGGGGAGCCAAAGCTTCTACGGAACTCAGGCTGGCACAAGGCATTAAGAAGGGGGAGAAGGACTTCAAGTACATCAGGGAGAAAAGGAGCTGGAAGGACCACATAGTAAGGATTAGGAAGGAGGGGGGTTGGGTGGAAGCAGGGTACGATAAGGTGGAAGCACTAAATGAGTACTTCTGCTCAGTATGTGCTAAAGAGAAGAGGGGGTGACACCCAAGGTGGGAGAAATGGCAGACGCGGGGGAGTGGTGACAGATGGGAAATCATGAGGGGCAGAGTTCGAGAGGGTTTGAAGGCACTGAGGGTGGACAAGGCGCCAGGTCCAGATGGCATCCACCCCAGGGTACTGAAGGAGCTGGCAGAGGTCCTTGCAGGACCTTTTGCAGACCTGTTTAATGTCTCACTACATTCGCGGTGTGTACCTCAGGACTGGAGGGGATGGCTCATGTGGTACCCCTCCACAAGAGTGGCCCTAAGGATGAACCAGGAAACTACAGACCAGTGAGCCTCACATCATCGTGGGTAAGCTAATGGAGACTATCCTGAAGGAGAGTCTGGTGGCCCTCCTAGAGGCCAAAGGACTACAGGACAGCAGACAGCATGGCTTCATACGTGGCAGATCCTGCCAAACCAACCTGGTCGAGTCCTATGGGTAACTAGGACACTGGACAGGGGCCATGCAGTGGATGTCCTGTATCTGGACTTCAGTAAGGCATTCGACTCTGTGCCACATGGAAGGCTGGGAAGGAAGTTAGTAGGCACAGGGGCAGGTGCAAAGCTGGTGAGATGGGTAAGAAACTGGCTGCAGGGAAGGCAACAGAGGGTGGTGGTGGATGGGGAGCTCTCACACGCAAGGGCAGTGACTAGCGGTGTCCCACAGGGCTCGGTGTTGGGACCAGTGTTTGGGATATTCATTGCAGACATATCATTGGACATCAAGAGCAAGATCAGTCTGTTTGCTGATGATACCAAGGTTGGCGCGGTGGTGGATGACCTAGGGGGATGGCAGGGGTTGCAGGATGATCTGGCAAAGCTTGAAACCTGGTCAGACACCTGGCAACTGGGCTTAATGCCAAAAGTGCAAGGTGCTGCATTTTGGGATGAAGAACCCAAGGAGGACTTACTAGCTAGGGGAGTGCAGCTAGCCCAGACAGGAGGAGAAGGATCTGGGTGTGCTCATTACAGGTCAATGAACAACTCGGCACAGTGTAGGAAGGCAGCTGCAAAGGCCAACAAAATGCTGGGTTGTATTGCAAGGGATATCCTCGAGGAGGGAGGAGGTGATTCTGCCACTGTATAGGTCATTAGACTACACCTGGAGTACATGGGCAGTACTCGGCCTCGTATCTGAAGAGGGACATTAAGTTACTGAGGGGTGCAGCGAGGGCACAAAGATGATCAAGGGTCTGGGGACTTATACTAGAGGAGGTTGAAGGAGTTGAACATGTACTCGCTGGAGGAGAGGAGAGACAGGTGACATGATTGAAACCTTTAAATACATGAAAGGAATAAACAAGACTGGTACAGAGGGGCTGTTCAAAGTAAGGGAGGGGAGGGCCACCAGGGGCCATGATATGAGACTGGAGCGAGGAAGGTTCCGGAGGGAGATGGAGACACTTTTTTTTTACAGAGGGTGGTGGCTGGGTGGAATGCGTTACCTGCAGAAGTGGTATGCAGTAGAACAGTGGACTGCATCAAACGAGGATGGGACAGGACAAGGGGGAGGGTTAATGAAGGGGAAGGGTGGAAGGGAGGGGCAGCTGCAGAATAAGGGGTGCTAGCTGCACATTCGAGCAGACTTGGTAGACCTCTAGGCCTTTATCTGCTGGCAAATTTTGTATGTTCGTAATCACTCCATTCATTATATGGCTGAAATCATTCTGATTTATCACAGTATTTGATGTGCCATACTCTCATCAGGCTGACATCTGCTTAACTCATCTGATACCCAGTAATAGCCAGTCTGGCTTACCTTTCATATCCCTATAATGAATACTATAATGGAATACTTGCAGATAGACTACAAAACTCTCTATATGCTGATATACTGCTCTCGGCACCTATCGGTCCTAAAACCACACTATGTACGGCAGAATGCCATATCTGGTCATCCCACTGCCACATAACTGCTTGGGAATCTCCCAGAAGTAATGACTTACTGCAAGAGACCATTCTGTGGAAGATGGATCAGTTACGCAGACTTTTGCTGTAACAGTAGATCTTCTAGGAATGTCTCGTGCAGTAAGTAGCTTCCCTACCTCCAACCCCCTGCCATTCTGTAACAGGGAAACTATGTAGGGTTGGGAGGCTTTCGTACCTCTGTTCCCCTCGGTCCCTCGCTTTCACGAGCTGAAACCGGCAGGGAATGGAGACTACCTGGGACCACTCACTTTTATAGGCACAGCCCAGGAAGTGAGGTCGTGTGGGTGGTCACTGGTATAGAAACTGCAGTTAAAGCACCACCTAACTCCTAGAAGTAATGAATTACAGAAGATTCCTAGAAGATCTACTGTTATGGCAAGTCTTTGCATAAATGATCTTTCTAGGAGTGGTATGTTCAACCACACGAACCCACCCGACCTCCCCGGCTGCGGCCGCACAAACCTGGCTTCCAGCAGGCTAAGATCTAGCGACATGGGGCGGAGCAGAGGGTTATACCACCTGGGTGGGTGGGAGGAGCCAGCTTGAAGACTTTCCGGCTGATTTATAGGGAAAGGGACTCTGCCAATAAGTGTGGATGAACGTATACCACTCCTAGAACTACTGTTACAGGTGAGTAACCTGTTTTATTTTTTTTGGGGGGGGTAGCATTTAATTACATGTAGCCCATTTTCTAAGCACAGTTATACACTCCAGGGTGGGCGGTTTTGGCAGTACTTAACCTTCGAGGCTACAAGGCCCTGGGCGGTTAGTAGCAATACAACAAAACCGGTTTCCCAAAAAAGCTTGTTTCGGCTACAATTAAATAAAAATATTGACATAGCTGTCGGATCTAGTTATCTAGGTACCTACTGTGCTGGCCCCCTTCACACGTCTGCAGTGCTGTTTCTAAGGCAAAGGTGGTGGCCATCTTTGGGGGGTGAAATTTATAAAATTCTGGTGGAACTAGAAAATGTTACCACCAAATAAAACCAGAAGATACATGGAATTGTTACAATAAGTCTCAAAATACAGACTTGCTAATTTTTGTTTTTCTTCCCTTTTTAGCAACCACCATTCTGGGTTCAGCAGCCATGGAGCCAGCAGTACCATCAAGGATATTATTAAACACCCCCTTCCCCAAATTATGAACTGATGCATACAAGTCTCTTCAAAACCTTCACATGAAGCCGACTGTTTTCTTTTTAGTCTAACCTTTTTAAAAACATTCCACAAGAGGAAGTGCCTGCGGGTTCTTGGTTTTTTAGACGCTTTCTGAGTTGATTAAGTTTTCATTTTCTTTATTTTTGTATATTTTTAATTGCAGTTTTAACGTGGAGTTTAAAGAACCTCAGCATTGTGCACGATGAGCGAATGTGTCAGTATTTCAGGGTTCTGCATTTTATCTGTAAAATGTAATTTTTACCAGTAAAGAGACCGATGTTACTTTGTACCTGTCGTCGTCTTCTTCTTGGCGTGTTTTTAGCAACAAAGTCTTGGTCACTGGTAATTGACTGCACAGCATGTGGGATAAATATTTGGACCGTTTGTTTAGTGGTAATGTAGCACTTGAGGCATTTAAGACTTTGTAAAAGTTCACAGTATATATAAGGCGTTTTTACTAAGATCAATGTGTAAGTGATTTGGTTTATCTGTAGAAACTGCACAATCAAGCTCAAAACATGTGAAGGCAAAACTTGATAATCCTCTTTCCTTTGTGCATTCGAAAGCTGAAAAAAGACCAGCTATTTACCTGTTCGTCTTTTTTTCCTTATTAAAGTCTTGTTATCTAGTGTGTCCTGTGTAGTATTCTACTAAGCTGTATGTAACGCATGCAGCTTCATCCTGTCCTTGTTGTACTTACTCCCTATATTTCCAGGACAAAGGATGACTTTTAGTGGATTGTATTTTTAACCACTTAAAAAAAGAAAAATAATTAAAAAGTTGAAAAATCACCCTCTTGTTAACTAATGATTATTAGTAGCCATTGCATTGCTTCGGCCAGTTATGTCATAGTAGGCAAAAAGTGACTGAACATAGACTTTTGTTCAGTGCAGCATCACATGCATTGTCACTGATATATAACATAGAGTTTTAAACTTGTACAATATTGTAAGAAGGTATATGGTGACCAAAAGCACTGAAGAAATTGTGGATTTGGAGGGGGGGGGGGTTATCTTGGTCATCAGGTAACACCGTAGAAACCGCTGTTGAAGACAGGGAATCCACATGGAAGAATTTTCAGTACAACTGAGCCTGCCTATGCCGCCATCGCCAACCCTGTATAGGTGCAGGCAGGTTCGCGGCTCCCCCATCTCTTCCCCGCCGCCAATCCTTGCAAAATGTCTCCGCAGAAGAAGCAGCCCCGCAGTGTCTTTTTGCGGCCTACAGCCTTTTTTCCTCCACCCCTCAAATTTATTTAGGGATTTTTCTAGCTTTTCCTTTTATGTAGTGTTAATCCATCTACTTCTCTCTTCCGCCGCTGCAGAAAGATTGCCTCAAACAACGATCACTCTGTTTGCTGTCTTGGGCCTAACCACGATGCCTCAGATTGTGAGCTCGTCCAGCAGTTTAACCAAATCACCCTCTGGCGTCTCAGAAAGGCTGTCCGCACCATCATGGAACAGCAAGTGGCCAGTTCAGAGTTGGGGTCCTCTGGGACTTCCACTACCAAACTGTCCTGGGTCCAAGGGCTCTAGGGACACATAGGCCAAAGAAAGATCCTCTGGGAAGTCGCAAGAAAAGACCAGGACTGCTCCCCCTAGCAGCCAGCCCAGCTTTTCCACCTTCAAGGGGGCTCTTCTGCGGCTGCGACGAAGAGACTGCCAATCCAGGTCCTGGCTCACTCCGGATCCATACCGACAGCTCCATCGCCTGATTCTCTGGGCGACCAGCTGGCAGCCTCAAGGTCATCTGCTTCTTCTCTGTCAAAGACTGCTTGTTTGTGTCCCAACCTCTCTCTCTCTCTCTCTCTCTCTCTACACCAAGCAGCCCAGGCCTGTCTGCTTCTAACCCCTGGAATCACTCATTGATTAAACTGATTCAGCCTCATGTGTTGGACAGCCCGGAGAGATGGAATTATATGCAAATGATGGAACACTCAGTTAGCTCGTGCCAGTTTCAAACTGCTGCACTCAGAGTGCTTCAGATTCTTTACTTCGCTTGCCTAGTGAAGACGTCCCAGAGAGCTCTCCTTCAACCTCTTCAGAATCGGTTTATCTGGTCGATAAGTAGTGTTAGTATATTTCAGATTGCTGCCTTAGTTTATTTTGTAATTTCTGTAAGATTTAGTGTGATTAGTGGTTCTTTCACAGTTCCTTGGGACCAAGGGTTCTGCTATTTCTAGTGAGGTTTTTACCTAATTCTCGCGGTCTGTTCCTTAACCACATATATGTGTTTAAATCTTATTTAAATTTGTTGGTTTCTCGGTTCCCTTTTTTGTCAGGAACAGAGTAGCGCTCAGTTCCCGGAACCGTTAGCAGTTATTTATATTTAAAATAATCGGTTGTAAGGAACCGATAACTTGGTTTAGTTTCTTTAACGATTCCTGCTCAATGTCAGGCTCCTGTTGAGCGTAAAACGCACAGGACCCACTGGTTTCAAATTGTGAGTGTGGTCAGATCATAGCTAAAGCAGACAGACATTCATTGTGTTTTTTTGTCTGGGCACTAGCCATATCTTTGCAAATTGTGACCTTTGTAAAACATTTTGTCCTAAAATTCTCTTAAGAAAAGGTTCATCATTTTGGAAAAATGACCTGCTTCTGCTAATACTGGTGAAAGTAGCTCCTCCACCTCTGGCACAAGAAAGGATGGAGGTAAAGCTAAGGATCCTGATAAAGGATCAGATGAGGTTGAGCAAGGTAAGTCAAAAAGGACAGTGGACTCGAGGAGTGAACCTGTTCCACTTCAGAAAAAGTTAGGAAAAGCATGTCACTGCTCCTTTGGCTGAGAAGGCTAAGGAGCTCCTAGCTGACAAAACTGGTATGCCCTCGGCTGAGAACATAGGCAAGGTCTTGCAAGCTGCAGTCCGGGTTCCAATACAGACTGCCCCGGCTCCTGTGCCAGTTGCACCTTTTCAGGAACTGCAGGCCTCCTTGGAAGGGGAGGAACATGATGTGCTTTTCAGGTGCCAGTACTCCTTCCACAAGGGTGTGGATACTAACGATTCTGCAGCCTGGTTGATGGAACTGTCTGCCTGGCTCAAGGCCACAAACCTGACCCTGGACACCCAGGCCAGGGCGCTGGACTTTCCATTTGAGAAATCGTTATTTGGTGACAAAACAGAGGCCTGTATGAAGAAGGTAGAAGAATACAAGGCCACCTATAGAAGTAATTCTAAGGATAGGCCTTCCACATCCTGTAGGGCCCAAACTCTGGGGGGTGGGTGGGTGTAGGGATCCTATCCCAGACCATTTTCCCAGGCTCAGGCTTCTCAGCTGCAACAGCCTAGAGGATATTTTCGAGGAAGGGGCAGGAAAGCCATGAGGAGAGCTTCTCCCTTCCCTGTGATTTCAAGCACAGACTAGTACAGGTCACATTCCCTGCCATAAATCCACCAGTGGGTGGCAGACTGGCTCATTACCTCCATGATTGGTATACCATCACCACAGACTGGAGGTGGTGAGCCAGGGTCTGGCACTCTGCTTTAAATCTCTCCCCAAGCTGAGTAAGAATATTTGCACCAGTTGCATCTGCAGACAAAATTTTACTGGAAGCAGAAGTAAAACATCTAGCAATCAAGGCAGTGGAACCAGTGCCCCTAAACCAGAGGGGCAAAGGCTTCTACTCCAGATACTTCCTTACAAGAAGGAAAAATTGGAATTGGCGACTTGTCCTGGATTTAAGACTTCTAAACACATTCTGAAAAAATTCAAAATCGTCACTCTTGCACTAATCATTCCTTTACAAAAGTGAGACTGGCTAGCTTCCTTAGATTTAAAGGATGCTTATTCACATCCCCATCAGACCTTATCACAAAGTACCTGAAATTCAGATTTGCCTCGGGCCATTATCAGTTTGCAGCACTTCCTTTTGGTCTGACTTCTGCCCCAAAGGTTTTCACAAAGTGTTTGGCCGTGGTAGTGGAATTTCTGAGAAAAGTGGTAATAGTCTTTCCCTTCCTGGACGACTGGTTTAGTAGTGGGTATCTCTACAACTTGCAGAGCAGGCCTTGGCACTAACAGTCTACTCTGGAATCCCTGGGTTTCCTCATAAATGAACAGAAGTCTGCAAACACCAGTTCAGGTACACAGATATATTGATGCAGAACTAAACACCAGTCTGGGCAGAGCTTTTCTGCCACAGGACAGGGTAAACAGCATTCTGCAAATTGCAAGCTCATTTGTGCCGGGAAATCCCAAACCAGCCAGAGTTCCTCAGGTTTCTGGGCCATATGGTAGTTGCCACCACAGTTGTACTAGGTTCCAGATTTCAAATGAGACATCCAGTTCCACCTGGGACGGATCCTCTTTCCAAACTAGTACCAGTCACCACAGCCTGCTACAGGCACTGCAGTGGTGGCTGGATGAGCACAACCTTCTGCTAGGTGTGCCTTTCACAAAATAACAGCCTTCCTTAGTTCTTAAAACAGATGCATCCCTTCTGGGTTGGGGAGCACACGACTGATTATACAGCAAGTGGCACACATGGTCTCCTCAAGAATCCCTGTTGCACATAAATCTGCTGGAGCTCAGAGCAGTGTACCTAGCCCTGCAGGCATTTGCTCCACATCTTCAAAACAAAGTGGAGGTCGGAACAGACATCACCACTACTATGTATTGCATCAACAAACTGGGAGTAGCCAGGTCAGTCCCACTGTGCACAGAAGCAATGAGGCTGTGGTCCATATCTTACTCCAAGAAGGTATCCCTATCAGCCATACATCTTCCAGGAAAGGACAATGTGCTGGCAGACTCCCTCAGCAGGATGTCGGGACCACCACAAGTGAATCCTCAAATACTCAGTTCGATTTTCAGACAATTGGGCACTCCTGAGATAGATACCTTCGCCTCTGTAGAAAATCACCAGTTACCAGTATAATGTTGCAGACCTCCTCTCAGGGGCACACTACCCCTAGATGCATTGGCACTGGATTGGACAGGGAAGTTCCTGTATGCCTTCCCTCCTTTTCCTCTAATTCAGGACCCTGCTGAAATTGAGGTGCCAATCCGCGACAGTGATACTGGTGGCATCAGATTGGGCGAGGCAACACTGGTATTCACTTTTGTTGGCTCTATCAGTAGTACATCTAATCTGTCCAGGAGGCACAACCAGCTGACATCCTCTCGGGGCAGGATACTGTATCCCAACCTCAAATCACTAAGGCTCAAGGCCTGGCTCTTGAGGCCTTGTAGTATGCTAATCTTAAACTGTCAGAACAGGTGCTGACAGTATTTTGGGGGGTCCAGGAAACCTTCCACTAAAGACATACTCTGCTACGTGGAAGAGGCTTTCCATATAGTGTACAGGTAAGGGTGTTGACCCATCCAGGGCTGAACTAGCCATTCTTCTGGATTACCTAACACACTTGGCATTCTTTAGGTCTGAAAGCCTTCGACACTGAAGGAACATTTGGCTTCAGTTTCTGCTTATTTGTCAGCTGGTAAAGGGAGATTACTTCGAGAAACTGCTCTTGCAGCATGTTACGCCATTAGGACTGAAGCCGGCAGGCGCCAGGACCCCACGGAAATTTTCTAGCTAGCAATATTCAGTGGGGACTGCCTCAGTCAGTCCCATCCCTGACATCAGACGCAGTATATAAGGAGGCGGTCCCCCAGAATCCCCCGTTATTTTCCTGCCGTCTGCTCGCCAGCATCGGCCTCTCTTGTCTCTGCCTAGCGCACGACTACTTAGAATTTCAAGAGTTTCTCCAAACTAGTGTCCTCTCCAACTCCTTCACTTGAGGGACGCCTTTCCAAGTGTTCCTGCGGAAATCAGATCCCTTTTAAGGATCCTCATTCCTCCTGTGTGCGGTGCTTAGGCCCGGACCATGACACCAAGGCCTGCACCTTCTGCCAAGGGTTCAACAGCCGCACCAGGATCCGCCATCAGAAGGCACGTAAGGCTTATCTGCTGGAAGAAACGTAGCATGGACCAAGACCCTTCCTCCAGGGACGATTCTTCTTCCAAGGCCCATAAACACCAGGACAAAGCAAGGTCCAGATCCCCCGAACCAGGCCTCTGACTCTGTAGCTCAGACTCCACCAGGTCGGGCCGCTCTCCCTCCAGGGCTCATTCTCTGCCCCCTCCAGTCAAGGTCCAAGCCTCGGGTGGCTCTTCAACTCTCCAGCCCATCAAGACTTCAAGGCTCTTTGCTTCCTCCACTCCCTCTCGGGCCTCTTCCAAGTCTTCCAAACGCCACAAGTCTTGCTCATCGACCTGACTTCGGGACCCCGACTCCAGGTCTGTCTCCCAGCCTCCCAGAGGTCCGGATCCACCACCCAGGAAGACTAAAGACCCGACGTCCCTAAAGCAGACGTCGGCCAGGCGTTCGGAGTCGTGGACTCCAGCCAGGCACCAGATGCCAGCCGGGCATTCGCCAGACCCGAATGCGTCGGCCAAGCGACCGACATCTGCCTTGCATTCACCGGAGCCGAAGACTGCCCCCCAGTCACCAGTGGACACCGGTCACAGGGATTCGACTGAGGACACGACGCTGCCCAAAGACCAGGCAGGCGACACTGAGGATGCCGGGCTCCCGAGGGAACCTTCGCCTAACCCAGAGACACCTGCGGACCCGACCCCGGCGACAGACCACCGGCGCCAGGCCTGTCGAGCATGAACCTGCAAGAAGTAAAGGACCTCTTTACTTTCTGGTGGGACACCATCCGAAAGGATGTGGTCCCTGTAAAACCTGCTCCACCTCCTACTCCTTCACCTCCTGTGCCCCTGCCTCCACCACAGGGGCCAGCAGGAAAACCACCAACCCCTAAGGAGCTGACTCCACCTCCCAAGGGTAGATCCAAGGATCTGAGAAGGCCTCCCTCAAGATCTCCATCAGGGTCTCCCAGCTCCAAGCGACCAGACGTCGGTATACTCCCATCAGGGGAGGACTCCAGATCGGATACCTCTGATTACTCCAGATCTCCTTCTCCACTCAGCATTCCATCAGCTGACCCACATGACCTGCCCAGGTTTCCTCCGGATGATCCCTCTTTCTCTGAGATCATGGGGCACATCCAGGACAACATGGGATGCTGAAGACCTTGATCCCAAAAGACTCAGCCTCTGGTAGTGCCACCCTTGGTGGGCACCTTCGCAGACGTCACCAAGGCTGCGTGGAAGCGTCTGCACTCCACCCCTGTGGTGCTGAAGAAAGCTGACCACCTGTACAAGGCCCCGAGAGGACCAGTACTTGGCTCAACAACTTCTGGCAGACTCCCTGGTCATTACAGCCTCACATAATCAGTCCCAAAGACTGCAACACATGAGCTCACAGCCACCGGACCAGGAATCCAAACAATTGGATGCCCTGGGGATACGCATGTATGCGGCTGCTACATGCTCCATCAGGTCCCTGAACTACCTAACCCACATGGTACAATTTCAGAATGCCCTGTGGGAACAGGACTTGGTCGATAAACTTCTGGATGGCGATCAGAAGGCGGAGCTCCTTGACCTTTTCCGCAGAGGGTCTGATGTGGGTACCCAAGTACTACAAGCTGCATACGATTCTGCAGACTTGTCCGCCAGAGCTGCAGCTTCAGGCGTCTGTCTCTGGCGACACTCTTGGCTGCATGTCTCTGGCTTCACCCCGGATGTAGAGAAGAACATTCTTGACGTCCCCTACAACGGCGAAGTACTGTCTGGTAAACCCTCAGAGAAGGTTATCACCAAACTCCAGGATGCTGGGAAGGCAGTCGGGTCTGTACAGGCCATGTACAGATCCAGGCCTGGTTCCTTTCGTAGGAACCAGAGCAGTTTTAGCAGCTGGCAACAAAGGCAGTAGCCACGTTCCAGCCAGCAACAAAGGGGGCACTTTTCAGTGGAAAGCCCAGGCCGTCATCCCCAGGCAGAGCCTAACACTAAACTAAATCATCCCAGCCTGCAGGGACCAGTGCTGCCACAGCATGACTCCTTCTCATCCCCCGCACTTCCTCTGGATCAATGGACACTAAAGGTCGGGGGTCACATCGCTTGCCACTTTTTAGGGTGGCAGTGGATTACCACCAATCGGTGGGTTCTCCAGTTGGTCAAGAAAGGTCACTTCATAGAATTTCTCGACCACCCACCGGCAAGACCTTCCCTGCTTTCCTGTTACTCTGGTTAGCACGCCCTGCTCATACAGCAGGAGGTGCTCGCGCTTCTGAGAAAAGAAGCAATGGCGCACGTACCACGGAACCAGAGGAGTGCAGGGTATTATCACTTCTTTCTGGTTCCCAAGAAAACTGGGGACCGCAGTCCGATACTGGACCTCAGCGACCTCACTGCCTCCAGTTTATCGGGGCAGTTATGGACACGACCACTGGCATGGCCTTTCTGCCTCCGGACAGGGTGGCCACCCTCCAGGCTCAGGCAAGCGACTTGTCCTCCCACAGGCGGGTTACCTCCAGGTCAGTCCTTCGCCTCCTGGGGCTCATGGCTGCTGCAATTTTGCGCGTGCGGCTCCACATGAGAATTTCTCAGACTCTTTGGTCTCAGTGGGATCAATTGGTCGACCTGGACCAAGAGGTGCTAGTCTCTACCCAGATGTTTTGGGATTTGCACTGGTGGTTGGTTCAGGAGAACCTTTGTCGGGGAGTTCCCTTCTGTCTTCCTCCTTCCTCCCAAACGCTGACAACGGACACCTCGGGCGAAGGTTGGGGAGCCCATTTGGGATCCCAGTGGAACCGGGGCTCTTGGTCCAAACTCGAGCAACGCTTCACATCAACGTGCTTCGGAGCTAGAGCGGTGTTGTACGCTCTTCAAGCACTGCACCCTTTTGTTCTTCCCGTCATCTGGCCATACAGACATGAGTGTAGTCTGGTACCAACAAGCGGGGGTACCGTTCCTACCCTCTTTGTCGGGAAGCTTGCAGGTCTGGGAATGTGCGACCCTCTTCAACCTTCACTTCACGGCAGTCCACGTCCCGGTGGTAGAGAATTCGTTGGCAGATCACTTGAGCAGATCCTCGGCACAACCTCACAAGTGGGAATTGGATCAGGAAGTAGCAGACATCATCTTCTTGCGTTGGGAAACCCCTCAAGTCGACCTGTTCACGTTTCCTCTAAACGCAAAACTGCCCACCTTTTGCTCGCTCATTCCAGGGCACAGGCGACTCTGGAGAGACACTTTCTCGACTGGAAGGGCAAATTCATCTATGCTTTTCCCCCAATTCCGTTGATTCCAAGGATCCTGCACAAGCTCAGCTCAGAGGCGGCCCGTATGATTCTCATTGCTCCCCTTTGTCCCAGGCAAGTTTGGTTCTCTCTTCTGCAACAGTACTCCGAGGAACCTCTGATTCCTCTTCCACTTTCACAACTACTGTTGACCCAGGATCTGGGGATCCCTGGTCCATCCCGGCCTAGAGTCCCTTCAGCTGCATGCTTGGATCCTACAGACGTAGTACAAGCCCACTTTGGGGTTTCCTCACAAGTGGCAGAGAATTTTGTGGAAGCCAGGAAGCCGTCCACTCGTTCCACTTATGTCATGAATTGGAAACGGTTCTCCATTTGGGCTTTGTCCAAAGACCTAGAACCTTTCTCCTGTCCTGTTGGGCTGCTATTGGACTACGTGCGTTGTCTCTTCGACCTGGGTCTGTCATTCCTCTCTGAAAGTTTGCATGACTGTTCTTGCCGCTTATAATTTTCCCTTTGGGGATAGAACTTTCGCTAAGCTGGAGGTAGCGAAGACCTTCCTTTGGGGTCTCAAATGAAGAACCCCTCAATTCGGGGTCCTCCCCTTCCCCCTTGGTATTTGAATTTCATTCTCGGAGCTTATGCTGCCTCCCTTTGAGCCGGCAGCCTCAGCAGACTTGAGTTCCTCTTGTGGAAGACTCTTCCTAGTGGCCATTACTTCCGCTCAAAGAATTTCTGAGCTTCAGGCCTTGATGTGCAAAATTCCGTATTTTATTTTCCATAAGGAACGTGTGGCTCTGTGCAGCAATCCTAAATTTCTCCCTGAGGTGGTAGCGGAATCTATGTTGAATCAGTCCATTGAACTGCCTGCATTTTTCACACAGCACTCCAATCATGGGGAGTATCTTTTACATACCCTGGACGTTCATCGGATTCTGAGATACTACACCAACAGGACAAAGGATCTCAAAGACTGCCTATTTATTTTGTTTCTTTTGCCAGCAAAAGAGAGGGCAACGCTGTTTCAAACGACGTTTGTCCAAATGGTTGGCTCATTGCATCACTTTCTGCTACAAGTATCACAAGACCTTGCCTGGTCATGTCAGGGGTCACCCCGCCAGGGGTGTCGCGGTGGCCGACATTTGCGCAGCCACAACTTGGACTTATGTCCATACCTTTAAGAAACACCAGTTTGGGTTGTCTCGCTATACCGGCTTCGGGTTGGCTGTTCTGCAAGGGCTCCTTTCTAGGGACATGGATATGTTGTTCATCCACACTTATTGGCAGGTTCCTTGCCGCTTTAAATCTTGCGGAAGGTTTCAAGTTAGCTCCTCCCACCCACCCGGGTGGTAAAACTCTCGGCTCCGCCCCATGACGCCAGATCTTCCTTACCGCTTGGAAGCTCAGGTTCCCTCCTTAACGCTCTGCGATTAAGTTTTGGGCTTAAAATCCTTCGGTTTAAAAAAGAGAAAAACTTTATAACTTTCTCTGTCTTCTTCCTTCTGCCAAGTGGCGGACAAACGACTCGGATTTCGGAGATGTCCCTGTGGGCAGAAGATGTCTCGACGGACCCGCACTCCACGCATGCTATTGCCTTGGCCAGGAGCACGACCCGCAGGCTTGGCGACCTGTGTTCCTCCTTCTCCGTCTACGCCCTCAAGACCGCGCTGCCCGCTACTTGGGGCGCCCGAAAAGATTTCCTCCGTCAAATCCAAGAGAGGCCCGGATTGGCGGTTTCGCTGCCGCGGGATCCGCCAACAACTAGAGGTTGGTCGCTCAAGAGCAGGCGGCTCAGGCTGGCTTCTCTTTCAGTGGCCTTGTCCCTCTATCGCCGGGACCTCATATTCAGCTTCCTTTATGAGCTTGCTTGACCCTCTCAACTAAAGGCGAGGTCCTACTTCGAGTCCGCTTGATCGTCAAGAAGTCTAAGAGTAGTCTCATCGTCGACGCCTGGGAGCGGGAAAGATCCCCTCCCTCGCCGACAATCGACTTCGGCCGATTCTCGGCTCCGCCACTGGCTTCACGGTGCCCCGTCAGGCCAGGTGACTGAGACTCCGCCCGGCGGTTGAGATTTTCTCGACCCGTTAGGCCGGGTTGTCGGCTGGAGAAGCCGAGATTCCCTCCTCCCCGTTCTCGGTGAGGGCTGAGGATATCGGCTGCCTCCCACCGGTGAATCAGGAGCCGCCGGTTTTGGCCGATCGAACCGAGGGGATCGCCGATCCTCGGCTCCCGCCTCACCGACCTGGCCTAGCCGAGATTCTCGATCTCGGACATCTTCGCCCAGTCCAGCCGTTCCGTCGACACAGGCCGGTCTCGGCACTGTGACAGCGGCGTTGCGCTCTTCCTGCTTTCTTCCTCCTCGGCCGGGGAGGGAAGGCTTCGGCGTAAGCTACGCCGAAAATACGAGGACCTCATGTGGCAGCAATTTTTTCTGGCCAATAAGCCGGCTCGGGCCTCTTCTCCGGCCATTAAGTGGTTGAGGAGCCTGTTTCCAGGCCAGTTGTCCGACCTATTCCGGCTGCCCCACCAATTGTGGTGGAACCGCCTCCACCTCAGCCGACAGCTGGGGCTCCGATGAAAGAATCGCGGTTGGCCCAAGGCCTTCCCCGTAGGCTGTCGGTCACTCTCACGCCTGACAAGCCTCGGCAAGTGGAGGGTGGCTCAGGCTCCAGGCAGCTATTCGACAACTCGTCTGAGTCGGATGACTCCTCCCTGTTCTCCCAAGCGTTTGACTTGGGAGTCCTCTGAGGGCAGTCAGTGGGCGATAGCCCTTCGTCCTTCCTAGGACTTCTTGGCTCATCTCAGAATCCACTGGGATGAAGCTTGAACCCATATCCAAACGGACCAGATATCCTCTCACGAGATTCTGGACCAAGGGATTCTCCACGGAGGCCTTTCCAGTGGCGAAGCCATTGTCGGGCAGGCCCTGGAACTTTGGCAGCGTCCGGCTTCCTGTCCTCACGCTCCGGCCAGGATGGCCAGGAAGTATAGCGGTCCCTACTGGCTCTCTGTCCGGGTTTTTCTGAACACCCCTCGGCTGAAGGGCTGGTCACGGACAGTGTTTTCCGCTGTGCAGGCAATGCCAGGGACGTGGACAAACCGCCCGACAGAGTCCAAGAAATTGGACTACTTGGGGCGGAAAGTGTATGCTGCCTCTTCTCTCGGCCTTCATCAGGCCAGTTCGGCCGTCCTCATGGCACATTTCTCCCATGCCCTGTTGGGTTCCCTGGATGAGGCGGTCCCTCATCTTCCCGCTGACCTGCAGACTACGGTCAAGCAGCTCCAGACTGCTCTGGATATGGGAGACTCATGTACCCGGTCAGTGGCGGCCGCTGTGGCCATGCGTCGGCGGGCGTGGCTGCGAATATCCACCTTTACCGCGGATACCCAGCACAAGCTGGCGGACGTTCCTTTCCTGGGAACAGACCTGTTCGGCCCTGGAGTGGAAGGCCACCTCCAGAGGATCGAAAAATCCAATGCCACCTTGGATTCGGTCTCCCTCCGCACAGAGGGACAAGGGTCATAAGCTGATCTAAGCCCCTTTCGTCCCTCTACTCCCTTCGCACTCGGCCCAACAACAGCGTCAAGGCCAGCAGGCTAGACCTTGGTATTCCAAGCCCTCAGCCACGGCTTCCTCTAATAGGAAGCAGGAGGAAAAGGCCCTGGTGGTCCCCAGGCCGGTCCTTCCTCCAAGCCTAAGTGACGGGCTGAGGGGTGTCACCCCATCCCCGTCACCTCGCCCCTGCTTCCCCCCGTGGGGGGACGGCTCCGACACTTCCTTTCCGCCTGGTCCGTTGTTACCACGGACAGGTGTGTTTTGGAGGTGGTGGGAAGAGGCCTGCCTCTGGAATTCGAGCAGGCTCCACCCTTCAGAGCCGTCGCCCCGCGTGGGGCTTTGGGGTCCCCAGATCTCTACAGGCTCGTCGAGCCGACATCGCCCTCCTCCTTCAGAAAAGGGTGATAAGAGATAGAGGACCCTTCACCAGAACCAGGGTTCGTGTCCAGGTACTTCCTGGTCCCGAAACGGACGGGGGGCTGGCGCCCCATCTTAGAACTACACGACCTGAACAAGTTCCGAAGGTTTCGAACCTTCAGAATGGTCACTCTGGCTCAGATAATACCATCTCTGGAACACGGCATGTGGTTCTGTTCTCTGGACTTCCAGGACGCGTTCTTTCACGTCCCTATCCGTCCGTCTCATCAGAGATTCCTCCGCTTCAGCGGAGGGATCCCTCTTCGAGTTCCAGGCCATGCCCTTCGGCCTTTCTTCAGCTCCCAGGGTCTTCACCAAATGCATTGCAGCAGTGACAGCTTTCCTGCGGCGCCGAGGGGTCCGGGTGTACCCTTACCTGGACGATTGGCTGATAGCAGCCCCCTCCAGGTTGGAGGTGGAGCGGTCCAGAAATCTGGCCCTCCGGGTTTGCTCTCAACTGGGCCTCCTGGTCAACGAGGCCAAGTCGGAACTTGAGCCGAAGCAGGTGATATCCTTCATCCGGGTGGAGCTCAACTCTCTTCGAGCCAGAGCACGGCTCCCGGCGGACAGGGCCGAGGTTCTTACCTCCTTTGCCCAATCATTTCTGGTTGGGCAACGGCGCCCTGCCGGGACTTTCCTGCGACTCCTGGGTCTTATGGCGGCCTGTACCAGCCGTGAGTCGTTGGGCACACTGGCACATGCGCCCCTCCAGTGGGGTCTGGCCGCCAGTGGTCACAGCGTCATGCACCTCTGGACCAGCGCGTGTGGGCGACCCAGGAGATGTGGAACGCTCGCCAGTGGTGGAACCCGTTCGTCCCATCTGCAGGAGGGTATCCCGTTTGTCCGCCCAGAGCAGCCGGTCTCTCTATCGACCGGCGCCTCTTTGATGGGTTGGGGTGCCCATCTGGGGAACACCAAGCGCCGCGACCTCTGGTCCTTGGGAGTCCCGATGCCATATCAACCTGCTGGAGCTCCGCGCGGTCCGCCTAGCTCTCACCGCCTTTGTCCGCTTCTCCAGGGTCAAGTGGTCCGAGTCCAGACGGACAATACCACGAACATGTACTATCTAAACCACCAGGGTGGGGCCGCCCCTTGCCTCTATGCAAGGAAGCTCTCCGCATCTGGTCACTAGTCTTGCCCAGCCTGGGCGGATCTCCTGGCCATTCATGTGGCAGGAGCTCTCCAACACCCTGGCTGACGCTCTGAGGCCGGATAGGGGCTGCATTGCCTGAGTGGTCTCTCCTGCCGGAGATAGTACAAGACCTGTTCTCCCACTGGGGCACACCTCTGGTGGATCTGTTTGCCTCCAGGAGAGCGCGAGCTTGAGGCTGTTTCATGCCCGCCCCCCTCAGCAGGGCTCGCTGCAGGGGATGCCTTTTCGAGGTCGAGGACCCCGGGTTCTTTTTACGCCTTTTCCCCTTCTCCTGATTCACAGGTCCTGCTGAAAGCGAGGAGGGACAAGGCGCAGGTGATTCTGATAGCCCCAGACTGGCTCGCCAGTTCTGGTACCAGATCTCTCAGTCTCAGCTCCAGGACTCCGCGCAGCTTCCAGCTCGCCCTGACCTGCTCTCAGTCAATCAGGGAAGGTGTTCCATCCGGACCTTCAATCCCTGCACCTGATGGCCTGGTTCCTGAGCAGCTGAGTTCCAGGCCTTGGGTCTTTCCGGACGAGGTCCTCACGTCTTGGAGGCGTCCCAAGGAGTCGACCAGAAAATGCTATGCCTTCAAATGGAAGAGGTTCTCCATTTGGTGTCGGGAAAAGGGTTGGACCCTTCTCGTGTCCTGTGGCGAGCATTTTGGACGATCTATGGTCCCCTATCTAGTCAGGGCTTAGGTCGGCGACCCTTAAGGTGCCTGGCAGCCATTTCTGCTTGCAGTAGCGGGCCGGTCAGCAGTCAGTGGCGCAGAAAAAGTGGTTGGCGCTTTCACAAGGCCTTGATCACATTTCCCCTCCAGTGGGGAACCCCACCCGCGTGGATTTACTGCTGGTACTGGCAAAGCTCATGGGCAAGCCATTCGAACCAATGCACAGGTGTGGTCTCCCCCACCTGTCGTGGAAAACCGCCTTCTTGGTGGCTATCACGTCAGCCAGAAGGATGGGAGAACTCCAGGCGCTAAGCATAGTCTCCTTACCTGGTCTTCCACAGGGACAAGGTTGTCCTACGGCCCCACCCGAAATTCCTTCCGAAGGTGGTGTCGGAGTTTCACCTTAATCAGGTATTGACTCTGCCGGTGTTCTACCCCAATCACACCTCGGAGGCCGAATCAGGCTCCATACTCTGGACCCTAGAAAGGCGCTCGCTTATTATAAGGAGCGACGCTGAAATTGGGAGAGAGTTACGCCAGCTGTTTGTCACCTCACGCCTGAAGCCCAGACCTGGCAGACCTGCAGCCAAGCTGACTATATAGGCAGATGGGTCACCTCCCGCATAAATCTCTACTGAGTTAGCGGGCATGGAGCTCCCAGAGGGATAAGAGCTCATTCTACCCGCCATACTGCTGCATCGGTGGCTGCTTCCGGGATGTCCCTATCCAGGAGATCTGCAGGGCTGCTACCTGGAAGTCAGCACACACCTTTATTTCCCACTACCACATCGACCTTGAGTCACGCCGGATGCTGGTTTGGGGCCTCGGTTCTCAATCTTTGTTCCCCAGTAAGTATTAGGGGTGTGCGCCTTGCCTCCCTCCTCCCGGAGAACTGCTAGGAGTGTGGATGAACAACATATCCATGTCCCTAGAAATACAGGTTACTCACCTGTAACAGGAGTTCTAGGAATGGTATATGTTCATCCACACGAACCACCCGACCTCCCCGGCTTCGCGGCACAACCTGAGCTTCCAGCGGGCCAGATCTGGCGTCATGGGGCGGAGCCGAGAGTTTTACCACCCGGGTGGGTGGGAGGAGCTAGCTTGAAGACCTTCCGGCAAGATTTAAAGCGGCAAGGAACCTGCCAATAAGTGTGGATGAACAACATATACCATTCCTAGAACTCCTGTTACAGGTGAGTAACCTGTATTTCTTGTCCTCTTCAGCCAGAGGATCTCTGTATGAGTAGTTTCCTCTTCCCGTGTGCTTCTTTGTTCCAGACTGCTTGGGACTCAGTCCTATATGTAATTACCTACTGCAAGAGCCCTCTCAAAGTAAGATAGTACAGATCTTACTTTGAGAAACCGCTCTTGCAGCAGGTTACACCATTAGAACTGCAGGCGGCAGGAACCCATGGAAATTTTCTAGCTAGCGGTATCCAGCGGGTACCGCCCCCGACGTCAGGCATCATATAAAAGGGGACAGTCCCCCAGAATCTCCAGTTCTTTTCCCGCCATCAGCTCGCCAGCATCTGCCTCACGGTCCCACTATAGTGAACGACTAGAATGTCAAGGTTTTTTTTACTCTGCATCTCCAACTCCTCCCTCAGAAGGACATCCCTCCAAGTGTGCCTGCGGTGCTTAGGCCCAGACCACGACACCAAGGCCTGCTCCTGTTGCCAGCAGTTCAACAGTCACACCCGGATCCGCCGCCAGAAGGCACTTCAGGGGTTCCTCTTGGAAGAAAAGCATTGATAAAGACCTTACCTCCAGAGGTGTCTACCTCTAAGTCCCATAAGCACCAGGACAAGCATCGTGAGAAGGCCAGGTCCAGACCCCCCTCACCGGGCCTCAGACTCGTGCACCAACTCTGGCTCCACGCGCTCAGACTGCTCTCCCTCCAGGGCCTGCTCTCGGCCCTCTCCAGTAAAGGTTACATCTTCAGGCAGCACTTCAGCTTCTCTGCATCCCATCAAGACTTCCAGGCCTTCGGCTTCCTCAACACCCTCTTGGGCCTTGTCGAAGTCTTCAGTCACCAGTCCAAGTCCTCTTCTCAACAGGCTTCCTCAGACAGGCGCCGGGACTCCGATGCCAGATCGGCCTCCTAGGGGTCCGGATCCCCCTCCCAGGAAGACTAAGGACCTGACGTCCCTAAAACGGACAAGTGATCCGAAGCGGGCTTCCGACCTTCCATCGGCTCAACGCCCATTGGACCAGATGTCTCCTAAGCACCCGACGTCAGTGAGATGCTTGCCAGAGCCGAAGATAGCCTCCCTGTCACCGGTGGACAGGACTCTGAGGAGGACCTGATGTTGCCTGATGACCAGGCAGGCGACAGCAAGGATGTCTGGCTTCCACAGGAGCCTTCGCCGGACCTGGCGACAGACCACCGGTGCTAGGTCCGTCGTCCGGTGTGAATATTCAGGAGGTCAAAGATCTCTCTATATTTTGGTGGGGGACAAAGAAGGATGTGATCCAGTCAAACCTCCCTCCTCCACACCGAGGGGCCAGCAGGAAGACCACTGACCCCCAAGGAACTTACTCCACCTCCTAGGGGAAGATCCAAAGAACGGAGAAGGCCCCCTTCAAGATCTCCCTCAGGGTCTCCCAGTCCTAAGCGACCCAGACGTCGACTGTCCACTCCGCAGGGGGATGATTCCAGACCCGATACCTCCAGGTCTCCTCCTCCAATGAGCATCCCATCACCCAACCCACGAGACCTGCCCAGGTCGCCTCCAGATCTCTTTCCGAAATCATGAGGCACATCCAGGATAATATGGGATGGGATTCGGAAGATCTCGACCCCAAGAGACAGCATCTAAGCCATTATCTTTGGCAGAAAAACCCGAAACCTGTGGTGGTACCACCCTTGGTGGACACCTTTGCGGACGTCACCAAGGCTGCGTGGAAGCGTCCGCACTCCACCCCCGAGCTGCTGAAGAAAGCTGACCGCCTGTAGAGGGCCAGTACTTGGCACAAGAACCCCTGGCTGATTCCCTGGTCATTACGGCCTCCCATGATGGGTCTCGACCACAAAATCTGAATACACAGCCACCGGACCAGGAATCCAAGCAATTGGATGCCCTGGGGAGGCGCATGTTTGTGGCTGCTACATGCTCCTTCAGGTCACTGAACTGTCCAACTCATATGGTTCAGTTTCAGAATGCCCTGTGGGAACAGGGTCAGGATCTGGTTGACAAACTTCCGGATGGCGAACAGAAGGTGAGGCTCTTGAACCTCCTCCGTACAGGGTCAGACGTGGGGATCCAAGTGTTGAGAAGAGCCGCATATGATTCTGCGGACTCGTCTGCCAGGAGTGCAGCTTCAGGCGTCTGTCTCCAGAGACACTCCTGGCTCTGTCTCTGGATTTACCCCGGACGTACAGAAGAGTATCCTGGACGTCCCTTATAATGGAGAGGTCCTGTTTGGTGAACCCTCTGAAAAGGTCTTCACCAAGCTTCAGGACGTTGGGAAGGCAGTAAGGACTGTACAGGCTATGTACAGACCCAAATCTAGTTCCTTTCTTAGGAACCAGACCCGTTTTCACGGCTGACAAAGGCTGCAGCCACATTTCAGCCAGCAGTAAAGGGGCACCTTCCACTGTAAGGCCCAACCTAAGTCTTTCCCAGGCCGAGGTCAGCGGTATACCTCCCCTGCTTTCCCGTTATTTGGGTCAGCATGCACTGCTCATACAGCAGGAGGTGCTCGCGCTTTTGGAAAAGGAAGCTATAGAGCATATACTGAGGAACCAGAGAGGTGCAGGTTACTATTGCCACTTCTTTCTAGTTCTCAAAAAGACTGGACCTCCGTCAGACACTGGATTTCAACGATCTCAACACTTCGGTCCTTCACAAACACTTTCGCATGGTGACCCTTCCCGGTTTGATAGCCATGCTCAAGCAGGGCACCTTCCTAGCGTCCTTGGACATGCAGGATGCTTACCTGCACATACCCATAGTTCAAGTGCACCGGAAGTTCTTGGCTTAGAATTTCTAGGTCGCCATTATCGGTTCCGAGCCCTCCCTTTCGGACCATCGGCACCTCGGGTGTTTACGAAGTGCATGGCAGTCGTAGCAGCGGCTCTACGGAGACAAAGCCACTACGTGTTCCCCTACCTGGGCGACTGGCTCCTCATGGCACCCTCTCTGGAGGCTCTGATGTCCACAGTTCTGTACTCTGTCCCTGTTCAGGTCGCTGGGCATCATTCTCAATCAGAAGTCGCACCGGGTTCCGTCACAGAATCTGCAGTTCATAGGCGCATTTCTGGACAGCGTCCAGGGGAGAGCTTTTCTCCCCCAGGACCGAGCGGAACACATCAGATCCCTCATCGGGGACTTCTTGGCAAAGACAGTCCCAGCCAGGCTGGTCCTTTGCCTGCTCAGACACACGGCTGCGGCCATTGCAACAGTCCCACTAGCCAGTCTCCACATGCGGGTGACCCAGTGGATGTTGCGGGTTCAATGGGATCAGAAGCAAGACCATTTGCAGCTTCCAATTCGGATCACAAATACCGTAATCTGGGATTGGCAATGGTGGCTAAATTCAAAGAACCTGTCGGCTGGGGTCCCTTTCTTTGCGCCGTCTCATATTGTGACACTCTTCACGGACACCTCAGGGTTCGGATGGGGAGCACACCTCGAAGGGGTTAGGTCTCGGGCCTCGTGGACACCCCGGGAAGCTTATCTCCACATAAATATTTTGGAAATGAGAGCTGTCCTTTACGCCCTGCAGGCTTTCTAGTGGGAGAGCCCACTTTGTACTCTCTTGTTACAAATACCGTGGTGATGTATTACCTCAACAAGGAGGTACCCATTCCTACCCGCTTTGCAGGGAGGCCATGAGGGTGTGGGGTTGAGTTCTACAACACGGCGCAAACCCAGTTGCTGTTCATGTCCCAGGAGTGGACAACATCCTCACAGACAGCCTGAGCTGCTCTCAGGCCAGAGTCCACTAGTGGGAACTACTCCAGGAGGTAGTAGAGGATCTGTTTCACAGATGGGGCACACCAGAGTTGGACCTTTTAGCGTCCCCATCCAACGCAAAACTGGCCAGTTTTTGCTCGCTAGATCCAGGGCCTGGTGTTTTCTGATGAGATGCGTTGTCACTCTCCTGGATGGGCAGATTCCTCTACGCGTTTCCTCCCTTTCCATTGATCCAGAGGGTCCTTTTGAAACTCTGCAAAGAGCAGGTGATGCTGATATTTAGCGCACCTTTTTGGCCCAGACAGATTTGGTTCCCTCTACTGCGCCAGCTGTCTCAGGAACCTCCGGTGCCTCTGCCAGTCAACTCTCACTTATTGTCCTAGGAGGCAGGTTCTTTGGTCCATCTGGACATTTGCTCTCTGAAATTGCACGCCTGGCTCCTAGAGACATAGCTATCATGTGGTACAGGGTCTCACAGGAGTTAGCAGATGTTCCAGTGGCTGCTAAAAAACCGGCCACTCATGCCACATACGCCATGAAATGGCACAGATTTAGCCTCTGAGCTCAAGCATGAGGACTTTCCCCGATGGATTGTCTGGAAAGGTCAGTTCTGGACTACCTCCTGTCTCTCTTCCAGGCAGGCTTGGCCTACTCCTATTAAAGTACACCTTTGTGCCATCTCAGCCCATCGGATACCTATAGACTGACGTCCCATAACTCAGTTGGACACAACATGAGCCTTCCTGAGAGGTGTTCTCCACCTTAGACCTCTGATTAAGGATCCTATTCCTCCATGGGATTTACCCTTTGTCCTGGAGCACCTCACGCTGCCGCCTTTTGAACCAGCCACGGATTGCGAGCTATATCTCCTAACATGGAAGGCGTTATTTTTAGTTGCCGTTACTTCGGCCAGAAGGATTTCTGAACTTCACACACTGATGTGCAAAGGACCTTATTTGTTTTTCACCAGGACAGGGTGTCCCCAAGGACAAATCCAAAGTTTCTGCCTAAGATGGTCTCTGCTGTCACTCTCAATCAGAACATCGGCTTACCAGTGTATTTTCCTAAATACTCTAATAGAGAAGAAGCCCTGTTGCACACTCCAGATGTGCATAGGTGTCTAAGATAGTACCTAACCAGAACGAGGCACCACCGTAAACCTGATCAGCTTTTAGTCTCCTTCGCCCATAGGATGCTGGGAGCTCCGGTTTCTAAACAATCGCTGTCCAGGTGGCTCATCCATTGTATCATGTTGCGTTACCAGAAACGTAACAAACCTCTACCGGGCTCTTAAGGGTCATTCCACAAGGGGGGTGGCTACCTCCTTTGTGGCCATGAAAAACGTGTCCACTTCAGCCATCTGCGCAGCAGCTGCTTGGAGCACCGTGCACACCTTTATCAGGCATTATAGCCTGGATGTTGCATCACAGCAAAGAGCTGGTTTTGGTCTAGCAGTCCTTCAGGGACTTCTATCCTAGGCTTCGGTCCACCTTGCAATCTCTACCTAGCCGCCTCCCACCTGCAAGGGATTTCCAATATTGCTTGGGAATCGGTCCTAATGGTGTAACCTGCTGCAAGAGCTGTTTCTCGAAGTAAGATAGTACAGTTACGTAAGAACTTAGCGCAACAGTATATCTTCGAGAACAGCTCTTGCAGTAGGTAGATTCCCTCCCACCATCCCCTCTGGAGGTAGTTCCAATGTCTCTTCTAGGATTAGGTTTTTCTAACACTGCTCTGAATACCGGATGGCGGATCCTCAGTCTCCACTTCTGATGTCATCTAGCGGCCGGAAGTCTCCAGCAGGAGAACTGGGGATTCTAGGGACATGGATATGTGCATCTGCAGGTTCCTTGCCACTTTAAATCCTGCCTGAAGGTCTTCAGGCTGGCTCCTCCCACCCACCCGGGTGGTAAAACTCTCGGCTCCGCCCCATGACGCCAGATCTTCCTTACCGATTGGAAGCTCAGGTTCCCTCCTTAACGCTTTGCGTGATTTAGACTGGATCCTAACTCGATTCGTCCGAAACTCGTTTTAAAATTTTCAAGACTTCGGTCTTCCTTTTCCCTCGCAGCTGCGATGGACAAATCGTCTCCCGGTTTTCGGCGGTGCCCTTGTGGGCAGCAGATGTCCAGGACGGATCCGCACTCCACGTGCGTCTACTGACTCGGCCTAGAACACGACCTGCAGGCCTGCGAGTCATGCTGTTCGTTCTCGGCCAACGTCTTGGGAGGACCGCGCTGCCCAGTTGAAGCTTGGGCACCCTGAGAAGCGCTATCCGCCGGTAAAGTCAAAAGAGGCCCGTTGGGCGGTTACCGTGGCGGCTGGCTCAGCTGAGCAGCTCGAGCAGATCGCCCTCGAGGAGGCGGCCAAGGCCACATCTTCCTTCTCCTTGGTCGCAGCATTTACCCCCGCTTTCTTTGGGTACCTCGTATTCTGCTTCGTTCAAGGAGCTTTGCCATTCCCTTTCCACGAAGGGAGAGGGGCCATCGGGACATTCCTCTCAGTCCAAAAAGGATTCCAAGGGTAAGTCCCATCGTCTGCGTTCGTGGGACCGGGAGAGGTTCCCTTCCCCGGACAGCCGACCGTCTACTTCGGTCAAGGTTGCGGCTAAGGCCACTGGCTTCACAGCGTCCCTGTCGGGTCAGCCGGCTGAGACACCCGTCGACGCAGTCGAGATTTTTCTCGACCCATTAGACGGGTTGTCGACTGGTGAAGCAGACAACCCTTCTTCGCGAGTTCCCCGGTGGGAGCAGGATCTGCCTCGCCTCGGTGCAGCAGTTCCCAGTTAAGCTGTCCGAGCCGAGGAAGAGGTGTCCCCGCTCCTTCCCAGGCCCGTCCTCGGACACACCAGGATCTCTGTCTCGGGCGACTTCTCGGTCCAGCCCGATCCAGCTGACATCGGTCTCTGCACCCTGAGGAGGAGGCTGGGCGCCGGGTGCGTCGACGCTACGAGGAACTGATGTGGCAGCAGTTACTTTTGTCCGGGAGCAAGTTGACACCGTCTTCCCCGGCCATCAAGTGGCTGTCACCTGAATGGCCGAAACAACCTCTCGCTGCAGTCGAGATGCCCAAGCTTGGGCTGGTTGTTCGTCCGAAACCCGCTGCCCCAACGATTGTGGTAGAACTTCTGCCTACACAACCAAAATCAGGGGCGCCGAACGAGGACTTTGTCGGGTCAAGGCCTGCCCCACAGGTTGTCGGTCACCCTCACTCCTGACCGTCCTCGGCAGGTGGAGGGTGGCTCAGGCCCTAGGCAGCTCTTTGCGGACTCCCGGAGTCCGACTCCTCCTATTCTCCAGGCGGTTTGACCTGGAGTCCTGCGGGAGCCAGTCACTGTCAGCCCATGCGTCCTTTATGGGTCTGCTTGGCTCATCTTGGCGTCCACGGGATGCAGCTCGAGCCATATCCAAGCAGGGCAAGTATCCTGACAGAGATCTGGACCGAGTTCACCACGGAGGCTTTTCTGGTGGCTGAGGCCATTGTCGGCCCCAGCCCTGGAGCTTTGGCGTGACCTGCGCCCTCGGCCAGGAAGTATCCGGTCCCAGCTCTTTGCCGGGTTTGGAACACTCCTCTGCCGAGGTTGGTCACCGACAGCGTTTTCTGGTGTTTAGGAATGCTAGGACGTGGACAAGCCCCGAAAGAGTCAAAAGCTGGACTACGCGGGCGCAAGGTGTGCGGCTCGTCCTCCCTTAGCCTCCGCCAAGGACACTTCTCCCACGCCCTCATGTGCTCCCTGGATGAGGTGATCCCTCATCTCCCGGCTGACCTGCAGACCATGGTCCAGCAGGTTTTGGACCAGGGTAGGGCGGTGGCGAAGCAGTGGCTCCAAAGAGCTCTGGACATAGGGGACTCCTGTGCCAGATCGGTTGTGGCCGTGGTGGCCATGCGCCACAGAGCATGGCTGAGGATATCCACCTTCACGGCGGATACCCAGCACAAGTTGGCGGACGTCCCATTCTTGGGGACCGTCGTCTTCGGCCCTGGAGTGGAAGGTCACCTCCAGCGGATCGAAAAGTCCAGTGCCACTCTGGACTCTGTCACCTCCGCCCAGAAGAACAAAGGCCGCCGACAGCAGCAGCACAAGCCCTTTCATCCTTCTGCGCCTGCGGCACGTCCGGCCCAACAGCACCAGGGCCAGCAGGCTCACGCTTGGCATCCCAAACCCAAGCCTGCGGCTTCCTCCAACAGGAAGCAGGGAGGTAAAGGCCCAGGAGGTCCCTCGTGGTGCCTCCTCCAAGCCTGCCAATGGCGGGTTGAGGTTGTCGCCCCAGCCTCGTCCTCTTCTCTCCCCCCCCCCCTTTGGGAGGACGGCTCCGCCACTTCCTTTCCGCCTGGTCTGCTATCACCACGGACCGCTGGGTGTTGGAGGTGGTAGGAAAGGTCCTACCTCTGGAGCTCGAGCAGGCTCCACCCTTTTGAGCCGTCGCCCCTTGGGGGGGCCACGGGGTCCGCAGCCTGGCTGTCGGCCCGCTGAGCCGATATTGCCCTGCTCCTCGAAAAAGAGGTGATCAGGAAGGTGGCGGATCCTTCTCCAGACCCGGGGTTTGTGTCCAGGTATTTCCTGGTCCCATTGGCGCCCCATTCTCGACCTGCACGACCTGAACAGGTTCCTAAGGTCTCGGACCTTCAGGATGGTCACTCTGGCTCAGATAATCCCATCCTTGGAACAAGGCGTGAGGTTCTGTTCCCTGGACCTCCAGGACGCGTTCTTTCATGTCCCAATCCGTCCATCTCAGAGATTCCTCCGCTTCAGAGTGGAGGGGTCCCTTTATGAGTTCCGGGCCATGCCCTTCAGCTTCTCCCTAGCTCCCAGGGTCTTCAAATGCATGGCAGTGGTGACAGCATTCCTGAGGCGCCAAAGGGTCCGGGTGTACCCCTACCTGGACAACTGGCTGAGTGCAGCCCCCTCCAGAGCGGAGGTGGAGCAGTCCAGAGATCTGGCCCTCCAGGTTTGCTCTGATTGGCCTCCTCATCAACGAGGCCAAGTCGGAACTTGTGCCAAAGCAGGTGATGCATTTCATCGGGGCAGAGCTCGACTCCCAGCGGACAGGGCCGAGGTTCTTTCCTTCTTTGCCCAATCATTTCAGGTTGGGCAATCGCGTCCTGCCCTGGACTTCCTGCGCTTCCTGGGCCTCATGGCAGCCTGCACCAGCGTGGTCTGTTGGGCCCGCTGGTACATGCATCCCCTTCAGTGATGACTGGCCAGCCAGTGGTCACAGCGCTTCAGTCCGTTGGATCAGCTAGTGACAGTGACCGAGGGGATGTGGAACGCACTCCAGTGGTGGACCATTCCGGCACATCTGCAGGAGGGCATCCCGTTTGTCCGCCCTGAGCCGACGGTCTCTCTATCGACCGATGCCTCTCTGATGGGTTGGGGTGCCCATCTGGTAGAGCACAGAGCGCACGGCCTCTGGTCCCCTTGGGAGTACCGATGCTACATCAACCTGCTGGAGCTTCGAGCAGTTTGTTTATCCCTCACCGCCTTCGCTCCATTTCTACGGGGTCAAGTGGTTCAGGTCCAGACGGAGAATATCACAACCATGTACTACCTAAACCGCCAGGGCGGGACCGCCCATGCTCTGTGCAGGAAGCTCTCTCCACTTTGGTCTCTCTCGCGCAGCCTGGGTGGATCTCCTTGCCATTAAGTGGCAGGGCACTCAAACTCCTGGCCGATGCCTAAGCGGATAAGGGCTGCGTCTCACAGTGGTCTCTCCTGCTGGAGTAGCACAAGATCTCTTCTCACTGGGGCATGCCTCAGGCGGACAGTTTGCCTCAAGGAGAATGCAGAAGCTGAGTCTGTTCATGCCTGCCCCCTCAGCAGGGGCTCGCTGCAGGGGATGCCTTCTCGGGGCCCGTGGACCCCGGGCCTCTTCTATGCCTTCCCCCATTTCCCTTGAGTCCACAAGGTGCTTCTCAAGGCGAGGAGGGACAGGCGCTGATGATTCTGGTAGCCCAGACTGGCCTCGTCAGTTCTGGTAGCCAGATCATCCAGTTTCAACTCCAGGCTCCTGGAGGCTGTCAATCAGAGAGGTATTCCATCGGACCTTTAATCCCTGCACCTGGCCCTGGACACAGGCAGGTTCAGGCCTTGGGTCTTTCAGCCGAGTTCTAAGCGTCGTTGGGCGTCCCGTAAGGGGTCGACCAGACAATGCTCGCCTTCAAATGGAAGAGATTCTCCATTTTGGTGACGGGCCAGGCCTAGACCCTTCCTCCTGATCCTTAGCAAGCATTCTGGACTACCTGTGGTCCCTTTCTCAGATGGGGCTTGGTCCACGACCCTAAGGTGCACCTGGCAGCCATCTCTGCTTGACAGGCGCGGGCGGAAGCAGTCGAGTGGCGCAGGAGAAGGTAGTGGCGCTTTTCAAGGCCTTGATCACATATCCCCTCAGTCTGAGAACCTCCACCTCCGTGGGATCTACTGCTGGTTTGGCTAAGATCATGGGCAAGCCACCAGAACCAGTGCACAGGTGTGATATCTCGCCTGTCGTGGAAGACTGCCTTCTTGGTGGCTATCACGTCAGCCAGAAGGATGGGAGAGCTCCAGGCGCTTTCCATCCAGTCTCCTTATCAGGTCTTCCACAGGGACAAGGTTGTCCTGCACCCCCAACCGAAATTCCTTCCGAAGGTGGTGCCGAAGTTCGCCTTCACCAGGTGTTGACTCTGCGGTGTTACCCCAATCACACCTCGTAGAGGCGAATATAGGCTCCATACCACTTTGGACCCTTGAAATAACAGCTTATTATAATGTAGGCGGACAGCTGAAGTTGGGAGAGTTTGCCAGCTGTTTGTCACCACGCTGAAGCTGCACGTGGCAGACCTGCAGCCAAGCGGATGATAGGCAGGTGAGTCACCTCTGCATAGATCTCTGCTATAGGTTGGCAGGCATGGAGGCCTCCCAGGAGATGACTCATTCTACCCACCATACCGCTGCATCGGTGGCTGCTTCCAGGGGCGTCCCTATCCAGGAAATCTGCAGGGCTGCTACCTGGAAGTCAGCACACCACCTTCACCCATTAGCATATAGGACTTGAGTCACACCCGGGATGCTGGTTTTGGGGCCTCGATTCTCCAGTCTTATTCTCTAAGTAGGGGTGTGCCTTGCCTCCTCCTCCCGAGGAACTGCTGGGAGTCTGCCAGATAGTGTGGATGAACAGCATACATTCTAGAACTCCTGTACAGGTGGTAACCTGGGGGCGTGGATGGATGTGTTCATCCACTCCCAAGAGTCTTCATTGCTCCTCCCACCCCACAGGTGGTAAATACCTCGGCTCACGCCCCATGACACCTGATCTTCCTTTCCACGGAGAGATACATTCCCTAAGTGCTTTTCTACAGTGATTGAGGCCCTGGATTCCAATTCAACAGTTTTCACGCATCTTCGCTTTGAAACTTCGTAAGAGTTCATTTGAATCGGACATGGATGATAAGTTGTCCCGGGTTTAGCGGTGTCCTTGCAGACAGAAAATGTTGCGCTGACCCCCACCTCTACGTCATTTGCACATGATGCCGTTCATGATACCTCGCGGTGCACCATTTTGCGCTTCCTTCCATCCGACCCGTTTGGAGGATCGTCAAACCGCCTGAAGCTGGGAGCAGCTTCACAATCCACGGTAAAATCTAAGGAGGCCAGGTGGGCGGTTTCCCGGCTGCAGGATCTGCAGAGCAGCTCAGACAAATGGCGCCAGCGCCGAGGAGGGGCAGCATGGCTCGGCCAATCGAGGCTTTTAGTGCCGCTCAGCAGCTCCGCACCAGGATCCTTGAGTTTGGCCAGTCTCTCCTCAAGGATGAGGCGCCAGACTCGCACTCCTCCCGTTCTAGAAAAGGATCCAAAACCACCTTCTTCTAGTCGAAGACTCTTCTGGGACCAGGAGTGGTCCGAGGTCTCGACTACGGTCGAGATCGCGTCCTTGGTTGCCAGGTTTTGGGACCTTCCGTCTGGACCGGGCACAGAAGTCGAGGGGACTGCTGATCCGGCCGAGATTTCCCTCGACCCAATCGAGCCGTTGTCACCGACACCTGTCTGGCTCTTCGGAGAGAATGCCCATTCTCTCCTTCCCCGACGAGGAGACCCGTCCTTGGGCCTCCGATCGAGACAAAGAACCTCTGTTTTTCACGGGTCGGTTTCTCCTGATCAACAAAGCCCGGCGCCATCAGTACCAATCGAGGGTAAGTCCTCTTCGATCGATCAACCCAAAAAGGACATAAACACTCCGGAAGAGAGGCGCCACCACGTTCCTCATTCTCCTCTGGCGAGGAGAGCAGACGGAAGATCCGTTGGCGCTGTGAGATCTTATGTGGCAACAACTCTGCTAGCAGGCGAAGCCGGCCCCTCGTGATCCCGGCTCTCACTTGGCCTCAACTCTTTGGCCTACACCGATTCCTTGGCGCGGTCCCCTCGGGCTCTGAGTCGCCACTCAGCGTGGCCGGTTACAGGCTCCCCACCAATATTGGTGGAACCTCCACCTAAGCTACCTCTTGGAAGGGTTCCCTCCAAAGAGGACCGACAGTCTCAGTGTCTTCCTCACAGACTGTCGATTAGTCACCCCTGATCGCCCCAGGCGTATCGAGGGAGATTTAGGTGGCCAGCCTTTGTATCTGGACTCCGAGTCAGATAATACAGGCCTTCATTCTCACGATGAGCTATCGGTGTCCGGCATGGAAGAAGGGCCTTCCTCCTTCAGGGCATCCTCCGACTCATTTCTGATGCCCACAGGATGCCTCTGCAGCCTATTCAGAAGGCAGAATACCCCCCCACAGATATTCTTAAGAGGATACCCCTCTGAGCCCTTTCAGTTGCGAAGCCTAACTGGCCCTGCTCTGGAACTTTGGCAGCGTCCGCCTCCTGCCCAGCTCCATCTGCCCACTTGGCATGCAAGTCTGTAGTGCCCACAGGGTCCCTTGGTGGGATTTACTGAAGCACCCCTCGGCGGGAAGCCTGGTGTCCGCCTCAGTGTTCAGGCGGACTTGGGCAGCTCAGGCAGACACTGACCGCCCCTCGGACAAGGAGTCCAAACTTATGGACCCTCGGCCGGAAGGTCTATGCAACTAGTCCTTGGGCCTTCGTCCAGGCAAGCTCAGCAGTGATTGCCAACACGCTTCTCTCATGCCCTTTTGGGGTCGCTGGACAAAGTTCTTACGTCACCTCCCGCTGACATGCAGACCCGCAGTCAAACAGGTCAGGAGGACCAAGGCAGGTTGTTGCTAAACAGCTCCAGACTGCACTGGATCTGGGGATTCCTGTGCCCGTTCACTAGCTGCAGCGGTATCCACTCGCCCGCAGGGCTTGGCTGAGTTATCCTCTTTTCCGCAGATACTCGGCACAAGCTAGCTGATGTGTGCCCTTCCTTGGCACTGACCTCTTCGGGCCCCGGTGGCAGGTCATCTGCAGGCGCATCGAACAGTCTAATGCTACCTTAGATGCCACCTCTGCTAAAAGTTCTTCAAATAAGAACCAGCAGAAGCGCAGGAAGAAGCCTTTTTGACATTGTTCTCCTGCGGTCAGACAACCACCCTTTCAGGGGGGTCAGCAACAGCAGCAGGCTCAAGCTTGGCGCCCTAGGCCTAAGCAAGGTCCCCAGCAGCCCCGCAAAGGAGGCCGAGGTGCTGGTCCAGGTGCCGCCGCCTCCTCCTCTAAGCCTGCCCAGTGACAGGCCGGGGGTGGCCTCCCCCGTACCTGTCACACCAGCTCTGGGTCCTCCCGTGGGGGGTCGGCTCCGCCATTTCCTTTCCACCTGGTCTGGTATCACTTCGGACAGGTGGGTTCTAGAAGTGGTCGGGCAGGGTCTGCCCCTAGAAATCGAGCAGTTCCCTCCCAGCCGAGCCCATGCCCCACGAGAGGAAAGGATCTATAGCCCAGTCTGCCCTTGGGATGACATTCGCTTCTCTCTCTTCAAGAGGCGGTGGCCAGTGCGGATCCTCCTTCAGACCCAGGCTTTGTCTCCAGGTATTTCCTGGTGCCCAAGCGGATGGGGGTTGGCGCCCCATTCTGGATCTACCACGACTGAGATCGGTATCTCAGGTCTCGCACCTTTCGGATGGTAACTCTGAACCAGATCATACCATCTCTGGAGCAAAACATGTAGTTCTGCCACTGGATCTCAGGGCGCTTTTTCCACGTCCCTATCCGTCCGTCTCATCAGCGGTTCTTCCACTTCTTCAGGGTCGAAGGGACCCCTGTCTGAGTTCAAACCATGCCGTTCGGCTAGTCATCTGCCCAAGGATGTTCACCAAATGCATTGCATGGTGGCAGCCATCTGGCGTCAAGGGTTCATATTTACCCCTACCTAGGCGACTGGCTCATGGCGGGTTCCTCCTTCAGGAGGTGAAAGGTCCAGGGACCTGACCCTCCGAACCTGCTCTCACTTGGGCCTTCTGATCAACGAGGCCAAATCGGAACTCGTACCTTCTCAGGTGATGAGCTTCATCGGGGCAGAGCTCGACTCCCAGCGGACAGGGCGGAGGTTCTCTCCTCCTTTGCCCAATCATTTCTGGTTGGGCACTTGCGCCCTGCCCGGGACTTACTGCGCCTCCTGGGTTACATGGCGGCGTGCACTTCAGTGGTCCGTTGGGCCAGACTGCACATGCGCCCCCTTCAGTGGGAGCTGGCCGCCCAGTGGTCTCGGCGTCAGGGTCTTTTCGACCAGCTGATCAGTCACCCAGAGGATGTGGGACGCCCTCCAATGGTGGACCGTCCCGAGTCATCTGCAGGAAGGAATCCGGTTTGTCCGCCCCGAGCCGACGGTCGTCCTTACGACCGATGCCTCTCTCATGGGCTGAGGAGCCCACATGTTTGACTTCAGGGCCCATGGCCTTTGGACCCCCGAGGAGTCCCGATGTCACATCAACCTGCTGGAGCTCAGGGCAGTCACACTGGCTCTGTCAGCTTTCGCTCCTCAGCTTCGGGGTCAAGTGGTTCAAGTCCAGACGGACAATACCACGACCATGTACTACCTCAACAAACAGGGCGGCACGCACTCCCGTCTGCTATGCAAGGAGGCGCTCCGGATCTTCGTCAGCCCGGCTGGAGGTGGATCTCCTAGCCATCCATGTGGCAGGAGTCGCGAACCAACTGGCGGATGCTCTCAACCGCTTAGGCCAGACATCCCATAATTTCTCTCCATCCAGAGGTAGCTTATGACCTGTTCTCGTTGGAGCCAAACCGTTGGTGGACCTGTTTGCCTCAGGAGAACACCAAGCTGAGGCTGTACCATGCCTGCCCCCTCAGCAGGGTTTGCTGCAGGGGGATGCCTTCTCGAGGCCGTGGACCCCAGGCCTCTCTTAGCCTTTCTCCCATTTCCCTTGATCTACAAGGTGAGGAGGGACAAAAGGCGAGGTGATCCTAGGTAGCCCCGCTTGGCCTACATGAGTGTCCAGATCTCCTCAGCCTCCGCTGCAGGAGCCCGGGCGGCTGTGTACGCGCCGGACCTGATATGCAGTGAACCAGGAAGGTCTTTCATCCGGACCTTCCAGTCCCTGCACCTCACAGCCTGGTTCCTGGCGGCTGGATTTTCCAGGCTTTGGGTCTTTCCGAAGATGTCACACGTGGTTGAGGCATCTCGAAAGAATCGACCAGGAAATGTTATGCCATCAAATGGAAGAGATTTTCCATTTGGTGTCAGGGCAAAAGCCTGTCCCTTATCCTGCTCTGTCTAACATTCTGGACTACCTTTGGTCCCTCTCCAAAGGGGTCTTGATCATCAACCCTAAGGTGCACCTAGCAGTCATATCAGCTTGCAGGGCGGGTCGGTCAGCCGGCAGCTCAGGAAAAGGTGATCGGGCGCTTTTTCAAAGGCCTGGATCACATATCCCCTCAGTCGTGAACCTCCACCTCAGTGGGATCTTTTGCTGGTTTTGGCAAAGCTCATAGGCAAGCCATTCGAACCCATGCACAAGTCTGCGCTTTCGCACTTGTCATGGAAGACGGCCTTCTTGGTGGCTATCACATCAGCCAGAAGGACAGTGGAGCTTCAGGCACTTTCAGTGGACTCCCCATCTGGTCTTTCACAGGGACAAAGTTGTCCTGCGCCCCACCGAAATTCCTTCGAAGGTGGTGTCGAGTTTCACCTCAGCAAGTGTCGACTCTGCTGGTATATGCTACTAACTGCCTCGGATGAGGTACAGGCTCCATACTCTGGACCTCAGGCGTGCTCTCCTACTATAGAAGGAGAGGCGGAAGTCGAGAGAGGTTAGCCCAGCTGTTTGTCACTTGGCTGAAGCAACTTCTGGCAGACCTGGACCAAGCGGACTATTGCGAGATGGATTACATCAAGCATGGGTCTGTGCTATGAATTAGCGGAGTGAGAGCCTCCCAAAGGGATAAGGGCTCATTCTACACGCCATACTGCTTGGGTGGCTGCTTCCAGGGACATCCCTATCCAGGAAATCTGTCGGGCGCTACCTGGAAGTCAGCAAGCACCTAATTACCCATTACCACATCGACCTAGAAGTCACGCCGGGATGCTGGTTTTGGGGCCTTTGTTCTCAATCTCTGTTCCCTAAGTAGGGGTGTGCTTGCCTCCTCCTCCGGAGAACTGCTTGGAGTCTGCCAGACAGTGTGGATGAACAACATATCACGCTCCTGAAGACAGGTTACTCACCTGTAACAGTAATTCTAGGAGTGGTATATATTGTTCATCCTACCACCCTCCCTACCTCCCGGCTTTGGCACAACCTGGCTGGCGAGCTGAGATCTGGTGTCATGGGGTGGAGTGGGGTATTTACCACCTGGGTGGGTGGGAGGAGCCAGCTTGAAGACTTCTGGCAAGATTTAAAGGGGAAGGAACAATGCCAGACTGTGGATGAACAACATATACCACTCCTAGAACTACTGTTATAGGTGAATAACGTGTTCTTCTGGGGGACCGCCCCCTTTCATATGATGCCTGACGGGGCCGATGTCAGGGACCATCCCCCCTGGATACTGCCAGCTAGAAAATTTCCGTGGGGTCCTGGTGCCTGCCGGCTTCAGTCCTAATGGTGTAACCTGCTCTCTAAGATCTATTGTTATGGTAAGTTCTTACGTAACTCTACTTTACATAAGAACTTACTGTAACAGATCTTCGAGAGGCTCTTGCAGTGGGTAATACCTTCCCGCCCTCCATCCCCCTTAGTTTTTTTGGCTCCTTTTCCAGGAAGGGAAGTATCTGCTTCTCTCTCGTCTCGCCTTTTTGGCCCTTGGCTGGAAAGAAGAAAAAATTACCTTAGTAATTATATTTCTTCTAATGGATTCTTGCTGTATTCTGACCATTGCAGTGATTCCAAACCTTTGAACTGCCCCGGAGAAGAAAGTTAACTTTCTGTGCAGTGCATAGAATACTGAGCTCGAGCTCGGTTGAAGTCTGTCTGGAGTGTTTTGAACTTAAACAGTCAGATTCTTGCGAGTCCAACTAAACAAAATTATGTGTGGAAATTGTAAAAATTCTACTAGCCAACTGGCTGAAAAAAGTTTTGGATTCCCAAGGAAGACCCAAGTCAAGAAACCCAAAAACAAAACCCAGTGTACTAAAAATAACAAGCACCCAAACGAAAAGGAGGAGGGTGCAAGCAAAAAACCCCTGCGGTGCAACACTGCACCTGCCCACCCACTTCACATAAACAGGTTCTGAGAGGGGAGGCAGGTCAAAATACAGCAAGACTCCATTAGAAGAAATATTATTCTAGGGACATGGATATGTTGTTCATCCACACTCATTGGCAGGTATCCTTGCCGCTTTAAATCTTGCCGGAAGGTCTTCAAGCTTGCTCCTCCCACCCACCCGGGTGGTATAACTCTGAGCTCCGCCCCATGGCGTAGATCTTCCTTACGGCAGAGCTCAGGTTCTCCTCATGACGCTACGTTTGAGACTGGTTCCTATTTCTCCGTTTGCGGATTTAAAAATAAATTTTGCGAAAAAGACTTTAGTCTTCGATCCCTCGCGGCTGCGATGGACAAATAGACTCCCAGATTTCGGAGATGCCCATGCGGGCAGAAGATGTCTCGGACGGATCCACACTCCACGTGTGTCTACTGCTTAGGCATTGAGCACGACCCGCAGGCTTGTGACCTGTGCTCATCTTTCTCGGCCTACGTCCTCGAAGACCGTGCTGCCCGATTGCAACTGGGCCGTCCCGAGAAGCGTTTCCCTCCGGTGAAGTCCAAGGAGGCCCGGTTGGCGGTGTCATGCGGCGGAGCCGGCGGATCAGCTCGGCGGATGATCGCCCTCGAAGAGGAAGCGGGCGTATCTTCCCGGCCGGCGGCATTTATCCAGCTCTACGGGTTCTTCCTACACAGCTTCTTTTAAGGAGCTTTGTCTGTCCCTCTCCACTAGGAGAAGGGCCCTCGTCTGCTGGACCTTATTCTCTGTCAAAAGGAGGACAGGGGTAAGTCCCTCCGTCGGCAACTCTTGGGGCGGAAAGGTCCCTCTCACAGTGCTCGACCGTCGGCCGGCCACTGGCCTCACGGTGTCCCGTCAGGTCAGTTGACTGAGACTCCCACCCGCGAAGTCGAGATTTTCTCGACCCGTTGGGCCGGGCTGTAACGCCTTTAGCGAAATTCCCCTCTCCCGGTTCCCCGGGGGGTTGAGATCCCGTGGGCTCGTCTGTGCCTCCGGTTCCGGACCCTCGGATGGACCATCCGAGCGAAGGAGTGCTGGTTCCGGCCGACACCTCCCGCACCGACGGGAAATTCCGGGACTCGGTCTCGGACCTCTTGGCGGTACAGCCGATCCCACCGTCATAGGCGGTGCGGTCTCGGCACAGCAGTGGCCCAGCGTCGCTCCTCGTCCTCCTCCCGGACCGGGAGGCTTCAGTAAAATTATGTCGGAGTGCGAGGACCTTATGTTGCAACAGCTCCTCCTGGCGGGGAGTAACCGACCCAGTCGCCTTCCCGGCCATTAAGTAAGCTGTCACGGGCGGCCGACACAACCTCGACTTATCCGAGGCCTATGCCAGGCGGTTGTTAGGCCAAAACAGCTCTCCACGATTCGGTGGAACCTCCAGCCTCCACAGCCACCAATTGGGGCTCCGACCAAGGATTCTCGGTCGGCTAAGTCTACCCATCAGCTGTCAGTTACCCTCACTCCCGACCGACCTCGGCAGGTGAAGGTGGCTCAGGCCAGAGGCAGCTCTTGAGGACTCTTCGATCCGAAGATGATTCCCTCCCTTTTCTCCCAGCGACTGGACTTGGAGTCTTCAGGTCAGTCAATGGGCGATAGCCCGTCATCCTTCCTGGGACTGCTTGGCTCATCTGGAGTCACGGGATGGGCTTCAGAACCCGTTCCCAAGCAGGCCCAGGTATCCTCACGGAGATTCTGGACCGAGGGATTCTCCGGCGGAGGCCTTTCGGTGGCGGGCCATGAGTAGGTCGGCACTGGGCTTTGGCAGCGCCCTGCTTCTGCCCTCGCCTTGGCCAGGATGGCCCAGGAAGTATCACGGTCCCTACAGGTTCCTTGTCCGGTTTGGAACACCCCTCTGCTGAGGGGTTGGTTACCGACAGCGTTTTCAGCGCCCGTAGCATGAGGATGTCAGACAAACCTCCTGACCAGAGTCAGGGTGGACTATGTCGGGCGAAGTCTCGCTCGTCCTCTCTGGGCGCTCGTCAGGCCAGTTGACCCGTCCTCATGGCACATTTTCTCATGCCCTGTTGGGCTCCTGGATGAGTCATCCTCATCTTCCCGCCCGATCTGCAGACTACGGTTAAGCAGGTGCGGGGGCAGGGCAGTACCAAACAACAGCTCCAGACTGCTTTGGATATAGGGGACTCATGTGCCAGATCGGTGGCCGCGGTGGCTATGCGTCGGCGGAGGGCTTGGCTGAGGATATCCACCTTTAAACGGATACCAGCACAAGTTGGCGGATGTTCCCTTTTGAGGACTGACCTCTTGACCCTGGGGTGGAAGGTCACCTGCAGAGGATCGAGGTCCAATGCTACCTTGGACTCTGTCTCTTCCGCTCAGAAGGACAAAGCCGCAAAGCCCGCAGCTAAGCCTTTAGTCCTTCTGTACCTTTGCTAACAACGTCAGGAGCCAGCAGGCTCGGCCTTGGCATCCCAAGGCCCAAGCCGCGGCTTCCTCTAACAGGAGGCAGGGAGGAAAGGCCCAGGAGGTCCCTCGGCGGTCCCTCCTCCAAGCCTGCCCAGTGGCGGGCTGAGGGTGCGCCCCATTCCGTCAGCCACCCCCTAGGTCCCCGTCAGAGGCGGCTCGGCACCTTCCGTTCCGCCTGGTCCGCTGTTACCACGGACAGGTGGGTCTTGAGAGGTGGGGGAAGGCCTGCCTCTGGAATTTGAGCAGGCACCACCCTTCAGAGCCGTCGCCCCTCGGGGGGCTTCGGGGTCCCCAGCCTCACTGGCGGCTCGTCGAGCCGACATCACTCTCCTCCTTCAGACCCAGGGTTTGTGTCCAGGTACTTCCTGGTTCCGAAACGGACGGGGGGGCTGGTGCCCCATTCTCGACCTACACGACCTAAACAAGTTCCTAAGGTCTCGAACCTTCAGGATGGTCACTCTGGCTCAGATAATACCATCCTTGGAACGCGGCGTGTGGTTCTGCTCTCTGGACTTGCAGGACGCGTTTTTTCACGTCCCTATCCATCCGTCTCACCAGAGATTCCTTCGCTTCCGAGCGGAAGGATCCCTTGAGTTCCAAGCCATGCCCTTCGGCTTGTCTCCAGCTCCCAGGGTCTTCACCAAATGCATGGCAGTGGTGACAGCATTCCTCTGGCCGAGGGGTCCGGGTGTACCCTTACCTGGGCGACTGGCTGATAGCAGCTCCCTCAGGAAGGAGGCGGAGTGGTCCAGAGATCTGGCCCTCCAGGTCTGCTCTCAACTGGGCCTCCTCATCAGAGGCCAAGTCGAGACCTCGAGCCAAAGCAGGTGATTCTATTCATCGGGAGACTCGACTCTCTTGAGCCAGAGCACGGCTCCGGCGGACTGAGGGCGGGGTTCTTTCCTCCTTTGCCCGATCATTTCTGGTTGGGCAATTGCTTCTGCCGGGACTTCCTCGCCTCCTGGGTCTCATGGCGGCCTGCACCAGGCGTGGTCCGTTGGGCCCGCTGGAACATGCGTCCCCTTCAATGGGGACTGGCCAGCCAGTGGTCACAACGCTGCGATCCTTTGAACCAGCTTGTGTCGGTGACTTGGGGGATGTGGAACGCTCTCCAGTGGTGGACCGTTCCAGATCATTTGCAGGAGGGCATCCCGTTCGTCCGCCCCGAGCCGACGGTCTCTCTATCAACCGATGCCTCTCTGATGGGTTGGGGTGCCCATCTGGGGGAACACCGGGCTCATGGCCTCTGGTCTCCGCGGGAGTCCCGATGCCACATCAACCTGCTGGAGCTCAGGCGGTCCGCCTAGCTCTCACGCCTTTGCTCCGTTCCTCCGGGTCAAGTGGTCCGAGTCGAGCCGGACAATACCACGACCATGTTCTATCTAAACACTTCAGGGGCGGGCCGCTCCATGCTTCTTGCAAGAAGCTCTCCGCATTTGGTCACTTTCGTCGCAGCCTGGGGCGGATCTCCTAGCCATTCAGTGGCAGGAGCCTCCAACACCCTGGCGATGCCTGAGCCGGATAGGGGCTGCATCCCACGAGTGGTCTCTCCTGCGGAGGTAGTACAGCATCTGTTCTCCCATTGGGGCACACCTCAGGTGGACCTGTTAGCCTCCAGGAGAGCGAAGCTGAGACTGTTCCATGCCGCCCCCTCAGCAGGGCTCGCTGCAGGGGGATGCCTTCTCGAGGCAGTGGACCCCGGGCCTCTTTTACGCCTTTCCCCCATTTACCTTGATCCACAAGGTGCTTCTCAAGGCGAGGAGGGACAAGGCGCAGGTGATTCTGATAGCCCCAGATTGGCCTCGCCAGTTCTGGTACCCAGATCTCCTCAGTCTCGGCTCCAGGGCGCGTGGCAGCTTCCAGCTCGCCCGGACCTGCTCTCAGTCAATCAGGGAAGGTGTTCCATCCGGACCTTCAATCCCTGCACCTGACGGCCTGGTTCCTGGCGGCTAGAGTTCCAGGCCTTGGGTCTTTCCCGCGAGGTCCTCAATGTAGTTGGGCGTCCGTAAGAGTCGACCAGAAAATGCTATGCCTTCAAATGGAAAAGGTTTTCCATTTGGTGTCAGGAGCAAGGCTTGGACCCTTCCTCCTGTTCCTTGGCAAGCATCTTGGACTATTTATGGTCCCTTTCTAATCAAGGGCTTAGGTCGGCGACCCTAAGGGTGCACCTGGCAGCCATCTCTGCTTGCAGGCGCGGGCAGGAAGCAGTCGTGTGGCAGGAGGAAAGGTGGTCTGGCGCTTTTCAAGGCCTTGATCACATTTCCCTCCAGTCGGGAACCCCCACCTCCGTGGGATCTACTGCTGGTACTGGCAAAGCTCATGGGCAAGCCATTCGAACCTATGCACAGGTGTGCTCTCTCTCACCTGTCGTGGAAGACCGCCTTCTTGGTGGCTATCCGTCAGCCAGAAGGATGGGAGAGCTCCAGGCGCTTCCACCAGTCTCCTTACCTGGTCTTCCACAGGACAAGGTTGTCCCTCGCCCACCGAAACTCCTTCCGAAGGTGGTGTCGGAGTTTCACCTTAACCAGGTGTTGACTCTGCGGTGTTCTACCCCAATCACACCTCGGAGGCGAATGGGCTCCATACTTTGGACCCTAGAGAGGCGGCTGCCTATTACAAAGAGCACACGGCTGAAATGGGGAGAGGTCGCCAGCTGTTGTCACCTACGCTGAAGCCGCATCTGGCAGACCTGCAGCCAAGCGGACGATAAGCAGGTGGGTCACTTCCTGCATAGATCTCTGCTATAAGTTGGCGGGCATGGAGCCTCCCAGAGGGATAAGAGCTCATTCTACCCGCCATACTGCTGCAACGGTGGCTGCTTCCAGGGACGTCCCTATCCAGGAAAGCTGCAGGGCTGCTAACTGGAAGTCAGCAAACACCTTCATTACCCATTACCACATCGACCTTGAGTCACGCCGGGATGCTGGTTTTGGGGCCTCGGTTCTCCAGTCTCTCTTTCCCAAGTAAGTATTGGGGGTGTCGTCTTGCCTCCCTCCTCCGGAGAACTGCTAGAGTCTGCCAATGAGTGTGGATGAACAACATATCCATGTCCCTAAATACAGGTTACTCACCTGTAACAGGAGTTCTAGGAATGGTATATGTTGTATCCCACACGACCACCTGATCCTCCTCTGCCTGACGCACAACCTGAGCTTCCAGCGGGCCAGATCTGGCGCTGCCATGGGGCGGAGCCGAGAGTTATACCACCCGGGTGGGTGGGAGGAGCAAGCTTGAAGACCTTCCGGCAAGATTTAAAGCGGCAAGGATACCTACCAATGAGTGTGGATGAACAACATATACCATTCCTAGAACTCCTGTTACAGGTGAGTAACCTTTTCTTCAAACATGAAGTCTTGCTGTATTCTGACAATTGCAGACTACCAAGCAGAACCTACTTTGGGAATAGGCTCTGAAGTACTGCTGTGCCAGACCTAGCATCACTCCTAGTCTGGATATCCAGAGAGTAATGCTTGGTAAAGGTATGGACTGTTTTGCAGGTGGCTGCTTGACAAATTTCTAAGAGCGGGATATCCTTGGCAGCAGCCAGGGAAGCAGCTGTACCTCTTGTGGAATGAGCCCTCAGGCCTGAGGGTGGAGTTTTTCCCAGTTTTTCGTAGCAGAATTGTATACAAGACACAATGCACCTGGCAATGGATCTTTTGGTGGCAACTTTGCCCTTTCCCACTTCTCCATAAGTGAGGAATAACGAGGGAGTCAAATCTGTGACCCGTGGTTTGCGCTATGTAGTAACTGAGGGCTCTTTTGACATCTAAACTGTGTAGCCTCCTGAGGGTCCAGGGACCATTCGTGATGGCCCTGAGAAATGCTGCTCAGTGCATCTGCTAGCACATTGTCCTGAGGAAAAATGATCAGTGAAGAAAACGGAGAGAGACTGGCTTAAATGGAAGTATGAAACCACTTTGGGCAAGAATAATAAAATTTATGAGTGCCTTTCAAGATTTCAAGGTGCTGTACAGCAAGAACAAACATGAAAACATATTCAATAAAATCAACTATAAACATATTCCAATACAACAGTATAAAATCAGAACAAAGAAGGAAATGCCTTTTCCCCTAAAGAACCTCCTGTTGGTTCTAAGGACCACTTTATCCCTGTGAAATGTGAAAAAATCAGGTTCCACTGACAGGGCTTGCAATTCACTGATATGCCTGGCAGAGGTAATGGCTACCAAGAACAGTTTTCCAGGTCAAGTTCTTAAGCTGTGATGAATACATAGACTCGGGGTCATAAGTTGAGCAATGCAAACATTCAAATCCCAGGTAGGGTCTCTAAAAGGAGGATTGGTCTGAAGCAATCCTTTAAAAAAAAAAAATTTACAGAACACAGGATGGGAAGATAGTGAGGAACGCTTCCCCACAGACAAACACAGACAGCTGACAAGTGTATCTTGAGAGTAGCTGGTCTGAGGCCTAGGCCATTAAGATGGACCATATAGTCCAGAACCGTAGGCAATTCAGCAGTATCTGGAGAAATATGCTTCTTAGAACACCAAATGCTGAATCTTTTCCATTTGGAGTTGTAAGTCTTTCTGGTGGAGGGCTTTCGAGAAGCCTTGAGGATGTCCAGAACCCCTTGGGAAAGATGCAGATCTGCAAACTCTAACTCTTTAAGAGCCATGCTTTGAAATTGAGAGACTGAAGATAGGGGTACCAAATCCTTCCTTGAGAGGATGTTAACAGGTTGTAATTCCTGGAAGAGACACGGGAAGATGGATAGCTAGGGAGAGCAACGGGGGGGGGGGGGGAGGTACCAGGGTTGTCTGGAGCAATCTGAATCACCTTGCATGGTTGAGACCTTACTTTTTACCAAAACTTTGAACAGGAGTGGGATACAGAAACTTTCCCTCCCAATTCAGGATCAGGGTGTCCAGAGGGAGAGAGCCCAGGACTGGAGGCCTGCAACAAAAGGAAGGGAGTTGGTGATTGTCTGGGACTGCAAAGAGATCTATCTCTGGAGTACCCCACCTTGGAAAAAATCACTTTCAAAACCTGAGGGTCCAGGGACCATTCGTGATGGCCCTGAGAAATGCTGCTCAGTGCATCTGCTAGCACATTGTCCTTGCCTGGAAGGTGAACTTGTACAAGAGAGGTTTGCAGGGAATAAGCCAGGGACCACAACTTCATGGCTTCTGTGCACAAGGCTGTGGACAGAGTGCCCCCCTGCTTGTTGATGTACCACATGGTGTCTGTTCTGACTTGAACCACCTTGATCTTACTTCGAGATACAGCTCTTGCAGCAGGTAACACCATTAGGACTGAAGCCAGCAGGCGTCAGGACCCCACAGAAATCTTCTAGCTAGCAGTCTTTCGCGGGGACCGCCTCTGACGCCGGTCCTGCCCCCGGCGTCAGGCGTAGTACATAAGGAGGCAGTCCCGCCAGAATCCCCAGTTCTTTCCCGCCTGGTTTACCAGCGTCTCGACCTTCGTCTGTTTCTAGCTGCAGACGCCTGGTAAAGTTCTTCCAACTTGGAAAACTCTGTTTTTCTTCGAAAGTCTGCCATCTGATGTCCTCTCCAACCTCCGCAGAAGGCCATCCATCGAAGTGCGCCTGTGGGAAGCAAATCCCTTTTAAAGACCCACATTCGGCCTGCCTAGGCCCAGACCACGACACCCGGGCCTGTACGTTCTGTCAGGGATTCAATAGCCGGACCCGGATCCGTCGCCAGAAGGCCCTGCAAGCGTTCCTTCTCGAAGAAAAAGTTAAGGCCATGGATTCTACTCCAAGGGGGAATCGTCTGAGATAGCCCGGCGACACCTCAAAGCACAGGGAGAGGGTGAGATCAAAATCCTAGATCTAGTACTGACTAACAAGGGATCACAGATCTCCAGGTAGGTCACCTGGGGGCCAGTGACCATCACATGGTATGGTTCAATTTGGCTACTACATCTAAATCATCCCATTCCAAGGCAAAAATATGGGACTTCAGAGGAGCTGACTTTGATAAGATGGCCAACAGAGTTAAGCTAGCCCTGGCAAAAAAGAAACACAGGTGAGGAGGTACAGGCAAAGTGGGCAAGCATTAAGGATACAATACTTGAAGCAACATCCCATTGTGTTAGACAGAAAAGGAAGTGCAAAAGAAGGAAACCACTTTGGTTCTCAAATACAGTAGCAGAAAAGGTCAGAGCCAAAAGGCTGGCCTTCAGAAAATATAAGGGAACACAGCGGGATGAAGATAGGGAGGCATACCAAACTGCCCTAAGGGAAGCAGGTAAGGCAGGCAAAGTCCCAAACTGAGGAAACACTAGCACGAACAGTAAAAGAAGGTGACAAGACTTTCTATAGATACATTAGTGAAAGGAGAAAGTCCAGAGGAGTTGCTAAGCTAATGGAGAAAGGAGCATGTGAGGAGGAGGAGGACCCTGTAAAGGCATCTATCCTAAATAGATACTTTGCTCAGTATTTACTGAAGAGAAGGTAGGGCAGGCCCACAGCTCAGCATCATGGACACGGGGAGGAGGTGGAGCACTACTCCCTTCCACAAAAGAAAGAGTCCTACAAGAGCTGCTAAGCTCAGGGTGGATAAGGCAATGGGACCTGATGGCATACATCCCAGGGTACTTAAGGAGCTAAAGGAGGAACTAGCAGAGCCATTAGCAGAATTGTTTAGTGAGTCTCTGAGCACAGGAGAGGTCCCAGAAGACTGGAGAAGGGCTCATGTGATCCCACTCCACAAGAGTGGTAGCAGGGAGGAGGCGGGAACTACAGACGGTCAGTCTTACCTCAGTAGTGGGCAAGATTATGGAGCACTCCTTAAGGAAAGGATAGTGCAACACCTGGAATCCATAGGGGCACAGGATCCAAGACAGCATGGGTTTACAAAGGAAGGTCCTGTCAAACTAATCTCGTAGATCTCTTTGACTGGGTAACCAGAGTGGTGGACCAAGGGCGAGCAGTTGATGTCGCCTACCTTGACTTCAGCAAAGCTTTTGACACTGTTCCACATAGAAGATTGATAAATAAGCTAGGTAGGCTCGGGGTGGGTCAGAAGTTGGTCAACTGGGTGGCAAACTGGTTGACTGGCCGAAAAAAGAGAGTGGTGGTAAATGGTATACAGTCAGAAGAGATGCACGTCACAAGTGGGGTACCTCAGGGGCCAGTCCTATTCAACATCTTCATTGGTGACCTCGCAGATGGACTAGAGGGTAAGGCTTGTCTGTTTGCAGATGACACCAAGATCTGCAACAGAGTAGATGATCCAGATGGGGTGGGCAGAATGAGAAGAGATCTGGATAAACTAGCAGAATGGTCAGAAGAGTGGCAACTGGGATTTAATGCAAAGAAGTGCAAAATCATGCACATAGGGAAGAGAAACCCTGAAGCCACTTATAGGCCGGAGGGTTGCTAGCAGTCACAAAGGAAGAAAGAGACTTGGGCATCATCATCACTGATGACCTAAAATCATCCAAGCAGACCTCTAAAGCAGTAGGTAAGGGCTAGGGGTGTTAGGGTGTATTAGTAGGGGTATCACAAGTCGTAAGAGGGAGGTAATAATCCCTCTGTACAAGACATTGGTTAGGCCCCATCTGGAGTACTGCGTGCAGTATTGGAGGCCACACCTTCACAAGGACATTAACCAAATTGAGGCAGTCCAGAGAGGGCAACCAAAATGGTGCAGGGACTGCATCAGAAGACATATGAGGACAGATTAATGGAGCTCAATATGTATACCCTTGAGCAAAGGAGGGAGAGAGGTGATATGATCGAGACATTTAAACACCTTAAGGGCATAAACAAGGTGAAAGAGTCTAACATGTTTAAATATAAGAAAAATAGCAGGACAAGAGGACACAGCATGAGATTAGAGGGAGGCCGATTAAGGGGAATGTGAGGAAATTCTTTTCACAGAAAGGGTGGTAGATGCATGGAATGGCTTACCACAAGAAGTGGTGGCTATGAATACAGTGCAGGGCTTCAAACAGGCATGGGATAGGCATAAGGGAGCAATACAAATGACTATGAATAGATAGGTCACTGACAGAGCAAAGGCCGATGGCACATTTATAAGGTAGAAAAAGAAATGGGCAGACTGGATGGGCCTTGCGGTCCTTATCTGCCGTCAACTTCTATGTTTCTAAAATCCACTTCTAGGGCTTCCGACTCCCGTAGCTCCGGCTCCCGGTCCGACCGCTCCCCTTCCCAGATCTGCTCTCAGCCTCCCCCGGCTGCGGTGAAGACTTCTTCGGGTTCTTCTTCTCTACCTCCGGCCAAGACCTCCAGGCCTTCATCTTCTGCTTCCAAGGCCTCGCTGAGGTCGGGACTGCCACCACCACAAGTCTGGTTCCTGTCATCTGGACCCCGACGCCCGGTCAGTCTCCTTGCCCCCTCCACCCCAGCGGAAGACCAAGGAGCTGACTTCGCTCAAAAGGACGTCGGATCCCCCGACGTCGGCCAAGCACCACTGGTCCTGAGACCAGACACCTGTCGCCAGTCAGGCCTTCGCCACGCCGGCCGGGGGACCGATGCCTGCTCCTGTAGAGAGGAGAACACCGACGTCGGTCAGGAGGCGCTCACGGAGGAGGAGCTGACCCAGCCCGAGGACCAGACGGGCGAACCCGGTCCTGTCGCACCCCCCAGGGAACCCTTTCCTGAACCAGAGATCCCTGGGGAGCAGACGCCAGAACCCGACACCCGACCACCGGCGCCCGGCCCGTCGTCGGGCCTCGGTATTTCAGAGGTTAAGGAGCTATTCACCTACTGGTGGGATACCATAAAGAAGGATGTGGTTCCCACACCTCCTTCTCTTCCTCCTCCATCTGTGACCCCACCGGCCCCAGCGCCCCCCACCCCATCCGGGGCTGCAGGCCGAGTACCTTACCCCCAGGAGCCTGAGGAACCTCCTAGGGGCAGACCAGACAAGAGGAGACCTCCGTCCAAATCTTCTTCAGGGTCACCCAACCCCAAGAGACCCAGAAGACGCCGCCATTCGCCTTCGATGGAGGACACGGGATCGGACTTCTCGGATGGATCCAGATCCCCTTCTCCCATCAGCGTCCCCTCTCTGGACCCACGTGAACTCCCAAGATCATCTCCGGATGACCCATCGTTCTTCGAGATTATAAGGCATGTCCAGGAGAACATGGGCTGGGACGCAGAGGAACTTGACCCCGAGAGACTACGCCTTGCCAGGTATCTTCGGCAAAAAGATCCAAAGCCTGTGGTGGTATCACCCTTGGTGGACACCTTCGTGGACGTCACCAAGGCAGCGTGGAAACGTCCACACTCGCTCCCGGCGATGCCGAAGGCTGACCGCCTGTACAACGCCCCTAGGGAGGACCAGTACTTGGCATCACATCCTCTGGCCTTTACAGCCTCACATGACCGGTCCCAGAGGCCGCAACATTTAAGCACCCTGGCACCGGACCCAGAGTCCAAGCAACTGGACGCTATGGGCAGGCGCACGTATGCATCCGCTACCTGCGCCATTAGGTCCCTCAATTATCTAACCCACATGGTCCAATTTCAGAATGCCTTGTGGGAGCAGGGACTGGATCTGGTGGAAAAGATGCCAGAAGGTGAGCAGAAGGAGGAGTTGCTGCAACTCCTCCGCACGGGTTCGGACGTGGGAACCCAGGTGCTGCGAGCCACGTATGATTCCGTGGACTCCTCAGCCAGAGCGGCAGCTTCAGGCGTATGCCTCCGGAGACACTCTTGGCTCCGTGTCTCCGGATTTACCCCGGACGTCCAGAAGAACATTCTGGACTCCTCGTCCCACGGAGAAGTTCTTTTCCGTGAGTTCTCTGAGAAGGTCCTCACTAAACCTCAAGAGGCCGGGAAGGTGGTGCAGTCTGTCCAAGCCATGTACAGACCCAAGCTCGGTTCCTTTCGCAGGAACCAGAGCCGTTTGCGGGCGGATGCAGAGACAGCGTCCTGCACCGTCCGGAACAGAGGGGCTCCTTCTCCCCGCAGAGCCCAGGGAAGTCGGTCCGCAGGGTCGAGGCCAACGCTCTGCAAAGTCGGCCCAGCCTGCAGGACCCTCAGCCGCCACAGCATGACTCCTTCCCGGACCCCGCCCCTCAGGATCAACGGGACACCAAGGTCGGGGGTCGTATTGCGGACCACCTGCCAGGGTGGCAGTCTGTAACCACCGACAGGTGGGTTCTTCAGTTGGTCAAACACTTTATAGAATTCGTGGACAAGCCACTCACAAGGCCTCCTCTGCTCTCCCGTTACTCGGGTCAGCACAGATCGCTCATCAGGCAAGAAGTGCTCATGCTCCTTCAAAAGGGAGCGGTGGAGTACGTCCCAGAGAACCAGAAAGGATCCGGCTACTATTCCCACTTCCTTCTGGTTCCGAAGAAAACAGGGGACCTCCGTCCAGTACTGGACCTCAGCGACCTCAACATGTCTGTCGCCTACAAATGTTTTCGCATGGTGACCCTCCAAGGACTCATTCCCATGCTGAGAAAGGACGCCTTCCTAGCGTCCCTGGACATGCAGGATGCCTACCTGCACATCCCCGTAGCTCGAGCGCACAGGAGGTTCTAGGGACATGGATATGTTGTTCATCCACACTGTCTGGCAGGTTACTTGCCGCTTTAAATCTTGCTGGAAGGTCTTCAAGCTGGCTCCTCCCACCCACCCGGGTGGTAAAACTTTTGGCTCCGCCCCATGACGCCAGATCTTCCTTACCGCTTGGAAGCTCAGGTTCCCTCCTTAACGCTCTGCGTATAAGACTGGTTCTTAATACTTCGAAATTTTGAAATTAGTTTTTGCTAAAAACACTTCGGTCTTCTCTCCCTCGCGGCTGCGATGGACAAATCGACTCCTGGTTTCCGGAGATGCCCCTGCGGGCAGAAAATGTCTCGGATGGATCCGCACTCCACGTGCGTCTACTACTTGGGCCTTGAGCATGACCCGCAGGCCTGCGACCTGTGCTCTTCCTTTTCGGCCTACGTCCTCGAAGACCGTGCTGCCCGTTTACAACTGGGGCGTCCCGAGAAGAGATTTCCTCCGGTTAAGTCAAAAGCTGCCGGTCGAGGTGTCGCGGCGGCTCGGCAAGATGATCGCCTTTGAAGAGGAGGCGGCGCGGGCTGCTTCTACCTCGGCTTCGGCATTTGCCCCGCAATCTCTCGGTGCCTCTTATTCGGCTTCTTTTAAGGAGCTTTGTCTGACCCTCTCGACCAAAGGTGAGGGTCCAACTTCTTCTGGACCGTCTTCTCGGTCCAAAAAGAGAGACGAGGGTAAGTCTCACCGTCGACGCTATTGGGAGCGGGAAAGATCCCTCTCCCCGAGTTGTCGGCCGTCGACTTCGTCGACCTCTGCTTTGCCACTGGTTTCACGGTGTCCCCGCCAGGCCAGTTGACCGAGACTCCGACGCGTCGAGATTTTTCTCACCGGTGGACGGGTTGTCGGCTGGGAGTTGAGGATCCCGCTGGCTCAGCTTGTGCCTCCGTTCCGGAGCCTTCGCTGAATCGTCCGAACCGAGGGAGGCCGCTTCCTGCACCATCCTGGCCTAGCACGTCAGGTCCAGCCGATCCTCACGGCCAGGGCGGGCAGTCTCGCACCGCTGCAAGCGGGCGCCGCCGTCTCCTTCCCTCCTCCTCGGACGAGGAGAGGCTTTGGCGCAAGTTGCGTCGGAGGTATGAGGAACTCATGTGGCAACAGCTCCTTCTGACCGGGAATAAGCCGACGCCATCGTCTTCCCCGGCCATTAAGTGGCTGTCATCAGAGCGGCCGAAACAACCCCTCGTTCTAGCCGAGGAGCCTGTTCCCAAGCCGGTTCGGCCAATTCCAGCTGCCCCACCGGTCGGTGGAACATCCGCCCACAGTCAAGTAGTTGGGGCCCGCCCAAAATTCCTCGGTCGGCCTGGACTGGCCCCATAGGTTGTCTGTCACCCCACTCCCGATAGACCTCGCAGGTGGAGGGTGGCTCAGGCCCGAGGCAGCTCTTTGAGGACTCTTCCCGAGTCTGAGGATGATTCCTCCCTTTCTCCAAGCAAGTGGACTTGGAGTCCTCAGGAGGACAGTCTGTGGACAATAGCCTTGTCCTTCCTAGGATTGCTTCCCGCTCATCCCAGAGTCCACTGGATGAGCTCGAACCCGCTTTAAACGGGTAGGTATCCCCTCACGGAGATCTCTGGACCGAGGGATTCCCCACGGAGGCTTTCTCCGTGGCCGAGGCCATAGTGGGTCCGCCTTGAGCTCTGGCAGCGCGCCTGCTTCCTGTCCGCCTCGCCAGGATGGCCAGGAAGTATGCGTCCCTACCGGTTCCCTGTCCAAGCTGAACACCCCTCGGTGGAGGGGTTGGTTACCGACAGCATTTTCCAGCGGTAGGGAACGCTAGGGATGGATAAACCTCCTCTGACATGGAGTCCAAGAAATTGACTATGCCGGGCAAAAGTCTATGCTACGTCCCTCCCTCTGCTTTCGCTCAGGCCAGTTCGGCCGTCCTCATGGCACATTTTTCTCATGCCCTGTTGGGCTCCCTGGATGAGGTCCCTCATCTTCCCGCGGATCTGCAGACCACGGTCAGGCAGGTGCGGGACCAGGGCAGGGCAGTGGCCAAGCAGCAGCTCCAGAATAGACATTGGGGACTCGTGCCAGGTCTGTGGCGGCCGCAGTGACTGTGCGTCGTCGGGCTTGGCCGAGGATATCCACCCTTACTTTGGATACCCAGCACAAGTTGGCAGATGTTCCCTTTTTGGGGACTGACCTCTTCGGCCCTGGGGTGGAAGGTCACCTGCAGAGGATCGAGAAGTCCAATGCTACCTTGGACTCTGTCTCTTCTGCTCAGAAGGACAAAGGCCGCAAACCACAGCCTAAGCCCTTTCGTCCTTCTGCGCCTGCGGCGCGTCCGGCCCAGCAACGTCAGGGCCAGCAGGCTCGGGCTTGGCATCCCAAACCTGAAGCCCGGAGCTTCCTCCAACAGGAAGCAGGGAGGTAAAGGCCCAGGAGGTCCCTCGGCCGGTTCCTCCTCCAAGCCTGCCCAGTGATGGGCTGAGGGGTGTCGCCCCAACCCTGTCACCACTCCTAGGTTCCCTGTGGATGGCTCAGCACTCCTTTCTGCCTGGTCCGTTATTACCACGGACAGGTGGGTACTGGAGGTGAGGGAAAAGGCCTGCCTCTAGAATCTTGAGCAGGCCCCGCCTTCAGAGCCGCCGCACCTCGGGTCCGCAGTCTCACCGTCGGCCTGCCGGGCCAACATCGCCTCCTCCTCCAAAAGGAGGTGATCAGGAGGTGGCGGACCCTCCTCAGACCCGGGTTTGTGTCCAGGTACTTCCTGGTTCCAACGACGGGGCTGGCGCCCCATTCTCACCTTCACGACCTGAACAAGTTCCTAAGGTCTCGAACCTTCAGGATGGTCACTCTGGCTCAGATAATACCATCCCTGGAACACGGGCGGTGGTTCTGCTCTCTGGACCTGCAGGACGCGTTCTTTCACGTCCCTATCCATCCGTCACATCGAGATTGCTTCGCTGAAAGCGAGGGCGTCCTTCGAAGTTCCGAGCCATGCCCTTCGGCCTGTCTCCAGCTCCCAGGGTCTTCACCAAATGCATTGCAGTGGTGACAGATTTCTGCGGCGCGCTGAGGTCCGGGTGCCCATTCCTGGACGATTGGCTGATAAGCAGCGCCGTCCAGAGATCTGGCCCTCCAGGTTTGCTCTCAAGTCGGCCTTCTCATCAACGAGGCCAAGTCGGAACTCGAGCCGAAGCAGGTGATTGTTTATCGGGGCAGAGCTCGACTCTCTTCGAGCCAGTGCACGGCTCCCGGCGGACAGGGCCGAGGTTCTTTCCTCCTTGCCCAATCATTTCTGGTTGGGCACCGCGCCTGCCCGGACTTCCTGTCTCATGGCTGCCTGTACCAGCGTGGTCCGTTGGGCACATTCGGCACATCGCCCCCTTCAGTGGGGACTGGCCAGGCAGTGGTCACAGCTGCGCATCCATTGGACCAGCTAGTGATGGTGACCCAGGAGATGTGGAACGCCCTCCGGTGGTGGACCATCCTCATCTCATTTGCAGGAGGGCATACTGTTTCTCCTCGGCCAATCGGTCTCTATCGACCGCTGCCTCCTCTGATGGGTTGGGGTGCCCATCTGGGGAAACATCAGCCAAGACGGCCCTGGTCCCTGTGGGAGTCCCGGCTGCCACATCAACCTGCTGGAGTTCGAGCGGTCCGCCTAGCTCTCACCACCTTTGCTCCGCTTTCTCCGGGGTCAAGTGGTCCGAGTCCAGACGGACAATACCACGACCATGTACTACCCTAAACCGCCAGGGCGGGACGCTGCTCCATGCTTCTATGCAGGGAAGCTCTCCTCATTTGGTCACTCGTGGCGCAGCCTGGAGGCGGATCTCCCAGCTATTCATGTGGCAGGGAGCTCTAACACCTTTGCCGATGCCCTGAGCCGGATAGGGGCTGCATCTCACAAGTGGCCTCCTGCCGGTGGTAGTATAAGATCTGTTCTCCCATTGGGGCACACCTCAGGTGGACCTGTTTGCCTCCAGGAGAACGCTAAGCTGAGGCTGTTTCATGCCCGCCTCAGCAGGGCTCGCTGCAGGGGATGCCTCGAGGCTGTGGACCCGGGCCTCTTCGCCTTCCCCGGTTTCCCTTGATTCACAAGGTGCTTCTCAAAGCAAGGAGGGACAAGGCGCAGGTGATTCTGATAGCCCCAGACTGGCCCCGCCAGTTCTGGTACCCATATCTCCTCAGCCTCAGCTCCAGGCCCCGAGGCAGCTTCCAGCTCGCCCGGACCTGCTCTCAGTCAATCAGGGGAAGGTGTTCCATCCGGACCTTCAGTCCCTGCACCTGACGGCCTGGTTCCTGAGCGGCTGGAGTTCCAGGCCTTGGGTCTTCCCGACGAGGTCCTCAATGTTGTTGAGGCGTCCCTGTAATGAGTCGACCAGAAAATGCTACGCTTCAGATGGAAAAGATTTTCCATTTGGTGTCAGGGCAAGGCTTGACCCTTCCTCCTGTCCTTTGGCAAGCATCTTGGACTATTTATGGTCCTTTCTAGTCAAGGGCTTAGGTCGAATGACTCTAAGGGTACCTGCAGAGCTTCTCTGCTTACCAGGCGCTGGGGCGAGCAGTCGGTGCGCAAGAGAAGGTGGTCTGCGCTTTTCAAAGGCCTTGATCACTTTCCTCCGTGCGAGAACCTCCACCTCGTGGATTCACTGCTGGTACTGGCAAAGCTCATGGGCAAGCTCATTCAACCAATGCACAGGTGTGAACTCTCTCACCTGTCGTGAAGACCGCCTTCTTGGTGGCTATCACGCCAGCCAGAAGGATGGGAGAACTCCAGGCACTCTGCATTGAGTCTCCTTACCTGGTCTTCCACAGGGACAGCATGTGTCCCATGCTCCCACCCGAATTCCTTCCGAGGTGGTGTCGGAGTTTCACCTTAACCAGGTGTTGACTCTGCCGGTGTCTCCCACCCCAATCACACCTCGGAGGTCGAATACAGGCTCCATACTTTGACCCTAGAAGGCGCCGCTATAAGGAGCGCACGGCTGAAATTGGGGAGAGGTTCGCCAGCTGTTTGTCACCCACGCTGAAGCCGCACCTGGCAGACCTGCAGCCAAGCGGATCCATACAGGTGGGCTCACCTCCTGCATAGATCTCTGTTGTGGTGGCGGGCATGGAGCCTCCCAGAGGATAAGAGCCTCATTCCACCACATACTGTCAGATCGGTGGCTGCTTCCAGGACATCCCTATCCAGGAAATCTGGGCTGCTACCTGAAGTCAGCACACCTTTATTACCATTACCACATCGACCTTGAGTCACGCCGATGCTGGTTTTGGGGCCTCTGTTCTCCAGTCTTTATTCCCTAAGTGGTGCGCCTGCCTCCCTCCTCCCGGAGAACTGCTAGGAGTCTGCCAGACAGTGTGGATGAACAACATATCCATGTCCCTAGAAATACAGGTTACTCACCTGTATCAGGTATTCTAGGAATGGTATATGTTGTTCATCACATGACCCACCCGACCTCCGGCTCGACGCGACAACCTGAGCTTCCAGCGGCCACAGATCTGGCGTCATGGCGGGCGAGCCGAGTTTTACCACCCGGTGGGTGGAGGAGCCAGCTTGAAGACCTTCCGCAAGATTTAAAGCGGCAAGGAACCTGCCAATAAGTGTGGATGAACAACATATACCATTCCTAGAACTCCTGTTACAGGTGAGTAACCTGTATTTTCTGCGCCGAGTTTCGGCCACCACTTTCAGTTCCGGCTCTTCCTTCGGACTCTCATCGCCCTCAGGGTCTTTACCAGAGTGTATGGCAGTCGTGCAGCGTCTCTGAGGAGACACAGGGCCACCACGTGTTCCCAGCACCTGGACGACTTGGTTTCCTGCTGGTCAGCCTCCAGGCGCTGTTGTTATTATTCAGAACACTCAGCGCCTGTTCCAGTCTTTGGGCATTCTTATCAACTACGAGAAGTCTCTCTCGTGGCCAGTCCCTAGAAGCTGCAGTTCCTAGGCGCAGTTCTGACATCAGTCCATGGAAAGCCTTTCTCCCGAGGAAAGAGCGGAATATATCAGATCCTCATCACAGATCTCTCAGCGAAGAAGACTGTCCCACCCAGGCTGATCCTTCGCCTCGCCTGGACACATGGCTGCGCCATTCTTAACCGTCCCCTTGGCAAGGCTCCATGCGTGCGAATCCAGTGGATGCTCAAAGTGCAGTGGGACCAAAGGCAAGACCACATGCAGCATCCGGTCAGAATCACGAACGCCGTGATTCGAGACTGGCAATGGTGGCTAGACCCAGGGACACACTCCGCGGGTGTTTCATTTACAGCGCCGTCCCCGGAGGTAATCCTCTCCACAGATGCCTCAGGGCTGGGGTGGGGAGCACACCTGAACGGGGTGAGGTCCCAGGGAACGTGGACCCCTCAAGAAGCTCACCTCCACATCAACATTCTGGAGATGAGGGCGGTCCTTTATGCCCTGCAGGCTTTTCAGTCAGAAATCCGTCGAGTACTCTTCTGCTTCCGGACAGACAAACTGCGTGTGATGTGTACCTCAACAACACAGGAGGCGACACCTACCCCCCTTTACAGGGAAGCTATGAGAGTGTGGATTGGGTAATCCGACACGCGTGAGCCTGATTGCAGTTCATGTTCTCGGCGTGACAACATTACGTCTGATGGCCTGAGTCGCTCCCAGGCCAGAGTCCACGAATGGAAACCCTTCAGGAGGTAGCAGAGGATCTGTTTCTTCGATGGGGAACTCCAGAGTTGGACTTATTCACTTCTCCATCCAATGCAAAACTGCCCAATTTTTGCTCACTAGATCCAGGGCCTGGTGTTTTCTGGCGTGACGCATTGTCCTCTCCTGGGTGGACAGATTCCTCACGCTTCCTCCCTTCCCGCTGATCCAGAGAGTCTTTCAACCACGCAGGGAGCACGCAACAAAGATCCTGGTAGCGCCTTTCTGGCTCAGGCAGATCTGTTTCCCCATGCTGATGCAATTGTCCTGGGAACCTCCAGTCCCTTTGCCCTTCAGCTCCCATCTACTGTCTCAAGAGGAGGGTTCACTAGTCCACCCGGACTTACGCTCACTGAACCTGCATGCCTGGCGCCTCGAGACATTGCCATTATGCGACACGGGTCTCGGAAGGGTGGCGTGAGTTCTCTCCGCTGCCAGAAAGTCAGCAACGATGCACGACGCCCATGAAATGGCGCCGATTTTGCCTGTGGTCTCAGGCACGTGGCCTCTCCCTTAGAATGCCCAGTGAAGCAGTTCTGGAATACCTGCTTTCCTTTTCCTCAGGTCTTGCCTGCTCCTCTATTAAAGAGTTCACCTCTGTGCCATTTCGGCCTACCACTTTCCGATAGGTCAGCGCACAGTGGCACAACTCGATGCCTCTCGGGACTTCCTGAGGGGGGTGTTACACCTTAGGCCTCCCATCAAGGTTCCCGTCCCTCCTTGGGACCTACTCTTCGTCCTGGAACAACTCACGCTTCCTCCCTTTGAACCTGCCGCAGATTGCGAGCTGCATTTTCTGTCGTGGAAAACGTTATTTCTAGGGACATGGATATGTTGTTCATCCACACTGTCTGGCAGGTATCCTTGCCGCTTTAAATCTTGCCGGAAGGTCTTCAAGCTGGCTCCTCCCACCCACCCGGTGGTAAACCTCGGCTCCGCCCATGACGCCAGATCTTCCTTACCGCAGAGCTCAGGTTTCCTCCTTAACGCTCGTATAAGACTGGTTCCTAATTCTTGGTTTTCCGAATTTAAAGTTTTGCTTAATAGACTTTGGTCTTCTATTCCTCATGACTCACGATGGACCATCGACTCCGGTTTTAGCCTGGTGCCCTTTCGGGCAGAAGATGTCTCTAGCGGATCCGCACTCCACGTGTGTGTACTGTTTAGGCCTTGAGCACGACCCGCAGGCTTGTGACCTGTGCTCTTGCTTCTCAGCCTACGTCCTCGAAGATCGTGGTGCCCGCTTATAACTAGGGCTCGAGAACGCTTTCCTCTGGTAAAGTCAAAGAGGCCGGTCGGGTCTTCATGGGTGGCGGGCTCGGCAGATCAGCTAGAGCAGATGATCGCCTCGAAGAGGGAGGCATGGCCGAATGCATCTTCGACGCCGACTTTTATTCCGCCTCCCTGGGTTCTTCTTACAGCTTCCTTAAGAGTTGTCTGTTCCTCCACTAGGGAGAGGGACCAGCAGCCTGCTGGACCTTCTTCTCGGTCCAAGAAGAAAGACAAGGGTAAGTCTCTTACATTCGGCCTCTTGGGAGTGGAAAGGTCCCTCTCCCGAGTTGTCGACCGCCGGCTTCGTCGATCGTTGATCCGGTACACTGGTCTCACGGTGTCCCGTCAGGTCAGTTGACCGAGACTCCTGCTCAGCCTTGTCGAGATCTTTCTCGACCCGTTGGACGGGTTGTTGACCGGCGAAGCCGAAAATCCCCTCTCCCCGGTTCCCCCGGTGGGAGTTGAGGATCACGTGGGCTTGCCAATGCCTCCGGTTCCGGAGCCCTTGGGTGCTCCCTCTGAGCTGAAGGAGGAGCCGGTTCCTCCCGTCCCCTCCCCGCACCGTCCTCGGAAAAGCCGAGGTTCTCAGTCTCTGTCTTGGACTTCCTTGCGGTCCAGCCGATCCCGCCATCATAGGCGGTCTCGTCTCTGTATCATGTGGCGGGCGCCGCCGTCCTCTTCCTCCTCCTCGGATGAGGAGGCTTTGACGCAAGTTGCGCCATCGATACGAGACCTCATGTGGCAATAGTTCTTCTTGACCGGGACATGCCGACGCCTTCCCGCCATTAAGTGGCTGTCACGGATGCGCGAAACAACTCCAGTTTTACCGAGGGAGCCTGTTATCAGGCCGATTGTTGGCCAAAACCAGCTGCCCCACCGATTCCTGGTGGAACCTCCGCCTCCACAGCCAAGAAGTTTGGGGCTCCACCAAGAATTCTCGGTCGGTTCAGGGTCTGCCCCATAGGCTGTCTGTCACCTCACTCCCAGTCGCCTCGGCAGGTGGAGGGGTGGCTCAGGCCCAGGCAGCTTTGTGACTCCTCTGAGTCCACCACGATTCCTCCTTTTTTTCCGAGCGAGTGGACTTGGAGTCCTCTGGAGGTCAGTCGCTGACGACAGCTCTTCGTCTTCCTGGGTTGCTCAGACTCATCTCGGAATCGGGATGCAGCTCGAGCTCATGATCTCAGCGGGCCAAGTATCCCCTCACGGAGATATTGGACCGGATCTCCCCTCTGAGGCCTTCCTGTGGCTGAGGCCATTGTGAACCCAGCCTTGGAGCTCTGGCAGGCCTTCTTCCTGCCCTATGCCTGCGGCCCAGGAAGTATCACGGTCCCTCTGGTTCCCTTTCCGGTTTCTTGGAACATCCCTGGCCGGGGGTTAATTACCGATAGCGTTTCCGGTGTGCCGGAAGCGCTAGGGCGGGACAAACCTCCCAACAAGGAGTCCAAGAAATTGGACTATGCCGGGCTAAAGTCTACGCCATGCCTCCCTTAGGCCTTCGTCAGGCCAGCTGGGCCGCATTGATGGCACATTTTTCTCACGCCCTGTTGGGCCCCCTGGACGAGGTGGTCCTCATCTCGGCTGACCTGCAGACCACGGTTAAGCAGGTGCAGGACCAGGGCAGGGCAGTGGCAAGCAGCAACTTCAGACTGCTTTGGACATCGCCCGGTGATTCATCGCCAGGTCAGTAGGCGGCTGCAGTGGCTATCGCGCGTCGGGCATGGCTGAGGATATCCACCTTACAGCGGATACTCAGCATAATGGGCGGATGTCTCTTCCGGGGACCGATCTCTTCGCCCTGGAGTGGAAGGCCACCTCCAGAAGATCGAAAAGTCCAATGCCACCATGGACTGTGTCTCATCCGCTCAGAGGGACAAGGGCCGCAGACCTCAACCCGAGCCCTTTCGTCCATCTGCGCCCCGGCACACCCGGCCCAGCAACACCAGGGCCAGCAGGCTCGTGCTTGGCATCCCAAACCCAAGCCTGCGGCTTCCTCCTCCAGGAAGCAGGGAGGTAAAGGCCCAGGTGGTCCCTCGTTGGTCCCTCCTCCAAGCCTGCACAGTGACGGGTTGAGGGGTGTCGCCCAGCCTCGTCACCTCTCCTGTGGGGCACGCTAGTTCCTTTCCGCCTGGTCCGCTATCACCACGGACCGCTGGGTGTTGGAGGTGGTAGGAAAGGGCCTGCCTTTGGGTTCAAGCAGGCCTCGCTCTTCCGAGCTGCTGTCCCTCGATGGGCTAGGGTCCGCGAGCTTGTCTGTCGGCTTTCAAGGAGCCGATATTGCCCTGCTTCTCGAAAAAGAGGTGATCTGGAAGGTGGCGGATCCTCCACCAGACCTGGGGTTTGTGTCCAGGTACTTCCTGGTCCTGAAACAGATGGGGGGCTGGCGCCCCATTCTAGACCTGCACGACCTGAACAGGTTCCTATGGTCTCGAACCTTCAGGATGGTCACTCTGGCTTAGATCATTCCATCCTTGAAACGAGGCATGTGGTTCTGTTCTCGGGACCTTCAGGACTAGTTCTTTCACGTCCCAATCCGTCCGTCCCACCAGAGATTCCTCCGCTTCAGGGCAGAGGGATCCCTCTACGAGTTCCGGGCCATGCCCTTCGGCCTTTCCCTAGTTCCCAGAGTCTTCATCAAATGCATGGTAGTGGTGACAGCATTCCTGCGGCGCAGAACGGTCCGGGTGTACCCCTGCCTGGACGACTGGCTGATTGCAGCCTCCTCCAGAATGGAGGTGGAGTAGTCCAGAGATCATGCCCTCCAGGGTTGCTCTCAGGTTGGCCTCATCAACAAGGCCAAGTCGGAACTCGTGCCAAAGCAGGTGATGCAATTAATCGGGGCAGAGCTTGACTCTCTACGAGCCAGAGCACTACTCCCGACGGACAGGGCCGTGGTTCTTTCCTCCTTTGCCCAATCATTTCAGGTTGGGCAATTGCGCCCTGCCCGGGACTTCCTGGGCCTCATGGCGGCCTGCACCAGCGTGGTCTGTTAGGCCTGTTGGTACATGCGTCCCCTTCAATGGGGGCTGGCCAGCCAATGGTCACAGCACTCCGATCCCTTGGATCAGCTAGTGACAGTGACCCAAGGGATGTGGACCATTCCATCACATCTGCAGGAGGGCATCCCGTTCGTCCATCCCGAGCTGATGGTCTATCGACCGCGCCTCTGATGGGTTGGGGTGCCCATCTGGGGGAGCACAGAGCGCACGGCCTCTGGTCCCCTCGGGAGGCCTGAAGCCACATCAACCTGCTGGAGCTCTGAGCGGTTCGTCTAGCCCTCACTGCCTTCGCTCCGTTTGTATGGGGTCAAGTGGTCCAGGTCCAGACGGACAATACCACGACCATGTACTACCTAAACCGCCAGGGAGGGACGCGCTCCATGCCTCTGTGCAGGGAAGCTCTCCGCATTTGGTCACTCGTGCGCAGCCTGGAGGTGGATCTCCTTGCCATCCATGTGGCAGGAGCCTTCAATATTCTGCCCGATGCCCTAAGCCCGGATAGGGGCTGCGTCCCACGAGTGGTCTCTCCTGCCGGAGGTAGTACAAGATCAGTTCTCCCACTGGGGCATGCCTCAGGTGGACCTGTTTGCCTCCAGGGAGAATGCGAAGCTGAGACTGTTTCATGCCGCCCCCCTCAGCAGGGCTCGCTGCAGGGGGATGCCTTCTCGAGGCCGTGGACCACGGGCCTCTTCTACGCCTTCCCCCAATTTCCCTTGATCCACAAGGTGCTTCTCAAGGTGAGGAGGGGCAAGGCGCAGGTGATTCTGGTAGCCCCAGAGTGGCCCCACCAGTTGTATTCAGATCTCCTCAGTCTCAGCTCCAGGCTCCTGAGGCGGCTTCCAGCCCGCTAGGACCTGATCTCAGTCAATCAGGGGAAGGTATTCCATCCGGACCTTCAATCCCCTGCACCTGACGGCCTGGTTTCTGAGCGGCTAGAGTTCCAGGCCTTTGGTCTTTCCGACGAGGTCCTCAAAGTTGTTGAGGCATACCGTAAGGAGTCTATTAGGAAATGCTACGCCTTTAAATGGAAGAGATTCTCCATTTGGTGTCAGGGCAAGGGCCTGGACCCTTCCTCCTGTTACTTGGCTAGCATTCTGGACTCCCTGTGGTCCCTTTCTCAGCAAGGGCTTCGGTTCACGACCTGCAAGGTGCACCTGGCAGCCATCTTTGCTTACTGGGCGCGGGCCGGGAAGCAGTCTGTGGCGCAGGAGAAGGTGGCCGGGCGCTTTTTCAAAGGCCTTGATCACATATTCCCTCCGGTGCGAGAACCTCCACCTCCGTGGGATCTACTGCTGGTATTGGCTAAGCTCATGGGCAAGCCATTTGAACCGATGGACAGGTGTGACATCTCTCACCTGTCGTGGAAGACCGCCTTCTTGGTGGCTATCACGTCAGCCAGAAGGATGGGAGAGCTCCAGGTGCTTTCCATCGAGTCTCCTTATCTGGTCTTCCACAGGGACAAGGTTGTCCTTTGCCCCCACCCGAAATTCCTTCCGAAGGTGGTGTCAGAGTTTCACCTTAACCAGGTGTTGACTCTGCTGGTGTTCTACCCCAGTCACACCTCGGAGGCCGAATATAGGCTCCATACTTTGGACCCAAGAAGAGCACTCTAAAGCTTATTACAAGGAGCAAGCGGCTAGTTCGGGAGAGGTTCACCAGCTGTTTGTCACCCACTTCGAAGCTGCATGTGAGCTGACCTGCAGCCAAGCGGACGATAGGCAGGTGGGTCACTTTCTGCATAGATCTCTGCTATGGGTTGGAGGGCATGGAGCCTCCCAGAGGGATAAGAGCTCATTCTACCCGCCATACCTCTGCATCGGTGGCTGCTTTCCGGGACGTCCCTATCCAGGAAATCTGCAGGGCTGCTACCTGGAAGTCAGCACACACCTTTATCACCCACTACCACATCGGCCCTGAGTCACGCCGGGATGCTGGTTTTGGGGCCCCGGTTCTCCAGTCTTTATGTCCAGGTTAAGGGGAGGGTGTGCGCCTTGCCCCTTCCTCCCGAGAACTGTTGAGTTCTGCCAGACAGTGTGGATGAATAACATATCCATGTCCCTAGAAATACAGGTTCTAGGGGCATGGATATGTTCTTCCACACTGTCTGGCAGATTCCTTGCAGCTTTAAATCTTGCCGGAAGGTCTTCAAGCTGGCTCCTCCCACCCACTCGGGTGGTTAAACTCTCGGCTCCGCCCCATGACGCCAGATCTTTCTTACCGCTTGGAAGCTCAGGTTCCCTCCGTAACACTCTGCGTGATGGACTGGATCCTAATTCTTAGGTTTGTCCGAAACTCGTTTTAAAATTTTCAAGACTTCGGTCTGCCTTTTCCCTCGCGGCTGCGATGGACAAATCGACTCCCGGTTTTCGGCGGTGCCTTTGTGGGCAGATGATGTCCAGGACGGATCCGCACTCCATGTGCGTCTACTGCCTCGGCCTAGAACACGACCCGCAGGCCTGCGAGTCTTGCTATTCATTCTCGGCCAACGTCTTGGAGGACCGCGCTGCCCGGTTGAAGCTTGGGCGCCCCGAGAAGCGCTACCCGCTGGTAAAGTCGAAAGAGGCCCATTGGGCAGTTACCGCGGCGGCTGGCTCGGCTGAGCAGCTCGAGCAGATGATAGCCCTCGAGGAGGTGGCCCAGGCCACATCATACTCCTCCTCGGTCGCGGCACTTATCCCACTCTCTTTGGGTACCTCGTACTCTGCTTCGTTCAAGGAGCTTTGCCATTCCCTTTCCACGAAGGGAGAGGGGCCAACGGGACGTTCCCCTCTGTCCAAAATGAAGGATCCCAAGGGTAAGTCTCATCGTCGGCGTTCATGGCAGCAGGAGAGGTCCCCTTCCCCGGACAGCCGACCGTCGACTTCGGTCAAGGTTGTGGCTAAGGCTGCTGGCTTCACAGCGTCCCCGTCAGGTCAGCCGGCCGAGACAGCGGTCGAGATTTTTCTCGACCCGTCGGACGGTTTGTCAACTGGTGAAGCCGACAACCCTTCTTCGCCGGTTCCTCCAGTGGAAACCGAGGATTTGCCTGTGCCATCGGTGCAGCAGTCCCCGGTTAAGACGTCCGAGCCGAGGGAGGAGCGAGTGTCCCCCACTCCCTCCCAGGCCCGCCCTCGGACACACCGAGGATTTCGTCTCAGACCTCTTCTCGGTCCAGCCGATCCCGCCGACATCGGCCGTCTCGGCACCTAGGTAAGCGGCGACACCGCTCCTCGGATGAGGAGAGGCTTCGGCGTAAATTGTGTCTACGCTACGAGGAGCTGATGTGGCAGCAGTTACATTTGTCGGGGACTAAGTCGACACCGACGCCTTCCCCGGCCATCAAGTGGCTGTCTCCCGAATGGCCAAAACCGCCTCGAGATGCCCAAGCCTGGGCCGGTTGTTCGGCTGAAACCTGCTGCCCCACCAGTTGTGGTGGAACCTCCGCCTCCACAACCGAAATCGGGGGCACCAACCAAGGATTCTCGGTCAGCTCAAGGCCTGCCCCACAGGTTGTCGGTCACCCTCACTCCCGACCGTCCTCGGCAGGTGGAGGGTGGCTCTGGCCCTAGGCAGCTCTTCGCGGATTCTTCGGAGTCCGACGACTCCTCCCTGTTCTTCAGGCAGGTTGACCTGGAGTCCTCCGGGGGCCAGTCACTGGACGCAAGCACATCGTCCTTTATGGGTGTGCTCCGGCTCATCTGAGTCCACCACGATGCAGCTCGAGCCCGTTTCCAAATGGGCCAAGTATCCCCTGACGGAGATACTGGACCGAGGGGATTCACCCATGGAGGCCTTTCCTGTGGCTTAGGCCATTGTCGGCCCAGCCTTGGTGCTTTGGCAGCGGCCTGCTTCCTTTCCTGCGCCCTCGGTCCCTACCGGCTCTTTGCCGTGGGATTTCGGAGCACCCCTCTGCCGAGGGGTTGGTCACCGACAGCGTTTTCCGGCGTTCCGGGAACGCTAGGGACGTGGACAAGCCCCCCGACAAGGAGTACAAAAAGCTGGACTATGCCGGGCGCAAGGTGTACGCTGCGTCCTCCCTTGGCCTCTGCCAGGCCAGCTCGGTTGTGCTGATGGCACACTTCTCCCACACCCTCATGGGCTCCTTGGATGAGGTGATCCCTTATCTCCCGGCTGACCTTCAGACCACGGTCCGGGACCAGGGTAGGGCGGTGGCGAAGCAGCAGCTCCAAACAGCTCTGGACATAGGGGACTCCTGTGCCAGATCGGTTGCGGCCGCAGAGCATGGCTGAGGATATCCACCTTTATGGCGGATACCCAGCACAAGTTGGCAGATGTCCCCTTCTTGGGGACCGACCTCTTTGGCCCTGGAGTGGAAGGTCACCTCCAGCAGATCTACAAGTCCAGTGCCACCCTGGACTCTGTCACCTCCGCCCAGAAGGACAAAGGCCGCTGTCAGCAGCAGCAGAAGCCCTTTCGTCGTCCTGCGGCATGTCCGGCCCAACAGCACCAGCATCAGGGCCAGCAGGCTTGCGCTTGGCATCCCAAACCCAAGCCCACGGCTTCCTCCAACAGGAAGCAGGGAGGTAAAGGCCCAGGAGGTCCCTCGGCCGGTCCCTTCTCCAAGCCTGCCCAGTGATGGGTTGAGGGGTGTCGCCCCCTGGGTTCCCCCCATGGGGGGACGGCTCCGCCACTTCCTTTCCGCCTGGTCCGCTATCACCACGGACTGCTGGGTGTTGGAGGTGGTAGGAAATGGCCTGCCTCTGGAGTTCTAGCAGACCCCACCCTTTCGAGCCATCGCCCCTCGGGGGGGGCTACGGGGTCCACAGCCTCGCTAGATCTGGCGTCATGGGGCGGAGCCAAGAGTTTTACCACCCGGGTGGGTGGGAGGAGCCAGCTTGAAGACCTTCCGGCAAGATTTAAAGCGGCAAGGAATCTGCCAGACAGTGTGGATGAACAACATATACCATTCCTAGAACTCCTGTTACAGGTGAATAACCTGTATTTACTCACCTATAACAGGAGTTCTAGGAATGGTATATGTTCATCCACACGATCCACCTGGCCTCCCCGGCTTCGACGCACAACCTGGCTTCCAGAAGGCTAGATCTGGCGTCATGGGCTGAGCCGAGAGTTTTACCATCCGGGTGGGTGGGAGGAGCCAGCTTGAAGACCTTCTGGCAAGATTTAAAGTGGCAAGGAACCTGCCAGTAAGTGTGGATGAACAACATATTCCATTCCTAGAACTCCTGTTACAGGTGAGTAACCTGTATTTTCTGTTCACTGGATCTGCAGGACGCATTCTTTCACGTCCCACTCCTTCCGTCCCATCAGCGGTTTCTCCGCTTCAGGGTTGAAGGGACCCTGTACGAGTTCCGAGCCATGCTGTTCTGCCTGTCATCGGCCCCTCGGGTCTTCAACAAATGCATTGCAGTGGTGGTGGCCCGGATTTATCCTTATCTGGACTATTGGCTCCTAGCAGGATCCACCCAACAGGAGGTGGAGAGGTCCAGGGACCTGGCCCTCCAGACCTGCTTCCGACTCTGCCTTCTCATCAACGAGGCCAAGTCAGAACTCGTGCTGCCTCAGGTGATGGGCTTCATCGGGGCAGTGCTTCTTGTCAAGTCAGAGCTCTGCTCTCGGCGGACAAGATGGAGGTTCTTTCCTCCTTTGCCCATTCATTTCTGGTTGGGCACTTGTGCCCTGCCAGGGGCTTTGTGCCTTCTGGGTTACATGGCAGAATGCACCTCAATGATCCATTGGGCCCAGTTGCACATGCGACCCCTCTAGTGGGAGCTAGCCGCCCAGTGAACTCAGAGCCACAGTCATTTCAACCAGCCTGTCAGTGTAACCCAGAAGATGTGGGACGCTGCAATGGTTGACCGCCCCAGATAGGTTGCAGGAAGGGATCCTGTTTGTCTGCCCCGAGCGCATGGTCGTCCTCACGACCGATTCCCCTCTCATGGGCTTGGGAGCCCACATGGGGGACAAAAGGTTCCACGGGGTCCGGACCAGCGAGGAGTCGCGATGCCACATCAACCTGTTGGAGCTCGGAGCAGTCAGAATGGCACTGTCGGCTTTCATTCTTCAGCTCCGGGGTCAAGTGATTCAAGTCCAGATGGAAAATACCATGACCATGTACTACCTCAGCAAACAGTGTGTCACGCACTCCCGTTTGCTGTGCAAGAAGGCGCTCTGCATCTGGACACTCGTGAGCCAGTTGGAGGCAGATCTCCTAGCCATGCATGTGACAGGAGCTTCAAACCACCTGGCGGAGGCTCTCAGCTGCTTAGGCCAGTCATCCCATGAGTGGTCTCTCCATCCAGAGGTAGCTTACAGTCTGTTATCCCGTTGGGGCAAACAGATGGTAGACCTGTTTTGCCTCCAGGGAAAACACCAAGCTGAGGCTCTTACATGCCCACCCCCCTCAGCAGGACTCGCTGCAGGGGGATGCCTTCTCGAGGCTGTGGTCCCCAGGCCTCCTCTACACCTTCCCTCCATTTCCCTTGATCCTCAAGGTGAGGAGGGACAAGGCGAAGGTGATCCTGGTAGCCCCAGACTGGCTGCGCCAGTGCTGGTATCCAGATCTCCCCACCCTCCGCTGCAGGCACCCGGAGCGGCTTTGCACATGCCTGGACCTGATATCTCTGTCAGGGGAAGGTATTCCATCCGGACCTTCAGTGCCTGCATCTCACAACCTGGTACCTGAGTGGCTAGAGTTCCTGTCTTTGGATCTTTCCGAAGATGTCTACACCATGGTGGAGGCATCCAGAAAGGAATCGACCAAGAAATGTTATGCCTTTAAATGGAAAAGGTTTTCCATTTGGTGTCAGGGCAAGGGCCTGGACCCTCTTGTCTTGTCCAGTGACTAACATTCTCAACTACCTTTGGTCTCTGTCCAAAGTGAGGTTTTCAGTCATCGACCCTTGGGGTGCACCTGGCAGCCATCTCTGCTTACCAGGCATGGGCCAGTGTGCCGATGGCACAGGAGACAGTGGTAGGGCGGTGTTTCAAAGGCCTGGATCACATATCCCCTCCGGTGCGTGAACCTCCCCCGTCTGTGGGATCTACTGCTGGTACTGGGAAAGCTCATGGGCAAGCCATTCGAACCTATGCACAAGTGTGCCTTGTCACACGTGTCGTGGAAGATGGCCTTCTTGGTGGCTATCATGTCTGCCAGAAGGACGGGGGAGCTCCACGTGCTTTCGGTGGACTCCCCTTATCTGGTCTTCTATAGGTACAAGGTTGTTCTTTGCCCCCACCTGAAATTCCTTCTGAAGGTGGTGTCAGTGTCACGTTAACCCTGCTGGTATACTACCCTAATTACACTTCGGTGGCAGAGTACAGGCTCCATACTTTGGACCGGAGACATGCTCTCTCCTATTACAAGGAGAGGATGGCAGAAATTCAGGGAGAGGTTCGCCAGCTGTTTGTCACCTGTGCTGAAGCCGCTTTTGGCAGACCTGCAGCAGAACGGACTATTACAAGGTGAATCACATCCTGCATAGGTCTGTGTTATGAGTTGACTGGCAAAGAGCCTCCCAGAGAGATGAGAGCTCTTTATCAACCATACTGCTGTATCGGTGACTGCTTCCAGGGAAATCCCTATCCAGGAAATCTGGGCTGCTACCTGGAAGTCGGAAAACACCTTCATCATCCACTACCACATCGACCTTGAGTGACGCTGGGATGCAGGTGATTCTGGTAGCCCCAGACTGGCCCCGGCAGTTCTGGTACCCAAATCTCCTGAGCTCCAGGCTCCCGAGGCGGCTTCCAGACCACCTGGACCTGCTCTCAGTCGACAAGGGGAAGGTTCTCCATCCTGACCTTCAATCCCGGCACCTGACTGCCTGATTTCTGAGTGGCTAGAGTTCCAGGCCTTGGGTCTTTTCCGGCAAGGTCCTCAACATCATTGAGTCGTCCCGTAAGGAGTCAACCAGAAAATGCTATGCCTTCAAATGGAAGAGATTCTCCATTTGGTGTCAGGACAAGGGGTTAGACCCTTCTTCCTGTGCCTTGGCTAGCATTCTGGACTACCTGTTGTCCCTTTCTCAGCTAGGGCTTCGGTCGACCCTTGAGCTGCACTTGGCAGCCATCTCTGCCTACCGGACCGGCAAGTAGTCTGTGGCACAGGAGAAGGTGGTTGGGTGCTTTTTCAAAGGCCTAGACCACATATCCCCTCCAGTGCAAGAACCTCCACCTCCGTGGGATCTACTGCTGGTATTGGCTAAGCTCATGGGCAAGGAACCTGCCAGACAGTGTGGATGAACAACATATATCACTCCTAGAAGTCCTGTTACTGTTGAGTAATCTGTATTTCTAGGGACATGGATTTGTTCATCCACACTGTCTGTCTGGCAGGTTCCTTGCCTCTTTAAATCTTGCTGCAAGGTCTTCAAGCTGGCTCCTCCCACCCACCCGGGTGGTAAAACTCTCGGCTCCGCCCCATGACGCCAGATCTTCCTTACCGCTTGGAAGCTCAGGTTCCCTCCTTGACGCTCTGCGTGATAGACTGGATCCTAATTCTTCGGTTCGCCCGAAACTAATTTTAAAATTTTTAAGACTTTGGTCATCTTTCTCCCTCGCGGCTGCGATGGACAAATCGACTCCCGGATTTCGGTGGTGCTCTTGTGGGCAGAAGATGTCCAGGATGGACCCGTACTCCACGTGCGTCTACTGCCTCGACCTAGAACACGACCCGCAGGCCTGCAAGTCATGCCGTTCGTTTTCGGCCAATGTCCTGGAGGACCGTGCCGCCCGGTTACAGCTGGGGCGCCCCGAGGAGCGCTACCCGCCAGTTAAGTCGAAGGAGGCCCGTTGGGCGGTTACCGCGGCGGCTGACTCGGCTAAGCAGCTTGAGCAGATGATCGTCCTCAATGAGGAGGTGGCCCAGGCCTCATTATTCTCTTCCTCGGTCGCGGCATTTATCCCGCTCTCTCTGGGTACCTCGTATTCAGCTTCGTTCAAGGAGCTTTGCCAGTCCCTTTCCACGAAGGGAGAGGGGCCATCGGGACATTTCTCTCTGTCCAAAAAGAAGGACTCTAAGGGTAAGTCCCATCGTCTGTGTTCGTGGGAGCGGGGGACATCTCCCTCCCCGGACAGCCGACTGTCGACTTCGGTCGAGGCTGCGGCTAAGGCAGCTGGCTTCACGGTGTCCCTGTCAGGCCAGCCGGCCGAGACTCACGTCTATGCGGTCGAGATGTTTCTCAACCCATCGGACGGACTGGTGAGGCCGACAACCCTTCTTCACCGGTTCCCCCGGTGGAGAACGAGGATCTGCCTGCACCCCCGGTGCAGCAGTCCCCGATTAAGGCATCCGAGCCGAGGGAAGAGCGGGTGTCCCCCACTCCTTCCCAGACCCGTCCTCGGAAACACTGAGGATCTCTGTCTCAGATTTCTTCTCGGTCCAGCCGTTCCCGCCGATATCGGCAGTCTCGGTCTCAGCACTGAGGTAAGCGGCCGCCGCCGTCTCCTCCTCGGAAGAGGAGAGGCTCGGCACAAATTGCGCTGACGCTTATGAGGACCTGATGTGGCAGCAGTTACTTCTGTCCGGGAGCAAGTCGGCGCTGATGCCTTCCCGGCCATCATGGTTAAACACCCGAGCTGCCGAAACAACCCTCGTGGCCGAGGATGGCCCAAGCCTGGCTGGTTGTTCGGCCGAAACCTGCTGCCCCACCGATTGTGGTGGAACCTCCGCCCCACAACCGAATCGGGGCACCGGCCAAGGACCTCGGTCGGGCTAGGCCTGCCCTCAGGTTGTCGGTCACCCTCACTCCCAACCGTCCTCGGCAGGTGGAGGGTGGCTCAGGCCCCAGGCAGCTCTTCGCTGACCTCCAAGTCCGACGATTTACTCTTCCCTGTTCTCCAGGCCAGTTGACCTGGAGTCCTCCGGGGGCCAGTCGTTGGACGAAAGGCCATTGTCCTTCATGGGTTTGCTTTGGCTCATCTCGGAGTCCACCGGGATGCAGCTCGAGCCCATATCCAAATGGGTCAAGTATCCCCTGACTGGACCGAGGGGATTCCCCCACGGAGGCCTTTCCTGTGGCTGAGGCCATTGTTGGCCCAGCCTTGGAGCTTTGGCAGTGGCCTGCTTCCTGCCCTGTGCCTTCGGCCAGGATGGCCAGGAAGTATGCGGTCCCTACCGGCTCTTTGCCCAGGTTTTTGGAATACCCCTCTGCCGAGGGGTTGGTCACCGACAGCGTTTTCCGGCATTTCGGGAATGCTAGGGACGTGAACAAGCCCCCCCGACAGAGTCCAAAAAGCTGGACTACGCCGGGCGCTAGGTGTACGCTGCGTCCTCCCTTGGCCTCCGCCAGGCCAGCTCAGCCGTGCTGATGGCACACTTCTCCCACGCCCTCATGGGCTCCCTGGTTGAGGTGATCCCTCATCTCCCGGTCGACCTGCAGACCACGGTCGGGCAGTGGCTAAGCAGCAGCTCCAAACGGCTCTGGACATAGGAGACTCCTGTGCCAGATCGGTTGCGGCCGAGGTTGCCATGCGCCGCAGAGCATGGCTGAGGATATCCACCTTCATGGCAGATACCCAGTAGAAATTGTGGATCGCCCTTCTTGGGACCGACCTCTTGGCCCTGGAGTGGAAGGTCACTCCAGCAGATCGAGAAGTCCAATGCCACTCTGACTCGGGCTACCTCCCCAAGAAGGACAAAGGCCACTGACAGCAGCAGCACAAGTCCTTTCGCTTTCTGCGCCTGCACGCCCAGCCCAACAGCACCAGGCCAGCAGGCTCAAGGCTTGTCATCCCAAACTAAAGCCTCCACGGCTTCCAATAGGGAAGCAGGAGGTAAAGGCCCAGGAGGTCCCTCTGCCGGTCCTCCAAGCCTGCCCAGTGACGGGTTGAGGGTGTCGCCCAGCCTCGCCACTCTGCAAGGACAGCTCCGCCACTTCCTTTCCGGGCTGGTCCGCTATCACCATGGACCGCTTGGTGTTGGAGGTAGGAAAGGGTCTACCCTGGAGTTCGAGCAGGTTCCACCTTCCGCCGCTGTCACTCCGGGGGCCACGGGTCCGCAGTTCTCTGCTCGCCCGCTGAGCCGAGCATACCTCTGCTCCTCAAAGAGGTGATCAGAAGATGGCGGATCCTCCTCCAGACCCGGGTTTGTGTCCAGGTATTTCCTGGTCCCAAACGGATGGGGGCTGGTGCCCCATTCTTGACCTGCACGACCTGAACAGGTTCCCAAGGTCTCGCACCTTCAGAATGGTCACTCTGGCTCGGATAATACCATCCTTGGAATGAGGCGTGTGGTTCTGTTCCCTGGACCTCCAGGACGCGTTCTTTCACGTCCCAATCCGTCCGTCTCATCAGAGATTCCTCCGCTATAGGGCGGAGGGATCCCTTTACAAGTTCTGGGCCATGCCCTTCGGCCTCTCCCTAGCTCCCAGGGTCTTCACCAAATGCATGGCAGTGGTGACAGCATTCCTTCGGCGCCGAAGGGTCCGGGTGTACCCCTACCTGGACGACTGGCTGATTGCAGCCCCCTCCAGAATGGAGGTGGAGCGGTCCAGAGATCTGGCCCTCCAGGTTTGCTCTCAGATTGGCCTCCTCATCAACAAGGCCAAGTCGGAACTTGTGCCAAAGCAGGTGACACTTTTCATCGGGGCACAGCTCGACTCTCTTCGAGCCAGAGCATGGCTCCCAGCGGACAGGGCCGAGGTTCTTTCCTCCTTTGCCCAATCATCTCTGGTTGGGCAATTGAGCCCTGCCCGGGACTTCCTCTGCCTCCTGGGCCTCATGGCAGCCTGCACCAGCGTGGTCTCTGGGGTCTGCTGGTATATGCGCCCTTCAGTGGGGATCGCTAGCCAGTGGTCACAGGCCTTGATCCGCTGGATCAGCTAGTGACAGTGACCCAGGGGATGTGGAATACTCTAGTGGTGGACCCGCTCCGCATATCTGCAGAGGGCATCCTGCTTGTCCGCCTTGAGCTGACGGTTTCTCCATCGATGCCTCTCTGATGGGTTGGGCTGCCCATCTGGGGAGCACAGAGCCACGGCCTCTGGTCCCTGTAGTCCCGATGCCACATCATCCTGCTGGAGTTTCTCGAGCGTCTGTTCAGCCCTCACCGCCTCGCCTCCGCTTCTACGGGGTCAAGTGGTTCAGGTCCAGACGGACAATACCACGACCATGTATTATCTAAACTGCCGGGCGGGCGCACACTCCATGCCTCTGTGTAGGGAAGCCTCCGTGATTGGTCACCGTATGTAGCCTGGAGGCGGATCTCCTGCTTATTCACGTGGCAGGAGCCCAACACCCTGGGCCGATGCCCTAAGCCAGATAGGGCTAGTCCCCACGCATCGGTCTCTCCTGCCGGAAGTAGTACAAGATCTGTTCTCCCACTGGGGCACGCCCAGGCGGCCGGTTTGCCTGCAGGAGAATGCAAAGCTGAGACTGTTTCATGCCCGCCCCCTCAGCAGGGGCCTGTAGGGGATGCCTTCTGAGGCCGTGGACCACGGGTTTCTCTACGCCTTTCCCCCACTCCTTTGATCCACAAGGTGCTTCCTCAGGCGAGGAGGGACACACGAGGTGATTCTGGTAGCCCCAGACTGGCCCCGTCAGTTCTGGTATCCAGATCTTCAGTCTCGGCTCCAGGCTCCTGAGGCGGCTTCCAGCCCAACCGGACCTGAACTGTCAATCAGGGGAAGGTATTCCATCCGGACCTTCAATCCCTGCACCTGACGGCCTGGTTCCTGAGCGGCTAGAGTTCCAGGCCTTGGGTCTTTCCGACGAGGTCCTCAACGTCGTTGAGGCATCCCGTAAGGAGTCGACCAGAAAATGCTACGCTTTCAAATGGAAGAGATTTTCCATTTGGTGTCAGGGCAAGGGCCTGGACCTCTCTCCTGTTCCTGGAAGCATTCTGACTACCTGTAGTCCCTTTCTCAGCAAGGGCTTCTGGTCGATGACCCTTACAGCACCTGGTGTCATCTCTGCCATGAGCGGCCGGAAGCAGTCTGTGGCGAGGAGAAGGTGGTCGGGCGCTTTTTCAAAGGCCTTGATCACATATCCCCTCCGGTGCAAGAACCTCCACCTCCATGGGATCTACTGCTGGTATTGGCTAAGCTCATGGGCAGGCCATTCGAACCAGTGCACAGGTGCGATATCTCCCACCTGTCGTGGAAGACCGCCTTCTTAGTGGCTATCACGGCCAGAAGGATGGGAGAGCTCCAGGCGCTTTCCATAGTCTCCTTATCTGGTCTTCCACAGAGACAAGGTTGTCCTGAGCCCCCAACCGAAATTCCTTCCAAAGGTGGTGTCGGAGTTTCACCTTAACCAGGTGTTGATTCTGCTGGTGTTCTACTCCAGTCACACCTCGGAGGCCGAATATAGACTCCATACTTTGGACCCTAGAAGAGCACTCGCTTATTATAAGGAGCGGATGGCTGAAGTTCGGGGAGGTTCACCATCTGTTTGTCACCACGCTGGAGCCGCACCTGGCAGACCTGCAGCCAAGTCGGATGATAGGCAGGTGGGTCACCTGCCGATAGATCTCTGTTAGGTTGGCGGGCATGGAGCCTCCCAGAGGGATAAGAGCTCATTCTACCGCCATACTGCTGCATCGGTAGCTGCTTCCAAGGATGTCCCTATCCAGGAAATCTGCAGTGGCTGCTACCTGAAGTCAGCATATACCTTCATCACCACTACCGCATCGACCTTGAGTCACGCCGGGATGCTGGTTTTGGGGCCTCGGCTCCAGTCTTTATTCCTAAGTAGGGGTGCGCCTGCCTCCCTACTCCCGGAGAACTGCTAGGAGTCTGCCAGACAGTGTGGATGAACAACATATCCATGTCCCTAGAAATACAGGTTACTCTCATCTGTAACAGGAGTTTAGAATGGTATATGTTGTTCATCCACACGACCCACCTGCCTCCCCCGGCTCTCGACGCACAACCTGGCTTCCAGAGGGCTAGATCTCGTTTCATGGGCGGAGCCAGAGTTTTACCACCCTGGTGGGTGGGAGGAGCCAGCTTGAAGACCCTTCCAGCAAGATTTAAAGCGGCAAGAACCTGCAGACAGACAGCGTGATGAACAATATATACCATTCCTAGAACTCCTGATCTTACTTCATGGGAGCTCTTGCAGCAGGCTGTTACATTCCAGGACTATGCCGCAGGCACTAGGACCTTTCGTGAAAACTTCCCAGCAATACCAGCGGGGACCACACCGACGTCAGTCAGGGTACAAGAGGGGGCAGACCCAGCTCCACCTCAGTTCTTTCCCACCTTGTACCCGCACATGAAGCCAAGTACCTTGCTTCTGTCTGTGATTCAGCGAAAAGAAGAACTTCTAGCAAGATTCCTGCTGCCTTTCGACGGTTTTTACCGTTTACCGACACCGACGTTAGTTCGCTGCCGTCATCTCCTCGTTTTTTCCCACTTGAAGCGCTGTTTTTTCCTTGCTCCTGCCGCTTCCCAGTACCAACGTCAGCCCTCTTCTTACCCAGCCGGGTTCTATGTCTTCCCGGGCGTCTGTGTCACCCGAACACTTAAATAAGTGCGACTGCGGGCGGCAGATCCCTGGCAAGGACAGACATCGGCGGTGTGTCTTCTGCCTGGGTCCTGACCACGACACCGCCAACTATGCAGACTGCCAGGCCTTCACCAGTCGGACCCGCATCCGCCGCCTGAAGGCCCTCAGGGCCTACATGTTAGAGCAGAAGAAGGATCTGCACTCTTTGGAGGGGAAGAGGAAGGAGAAGAGTGCCACAGCAAGGATCGTAGTCGCATCCGGCCACCGGGTCCCAATCGCTGGCTATGCCTCCTCCCAAAAGGCCCGCCTCAGGGTCTGGAGAACTGCCAAAGACTCCACAGGCTAAGGCCGCCCATCGGGGAGAAGCCAGCCAAGCCAAAGGTGACTCACGCTAAGGGTCATCGCCAAGTCCTTAGAGGGGTACCTGCTTCGGCCCCACCTGCTAAGGCACCGACGCTGCCTGCTAGCGGCACGCCCGAGACCAAGGGACTCTCCGCGCCCTGGCATCACCCGCGCCGGGTCCCTACACTGACGCCGGTCGAAGGGGCGGCGACACTGGGTCGGTCGTGGAGACACCGACGCCTCCGCCGCCTAAGTCCTCCTCCCCCGGCCCTCAGGAGAGCTCTCCTCTGCTGGGCCCGATCAGTTTCTGGAGGCTTTTCTCCAAGGACGAGAGCTCAAGGAGCGGTTTCCTTTGTAAGTAGGTTCACAAGCCGTCCTCCCGCCCCGGCCCAGGACACTGGTACCGGATCCCGGGAGAAACCACAGCCGGGGTGAGACTTCCACGCAGGAAGTCACCGAGCGCCAGCCTTCACCCCTCCAGGGCTGCTCCCACCCAGGTCCGAGACCACTGACGCACTCCAGGATTTCTAGTGACCGACGCCGGTCTAGGTCTCATTCCAGGAGCCCTTCGTGACTCAGCAGGAACGCCCCGGACGTCGGGTCTTTGAACGATGGCGTCCAGGGACCGGAGTCGGGTTCGGACCGACGTCGGTCCCCTAGTTACCGTCGTCAGCGAAGGCATGGTCATAGGATGGGGTCAGACTACTCCAAATCGGTTAGTCGATCCTCTTTTTCATTGTCGACCTCTTCATCCTCTCTCAGCCTCAAGCGCTCCCCAGGAGAGAAGGACCAGCCTTGCTCACCTCCGGATGATCCTACTTTTATGGACATCATGAGACACATCCAGGCTTCCAATGAGTGGGACATGGAAGACCTGGATCCGGAACGCCGGAGATTGGCCAAGTGCCTCAGGCAAAAGGAGCCAAAGCCTCTGGTTATTCCTCCTTTGGTGGATACTTTCCAGGATCTTACTAGGACCACCTGGATGCATCCGGCCTCGATCCTGGCAGTCCCTAAGAAGTTGGATAGGCTGTATAAGGCCCCAAGGGCGGAACCCTTCCTGGCAGAACACCCTCAGGCCGACTCATCGGTGATCACGGCTGCCCATGACAAATCTCCGCAACCGAAACACCTCAGCTCACAGCCTCCCAACCCAGAGTCCCGATACCTGGACCAGGTGGGCAAAAAAGTTTATGTGGCCTCCACCTGTTCCATCCGCTCCCTGAATTTCCTAACACATATGGTATAGTATCCGAATGTGCTATGGGAGAGGGGACATGAGCTGACACAGGCCATGCCAGACTCTGACAAGAAGACAGAGCTCCTGGCCCTTTTGCAGTCGGGCTCAGACGTAGGCTCCTACGTACTGAGAGCCTTGTGTGACACTGCAGACAGAACTGGCCATCTGGGGTGCTGCTGCTGACGCATGCCTGGTTGAGTCTCGGGCTTTCAACAGGATCTGCAGTCCAGTGTCCGGGATTTGCCCTTCCAGGGTACTGTGTTGTTTGGGCAGGAGACGGAGGCTTTGATCTCCCGCCTCCAGGAGTCGGGCAAGTCGATCTGGTTGGTCCGCCAGATGTACCATGGCGACCAGCGACGTCAGCACCGTAGATGGCCCTTTCGCAAGCCCTCAGGCAATCAAGGTTCAGCCCATGGCAACCAGCGAGGACAGAGAGGTGGCTTCCGCAGGAGATCCGGAAACCAGCAGTCTGGTGGACCTCCCGCCCGTGGGCCCAAGTCCTCCCAGACACCTCTCCCAACTCCCGGCTCTGCCCAGTGACTCCCTTCCACCCCCCCCTTCTGACAGAAATTCTAGGGGAGCCGGTTGGGGTCCGCTTCTTCCTTCATCTTGAAGGGTGGAAGTCTATTACCGCAGACCAGTAGGTCTTGGATATTGTACGGAGAGGACATACACTAGAGTTCACAGAGTTCCTCCACATACTCCACTAAAGCTTCTGCATGATCCCTCCTTCTCACATCCCACTGATAGAAGGAGAAATACAGACTCTCCTGCAGAAGAGAGCAAGAGAGGGTCCCCTTGGCACAGCGGGGTCAGGGTTCTACTCCCACTTTTTCTGGTCCCAAAAGACTGGGGACCTTTGTCCCATTCTAGATCTCAGTCCTGTAAACTCTTTATCGAAAGCACAAAGATTCAGAATGGTGACCCTTCAAGGACTCCTCCCCTTGCTGCACCAGGGGACTGGCTCTGTTCTCTCGACATGCAGGATGCATACATGCATATAGGAGTCTATCCTCCCCACAGGAAGTTTCTGAGGTTCCACTTCCAAGGGGAGCATTTTCAGTTTCGAGTGCTTCCGTTCGGCCTCTCTTCCGCTTCGCGAGTCTTCACAAAATGCCTAGCAGTGGTGGCTGAGGCGGATGGGACACTGTTTCCCTACGTCGACGACTGGCTTCTTACGGCCCCAAGAGGCAGCCTCTTACACGCTCTCGGAGACACTGATACTCTATTCCGAGAGCTGGGGATCACCCTGAACTTACAAAAGTCATCCCCGGAGCCAAGCCAAAAGCTCTCCACCATAGGAGCGATCCTGGATCTGCCCAGGTCATGGGCTTTTCTCCCACAAGACAGGGGTTCGCCATGAAAGTTGGCAGAACGGATCTCTATAGCGCCTCGAGTTCCGGCTCGGAACTTCCTCAGTTTACTGGGGCATATGGTGGTGGCCATTCCAGTCACTCCCTTGGCCCACCTCCACAGGAGAGTCCCACAGTGGATGCTCACGGTGCAGTGGGAGCAAAGCTACGACGACCTAGACTCTCTGGTCAGGACTCGGAGCCCGTCAGGAGAACATTGCTTTGGTGCATGGACCCCAGCAATCTGGAGAAAGGGGACAGCTTTCGTCCGGAGCCACCAGGTCAGACTCTGACAACAGATGCATCAGACCTGGGGTGGGGGGGCACACCTGGGTGTACATTGAACGCAAGGGGTTTGGTCACCCGAGGAAGTCCCTCCACATCAATGTGCTGGAAAACGTGAGCAGTCCTCTATGCTCTTCAGGATTTTCGAGAGGATCTGGTACCAGGCTCTCTTCTGATTCAGACGGACAACATGGCGGTCATCTTTTACATCAACAAACAAGGATGTACTCATTCGTATCCTCTTTGCAGGGAGGCGATGAGAGTCTGGTACTGGGCACTGGAGCAGGGCATTCTACTGTCCGCAGTGCACGTTCCAGGCGTCCTAAACGATCTGGCCAACAGCCTCAGCAGCTTGCAGGCCAGAGCACATGAGTGGGAGCTGCTACAATCCGTAGTGGACCAGCTCTTCGACAGCTGGACCTCTTTGCGTCACCACGCAATGCCAAACTGCCAACGTTTTGCTCGCAGAGCTCACTGGAGTTTTTGCCAGCCGCTTATCCCTTTGCTGGGCAGGGAGGTTTCTATGCCTTTCCGCCTCTTCCTTCTCATCCAGAGGGTACTGCTCAAGTTGCAGGCAGAAGGGGCTGATGATCCTAGTGGCCCCAAATGGCCTCGACAGATTTGGTTCCCACTTCTGCAGCAGTTATCCATGGAACCTCCAGTTCCGCTGCCCATATGCTTGCAGTTGCTGTCCCAGGACCAAGGGTCTCTGGTCCATCCGGATCTCCGATCCCTGCACCTACATGCTTGGCTCCTTCAGACGTAGCTCAAAACAGATACGGGGTTTCCCCAGACTTGGCGGCGGTCTTAGCGTCAGCAAGAAAGCCCTCTACTCACTCCACCTATGCTATGAAGTGAAAGCGTTTCTGTCTTTGGGCGTTGCTGCAGCGTTTGTATCCCGTCACCTGCCCTGTGAACTTAACTTTACAGTACCTCCTCTCCTTGTACGAGAAAGGCCCGAGTTACTCCTCTATCAAGGTGCACATGTGGGCAATCTCCACTTACCATGCCTCGTGGAGAGCATTAGCACAATTGAGGTGGCCCGCACCTTCTTAGGGAATTCTGCATGAGACCTCCCATCTGGGACCCTGTCCCACCCTGGGACCTCCTTTTGTGTTGGAGAAACTCACCCTCCCTCCTTTTGAGCCAGTAGCAGATTGTGAGCTCGCTACCTTTCTTGGAAGGTTTGCTTTTTGGTTGCTGTTACTTCAGCTCGAAGGGTTTCCGAGCTTCAGACTCTGATGTGTAAAGAGACCTATTTGGTTTTCCACAGGGAAAGGGTTTCCCTCAGAACAAATCCTAAGTTTCTTCCAAATGTGGTCTCAGAATTGACCCTCAACCAGTCGGTTGATCTTCCTTCCTCTTCCAATAGAGGGGAGGCTCTCCTCCACACATTGGATGTCCACAGGACTCTGAGGTATTCCCTCAAGAGGACGGTTCAGCACCGTAAATCGGAGCAGCTATTTGTGGCTTTTGCACCACATTGCTTGGGTCAACCGGTGTCCAAGCAAACTATCTCTAAATGGATAGTTCGCTGTGTCTAGTTTTGCTACGAGCATCACAATAAACCCCTACCGGGCCCGGTTAGGGGTCACTCCACCAGAGGAGTGTCAGCTTCTTTCACCGCTCTGCGAAATGTCGCTATACAGGACATTTGTGCGGCCGCAACCTGGAACTCTGTGCATACTTTTATCAAGCATTACAGCTTGAATATCGTCTCCAGATGCCATGCTGGCTTCGGCCTAGCAGTTTTACAAGGGCTTTTGTCCTAAGGCCTCTGGAGTCAGTATATTCCACCTCCCTGGGTCGGCTACCTCCTTGCTGTGGGACTGCTTGGGACTCAGTCCTGAATGTAATAGCCTGCTGCAGGAGCTCCCACTCAAAGTAAGATAGTACAGTTACGTAAGAACTTACCATAACAGTAGATCTTCGAGAGGAGCTCTTGCAGCAGGCGCTACTTCCCTCCCGCCTTCCCCCTCAAGGTTTGCAGATCCATTTTCTTTCCTCTCTAACTCTCTTCATGGTAGGCTTCGCCTCCTTTTCTTGTCAGGCCTTCTGCTGAGTTCTGTCGGGAGAACTGAGGTGGAGCTGGGTCTGCCCCCTCTTGTACCCTGACCGACAACAGGGCGGGGCTGGCATCGGGGGCGGTCCCCGCTGGTATTGCTGGCAGAAGTTTTCACCGAAAGGTCCTAGTGCCTGCGGCATAGTCCTGAATGTAATAGCCTGCTGCAAGAGCTCCTCTCGAAGATCTACTGTTATGGTAAGTTCTTACGTAACTGTACTTTACAGGTGAGTAACCTGTATTAGCCTCCAGGGATAGTATGATCTGGTTCAGAGTTACCATCCGGAAGGTGCGAGACCTGAGATATTGATTCAAGTCATGGAGATCTAGGATGGGGCGCCAACCCCCCATTCGCTTGGGCACCAGGATGTACCTGGACACGAAGCCTGGGTCTGTAGGAGGATCCGGCACTGGAGCTACCGCCTCCTTGCGGAGGAGCTGAGCAATGTTGTCTCAAAGAGCCGACTGAGTGCAAGGTGAGATCCTTTCTTCCTGAGGGGCACTGGCTTGTCTAGGAGGGTACTGCTCTAATTCCAGAGGCAGTCCCTGGCTGACCACTTCTAGAACCCACCTGTCCAAGGTGATATTGGACCAGGCGGAAATAAAGTGGCAGAGCCGGTCCCCCACGGGAGGACCCAGAGCTGGCATGATGGGTGTAGGGGTGACAACCCCAACCGTCACTGAGCAGGCTTGAAGGAGGAGGAGGCTCCTGGACCAGCACCTCGGCCTCCTTTACGGTGCTTTTGAGGACCCTGCTTGGGCCTGGGGCGCCAAGCTTGAGCCTGCTATTGCTGCTGGGCTCCTTGATAGGACTGCCTAACCACAGGGGAAGAGTGCCAAAAAGGCTTCATCTTCCTGGACATAAGTCTCCACCACTCATTCATACTATTGGGATCTGCGCCGGAGGCACTAGGACCCATCGGGAGCAAACTTTTTGCTGGAGGGCCAGCGCCAGAGATGGCGCCGCGAGGCCACGGCACCGCCAAGCCTCAGCTCGCGCTGTAATGACTATCGTCGACCGCAACCGCCTCAGTTCTTTTTCCCGGCCGAAAGGCCAGTGACAACGCTGTCGCCCGCCGGGAGTCAAGCTTCAAACTAGCAGCTTAGTTTTCAGTTTTGTTATTTTGTAGTATTATCTCGATACAGTATCGCTTAGTCTTATTTTAAGAATAAAGAAGTCTCAGCTTACTTTGACGAAGTCGACCATGAGCAGGTCAGGTGACGGTAGGGAGACTTCGTATGAAAGCTGTTCAGTCAGTTGGGCTGGGTCCGGTCCGCCGCCTTCTCCAGAGGGGGGGTCTGACAACGGTCAGTCCAATGCCCGGGGGGATGGGCGGTCCCGGAAGCATAAAAATAAACGGTCGCATTCTCTGCACCGTTCGGCCTCGAGCTCTTCTTCCGCCCACAGGTCTAAAAAGAGAAGGCATCACTCGAGGTCGCCCTCTGATATGTCTGCGCGTAGACGCTCGGTTATCGGGGCTAGTTGCCGGCCTCCTCCTTCGGAGTCGCCAACCTCTGCTTCTGGTAGCCAACGGCTTAGACATCGAATTCCTACCCCGCCCGCAGGTAGGTCTTCAGATGAGCAGTTTCATCAGTGGGCCGCTCTTATGGAGCAATGGGCTCGGAGGTTAGTTCAGCTACCTGACTTGGTCACTCGTGGGCTTTCGGGCTCATTGAGAGATCAGGTAGAGCGGTTGGATTTTCCTGGTCGTGCGACACCTTCTTTGGTGCCGTGACTCCAGCTAGGTGTCCCCCACATGGCTCGCGCAGGGGGCCCTGCGATGCCTTTATCTCCTGCTCTTCTTCCTTCAAACCTGTTTTCGGAATCTGGGGTGTTTTCGGTATGTCACGGCTTCCTGGCGTCATTTTCGGTGCCGCGTGGTCCCCTCTCGTCGTTCGGTGCAGCGTGGTCCCTCGGCATCATTTTCGGTGCCGTGTGGTCCCTCGGCATCGTTCTCGATGCCGTGCGCCTCCTCGGCACCGGGGGCTCTCGGGGCTCCCTCTGCCTTTCAGGACCCTCTTCACCTCGTTCCCTTCTTCCCTCTCTTCTGATTTTCATTCCTTTCCTGTCCATACAGTCCCTCCTGGACTGTCAGGAGATGACATTGAGCCTGACCCAGACCTTCGGTTGGGTGATGAAGTGGATGAAGCAGGATCTATCACTGCTACAGAGCCTGTGGTCGAGGACCTGTCATTTAAGTCTCTGCTGAAAAATCTGAGTTCCACTCTTTCTCTCCAGACTACAGACATCGATCCTGGGAAATTGTTAAGACTCCAATACCTTCATGTTCTGGAGATCCCTACGGATTTGACTCCTCCGGTTCAGCCTTCCTTCGAGACGCTGTCTCAAATGGTATGGAATAATCCTGCTGTCACCCCTTTGGTGGCTAAATCCATAGATAGGAAATATTCAGCCCCCAAGGATTGTCCCATTTTGGCATCTCAAGCCTTTGCGGATCCTATTGTAGTCCTGGCAGAGAATGATAAGGTTGTTCTTCCTCAAACTAGTACAGCTCGACCTATTAACAAAGAATCTCGTAAGATAGACACCTTAGGTAAAAGAGTCTTTGATGCTTCTACCCTAAGTATGCATATTGCCAGCTACCAGGGCTATTTCTCACAGTATGAGTATATCCTGTGGCACTCTATCAAGCAGATGGTTGAAGCTCTTCTGGAGTCAGATGCAAAGCCAGAGCTGTTTCAAACCATTACCAGAGGTATCGAATCTAACAGCTAGCAGGTTAAAGCAGCCATGGATTCTTTCGACACTGCTTCCCGTTCAGTGGCTGCTGGTATTTGCACCCGGCGTCATTCCTGGCTGCGCACTTCGGGTTTCACGAATGACACGCAGCAGCAGGTAATGGCGTTGCCCTTTGATGGTGCGTATCGTTTTGGTCCTCGGAGCAAGCTCTAGAAGCTACTCAAAAGACTAGGTCAGCCATTAAGTTGGCTCGACCCCCTCCTGCCCCCTCTCGAGGGCATGTCAATAAACGTCAGTTTCATAATCATCAGTCCTTTCGAGGCAGAGGAGGTTTCCTTAAAAACCAACCTGCCCAACCTCAAAAGAAGACGCAGAGAAAGCGCCAGGGCCCAAAACGCCCAGCGCTACCTTATGAATGGCTGGCCCAAGTCCCATCTCAGCTGCCCGAGGTGGACTTTTCCTCCGCTGAAGGTCGTCCTGATGCACTTCTACAACCAGTGGAAGTCCATAACCTCAGACAAATGGGTCCTTCGGATAATTCGCGAGGGTATTCACTCATCTTCTGAGACCCTCCGGACGTCCCTCCCAAACGGCAGCCCAGGCTGTCAACCCTTCAGTCAGACCTTCGGCGCACGAGATTCAGGGCCTTCAACAACGGGCAGTAGAAGTGGTGCAGCTGCATCAACGGAATATGGGTTTCTACTCCCATTACTTTCTGGTTCCAAAGAATTCCAGGGGTATGCTTCCATTCTGCATCTCAGAAAGCAAACAAATTTCTCCCAAGGAGAAATTCAAAATGATTTCGGGAACCCTGTTACCTTTGCTTCATCAACACGACTGGCTAGCCTCCTAGACATGCAGGATGCTTACCAGCATTCCTATTCACCGAGGCACCACAAATTCCTGAGGTTTGTGGCTCTGGGACAGCATTATCAGTTCAAGTCCTGCCCTTTGGGCTATCCTCGGCGCTGTTTTTTACAAAGTGTTGTGCAGTTCTCTTGGCGCACCTCAGAAAGGTCGGGATACAGGTGTTCCCTTATCTGGACGATTGGCTTCTAGCAAGCCCTTCCAGGCAAGGGACCCTGGACGCCGTGGAGACGGCTTCTCACCTCCTTACGTCCATGGGAGTTCTGCTGAACCTCAAGAAGTCACAACTGCAGCCCTCCCAGAGACTCCTCTTTATAGGGACTCTTCTGGACACCTCCTGTGCGAAGGCTTTTCTTCCAGAAGACAGAAGGAACGATATCCTTCAAATGGCCCGTCACATCGGGGAGAAGTCCTCAGTTACAGCTCTCTCGATGCTAAGCCTCATGGCTTCCTCAGTGTTCACTGTACCCCTAGCATGTCTGCACGTGAGAACCACTCAGTGGATGCTCAGTACTCAGTGGTCCCCAACCACTCACCCACAGTCCTATCTCATCAAGGTGACAGAACCTTTAAAGAGGTCACTCACCTGGTGGTCTCAAGAAAGCAATCTCCTGGAAGGATATCTCTTTGCTTCTCTGGACCATCAGATCTCCATTACCACGGACGCTTCCCTGATGGGGTGGGGAGCTCACTGTCAGGCTCTCCACACTCAAGGTGCGTAGACTCAAGTCGAGTCCCAGCTTCACATAAACGTCCTAGAAATGAGAGCCGTCCTTTATGCGGTCCGAGCGTTGAAGGACATTCTGTGTCACAAGAACATTCTCCTTCAAACGGACAACAAAGCAGTGATGTATTACATCAACAAGCAGGGCGGTGCTCATTCTTACCCGTTATGCAGGGAAGCAATGAGGGTATGGGAATGGTGCTTGGAGCACAAGGCTCTAATTCAAGCAGTCTACCTGCCAGGTATTCAGAACGAACTGGCAGACCGTCTCAGCAGAACAGAGACAGACCTTCACGAGTGGTCTCTCGACTCAACCATAGTTCAGTCACTATTCGAAGAGTGGGGAACTCCAGACCTGGACCTTTTGATCCCCACTCAGCAGCAAACTGCCTCTCTTCTGCTCCAGAAATCCAGGGCCTGGCATTTTCTGTCAGGATGCATTCAGGCTGCGGTGGACAAAACGCTTTCTTTACGCCTTTCCACCTCTTCCTCTAATTCAGAGGGTACTCCTCAAGTTCGAATCCCAGGGGGACAAGATGATTCTCATTGCTCCTTTGGCCTCGGCAGCTGTGGTTTCCACTACTCCAACAATATGTTGGCAGTTCCTCCGGACCCTTCCCCTACAGATGAACTTTTGACTCAGGGCCTGCGTCCATCACAACCTGAGATCGCTTCACCTTCACGCTAGCTCCTGAAGAGGTAGAAGTAAACGGTTCAATGTGTCTCAAGAGTATCAGATATTCTTCTGGCTGCACGGAAACCAGCCACTAGGAAAACTTACACAGCCAAATGGAAGCGTTTCTCACTCTGGTGTGCAAAGTCCTCTTTGAATCCTTTTTCCTGCCCACCAGATAAAGTTCTGGAGTACCTCTTAGACCTCTCAAATTCAGGCCTACAGTTCTCTACAGTCAAAGTTCACCTTAGGTACCATTTCAGCATATCATGAGCCGATTTTTCCTTATCTCTGGCTCAGTTACCGTAGTTAAGAGATTTCTTAAAGGAATTTCTGCATACCTGACCTCCTACAAAGACGTCCAGTTTTAGCCCTGGGACATCAGTCTTGTGCTAGATATGCTCACTGGAAACCTTTCAACCTCTGGCTACCTGTGAGCTAAAATTTCTCACCTGGAGACTGCTTTCCTAGTGGCCATTACCTCAGCCCATAGGGTCTCTGGAATACATGCCCTAGTCACAGACCCTCCGTATACGTGTTCCATAGGGACAAAGTAGTTCTTACATACTCGTCCTAAATTTCTTCCTAAGGTTGTGTCAGAATTTCATCTAACCAACCTTTGGTCCTTCCTCTTACTTTATGAACTTCCAAAATGAAGGAGAGCGTCTCTCTTCATTCTTTGGACGTTAAGAGGGCCTTGGCGCTTTCTATCTGGATAGAACCAAGGACTTTGCAAAGCCCAGCAACTGTTCGTTTCCTTCAGCGAGACCCGACTGGGTCAACCTGTCGGCTATCAGATGTATCTCAGCATGGCTAGTGGCATGCCTTCGCCACTGCTATTCCATGGCGCAGGGTTAAGTTGGAGGGTAGGGTTATGCTAGGAGCCCGTTTCAGGAACCAGAGAGCAGGATACTATTCACTTCTTCCTGGTTCCAAAACAGGGACCTCAAATCCAATCTTGGACCTCACGACCTCAATCTGTCAGTAGTCTCTGGCTTCCATAGTGACCCAGGGAACCAATCCCATGCTGAAAGAGGGCCTTTCTTGGCGTCCTGGACATGGACGCTTACCTGCATTCCTATTGCTCAGGGCACAGGAGGTTCCTCGCTTGAGGTTTCTCGACTGCCATTATCAGGTTGGCTTCCCTTGAACTGTCATCAGCACCTGGTTTTACCAAGTGCACCGCAGTGTTTCTGAGAACAATACCACGTGTTCCCGTACCTGGGCGATTGGCTTCTCATGGCCCTAAGGGCACTACAATGCATCAATCTACAGACCTTTTCAATCTCTGGGCATCCTTATCAACTCACAATCTCTCTAGTACCGTCCAAGAAACTGCAGTTCACGGGGATTCTGGACGTCAAGGAAGCCTTTCTTCCGAGACAGGCAGACATGATCCTCATAAGGGACCTGTTGAAAGACAGTCCCAGCCAGACTGGTCCGCCGCCTGCTCGAACACATGGCTCGTCCATTCCTACAGTCGATGGCAAGACTCACATCGCAGGTGGTGGATGTTTGGTGCAATGGGACCAATAGCAAGACCATCTACGCGTCCAGTCAAATCACGAAGGCAGTGGTTCGACACTGGCAAAATTAACTAGATCAAACCCTCTCTGTGGGTTCTTTCACTACGCTGTCCCAGGTTACTCTCTCACAGATGCCGCCAGGGCTGGGGTGGGAGCACCTTGAATGGGGTGGTCTCGAGACATGGACTACCCAGAATCTCATCTCCATATAAACATATTGGAGATGAGGTCCTTTGTGCCTAAAGCCTTCCAGTCAGAGATTCCACTGGTATCTTGTGGCAAACAGACCAATACTACGGTGATGCATTACCTCAACAAACAAGGAGCACCTCTTAGCCTTTGCAGGAGGCCATGAGAGTGTGGGAATGGAAATTCGACATAAGCAAACCTTGTTACTATTCACGTTCGGGGTGGACAACACCGTCATGAACAGCCTAGTCATTCCAGGCAGGTCACAGTGGGAACTACAGGAGGTGGCAGAGGATCTGTTCACAGATGGGCACTAAGAATTAGATCTATTCGGCTCCCATCAACACAAAACTGCCCAATTTTTGCTCGCTAGGTCAGGGCCTGGTGTTTCCTGGCAAGGCGCATTGTCCCTCTCCTGGGCGGGCAGATTCCTCTATGCCTTCCCCTCCTTTCCCGTTGATCAGAGAGTTCTTCTCAAACTTACTTGAGGGAATACTTGTGACGCTTATCCTGATAGCACCTTTCTGGCCAGACAAATCTGGTTCCCTTCTGCATCAGCTATCTCAGGAACCTCCGCTTCCTTTGTAATCAGCTCCCATCTGTTGTCTCAGGAGGAGGTTCACTAAATCCACCGGACTTACATTCATTGAACTACATGCCTGGCTCCTAGAGACATAAGTGATCGGACATGGGGTCTCAACAGGTGGCAGGCGTGCTTTCTGCCGTTAGAAAACCGACAACATCGCCACTGAAGTGGCATGAGGTTTGCCTGTGGGCTCAAGCGTCACGGTTTCCAAGCCTTAGACTGTCCTGAGAAGCTGGTTCTGGAGTACCAGCTTTCCTTTTCAATCTGGGCTAACCTTACTCCTCGATCAAAGTACACCTTTTGTGCAATCTCAACCTTATTTATAGGCCATCGTATGGTGGCTCAATTGAGACCACTACTTGTGCCTTTTTTAAAGGGGAGTCCTCCACCCAGGCCGCCTATAAGGATCCAGTTCCTCCTTGGGACTTGTCCTTCGTCCTGGAGCAGCTACGCTGCCACCCTTTGAACCAGCCGCGGATTGTGAGCCACGTTTTCTATAAGTGGAAAACGTTTTTAAGTTGCAATTCGCATGAAAAAGAATCCAGTGTATGCACTCATGTGCAAAGAGCCTTATATAACTTTCACACACCAGGACAGGGTATCCCTGAGGACAAATCCTAAGTTCCTGCCTAAAGGTGGTTTCAGCCCTTACCCTTAATCAGGATATCGACTTACAGTGTACTTTCCTAAGTACACCAATCGAGGAAAGCTGCTTCACACCTGGATGTTCACAGGTGTCTTAGATATTACCTGACCAGAACCAAACAGCACCGGAAAGCCGATCAGCTGTTAGTATCCTTTGCTGAGAAGAGGATGAAAAGGGGCCCCTGTTTCAAAGCAGACCCTTTCACGTTGGCTCATTCAATGTATCTCTTTCTGTTATGACAGCGCTAGCAAACCCTTGCCAGAAAGCGGTCAAGGACCATTCTACCAGAGGTGGTGGCTACTCCTTTGCAGCGCTGAAAGAATGTGTCCACTTCAGCTATTTGTGCTGCAGCCACCTGAGCTCGGTGCATACCTTTATTGAGCATTATAGCCTGGACATCGCCTCAAGAGGGAAGGGGCTGGTTTCGCCCAGCCGTCCCTTCAGGGACTTCTGTCCTAGGCTCGAGCAGGGTGGTACTCTCTGTTCTTCCTCATCCCGATGAAAGCTAGAATGTGGCCATTGCTCGGAATCCCAGTCCTAATGGTGTAACCTGCTGCAAGAGCTGTATCTCGAGTAAGATAGTACAGTTACGTAGAACAACCGTAACAGTAGATCTTCGAGAACAGCTCTTACAGTAAGTCTCTCCCACCATTCCCTTTGGAGGAGGTAGGTTATAGCTAACATCCATCTTTCGGGATAGAACGATTTGTTTTTAGTCTTGGCCATCTGATGGCGGATCCTCGGTCTCTCTTCTGATGTCATCCAGCGGCCGGGAGTCTCCGGCAGGAGAACTGAGATTGTGGCGACCGCCTCCTTATGTACTCGACCTGACATCAGGGCAGGACCGGCGTCAGGCGGTCCCCGCTGAAGACTGCTAGCTAGAAAATTTCGTGGAGTCCTGACGCCTGACGGCTTCAGTCCTAATGGTGTAACCTGCTGCAAGAGCTGTTCTCGAAGATCTACTGTTACGGTAAGTTCTTACGTAACTGTACTTTCCTAACAATGTCATTGTGGGGGGGTGGGCTGGAGTGTGCCTTAACGGGTTGATCTGGGATATGTTGAATTTTTTAGGGTTGATACCTGAAGTGGGTGGAAACAATGGCTAATAGTCTTATTAAAATAATTACTTGGAGTGTCAGAGGAGTAAGAGATGCCTTGAAAAGGTTACAAATACTCAAGCACTGTGCCCTTTTAAATGCAGATATTATTCTGCTTCAAGAAACTCACCTGACAGGTGCGGAATCGTTATGTCTATGTAGACAGGGAATATCCCAGGTTTTTGCAGCAGGGATCTCATCTTCAAGCCGAGGGGTGGACATTTTACTCAAAAGGAATGTCGCATTTCAGGTAGATACGACTGATCACTGATCCTCTTGGGAGATATGTGCTAATTAAAGGGTATCTTAAACAACAATATAGTGGTCTTGGGTTCGATATATGGTCCAGTGGGAGGGATCCAGACTTCCAGATGGACCTGGCCCAACAAGATTTGCAATGTTCCTACCCACCCCTTGATTCTGAGAGGGTTGGAACAATCCCTCAACCAACCCAAGATCTGGACACGGACCTATAGACCGCTGAAGCCACTTTCGTCTTCGAAGAACACTTTGAAAGACTTAATAACTTTGTTAGGGCTGGGTGACCCTGTGGCACATCTTAAACCCCACACATCAGTCATATGCATTTTACTCAAATGTCCATCAGACCTGGTCCAGATTAGACTATTTTCTAATTAGTTGTTCCCTTATGCCTGGCCTCTGCCAGACTGGTATAGAACCCATAGTGATATCTGACCACACGGTAGCCTGGTTGGCTCTCTCGCTAGATCCCCATACTTGGAGGGAAACAATCTGGAGACTGAATACCCAGTTGTTGAAGGATGAGTCTTTGATCTCTCACATTAAAGAACTCTGCTATCTTTATGGAACATAATAGGGATTCGGTTCCGAGATGTGACCTCCTTTGGTGTTCCTTGAAGTGCTATCTTCGAGGAGAGTTTATCAAGGCTGCCTCTAGGAGGAAAAGGTTACGGGACTCCAAAGCTTTGTCCTTATTAACCCAGATTAAAGAGAAAGAAAACTCCCTATCCTCCACTACTCCCTCGGGTACCTTAGAGGAGCTGTTAGCACTGCATAATGAATAGGCAGAATTAATAAGAAAAAGCAGAATATGCCTTTGTTAAAACCAAAGCTAAATATGCAGACCAGGGCAAAAAAGCTGGGAAGCTGCTCGCCCTATGACTGCGTCAGTTAGAAAGCTCCCGTTTCATCCCTTCTATACGTTCCTCTGATGGCTCTATTAAAACGGAACCTCGAGAGAGTTGTTCAGGTCTTTGAAAACTTTTACAAGTTATTGTATGGAAGTGCCTTTCAATACAAATTCTCAGGATATAGAAACTTACTTAGTCTCTAAACCTTCCAGTGTTGGATGATTTATGTCAAGCCTCTTTAATTTCACCAATATCTACCACCGAAATAGAAATGGCCATCAGTAGTCTTACCCTGGACAAAGCACCGGGCCCGGACGGATTCCCATCAAATTTTTATAAAACATTTTCTAAAGAACTCTATCCCCTTCTGCTTAATTTATATAGCTACATGTTCAAAGCTGACAAATTGGATCCGACCCTTATGGATGCTACGATTATTCTTTTACTCAAACCAGATAAGACCCACTTAGACCCAGCTAGCTATAGGCCGATTTCTCTCCTAAATTGTGACATTAAGATCTTAGCAAAAGTGCTCTCACTCCAGATAAAAGCACAATGTACCCGACTTCTAAGCCCGGAACAGGTGGGGTTTGTAGCGGGACGCTCCTCAGCTGACCACCTTAGGACACTCACACATATCTTTCAATCTTCCCAGTCCCCAATGACGTTAATTTCCCTAGATGCCAAAAAGGCTTTTGACAGGGTGTACTGGGAATTCTTATGGTTAACCTTGTGGAAAATGGGCTTTCCCCCTCAATTTATTGCAATGATACAGTCCCTTTATGCCTCCCTGTCGGCCAAGATTTATTGCAATGGGTTTTTTCTGCCAGATTTCCTTTATATACAGGCACTAGACAAGGCTATCCCTTTCACCCTTTTTGTTTTACCTCTATCTAGAACCCCTACTCCGGCATATTAAACAGTCCCCCCAAATTAGGAGCATTCCTATTCATACTCAGGCCTTCAAACTCTCGGTTTATGCCGATGACATTCTTTTCCATTTAGCTCACCTGGCATCTTTGCTAGAACAAGTGTTAGAGGTTGTTAACCAATACGGTAAGCTGCCCAACTATAAACTATCTCTAAAACCAAAATTTTCCCTCTGAACAACTACACTTTGAAATCGGAATTTAGATATCTAGGTATTAAATGGTCCTCCCAGACACTCAGGTATTTAAGTATCTATTTAACTAGAGATCCTAATACCGTCCAGAAGCTTAATCTAGATGACCTGGTCGGTGTTATACAACAGGATCTCCTGAGATGGCAGAATCTACCCCTTTCTTTATGGGCCCGGGTAAGTATAATCAAGATGAATATTCTCCCGTCTTTTTTTTTTTTTTTTTTACCTCTTGAACCTATTAAATCTATGGCTTCCTATCTCTTTTTTCAAACGTTTACATTCCATGATATCAAAATTTATCTGGTTAGGCAATCACCCCCGTCGTGCCTTTTATAAACTTAGTGCGCCTAAAGCCCTGGGTGGACTTCGCCTCCCTAATTTCCTTTTGTATTACTGGGCGAGCCATCTAACTAAACTGGGGAAATGGCTCTCTCAGGATAATATGGAGTATATTCCTAATTGGCTCCAGATTGAGAATGACCTCTTAAGGTCTAATAACATTAACCTCTCTACGGTTTTCTACCTAACAAAATCATCACTGCCAGAGAGGTTACAAGACTCGGTAATTAGTATCTCTCTAAGAGTACTTTCACAATGCTGTTCATACCTTAAAATACCCCTTAAAGCTGACATGGGTCAGTCAATCCTGCTAAATCCTAACATCAAAATTGGGGGATCGAGCCTTTCGCCTCAATGGCTCCCACAACTACAGGAGGCATGTGTGGAAGACTTATTTTCTCAGTTCTGAGAGTTGCTCGTGCCTCCTGTGCCGGAGTCCCAGTTAAGGTCCCAGTGCCAGGGGAGGAACGTGTTTCCTCCTCTCCCTCCCAGACCCACCCTTGGACCTCCTCTCAGTCCAGCCGATCCCGCCGACATCGGTGGTCTTGGTACCGAGGGAAGCAGTGGCGCCGCTCATCCTCATCATCGTCCTCCTCAGAGGATAGGCTCTGGCGCAAGGTGCGTCGGTGCTACGAGGATCTGATGTGGCAGCAGCTCCTTTGGTCTGGGAGCAAGCCGACTCCGTCACCTTCCCCAGCCATTTAGTGGCTGTCACCTGAGCAGCCGAAACAACCCCTCGTGGTCATCGAGGAGCTGAAGCTGGTGCTGGTTGTTCGGCCAAAACCAGCTGCACCACCCATCGTGGTGGAACCCCTGCCTCCACAACCAAAAATTGGGGCTCCGACCAAGGATTCTCAGTCGGGTCATGGGTTGCCCCATCGGTTGTCGGTCACCCTCACTCCTGATCGTCCTCGGCAGCTGTTTGCAGACTCCTCGGAGTCTGACGATGACTCTTCCCTGTTCTCCAGGCCTCTCGACCTGGAGTCCTCTGGGGGACAGTCGGTGGACTAGAGCCCATCCTCATTCATGGGATTACTTCGGCTCATCTCAGAATCTACTGGGATGAAGCTTGAACCCGTGTCAAAGCAGGCCAAGTATCACTTCACGAAGATACTGGACTGAGGGGATTCTCCTACAGAGGCCTTTCCTGTGGCCGAAGCCATTGTTGGCCCGGCCCTGGAGCTATTGCAGCGGCCGGCTTTTTCTCCAGCTTCCTCAGCCAGGAAGTATGCCGTTCCCACCAGCTCACTCTCCAGATTCTCGGAGCACCCCTCTGCGGAGGGATTGGTGACCGACAGTGTTTACCGGCGCTCTGGAAACGCTCGGGATGTGGACAAGCCACCGGATAAAGAGTCCAAGAAACTGGACTACTCCAGGCGTAAAGTTTACGCTGTGTCCTCCTTAGGCCTTCGTCAGGCCAGTTCGGCCGTACTGATGGCACACTTTTCCCGCGCCTTGTTGGGCTCCCTGGATGAGGTGATTCCTCATCTCCCGGCTGACCTCCAGACTACGTCAAGCAGGTGCAGGATCAGGGAAAGGCGGTGGCAAAGCAAAAGCTCCAAACTACTCTTGACATTGGAGACTCTTGTGCCCGGTCAGTAGCGGCCGCAGTGGCCATGCGCCACAGAGCTTGGCTGTGGATCTCCACCTTCACGGCAGATACCCAGCACAAGCTGGCAGACGTTCCCTTCCTGGGTACCGACTTGTTCGGTCCCGGGGTGGAGCGTCACTTGCAGAGGATCGAGAAGTCCAGTGCCACCTTGGACTTGGTCACGTCTGCCCAGAAGGACAAAGGCCGCCAGCAGCTGCGTAAGCCCTTTCGGCCTTCTGCCCCCGCGGCACGTCCAGCCCAGCAACACCAGCATCAGGGCCAGCAGGCTCACATTTGGCACCCCAAAGCTAAGCCTGCAGCTTCCTCCAGCAGGAAGCCGGGAAGAAAAGGCCCAGGAGGTCCCTCGGCCGGTCCTTCCTCCAAGCCTGCCCAGTGACTGGTTCATGGGTGTTGGCCCCAGCCTCGCCACCCCTCCGGGTTCCCCCCGTGGGGGGACGGCTCCGCCACTTCTTTTCCGCCTGGTCCACTGTCACCGCGGATGCTGGGTGTTGGAAGTGGTAGGGAAAGGTCAGCCTGTGGAATTCGAGCAGGCCACACTCTATCGAGCCGTCACCCCACGGGGGGCTCTGGGGTCTGCAGCCTCTCTGTCAGCTCGTCGAGCTGACATTGCGCTGCTCCTTCAAAAGGAGGTGGCGGATCCTCCACCAGACCCAGGGTTTGTGTCCAGGTATTTCCTGGTCCTGAAATGGACGGGGGGCTGGTGCCCCATTCTAGACCTACATGACCTGAACAAGTTCCTAAGGTCTCGAACCCTCAGGATGGTCACTCTGGCACAGATCATTCCATCCTTGGAATGAGGCATGTGGTTCTGTTCTCTGGACCTCCAGGACACATTTTTTTACGTCCCAATCCATCCGTTCCACCAGTGATTCCTTCGCTTCAGAGCGGAGGGGTCCCTTTACGAGTTCCAGGCCATGCCCTTCGGCCTTTCTCCAGCTCCCAGGGTCTTCACCAAATGCATGGCAGTGGTGACAGCATTCCTGCGATGCCGAAGGGTCCGGTTGTACCCTTACCTGGATGACTGGCTGATTGTTGCCCCTTCCAGGCTGGAGGTGGAGCGGTCCAGGGATCTGGCCCTCCAGGTCTGCTCTCAGATTGGCCTTCTCATCAACGAGGCCAAATTGGAACTCGTGCCAACACAGGTGATTCAATTCATCGGGGCAGAGCCGATTTCTTCGAGCAAGAGCACGGCTCCCGGCGGACAGGGCCGAGGTTCTTTCCTCCTTTGCCTAATCATTTCTGGTTGGGCAATTGCACCTGCCCGGGACTTCCTGGGCCTCATGGCAGCCTGCACCAGCGTGGTCCGTTGGGATATGCGTCCCCTACAATGGGGACTGGCCAGCCAATGGTCACAGTGCTTCGGTCCTTTGGATCAACCAGTGGTGGTGACCCAGGAGATGTGAAATGCTCTCCAGTGGTGGATCGTTCCAGCTCATCTGCAGGAGGGCATTCCGTTTGTCTGCCCCGAGCCGACGGTCATTCTAACGACCGATGCCTCTCTGATGGGTTGGGGTGCCCATCTGGGGGAGCACAGAGCGCATGGCCTCTAGTCCCCTCAGGAGTCTCGATGCTGCATCAACCTGCTGGAGCTTCGAGCGGTCCGACTAGCCCTCACCGCCTTCGCTCCGTTTGTATGGGGTCAAGTGGTCCAGGTCCAGACAGACAATACCACGACCTTGTACTACCTAAACCGCCAGGGCGGGGCGCACTCCTTGCCCCTGTGCAAGGAAGCTGTCCACCGCCAATCCGCTAGCCAGAGCAGACTAGGCGGATCTTCCCAGCCATCCATGTGGTGGGAGCCTCCAACACTCTGGCCGATGCCGTGTCGGATAGGTGCTGCATCTCACAAGTGGTCTCTCCTGCCGGAGGTAGTACATGCTCTGTTCTCCCACTGGGGCACACCTCAGGTGGACCTGTTTGCCTCCAGGGAGAATGCGAAGCTGAGGCTGATTCATGCCCACCCCCCTCAGCAGGGCTCGCTGCACGGGGATGCCTTCTCGAGGCCGTGGACCCCGGGCCTCTTCTATGCCTTTCCCCCATTTCCCTTGATCCACAAGGTGCTTCTCAAGGCACAGGTGATTCTGGTAGCCCCATACTGGCCCCGCCAGTTCTGGTATCCAGATCTCCTCAGCCTCAACTCCAGGCTCCCGAGGCGGCTTCCAGCCCTCCCGGACCTGATCTCAGTCAACCAGGGAAAGGTACTCCACCCGGACCTTCAATCCCTGCACCTGACGGCCTGATTCCTGAGCGGCTAGAGTTTCTAGGCCTTGGGTCTTTCCGACGAGGTCCTCAACGTTGTTGAGGCATCCCGTAAGGAGTCGACCAGAAAATGCTATGCCTTCAAATGGAAGAGATTCTCCATTTGGTGTCAGGATAAGGGGTTGGTCCCTTCCTCCTGTTCCTTGGCCAGCATTCTGGACTACCTATGGTCCCTTTCTCAGCTAGGGCTTCGGTCGACGACCCTTAAGGTGAACCTGGCAGCCATCTCTGCTTACCGAGCATGGGCCGGAAAGCAGTCGGTGGCTCAGGAAAAGGTGGTCGGGCACTTTTTCAAAGGCCTTGATCACATATCCCCTCCAGTGCGAGAACCTCCACCTCCATGGGATCTACTGCTGGTATTGGCTAAGCTCATGGGCAAGCCATTCGAACCGATGCACAGGTGCAGTATCTCCCACCTGTCGTGGAAGACCGCCTTCTTGGTGGCTATCGTGTCAGCCAGAAGGATGGGAGCGCTCCAGGCGCTTTCCATCGAGTCTCCCTATCTGGTGTTCCACAGGGAAAAGGGTTGTCCTGCACCCCCACTCGAAGTTCCTTCCGAAGGTGGTGTCGGAGTTTCACCTTAACCAGGTGTTGACTCTGCCAGTGTTCTACCCCAGTCACACCTCGGAGACCGAATATAGGCTCCATTCTTTGGACCCTAGAAGAGCACTCGCTTATTACAAGGAGCGGACGGCTGAAATTCAGGGAGAGGTTCGCCAGCTGTTTGTCACCTACGTTGAAGCCGCACCTGGCAGACCTGCAGCCAAGTGGACGATAGGCAGGTGGGTCACCTCCTGCATGGATCTCTGCTATAGGTTGGCGGGCATGGAGCTTTCCAGAGGGATAAGAGCTCATTCTACCCACCATACCGCTGCATCGGTGGCTGCTTCCAGGGGTGTCCCTATCCAGGAAATCTGCAGGGCTGCTACCTGGAAGTCAGCACACACCTTCATCACCCACTACCACATCGACCTTGAGTCACCCCGGGATGCTGGTTTTGGGGCCTCGGTTCTGCAGTCTTTATTTCCCAAGTAGGGGGTGTGCGCCTTGCCTCCCTCCTCCCGGAGAACTGCTAGGAGTCTGCCAGACAGTGTGGATGAACAACATATCCATGTCCCTAGAAATACAGGTTACTCACCTGTAACAGGAGTTCTAGGAATGGTATATGTTGTTCATCCACATGACCCACCCGCTCCGGCTTCGACGCACAACCTGGCTTCCTGCGGGCTAGATCTGGCGTCATGGGGCGGAGCCGAGGTATTACCACCGGTGGGTGGGAGGAGCCAGCTTGAAGACCTTCCGGCAAGATTTAAAGTGGCAAGGAACCTGCCAGACAGACAGTGTGGATGAACAACATATACCATTCCTAGAACTCCTGTTACAGGTGAGTAACCTGTATGTCATCCTTCCCCAAACTACTACAGCTCGACCTATTAACAAAGAATCTCGTAAGATAGACACTTTGGGTAAGAGAGTCGTTGCTGTTTCCACCCTAGGTATGCGTATTGCCAGCTACCAAGGCTATTTCTCTCAGTATGAGTATATCCTTTGGCATCCGCTCAAACAAATGGTTGACGCTGTACCGGAGTTGGATACTAATTCAGAACTTCTTCAAACCATAACCAGGGGTATCGAGTCCAACAACCAGCAGGTTGTTCTGGAGCTGGAAGGACACTACTTTCTTCAACTGCGAGCTGTGTGAGAAATTCTATATTGCACTTGATATCTGCAACAAACTTGCACTTTTACTTTTATTCTGTGGGAGGTGAAACTAACCACCCTTGGTAATTGCTTTTTATTCACATTTATTTAGTGTTTAACCAAGAAGGGGCTTGTAAACTCTGTTTATCTTGTTAGTAACTTCAGATGGGGTGCACCCCAGGGTCCTTAAAGAACTAAGAGAGGTGGTGGCTGAACCTCTGGCTATCCTGTTCAGCCAATCACTGGAAACAGGGGAGGTACCCAAAGACTCGAGGACAGCAGATGTAGTCCCCTTATACAAAAGTGGGAACAAAGAGGAAGCAGGGAACTACAGACCAGTCAGCCTCACCTCGGTAGTGGGAAAGATCATGGAAGCACTACTGAAGGAGAGATTGGTGGAACATCTGGTTGTCAATGGACTACAGGACCCAAGGCAGCATGGTTTCACCAGGGGAGGTCATGTCAGACCAACCTCATTGAATTTTTTGACTGGGTGACTAGGGAGGTGGATCAGGGAGGCAGTGGACATGGCCTATCTGGACTTCAGCAAGGCCTTTGACACAGTGCCACAGAAGACTATTACACAAACTGGGGAATATGGGTGTGGGCAGGACAGTAGTGTGGTGGGTGAGGTAACTGGCTGGGGGCAGGACACAGAGGGTGGTGGTAAATGGCTGTCACTCCACAGAGGGAAGAGTGACCAGTGGGGTACCACAGGGATCAGTGCTGGGACCGGTCCTATTCAACATCTTCATCAGTGACATTGCACAGGATCTAGAAGGCAGAATTTCACTGTTCGCTGATGACACACAGCTCTGTAACAGAGTAGACACACCAGAGGTGTAGACAGAATGAGAAGGACCTGCAGAAACTTGAAGAATGGTCAAAGGGTTTGGCAGTTGAAATTCAATGCAAAGAGTGCAAGATAATGCATATGGGGCTAAAAACCCTGGCACAATATATCAGTTGGGGGTGAGGATATAGCATGCACCAAGCAGGAAAGGGATCTTGGGGTTGTCATCTCTGATGACCTCAAGGTAGGAAACAGTGTGACAAGGCATCAGGTAAAGCAAATAGGATGCTGGGATGTATAGGCAGGGGCATCACCAGCAGGAAAGGGAGGTCATAATTCCGCTATACAAGACACTAGTGAGGCCCCACCTGGGTACAGTGTACAGTTCTGGAGACCGTGCTCACGTAAGGACATAGACAGGGTAGAGAAGGTTCAGAGGAGGGCAACAAAGATTGTGCATGGGTTGCATCACAAGTCCTATGAAGACAGGTTGAAGGAACTGAACATGTACTCCCTGGAGGACAGGAGGGAGAGAGGATATGATAGAGACATACAAGTATCTTACAGGGAGGAACAGGGTGCAGGAAAACACTATTTTAAGCGAAAAGATGTTTCAGGACTAGAGGGCATGGGATGAAGTTGGAGGAGGACGATTCAGAGGAAACATGAGAAAGAATTTCTTCACAGAACGGGTGGTGGACAAGTGGAACACCCTGCCAGAGCAAGTGGTGGGAGCTGAAACAATCACGGGATTTAAGAATGCATGGGATAGACATAAAGGAATTCTAGAGGTCAGGGGTAAGGGGAAATAGACTTCTAGGAAAACAAACTGAACTTACAAGCTCAAATGGGCAGACTAGGTGGGCCATAGGCCCTTATCTGCCGACACTGTCTATGTATCTATGTATGTATCTATGATTTAAATACTGCATTTGGGTAGGTCCTTGGAGGTAGCTAGATTGTCTACTAGGATTTGCTGACAGTTAAACTATTTTTAAATGAATTACAGTTGGCTGAGGAGTTGAAAAAGAAACTTGCAAACTCTGCTTATCTTGGAAATAATCTCATAAGTGTTTGAATACTGCATTCTGGTTGTCCCTTGGGGGTAGCTGGATTGACTACTAGGATTTTGGGACAGAAACTATTTTTAAATAATTTACTGGTGCGTAGGAGTTTGTGATAGTTAAACTCTTATTAACAGAGTTACTGGGGTTAAGGAGTGGTCACAGAAAAACCTGCAGTGTGAATTGAAACACAGACAGCCTTAGGGGGCAGGACATTGTTTTCAGACCAAACAGGTTGTATTGGAACAGGAAGGGTTACATATAACCATTGGCAACAAATTGCCCTGGGTGGAGATATCCAGACTAGATCAGATTACTATAAGTTACTACTGGCTGCAATTTTCAAAGACACAAAGCACATTTTCTGGAGCTGAAAGGACTACTACTTTCTTCAACTGCGAGCTGTGTGAGAAATTCTATATTGCACTTGATATCTGCAACAAACGTGCACTTTTGCATTAATTCTGTGGGAGGTGAAACTAACCACCCTTGGTAATTGATTTTTATTCACTTTTATTTAGTGTTTAACCAAGAAGGGGCTTGTAAACTCTGTTTATCTTGTTAGTAACTTCAGAAGGATTTAAATATGCATTTGGGTAGGTCCTTGGAGGTAGCTAGATTGTCTACTAGGATTTGCTGACAGTTAAACTATTTTTAAATGAATTACAGTTGGCTGAGGAGTTGAAAAAGAAACTTGCAAACTCTGCTTATCTTGGAAGTAACCTCATAAGTGTTTGAATACTGCATCCTGGTTGTCCCTTAGGGTAGCTGGATTGACTACTAGGATTTTGGGACAGAAACTATTTTTAAATAATTTACTGGTGCGTAGGAGTTTGTGATAGTTAAACTCTTTTTAACAGAGTTACTGGGGTTAAGGAGTGGTCACAGAAAACCTGCAGTTTGAAACAGGAAAGACAGTCTTTCAAGCAACAGAGGGTGGTGGATCTAGGTTTACGTTTGTTTGTTACAATTCTTAAGATTTTCAGTGCAGGAAGAGTTTAAAGCACAGCTGACTTATTTTGGGGCTGACAGCTCTCGGAGCACAAACCACCAGGCCTGTTTTGGGGCTGGAAGGTTCTGTGTCTGACTTGGATGTGTGGATTTTCTCTGTTTGATTAGCAGGGTATTTCTATCAAATTGTTGTGTAGGGCATCTTGCTGACAGGAAGGCACTCAGTGCAGCAGTGGGTCAGAGCTTTTAGCTGATTGTTTTGTGAGGGCACAGTTTAGGCCCAACCCCTTCCCACCCTCACCCACCCACCCCTGGAAATAGTTCCTTTATACCTGGGGTTCTGACATCATTTCCTCAAGAGTGCAAGGTGCATGTCACTGTCATATCCTCTCTAGCACACTGCACTGACAATATAAGCATACACATTGTATATTATAAATATATATTCTATATTACAAACCAATCACACACACATACAAAAAAAAATGTGGGGAGTAGTGCAATGTAATGGCTATGGGGCAGCAGTCTTCCGGGAGTCTTTCTGGAGGCTTAGATGCTGCCCTATTTGCAGACAACTCTCTGCCCTGAGGGAGGAAGTTGCCTGTCTTCAGGCCACACTGGACAGTAGCACGGGGACCTTCCCCCAGGCCAGACTGGACAGTAGGAAGGGAACCTCCCCCATCCAGGGAGCACCACAGCCACCACCACTACCTCAGAGGTTGTGAAGAAAACAGCAGTTGGACCACAGTGGGCTCAGGAAGGGTGAGGATGGTGGAACGGAGGCCCACCCAGTCAGTTGTTCCACTCCACAGTCCATACACCATTCTGGGAGCATAGCTCCCCTATGGATGCACCCACAGAGGAGACTAAGGAGGCTGAGGACAGCTGTCACAAGGGGAGGCCCACAGGAAGGAGGCAGAGGACACCACAAGGAAAGGAAGCAGCTCCTGGTGGGGGACCCAATTATTAGGGGATAGAACTGGGAGGAGCTGGGAAAACTGAAGTAAGGTGCCTGCCTGATGCCATGGCTTGAGGGACAGGAAGCGCATCCTCAGGATCACGACAACAGCTGCAAGGATTCTGAGCTGGACGTAATTGTCCACCTAGGGACAAATGACTGGCTTATCATGAGGTTAGAGCAGTGCAGGAGGACATTGCAGAGTTGGGGAGGGCCCAAGACAGTAGCACACACAGTATCCTCAGAGGTGCTGCCTGTCAAAGGCATGGGTGAGGCGAGGGTAATTGGCACCATGCAGTTTAATGAATGGTTGAAAAATGGTGCAGAGCACAGGGTTTAGCTTCATTGGGGACTGGGTTCCACCTGAGGGACACCAGCCTATACTGGCAGGATGGTCTGCATCTGTCCAGGAAGGAACAAGTCTTTGAGCAATCGGTTGTAATGCTTCATTGGCAAGCTTTTAAACCAGTCAAAGGGGAGGCACTGACAAGCAGCAGAAAAATCCCAGCCTCTCCCTACAAAACAGGGTACTAAATGAGAAAAAGACCAAGGTAGAACGGTCAGTGGGGGATGCTGCAACAGAAGGTAAAGCCATCAAAAAATGGAGAGCAATGAGTACCAATGCCGTAGTCTAGGTAACAAGCTTCCTGAATTAGTGGCCTTGATGGAGGAGGAACATCTGGATATCGTGGCAGTCACAGAAACATGGTACACACTAAAACCATGACTGGGATGTAAACATACCAGGATACACTATCTACAGGAGGGACAGGGAGGGTAAAGAGAGGAGGAGGAGGTTCTTTACATAAGGGAAGGAATAAAAGCAACAGAACAAAAGGGTAAACAGGAGGAGAAGAAGCACTGTGGGTAAATTTGAGACAGGCAATGGCACCAATAATCAGACAGGGTTAGATACAGACCCTTCTCAGGGGAGGAAATGGACAAGGAAATGATAGAAAGTATACTTAGAATGGCAAAAGAGGGAGATATTGCTGATGGGTGATCTGAATATGCCAGATGTTAACTGGAGGGCAGATGCAGCTGCCACTTCGAAGAGTGCAGTTATTCTAGATGCCCTACAGGGGGCATACCTTAGACAACTAGTACTGGAGCCCACTCGAGAGGGAGCAATATTAGACTTGATACTCTCAAATGGAGATGGAGAGGATCACAGATGTAAGTGGGTAGCCATCTGGGAACTAGCGACCATCGAACAGTATGGTTCACAACAAACACAGCAATAGAGTCAAGCCACACAAAGACAAAAGTACTGGACTTTAGGAGGGCTGACTTTGCCAAAATGGGTGAGTACACAAGGAACCACTAGCAAATGGGCAGGAAGGAGGGGTGAAGAACAATGGGAATAATAAAACTGCCATCACAAAGGTAACGAGCCTTTGTGTGAAGCAAATAAACAAAACAAGACGATGTAAGAAACCACTATGGTTCTCAAAGGAAGTGGCAGTGAAGGTTCAAGAGAAAAGAAAGCATTCAGGAAGTACAAGGAATCTAGAAGGAGCAGGACAGAGCACTGTATCAGTGAAAGCAAAGGAGGCTGGGAAGGCAGTCAGAACAGCAAAGGCCCAAACCGAGGAAAGATAGCCAACTCAGTTAAGAAGGGGATAAAACCTTTATAGGTACATCAGAGAGCGAAGGAAGACCAAGGAGTGGATAGTGAGGCTTAATAAAGGGGAGGGAGGGTGGAAGAGGGAGACTGTGAAAGGCAGAGATACTAAACAAATATTTTTGCTCAGTATTTACAAAGGAAGAGGGGGAGGTACATAAAACAAACAGTAGTAACACGCTGGATACAGAAGTTGATACCGGCACATTTACAGAAGAAAGGGTTCTGAAAGAACTCTTAAAACTGAAGGTGGACAAAGCAATGGGGCCTGATGGATTCATCCCGAATTCTAAAAGAACTAAGGCAGAACTAGTGACACCACTGACTACCCTTTTTAACAAATCATGGGAGGATGGGGTGGTACCCGAGGAGGGCAGATGTATTCCTTCACAAAAGTGGGAGCAAGGCAGAAGCAGGAAACTATAGACCTGTTAGTTTAACTCTCAGTGATAGGGAAAATGATGGAATCACTTCTAAAGGAAAGAATTGTCAGTATCTAGAGGCCAGAGGGCACAGGACCTAGGCAGCATGGATTCACAGCGGAAGGTCATGTCAGACTAATATGATAGATTTCTTTGACTGGGTGACCAAAGTAGTAGATCGGGGGGGGCTGTGGACATGGCCTACCTAGACTTTAGCAAGGCATTTGACACAGTCCCACACAAGATTAATATACAAGTTAGCCAGCCTGGGAGTGGGTCCCAAGATGACAGCCTGGGTAAAGAATTGGCTGGAGAATAGGACACAGAGTAATAGTAAACTGAGTCCACTCTGAAGAAAGGGGGGTTACTAGTGGGGTACTGCAGGGTTCAGTAATAGGACCAGTCCTCTTCAATGTCTTTAAGCGACATTGCAGAAGGACTGAAGGAAAAGTATGTCTCTTTGCAGATGACACTAAGATCTGCAACAGACTTGATGCACAGGGTGGGGTGGAAAGGATGAGAAGGACTTGGCAAGGTTAGAGGAATGGTCAAATGTATGGCAGCTTAGATTCAATGCAAAAGAAGTGCAAGGTAATGCACCTGGGAAACAAAAACCCAGGGGAAAAGTACACAATGGGGGGTGAGATACTAACAACAACAAAAATGGAAAGAGACCTGGGGGTAGTCATATCAGATGACCTAAAGATGGGCAAGCAATGTGAGAGGGCAGCAAGGAGGGTTGGGGATACTGGGATGCATAGGAGAGGCATCACCAGTAGAAAACAGGAAATTATCCTCTGTACAGACAGCTGGTGAGACCCCATCTGGAGTACTGTGTGCAGTTCTGGAGACCCAATCTCAGAAAGACATAGACAGGATGGAAGCTGTCCAGAGAAGGGCAACTAAAATGGTGCAGGGTCTGCACTGGAAGACATATGAAGAGAGACTTAAGGAGCTTAATATGGTATGCCTCGAGGAAAGGAGGGAGAGGGGACATGATAGAACTTTCAAGTACCTCAAGGGAATCAACAAAGTCCAAGAGGGTAGCATCTTTCAAAAAGAGATGTGCAAGAACAAGAGGGCACAATTTGAAGATAGAGGGGGTGGCTCAGAGGTAATTGAAGGAAGTATTTTCACAGAGAGGGTTGTGGATGCATGAACCGCCTTCCGGAGGAGGTTGTGGAGTCAAAATCAGTGGTGGAATTCAAGCATGCATGGGATAGTCATAAGGCAATTCTGGGGTGGGGTAGGAAGAAGTAGGCTGCTGGTTAACTAGGATCTGCAGCTTATCCAGTAGGTAGGGAAATGGGCAGACTGGGTGGGCCAAGCGGTCCTTATCTGCCATCAAATTCTATGTTTCTATGTTAAAGTGGCTATGGACGCCTTCTATACTGCCTCCCGAGCAGCGGCGGCGGGCATTTGTACCCTTCGTCATTCCTGGCTGCGCACTTCAGGTTTCACAAATGATGCCCAACAACAGGTAATGGCATTGCCTTTCGATGGTGTATATTTCTTCGGCCCTCAAGTCGAACAGGCTCTAGAGGCCACACAAAAAACTAGGTCAGCCATTAAATTGGCCCAACCTCCTCCTGTCCCCTCTCGGGGGGGTGTTAACAAACGCCAGTTTCATAACCATCAGTCCTTTCGAGGAAAAGGCAGGGGAAGTGTTAATAAAAACCAAGCCCCCCAGCCTCAAAAGAAAAAGCATAAGGCGCAAGCACCAAAAGCGCCTAGTGCCACCTTCTGAGTTGTTGGCCCAAGTCCCACCTCAGCTGCCCAAGGGGGACTTTTCCTCAGTGGTGGGAGGTTGTCTGACACTTCACAATCAATGAAGTCCATAACCTCAGACAAATGGGTCCTCCAGATAATCCGCGAGGGATTCCCTCAATCTTTGGAGACCCCTCCAGATGGAACCCCCAAGGCGACAGCCCAGGCTGTCAGTTCTTCAGTCAGAACTTCGCCTCCGAGATACAAGGCCTTCTGAACAACAGGGCGATGAAGTAGTTCGCTGCATCAGTGGAACACAGGGTTCTCTCCCATTACTTTGTGTTCCAAAGAAGACTGGGGCTTAGCCCATTTTGGACCTCAGAAAATTAAACAAATTTCTTCCCAAAGAGAAATTCAAAGATGATATCACTAGGAACCCTGTTACCCTTGCTTCATCAGCCACGACTGGTTAGCCTCCCTGGACATGCAGGATGCTTACCAGCACATTCCTATTCACCCAAAGCATCACAAATACCTAAGGTTCATGGCTTTGGGACAGCATTATCAGTTCAAAGTCCTGCCTTTTGGGCTATCCTCGGCGCTGCAAGTTTTTACAAAGTGGTGTGCAATTCTCGCAGTGCATCTCAGAAAAATTGGAATACAAGTGTTCCCATATCTGGACGATTGGCTTCTACCAAGTCCTTCCAGACAAGGAACTCTAGACGCCATGAGCATGGCTTCACATTTTCTTACGCCCATGGAAGTCCTGCTAAACCTCAAAAAATCGCAGCTGCAGCCCTCCCAGAAGCTCCTTTTCATAGGAACTCTCCTAGACACCTACTGTGCAAAAGCATTTCTTCCAGAGGACAGGAGCGATATCCTTCAGATGGCCCGATACATCGGGGAGAGCAGCTCGGTGACAGCTCTCTCGATGCAACGGATGCTAGGTCTCATGGCATCCTCGGTATTCACTGTGCCCCTAGCACGCCTCCACATGAGAACCTCTCAGTGGATGCTCAGCACTCAGTGGTCCCCGACCACTCATCCTCAGTCCTTTCTCATCAAGGTGACAAAACCTCTGAAGATATCGCTCACCTGGTAGGCGCAGGAGGACAATCTTCTGGAAGGATACCCCTTTGCTCCTCTGGATCATCAGATTTCCATTACCACGGATGCATCCCTGTTGAGGTGGGGAGCTCACTGTCAGGCTCTCCACACTCAAGGTACATGGACTCAGGACAAGTCCCAGCTTCACATAAATGTCTTAGAGATGAGAGCCATCCTTTATGCAGTCCGGGCTTTGAAGGACATTCTCTGTCACAAGAACATTCTCCTTCAAACGGACAACAAAGCAGTGATGTATTACATCAACAAGCAGGGCGGTGCACACTCTTACCCTTTATGCAGGGAAGCGATGAGAGTATGGGAATGGGGCTTAGAGCACAAGGCTCTAATTCACGCGGTCAAACTGGCAGACCATCTCAGCAGAACAGAGACAGATCCTCACAAATGGTCTCTCAACTCAGCCATAGCTCAGTCACTATTCGCAGAGTGGGGAACTCCAGACCTGGACCTTTTTGCATCCCCACTCAATGCAAAACTGCGCCTCTTCTGCTCCAGAAATCCAGGGCCTGGCATTTTCTGCCAGGATGCATTCAGGCTGCGGTGGACAAAACTCTTTCTTTACGCCTTTACGCCTCTTCCTCTAATTCAGAGAGTACTTCTCAAATTCGAGTCCCAGGGGGACAAAATGATCCTCATTGCTCCCTTCTGGCCTCGACAAATATGGTTTACACTACTCAACAGTATGTCAGAAACTCCTCCGAAACCGTTTCTCCTTCAGACGAACCTTCTGACTCAGGGGCCTGTGGTCCATCCCAATCTGAGGTCGTTTCACCTTCATGCTTGGCTCCTGAAGAGATAGAAGTGAACAGGTTCGGTGTCTCTCACAGGGTTTCAGATATTCTTCTGGCTGCGCGCAAGCCAGCCACTAGGAAAACTTACACAGCCAAATGTAAGAGTTTCTCTCTCTGGTGTGCAAAATCCTTTTTCCTGCCCACCAGATAAAGTTATATAGTACCTTTTAGACCTGTCAAATTCAAGTCTGCAGTACTCTACAGTTAAAGTTCACCTTTGTGCCATTTCAGTTTATCGTGAGCCAGTACTTTCCTTGTCACTGGCTCCGTTACCAGTGGTTAAGAGGTTTCTTAAGGGAATTCTGCATACCAGACCTCCTATAAGATGTCCAGTCGCAGCCTGGGACATTAATCTGGTGCTAGACATGCTCACTCGAAAACCTTTCGAGCCTCTAGTGACCTGTGAGTTAAAATTTCTCACCTGGAAGACGGCCTTCCTAGTAGCCATTACCTCAGCCCGCAGGGTCTCTGAGATACAGAATGATTTAGATAAACTTCAGGCCTGCACCCGGGAACTGTGCTTGGCGGCAACAAGTAAATATGGAGAAAAACAGATGCCAGCACAAGTTTACAACCGCAAAACAACCTCTTACCAGCCAAAAAGGTTGTCAATATCCATAAATGAACAAAGGAAGCAAGAACTTTTTCCTCAGAGTGCTATTAAGTGCTTCATTTTATTTAAATGCACCCTGCTTCCATAAAAGCTGTTCTATTCTCACAGCATAGCAGTTCCAACGCGTTTCACGCCCCCTGGTGTTTAATCATAGGAATGACAAACAAAACCATAAAGTGCCATTAAATACTCAAGTGTTCTTAAAGTGCCAGTACAACATAAATTACGTATAATAAGACATATGCAATCACCATAAAACCAATTAAAACCATTCACTGTGCTTATCCACTATATATTACTATTGCATCATGCTATTTACTGATTAAAAAGCTCAGTTTTATAGTTTAACTTTAGTTTTTAACTTTTATCACTACTATTTTGTACATCAGTGTCCTCCTCCAATTTCTTAGGGATCCACTTTGCATTCAAGTGTTTAGTAGAAGTATGTATAAAAATAAACAGGAAATGCAGATTAATACATATTTCTTGCTGTGAGGTATCTTCATACAATAACTATATATCATACTGTACTAAATCTATTACACAGCAGGCCAAAATAAAATTATTTCTTTAAAAACGGTTTCAAATCAATTCTTTCATTAAGCCCAGGTCTTTCTGACCCTCCTGTGAAAAATCAATATTGTTCTCTCTTGGCAAGACATTGTCGTAGTCACCCCTCCAGGCTTTTTTGTAGGTTTTTCAATTCCTAAAAAAGACCAAACATGCTCTTTTAGGTTTTTTACCTTCCCCATATGAACTGCTAGTACACTTTTGATATCACCATTCTTTATTGCTCTCAGATGTTCCCCCACCCTTTCCTTTAATTTTCTTTTTGTTTTACCTATATAAAAACATCCACATGTGCATGTGGCCATATAAATGACCCCTTCTGTTACACAGGTGATAAATCCTCTGACCTTTCTCTCTCTTTTTGTCTTAGGGTTAATAAAGTGTTTGGTCTGTATAAGGGATATACATAATTTGCAATTACCACATTTGAAATACCCTTCTTGTTGTCTAGGTAACCACATTCTTGTGTGTTTTTGTTTTGTTTGTACCAAATGTACTAATTTATCTTTTTAGACTTTTGCCTTTCCTGTGTACCAGTCTAGGCTCCACATTCTTAAGGTCCCTTAAGCCTGGATCTAAACTCACTAGATGCCAGTGCTTTAACTGTTTTCCCAATCTCACCTGATTGTGCATTATATGTACTTACAAAATTTATTCTTCGGTGACCTTTCTCTTTCTTCTCTGTCTTATGCATGACCTCTGACCTTATCATGTTATTTACTTCTTCTCTGGCTCTAGTGATAATATTCACTGGGTATTTTCTCTCGTACAGTCTCTCTTCCAGCTCATCAGCTCTTTTCTCATATGTTATCTTGGTACTGCAATTTCTTTTCATTCTCAAAAATTGCCCTTTTGGAATACCTGCTATGGTGTGATAAGGATGACTACTGTCTGCTTGTAATAATGTATTTCTGTCTGTATTTTTTCTATACAGATCTGTTTCTATTCCCCCAGTTTCATCCTTTTAAATGATCAAATCCAGAAAATTAATATGTGTGGAACTGAAGGACAGTGAGAAACGTAGATTTTTGTTACTTTGTTCCAGATAGTTAACAAAATCAAAGAGTTCATTCTCTGTACCAGTCCAGATGATATTGGATTTTTGCTACAGGAGGGTCAGAAAGACCTGGGCTTAATGAAAGAATTGATTTGAAACCGTTTTTAAAGAAATAATTTTATTTTGGCCTGCTGTGTAATAAATTTAGTACAGTATTATATATTTATTGTATGAAGATACGTCACAGCAAGAAATATGTATTAATCTGCATTTCCTGTTTATTTTTATACATACTTCTACTAAACACTTGAATGCAAAGTGGATCCCCAAGAAATTGGAGGAGGACACTGATGTACAAAATAATAGTGATAAAAGTTAAAAACTAAAGTTAAACTATAAAACTGAGCTTTTTAATCAGTAAATAGCATGATGCAATAGTAATATATAGTGGATAAGCACAGTGAATGGTTTTAATTGGTTTTATGGTGATTGCATATGTCTTATTATACGTAATTTATGTTGTACTGGCACTTTAAGAACACAGAGTATTTAATGGCACTTTATGGTTTTGTTTGTCATTCCTATGATTAAGCGCCAGGGGGCATGAAATGCGTTGGGAGTGCTATGCTGTGAGAAGAGAACAGCTTTTATGGAAGCAGGGTGCATCTAAATAAAATGAAGCACTTTATAGCACTCTGAGGAAAAAGTTATTGCTTCCTTTGTTCATTTATAGATATTGACAACCTTTTTGGCTGGTAAGAGGTTGTTTTTTGGTTGTAAACTTGTGCTGGCATCTGTTTTTCTCCATATCTCTGAGATACATGCCTTGGTCACAGACCCTCCGTATACTGTGTTTCATAAAGACAAAGTAGTTCTTAGGACCCATCCTAAGTTTCTACCTAAGGTTGTTTCAGAATTCCATCTAAACCAACCTACCTAAACTTCCAAAATGAAGGAGAGCATTCTCTTCATTCCTTGGATGTCAAAAGAGCTTTGCATTTCTATCTAGATAGAACAAAAGACTTTCACAAAGCTCAACAACTCTGTTTCCTTCAGCGAGACCCAGCTGGGTCAACCGGTCGCTATCAGATGTATTTCAGCATGGCTGGTGGCATGCCTTCGCCACTGTTATTCCATGGCGCAGGTTAAGCTGGAAGGCAGAGTGTATGCTCACTCTACTAGGGTGGTCGTGGCATCCCTAGCGGAAATCTGCAATGAGCCCATCGCAGATATTTGCAGTACCGCCACCTGGAGCTCGGTGCATACTTTCATTGAACACTATGCCCTGGATGTCCATGCCAGACGACATCTTTCATTTAGTAGGACCATCCTTAATGGACTTCTATCCTGAAAATTGTGAGCTCTTGGTCTCTCCTGCTGCCCTCTCGGGGGATTATTAGCTCGGTACTCTCCCATTAGTGTGAATGAGTGGTGGAGATTTATGTCCAGGAAGATATGGAAATTACGTACCTACCGTAATTCTTGATCTTCTTGGACGAGTCTCCACCACTCATTCACACGCCCACCCTCCATCCCCCAAGCTCACCTTTGTTGTTGGTCTTCACCCCTCAATCTTAGGCTGTAGACTTCTTTTGCCCTTCTTATACGGGTCATCCGGACTATCTTATGTCCGTTTTTTTCTTGGTTAGGCTATCCTTCTAGGTTAGTTACGCTGCACCTCCTCGGAAAAAAAGGTACTGAGGCGGTTGGAGGGTTGACGCCGAGACAGTCATTACCGCACACGCTGGGGCTCGCGGTGCCGCTCCTCGCAGCTCCATCTCTGGCGCCGACCCTCTAGCAAAAAAGTTTGCTCCCGCTGGGTCCTAGTGCTTCCGGCGCAGAACCCATTAGTGTGAATGTCTGGTTGAGACTCGTCCAAGATCAAGAATTATGGTAGGTACGTAATTTCCATATCTCTGTTATAGGTTGGCGGGCATGGAGCCTCCTGGAAGGATAAGAGCTCATTCTACTCGCCATACTGCTGCTTCGGTGGCTGCTTCCAGGGACGTCCCTATCCAGGAAATCTGCAGGGCTGCTACCTGGAAGTCAGCACGCACCTTCATTACCCACTACCACATCGACCTTGAGTCACACCGGGATGCTGGTTTTGGGACCTCAGTTTTCCAGTCCTTATTTCCCAAGTAGGGGTGTGTGCCTTGCCTCCCTCCTCCCGGAGAACTGCTAGGAGTCTGCCAGTAAGTGTGGATAGAACAACCTATCCATGTCCCTAGAAATACAGGTTACTCACCTGTAACAGGAGTTCTAGGAATGGTATATGTTGTTCATCCACACAACCCACCTGACCTCCCCGGCTTCGACGCACAACCTGGCTTCCAGCGGGCTAGATCTGGCATCATGGGGTGGAGCCGAGAGTTTTTCCACCCAGGTGGGTGGGAGGAGCCAGCTTAAAGACCTTCCAGAAAAATTTAAAGCAGCAAGGAACCTGCCAGTAAGTGTGGATGAACAACATATACCATTCCTAGAACTCCTGTTACAGGTGAGTAACCTGTATTTTTCTACTATTGATGCCTCTCCCTATGCATCCCAGTATTCCCCCAGCCTTCCTTACTGCCTTCTCACATTGCTTGCCCACCTTTAGGTCATCTGATATAATTACCCCAGATCCCTGTCCATTTTACTGTTGTCAGTATCTCACCCCCCATTGTGTACTCTTTCCCCTGGGTTTTTGTTTCCCAAGTGCATTACCTTGCACTTCTTTGCATTTAATCTGAGCTGCCATACATTTGACCATTCCTCCAACCTTGCCAAGTCCCTTCTCATCTTTTCCACTCCATCTTGTTTATCAACCCTGATGCAGATCTTTGTGTCGTCTGCAAAGAGACATACTTTTCTTCCAGTTTCTCTGCAATGTCACTTATAAAAACATTAAAAAGGACCAATCCCAGTACTAAACCCTGTGGTACCCCACTAGTAATCCTCCTTTCTTCACTGTGGACTCCATTTACTACTACCTTTTGCGTCCTGTTGTCTAGCCAATTTTTTATCCAGGCTACCATCTTGGGACCCATTCCAAGGCTGGATAACTTGTGTATTAATCTTTTGTGTGGGACTGCATCAAATTCCTTACTAAAATCTAGGTAGGCCATGTCCACAGCCCCTCCCTGGTCTACTACTTTGGTCACCCAGTCAAAGAAATCTATTAGATTCGTCTGACACGACCTTCCCATCGTGAATCCATGCTGCCTTGCGTCCTGTGCTCCACTGGCCTCTAGGTACTCAACAATTCTTTCCTTCAGAAGGGATTCCATCCCTACCACTGAGGTCAGACTAACTGGTCTGTAGTTTCCTGCCTCTGTCCTGCTCCCACTTTTGTGAAGAGGAATCACATCCACCCTCCTCCAGTCCTCAGGCACCACCCCATCCTCCCATGATTTGTTAGAGAGTAGTCAGCGGTGTCACTAGTTCTACCCTTAGTTATTTTAGAATTCTTGGGTGAATCCCATTAGGCCCCATTGCTTTGTCCACTTTCAATTTTATTAGTTCTTTCAGAACCCTTTCTTCTGTAAATGGACTGGTATCGACTCTGCCTCAGAGTGTTTCTCTTGTTTGGTTTAGTACCCTCCTCTTCCTTTGTGAATACTGAGCAGAAATATTCGTTCAGTATCCTGCTTTTCACTGTCACCCTCTACCCACATTCCCTTCCCTTTATTAAGCCTCAGTATCCCTCCTTTGGTCTTTATTCGCTCCCTAATGTACCTATAAAAGGTCTTATCCCCCTTCTTAACAGAGTTGGCTATCCTTTCCTCGGTTTGGGCCTTTGCTATTCTGACTGCCTTCCCTGCCTCTTTCTGCTTTAACTTATAAAGTGCTCTGTCCTGCTTCTTCTGTGTTTCCTTATATTTTCTAAATGCTATCCTTTTCTCCTTAACCTTCCCTGCCACCTCTTTTGAGAACCATAGTGGTTTTTTCCTTCATTGTGTTTTGTTGATTTGCTTTACACAAAGGCTTTTTGCCTCTGTGATGGCTGTTTAGATTACTCCCAATTGTTCCTCCACCCCTCCTTCTTGCCTGTTTGCTAGTGCTTTTCTGAGGCACTCTCTCATTTTCCCAAAGTCAGCCCTCCTAAAGTCCAATACTCTTGCTTTTGTATGGCTGTTTATTGTGAACCACACTGTTTGGCGGTCGCTTATTCCCAGATGGCTAACCACTTCTAAATCTGAGATTCTTTCTCCGTCCCCATTTGAGAGTACCAGGTCTAAGATTGCTCCCTCCCGAGTGGGTTCCAGTACTAGTTGTCTGAGGCATGCCCCTTGTAGGACATCAAGAATGACCCTGAGGCCGGCCCGGTGGTGCTGAGGGCTGAGGCGCCAGATGCCACACCTCGCGCTGCGCCGGCGAACCGGGTTCGGGAACGGACTCAGGTGGCCGGGGTTGGCAAGGGGGGGAGGGAGGATCGAGCGTCCCAACGGATGCTCTCCTCCCTCAAGGGTGGGAACCAAGAAGCGCTTCCGCGTTCTACATCACCTTCGTAGCGGTGGAAGCACCGACAAGGAGGGATGGAGGCGCCCGCTAATGGAGTCGGAGGGGGACGCCGCCGACGCATGAGTGCTCTCGCACGCCATCACTCGGGATGTACGTCTGGTGTTCGACGCTCCAGAGGGTAGGGGACGTACGGGAGAAAACGGAAAATCCTCCGGCAGCCCTAGATGAAGGCCGCCCTAAGTCCACCGGACCACCTACAGGACAGACCCCACTGTGCAAGGAGAGGAGGATGGGCACTCTAGGGGCAGATCCCCAAAGGTAGGCAAGGGAGACATGAGCTGACGAAGGAGGGGGCTCCGGAGGTAGGAAGGAGGATAAAGAAAAAAAAGGATTAAAAAAAAAAAAAAAAAATGACCCTGCCCTTGGATGTACCTGCAGCAAAGGTGCTCCAGTTAACATCTGGCATATTCAGGTCCACCATCAACAATATCTCCTATTTTTCTGCCATCCTAAGGATGCCTTCTATCATTTCCTTGTCCATTCCCTTCCCCTGAGATGGGGGTCTGTATACAACCCCCATGCGGATTCTGGTGTCATTTCCTGTCTCCAGGGTGACCCAGAGTGCCTCATCTGCTCCCTGTTTACTCTCTAGTTCTGTTGATCCCTTCCTTTACATAAAGAGCTACTCCTCTTCCTCTTTTACCCTCCCTGTCCCTCCTGAATATTGTGTATCCTGGTATGTTGACATCCCAGTCATGGTTCTCTGTGTACCATGTTTCTGTGACTGCCACAATATCCAGGCAACCCTCTTCCATCAAGGCCACTAGTTCAGGGAGCTTGTTACACAGACTACGGGCATTGGTACTCATCACCCTCCACTTTTTGATGGCCTTACCCCTTTTAGCCCCATTTCTGTCCTTACTGCCTTTGCCTTTTTTTTTTTACATTTACCTCTGTCCTGCTCCTAATGACTTCTCTACCTTGGCTTCACCTCACTAATTACCGTGTTTTGTGGGAGGCTGGAATTTCCCTGCTCCTTTTCAGTGCCTCCCCCCTTGGCTGGTTTAAATGCTTGCCAATGGGCATTTAAACCTCTCACCTAGGATCCTGGTCCCCGGACAGATGCAGACCATCGTGCCAGTATAGGTCTGCATCCTCCAGGTGGCTCCCAGTCCCCAATGAAGCCAAAACCTGAGCTTCTCACCAGTTTTTCAACCAGTCATTGAATTCTGGTGAGGAATACCCTAGCATCACCCTTGCCATAGACAGGCAGCACCTCCGCGAAGGTTAGCGTATGCGCTACTTGTCTAAGGCCTTTCCCCAACTCTACAAACTCCTCTTGCATTGCTGTGATCCCATTCCTAGCCAGGTCATTTGTCCCTAGGTAGACAATGACATCCAGCTCCCTCCCTCGTGCAGCTGCTCTCACAATCCTGAGGATTCGCTTCCTGTCCCTCCATGCCATGGCGCCAGGCAGGCACCTTACCTCCCTCTCCCCTTCCTCCCCCATTTCTAACCCCCTAATGATTGAGTGCCCCACCAGGAGTTGTTTCCTTCCCCTGTGGGGTCCCATGACATCCTCCCATGGGTGGTCTTTGTGAAGGTTCCCAGCATCCATCCTTCTTGGTCTCCACTGCAGGTGCCTCCATAGAGGAACCATTATCCACCAGAAGAGTGTATGAATTGTGGAGAGGTACAGCTGGAGGGATGCAACTCTCTTCCACCACCCTCTCCCTTCCTGAGCCCACCCTGGTCCAGCCTCTCCTCTTTCTTGGCACCCCGAGGTAGTGGCATTGGCCCTGGTCATCCCTGTGTCGGGGAGGAGGTTTCACGAATCCTAGCCAGGTCAGCCTGGAGACGTGCAACCTCCTCCCTCAGACCAGAGAGGCACCTGCAGATAGGGCAGCATTGCAGCCTCCAGAATGTCTCCCGGAACACTGCCGCCCCACAGCCATTGCACAGCACCACTCCTATCATGTCTTTTTCTGTGTCCCCTCTCCTGTTTCTCTGTATGCTTACTCTTTCCTCTCCTTACAACTCTCACCCTTCCTGTTCTGGGACAGCAACTTCTGTATTCTTCAGTAGCCTCCTTCTTCCTTGCTCAGTGTCAGACCACCAGCAGCTAGGGGGGAGAGCGAGCTACTTTTTTCCTTTAGGGTTGACAAAACCAATGTTTCTCTATGATCCTTTCCTTCCTACTGCCAAACAGGAAGTTCCTGTTCTCGGTCAAATCCAGTGGCTATAAAAGTAGAACTAGCTTAGGGTGGGTGGGATGGAGGGCAATTAGTAAGAAAAAAGGCCATCAACAGGAAGTTGTAATTTGAGTCACCTGCTTTTATATTGTCTAAGCCACACCCCCAATTAAGCTCTCTCTCCTCCTACTGATTTAGCAGAGTTGATACAGTACCCTTCCCAGCACAAAACACACGCTGACTTCCTTTTTTTTCCTTTTTAACTCTAAATAAGACCCCTTCTACTTCTAATAAAGTATCTGTCTACTTGATCTCAACAGACACTGACTCCTGTTGAGATAGAAGTGTTAAATTAATAAGAAAATGGTAGCTTCTTTTAGTTAGCTGCTTTCTGTTCTACAAGCAAGGCTAGCAACAGCAACAATTGCTAAAGTAGCATGAGGGAACCTGAATCTTCCAGCAGAAAGGAAGATCTGGCATCATGGGGTGGAGCCGAGGTGTTTACCACCTGGGTGGGTGGGAGGAGCCAGCTTGAAGACTTCTGGCAAGATTTAAAGGGAAAGTGACATGCCAGAGGTGTAGATGAACAACATATCCATGCTCCTAGAACAAGGGGGCACAATTTGAAGATAGAGGGGGGGACAGCTCAGAGGTAATGTGAGGAAGTATTTCTTCACAGAGGGGGTTGTAGATGCATAGAATGGCCTTCCTGAGGAGGTTGTAGTCAAAAACTGTGGCAATTCTAATGGGGGGTAGGAGGACGTAGGCTGTTGGTTAACTACGATCTGCAGCTTATCCGTTAGGGAAATGGGCAGACTAGGTGGTCCAGGTGGTCCTTATCTGCCGTCAGATGCTAAGGTTTCTATGTAATCTTTTGTCTTGGAGACCCAGCCACCCAGATTTACACTTGTCACTGCTTGGGACTTGTTCCTACAATGTTTCCTTATGACTGAGATACCCCCGAAGAAGATAGAACAGTTAAGTAAGAACTTACTGTAACAGATCTTCGAGGGGATCTCAGTCATCAGGTCTATTCCCTCCCACCATACCCCTCTTTGGGATTACAAATCAGGACCTGGCTGTCGTTTTCATCTGAGGAGGGCACGGGCCCGCCTGTGCCTATATAGGGTTGGCAACGGCAGCGTGGGTTGGCCCAATTTGCTACTGAAAATTGTTCCGTGTGGAATCCCCATATTCGACGGTTAAGTTCCTATGGTGTTGCCTGATGACTGAGAGCCCTCGAAGATCTACTGTTATGGTAAGATCTTACTTCGAGAAACAGCTCTTGCAGCAGGTTACAACATTAGGACTGAAGCTGGCAGGCGCCAGGACCCCATGGAAATTTTCTAGCTAGCAGTATCCAGCGGGGACCACCCCTGACATCAGGCATCATACAAAAGGGGGCCGTCCTCCAGAATCCCCAGTTCTTTTCCCGCCGTTGACTTGCCTGCATCGGCCTCGCGGACGCCTTTTCAGTGAATGACGACTCGAACTTCCAGCAATTTCTTGCTCTACTAAATGTCGGCATCTCCTACTCCTTCCACAGAAGGACACCCCTCCAAGTGTGCCTGAGGCAAACATCCCTTTCAAGGATCTCCATTCGGCCTGTCTGCGGTGCCTAGTCCCGGAGCACGACACCAAGGCCTGCTCCTTTTGTCAGCAGTTTAACAGCGGCACTAGGATCCGCCGTCAGAAGGCACTTCACGGGTTAGAGGAAAGATTAAAACCAATGGAAAAAGACCCTGCCTCCAGAGGTGAGTCAACCTCCAAGTCCCATAAACACCGTGAAAAACAGCAGGAGAAGGCCAGGTCCTGATCCCCGAACCAGGCCTCAGATTCGCGCACCAGCTCAGGCTCCACGCTCTCAGACCACTCTCCCTCCAGGGCTCACTCTCAGCCTCCTCCCATTAAAGTCGGGGCTTCAGGCGGTCTTTCGGCTTCTCTCCACCCACTAAAGACTTCCAGGACTTTGGACCCTTCTCCAGTGCCCTCCGTCTTCAGTCCAAGTCTGCTTCTGTTACCTTGGACAGATGCCGGGAACCCGACGCCAGATCGGCCTCCCAGGGGACCTGACCCCCCTCCCAGGAAGACCAAGGACCTGACATCCCTGAAGCAGACGACGGAACCTAAACAGGCTGCCGATCCTTCTCCGGCCAAACGCCCATCGGACCAGATGTCCCTTAAGCACCCATCGGTCAAGCGACCTACGGAGCTGACTGCCCTCCCTTCACCGGTCGATACCAGGCACCGGGGTTCATCTGAGGAGGATTTGACATTGCCTGACGACCAGGCAGGTGACATTGAGGATGCCGGGTTGGGAGTCATCGCCTGAACCGGCGACGCCCTCGGACCCGACGCCAGAACTGTCGTCCGGTATGAATATCCAAAAAATCAAAGATCTCTTCACCTTTTGGTGGGACACTATTAAAAAGGATGTGGTCCCAGTAAAGCCTCCTCCTCCCCAGGGTCCAGCAGGAAGACCCCCGACCCCCAAGGAGCCTACACCACCTCCTAGGGGCAGATCCAGAGAAAGGAGAAGGCCCCTTCAAGATCTCCCTCAGGGTCCCCCAGCATCAAGCGACCCAGAGGAAGAAGGTCCACTCTGCAGGGGGACGACTCTAGACTGGACTTTTCGGATACCTCCAGGTCTCCTTCTCCCATAAGTATCCCATCACCAAACCCACAAGACCTCCCCAGGCCATCTCCGGATGATCCCTCTTTTGCTGAAATCATGAGGCACATCCAGGAGAATATGGGATGGGAAACTGAAGATCTAGACCCCGAATGACAGTGCCTAGCTCGTGCTACTTGCAGAAAGATCCTAAGCCTGTGGTGGTGCCACCTTAGTGGACACCTTATGGACATCACTAAGCGTCAGGGGAAACGTCCGCATTCCATCCCGATATGCTGAAGAAGGCTGACCACCTGTACAGGGCCCCTGTGGAGGACCCGTATTTGGCGCACCAACCCTTGGCTGATTCACTGGTCATCACAGCCTCCCATGATAGGTCTCAATGACCACAACATTTGAGTACACAACCTCCAGACCAGGAGTCCAAGCAATTGGACTCACTGGGTAGGCGCATGTATGCAGCTGCAACATGCCCCATTAGGTCACTGATCTATTGACACACATAGTTCAGTTTCAGAGTGCCCTATGGGAACAGGGTCAAGACCTAGTTAAAGCACTTACAGATGGCAGACAGAAGGAGGAGCTTCTCAACCTCCTTCGTACTGGGTCAGACATGGGGACCCAGGTTTTGAGAGCCGCCTACTACTCTGCGGACTCCGCAGCAAGGGGAGCAGCCTCAGGTGTCTGTCTCCGGAGACACTCATGGCTTCATGTCTTCAGATTTACCCTGGACGTCCAGAAAAACATCCTGGACATTCCCTATAATCCCGAAGTCCTATTTGGTGAAAACTCCGAAAAGGTGATTACCAAATTACAGGATGCCGGGAAGGCAGTAAGGACTGTACAGATCATGTACAGACCCAAATCTGGTTCCTTTCATAGGAACCAGAATTGTTTTCACAGCCGACAACAACTGCAGCAGCCATGTTCCGGCCAGCAGCAAAGGGGCAACTTCCACCGTAAGCCCAGCCTAAGTCTTCCCCAGCCTGAGGTCAGAGGTATACCAAACCAGCCCAGCCTGCGGGGGGTAATGCCGCCACAGCATGACTCCTTCCCGGCCCCCACCCCTCCTCTGGATCAACGGGCAGAAATGGTCGGAGGTCGCATCACTCACCACTTATCAGGATGTCAGTCGATAACCGCTGACCAGTGGGTCCTTCAACTGGTCAAGAGAGGACACTTTATATACTTCCTCGACCACCCACCGTCAAGACCTCCCCGACTTTCCCGTTATTCGGGTCAGCATGTACTGCTCATACAGCAGGAAGTGCTCTCGCTTCTGAGAAAGAAGGCTATAGAGCACGTACCGAGGAGCCAGAGAGGTGCAGGCTACTATTACCACTTCTTTCTGGTTCCCAAAAAGACAGGGGACCTCTGTCCCATTCTGGATCTCGGCGATCTCAACGCTTCAGTCCTTTACAAACGCTTCCGCATGGTGACCCTTCCCGGTTTGATACCCATGCTCAAGCAGGGCGCTTTCCTAGCGTCTTTGGATATGCAGGATGCCTACCTGCACACACCCATAGCTCGAGCGTACAGGAAGTTCTTGCGCTTCGAATTTCTTGGTCGCCATTATCAGTTCCGAGCCCTCTCCCTCGGACTGTCCTTGGCACCTCGGGTATTTAAGAAGTGCATGGCAGTCGTAGCAGTGGCTCTAAGGAGACAAGGCCACTATGGGATAGTGTTCCCATACCTGGACGACTGGCTCCTCATGGCCCCCTCTCTGGAGGCTCTGATGTCCTCAATCCATTGTACTCAGTCCCTCTTCGGGTCGTTGGGCATCATCATCAATCAGGAGAAGACACACCTGGTTCCGTCGCATAATCTGCAGTTCGTAGGTGCAGATCTTACTTCAAGAGGGCTCTTGCAGTAGGTATTTACATATAGGATTGACGCCAGCAGGCGGCAGGACCCCACAGAAAAATTTCTAGCTAGCAGGCCCTGGCGAGGGACCGCCCCCACATCAGGTGACTGGCGTCAGGAGACCCATAAAGGGGCGATCCCTCACGCCCGCCTTCCAGTTCTTTCCCGCCGTTAGCTTATGCCAGCGCCTCGAGGAAAAGTTCCTTGCTCGTCAGGCTCCTTCATCAGTTATTTTACCAAGTTTTTTTGCTTTTTTCTTAGTAATCGTCAGTCATTCGTCAGTGTATGTCGTCCCCTACACCCTCCGAGCACAAAAATAAGTGCGACTCATGCGGTGCACAAGGACAGCCATTCCCTGTGCCTTTTTTGTCTAGGCCCCAACCATCAAGTAGAGAAGTGCCAGCACTGCCTGAGTTTCAACGCGGCCACCTGGAGAAGGCAGCAGCAGTCCCTGGAAACCCACATTCTCAAAAAGAAGATGAGCTTCATGGAAAAAGAACTCAAAAAAACTTCGGTAGGCGTCAGCTTCCCTTGAAGGCCGTCGCAAGAGAAAGGACAAGGAAAAGCACCGGGACAAGGGCTCCTCTCCCACCGTGACTCCCTCGGGAGTCGCTGTGTTGAAGGAAACGACCGCTCCTCGATGGCCGACTTAGAGGTTTCTAGGCGTCGTCCCGCCCGCCTGGCTTAGGCTTGGGTCGCCGGTGCCTCCGGCCTTGGAGACTTCTGCACCCGCTAAAGCCACGACTTCATGGCCTCATTGGCACGGGCGGCTTCGATAAGTCGGACGCTGGCTCTCGATGTCTGCACAGAGGAATGGTAAGTCGCCCGACCCTTTGGGGCGACGTCGACCCCTCTTCTGCCAGACCAGGCCGCCCCTTCATCGCGGCCTGCCTCTGACGAAGGTTCTGTTAAGTCGGATGGCGGCCCCTCTGGCGCCCGCCCGGATCCCGCTGGCAAGACGCATGTCAGTTCGGCCGACGTCCGCACAGCGGAAGAGCCGATGCTGGACCCTCCCAAGTCTGTCGTTCCTGGCTCCCTGCAGCCTTCGCTGCCCCCCGGGGACCCAGAGTCTCCTCAGCCCGACCCCGGGGAATTTTCCTCTCTGTCCCCGAGCAATGCTGAGGTCCCTGTTCCACCTCCGTCGGACCAACCTCCTGCTGATCTGATGTCAGCTCCCTGGACGCCGGCTCTGACGCCGATAGTGCCAGCTCCGGTCGTCATCCCGCTTCCGGATGCCGCCCCGAGGCCGGGCCCTTCAGGCCTTCTGCCCCAGTCCCGCCCGCGGGGCCATCTGCTTCGGCAGCTCCCCCGGTTCCCGGGTACCGACCCCGTCGTATCCAATGCCGTCATACCTGGGACCGCAGTATCCGACGCCGGCCTACCCGACGCCATGCTTCCCACCATCGGGTTACGGATACTCGCTCTATGGGTATAACCCATACCCTTATCCCCTTCCTCCACCGCCCCCCAGCCACCGGTAGATTTGCAGGAGACTTTAGTCTCCTGGTGGGCTGAGACCAAGGGTCAGCTTACCAGAGAGGTGGAGAGTCGTCTTCTGATGATGGTGCTGATACCGGTTCCCGTACGTCCACGACAGCAAATTCCCTTCCCTCCTCCAGACACCAGGGCTAAACCCTCTGGGTCCAGAGAGGGGCAGGACACGCTTCCCCGAGGGCTTCCCAAGGGGTCCGTTCCTCCCCTAGATGGGAAAGGGAGTCATCTTCTTCGTCAGTTTCTTCCTCTTCCTCCTCGGACGCCTCAGATGACTCCGACAGCTGCTCCGAGAAGAACGACGAGCCTCGTTCTCCATTAAAGCCCAGGCCAAGGACTCCCCCGAAGTCTCCTCCGGAGGATCCTTCCTTCATGGAGCTGCTACTTAAAATCCAGGCAGTGCATAAGTGGCAATCCTTGGAGTCAGATCCACAGCGGTTAAAACTCGCTGAGCATCTGGATCTGCCCGTGACAGCTCACACCTTGGTGCCACCCTGGATCGAGCCTCATGCCCACCTTGTTACCACGATTTGGAAACGTCCGTCGGCATTAGCCCCTCTTCCTTGGAAGCTGAACAGGCTATACCAGGCTCCAGAGGGTGTTGACTATTTAGATTCCCACCCTCGAGCTGACTTGGTCGTGATTAGTGCCGCTCACGGCCGGTCAGCTAATTCAAAACACCTTAGCTCGTCGCCACCTGATAAAGAATCCCGCCTTCTGGACCAGTATGGCAAGAAGATTTTCGCTTCTTCCACACTGGGGATCGGGGCCCTGAACTATGTTGGTCATATGGGGGATTATCAGAAGGCAATTCTTTCTGAGGTGGAAACCAAATTGGACTCCCTGCTGGACTCTCAAGTCGAGCAGGAACTGTCTGACCTCGTCCGCTCCGCACGTTCGACCAGTCGACACATGCTTTGTGTGACTTATGATGCAGTGGACACTGCTGGATGGAGCTCAGCTTTCGCCGTAGGCTTACGACGTCTTGCTTGGCTCCGTGTGTCAGGGTTGGTCCCGGAAGTGCAGTCCGCTATACAGGAAGTGCCCTTGCAGGGATCGGTGCTCTTCGGGGGTGATGTCAAGGACATCATCACTGATCTGCAGGAGAAGGGGATGGCACTAAAGTCCATCGACTCTATGTACCATCCCCATCAACCGCAGCATCATCCCTTTCGCAGATGGAACCGGCCAAAGGCGAAACCTCCAGGAAAGCGGGCCACTAAACACCGGGCCCCTTCAGCTACCAAGCCCCCTCCACCAAAAAAGGCAGCAGGTGCTTCAGCTGCAGCACTGCCCCACACCACCTGACTTCTTCCCTCTCCCACAGCCTCCGGGTTTCCCGAAGGAACCGGTAGGAGGGAGGTTCTCCCTCCACCTTCTGGGCTGGGAGAGGATAACAACAGATTCATGGGTGCTCCAGCTAATCGCAGGACACTCAATAGAGTTTCTACAGAAACCACCTCGTCACCCTCCCCAAAGGTTGTCATACTCTCGGGAACATCATCTTCTAGTCCAGGAAGAGATTTCAGCACTGTTGCTGAAACAGGCGATAGAATCTGTCCCCCTTCCCCTACAGGGAACGGGTTACTATTCCCACTTCTTCCTGGTCCCGAAGAAGACAGGAGATGTAAGACATATCCTAGATCTCAGTTCCCTGAACCTATTCGTGGAATACAAGAGGTTCAGAATGCTCTCATTGCAGAGCCTTCTGCCCCTCCTCCGCTCGGGCCAGTGGCTGTGTGCTCTGGATATGCAGGATGCCTACCTGCATATATCCATTCGCCCATCCCACCGCAAATACCTCCGTTTTGTTTTCCAGGGGGACCACTACCAGTTTAAGGCACTTCCATTTGGTCTCTCCTCGGCCCCCCAAGTATTTACCAAATGCCTTGCGGTGGTGCCTAACTGCGTACCCGGGGAGTGCAGGTTTTCCCATACCTGGACGACTGGCTCCTGGCGGCCTCGTCCAGGGAGGAACTCCAGCGCTGTCTCTCCCTTACCCAACAGGTCTTTGCCTGCCTGGGTATTACCATCAACCATTCCAAGTCTCACTTGATCCCATCCCAGAGACTCCAGTTTATGGGGGTGATACCGGACATGACCCTGGGCAGGGTCTTCCTGCCACCGTCAGTGCAGCCACTATTCAGACTCGGGTAAGCCTGTTGTCTGGCTGCAGGCAAGTCACTGCAAGGTCGGTTCTTCGCCTTCTCGGGCTCCTGGCGGCTGCTATCCCAACAGTTCCTTGTGCCCGGCTCCACACGAGGGTTTCTCAGTGGACACTTCGCTCCCAATGGGATCAATTGGAAGACGACTTAGGTCAGCTGGTCCTGGTCTCCTCTCCCATAGTTCGAGACTTGCAGTGGTGGATGGTCAGAGAGAACCTGTTTCGGGGTTCCATTCTCCTTTCCTCCCCCCTTCCAGACTCTGACCACAAATGCCTCGGGTGAAGGTTGGGGAGCCCATCTCGGTCCTCATCGGACCCAGGGCTCTTGGTCCAAGCTCGAACAAACACTCCACATCAATGTGCTCGAGCTCCGGGCAGTGCTTTATGCACTTCAAGCCCTCCATCTGTATCTCCTTCCAGGCCACCTAGCCATCCAGACGGACAATATGTGTGTGGTATGGTACATCGACAAACAGGGAGGGACTCTGTCCTACCCTCTTTGCAGGGAAGCGATGAGAGTGTGGGATTGGGCAACACAACATGACCTTCACCTTATGGCAACTCATGTTCCGGGAGTCGAGAACGCCTTGGCAGACAAGCTGAGTCACTCGTCCGCCCTGGCCCACGAGTGGGAACTGGATCAGGGGGTCCTAGATTATATCTTCCTACTTTGGGGAACACAACAGGTCGACCTGTTCGCTTCCCCTCAAAACACAAAGCTTCCGGATTTCTGCTCGCTCGTGCAAAAGCAGGGCATTTTCTGGAGAGACGCTCTGTCTCTAGATTGGAAGGACAGATTCGTCTATGCCTCTCCCCCAGTTCCTTTGATCCCATGGGCTTACAGAAACTAGGTTCAGATGGAGCACAAATGATTCTGATCGCTCCTTTTTGGCCCAGGCAAGTTTGGTTCTCTTCTGCAACAAATCTCAGAGGAATCTCCACTTCCTCTGTCACGATGTTTACTGACTCAGGATCGGGGGACCCTGGTCCTTGCAGGTCTCAAGTCCCTTCAGCTACATGTATGGCTCCTGCAGACATAGCCCAAGCCCGCTTTGGAGTTTCTCACCAGCTGGCGGAAATTCTGGTGGAGGCTAGGAAACCCTCCACTAGGTCTGTGTATGCCATGAAGTGGAAAAGGTTCACAATCTAGGCTGCTTCGAAAGACGTTTAGCCTTTCTCCTGCCCCGCGGGATGTCTGCTGGAGTACCTGCGCCATCTCTTTGACCTAGGTCTTAGTCACTCCTCTCTGAAAGTCCACATGGCGGCCATTTCGGCCTATCACATTCCCTTTGCAGACAGAACATTTGCTCAACTGGAAGTCTCGAAGACTTTCCTCAGAGGGGTTCTCCACCTGAGACGACCTATTCGAGTTCCCGCCCCTCCTTGGGATTTTAATTTTGTTCTTGAGAAACTAACTCTGCCTCCTTTTGAACCAGCAGCCTCCGAAGACTTGAAGTTCCTTTCTTGGAAGACACTTTTTCTCGTGGCCATTACCTCGGCTCGGAGGATTTTCGAGCTCCAGGCCCTGATGTGTAAAATTCCACAAGGAACGTGTGGCTCTGTGCACCAATCCTAAGTTTCTCCCCAAGGTGGTAGTGGAGTCTACATTGAACCAGTCCATAGAGTTACCCGCTTTCTTTACGCAGTACTCCAATCAAGGGGAGTATTTACTACATTCTATGGATGTTCACTGGATTCTGAGATACTACACTAGCAGGACAAAGGATCTCAGAAAGACTGATCAACTGTTTGTCTCTTTTGCCCCCAAAAGAGAAGGCAATGCTGTTTCTAAGCAAAGTCTATCCAAATGGTTGGCTCATTGCATCACTTTCTGTTACAAGTACAACAAGACCCTTCCGGGTCAAGTAAGAGGCCACTCCACCAGAGGAGTCGCTGCCTCAGTGGCTTGTTTCAAGAATGTGTCAGCGGTAGACATCTGTGCTGCCGCCACTTGGACTTCTGGCCATACTTTTACAAAACATTACAGTTTGGATATTGTCTCTCGCTGTAGAGCAGGCTTCGGGTTGGCTATCCTGCAAGGCCTCCTTTCTTAAGGCCTTCACAGCTAAAGGATCTACTCTGAGTAGCTTTCCTCCTCCTGTGTGCTTATTCTTGTTCCAGACTGCTTGGGACTCAGTCCTATATGTAATTACCTACTGCAAGAGCCCTCTCGAAGTAAGAGAGTACAGTTATGTAAGAACTTACCATAACAGTAGCTCTTCGAGAGAGGCTCTTGCAGTAGGTAATACCTTCCCGCCCTCCATCCCCCTAAGCTTTTTCAGCTCCTTTTCCAGTGAGGAAAATACTCTCTTCTCTCTCGTCCAGCCTCCTTTGGCGGGAAAGAACTGGAAGGCGGGCCTAAGGGACCGCCCCTTTATACTGACGTCTCCTGACGCTGGTCACCTGATGTAGGGGCGGTCCCTCGCCAGGGACTGCTAGCTAGAAATTTTTCCATGGGGTCCTGCCGCCTGCCAGCATCAGTGCTATATGTAATTACCTACTGCAAGAGCCTCTCTCGAAGATCTACTCTTACGGTAAGTTCTTACGTAACTGTACTTTCTGGACACTGTCCAAGGGAGAGCCTTTCTGCCCCAGGACAGAGTGAAACACATCAGATCCCTCATCAGGGACATCTTGGCAAAGAAGACAGTCCCAGCCAGACTGGTTCTTTGTCTGCTCGGACACTTGGCTGCGGCCATTGCGACAGTCCCTTTAGCCTGTCTCCACATGCGGGTGACCCAGTGGATGATATGGGTACAATGGGATTAGAAGCAAGACCATTTGCAGCTTCCAATTTGGATCACGAATGTAGTCATCCTGGATTGGCAATGGCTAGATTCAACGCATCTGTCAGCGGGGGGTCCCTTTCATTGCGCCGTCTCCAATTGTGACACTCTCCACGGACACCTCAGGGTTCGGTTGGGGAGCACACCTCGACGGGGTCAGGGCTCAATGATGCCCCAGGAAGCTCATCTCCAAATAAATATTTTGGAAATGAGAGCAGTTCTTTATGCTTTGCAGGCCTTCCAGTCTGAGATCCCACCGGGTACTCTGCTGTTACAAACAGACAATACCAGGTGAGGTGTTACCTCAACAAACAAGGAGGCACCCATTCCTACCTGCTTTGCAGGGAGGTCATGAGGGTGTGGGGTTGGGTTCTGCAACATGGCGCAAACCTCATTGCTGTTCATTTCCCAGGAGTGGACAGTGTTATCTCAGACAGTCTGAGTCACTCTCAGGCCAGAGTCCACGAGTGGGAACTACTCCAGGAGGTGGTAGAGGATCTGTTTCACAGATGGGGCACACCAGAGTTAGATCTTTTCGCATTCCCATCTAATGCAAAACTGCCCAATTTCTGCTCACTAGATCCAGGGCCTGGTGTTTTTTGGTGGGACACGTTGTCCCTCTCCTGGACGGGCAGATTCCTCTACGCATTTCATCCCTTCCTGTTGATCCAGAGGGTCCTTTTGAAACTCTGCAGAGAGCAGGCAACACTGATACTAATCGCGCCCTTTTGGCCCGGACAGATTTGGTTCCCTCTGCTGCACCAGCTGTCCCAGGAACCTCCGGTGTCTCTGCCAGTCAGCTGTCACTTATTGTCCCAGGAGGCAGGTTCTTTGGTCCATCCGGACCTTTGCTCTCTGAACCTGCATGCCTGGCTCCTAGGGACATAGCTATCATGCGTTACGGGGTCTGGCAAGAGGTAGCAAATGTTCTAGTGGCTGCTAGAAAACTGGCCACTCATGCTACATATGCCATGAAATGGTGCAGATTTTACCTCTGGGCTCAAGCACGAGAGCTTTCCCCGATGGATTGTCCGGAAAGGTTGGTTCTAGACTACCTTCTGTCTCTTTTCCAGGCAGGCTTGGCCTACTCCTCTATTAAAGTTCACCTTTGTGCCATCTCAGCCTATCATACACCTATAGGCCTACGGCCCATAGCTCAGCTGGACACTGCACAAGCCTTCCTGAGAGGCATTCTCCACCTTAGACCTCCGATTAAGGATCCTATTCCTCCATGGGATTTACCCTTTGTCCTGGAGCAGCTCACGCTGCCACCTTTTGAACCAGCCGCAGATTGCGAGCTACGTCTCCTGACATGGAAGACATTATTTTTAGTTGCTGTTACTTCGGCCAGAAGGATTTCTGAGCTTCACGCACTAATATGCAAAGAACCTTATTTGGTGTTCACCAGGACAGGGTGTCCCTAAGGACAAATCCAAAGTTTCTACCTAAGGTGGTCTCAGCTCTCACCCTCGGTCAGGACATCGATCTGTCAGTGTATTTTCCTAAATGCTCGAATAGAGGAGAGGCCCTCCTGCACACTCTAGATGTGCATAGGTGTCTAAGATACTACTTGACCAGAACCAGGCATCACCGTAAATCTGATCAGCTTTTCGTCTCCTTCGCCCATGGGATGCTGGGAGCTCTGGTTTCTAAACAATCGCTGTCCAGGTGGCTCATCCATTGTATCATGTTCTGTCACCAGAAAGGTAACAAACCCCTACCAGGCTCGGTTTAGGGACATTCCACAAGGGGGGGTAGCTACCTCCTTTGCGGCTATGAAGAACATGTCCACTTCAGCCATCTGCACAGCAGCTACTTGGAGCACTGTGCACACCTTTATCCGGCATTATAGCCTGGACGTTGCATCACGGTGAAGAGCTGGTTTTGGCCTAGCAGTCCTTCAAGGACTCCTATCCTAGGCTTCGGTCCAACTTGTGATCTCTACCTAGCCTCCTCCCACCTGCGAGGGGTTTCCAGTATTGCTTGGGAATCAGTCCTAATGGTGTAACCTGCTGCAAGAGCTGTTTCTCAAAGTAAGATAGTACAATTACGTAAGAACTTAACGTAACAGTAGATCTTCGATAACAGCTGTTGCAGCTGGTAGTTTCCCTCCCACCATCCACTCTGGAGGTAGTCGTTCCGTTATCTCTTTACCTAGGATTAGGTGTTTCTAACACCGCTCTGAATACCTTTTTGATGGCAGATCCTCAGTCTCCACTTCTGATGTTGTCTAGCGGCCGGGAGTCTCCGGCGGGAGAACTGGGGATTCTGGGGGAACGCCCCCTTTTGTATGATGCCTGACTTCGGGGGCCGGGCCGACGTCTGGGGTGGTCCCCGCTGGATACTGCTAGCTAGAAAATTTCCATGGGGTCCTGGCGCCTACCGGCTTCAGTCCTAATTGTGTAACCTGCTGCAAGAGCTGTTCTCGAAGATCTACTGTTACGGTAAGTTCTTACATAACTGTACTTTCCTTTCATAGGAACCAGAATCGCTTTCACGGCCGGCAACAACGTCAGCAGCCACGTTCCGGCCAGCAGCAAAGGGGCCACTTCAACCGCAAGGCCCAGCCTAAGTCTTCCCCAGGCCAAGGTCAGAGATGCACTAAACCGACCCAGTCTGCGGGAGGCAGTGCCGCCACAGCAGGACTCCTCCTGGCCCCCGGCCCTCCTCTGGATCAATGGGAAGAAAAGGTTGGGGGTCGCATTTCTTGCCACCTTTCAGGGTGGCAGACGATAACTGCCGACCGGTGGGTCCTACAATTGGTAGAGAGAGGACACTGTATAGAATTCCTCGATCACCCACCTTCAAGGCCTCCCCTGCTTTCCCGTTACTTGGGACAACACGCGCTGCTCATTCAGCAGGAGGTGCTAGCGCTTCTGGAAAAAGAGGCCATAGAGCACGTTCCGCAGAACCAGAGGGGCGCAGGATATTCCCACATCTTACTTCGAGAAACAGCTCTTGCAGCAGGTTACACCATTAGGACTGAAGCCGGCAGGTGCCAGGACCCCACGGAAATTTTCTAGCTAGCAGTATTCAGCGGGGACCACCCCCAACATCAGGCATAGTACATAAGGGGGCGGTCCCCCAGAATCCCCAGTTCTTTTCCCGCTGTCGACTCGCCAGCATTGGCCTCTCGGGCTCTACCTAGCGCACGACTACAGAACTAATGTGTTTTTTCAAACTGATGTCCTCTCCAACTCCTTCACTTGAGGGTCACCTTTCTATGTGTGCCTGCGGAAAACAGATCCGTTTCAAGGATCCTCACTACTCCTGCGTGCGGTGCCTAGGCCCGGACCACGATATCAAGGCCTGCACCTTTTGCCAAAGGGTTCAATAGCCGCACCAGGATCCGCTGTCAGAAGGCACTTCAGGCGTATCTTCTGGAAGAAAAATTGAAAAGGATGGGCCAAGAACCTTTCCCCAGGGGAGAATCTTCCTCGAAGGCCCATAAACACAAGCACTGGGAGAAAGTAAGGTCCAGATCCCCGAACCGGGCCTCGGACTCCCGCAGCTCAGGCTCCACTAAATCGGACCGCTCTCCCTCCAGGGCTCAGTCTCAGGGCCCCCGGTTAACGTCCGGGCTTCAGGCGGCTCTTCTACGCTCCAGCCTATCAAGACTTCAAGGCCCTCGGCTTCCTCCACTCCCTCCAAGGCCTCTTCTAAGTCTTCAGAGCGCCATAAATCGTCCTCTTCTACCCGACGTCGGGACACCGACTCCAGATCGGTCTCCCAAGCCCCCAGAGGTCTTGACCCAACTCCTAGGAATACCAAGGACCTGACATCCCTGAAGCGGGCATGAGACCCGATGTCGGCTAAGCACCCGACGTCGGCTAAGAACTCAAGTCACCTGGATATGTGGCAGCGTTCACCGGATCTGAAGGCGTCGGCCAAGAGACCGACATCGGCATCGCACTCTCCAGAATGGAAGACTGCCCTCCCGTCACTGGTGGACACCGGTCACAGGGACTCTATGAAGGAGGATGCTACACTGCCCGAAGACCAGGCAGGCAACACCGAGGATGCCGGGCTCCCGCGGGAACATTCCCCGAACCCGGAGACACCCGAGGACCTGTCACCTGACCCCCGGCGTCAGACCACCAGTGCCAGGCCCGTCGTCGGGCATGAACATAGAAGTAAAGGAACTTTTTACCTTCTGGTGGGACACTCTGAAAGGATGTGGTCCCTGTTAAACTTCCTCTGCCTACTCCTTCTTCGCCCCCTCCTCCACCAAAGGGGCCAGAAGAACGACCACCTACCCCCTAAGAAGCAGACTCCACCTCCTAGGGACAGATCAAAAGATAGGAGAAGGCCTCCCTCAAGATCTCTATCAGGGTCTCTCAGCCCTAAGAGACCCAGACAGCGTCGGTACACTGCGGGGGAGGACTCCAGATCGGACACCTCGGACTACTCCAGATCTCCTTCTCCTCTTCTGACCCACATGACCTCCCCAGGTCTCCTCTGGATCATCCCTCTTTCACTGAGATCATGAGGCACATCCAGGACAGCATGGGGTGGGATGCTGAAGACCTTGACCCCGAATGACAACACCTTACCCAAAGCCTGTGGTAGTACCACCCTTGGTAGACACTTTCGTGGACATCACCAAGGCTGCGTGGAAGCGTCCGCACTCCACACCCACAGTGCCGAAGAAGGCTGTGACCGCCTGTACAAGGCCCCGAGAGAGGACCAGTACTTGGCACGAACAACCTCTGGCAGACTCCCTGATCATCACGGCCTCGCATGACCGGTCTCAAAGACCGCAACATATGAGCACACAGCCACCGGACCAGAAATCCAAGCAACTGGATGCCCTGGGGAGGCACACGTATGTGACTGCTACATGCGCCATTGGGTCTCTGAACTACCTCACCCACATGGTACAGTTTCTGAACGCTCTGTGGGAACAGGGCCAGGACCTGGTCGATAAACTTCCGGATGGCGATCAGAAGGCGGAGCTCCTCAACCTCCTCCGCACAGGGTCAGATGTGGGTACCCAAGTGCTACGAGCCACATAAGATTCTGCGGACTCATCTGCCAGAGCGGCAGCCTCAGGCGTTTGTCTCCGGAGACACTCCTGGCTCTGCATCTCCGGCTTCACCCCGGACGTACAGAAGAACATTCTTGACGTCCCGTATAACGGCGAAGTACTCTTTGGTGAACCCTCGGAGAAGGTCATCACCAAACTCCAGGACGCTGGGAAGGCAGTCTGGTCTGTACAGGCCATGTACAGATCCAGGCTGGGTTCCTTTCGCAGGAACCAGAGCCGTTTTCGCAGCCGGCATCAAAGGCAGCAGCCACGTTCCGGCCAGCAGCAAAGGGGCACTTTTCAGCATAAAACCCAGGCGAAGTCGTTCCCAGGCAGAGGCCAACGTTACACAAAATCGGCCCAGCATGAAGGGGCCAGTGCTGCCACAGCATGACTCCTTCCCGGCCCCTGCCCCTCCTCTGGATCAACAGGCGCAAAAGGGCGGGGGTCGCATTGCTCGCCACTTTTCAGGGTGGCAGTCAATTACCGCCAACCAGTGGGTTCTCCAATTGGTCAAGAAAGGCCATTTCATAGAGTTTCTCGACCACCCACCGACCAGACCTCCCCTGCTCTCCCATTACTCGGGTCAGCATGCCCTGCTCATACAGCAGGAGGTGCTCGCGCTTCTGGAAAAAGAAGCTATATAGCATGTACTGCAGAACCAGAGAGGTCTAGGATATTATTCTCACTTCTTTCTGGTTCCAAAGAAAACAGGGGACCTCCGTCCGATATTGGACCTCAGCAACCTCAACGAATCAGTCCTGTACAAACGCTTCCGCATGGTGACCCTCCCAGGTCTGATTCCCATGCTCAAGCAGGACACCTTTCTAGCATCCCTGGACATGCAGGACACTTACCTGCACATACCCATTGCTCAAGCGCACAGGAAGTTCCTGCGCTTCGACTTTCAAGATCGCCGTTAGTTCCGAGCCCTTCCCTTCGGGCTGTCATTGGCACCTCAGGTGTTTACGAAGTGCATGGCAGTCATAGCGGCATCTCTGAGGAGACAAGGCCACTACGTGTTCCCCTACCTGGACGACTGGCTTCTCATGGCACCCTCCCGGGTGGCCCTGATATCCACCATTCACCGTACTCAGTCTCTGTTTGAGACGTTGGGCATCATCATCAATAACGAGAAGTCACGCCTGGTTCCATCTCAGACTCTGCAGTTCATAGGTGCAGTTCTGGACACCGTCCAGGGGAAAGGCTTTCTCCCACTGGACAGAGTGGAACACATCAGATCCCTCATCAGGGACTTTTCGGTGAAGACGACCATTCCTGCCAGACTGGTCCTTTGCCTGCTCGGACACGTGGCTGCGGCCATTGCAACAGTCCCGCTAGCCTGTCTCCACATGCGGGTAACCCAGTGGATGTTAAGGATCCAATGGGATCCAAAGCAAGACCATCTGCAGCACCCAGTCTGGATCATGCAGGCCGTAATCTGGGATTGGCAGTGGTGGCTAGATTCAAGGAATCTATTGGCGGGAGTCCTCTTCACTGCGCCGTCTCCAATTGTGACACTCTCCACAGACGCCTCAGGACTCGGATGGGGAGCACACCTCGACGGTGTTCGGTCTCAGGGCCTGTGGATGGCCCAGGAATCTCATCTCCACATAAACATCCTGGAAATGAGAGCAGTTCTTCATGCTCTGCAGGCCTTCCAGTCAGAGATCCCACCGGGTACTCTTCTGTTACAGACAGACAGTTCCATGGTGATGTATTACCTCAACAAACAAGGAGGCACCCACTCCTACCCGCTTTGCAGGGAGGCCATGAGGGTGTGGGATTGGGTATTTTATCACGGCGCAAACCTCATTGCTGTTCATGTCCCAGGGGTGGACAATGTCATCGCAGATGGTCTGAGCCGCTCTCGGGCCAAAGTCCACGAATGGGAGCTACTCCAGGAGGTAGTAGAGGATCTGTTGCTCAAATGGGGCACACCAGAATTAGACCTTTTCGCGTCCCCATCCAATGCAAAACTGCCCAATTTTTGCTCGCTAGATCCAGGGCCTGGTGTTTTCTGGCGAGATGCGTTGTCCCTCTCCTGGGCGGGCAGATTCCTCTATGCCTTCCCCCCTTTTCCGTTGATCCAGAGGGTTCTTCTGAAACTTCGCAGAGAGCAAGCGACGCTAATACTTATCGTGCCGTTTTGGCCCAGGCAGATCTGGTTCCCTCTTTTGCATCAGCTGTCCCAGGAACCTCCAGTACCACTGCCAATCAGCTCTCACTTGCTGTCTCAGGAGGCGGGTTCCTTGGTCCATCCAGACCTACGTTCCCTGAACCTACACACTTGGTTCCTAGAGACATAGCCATGATGCGACACAGGGTCTCGCAAGAGGTAACAGACATTCTGGCTGCTGCTAGGAAACCGGCCACCCATGCGACCTACACCATGAAGTGGCACAGGTTTTGTATATGGATTCAAGCACGCGGTTTTTCGCCTTTGGATTGTCCAGAGAAGTTGGTCTTGGACTACCTGCTGTCCCTTTTCCAGACAGGCTTGGCTTACTCCTCGATTAAGGTACACCTCTGTGCCATCTCAGCCTATCATGTTCCTATAGGCCAATGCACTATAACTCAGTTGGACATGACACGTGCCTTCCTGAGGGGTGTCCTCCACCTTAGGCCCCCGATTAAGGATCCAATTCCACCTTGCGATCTACCCTTTGTCCTGGAGCAGCTTACGCTGCCACCCTTTGAACCAGCTGCGGATTGCAAGCTACGCCTTCTTACTTGGAAGACGTTGTTTTTAGTTGCCGTCACCTCGGCCAGAAGAATTTCTGAACTCCATGCGCTTATGTGTAAAGAACCTTATTTGGTGTTCCACCAAGACAAGGTATCCCTACGGACTAATCCTAAATTTCTGCCTAAGGTAGTCATCTCTCACCCTTAATCAGGATATTGATCTACCAATGTACTTTCCAAAGTACTCTAATCGAGGAGAAGCCCTCCTGCACACTTTAGATGTGCATAGATGTCTCAGATACTACCTGACCAGAACAAAACACCACCGAAAATCGGACCTGCTTTTTGTCTCCTTTGCCCACAGGATGATGGGAGCTCCTGTTTCGAAACAATCGCTATCCAGGTGGCTCATTCAGTGTATCACATTCTGTTACCAGAAGCGTAACAAACCCTTACTGGGCACGGTTAAGGGTCATTCCACCAGAGGGGTGGCTACCTCCTTTGCAGCTTTAAAGAACGTGTCCACCTCAGCTATTTGTGCGCAGGTACTTGGAGCTCTGTACACACTTTCATCAGGAATTATAGCCTGGGCATTGCATCGAGGCAAAGAGCAGGTTTTGGTCTAGCAGTCCTTCAGGGACTTCTGTCCTAGGCTTGTTTTCGTTCAAGGATTTCTACCTTCCCTCCTCCCAGTGGTGTGGGATTTCCAGGATTGCTTGGGAATCAGTCCTAATGGTGTAACCTGCTGCAAGAGCTGTTTCTTGAAGTAAGATAGTACAGTTACATAAGAACTTACCGTAACAGTAGATCTTCGAGAACAGCTCTTGCAGCAGGTACTTTCCCTCCCACCATCCCCGCTGGAGGTAGATTCTAGTTCCAGCATCCTTCTCCTAGGATCAGGTTTTTCATCATCTCTCTGACTGTCATTTGACGGTGGATCCTCAGTCTCCTCTTCTGATGTCATCCAGCAGCCGGGAGTCTCCGGCGGGAGAACTGGGGATTCTGGGGGACCGCTCCCTTATGTACTATGCCTGACATTGGGGGCAGTCCCCGCTGAATATTACTAGCTAGAAAATTTCCGTTGGGTCCTGGCGCCTGCCGGCTTCAGTCCTAATGGTGTAACCTGCTGCAAGAGCTGTTCTCGAAGATCTACTGTTACGGTAAGTTCTTACGTAACTGTACTTTCTTTCTGGGTCCCAAAAAGACAGGGGACCTCCGTCTGATTCTGGACCTCAGCAACCTCAACGCTTTTGGTGCTTTACAAACGCTTCCACATGGTGACTCTTCCAGGGCTAATTCCCATGCTCAAGCAGGGTGCCTTCTTAGCATCACTGGACATGACATGCAGGATGCCTACCTGCACATTCCGATAGCTCGGGTGCACAGAAAATTCTTGAGCTTCGAGTTTCTGGGTCGCCATTATCAGTTTCGAGCCCTCCCTTTCGGGCTGTCCTCGGCACCTCTGGTATTCATGAAGTGCATGGCAGTTGTAGCGGCAGCTCTCAGGAGACAAGGCCACTATGTGTTCCCCTACCTGGACGACTGGTTCGTCATGGCCCCCTCTTGGGAGGCCCTGATGTCCGCGATCCACTGTACTCATTCCCTCTTCGGGTCCTTGGGCATCACCATCAATTGGGAGAAGTCACACCTGGTTCCATCTCAGAGACTGTAGTTCATAGGCGCAGTCCTGGACACCGTCCAAGGGAAAGCTTTTTTGCCCCAGGACAGATGGAGCACATCAGATCCCTTATAAGGGATATCTTGGTGAAGAAGACCGTCCCAGTAAGACTGGTCCTTTGCCTTTTCGGACACATGGCTGCGGCCATTGCAACAGTCCCTTTAGCCTGTCTCCACATGCGGGTGACCCAGTGGATGTTCCGGGTGTAGTGGGATCAGAAGCCAGACCATCTGCAGCATCCAGTCAGGATCACGAACGCCATCATCTAGGATTGGCAATGGTGGCTCAACCTAGAACACCTGTCGTTGGGAGTCCCCTTCGTTGTGCCGTCTCCGGTTGTGACACTCTCCATGAATGCTTCAGGTCTGGTTGGGGGGGCGCTCCTCAGCGGTGTCTGGGCTCGTGGATGACCCAGGAAGCTCATCTTCACATAAACATTTTGTAAATGAGGGTGGTTCTTTACGCCTTGCAGGCTTTCCAATCAGAGATTCCACTGGGTACTCTTCTGCTACAAACAGACAATACTGCGGTAATGTATTACCTCAGCAAACAAGGAGGCACTCATTCCTACCCTCTTTGCCGGGAGGCCATGAGGGTGTGGGATTGGGTACTTCAACATGGCGCAAACCTTATTGCTGTACATGTTCCAGGAGTGGACAACGTTATCGCAGACAGTCTGAGCCACTCTCAGGCCAGAGTCCATGAATGGGAACTACTCCAAGAGGTTGTAGAGGATCTGTTTCGCAGATGGGGGATACCAGAGTTAGATGTTTTCGCGTCCCTATCCAATGCAAAACTGCCCAATTTCTGCTCGCTAGATCCAGGGCCTGGTGTTCTCTAGCGAGACGTGTTGTCCTTCTCCTGGGCGGGCAGATTCCTCTATGCATTTTCTCCCTTCCCGTTGATCCAGAGGGTTCTTCTGAAACTCCGCAGAGAGCAAGCGATGCTTATCTTAATAGCGCCCTTTTGGCCCAGGCAGATCTGGTTCCCTCTGTTGTACCAACTTTCTCAGGAACCGCCGGTGCCTCTGCCAGTCAGCTCTCACTTACTGTCCCAGGAGGCAGGATCCTTGGTCCATCCAGACCTTCACTCTCTGAACCTGCATGCCTGGCTCCTAGGGACATAGTAGTCATGCGCTACTGGGTCTCACAAGAGGTAGCACATGTTCTAGGGACATGGATATGTTGTTCATCCACACTGTCTGGCAGGTATCCTTGCCACTTTAATTCTTGCCGGAAGGTCTTCAAGCTGGCTCCGCCCACCCACCTGGGTGGTAAAACTCTCGGCTTCGCCCCATGACGCCAGATCTTCCTTACCGCTTGGAAGCTCAGGTTCCCTCCTTAGCGCTCTGCGTTTTAGACTGGATCCTAACTCTTCGGTTCGTCCGAAATTGGTTTTGAAGTTTTCTAAACTTGGTCTTCATCTTCCTCGCTGCTGCTGGACAGATCTGTTCCGGCTTTCGGAGGTGCCCTTGCGGGCAGATGTCCAGAACAGATCCGCGACCCCGATGCGTCTACTGCCTGGGCCTGAATCACGACCCGCGAGGCCTGTGAGTTGTGCCGCTCTTTTCTCATTAGCGTCTTGGGCGATCGCACTGCCCGATTGAAGCTTCCGGAAGCCCAGGCTTTCCCGCCGGTAAAATCTAAAGAGGCTCATTGGGCGGTGTCCGCGGCGGCTGGCTCGGCTGAGCAGCTCGAGCAGTTGATCGCCCTCGAGGAGGAGGCGGCCTGGGCCACATCTTCCTCCTCCTCCTCGGCCGCGGCATTTATCCCGCTTTCTCTGAGTTCCTCGTATACGGCTTCGTTCAAGGAGCTTTGTCAGTCCCTTTCCACGAAAGGAGAGGGGCCTTCGGGACATTCTTCTTGGCCCAAGAAAAAGGGGTCGAAAGGTAAGTCCCACCCCGGCGTTCGTGGGAGGCGGAGAGAGGTCCCCTCCCTGGACAGCCGACCATCGACTTCAGTCGAGGTTGCGGCTGAGGTTGCTGGCTTCACGGTGCCCCCGTCAGCCCAGCCTGCGAGACTCCCATCGATGAAGTCGAGATTTTTTTCGATCCGTTAGACGGGCTGTCGACTGGAGAAGCCGACAACCCTACTTCACCGGTTCCCCTGGTGGATACCGAGATCTGCCTGCTCCTTCGAACGCAGTCCCCGGTTAAAGTTCCTGAGCCGAGGGAAGAGCGGGTATCCCCTGCCCCCTTCCCAGACCCACCCTCAGTCCCCCCGGGGGTCTCGGTCGAGGACCTCTTCTCAGTCCAGCCGTTCCCGCCAACATCGGCGGTCTCGGTCTCGTTACCAAAGTAAGCGGCAACGCCGCTCTTCCTCGTCCTCCTCCTCGGAGAGGCTTCGACGCAAGTTGCGCCGGCGCTACGAGGATTTGATGTGGCAGCAGTTGCTGCTATCCGGGCCTAAGCCGACCCTGGCTAAGACCCCGGCTATCAAGTGGCTGTCACCGGAACAGCCGAAGCAATCACTCACTCCAGTCGAGTTGCCCGCCCTAGGGCCGGTTGCTAAGCCGAAACCAGCTGGTCCACCGATTGTGGTGGAACCTCCGCCTCCACAACTGAAGTCCGGGGCACCGACCAAGAGTTCTTGGTCGGGTCATGGCCTACCCCACAGGTTGTCGGTCACCCTCACCCCCGACCGTCCTCGGCAGGTGGAGGGTGGCTCAGGGCCGAGGCAGCTCTTTGCAGACTCTTCGGAATCTGATGATGATTCCTCCCTGTTCTCCAGGCAGTGTGATCTGGAGTCCTCTGGGGGCCAGTCAGTGGACGATAGCCCATCGTCCTTCTTGGGTCTGCTTCGGCTCATCTCGGAGTCCACCGGGATGCAGCTCGAGCCCGTGTCCAAACGGGCAAGTATCCCCTGACGGAGATTCTGGACCGAGGGGATTCTCCCACGGAGGCCTTTCCGGTGGCTGAGGCCATTGTCGGCCCAGCCTTGGAGCTTTGGCAGCGGCCTGCTTCCTGATCAGCGCCTTTGGCCAGGATGGCCAGGAAGTATGTGGTCCCTACTGGCTCTTTGCCCGGTTTCTTGGAACACCCCTCCGCGGAGGGATTAGTCACTGACAGCGTCTTCCGGTGTTCCGGTAACACTCGAGACGTGGACAAGCCCCCGACAAGGAATCCAAAAAGTTGGACTTTGCCGGGGCGCAAGGTGTATGCTGCGTCCTCCCTTGGCCTCTGACAGGCCAGCTCGGCCGTGCTGATGGCACACTTCTCCCACGGCCTCTTGGGCTCCCTGGATGAGGTTGTTCCTCATCTCCCGCCTGACCTGCAGACCACGGTCCGCCAGGTGCGGGACCAGGGCAGGGCGGTGGCGAAGCAGCAGCTCCAGACTGCTCTGGACATAGGTGATTCCTGTGCCAGGTCAGTAGCGGCCGCAGTGGCCATGCGACGCAGGGCATGGCTGAGGATATCCACTTTCACGGCAGATACCCAGCACAAGTTGGCGGACGTCCCCTTCTTGGGGACTGACCTCTTCAGCCCTGGAGTGGAGGGACACCTCCAGCGGATCAAAAAGTCCAATGCCACTCTGGACTAGGTCACCTCCGCCCAGAGGGATAAAGGCCGCCATTAGCAGCAGAAGTCCTTTTGTCCTTCAATCCCTGCTCCTTGACCGGCCCAGCAGCACCAGCAACAGGGCCAGCAGGCTCGCGCTTGGCATCCCAAACCCAAGCCGACGGCTTCCTCCAATAGGAAGCAAGGAAGTAAAGGCCCGGGAGGTCCCTCGGCCGGTCCTTCCTCCAAGTCTGCCCAGTGACGGGTTGAGGGGTGCCACCCACAACCTCGTCACTCCCCCCTGGGTTCCCCCCGTGGGGGGTCGGCTCCGCCACTTCCTTTCCGCCTGGTCCGCTATCACCACGGACCGCTGGGTGTTGGAGGTGGTAGGAAAAGGCCTGCCTCTGGAGTTCGAGCAGGTTCCGCCTTTTTGAGCCGTCACCCCGCGGGGGGCCTCGGAGTCTGCAGCCTCGCTCTTGGCCCGCCGGGCCGACATTGCCCTGCTCCTCCAAAAAGAGGTGATCAGGAAGGTGGCGGATCCTCCTTCAGACCCGTGGTTTGTGTCAAGGTACTTCCTGGTCCCAAAACGGATGGGGGGCTGGCACCCTATTCTCGACCTGCACGACCTGAACAAGTTCCTAAGGTCTCGAACCTTCAGGATGGTCACTCTGGCTCAGATTATCCCATCCTTGGAACGAGGCATGTGGTTCTGCTCCCTGGACCTCCAGGACGCGTTCTTTCATGTCCCAATCCGTCAGTCCCATGAAAGATTCCTCCGCTTCAGAGCGGAGGGATCCCTTTACGAGTTCTGAGCCATGCCCTTCGGCCTCTCCCTAGCTCCCAGGGTCTTCACCAAATGCATGGCAGTGGTGACAGCATTTCTGCGGCACCGAGGGGTCTGGGTGTACCCTTACCTGGACGATTGGCTGATAGCAGCCCCCTCCAGACAGGAGGTGGAGCGGTCCAGAGATCTGGCCCTCCAGGTTTGCTCTCAGTTGGCCTCCTCATCAAGCGAGGCCAAGTCGGAACTCATGCCAAAGCAGGTGATTCTGTTCATCTGGGCAGAGCTCGACTCTGCGAGCCAGAGCACGGCTCCCGGCGGACAGGGCCAAGGTTCTTTCCTCCTTTGCCCAATCATTTCTGGTTGAGCAATTGTGCCCTGCCCGGGACTTCCTGCGCCTCCTAGGCCTCATGGCGGCCTGCACCAGCGTGGTCCGTTGGGCCCGTTGGTACATGCGTCCCCTTCAATGGGGACTAGCCAGCCAGTGGTCACAACGCCGCGATCCGTTGGACCGGCCTGTGACAGTGACCCAGGAGATGTGGAACACTCTCCAGTGGTGGATCGTTCCAGCCCATCTGCAGGAGGGTATCCCGTCCGTCCGCCCCGAGCCAACGATCTCTCTCTCAACCGACGCATCTCTGATGGGTTGGGGGGTGCCCATCTGGGGGAACACCGAGCGCACGGCCTCTGGTGCCCTTGGGAGTCCCGATGCCACATCAACCTGCTGGAGCTCCGAGCGGTCCGTCTAGCTCTCACCGCCTTCGCTCCATTTCTACGGGGTCAAGTGGTTCAGGTCCAGATGGACAACACCACTACCATGTACTATTTGAACTGCCAGGGCGGGACACGCTCCCTGCTGTTATGCAAGGAAGCTCTCCGCATTTGGTCCCTAGTACACAGCCTGGAGGCGGATCTCCTAGCCATTCACGTGGCAGGAGCCTCCAACACCCTGGCCGATGCCCTAAGCCAGATAGGAGCTGCGTCTCACAAGTGGTCTCTCCTGCCGGAGGTAGTACAAGATCTCTTCTCCCACTGGGGCACCCCTCGGGTGGACCTGTTTGCCTCCAGGGAGAATGCGAAGCTGAGTCTGTTCCATGCCTGCCCCCCTCAGCAGGGCTCGCTGCAGGGGGATGCCTTCTCGAGGCCGTGGACCCCGGGCCTCTTCTACACCTTTCCCCCATTTCCCTTGATCCACAAGGTGCTTCTCAAGGCGAGGAGGGACAAGGCACAGGTGATTCTGGTAGCCCCAGACTGGCCTCGCCAGTTCTGGTACCCAGATCTCCTCAGCCTCAGCTCCAGGCTCCTGAGGCGGCTTCCAGCCTGCCCGGACCTGATCTCAGTCAATCAGTGGAAGGTATTCCATCCGGACCTTCAATCCCTGCACCTGACGGCCTGGTTCCTGAGCGGCTAGAGTTCCAGGCCTTGGGTCTTTCCGACGAGGTCCTCAACGTCGTTGAGGCGTCCCGTAAGGAGTCGACCAGAAAATGCTATGCCTTCAAATGGAAGAGGTTTTCCATTTGGTGTCAGGGGAAGGGCTTGGACCCTTCCGACTGCCCCTTGGCAAGCATTCTGGACTACCTGTGGTCCCTTTCTCAGCAAGGGCTTCGGTCGACGACCCTTAAGGTGCACCTGGCAGCCATCTCTGCTTACCGGGCCAGGCCGGCAAGCAGTCGGTGGCACAGGAGAAGGTGGTCGGGCACTTTTTCAAAGGCCTTGACCATATTTCCCCTCCGGTGCAAGAACCTCCACCTCCATGGGATCTACTGCTGGTATTGGCCAAGCTCATGGGCAAGCCATTCGAACCAATGCATAGGTGTGATCTTTCACACCTGTCGTGGAAGACCGCCTTCTTGGTGGCTGTCACGTCAGCCAGAAGGATGGGAGAGCTCCAGGCGCTTTCCATCGAGTCTCCTATCTGGTCTTCCACAGGGACAAGGTTGTCCTGCGCCTCCACCCGAAATTCCTTCCGAAGGTGGTGTCGGAGTTTCACCTTAACCAGGTGTTGACTCTGCCAGTGTTCTACCCCAGTCACACCTCGGAGGCCGAGTATAGGCTCCATACTTTGGACCCTAGGCGGCTCGCTTATTATAAGGCGGACGGCTGAAATTCAGGAGAGTTGCAGCTGTTTGTCACCCTACGCTGAAGCCGCACCTGGCAGACCTGCAGTAAAGCGTGACGATAGGCAGGTGGATCACCTCCTGCATAGAGCTCTGCTACAGGTTGGTGGGCATGGAGCCTCCCAGAGGGATAAGAGCTCATTCTACCCGCCATACCGCTGCATTGGTAGCTGCTTCCAGGGCGTCCTATCCAGGATATCTGCAGGGCTGCTACCTGGAAGTCGGCACATGCCTTCATTACCCACTACCCATCGACCTCGAGTCACGCGGGATGCTGGTTTGGGGCCTCAGTTCTCCAATCTCTCTTTCCTAGTAAGTATCGAGGGTGTGCCTCCTCCTCCCGGAGAACTGCTAGGAGTCTGCCAGACAGTGTGGATGAACAACATATCCATGTCCCTAGAAATACAGGTTACTCACCTGTAACAGGAGTTCTAGGAATGGTATATGTTGTTTATCCACGACCCACCCAACCTCCCCGGCTTCCGTGCACAACCTGAGCTTCCAGCAGGCCAGATCTGGCGTCATGGGGCAGAGCCGAGAGTTTTACCACCCGGGTGGGTGGGAGGAGCCAGCTTGAAGACCTTCCAGCAAGAATTAAAGCGGCAAGGACACCTGCCAGACAGTGTGGATGAACAACATATACCATTCCTAGAACTCCTGTTACAGGTGAGTAACCTGTATTTCTAACGGCTGCTAGAAAACCGGCCACTCATGCCACGTACGCCATGAAATGGTGCAGATTTTGTCTCCGGGCTCAAGCACGGGGACTTTCCCCTCTAGATTGTTCTGAGGGTAGGTATTAGACTATCCCTGTTCCTCAATCAAAGCGCACCTCTGTGCCATCTCGGCCTATCACATACCTATAGGCCTACAGTCCATATCCCAGTTGGAAACCGCATGTGCCTTTTTGAGAGGCGTTCTCCACCTTGGGCCTCCAATTAAGGATCCCATTCCTCTGTGGGACCTACCCTTCGTCCTGGAGCAGCTTACGCTGCCTCCTTTTGAACCAGCCACGGAATACAAGCTACGTCTTTTTGCATGGAAGATGTTATTTTTAGTTGTTATTACTTCGGCCAGAAGGAATTCTGAGCTACACGCACTTATGTGCAAAGAAACTTATTTTGTTTTTCACCAGGACAGGGTGTCCCCAAGGATAAATCCAAAATTTCTGCCTAAGGTGGTCTCAGCCCTTACCCTTAACCAGGATATCAACCTACCAGTGTACTTTCTAAAATATTCCAATAGAGGAGAGGCTCTGCTGCACACACTCGATGTGCATAGATGTCTAAGATACTACCTGACCAGAACCAGGCAACACCATAAATCTGATCAGCTTTTTGTTTCCTTCACCCATAGGATGTTGGGTGCTCCGGTCTCTAAGCAGTCTCTTTCTAGATGGCTCATTCATTGTGTCACGTTCTGTTACCAGAAGCGTAACAAGTCCCTACCGGGCTCGGTTGAGGGACATTCCACAAGGGGGGTGGCTACCTCCTTTGATGCTCTGAAGAACGTGTCCACCTCAGCCATCTGCGGAGCAACTACTTGGAGCACCGTGCACACTTTCATTAGGCATTAAAGCCTGGACGTTGCTTCACGGCAAAGAGCTGGTTTTGGTCTAGCAGTCCTTCAGGGACTACTGTTCTAGGCTCCGGTTCAACTCTTGATCTCTCCCTAGCCTCCTCCCATTTGAGAGGGATTTCCAGAATTGCTTGGGAATTGCTCCTAATGGTGTAACCTGCTGCAAGAGCTGTTTCTTGAAGTAAGATAGTATAGTTACGTACGAACTTACCGTAACAGTAGATGGAGAACAGCTCTTGCAGCAGGTAGTTTCTCTCCCACCATCCCCTCTTGAGGTACTTGTTCTTTTTAGTCCTTCCTAGGACTCAGTGTTTTTAACACCTCCCTGCTGCATACCTTCTTTGAAGGTGGATCCTCAGTCTCCACTTCAGAAGTCATCTAGTGGCTGGGATTCTCCGGTGGGAGAACTGGGGATTCTAGGGATATGCAGACAGGTTCCTTGCCGCTTTAAATCTTGCTGGAAGGTCTTCAAGCTGGCTTCTCCCACCCACCCGGGTGGTAAAACTCTCAGCTCCGCCCCATGATGCCAGATTTTCCTTACCGCTTGGAAGCTCAGGTTCCCTCCTTAGCACTCTGCGTTTTAGGCCTGGATCCTAACTGTTGGTTAAACCGAAACTCACTTAAATTTTCTAGACTTCGGTCTTTTTCTTCCTTCGCGGCTGCGATGGACACATCGACTTCCAGATTTCGGCAGTGCCCTTGTGGGCAGAATATGTCTCGGACCGATCCGCACTCCACGTGCATTTACTGCCTTGGGCTTGATCACGATCCGCAGGCCTGCGAATTGTGCAAGTCCTTCTCGGTCAACGTTCTCGAAGACCATGCTGCCAGACTTCAACTTGGGCGCCCCTAGAGACGTATTCCTCCGGTGAAGTCAAAAGAGGCCCGTTGGGTGGTGTCCGGTGGCGGGCTCGGCTAAGCAACTTGAGCAAATGATCGCCCTCAAGGAGGAGGAGGCGGCCCAGGCCGCATCTTCTTCTTCCTCGGTCGCAGCATTTATCCCACTCTCCTTGGGCTCCTCCTTCTCGGCTTCTTTTAAGGAGCTTTGTCAATCCCTCTCTACTAAAGGAGAGGGGCCATCGGGACACTCCTGTTGGTCCAAGAAAAAGGTCTCAAAAGGTAAGTCTCATCGTCGACGTTTTTGGGAGTGGGAAAGGTCCCCTTCCCTGAATAGTTGACACTCGACTTTGGTCAAGGTTGCGGCTAAGGCCGCCGGCTTCATGGTGTCCCCATCAGGTCAGCCAGCCGAGACACCCATCGATGCAGTCGAGGTTTTTCTCGACCCGTCGGACGGGCTGTCGACTGGATAAGCCGACAACCCTTCTTCACCAGTTCCCCGGTGGAAACCGAGGACTTGCCCGTGCCTCCTGTGCTGGAGTTCCCGGTTAAGGTTCCTGAGCTGGAGGAGGAACGGGTTTCTCCCGCTCCCTTCCAGACCCACCTTCCGAAACACCGAGGGTCTCTGTCTCGGCACCGAGGGAAGCGGCAGCGCTAATCATCCTCGTCATCGTCCTCCTCGGAGGATAGGCTCTGGCACAAGTTGCGTCGGCGCTACGAGGATCTGATGTGGCAGCAGCTCCTTTTGACCGGAGCAAGCCAACTCCGTCGCCTTCCCCAGCCATTAAGTGGCTGTCACCTGAGTGGCCGAAACAACCCCTCGTGGTCATCAAGGAGCCGAAGCCGGTGCCGGTTATTCAGCCAAAACCAGCTGTACTGCCCATTGTGGTGGAACCGCCACCTCCACAACCAAAAATGGGCTCTGACTAAGGATTCTTGGTTGGGTCATGGGTTACCCCATCGGTTGTCGGTCACCTTCACTCCCGATCATCCTCGGCAGGTGGAGGGTGGCTCAGGCCCTCGGCAGCTGTTTGCAGACTCCTCGGAGTCTGATGATGACTCTTCCCTGTTCTCCAGGCCTCTCAACCTGGTGTCCTCTGGGAGACAGTCTGTAGACGATAGCCCATCCTCGTTCATGGGATTACTTCGGCTCATCTCTGAATCTACTGGGATGAAGCTCGAACCCGTGTCAAAGCGGGCCAAGTATCCCCTCACGGAGAAACTGGACCGAGGGGATTCTCCTACGGAGGCCTTTCCTGTGGCTGAAGCCATTGTTGGCCCGGTCCTGGAGCTATGGCAGCGGCCAGCTTCTTGTCCTGCTCCCTCGGCCAGGATGGCCAGGAAGTATGCCGTTCCCACCGGCTCACTCTCCGGATTCTCAGAGCACCTCTCTGTGGAGGGGTTGGTGACCGACAGTGTTTTCCGGCGCTCCGGAAACGCTTGGGACATGGACAAGCCACCGATAGAGTCCAAGAAACTGGACTACTCTGGGCATAAAGTTTATGCTGCGTCCTCCTTAGGCCTTCGTCAGGCCAGTTCGGCCGTACTGATGGCACACTTTTCCCACGCCCTTTTGGGCTCCCTGGATGAGGTGATTCCTCATCTCCTAGCTGAGTTCCAGACTACGGTCAAGCAGGTGCGGGATCAGGGAAAGGCGGTGGCAAAGCAGCAGCTCCAAACTGCTCTCGACATTGGAAACTCTTGTGCCCGGTCAGTAGTGGCCGCAGTGGCCATGCACCGCAGAGCTTGGCTGCGGATCTCCACCTTCACGGCGCATACCCAGCACAAGCTGGCAGACATTCCCTTCCTGGGTACCGACTTGTTCGGTCCTTGGGGTGGAGGGTCACTTGCAGAGGATCGAGAAGTCCAATGCCACCTTGGACTCGGTCACGTCTGCCCAGAAGGACAAAGGCCGCCAGCAGCAGCATAAGCCCTTTCGGTCTTCTGCCCCTGCGGCACGTCCAGCCCAGCAACACCAGCATCAGGGCCAGCAGGCTCGCACGTGGCACCCCAAAGCCAAGCCTGCAACTTTCTCCAGCAGGAAGCCGGGAGGAAAAGGCCCAGGAGGTCCCTCAGCTGGTCCTTCCTCCAAGTCTGCCCAGTGATGGGTTGAGGGGTGTCGCCCCCCCGCCTCGTCACTCCCCCCTTGTTTACCCCCGTGGGGGGACGGCTCCACCTGGTCCACTATCACCGCAGACCACTGGGTGTTGGAAGTGGTAGGGAAAGGTCTGCCTCTGGAATTCGAGTAGGCCCCACCCTATCGGGCCGTTGACCCACGGGGTGCTATGGGGTGCGCAGCCTCTCTGTCGGCTCATCGAGCCGACATTGTTCTGCTCCTCCAAAAGGAGGTGATCTTACTTCAAGCTACTGCTCTTGCAGCAGGTTACACCACTAGGACTGAAGTCGGCAGGCGTCACGACCCCACGGAAATTTTCTGGCTAGCAGTCTTCAGCGGGGACCGCCTCCGGCGTCGGTCCCTCCCCCGATGTCAGGCGTAGTACATAAGGTGGTCCCCCCCAACAATCCTCAGTTCTTTTCCCGCTGTCGACATCGCAAGTATCGGCCTCTCGGTCCTTTTTCTATTGTGCGATGGCCTTTAGAGCTACGATGATTTCGTCTTCCTTCACAATTCTGAATTCAACTGATGTCCTCTCCAAATACTTCTCTGGAGGGTCACCAATCGAAGTGTGCCTGCAGCAAACAGATCCCCTTCAAGGATCCACATTCGGCCTGCGTGCGCTGCCTAGGCCCGGAACACGACACCAAGGCCTGCTCCTTCTGCCAGGGCTTCAACAGTCGCACCAGGATCCACCGCCAGAAGGCCTTTCAAGCGTTTCTCTTAGAGGAGAAACTGAAAACCGTGGACAAGGAACCTTCCTCCAGGGGGGAGTCATCCGGTAAAACCCACAAGCACTGGGAAAAACACCAGGAGAAGGAAAGGCCCAGGTCCCCTGTGAGGGCCTCGGACTCCTGAAGCTCCGGCTTGCGATCGGACCGCTCTCCCTCCAGGGCTCAATCGCAGCCTCCCCTGGTTCAGGTCAGATCCTCCAGCAGCTCCTCTTCTCTGCAGCCCCTGAAGACTTCCAGGCCGTCGGCATGTTCCACTCAATCTAAGGCCTCGTCGAAGTCCGGGGAGGTGCCACAAATCTTCTTCTCGCCGGCGGGACTCCGATGCCAGGTCGGTTTCCCAGCCTCCGCGTGGGTCGGACCCTGTTCCTCGCAAGACCAAGGACCTGGCGTCCCTCAAACGGACATCAGACCACCTGACGTCGGCCAAGCATCACTGGCGTTCCCAGGAGCCGGCGACACCGAAACACCCGTCGCCGGCCAGGCATTCGCCTCCGAGGGCATCAGCCAGGGGACCGACATCAGCTACCCCAGAGAGGAGGATTGCACCACCGTCGCCGGCTGACACCGGTCGGAAGGACTCGTCAGAGGAGGATACCACACAGCCTGAGGACCAGGTGGGCGACACCAGAGACACTGGGCTCCCACGGGAACCTTTCCCGGAGTGGGAGACCCCCGGGGACCTGACGCCCGACCCCGGCGACAAGCCAACTGGCGCCGGGCCCGTCGTCGGGCGTCAACTTGGCAGAGGTAAAGGAGCTCTTTACCTTCTGGTGGGACACCATCAGAAAAGATGTGGTCGCCACACGTCCTCCTCCTACTCCGACTCCTCCTAGTCCTTCACCGCCTATGCCCCCTCCTCCACCCAAGGGGCCTGTAGGATGGTTGCCAACCCCCAAGGAGCAAACACCACCTCCTCGGGGCAGATCTTCAGACAGGAGAAGACCTCCCTCCAGATCCACCTCAGGGTCACCCAGTCCCAAGAGACCCAGACGACGCCGGTACACCCCGTCTGGGGAGGATTCTAGATCTGACACCTCAGGGTGCTCCAGATCTCCTTCTCCCATCAGCATTTCCTCTCCGGACCCACATGACCTACCTAGGTCTCCTCTGGATGATCCCTCTTTCGCAGAGATCATGAGGCAGATCCAGGAGAATATGGGGTGGGATGCTGAAGAGCTCGACCCCGAGAGACAACGCTTGCCTGCTACCTTCGGCAGAAAGACCTAAAGCCTGTGGTAGTTCCGCCCTTGGTGGATACCTTTGCGGACATCACCAAGGCTGCCTGGAAATGTCCGCATTCCACTCCAGCAGTGCCGAAGAAGGCTGACCGCCTATACAAGGCCCCTAGGGAGGACCAGTATCTGGCGAACCATCCTCTGGCTGACTCCCTGGTCATCACTGCTTCACATGACCGGTCGCAAAGACCTCAGCATTTGAGCACACAGCCACCGGACCAGGAATCCAAGCAATTGGATGTCCTGGGTAGGCGCACGTACGCGGCTGCGACTTGAGCCATCAGGTCACTGAATTACCTCACTCACATAGTTCAATTCCAGAACGCACTGTGGGAACAGGGGCAGGACCTGGTCGAGAAGATGCCCGGAGGCGACCAAAAGGAGGAGCTCTTGAACCTCTTCTGCACAGGTTCAGATGTGGGCACCCAGGTGCTCAGAGCCGCATATGATTCTGCGGACTCTTCAGCCAGAGCTGCAGCCTCAGGCGTGTGTCTCTGGAGACACTCTCGGCTCCGTGTCTCCGGTTTTACCCTGAACGTCCAGACGAACATCTTAGACGTCCCTTACAACGGTGAGGTCCTATTTGGTGAAGCCTCCTAGAAGGTGATCACCAAACTTCAGGACATGAGGGGAAGGCAGTCAGATCTGTACAGGCCATGTAAGGTCTCGCCCAGTTCCTTCAAGTAGGAACTAGAGCTGTCTGGCTGACTAACAGCAGCGCTGCACTTTCACCCGTAAAGCCCAGACCAAGTCATCCCCAGGCAGAGACCAACGATTTGCAAAGTTGGCACAGCCTGCCGGATCGAATGCTGCCACAGCATGACTCCTTCCTGGCCCCCGCCCCCCCCTCAGGATCAACGGGAACAGAAAGTCGGGGGTCGCATCGCACGCCACTTGCCAGGGTGGCAGTTGATCACCACCGACAGGTGGGTTCTGCAGTTGGTCAAAAAAGGCCACTATATAGAATTTGTAGGCAGTCCACCCACAAGACCTCCCCTGCTTTCCCGATATTCCGGTCAGCATGCCCTGCTCATACAGCAGGAGGTGCTCGCGCTTCTGGAAAAAGAAGCCTTAGAGCATGTTCCGGAGAACCAGAGAGGACTAGGGTACTATTCTCATTTCTTCCTGGTTCCAAAGAAAACAGGGGACCTCCGTCCAATACTGGACCTCAGCGACCTCAACCTGTCGGTCGTTTACAAATGCTTCTGCATGGTGACCCTTCCGGGCCTAATTCCCATGCTGAAGCGAGACGCTTTTCTGGTGTCTTTGGACATGCAGGACGCCTAGCTGCACATTCTGATTGCTCAGGCGCACCGGAGGTTCCTGCATTTCAAGTTTCAGAGCCGCCATTATCAGTTCCGAGCTCTTCCCTTCGGGCTGTCATCGGCACCTCGCGTTTTTACGAAGTGCATGGCGGTCATAGCGGCGTCTCTAAGGAGACAAGGCCACTACGTGTTCCCATACCTGGACAACTGGCTTCTCATGGCGCCCTCCCGAGAGGCACTGATGACGGCCATTCACTGCACCCAGTCCCTTTTTCAATCACTGGGTATCCTCATCAATTACGCGAAGTCACTCCTGGTGCCGTCCCAGAAGCTGCAGTTTATAGGAGCAGTTCTGGACACTGCCAGAGGGAAAGCTTTTCTTCCCTCAGACAGAGCGGAACACATCAGATCCCTCATCAGGGACTTGTCGGTGAAGAAGACCGTCCCGGCCAGATCGGTCCTTCGCCTGCTCGGACACATGGCTGCAGCCATTGCAACAGTCCCGCTAGCACGTCTCCACATGCGGGTAACCCAGTGGATGCTAAAGGTGAAATGGGACCAAGGCAAGACCATTTGCGAGTAGCCAATCCGAATACAAACCACTGTAGTCTGGGATTGGCAATGGTGGCTACAATCCGGGAACCTCTCCAGGGATGTCCTTTCACATCGCTGTCTCCAACTGTGACACTCTCCACAGACGCCTCAGGCCTCGGCTGGGGAGCACACCTGGACGGTGTTCGGTCTCAGAGCCTGTGGACAGCCCAGGAGTCTCATCTCCGCATCATCATTTTGGAAATGAGGGAAGTCCTTTACGCTCTGCAAGCCTTTCAGTCGGAGATTCCACCGGGTACACTCCTGTTACAAACAGACAATACCGCGGTGATGTATTACCTCAACAAACAAGGAGGCACTCACTCCTATCCACTTTGCAGGGAGGCCATGAGAGTGTGGGAGTGGATATTGCAACACGGCGCAAACCTAATTGCAGTACACGTCCCGAGAGTGGACAACACCGTCACGAGACAGTCTGAGTCGCTCTCAGGCCAGAGTCCATGAGTGGGAACTTCTACAGGACGTGGCAGAGGATCTGTTTCACAGATGGGGCACTCCAGAGTTGGACCTTTTCGCGTCCCCATCCAACGCAAAACTGCCCAATTTTTGCTCACTAGGTCCAGGGCCTGGTGCTTTCTGGTGAGACGCGTTGTCCCTCTCCTGGGCGGGCAGATTCCTCTCTGCCTTCCCTCCTTTCCCGTTGATCCAGAGAGTTCTCTTAAAACTTCGCAGGAAGCAAGTGACGCTCATTTTGATCGCGCCTTTCTGGCCCAGACAAATTTGGTTCCCTCTTCTGCACCAGCTATCCCGGGAACCTCCAGTTCCTTTGCCAATCAGCTCCCATCTATTGTCTCAGGAGGCGGTTTCATTGGTCCACCCAGACTTACGTTCATTGAACCTGCACGCTTGGCTCCTAGAGACATAGCCATGATGCGATATGGGGTCTCACAAGAAGTGGCAGATGTACTCTCTGCCGCCAGAAAACCGGCAACCCACACAACATATGCCATGAAATGGCATAGATTCTGTTTGTGAGCTCAAGCGCGCGGTTTTTCGCCGTCAGACTGTCCCGAAAAGCTGGTTCTGGACTACCTGCTTTCCCTTTTCCATTCCGGACTGGCTTACTCCTCGATTAAGGTGCACCTTTGTGCAATTTCTGCTTACCATGCCCCAGTAGGCCATTGGATGGTGGCCCAGCTGGACACTACTCGTGCCTTCTTAAGGGGAGTCCTCCACCTTAGGCCGCCCATTAAGGATTCAATTCCTCCTTGGGACTTACCCTTCGTCCTGGAGCAGCTTACGCTGCCACCTTTTGAACCAGCCGCGGATTGCGAGCTACATTTTCTCTCTTGGAAAATGTTATTTTTAGTTGCTGTTACTTCGGTGAGAAGAATCTTGGAATTGCATGCTCTTATGTGCAAAGAGCCTTATTTGGTTTTCCATCAGGACAGGGTATCCCTAAGGACAAACCCAAAGTTTTTGCCTAAGGTGGTTTCAGCCCTCACCCTTAACCAGGATATTGATTTACCAGTGTACTTCCCAAGGTACACTAATTGAGGAGAAGCCCTTCTGCACACCCTCGATGTGCATCGGTGCCTCAGATACTATCTGACCTGAACCAAACAGTTTCGAAAGGCGGACCAACTTTTCATCTCCTTTGCTCACAGGATGAAAGGAGCTCCTGTCTCCAAACAGTCACTCTCGAGGTGGCTCACCCAGTGCATCACTTTCTGCTATGATAAGCGCAATAAACCCTTACTGGGCACGGTCAAGGATCATTCCACAAGAGGGGTGGCTACTTCTTTTGCAGCGTTAAAGAACGTCTCCACCTCAGCTATTTGCGCTGCAGCTACTTGGAGCTCTGTGCATACCTTTATCAGACATTACAGTCTGGACATTGCATCGAGGCAAAGAGCAGGGTTCGGTCTAGCCGTCCTTCAGGGACTTCTGTCCTAGGCTCGAGTAATATCGAGGTCTCTGCCTTTCCTCCTCCCAGTGGCGCATTGCTTGCCACTATTGCTTGGAAATCAGTCCTAATGGTGTAACCTGCTGCAAGAGCTGTATCTTGAAGTAAGATAGTACAGTTACGTAAGAACTTACCGTAACAGTAGATCTTCGAGAACAGCTCTTGCAGCAGGTACCTTCCCGCCCACCATCCCGCTTTTTGGAGGTAGGTCGTAGTCAAGCACCCATCTTAGGGGATGGGTCATTCCTGTTTACTAGTCTTTGCCATCTGGTGGCGGATCCTCGGTCTCCTCTTCTGATGTCATCCAGCAGCCGGGAGTCTCCAGCGGGAGAACTGAGGATTGTGGGGGGACCGCCTCCTTATGTACTACGCCTGACATTGGGGGCGGGACCGATGTTGGAGGCGGTCCCCGCTGAAGACTGCTAGCTAGAAAATTTCCATGGGGTCCTGACGCCTGCCGGCTTCAGTCCTAATGGTGTAACCTGCTGCAAGAGCTGTTCTCGAAGATCTACTGTTACGGTAAGTTCTTACATAACTGTACTATCAGGGAGGTGGCGGATCCTCCACCAGACCCAGGGTTTGTGTCCAGGTATTTCCTGGTCCCAAAACAGACGAGGGGCTGGCGCCCCATTCTAGACCTACACAACCTGAACAAGTTCCTAAGGTCTCAAACCTTCAGGATGGTCACTCTGGCACAGATCATACCATCCTTGGAAAGAGGAGTGTGGTTCTGTTCTCTGGACCTCCAGGACACATTCTTTCACGTCCCAATCTGTCCGTCCCACCAGCGATTCCTTCGCTTCAGAGCGGAGGGGTCCCTTTATGAGTTCCGGGCCATGCCCTTCGGCCTCTCTTCAGCTCCAGGGTCTTCACCAAATGCATGCCAGTGGTGACAGCATTCCTGCAGTGCCGAAGGGTCCGGGTGTACCCTTATCTGGATGACTGGCTGATTGCAGCCCCCTCCAGGCTGGAGGTGGAGCGGTCCAGGGATCTGGCCCTCCAGGTCTGCTCTCAGATTGGCCTCTTCATCAATGAGGCCAAATCGGAACTCGTGCCAGCAGGTGATTCAATTCATTGGGGCAGAGCTCGACTCTCTTTGAGCCAGAGCACGGCTCCCGGCGGACAGGGCCGAGGTTCTCTCCTCCTTTGCCCAATCATTTCTGGTTGGGCAATTGCGCCCTGCCCAGGACTTCCTGCACCTCCTGGGCCTCATGGCGGCCTGCACCAGCGTGGTCCATTGGGCCCGCTGGCACATGTGTCCCCTTCAATGGGGGCTGGCCCGCCAGTGGTCACAGTGCTCCAGTCCTCTGGACCAGCCAGTGGCAGTGACTCAGGAGATGTGGAGCGCTCTCCAGTGGTAGATCGTTCCAGCTGATCTGCAGGAAGGCATCCCGTTTGTCCGCCCTGAGCCGACGGTCATTCTCACGACCAATGCGCCTCTGATGGGTTGGGGTGCCCATCTGGGGGAGCACAGAGTGCATGGCCTCTGGTCCCCTCAGGAGTCTCGATGCCACATCAACCTGCTGGAGCTTCGAGCGGCCCGACTGGCCCTCACCGCCTTCGCTCCGTTTGTACGGGGTCAAGTGGTCCAGGTTCAGACGGACAATACCACGACCATGTACTACCTAAACCGCCAGGGCGGGACGCACTCCTTGCCCCTATGCAAGGAAGCTCTCCGCACTTGGTCCCTCGTGAGCAGACTGGAGGCGTATCTGCTAGCCATCCATGTGGCGGGAGCCTCCAACACTCTGGCCAATACCCTAAGCTGGATAGGTGCTGCATCTCACGAGTGGTCTCTCCTGCCGGAGGTAGTACACAATCTGTTCTCCCACTGGGGCACATCTCAGGTGGATCTGTTTGCCTCCAGGGAGAATGTGAAGCTGAGGCTGTTTCACACCCGCCCCCCTCAGCAGGGCTCGCTGCAGAGGGATGCCTTCTCGAGGCCGTGGACCCCGGGCCTCTTCTACGCCTTTCCCCCATTTCCCTTGATCCACAAGGTGCTTTTCTAGGTGAGGAGCGACAAGGCGCAGGTGATTCTGGTAGCCCCAGACTAGCCCCGCCAGTTCTGGTATCCAGATCTCCTCAGCCTCAGCTCCAGGCTCCTGAGGTGGCTTCCAGCCCACGCAGACCTGATCTTAGTCAACCAGGGGAAGGTACTCCACCCAGACCTTCAATCCCTGCACCTGACAGCCTGGTTCTTGAGCGGCTAGAGTTCCAGGCCTTGGGTCTTTCCGATGAGGTCTTCAGCATTGTTGAGGCATCCCGTAAGAAGTCGACCAGAAAATGCTATGCCTTCAAATGGAAGAGATTCTCCATTTGGTGTCAGGATAAGGGGTTGGACCCTTCCTCCTGTTCCTTGGCCAGCATTCTGGGCTACCTATGGTCCCTTTCTCAGCAAGGGCTTCGGTCGATGACCCTTAAGGTGCACTGGGCAGCCATTTCTCCTTACTGGGCGTGGGCCGGAAAGCAGTCGGTGGTGCAGGAGAAGGTGGTCGGGCACTTTTTCAAAGGCCTTGATCACATATCCCCTCCGGTGCCAAAACCTCCACCTCCATGGGATCTACTGCTGGTATTGGCTAAGCTCATGGGCAAGCCATTCGAATCGATGCACAGGTGTGACATCTCTCACCTGTTGTGGAAGATTGCCTTCTTGGTGGCTATCATGTCAGCCAGAAGGATGGGAGAACTCCAGGCGCTTTCCATCAAGTCTCCTTATTTGGTCTTCCACAGGAACAAGGTTGTCCTTCGCCCCCAACCGAAATTCCTTCCGAAGGTGGTGTCGGAGTTTCACCTTAACCAGGTGTTGACTCTGCCGGTGTTCTACCCCAGTCACACCTCGGAGGCCAAATATAGGCTCCTTACTCTGGACCCTAGAAGAGCGCTGTCTTATTATAAGGAGCGGACAGCTGAAGTTCGGGGCGAGGTTCGCCAGCTGTTTGTCACCTACGCTGAAGCCGCACCTGGCAGACCTGCAGCCAAGCGGACGATAGGCAGGTGGGTCACCTCCTGCATAGATCTCTGCTATAGGTTGGCGGGCATGGAGCCTCCCAGAGGGATAAGAGCTCATTCTACCCGCCATACCGCTGCATCAGTGACTGCTTCCAGGGACGTCCCAATCCAAGAAATCTGCAGGGCTGCTACCTGGAAGTTGGCACACACCTTCATTACCCACTACCACATCAACCTTGAGTCACGCTGGGATGCTGGTTTTGGGACCTCGGTTCTCCAGTCCTTATTTCCTAAGTAGGGCGTGTGCGCCTTGCCTCTCTCCTCCCGGAGAACTGCTAGGAGTCTGCCAGTAAGTGTGGATAGAACAACATATCCATGTCCCTAGAAATACAGGTTACTCACCTGTTACAGGAGTTCTAGGAATGGTATATGTTTTCATCCACACAACCCACCAAACCTCCCCGGCCGACGCACAGCCTGGCTTCCAGCGGACTAGATCTGGCGTCATGGGGTGGAGCCGAGAGTTTTACCACCCGGGTGGGTGGGAGAAGCCAGCTTGAAGACCTTCTGGCAAGATTTAAAGTGGCAAGGAACCTGCCTGTAAGTGTGGATGAACAACATATACCATTCCTAGAACTCCTGTAACAGGTGAGTAGCTTGTATTTCTGTGGGAGCGCCCCCTTTTGTATGAAGCCTGACGTCGGGGTCGATCCCCGCCGGATACTGCTAGCTAGAACATTTCCGTGGGGTCCTGGCGCCTGCCGGCTTCAGTCCTAATTGTGTAACCTGCTGCAAGAGCTGTTCTCGAAAATCTACTGTTACGGTAAGTTCTTTTGAAACTGTACTTTCTTGCATAACTATTCTTCTAGGATCATGGATTATGTTGTTTATCCACACTTATTGGCATGTCCCCTTTTCCTTTAAGGATCCACCGGAAGTCTTCAAGCTGGTTCCTCCCACCCACCTTGGTGGTATATACCTCGGCTGCGCCCCATGACGACAGATCTTCCTTTCCGCTGGAAGATTCAGGTTGCCTTCCTCGTGCTCATGCATTTCATAGACCCTGGCTTTCAAAACTTCGGTTTTACCTAAATTAAAAATCGTTTGAGTTAGCAATCGTATATTTGCGTCTTCGATTATGGAAGAAAAATCTTCCCCCAGATTTCACCGGTGTCCTTGTGGCCAGAAGATGTCGCGTACAGATCCCCACCTCACATGCGTCTACTGCCTAGGTGTCAGCCATGACACCTCATCCTGCAGCTTTTGCTTGGCCTTCCATCCCAACATTCTGGACGACCGCCTGGCACGGTTGTAATTGGGGAGACTGGAGAAAAGAAACCCTCCGATGAAGTCCAAGGAGGCCAGATGGGCGGTTTCCGCGGCTGCGGGCTCCGCTCAGCAACTGGAACACATGCAGGCATTCGAAGACGTGTCGCATGCTGCCGACTCTCTGGGCTTCTTTGTTCTGCTCAACCTAAGCTCTACCTTCTCGGGCTCCTTCCGGGGGTTGTTCCAGTCTCTCCCACCCGGGAAGAGGCACCTGCAGGCTCGCACTCCTCTTGATCTCGTAAGCGGAAGAAGGAACAAAGTAAGTCTTCGGCTCGGCGAAGACCCTTTTGGTACCGAGAGGTCCCAGGAGCATGTGATCTCGGTTGAGATCGCTTCTTCAGCCGCTGGCTTCTTGGACCTTCTGTCGGTCCAGTCAACCAAAGATGCTGTCGACTAGGTCGAAATTATCAACCTCATTGACCCGCTGTCGCCGACTCCTTAGAAAGGACTCCAGTCTTTGTCTTCCCCAATGAGGAGACCCAGCCTGCTGGTGTTCCCATCGAGGACCTGGTTCCGGATGTCACTGGTCCCGCCAGTGTGCCCCGAGCAACTGAGTCTGCCCACCCAGTCTCGGTCGAGGTCTAGAACCCCCTCATCCAGCAGGCCAAGGAAGAGCCATAAGCGCTCAAAAAAGAGGCGACGCCATCGGTCGTCCTCATATGAGGAGAGTCTGGCGGAAACTCTGTCAGTGCTACGAGGACCTCGTGGCAACAGCTGATCTTGTCTGGTCACATGCCTACCCTGGCCATTACTTGGTTTTTGCCTCCTAGGCCGAAGCTGATCCCTTCGGAGCAGAAATACTCTGTTCCTCCGCCAGTGGGGCCAGTGATACCACCTGTTAGGCCTAAACCGGTCTCTCCACCGATCGTGGTGGAACTGCCACCTAAGCAGCCTGTGGGAGGGGCTCCTTCCAAAGAAGACAGACCAGACACCGGGCTTCCCCGGCGTTTGTCGATCACGGTCACCCCAGACCGCTCCTGGCAAGTAGAGGGTGATTTAGGCAGCAGGCCACTGTATCTGGATTCGGACGTCACCGGGCTTCATTCTCATCCTGGGGATGATGAATTGCCTGTTGGCTTAGGGATGGAGGAAGGTCCATCCTCCTTCCAAGGGATCCTTCGCCTCATCTCTGAGTCTACAGGGATGCCCCTGGAGCCCATCCAGAAAAAGACTGAGTACCCTCTTATGGACATCCTTAAAAGAGGGGATACCCCGACTGAGGCCTTTCCTGTGGCTGAGACCATTGTTGGCCTGGCCCTTGAACTCTGGCAATGTCCTGCCTCTTGTCCAGCTCCGTCTGCCCGCATGGCCCGCAAGTACATGGTGCCCATGGGGTCCCTAGTGGGGTTCAGAGCACCCCTTCGACCGAGAGCCTCGTAACTGCCTCTGTGTTCAAACGTACTGGCAGTTCTGCCGATACAGACCGACCTCCCAATAAGGAGTCCAAGCTTTTGGACCATTCGGCTAGGAAGGTTTATGCAGCTTCCTCCTTGGGCCTTCATCAGGCAAGTTCGGCAGTCATCATGGCACACTTCTCTCATGCCCTTCTCAGGTCGCTAGATGAAGTTCTCCCACATCTCCCCGTGGACATGCAGACCACGGTCAAGCGGGTCCGAGACCAGGGCTGAGCTGTTGCCAAACAGCAGCTCCAGACGACCTTGGACACTGAGGACTCTTGTGCCCACTCGATGGCTGCCACAGTTTCCTCTCAATGCAGGGCTTGGCTGAGGCTCTCCTCCTTCTCGGCGGATACTCTGCAGAAATTGGCTGACATGCTCTTCCTCGGGACCAACTTGTTTGGCCCAGGAGTGGCCAGTCACCTTCAGCACTTAGAACAGTCCAGTGCCACTTTGGACGCCACTTCTGCCAGGGGTTCTTCGGGCAAGAACCAGCAGAAGAAGCCCTTTCAGCACTCTTCCCCTGCAGCTCTGCAGTCCTTCTAAGGGGGACAGCAGCATCAGCAGCAGGCTCAAGCTTGGCGCCCTCGACCCAAGCCTGGACCCCAACAGGCCCGTAAAGGAGGCTGAGGCTCAGGTCCTGGAGCCTTCTCTTCCAAGCCTGCTCAGTGACGGGGTGGGGGCTGCCACCCCTACTCCCGTCACGACAGCTCTGGGTCCTCCCGTGGAAGGCCGGCTCCGCCACTTTCTTTCCGCCTGGTCCACTGTCACTTCAGACAGGTGGGTTCTCGAAGTAGTCAGTCAGGGACTGCCTCTAGAGTTCAAGCAGTACCCTCCCAGCCAAGCCCGCTCTCAGGTCTCGCACCTTTTGGATGGTCACTCTGTCCCAGATATTTCTATTCTTGGAATGAAACAGGGATCTTATCTGTGTCAGTCTTTACCATTCATCACCTTCAGGTATAGGGCAGGAGGTCACGACCCCGCAGGAGCACTTTTTTTTTTTTGGATGAGAGGAGTTGACGCACCATTGGCACCTTCCTCAAGGCCAACTCACTGCATGGCACTTGTGGGTTGGCCGTTGGGTGTCGTCGACCCCGCCCTCCTGCCAGTTCTTCATCTCCCGCCATAGAGGTTGCACCTCGTGGGAAGCTTTGCGTAAGAGGCCTGCTGTCTGCTCTCAAGGCTGATCTACAATTTCGACGCCGACATAGTTGGAACCCATTTTATAGCCTGCCGGTTCCGCTGTTTGCTACCACTCGATGTCACTGGTAAGACTGTTCCTTTTTCTTTATTGTTAGCGATGTCGAGTCTTTGGTTGTGTTTTCCGTAGGTCATGTCTCAGTTGGGGGGGGCCAAAAACTTTGAGGATGGGATGGACCCCTATGCGTCGGTGCCCGATGTGGCCATAGTACTCAGTCACTGACCAGCGTGACCGTTGCCCGGCGTGTCTTGGCCTGCTACGACATGGATTAGTGATGCCTGCTTCTCCATGGACCGTTATCGACGCGTGGGATGGATGACCTCCATCCGACTTTTGGGGGCAGTAGCACTCGGGCCAAACCACTCTCTCTCGGCCTTTCCTAAGGGGTCCCCTCAAGGTTCTGTACGGACCGCAGAGGAGGGGGCTTCTGCTCTTAGTATCCTCACCGTTGAAGCCCCTTCCGAGGTGCAAGAGGCCCAGTCCATTCACTCTGGGGGACGGGCGGGAGGTGAAGGCTCCCCCGGTGTCATTTCCTTGAACTGGAAAGCCTGGGTTGGCGCTGTTCACGGTGCCGTGGACCCCAATGGTGCAGTCTCTGCTGTCGGCACTGTTCGTGGCACCAATGGTGTGGACGGCACCGTGGGAGGCTCTACGGCACCGTCCTTGACTGTTTCTCTTCGTGGCGCCGTGGGGGTTTCTGATCTCTTCCCCGAGAGCGCAGTCTGCGCCGATGGCACCGTGACAGGCTCCGGCCCAGATACTGCTGCCGTCCTCTGCGCCATGTCTTCGTGCACTGTTCACAGTGTGGTTGGGGGCTTCAGTGCCAGCTCTTGGTGCAGTCCCTTGAACTGGTGCCCCTTTCGGTCGGGATGGTAGCGGGCGTCCACGTACCATCTGGCACAGGACTTCAGTCTCCACCTCCTTGGAGGCAGAAACAGACTCTGAGTTAGATAGGCAGTCTGACTCTTTGGAGTTCGCTGCTCATGTGGACACCTTGGTAGTGTTCTTCGACAGACCGGAACCAGCCCCTCTCTGAGGAGCGGTCAGTTGCTCCCTGGTCAGGGGTGCTGACCAGCAGACAGTGGTGCAAGCCACCATTGCTCTGCAGCCTGGCCTCTGAGGGTTTTCTGATCCCTCAGTGGTGGTACCCCCTCAGGTGGTGTGTCTGGATTGCCCAACTTTGGGGCCGATCGGAGCACCCACAGGGAGGGGAGGGTGCTGCTCCCTGGATAGTCCCTTCAGGGACTGACCAGGGTTGCCAGCTGCCTAGGCTGGCTTTTTTGAGGAGAAGGGCTCTTTCGGAGTCTGAGGGGTAGGGTTTCAACACAGCGACCCTTTTCTGGGACCCACCTGGGTTCCGGAAGGAGTCGTAGTGCGGACCTCCCCCCCTTCCTTTTTGGTCTCCTCAAGAGGGCCCTGTTCTTTGGAGGTAGGGGACCGTTCTTTGGACTTTCATGGCCCGGTCACCTCACAGGGGGAATCTTCAGGGCACAGCCTAGGCAGTTCCAGTATGGTTGACCAGCTGTCAGCTGTTGAGTTTTCTGGAGCTTCCTCTTCTCTTGGGGCTCCAGGTGCGCGCTCTGGCCCAGGCAGAGGACAACCGATTCCTGTTGTCAGCTTTGCCACCTTCTCCTGCTCTCCCAGGCATTCTTGGTCCAAGCGGCCCTCTCTCCTGGGAGCAGTTCAGAGCTGTGGCTTCTCAATTTCCCTCTTCTGTTAGGGCCATGGACAGGCAGGTTTTCCAACCTTCCCCTGAGCAGCCAGCCTCTGAACCTTTGAGGTCCTCCGATTCTTCATCCTCCTCTTCAGGAGGAGAGGAACCATCTGTCCACATCTCCCCAGCTGCTGATTTTGTGGAGTATCAGTGTTTCCTCGTGAGGATGTTAGAGGACCTGCATATCACCCTAGCCACTTGGCACAATCCGGAGTGTCCGACGCATGCCTTTTTAGGTGATTTCAGTGCAGACACTCTTGTAGTGTCCCCCTGGCCTGCTCCCTTTCAGGAGGCGTTGTTGCACTTCTGGCAGAGACCCTTTTCCGGAGTCCCAGCCCTTAGGGATCTCCGCCAGAGGTATTGTGTCCCCCCGGAGTCTCCAGGTAGTCTGCCTCATCCTAGCTCAGAATTTCCACACAGCAGTGCTCCAGAATGAATGCAAGAAAGCCAAATAATTCAACTGAATTGTTGATTTACTCTCACCATGGTGTGAATAAATCAACAATTCAGTTGAATTGTTTGGCTTTCTTGCATTCATTCGGGAGCGCTGCTGTGTGGAAATTTTATATGTTGGGCTGGCTGCCCATTGCAGTGAACCAACTCACTGTTGAGCGCAGGTTTTTTTTTCTGTGTACATTTTTATCATCCTAGCTCAGGACTGACACAACTGGATACTCCCAATGGGCTTCGCGCCCTTCACCGTGACTGGCCCCCAGATGCGGACTCCATGGATTTTGACTTCTGGGGTAGGAGGACTTACTACTCGGCATGGTTGCTTCTTTCGATAGCTGCACATCAGGCCCACTACGCTATCTATGACAGGTTCCTGTGGTCCAGGATAGGTCAACTCCTAGCCTCAGTGCCTAATACGGAGGTAACCAGACAAGCCATTGCACTCTCTGCACGTGGCCTGGAGCTAGCAAGGCACCAAGTGAGGGCATCTTATGACGCCGAGGTAGCTTCCAGGGTCATAGGGACAGAGATCTGCACTAGGCAGACGGCATGGCTGCATCTCTCCTGGTTGTCACCCATGGCCCAGCATAGGGTGATTACTTCCGCTTACCAGAGAACCCACCTTTTCTCTCTGGCCTCTCCAGACCCCATGAAGGTTCTCTCTCTCTTGGTGTGCCACTCTCTGAGAACTGAGGGACTTAGTCCTTTAGGGTTTAGGGCGGCCTGGCACTCACCCAAAGGTGATGAATGGTGAAGATTGACACAGATATGAAAATTACGTACCTACCATAATTCTGATCTTTCTATGCATCTTCACCATTCATCACAGTCCCACCCTCCATCCCCCTGGGGCCGGTCTCTAGGTCCCCCTTCCTCTCTGTGCCCTCTGTTCCCCCCCCCTTCTGTTGGTCAGGAGTGGGGTGACCTTGGGCACATGGGATGTTTTTTTTCTAGAGGAGAGTGGTGAGGATAGGGGGCACTCCTTCCTCAGTGCCTCAGCTCCGCCCCTGTGGGGTGGGGGTTGGTGATTGCCCTCTCTTCTGTTCTCTCTCCCCGTCAGCTTTTCCCTTTATTTTTTTTGTCCTTTGGACACAACCCTCAGATTAATGTAAGAAATTAGTTTTCTTATAGCAAAACTTGATTTTGAGGGGGGGGTTATTGCCCTGTATCCTGTCTTTTCTTCCAGAATAGCCGATTCTGCTTATGTTGGAGTTTTTGCCAGTGATTCTGTGCCTTGAATTCTGGTAGTTTAGCCTTCTGGCTACTCCTTTGCAGTCTCTATACAATCTGGAGACAGGTCAGGGTTCCAGGGTATGTTTCTCTTCTCCCCCCCCCACCCCCACATCCTTGCTTCTAAAATTCTTTTACCCCGTCTCCTCTTTCTACTTCCAGAGACTGGAGCCCCGCCCAATCCCCTTAGTTTTCCAGCTTTATCCTGTCCTCTGTCATCTATATTGTTTCCTTCATCTGTCCCTTGGACTCCCTTGTCCCTCCCTCCCAACCTTTTCTTACTCTATGGCAACTCAGAACTGGCGGGAGAGAGGGGTGAACGACATCTAACACTCAAAACGTGAGCGCCACACAGTGCATAGGCCTCGAGGACGGTGCTGCTGGTGCATTGACTCTGCCCATCCAGAAAAAAGAGCTCCCGCGTTGTGACCTCCGGCCACTATACCCAAAGGTGATGAATAGTGAAGATACACGGAAAGATCACAATTACAGTAGGTACGTAATTTTCATTTTTGTTCACTGGATCTGCAGGACACATGCTTTCACGTCCCAATCTGTCCGTCCCATCAGCAGTTCCTTTGCTTCAGGGTCGAGGGGATCCTATATGAGTTCTGAGCCATGCCATTCGGCCTGTCATCAGCCCCACGGGTCTTCACCAAATGCATTGCAGTGGTGGCAGCCCGTGTACGGCAACGGGGATCAGAATTTACCCCTACCTCAATGACAGGCTTCTAGCAGGTCACTCACTACAGGAGGTGGAGAGATCCAGTGATCTGGCCCTCCAGACCTGCTCCCAACTCGGCCTCCTAATAAACGAGGCCAAATCGGAACTCATGCCTTCTCAAGTGATGGGCTTCATCGGAGCAGAGCTCGACTCCCAGCAGACAAAGCAGAGGTTCTCTCCTCCTTTGCCCAGTCATTTCTGGTTGGGCAGTTGTGCCCTTCCAGGCACTTAATGTGTCTTCTGGGTTACATGGCGGCGTGCACCTTGGTGGTCCATTGGGCCCGGTGGCATATGCGTCCCCTCCAGTGGGAGCTGGCCACCTAGTGGACTCAGTGCCATGGTCAATTCGACCAGCTGATTACTGTAACCAGAAGATGTGGGATGCTCTCCAGTGGTGGACTGCCCCAGACCGGTTGCAGGAAGGGATCCAGTTTGTCCGCCCCGAGCCGATGGTCATTCTCACGACCGATGCCTCTCTCATGGGCTAGGGAGCCCACATGGGGGACAAAAGGGCCTACGGGCTCTGGACCTCTGAGGAGTCCCGATGCCACATCAACCTGTTGGAGCTGAGAGCAGTCAGACTGGCACTGTCAGCTCTCGCTTCTTGGCTCCGGGGTCAAGTCCAGACGGACAATACCACAACAAACAGGGTGGCATGCACTCCCATCTGCTGTGCAAGGAGGCGTTCTGCATCTGGATCCTCATGGGCGGATCTTCTAGCCATCCATGTGGCAGGAGCCTCGAACCATCTGGCGGATGCTCTTAGCCATCTAGGCCAGTCATCCCACGAGTGGGCTCTTCATCCAGAGGTAAACCTGTTTGCCTCCAGGGAAAACACCAAGCTGAGGCTGTTTCATGCCCCCGCAGGGCTTGCTGCAAGAGGACACCTCGGAGGCCGTGGACCGCAGGGCCTCCTTATGCCTTCCTTCCATTTCCTTGATCCACAAGGTGTTACTCAAGGTGAGGAGGGACAAGGCGAAGGTGATTCTGGTAGCCCCAGACTGGCCACACCAGTTCTGGTATCCAGATCTCCTCAGCCTCTGCTGCAGGCCCTCGGCACGACTTTGTACATGCCTGGACCTGATATCACTCAATCGGGAAGGTAATCCATCCGGACCTTCAATCCCTGCACCTCTCAGCCTGGTACCTGAGCGGCTAGAGTTCCAGGCTTTGGGTCTTTCCGAAGATGTCTACACTGTGGTGGAGGCATCTAGAAAGGAATCGGCCAGGAAATGTTATGCCTTCAAATGGAAGTGTTTTTTTTTTTCCCATCTGGTATCAGGACAACGACCTGGACCCTCTCTCCTGCCCCGTGGTTAACATTCTCAACTACCTTTGGTCTCTCTCCAGAGGGGGTCTATGATCATCGACTCTTAGGGTGCACCTGGCAGCCATCTCTGTTTGCCGAGTATGGGCCAGTCCGCCAACATTGGTGCAGGAGACAGTGGTCGGGTGCTTTTTCAAAGGCCTGGATCACATATCCCCTCCAGTGTGTGAACCTTCACCTCCTTGAGATATACTGCTGGTACTGGCAAAGCTCATGGGTAAGCCATTCGAACCCATGCACAAGTGTGAGTTGTCACACTTGTCATGGATGACTGCCTTCCTGGTGGCTATTACATCAGCCAGAAGGACAGGGGAGCTCCAGGCGCTTTCGGGGGACTCCCCTTATCTGGTGTTCCACAATGACAAAGTTGTCCTGCGCCCCCACCCGAAATTCCTTCCGAAGGTGGTGTCAGAGTTTCACCTTAACCAGGTGTTAACTCTGCCAGTTTACTACCCAACCTACACCTTGGAGGCAGAGTACAGGCACCATACCTTGGACCTGCGACGTGGTCTCTCCTACTATCAGGAGAGGACGGCAGAAATTCGGGGAGAGGTTCGCCAGCTGTTTGTCACCTACACTGAAGACGCTTCTGGCAGACCTGTAGCAAAGCGGACCATTGCTAGATGGATTACATCATGCGTAGGTCTGTGTTATGAGTTGGCGGGAAAGGAGCCTCCCAGAGGGATAAGAGCTCATTCTACCCACCATACTGCTGCATCAGTGGCTGCTTCCAGGGACATCCCTATCCACAGAAACATAGACTTTGACAGCAGATAAGGACCGCTTGGCCCACCTAGTCTGCCCATTTCCCTACCTGGAGGATAAGCCGCAGATCCTAGTTAACCAACAGCCTATTTCTTCCTACCCACCACAAGAATTGCCTTATGTCTGTCCCATGTATTCTTGAATTCTCCCACAGTTTTAGACCCCACAACCTCCTCAGGAAGGCTGTTCCATGCATCTACTACCCTCTCTGTGAAAAAATACTTCCTCACATTGCCCTAGACACCCCTCCCCATCTTTAAATTGTGTCCCTTGTTCTTACATGTCTCTTTTCTGAAAGATGCTACCCTCTTGGACTTTGTTGATTCACTGAGGTACTTAAACATTTCTATCATGTCCCCCCTCTCCCTCCTTTCCTCAAGGGTATACATATTAAGCTCTTTTAGTCTCTCCTCATATGGCTTCTCTTGCAGGCCCTGCACCATTCTAGTTGCCCTCCTCTGGACTGCCTCTATCCTGTCTATGTCCTTGCGGAGATGGGGTCTCCAGAACTGGATGCAGTACTCCAGATGGGGTCTCACCAACTGTCTGTACAGAGGGATAACAACTTCCTGTTTTCTGCTGGTGATGCCTCTCCCTATGCATCCCAGTATACCCCCAGCTCTCCCTACTGCCTTCTCACATTGCTTGCTAACCTTAAGGTCATCTGATATGATTACCCCCAGGTCTCTTTCCTTTTTTGTTTTTGTTACTACCTCTCCCCATTGTGTAATCTTCCCTGGTTTTTGTTTCCCAGGTGCATTATTTTGCACTTCTTTGCATTGAATCCTAGCTGCCATACTTCTGACCATTCCTCCAACCTTGCCAAGTCCCTTCTCATCCTTTCCGCCTCCTTGTATATCAACCCTGTTGCAGATCTTTGTATCATCTGCAAGGGGCATACTTTTCCTTCCAGTCCCTCTTCAATGTCACTTATAAAGACATTAAAAAGGACTGGACCCAGTACTGAACTCCCGGTACCCCACTAGTAATCCCTCTTTCTTCAGAGTGGACTCCATTTACAATTACCTTCTGTGTCCTGTTGTCCAGCCAGTGTTTTACCAGGCTACCACCCTGGGACCCACTCCCAGGCTGGTTAATTTGACTATTAATCTTTTGTGTGGGACTGTGTCAAATGCCTTGGTAAAGTCTAGGTAGGCCATGTCCACGGCCCCTCCCTGGTCTACTACTTTTTCACCCAGTAAAAGAAATCAATTGGATTCATCTGACATGACCTTCCCGCTGTGAACCCATGCTGCCTTGGGTCCTGTGCCCCACTGGCCTCTAGGGACTCAACAGTTCTTTCCTTCAGAAGTGATTCCATCACTTTCCCTACCACAGAGGTCAAACTGACAGGTCTGTAGTTTCCTGCCTCTGTCTTGGTCCCACTTTTGTGAAGGGGAATCACATCCGCCTTCCTCCAGTCTTGAGTACCACACCATTCTCCCATGATTTGTTAAAAAGGGTAGTCAGTGGTTTCACTAGTTCTCCCATTAATTCTTTTAGAATTCTGGGGTGAATTCCATCAGGCCCCATTGCTTTGTCCACCTTCAGTTTTAGGAATTCTTTCAGAACCCTTTCTTCTGTGAAAGGACTGGGATCGACCCCCCCTATCCAGAGTGCTTCTGTTAATTGGATTAGGCACCTCCCCCTCCTCTTTTGTGAATACTGAGCAGAAATATTCGTTCAGTATCCCTGCTTTTTCATTATCCCCCTCTGCCCGTCCACCGTTCATTCTATTCAGCCTCACTATCCCTCCCTTTGTCTTTCTACGCTCCCTGATGTACTTATAAAAGGTTTTATCCCCTTTCTTAACCAAGTTGGCTATCCTTTCCTCAGTTTGGGCCTTTGCTATTCTGACTTCCCTTCCTGCTTCCTTCTGCCTTAACTGGTACAGCTGTCTGTCCTGCTCCTTCTGTGTTTCCTTACACTTCCTGAATGCTATCTTTTTCTCCCTGACTTTCCCTGCCACCTCTTTTGAGAACCATAGTGGCTTTTTCTTTCATTTTGATTTGTTTATTTGCTTCACACAAAGGCTTGTTTCCTCTGTGATGGCAGTTTTGATGATTCCCCATTGTTGCTCCATCCCCCTTCTAGCCTGTTTGCTAGTGCTTTTCTGAGGCGCACTCTCATCTTGCCAAAGTCAGTCCTCCTGAAGTCCAGTACCCTCACTTTTGTATGGCTTGACTCTGTAGCTGAGTTTAACGTGAACCACACTGTTTGATGGTCACTTGTTCCCAGATGGCAACCCACTTCTAGATCTGAGATCCTCTCACTGTCCCCATTTGAGAGTATAAGGTCTAAGATTGCTCCCTCATGAGTGGGTTCTGAAACTAGCTCTCTGAGGCATGCCACCTGTAGGGCATCAAGAATGGCCCTGCTCTTGGATGTGACTGCAGCAAGTGTGCTCCAGTTAACATCTGGCATATTCAGGTCTCCCATCAACAGTATCTCCCCTTTCTCTGCCATCCTAAGAATGCCTTCTATCATATCCTTGTCCATTCCCTCCCCCTGACCTGGGGGTCTGTATAAAACCCCTGTGTGGATTGTGGTGCCACTTCCAGTCTCCAAGGTGACCCACAGTGCCTCCTCTCCTCCCAGTTTACTCTTTTGTTCAGTTGCTTTTATCCCTTCCTTTACATAGAGAGCTACTCCTCCCCCTCTTCTCCCCTCCCTTTCTCTCCTGTAGGTTACGTACCCTGGTATGTTAACATCCCAGTCATGGTTCTCTGTGTACCATGTTTCTGTGACTGCTACGATATCCAGGCATCCTTCTTCCATCAAGGCCACCAGTTCAGGGAACTTGTTGCCCAGGCTATGGGCATTGGTACTCATTATCCTCCATTTCCTGATGGCCTTACTCCTTTTTGCCCCATCCCTGTCCTTCTTGCCTTTGTCATTTTCTCCATTTACCCTGCCCTTCTCCCTATCGACATCTCTATGTTGGTGTTTACTGCACTTACTACCGTGACTTTTTTGGGGGCTAGGATTTCCCTGCTCCTTTCCAGTGCCTCCCCCCTTGGCTAGTTTAAATACTTGCCAATGAAGCATTTAAACCTATCACCTAGGATCCTGGTTCCCCTCCTGGACAGATGCAGCCCATCATGCCAGTATAGGCTAGCATCACTCCAGGTGGACCCCCAGTCCCCAATGATGCCAAATCCCTGAGCTCTCACCAGTTTTCAACCACTGATTGAATCCCATGGTGTGGCGCACCCCTAGCCTCTCGTCTCACGCCATAAAAGGCAGCACCTCCGAGAAGGTTACCGTGCGTGCTACTTGTCTAAGGCCCTCCCAATTCCACAAACTCTTCCTGCACTGCTGCAGTCCCTTTCTTAGCCAGGTCATTTGTCCCTAGGTGGACAATGACATCCAGCTCCTCCCTGTGCAGCTGCTCTGGCAATCCTGAGGTTACGCTCCTGTCCCTCAAGCCATGGTGCCAGGCAGGCTGCTACCTCCTCTCCCTTCCTCCCCAGTTCTACCTTCCTTACAGTGGAGTCCCGCATCAGGAGTTGCTTCCTTCCCCTGTGGGGTCCCATGCCACCCTCCTGTGGGTTTCCTTTGTGGAGGTTCCCAGCATCCTCCTTGGTCTCCACTGTGGGTGCCTCCATAGAGGAATCACACTTTGCCAGAATGGCATAGGAATTGTGGAGAGGTACAGCTGGAGGGATGCACCTCTGTTCCACCACCCTCACCCTCCCTGAGCTCACTGTGGTCCAACCGCTCCTCTTTCTTGGCAACCTCTGAGGCAGCGGTAGTGGCCCTGGTGGTCCCTGGATGGAAGAGGAGGTCCCTCAAATCCTGGCCAACTCAGCCTGGAGATGAGCAACCTCCCCCCTCAACCCAGAGAGGTGCCTGCAGATGGGACAACACTGCATCCTCCAGAATGTCTCCCGGAAGACTGCTGCTCCTCAGCCACTGCACTGCACCACTCCCATCAAGTCTTATTTCTGGCCCCTTTCACTATTGCTTGGAATCCTTACTCTTTTCTCTGTTTTTTTTTTCCCCTTCTCTCTCTACTTACTTACTGCCTCTGTGCCCTTCAAGCTCCTGATTGTCCTGTTCTGAGACAAGAAGATCTAGGAAATTTGTCGGGCTACTACCTGAAGTCGGCAAACACCTTCATCACCCACTACCACATCGACCTTGAGTCATGCTAGGATGCTAGTTTTGGGGCTTCAGTTCTCCAATCTCTGTTCCCTAAGTAGGGGGTGTATGCCTTGCCTCCCTCCTCCCGGAGAACTGCTAGGAGTCTGCCAATAAGTGTGGATGAAGAACGTATTCACGATCCTAGAACAACAGGTTACTCACTTGTAACAGTAGATCTTACTTCGAGAGGACTCTTGCAGTAGGTAAATACATATAGGACTGAAGCCGACAGGCGCCAGGGCCCCACGGAAAAATTTCTAGCTAGCAGTCTCTGGTGGGGGACTGCCACCATGTCAGGTGACTGACGTAATGCGATGTCACTATAAAGGGATGGTCCCCCATGCCCGCCTTCCAGTTCTTTGCCGCCATTAGCTTGCGAAAGCACCTCGCGGTTAAGTTACACTGCTTCATCAGTCGCTCGTCGGTAGTTTTACCGCCGTTTTTTCTTCAGGTTTTGTGCAGTGTATGTCGTCCCCTACTCTCTCTGAGCACAAAACTAAGTGCAACTTATGCGGCGCCCAACTCCCGCACAAGAACGGACACTCCCAGTGCCTCTTCTGTCTGGACCCGGATCACCCCGTGGAGAAGTGCTAGCACTGCCTGAAATTCAACGCCGCCACCCGCAGACGGTGGCAGCAGTCCTGGAGGCCTTGAGAAAATGACCTCCATGGAAGGAGCTGAAGAAAGCTTTGTCAGGCCTCAACTTTGCCCGAGGGTCACCGTAAAAAGGACATGAAGGACCGGGACTCCTCTTCCTCGGCCACAGCGACTTGACTGGGTTCCCGTACTCAAGGTAACATCCCCCCCCCGGGGGACCACTCTGCAATAGCCATCTTGGAGCTTCCAGAGCGTCGACCCTCCCGTCTGGCTTGCGCCCTTCAGGAGCCTCCGGGTCAAAGAGGCATCCACTCCCAGCAAGGCCGCCGGCGTGCGGCCTTCTGGTGCGAGTGGCTACGGTAAGCTGGACATCAGCTCCTCTGACGCCCACCCAGAGAAGGCCGCTAAGTCGCTCGACCTTTCGGGGTAGTGCACGGTCTCTAAGCCACCCGACAAGGCCCTTCCTCCTTCACGGCCTTCCTCGGGTGCTGGTTCCGCTAAGTCATACGGCTCCTCCGGCGACCGTCCCCTCAGACTCTCGCATGGTGTTAGAGTCGACGCCGGACCCTGACGTTCAGTCCGCCATCCCTGGCTCCCTGCAGCATTCGCTGCTGCCCTCTGAGGCCCCAGCGTCTCCTCAGCTAGACCCCGGGGATTTTAATCCTTCCCCGGGTGATACGGCGGATGCAGGCATGCTCCCGTCAGGTCTCCCTCCTGCTGGGCCGGGCAACCTGACGTCAGACCCTCAGACGCCAGCACAGACGCCGTTCTTGCCGACGCCAGGCAACATCCGTCTCCCGGATGCCGTCGCTACGCCAGACCAGATGCCCGCCAGGCCTCCTATTCCCGGCCCGCCTGCGAGGCCGTTTCCAGGGCCTTCCACCTCATCGGCGCCCCTGGCGCCAGGGTATTCGCTGTCTTAACCAACGCCATCTTACCCGGGTCCGCAGTACCTGGCACCGCATTATCCAATGCCGGGCTTCCCGCCATCAGGGTACGGATACTCACCATATGGATATCCTCAGCAGGAAGCAGGAAAGGGATCTTGGGGTTATCATCTCTGATGACTTCAAGGTAGGGAAACAGTGTGACAAGGCAGCAGGTAAAGCAAATAGGATGCTGGGATGTATAGGCAGGGGCATCACCAGCAGGAAAAGGGAGGTCATAATTCCGCTATACAAGACACTAGTGAGGCCCCACCTGGAGTACAGTGTACAGTTCTGGAGACCATACCTACGTAAGGACATAGACAGGGTAGAGAAGGTTCAGAAGAGGGCAACAAAGATGGTGCATGGATTGCATCACAAGTCCTATGAAGACAGGTTGAAGGAACTGAACATGTACTCCCTGGAGGAGAGGAGGGAGAGAGGGGGATATGATAGAGACATACAAGTATCTTACAGGGAGGAACAGGGTGCAGGAATACACTATTTTTAAGCGAAAAAGATGTTCCAGGACTAGAGGGCATGGGATGAAGTTGGAGGGAGGACGATTCAGAGGAAACGTGAGGAAGAATTTCTTCACAGAACGGGTGGTGGACAAGTGGAACACCCTGCCAGAGGAAGTGGCGGGGGCTGAAACAATCATGGGATTTAAGAATGCATGGGATAGACATAAAGGAATTTTGGAGGTCGGGGTAAGAGGGGCAACAGACTTCTAGGAAGACATAAACTGAACTTACAAGCTCAAATGGGCAGACTGGGTGGGCCATAGGCCCTTATCTGCCGACACTGTCTATGTATCTATGTATCTCAGTATCCGTATCCCCCTCCTCCACTCCCCCCCCCCCCAGCCGCCGGTGGACCTGAGGGAGACTGACTTCCTGGTTTGCTGAGGCCAAGGCTCAGCTCACCAAAGAAGTAGAGAGCTGCCTTTCGACACCGGAACCTGTTCCAGACCCCCGTTGTCGAGGGCGAGAGACCCCCTCCCCCCTCCTTTTGCCAGAGGTAACCCCTCTGGTTCCAAGACGGGTGGCACGTTACCCCGGGAGCTTCCCAAGGGGTCCGTTCCTCCCCCAAGCGGGGAGGGGTCTTCGTCTCCTCCAGCTTCCTCGGATGACTTCGATGGACGTTCCAACTTCAGTGACGAGCCACGAACTCCAGACAAGCCCCGGCCTAGGACTCCTCTGAAGTCCCCTCCAGAGGATCTTTCCTTCACGGAGTTGCTTCGAAAGATCCAGTCGTTGCATCAGTGGAAATCTTTGTAGCCAGATCCACAGCAGAAGAAGCTGGCTGCACATCTGGATCTGCCCGAGATCTCTCCTACTTTGGTTCCACCCTGGATCGAGCCTCATGTGCACCTTGTTTCCACCATCTGGAAACAACTGTCAGCCATAGCCCCCCTTCCGAGGAAAGTGGACAGGCTGTATCAGGCTCCAGAGGGTGTTGATTTTCTTACTTCACACCCCAAAGCTGACTCGGTCATGATCAGCGCCACCCACAGCCGTACAGCCAACCCAAAGCATTTGAGCTCGTCTCCACCCGATAAGGAATCTCGTCTTATGGACCAGTATGGGAAGAAGATTTCGCTTCTTCCACTCTGGGTATTAGGGACATGAACTATGTCGCTCACATGGGGGATTACCAGAAAGCCATCCTTAGCGAGGCGGAAGCTAAATTGGACTCCCTTCCTGAGTCGCAGAACAAGCAGGAAGCGGCAGACCTGGTCCGTTCTGCTCGTTCGGCCAGTAGGCACATGCTACGCACTACTTACGATGCAGTGGGCGCTGCTGGACAGAGCTCGGCATTTGCCATAAGTTTGCGGCGTCATGCCTGGCTCAGAGTGTCAGGTTTGGTCCCGGAAGTGCAGTCTGCTATCCAGGACGCGCCCTTCAGGGATTTGGTGCTGTTCGGTGGTGATATCAAGGATATCACCGGCCTGCAGGAGAAGGGCACTGCTCTCAAGGAAGTTGACTCCATGTACAGAGCCCCTCGGCGCCTTTCCTTTCGTAGACGTGCACAGCCCAAGGTGAAACCCCAAGGAAAGCGGGCCAACAAACGGGCCCCTCTGGCTGCAAAGCCCCCCCTGCCCAAATGGGCAGCGGGAGCTCCAGCCACGGTGCTGCCTCTCACCTCCTGACTCCTTTCCTCTCCCACAGCCTCTGGGCTTCCCAGAGGAACCGGTAGGAGGGAGGTTCTTCCTACATCTGCCAGGTTGATCACTTCTGACATTTGGGTGCTCCAGCCGATAGCGGAAGGACACTCAATAGAGTTTCTTCAGAAACCTCCCAGAAAACCCCCTCCAAGGTCGTCTTACTCCCCGGAACACCTTCTTCTGGTTCAGGAAGAAATCTCCTCCCTTCTTCTGAAGGCGGCGATAGAATCTGTCCATCCCCATCTCCAGGGGATGGGTTACTATTCTCATTTCTTCCTGGTTCCGAAGAAATCAGGCAATGTGAGGCCAATCCCAGACCTCAGCTTCCTGAACTTGTTCGTGGAATACAAGAGGTTCAGAATGCTCTCTCTGCAGGGCCTTCTGCCCCTCCTTCGGCCGGGACGGTGGCTATGCGCTTTGGACATGCAGGATGCCAACCTGCATATCCCTATCCTCCCATCCCACCACAAATACCTTCGGTTTTCTTTTCAGGGGGACCACTACCAGTTCAAGGCCCTGCCATTTGGTCTCTCCTTGGCTCCCTGTGTATTTCCCAAATGCCTTTCTGTGGTAGCGGCCCACCTGCGTACCCAGGGGGTTCAGGTTTCCCTGTACCTGGACGACTGGCTCCTGGTGGCCCTGTCCAGGGAGGACCTCCTGCGCGCCTTTTCCCTTACCCTGCAGGTTTTCACCAGCTTGAGTATTACCATCAACCAGGCCAAGTCCCATTTGATCCCATCACAGAAACTCCAGTTTATCAGGGCGATTCTGGATACGACCTCCGGTATGGCCTTCCTGCCTTTGGATAGGGTGGCCACCCTTCAGGCTCAGGCCAGTCTTTCATCCAGCCGCAGGCCGGTCACTGCCAGGTCAGTCCTTCGCCTCCTTGGGCTCATGGCGGCTGCCATTCTGACGGTGCCTCACACTCGGCCCCACATGAGAATCTCTCAGTGGACGCTTCAGTCTCAGTGGGATCAGTTGGTGGATGACCTAAATCAGGAGATCCCAGTCTCTTCTCCAATGGTTCGGGACTTGCAGTGGTGGATGGTTCAGGAGAACCTTTGCCGGGGAGTTCACTTCTTTCTCCCCCTTCCCAAACTCTGACAACAGACGCCACGGGCGAGGGTTGGGGAGCCCACTTGGGATCTCAGAGGACCCAGGGTTCTTGGTCTAGACTCAAGTAGACTCTCCACATAAACGTGCTCGAGCTAAGGGCCATGCTGTGTGCTCTACAAGCTCTTCATCTGTATCTGCTTCCTGGTCATCTGACTGTACAGACCGACAACATGTGCATAGTGTGGTACATCAACAAACAGGGAGGAACTCGTTCTTACCCTCTCTGCAGGGAAGCGATGCGGGTTTGGGATTGGGCAGTCCTTCACAACCTTCAGCTCACGGCGGTTCATGTTCCAGGGATCGAGAACACACCCAAGCTCATGAATGGGAACTGGATCGGAGGTAGTAGACGATGTCTTCCTACACTGGGGAACCCCTCAGGTAGACCTGTTTGCCTCTCCTCTCAACGAAAAACTTCCCATCTTCTCACTCGCTCCAGGGTGCGGAGTTTTTTGGAGAGATGCTCTGTCTCTAGACTGGAAGGGCAGATTCGTCTATGCCTTCCCCCCCCCTGATCCCGGTGATTCCGAGGGTCTTACACAAACTCAGTTCAGAAGGAGCTCGCATGATCCTCATCGCTCCGTTCTGGCCCAGGCAAGTTTGGTTCTCTATTCTGCAACAGTATTCAGAGGAATCTCCACTTCCTCTTCCTCTTCCTCTGTCGCAGCTCTTGTTGACCCAGGATCAGGGGGACCCTGGTCCATCCAGGACTCAAATCCCTTCAGCTGCATGCGTGGCTCCTGCAGACAAAGTTCAAACCCGGTTCAAGGTTTAGCCACAGGTGGCTGAGATTCTGGTGGAGGTCAGAAAGCCTTCCACTCGTTCTACCTACGCCATGAAATAGAATAGGTTCTCTATTTTGGCCTCTTCCAGAGATTTCGAGCCATTCTCCTGACCTGTCAGGAGGCTCCTGGATTACATGCGTCACCTCTTCGACTTGGGTCTCAGTCAGTACTGAAGGTTCCCATGGCGGCTTTTTCCACTTACCATGTTCCTTTTGGGGACAGATCTTTTGTGCAGCTGGAAGTTGCTAAGACCTTCCTAAGAGGGGTTCTTCACTTGACCCCCTATTCGAGCACCTGCCCCTCCTTGGGACTTGAATTTTATTCTCGAGAAGCTTACCCTGCCTCCTTTTGAGCCGGCAGCATCAGCAGACCGAAAGTTCCTTTCCTGAAAGACTCTCTTCCTGGTGGCCATTACTTCCGCTGTACGAATTTCCGAGCGTCAGGCCTTAATGTGCAAAATCCCGTACTTGATTTTCCACAAGGAACATGTGGCTTTGCGTACCAACCCTAAGTTGCTCCCTTGGGTAGTAGCGGAATCTACGCTGAATCAATCCATGGAACTGCCTGCATTTTTTATGCAACATTCCAGTCAAGGGGAGCACCTCTTAGATACTTTGGATGTTCACCAGATTCTGAGATACTACACCAACAGGACAAAGGATCTCAGAAAGACTGATCAACTGTTTGTCTTTTTTGCTCGCAAAAGAGAGGGCAATGCTGTTTCCAAGCAATGCCTTTCGAAATGGTTGGCTCATTGTATCACTTTCTGTTATGGCAAGTATCACAAGACCTTACCAGGTCAAGTCAGAGGTCACTCCACTAGGGGTGTAGCTGCCTCTGCTGCTTGTTTCAAGAATGTGTTGGCAGCTGACATCTGTGCAGCTACAACTTTAACTTCTGTCCATACCTTAATGAAACATTGCAGTTTGGACATTGCCTCTCACCGCAGAGCTGGGTTCGGGTTGACTGTTCTGCAAGGTCTTCTTTCCTAAGACCTTCACAGCTAGAGGATATGTGAATGAGTAGTTTCCTCCTCTCTTGAGCTTCTCTTTGTTCCAGACTGCTTGGGACTCAGTCCTATATGTAATTACCTACTGCAAGAGCCCTCTCGAAGTAAGATAGTACAGTTACATAAGAACTTACCGTAACAGTAGATCTTCAAGAAAGGCTCTTGCAGTAGGTAATACCTTTCCGCCCTCCATCCCCCTTAGCTTTTTCAGCTCCTTTTCCAGGATGGGAAATATCCACGCTTCTCTGTCTTGCCTTTTGGCCTTTGGTAGGGAAAGAACTGGAAGGCGGCGTGAGGACCGCCTATACTGACATCAGGCGGTCCCCTGCCGAGATTGCTAGCTATAAATTTTTTCCAGGTCCTGGTGCTGGCTTCAGTCCTATATAATTACCTGCTGCAGGAGCTCTCTCAAGATCAACTGATCTTACTTTGAGAAACAGCTCTTGCAGCAGGTTACACCATTAGGACTGAAGCCGGCAGGCACCAGGACCCCACGGAAAAATTCTAGCTAGCAGTATCCAGCTGGGGACTGCCCCCATCGGCCCATCCCCGTCAAGCACCACATAAAAGGGGGAGGTGCCCCAGCATCCCCAGTTCTTTTCCCGCCATCGACTCGCTAGCATCGGCCTCACGGACGCCTGCACTGTAGATACGACGCGTGAAATCTTTTTCTTCAAAAATCATCAATCCATGTCTGCTTCTCCTACCCCTTCTCTCGAAGGCCATCCCTCCAAGTGTGCCTGTGGCAAACAGATCCCTTTTGCTCACCATCTTTCGGCCTGTGTCAGGTGCTTGGGCTCAGAGCACAACACCCAGGCCTTCTCCATTTGCCAGCAATTTAATAGCAGGACCTGGATCCGCCGCCAAAAGGCCCTGCAGGGATTCCTCCTCGAGGAGAAATTGAAAAAGATGGAGAAACGACCTTCTTCCAAAGGGGAATCTTCACATAAGTCTGGGAAGCATCGGGACTCTGATAGGGCGAGATCCCCCAGCATGGCCTCTGAGTCCAGGGCCAGCTCCAGCTCTACCTGGTCTGACCGTTCTCCTTTCCGGGCTCACTCCCAACCTCCCCCGGTGAAGATAAGGTCTTCAGGGGGCTCTTCTGCCTCCCTGCACCCATTCAAGACCTCCAGGGTGCCGGACGCCGCCAAGCCCAATTCCTCGGATAAACACAATAAGTCTTCCTCTGAATTGGGGAGTACATTGGACCGACACATGTGACACTCCCGGCGTCAGATCTGTCTCCCAACCTCCGAGACTCCTGAACGGAAGACTGCTGAACTGACGCCCCTCAAGCGGGATTACGGACTCCACATATGCCTTCGACCCAGCGCCCACGAAACGGACTACCCCGATGACAGTGATACCGATGCCGGTGAACACCGGACGTCAGGGGTCTTCAGACGAAAAGGCTACCATGCCACCGGACAACCAGACAGGCGACACAGATGATGCCGGCCGACACTGGCGACAGGCCCACACTGATGCCTGGCCCATCGGGCATGAATATCCAAGAGGTGAAGGAACTGTTCACCTTTTGGTGGGAGACCATAAGAAAAGATGTGGTGTCCCCCAAGCCTCAGCCACCTTCGTTACCCCTGCCTCCTCGGGGCTCTGAAGGTGCTAGACCCCCGACCCCCAAGGAACCAACTCCTGGGGTACAATCAAGAGACAGAAAATGCCCATCACGCTCTCCCTCAGGGTCCCCGAGCCCAAAGCAACCCAGGGAGGTGACTCCAGACTGGATACGTCCAACACCTCCAGGTCTCCTTCTCCCTTCTGTCCCCCATCGCCAGACCCACAGGACCTTCCAAGGTCGCCTCCGGATGATCCCTCCTTTTCAGAAATTATGAGGCACATCCAGGAAAATATGGGATGGGAGACGGAAGGCTTAGACCCTGAGAGACAATGCTTTGCCCTTTACCTCAGGCAGAAAGACCCGAAGCCTGTGGTGGTCGCACCTTTGGTGGACACGTTTATAGACGTCAGCAAGGCAGCTTGGAAGTGTCCACATTCCACTCCGGCTGTTCCAAAGAAGGCTGACCACCTCTACAGAGCTCCCATGGAGGACTTGTATTTGACGCAACAACCCCTGGCCATCACTGCATCTCGTGATAGGTCTCAGCGGCCTCAGCATTTGAGTACCCAGCCTCTGGACCAGGAATCTAAACAATTAGATTCTATGGGAAGACACATGTATGCGGCTGCTACATGCTTAGTTAAGTCTCTGAACTATCTGACTCACATGGTGCAGTTTCAAAACGCCCTTTGGGCACAGGGCCAAGACCTTCTAAAAGACTTTCTGGATGACGAAAAGGAGGAGCTGCTGAACCTTCTCCAAACTGGGTTGGACGTGGGGACCCAGGTTCTCCGGGCCACTTACGACTCAGCGGACTCGGCAGCCAGGGGAGCAGCCACAGGCGTTTGTCTCCGGAGACACTCACAGTTGAGAGTCTCTGGTTTTACCCCAGACGTCCAGAAGAACATTCTAGACGTCCCTTACAATGGAGCGGTCCTGTTTGGTGAGTCAGAGAAGGTCATCACCAAACTGCAGGATGCTGGGAAGGCTGTCAGGACTGTACAGGCCATGTACAGACCGAAATCTGGTTCCTTTTGTAGAAACCATAATCAGTTTTGCAGCTGCCAACAACGGCAACAGCCACGTTCCGGCCAGCAACCCAGGGGCAACTTCGGTCACAAAAATCAACCGAGGTTCCCCTCGGGCCAGGGCCCAAAGCAGCCCAGCCCGAGGGGTCCAACACCACCACAGCATGACTCCTTCCCGGCCCCCGCCCCTCCTCTGGATCAAAGTGCCAAGAAGGTCGGGGGTTGCATCTCTCATCACTTCTCGAGATGGCAGAGGATAACCTCCGACCGGTGGGTGTTGCAGTTGGTCGAACAAGGTCACTCTATAATATATAGAGTTCCTCGATCACCCACCATCCAGACCTCCCTTGCTCTCCCGCTACTCGGGTCACCATGTCCTGCTTATTCAGCAGAAGATCTTGGCCCTCCTAGACAAGGAGGCCATAGAGCACGTTCCACTGAACCGGAGAGGAAAAGGTTACTATTCTCACGTCTTCCTGGTTCCAAAGAAAACAGGGGACTTGCGCCCGATCTTGGATCTCAGTGACCTCAACACGTTCGTGTTGTACAAGCATTTCTGCATGGTGACCCTACCGGGCCTTATTCCCATGCTCAAAGAGGGTGCTTGGCTAGTGTCACTGGACATGCAAGATGCCTACATACATCTCCCGATCGCTCGAGTGCACCCGACATTTCTGCGCTTTGAGTTCCTGGGACACCACTACCAGTTCCAAGCCCTCCCTTTCGGTCTGTCTTCAGCACCTCGAGTGTTCACGAACTGCATGGCAGTCATGACAGCAGCTCTCAGGAGAAGAGGCCACTATGTGTTTCTGTATCTAGACGACTGGTTCCTCATGGCACCCTCACGGGAGGCCCTGATGTTCGCAATACAAGATACCTGTTCTCTCTTCCTATTGCTGGGCATCACTATCAACCAGGAGAAGTCGCACCTTGTCCCATCTCAGACCTTGCAGTTCATAGGAGCAGTTCTGGACACCACTCGGGGGAAGGGCATTCCTTCCTCAGGACAGGGCGGAATGCATCAGATCCCTCATAGGGGACATAAAGGAAAAGACGGTACCGGCCCGGTATATCCTTTGCCTGCTTGGACACATGGCAGCTGCCATTGCAACGGTTCCCCTAGCTCAACTCCATATGTGGGTCACCCAGTGGATGTTGAGGGCACAATGGGACCAGAAGCAGGATCATCTGCAGCATCCAGTGCGGATCATGAACGCCGTCCCCCGAGACTGGAATTGGTGGCTTGTCCCAGACCACCTCTCGACAGGAGTCCCCTTCGTTGCACCGCCTCCTTCAGCGACTCTCTTTACGGATGCCTCGGGGTCTGGATGGGGAGCTCACCTCAATGGGGTCAGGACTCAAGGCTCCTGGTCGTCTCTGGAGTCCCAGCTTCACACAAATATTTTAGAGATGAGAGCCATCCTTTATGCACTACAGGCATTCCAGACAAAGATTCCACCAGGTACTGTTCTGGTGCAATCAGACAATACCGCGGTGATGTACCATCTCAACAAACAAGGAGGCACTCATTCCTGCCCCCTTTGCAGCGAGGCTCAAAGAGTTTGGGAGTGGGTATTGCAGCACGGCACAGATATCATTGCAGTGCATGTTCCCAGAGTGGACAACACTATCGCGGACAGTCTAAGCCGATCACAGGCCAAAGTCTACGAATGGGAACTGCTTCAGGAAGTCGCAAAGGACCTGTTCCTCAGATGGGGGACACCAGAATTAGACCTCTTTGCGTCACCATACAACGCAAAACTGCCCAATTTCTGCTCGCTAGATCCAGGGCCTGGTGTTTTCTGGTGAGACGCGTTGTCTCTCTCTTGGACGGGCAGGTTCCTCTATGCTTTCCTTTGATTCAGAGGGTTCTACTGAAGCTCTGACGAGAGCGGGCATGCCTTATTCTAGTAGCGCCCTTTTAGCCCAGGCAAATTTGGTTCCCTCTCTTACATCAGCTGGCCCAGGAACCTCTGGTGCCTCTGCCATTCAGCTGTCATCTTTGGTCCCAGAAGGCAGGCTCCTTGGTCCATCCGGATCTTCGGTCTCTGAACCTGCATGCCTGGCTCCTAAGGACATAGAAGTCCTGAGATACGGGGTCTCTCAGGAAGTTGCAGACATTCTGGTAGCAGCCAGAAAACCCTCCACTTATGCCATGAAGTGGCGCAGATTCTGTATTTGGGCTCAAGCTCGTGGATTGACCCCATTGGATTGTTCTGAGAGGTCTGTTTTGGACTACCTCCTATCCCTCTATGAGGCAGGTCTTGCCTACTCCTCCATCAAAGTGCACCTATATGCCATTTCGGCCTACCATTCTCCAATAGGTCACCGGTCTCTAGCTCAGCTAGAGGCTTCTCGCGCCTTTTTGCACTGCATCCTGCACTTGAGACCTCCCATCAAAGACCCGGTTCCACCTTGGGATCTTCCTTTCGCTCTAGAGCAGCTTACGCTGCCGTCTTTTTGAACCAGCCGCGGATTGCAAGCTGTGTCTCCTTGCTTGGAAGATGCTTCTTTTAGTTGCCGTTACTTTTGCCAGAAGAATTGCTGAGCTTCATGCACTTATGTGCAAGGATCCTTATTTGTTTTTTCACAAGAACAGGGTGTCCTTAAGAACGAATCCTAAGATCTTACATTGAGAAACAGCTCTTGCAGCAGGTTACACCATTAGGACTGAAGCCGGCAGGCGCCAGGACCCCATGGAAATTTTCTAGCTAGCAGTATCCAGTGGGGACCGCCCCTGACATATATAAAAGGGGGCGGTCCCCCAGAATCCCCAGTTCTTTTCCCGTCGTCGACTCACCAGCATCGGCCTCACGGTCCCACTCTAGCAAACGACGACTAGAATTTTCAAGGTTTTACCTACTCAATGTCAGCATCTCCAACTCCTTCCTCAGAAGGACATCCCTCAAAGTGCGCCTGCTGCAAACGGATCCCTTTCAAGGATCCACACTCATCCTGCCTGCGGTGCTTAGGCCCCGGATCACGACACCAAGACCTGCTCCTTTTGCCAGGGGTTCAACAGTCGCACCCAGATCTGCTGCCAGAAGGCACTTCAGGGGTTCCTCTTGGAAGAAAAGCTAAAAAGCATGGATAAAGACCCTGCCTCCAGAGGTGTGTCTACCTCTAAGCCCCATAAGCACCGGGACAAGCATCGGGAGAAGGCCAGGTCCAGATCCCCTCACCGGGCCTCGGACTCACGCACCAGCTCAGGCTCCACGCGCTCAGACCGGTCTCCCTCCAGGGCCCGCTCTCAGCCCCCTCCAGTGAAGGTTAAGTCTTCAGGCAGCACTTCGGCTTCTCTGCATCCCATCAAGACTTCCAGGCCTTCGGCTTCCTCAACACCCTCTCAGGCCTCCTCGAAGTCTTCAGACCGTCACCAGTCCAAGTCCTCTTCTAAACAGGCCTGACGTTGCCTGATGACCAGGCAGGCGACAACGAGGACGTTGGGCTTCCACAGGAGCCTTCGTTGAACCCAGCAACGCCCTCGGACCCGACACTCGATACCGGCACCAGGTCCGTCGTCCAGTATGACTATTCAGGAGGTCAAAGATCTCTTTACATTTTGGTGGGACACAATAAAGAAGGATGTGATCCCAGTCAAACCTCCTCCTCCTACTCCTTTACCTCCTACTCCCCCTCCTCCACTGCAGGGGCCAGCAGGAAGACCACCGACCCCCAAGGAACCTACTCCACCTCCTAGGGGAAGATCCAAAGAACGAAGAAGGCCCCCTTCAAGATCTCCCTCAGGGTCTCCCAGTCCTAAGCGACCCAGACATCGACGGTCCACTTCGCAGGGAGATGATTCCAGACCTGACACCTCAGATACCTCCAGGTCTTCTTCTCCGATCAGCATCCCATCACCTGACCCATGAGACCTGCCCAGGTCGCCTCCGGATGATCTCTCTTTTTCCGAAATCATGAGGCACATCCAGGAGAATATGGGATGGGATTCAGAAGATCTCGACCCCGAGAGATGGCGTCTAGCCCGTTATCTTCGTCAGAAAGACCCAAGCTTGTGGTGGTACCACCCTTGTGAGACACTTTGCAGACGTCACTAGGCCATGGAAGCGCCCACACTCCACCCCTGCGCTGCCAAAGAAAGCTGACCGCCTGTACAGGGCCCCTGTAGAGGGCCAGTACTTGGCACAACAACCCCTGGCTGATTCCCTGGTCCTTACGGCCTCCCATGATAGGTCTCAATAACTACAGCATCTGAGTACACAGCCACCGGACCAGGAATCCAAGCAATTGGATGCCCTGGCGAGGCGCATGTATGCGGCTGCTACATGCTCCATCGGGTCACTGAACTGTCTGACTCATATGGTTCAGTTTCAGAATGCCCTGTTGGAACAGGGTCAGAACCTGGTTGACAAACCGGATGGTGAGCAGAAGGCGGAGCTCTTGAACCTCCTCTGCACGGGGTGAGACATGGGGACTCAAGAGTAAAGAGCCGCATATGATTCTGTGGACTCATCTGCCAGGGGCGCAGCTTCAGACATCTGTCTCCGGAGACACTCCTTGCTCCGTGTCTCCGGATTTACACCAGACATACAGAAGAGTATCCTGGATGTCCCTTATAATGGAGAAGTCCTGTTTGGTGAACCCTCTGAAAAGGTCATCACCAAGCTTCAGGACGCTGGGAAGGCAGTAGGTACTGTACAGGCCATGTACAGACCCAAATAAAGGAACCAGAACCATTTTTGCGGCTGACAACAAAGGCAGCAGCCACATTCCGGCCAGCAGCAAAGGGGCACCTTCCACCGTAAGGCCCAACCTAAGTCTTCCCCAGGCCGAGGTCAGCGGTATACCAAACCGGCCCAGCCTGCGGGGTGTAATGCTGTCACAGCATGACTCCTTCCCGGCCCCCGCCCCTCCTCTGGATCAACGGGCAGAAAAGGTCGGGGGTCGCATTGCTCACCACTTTTCAGGGTGGCAGTCGATTACCGCTGACCGGCGGGTCCTTCAACTGGTCAAGAGAGGTCACTTTATAGAATTCCTCGACTACCCACCGTCAAGACCTCCCCTGCTTTCCCGTTATTCGGGTCAGCACGCACTGCTCATGCAGCAGGAGGTGCTCGCGCTTCTGGAAAAGGAAGCTATAGAGCATGTACCGAGGAACCAGAGAGGTGCAGGTTACGATTCCCACTTCTTTCTAGTTCCCAAAAAGACAGGGGACCTCCATCCAATACTGGATCTCAGCGATCTCAATGCTTCGGTCCTTTACAAACACTTCTGCATGATAACCCTTCCCGGTTTGATACCTATGCTCAAGCAGGGCGCCTTCCTAGTGTCCTTGGACATGCAGGATGCCTACCTGCATATACCCATAGCTCGAGTGCACCGGACGTTCTTGCGCTTCGAATTTCTAGGTTGCCATTATCAGTTCCGAGCCCTCCTTTTCGGATTATCATCGGCACCTCGGCTGTTTATGAAGTGCATGGCAGTCATAGCCGCGGCTCTAAGGAGACAAGGCCACTACGTGTTCCCCTACCTGGACGACTGGCTCCTCGTGGCACCCTCTCGGGAGGCTCTGATGTCTGCAATTCACGATACTCAGTCCCTGTTCGGGTCGCTGGGCATCATCATCAATCAGGAGAAGTCGCACCTGGTTCCGTCACAGAATCTGAAGTTCATAGGCGCAGTTCTGGACACCGTCCAGGGGAGAGCTTTTCTCCCCCAGGACCGAGCGGAACACATCAGATCACTCATCAGGGACATCTTGGCAAAGAAGATGGTCCCAGTCAGGCCGGTCCTTTGCCTGCTCAGACACATGGCTGCGGCCATTTTAACAGCCCCGCTAGCCCGTCTCGACATGCTTGTGACCCAGTGGATGTTACGGGTTCAGTGGGATCAGAAGCAAGACCATTTGTAGCTTCCAATTTGGATCATGAATGCTGTAATCCAGGATTGGCAGTGGTGGCTAGATTCAAAGAACCTGTTGGGAATCCCTTTCATTGCACCGTCTCCGATTGTGACACACTCCACGGATGCCTCAGGGTTCAGTTGGGGAGCTCATCTCCACATAAATATCTTGGAAATTAGAGCAGTCCTTTACGCCCTGCTGGCTTTCCAGTTGGAGATCCCACTGGGTACTCCACTGTTACAAACAGACAGACAGTGATGTATTACCTCAACAAACAAGGAAGCACCCATTCCTACCCACTTTGCAGGGAGGCCATGAGGGTGTGGGATTGGGTTCTACAACACGGCACAAACATAATTGCTGTTCATGTCCCAAGAGTGGACAACATCCTCGCAGACAGCCTGAGCCACTCTCAGGCCAGAGTCTACGAGTGGGAACTACTCCAGGAGGTAGTAGAGGATCTGTTTCACAGATCGGGCACACCAGAGTTGGACCTTTTTCGCGTCCCCATCCAACGCAAAACTGCCCAATTTTTGCTCGCTAGAATCCAGATCCTGGTGTTTTCTGGCGAGACACATTGTCCCTCTCCTGGATGGGCAGAATCCTCTACGCATTTCCTCCCTTCCCGTTGATCCAGAGGGTCTTTTTGAAACTCCGCAGAGTGCAGGCAATGCTGATATTTATCGCGCCTTTTTGGCCCAGACAGATTTGGTTCCCTCTGCTGCACCAGCTGTCCCGGGAACCTCTGGTGCCTCTGCCAATCAGCTCTCACTTATTGTCCCAGGAGGCTCCTAGAGACATAGCTATCATGTGGTTCGGGGTCTTGCTAAAGGTAGCAGATGTTCTAGCAGCTGCTAGAAAACTGGCCACTCATGCCACATACGTCATGAAATGGCGCAGATTTTGCCTCTGGGCTCAAGCACGAGGACTTCCCCCGATGGATTGTCCGGAAAGGTCTGTCCAGGACTATCTCCTGTCTCTCTTCCAGGCAGGCTTGGCCTACTCCTTTATTAAAGTACACCTTTGTGCCATCTCAGCCTATCATACACCTATAGGCCGACGTCCCATAACTCAGTTGAACACAGCACGAGCCTTTCTGAGAGGTGTTCTCCACCTTAGATCTCTGATTAAGGATCCTATTCCTCCATGGGATTTACCCTTCGTCCTGGAGCAGCTCACGCTGCCACCTATTGAACCAGCCGCGGATTGCAAGCTACGTCTCCTAACATGAAAGACGTTATTTTTAGTTGCCGTTACTTCGACCAGAAGGATTTCTGAACTTCATGCACTAATGTGCAAAGAACCTTATTTGGTTTTTCACCAGGACAGGGTGTCCGTAAGGACAAATCCAAAGTTTCTACCAAAGGTGGTCTCAGCTCTCACCCTCAATCAGGACATCAACTTACCAGTGTATTTTCCTAAATACTCTAATAGAGAAGAGGCCCTGTTGCACACTCTAGATGTGCATAGGTGTCTAAGATACTATTTGACCAGAACCAGGCACCACTGTAAATCTGATCAGTTTTTCGTCTCCTTTGCACATAGGATGATTGGAGCTCCGGTTTCTAAACAATCGCTGTCCAGGTGGCTCATCCATTGTATTACATTCTGTTACCAGAAACGTAACAAACCTTTACTGGGCGCGGTTAAGGGTCATTCCAGAAGGGGGGTGGCTACCTCCTTTGAGGCCATGAAGAACGTGTCCATTTCAGCCATCTGTGCAGCAGCTACTTGGTGCACCGTGCACACCTTTATCAGGCATTATAGACTGGACATTGCATCACGGCGAAGAGCTGGTTTTGGTCTAGCAGTCCTTCAGGGACTCCTATCCTAGGCTTTTGTCCAACTCGCGATCTCTACCTAGCCTCCTCCCACCTGTGAGGGATTTCCAGTATTGCTTGGGAATCAGTCCTAATGGTGTAACCTGCTGCAAGAGCTGTTTCTCGAAGTAAGATAGTACAGTTACGTAAGAACGTAACAGTGGATCTTTGAGAACAGCTCTTGCAGCAGGTAGTTCCCTCCCACCTTCCCCTCTGGAGGTTGTCTTCTGCCCTAGTTTCTAGGCTAATTGCGTCTTTTGACACCTATTACGAACCTTCCTTTGGAAGCGGATCCTCCGTCTCCCCTTCAGATGCCACCTTGGGCCGGGAGTCTCCAGCGGGAGAACTGGGGGTGATGGGGGATCGCCTCCTTTTATGTGATGCCTGATGTCGGGGGCCCGCTGGATACTGCTAGCTAGAATTTTTCCATGGGGTCCTGGCGCCTGCAGGCTTCTGTCCTAATGGTGTAAGCTGCTGCAAAAGCTGTTCTCGAAGATCTACTGTTACGGTAAGTTCTTACTTTACGGTAGCTTCTTACGTAACTGTACTTTATAGGAGTGGTATCTGTTCATCCACACGGACTCACGACCTCCCCGACTGCGGACGCACAACACCAGGCTTCCAGCAGGCTAAGATCTGGCATCATGGGGCGGAGCCAAGGTATATACCTCCCGGGTGGGTGGGAGGAGCCAGCTTGAAGACTTCTGGTGGATCCTTAAAGGTGACATGCCAATAAGTGTGGATGAATAACGTATACCACTGCTAGAGCTACTGTTACAGGTGAGTAACCTGTTTTTTCTGTGTAACAGGGTTGAACATTGATCTCCCGGGGGGGGGTGTACATTTATTTTCTCACTTATGTTCCTCCAAAGTAATTATTCAGTAAGGTTTCTAGGGACGTGGATGTGATGCACATAGCCACACTTTGGCAATCTTCCTTTCCCTTTAAGTTCAGCCTGAATGTCTTCAGACTAAGCTCCTCGCAACCAAGTGGGTGGTATACATATCGGGGTGTGCCCCATGACATTGAATTGTCCTTCTAGGAGCGTGGACATGTTGTTTATCCACACTGTTTGGCATGTCCCTTTCCCCTTTAAATCTTGCCGGAAGTCTTCAAGCTGGCTCCTCCCACCCACCCGGGTGGTATAAACCTCTGCTCCGCCCCATGACGCCAGATCTTCCTTTCCGCTGGAAGGTACAGGTTCCCTCGTGCTTCACAGCAATTCATAGGCCCTGGATTCAAAGCGTCGTTTTTTACCGCAACTTACCTTAAAACATGTTCGAGTTAACGATTCCGATAGTAGCGCATCGGACATGGAGGATAAATCTGCTCCCAGATTTTGCCGGTGCTCCTGCGGCCAGAAGATGTCGCGCCACCGATCCCCACCTAACATGCATCTACTGCCTAGGTGTCGGACATAACACCTCCACCTGCATTTTCTGCCTGGCCTTCCATCCCAACGTCCTGGACGACTGCTTGGTGCACCTAAAATTAGGGAGACCAGAGAAAATGAACCCGCCGGTGAAATCTAAGGAGGCAAGGTGGGCGGTTTCCGTGGCTGGGGGATCCACAGAGCAGTTGGAGAAAATGAAGGCTTTTGAGGAGGAAGCGGCTCAAGCTTCGGCCAGTTGGAGCTTTTTTGTTCCTCTGAACCTCGGTTCCACCTTTTCCGGCTCCTTCAAGGAGTTGTGCCAGTCTCTTCCCACCAGGGGTGAGGTGCCCTTGGGCTCGCACTCCTCCCACCCTTGGAAGAGGAGAAGGACCTGAAGGCTTCGTCCAAACAGAGATGTTCTTGGGACCGAGAAAGGTCCGAGTCCCAGGAACACGCGGTCTCGACCTTTGTCAAGATCGCATCTTCTGCCGCCGGCTTCATGGATCTTCCATCTGGCCAAGAGATCAAGGAAGTGGCCAACGAGGTTGAGCTTTCTCTTGACCTAATCGACCCTATTTCGCCGACTTCGGTCGACGATTCTTTGGAAAGGACTCCAGTCCTTGTCTTTCCCGATGAGGAGACCCAGCCCGCCAGGTGTCATCATTGGGGAAATGGTTCCGGACCCTTGGTTTTCACCGACCCCGGTGTCTCCCGATTGATCAAGTCGGCGATCTTGATCGAGGTCCAGAACCCCCTCGGTCGAATGACTGAAAAAGAGTCATAAGTACTCTAAAAAGAGGCATCGCCCTAGATCCTCATCCTCTTCGGACAAGGAGAGGCTTCGATGGAAACTCTGTCGACGCTATGAGGATCTTATGTGGCAACAGCTGATTTTGACCGGCAGAAGCCGACTCCGCTATCCACCCCGGCCATCACTTGGCTACCGCTTCCTGGGCTGATGCCGACCCCTTCGGAACCGAAGCCTTCGGTTCCCCCGCATGCGGGGCCAGTCCATTTCCCAACTCGGCCCATGTCGGGGTCTCCACCGATTCTGGTGGAACCATTGCCTAAGCAGCCTCAGGGAGGGTCTCTCTCAAAAGAGAACCATACAGACACCGGGCTTCCCCGACGTCTGTCCATCACGATTACCCTTGACTGCCCCTGGCGGATCGAAGGGGACATAGGCGGGAGACCATTGTACCACGACTCCTCAGACTCTGACATCACAGGACTGCACTCCCATCCTGGGGATGATGAGTCCTCCATGGCGGGTTTAGAGGAGGGTCCTTCCTCCTTTCAAGGCATTCTCCGCCTGATCTCCGAATCCACCAGAATACCCCTGGAGTCTATCCAGAAAAAGGAGGAGTACCCTCTTACAGACGTCCTAAAAAGGGGCAATACCTCAGTGGAGGCCTTTCCAGTGGCCAAAGCCATCACTGGCTCGGCCCTTGAGTTCTGGTAACGCCCAGCTTCCTGCCCAGCACTGTCTGCCTGCATGGCCCGCAAGTATGCGGTGCCCATGGGGTCCCTGCCGGGATTCACAGAACACCCTTCGGCCAAGATCCTGGTGACCGCTTCTGTGTTTAGATGTACTGGTAGCTCGGCCGACACAGACTGACCCCCGGACAAGGAGTCCAAAAATATGGACCACTCTGCCCGCAAGGTCTACGCGGCCTCTTCCTTAGGCCTTCGTCATGCCAGTTCGGCTGTCGTCATGGCACACTTCTCTCATGCCCTCCTCGGGTCATTAGATGAAGTTCTCCCTCATCTCCCGGTGGACATGCAGACCACGGTCAAGCAAGTCCGTGATCAGGGCCGTGCTGTTGCAAAACAGCAGCTCCAGACGACCCTAGGCATCGGGGATTCTTGTGCCCACTCCTTAGCAGCCGCAGTGGCCACTCGCCACAGGGCCTGGCTGAGGCTATCCTCCTTCCTGGCAGATATCCAGCACAAGTTAACTGATGTTTCTTTTCTTGGCACCGACCTGTTCAGTCCAGGAGTGGCCAGTCACCTTCAGCATATCGAGCAGTCCAATGCCACCTTGGATGCTACCTCTGCAAAAGGTTCTTCGGGCAAGAACCAGCAGAAAAGAAAGAAGCCATTTCGGCATTCTTCCCCTGCGGTCAGGCAGCCCTCCTATCAAGGAGGCCAGCAGCAGCAGGCTCAAGCTTGGTGCCCACGGCCCAAGCAGGGTCCTCAACAGCCCCGTAAAGGAGGCCGAGGGGTAGGTCCAGGAGCCGCCGCCTCCTCCTATAAGCCTGCTCAGTGATGGGTTGAGGGTTGCCACCCCTACACCTGTCACACCAGCTCTGGGTCCTCCTGTGGGGGGCTGGCTCTGCCAACTTTCATTCCGCCTGGTCCGATATCACTTCCGACAGGTGGATTCTCGAGGTGGTCAGTCAGGGACTGCCTCTAGAGTTCGGGCAGTACCCTCCCAGCCGAGCCTGTGCCCCTCAGGAGGAAAGGATCTCAGCTTGCACTCAGTTGGCTCTTCAAGACGACATAGCTCAGCTCCTCCGCAAGGAGGCGGTAGCTCCAGTGCTGGATCCTCCTACAGACCCAGGCTTCGTGTCCAGGTACTTCCAGGTGCCCAAGCGGATGGGGGGTTGGCGCCCCATCCTAGATCTCCAAGACATGAATCAATATCTCGGGTTCCGCACCTTCCGGATGGTAACTCTGAACCAGTTCATACCATCCCTGGAACGAAACATGTGGTTCTGTTCACTAGATCTGCAGGACGTGTTCTTTCACGTCCCAATCCATCCATCCCATCAGTGGTTCCTCTGCTTCAGGGTCGAAGGGACCCTGTATGATTTCCGAGCCATGCCATTCAGCCTGTCATCGGCCCTTCGGGTCTTCACCAAGTGCATTGCAGTGGTGGCAGCCCATCTTCGGCGTCGAGGAGTATGAATCTACCCTTATCTTGATGACTGGCTCTTGACAGGATCCTCCCTTCAGGAGGTGGAGAGGTCCAGGGATCTGGCTCTCCAAACCTGCTCCCAACTCAGCCTCCTGTTCAACGAGGCCATGTTGGAGGAGAGGTCCAGGGATCTGACTCTCCAAACCTGCTCCCAACTCGGCCTTCTGATCAACAAGGCCAAGTGGGAACTTGTGCCTGCTCGTGTAATGGGCTTCATCAGGGCAGAGCTTGACTCTTGTCAAGCCAGAGCTCGGCTCCCAGCGGACAGGGCGGAGATTCTCTCCTCCTTTGCCCGATCATTTCTGGTTGGGCACTTGCGCCCTGCCGGGGACTTTCTGCGCCTTCTGGGTTGCATGGCAGCATGCACCTCAGTGGTCCTTTGGGCCAGGTGGCACATGTGCCCCCTCCAGTGGGAGCTGGCTGCCCAGTGGACTCAGCGCCATGGTCATTTCGACCAGCTGATCACTGTAACCCAGAAGATGTGGGATGCACTCCAATGGTGGACCGCCCCAGAACGGTTGCAGGAAGGGATCCCGTTTGTCCACCCTGAGCCAACGGTCGTCCTTATGACCGATGCCTCTCTCATGGGCTGGGGAGCCCACATGGGGGACAACAGGGCCCATGGGTTCTGGACCACCAAGGAGTCCCGATGCCACATCAACCTGTTGGAACTGAGAGCAGTCAGACTGGCACTGTCAGCTTTCGCTCCTCAGCTCCAGGGTCAGGTGGTTCAAGTACAGATGGACAATACCACGACCATATACTACCTCAACAAACAGGGCAGCACGTACTCCCGTCTGCTGTGCAAGGAGGCACTCTGCATCTGGACCCTCGTAAGTTGGCTGGAGGTGGATCTCCTAGCCATTCATGTGGCAGGAGTCTCGAATCAGCTGGCGGATGCTGTCAGCCGAATAGGCCAGACATCCCACGAGTGGTCTCTCCATCCAGAGGTAGCTTACATTCTGTTCTCCCGCTGGGGCAAACCATTGGTGGACCTGTTTGCCTCCAGGGAAAACAACAAGCTGAGGCTGTACCATGCCCACCCCCCCAGCAGGGCTTGTTGCAGGGGGATGCCTTCTCAAGGCCGTGGACCCCAGGCCTCCTCTATGCCTTCCCTTAATTTCCCTTGATCCACAAGGTGCTAATCAAGGTGAGGAGGGACAAGGCGAAGGTGATCCTGGTAGCCCCAGATTGGCCACGCCAGTTCTGGTATCCAGGTCTCCTTAGCCTCAGCTGCAGGCCCCCAGAGCGGCTTTGTACACGCCCAGACCTGATAACACTGAACCAGGGGAAGGTATTCCATCCAGCCTCACAGCCTGGTACCTGAGCGGCTAGAGTTCCAGGCTCTGGGTCTTTCCGAGGATGTCTACACCATGGTGGAGGCATCTCATAAGGAATCAACCAGGAAATGTTACGCCTTCAAATGGAAAAGGTTTTCCATTTGGTGTCAGGGTAAGAGTCTGGACCTCTTATCCTGCTCTGTGGCTAACATCCTTGACTACCTTTGGTCTCTCTCCAAAGGGGGTCTGTGGTCATCGACCCTTAGGATGCACCTGGCAGCCATTTCTGCTTACCGGGTGCAGGCCGGTTAGTCGACATTGGTGCAGGAGGCTGTGGTTGGGTGCTTCTTCAAAGGCCTGGATCACATATCCTCTCCGGTGTGTGAACCTCCACCTCTGTGGGATCTGTTGCTGGTTTTGGCAAAGCTCATGGGCAAGCCATTCAAACCTATGCACAAGTGTGTACTCTCACACTTGTCATGGAAGACGGCCTTCCTGGTGGCTATCATGTCAGCCAGAAGGACAGGAGCTCCAGGCGCTGTCGGTGGAGTCCCCTTATCTGGTCTTTCACAGGGACAAAGTTGTCCTGCGCCCCTACCCGAAATTCCTTCCGAAGGTGGTATCAGAGTTTCACCTTAACCAGGTGTTGACTCTGCCGGTATACTACCCTAACTACACCTCGGACGCTGAGTACAGGCTCCATACTTTGGACCCGAGACATGCCCTCTCCTATTATAAGGAGCGAACGGCAGAAATTCATGGAGAGGTTTGCCAGCTGTTTGTCACCTATGCTGAAGCCATTTCTGGCAGACCTGCAGCCAAACTGGCCATTGCAAGATGGATTACATCATGCACAGGTCTGTGCTATGAGTTGGCGGGCAAGGAGCCTCCCAGAGGGATAAGAGCTCATTCTACCTGCCATACTGCTGCATCGGTGGCTGCTTCCAGAGACATCCCTATCCTGGAAATCTGTCGGGCTGCTACCTGGAAGTCAGCAAACACCTTCATTACCCACTACCACATCGACCTTGAGTCACGCCTGGTTGCTGGTTTTTGGGGCCTCGGTTCTCCAATTTTTATTTCCCAAGTAGGGGGTGTGCGCCTTGCCTCCCTTCTCCCGGAGAACTGCTTGGAGTCTGCCAAACAGTGTGGATGAACAACATATCCACGCTCCTAGAAGAACAGGTTACTCACCTGTAACAGTAGTTCTAGGAGTGGTATATGTTGTTCATCCACACAAACCCACCCGACCTCCCCGGCTTTAGGCACACAACCTAGCTTCCAGCGGGCTTAGATCTGGCGTCATGGGGCGGAGTCGAGGTTTATACCACCCGAGTGGGTGGGAGGAGCCAGCTTGAAGACTTCTGGCAAGATTTAAAGGGGAGAAAGGGACATGCCAAACAGTGTGGATGAATAACATATACCACTCCTAGAACTACTGTTACAGGTGAGTAATCTGTTCTTTCTGCTGGTAGAGTTGGGTCTGCTCCTCTGCAGCTTCTGCATGTGGTGTAGGCCCAAATTCTGTTTTCATCCTCGGGTGATTTGTTTACAAGTTCTTCATTGCAAATTCATGTTCCTGTGCTCTTCTCATGGAGCGCAATGACCAGAAATTCGGTCTCGGGTTCAAGCAGTGCACAGCTTGCAACCAGAAAATGTTGCCCACACTCCCGCTTCATGCGTTTACTGCTTGGGGGCTCAACATGACAAGCTTGCGGCCTGTGCCAGTTCCTTCATCCCTCAAGGACAGATATGCCTGCCTTTTGTTAGGCTGCCCAGATGAAAAGGATCTGCCAGTCTGTTCCAAGTATGCCCACAGGGCAATTCTTACTTCGAGGGGGCTCTTGTAGCAGGCAGTAACCATAAGGACTGAGCCACCAGGCACTAGGACCACATGGAAAACTTCTGACTAGCAGTATTCAGCGGGGGACCACCCCCGATGTCTGCACACTGATATCTGACCTATGGTATAAAGGGGGCAGTCCCCCAGACCATCCCAAGTTCTTTTCTTGCCGTCGACCCACACAGTTAGACTGCCATAGATTCCTGCTTTCAGTAAACTATTTTCATCGCATTTCGACCGTGGTTTATTTTCATAATTTAACATGTTTTCTTCAAGTTCCTTTTTTTTTTCCAGTAACCTCTTCTGATGGTGAACAAAGTCTGCCTGCAGCAAGCAGATCCCCGCTAAAGACGACCTTCCTCGTGCCTGCTCTGCCTTGGCCCTAACCATGACACTAAGGCTTGCCAGCATTGCCAGGAGTTTAACCAGGCCACACGGAGATGCCACTTGGAGACCCTTCAGGCTTTCCTTCTACAGCAGAAGTTAGTGACGATGAAGGACCTCCAGGGCAAATGTTCTTTCTCTCCGGCCTCCAGGGCTTCAACTTCTTCCTCTCGTAAAGAGAAGTTGAGTGGGAAGCACAAGCACCAGGATGAGGATAGGGATCGGCCCTGGTCGGCTTCCACTCCAGGTCACCGAACAAGTTGGCAGCTGTTTCTGGAAACAGGAGGTTGGTCTCACTTCACCAGCAGCCTTCACTCCTTCCGGGGCTGCCAGTGTCTTAGCTGCCTGCCCTCATCAACATTTCAAGCGAAATCTCCTCCGGACGCATCCCCAGCCCCTAAAGCTCGGGCCCCTTTTTCCTGGTGGGTCTCAACCGACTGGCCCTCCTGTCCTCATCAACATTTCAAGAGAACGTGCTTCGGACTTCGGCCTCAGCCCTCCTCCCCACATCAGCATTTCAAGTGAAGGCTCCTCCAGGCTTTGGAGGTCAGCCCAAGCCCCTAAAGCTCTGGACTCTTTTCCCTGGTGGGTCTCAGCCCTCCGGTCTTGATGTTGCTTACGTCAGTCCTGCGTTCAGGGAATGACTCCTCTAAGTGACGCCCGGAGCATGCGCTAGCCTCTGCCTCATGGGCGCACTGTCTCCGCGAGCTTCTACACCTGTGCAGGCTGCTTTGCCTGACCGCCCCTTTGTCCTTTGACCACTTTGTCAGCCCCTTCTCCTTAGTCATTGCTTGCCACACTGGTGTCTACCACGGCAACACCTTCAGTCATCTGTTAAGCCTCAGCTGGCGATCGCCACTCCTTCAGGACAGCCGCCAGCTGAACCGACACTGGGTCCTTCGAGACCGACGCTGGCACATTCAGTCCCTCATGGTTGGTACTCTGAGGAACTGGACCTAGAACGCTGACGCCTGGCAACCTTCCTCTGTAAGGATGACACTGACTACCGTTGTACCTCCCTTTATTGACTCAGAGGATGTCAACAGGGCCACCTGGAATCACCCATCTTACACACTGGGCCTGCCTGAGAAGGCAGACTGGCTTTACCATGCCCCCAGGGACAAATCTTTTTATGGGGTACATCTTGTGACTGACTCTGTGGTCATGAACACTGGTCACGACCATACCAAGAGACCTAGACTCCTTAGCACTCACACTCCAGATAAGGAGTCTCGTCAGGTGAACTTCCTGGGCAAGAAGGTCTACAACTTAGCCACTTTGGCTGTTCGGTCATTGAACTTTTTAGCCCACATGGTCCAATACCAGAATGCACTGTGGGACAAAGCTCTGGAACTGGTGCAAGCCCTCCCAGAGGAGACTGCCAAGTCTCAGTTGACCCAGCTTATGAAGTCTGGATCTGATGTCGTAAATCATGTCCTAAGGGCATCCTGTGATACTGCTGATGTGATGACGGCCACGGGCATTTGTATTCACCGCCATTCCTGGCTCAGGGTTTCCGGCTTTGTCCCTGATGGTGCAGGTCAGAATCTTTTGACACTCCTTTTAGGGGGTCGGATTCGGTTCCCTTTGGTGAGGATGTCCAAAACATTATCTCCTACCTGCAGGATTCTGGTACTGCTGTTAGCCAAAACCCCAACAGTGTCAGCCCTTTTGGAGGAACCAGTGTCAGCAGTCCTAAGGACAGCAGCCCAGAGGATCCTTCAAATCTAAGGCCCCCTCCCAGGTGACAGGAGCCTCAGCCTCTATGACCTCCCCTGCTGCCCTGCCCATCCCAGGTTCTTCAGCATGACTCCTTGCCTGACCCTGGGGGAAGCTGTGGGGGGGTCTTCTCCCTTTACCTGGATGGATGGCGCAGAAGCACCTCGGATCAGTGAGTGATTCAGCTAATAGAAAGGGGACATAATCTCTAATTTCAAGATACCCCCAGACAACCCTCACTTGTACTCCCACTGTCCTCCAGATCACATTGCCTTCATCCAGGTGGAGATCCAGGCACTGCTGAGCAAAAAGGCCATATAACCAGTTCCCTTAAATCAAAGGGGAAAGTGTTTCTATTCCCATTTCTTCCTGGTCCCAAAGACTGGCAATCTGAGACCAATTCTGGAACTCGTCCACCTAAATCTATTTATAGAATACAAACATTTCAGGATGGTTACCCTTCAGGGTCTGCTGCCCCTTCTACATCAAGGTGATTGCCTCTGTTCCCTGGATGTGCAAGCTGTCTACCCCCACATCCAGGTTTTCCAGCCCTACAGGAGGTTCCTACGCTTTTGCTTTCAGGGGAACCACTACCAATTCTTCAGGGCCCTACCCTTTGGTTTTTCCTCAGCTCCTTGAGTCTTAACCAAGTACCTGGCAGTAGTGGCTACGGCCCTCAGGAGAACAGTCTTTGTCTTCCCCTACCTCGACGGTTGGCTCCTCACGGCCCCCTCCAAAGACCAGCTGCTCCGTACGATGGAGATCCCCTTCAATTTGTTTGACGCTGGGCACCACCCTGAACCTACCCAAGTCCTCCCTTTGCCCAAGTCAAAGACTGCAATTCATCGGAGCAATTTTAAACACTGCTCAGGACAATTTGTTGTGAATGCTGGGCATCACCCTGAACCTGGGTTTGACAAATCCAGTAGTCTGTTGTCCTGGGCTACAAGTTTTGTCGGGCGGACAAGCATTTTTTGCAGCAGCAGGTTGTCCCATAGACAACCAACTCAGTGCTGCCAAGGTAGTTTTTTTTTTTTTTTTTTACCTTGCAGTGCAGGTCCTGTCCCAACCACTAGGTGCCGCCTGGCACGCTGCATCAGCTCTGCTTCTTCACCATGGGCTGGCTGGCGGTCACATGGTGGTAACACATTGAGGCAGCATCCTGTGGGATCTGGAGGAGAGTTGCCGTTCACGTCTTGAACCTGTACAGGAGTGATCGTTGCAGCCAGCCGCATGGAATGAAGGACCCTCACCACCCATCGCAGCACCACTGTGAGCACATCTTCAACAGGATTGGCAGGTGAATCAGCCAGTAGGAACTAGGAGACTACCTGTCGGTCCTTTGCAATTGGCTGCAGCAGTGGTGAGAGGTGGGAAGTGGCTGGACAGATACTGGCACTTGTGAAGAGGCACCATTTCACTCTTCAGTTTGGCAGTGGACTCGTATTCCTTTCACTGTGGGGACTGATGTTTGGGCCAGGGTACTGTTAGGATGCCAAGAAAGTGGCAGCAAAGGGAAAAAACATTTGGGGGGGTTAAGAAAGCAGAAAAAGTTTCTCTAAGTGGAAAGGACTGAAGTCGGGGGGGGCAGCGTGGAGATTGGAAACAAACGCATCTGGAAAGGAGTGAAGTTGGGAAGAGTTGGAGATTGTGGGATTAGGAACAATGCTCAGCAAACTAAAAACATTCAGAATTGCATAAAAATAAAACCTTTAAAAGAGAAACCTGAAGTCCGTGTGGGTGGGTGAGATCATCATGGGAAACAAAGGCAAGTGTCCACGCCAGGACCAGTTGGTATAGAACAAATTCAGTACCAAAAAGGAAAAAAATTTGTATTTTAAATGACCAAAAAAAGAAACAAAGAAAAGGTTTTACAATACAAAGGGAAGAGAACTGAAGTCTGTGGGGAAGGAGGTGACATTGTGGGTTGCAAATACAATACACACCAGAGTCAAACAAATTGGTGTGTACTGTAGAAAAAAAAAAGGTGTTGCAGTTGGGGCTGGAGAACTATATAAACTTTGTCCCTTTAGTTCATTGAGCTGGTCTAGTCTTTCCAGTGCCACTAATAAAGCCAACAAGAAAGGAGTAAAGGACTGAGGTTGTCTGCACTTGTGTTTCACTCTTAACAGAACTGTACTGGGGGGACGGCTCAGGGGTAATGTGAGGAAATTCTTTTTCACGGAGAGAGTGGTGGACGCATGGAACCGCCTTCCTGGAGAGGTGTGGGGTCTATAACAGTGGGGAAATTCAAACATGCATGGGACAGACATAAGGCAATTATCAATCAATCAAATCTTTATTTATTCAGGCGAACATCATTGAGCAAGGCTCATTTACAAGATGGACCTGATAAGGTCAAGGTTCAAAAGTTGATACACAACAGATACATCATACACTTTATAAGACAGTTATACATACAGAGGAAAATAACGTTTATAATACAATGATGTACAGTGAATTCACATGATAAAACTTGGTTACAGGAAAGTTAAATTATAGTGGGGGGTTGCAGGAAGTAGGCTGTTGGTTAACTAGAATCTGCAGCTTATCCAATAGGTAGGGAAATGGGCAGACTGGGTAGGCCAAGTGGCCCTTATCTGCCGTCAAATTCTATGTTTCTGCCTAACTAAAGGTGGCTGCTGTGGCTGGTGACTTATTTTGATTGATTGATTCCACTGCAGCAACGCAATAAAATATATATCAGTAAAATATTTAATAATTAAAAAAGAGATGAGTAGAGCCGTTCAGAGCAACCAACTACCTAAAAGAAGGCTGAGACGGTGTAGTGACTGTTGACCACCAGTGCCACTGCCATGCCACTCCTGTTTGGGAATTTTTTTGCCTAAGGACCAGGGTAGTTGAGCTGCCACTTGACTCTGCACAACTGCCCTAAACCTGCTTAGCCTTATTAGTGGTTGTTGGGTACACATCGTGTACTTTGTTTCTACACAAGATTTTTAAAACTTGCATTATAATGTACTGAACTATCACTTGAAACTTGGACTACCATTTTGGCAAGGCCAGTTGTACTGGACTAGCATGCCATTTTGAAATTTGTTGATCTTTCTTCGAGAGGGCTCTTGCATTAGGTACTAGCATATAGGATTAAGCTTCCAGGTGCTAGGACCACACAGAAAACTTCTAGATACCAGTACCTGGCGAGGGACCTCCCCCGATGTCATGTGACCAACGTCATGTGGCACTATAAAGGAGCGGTCCCCATGCCCGCCCTCCAGTTCTTTCCCGCCGTCGACCTGCACACGTCTGACTTCGTTGCTATTGTCGAAGCCACCTTTGGATGAGTCTCACTGAAACTTAGCATTTAAATTACCATTTCTCGTTTTCTTGTTAAAGTATATTATTGATCGTGCAGGTCATCTCCACCTTTAGAATCGCATAAGAACAAGTGCGACTCCTGTGGAACGCTGCTCCTTCACAAGGACGGCCATTCCCTCTGTCTTCTTTGCCTGGGCCCAGGCCACAAGATCAAGGGGTGTGAGCATTGCCAGAAATTTAATCTGGCCACACGTGAACGCTGTCAGCAGTCCCTGGAAGCTCATCCTTTGAAACAAAAGATGGCTAATATGGAAAAGGAGCTGAAGAAACTCCGGCACTCTTAATTCCTCTCTGGAGGACCATCACAAGAAGAAAAAGGACAAGGACAGACATAGGGACCGGGAAGGGTCCACATCAAACCCGCCACCTCCGTCCAGAGTCACAGCCCTGAAGGTAACTTCCCCTCCAGGGGATCCATCTTAGGTGACCGTATTGGTGGCTAGCAAACAGCCATACGCGCCCCCACCCCGGCCTGGCCCAACGGGAGAATCCAGGGATCAGGAGGCACCCACCTCCTCTAAGGCCTCAGACTCAAAGAAGTAAGTCAAGTTCCGGCTCCTCCAAGTCTCTCATGGCTACGGCTGCTAAGTCGTCCGCTGGCTCCTCCAGCCGCATAGCCCCAGATCCTCCATCAGGCCTCGATAACAGGCCTGACTACTTCGCCGTCTTTACTGTCAATTGAGACGGTACCTCCAGATCTTACTTCAAATGGGAGCTCTTGCAGCAGGCTATAACCATTAGGACTAATGCCACAGGCCTTAGGACCCACAGGTACTTAGCTAGCAGTACCCAGCAGGGACTGCCCCAGACGTCTGCTCCACCTCAGTTTGTTTCCCGCCATGACCCGCTCACAGGAGAAGCTTGGCGCTTGCTTCCAGCAGTTCCAGCAAATTTCTTCAAAATGTTTTTTTTCCTCGCCTTTGCAGTTAGTCCATCTTATGTCTTCGCCATCATCAGTCACTTCTTCTGGGCCTAAGAAGACTAAGTGTGCCTGTGGCCACCAGATCCCATCAAAGGACAGCCATGCGAAGTGTGTCTTCTGCCTGGGACCAGACCACGACAGTGCAGCTTGCAAGATCTGCAGATGCTTCACCAGCAGGATGCGCATGTTCCTGGGACTCAGACCTCTCAGTCCCAGGAGTGTCTCCTTCTGGAAGAAGATGACTTGGGGTCCTTGTCCCTCTTCTGAGGGCAGGAGGAGTGTGAGCCCGAGGGTGCCTCACCCCTGGTGGTGAGAGACTGGCACAACTCCCTAAAGGAGCCCGAAAAGGTAGAGCCAAGGTTCAGAGGAACGAAAAAACTGCGACTGGCCGAAGCCTGAGCTGCCATCTCCTCAAAAGCAGCCATCTGCTCAAGCTGCTCGGCGGATCCCATGGCCCTGAATCAGTATCTCAGGTCTCACACCTTCCAGATGGTAACTCTGAACCAGATCATACCATCCCTGGAGCGGAACATGTGGTTCTGTTCACTGGATCTACAGGATGCATTCTTTCACATCCCAATCCGTCCATCCCATCTGCGGTTCCTCCGCTTCATGGTCGAGGGGACCCTGTATGAGTTCCAAGCCATGCCATTCGGTCTGTCATCGGCTCTGAGGGTCTTCACCAAGTGCATCGCAGTGGTAGCAGCCCATCTCCGGCATCGAGGAGTTCGACTTTACCCTTATCTCAACGACTGGCTCTTGGCAGGTTCCTCCCTCCAGGAGGTGGAGAGATCCAGGGATCTGGCTCTTCGAACCTGCTCCCAACTAGGCCTCCTTATCAACAAGGCCAAGTCTGAACTCGTGCCCTCTCAGGTGATGATGGGCTTCATCGAGGCAGAGCTCGACTCTCATCAAGCCAGAGCTTGGCTCCCAGCAGACAGGGCAGAGGTTCTTTCCTCCTTTGCCCGATCATTTCTGGTTGGGCACTTGCGCCCTGCCGGGGACTTCCTGTGCCTTCTGGGTTATATGGCAGCATGCACCTCAGTGGTCCGATGGGCCAAGTGGCACATGCGCCCCCTCCAGTGGGAGCTGGCCCCTCAGTGGACTCATCGCCACGGTCATTTCAACCAGCTGATCACTGTGACCAAGAAGATGTGGGATGCTCTCCAATGGTGGACCGTCCCAGACTGGTTGCAGGAAGGGATCCCGTTTGTCCTCCCTGAGCCGATGGTCGTTCTCATGACTGATGCCTCTCTCATGGACTGGGGAGCCCACATGGGGAACAACAGAGCCCACAGGTTCTGGACCCCTGAGGGGTCCTGATGCCACATCAACCTGTTGGAGCTGAGAGCAGTCAGACTGGCACTCAGCTTTCGCTGCTCAGCTCCGGGGGCAAGTGGTTCAAGTCCAGACGGACAATACCACGACCATGTACTACCTCAACAAACAGGGCGGCATGCACTCCCGTCTGCTGTGCAAGGAGGCACTCCACATCTGGACCCTCATAAGCCAGTTGGAGGCGGATCTCCTAGCCATCCATGTGGCAGGAGTCTCAAACCAACTGGCGGATGCTCTCAGTCACATAGGCCAAACGTCCCACGAGTGGTCTCTCCATCCATAGGTAGCTTACAGTCTGTTCTCCCGTTGGGGCAAACCGTTGGTGGACCTGTTTGCCTCCAGGAATAACACCAAGCTGAGACTGTACCACGCCCGCCCCCCTCAGCAGGGCTCACTGCAGGGGGATGTCTTCTCGAGGCCGTGGACCCCAGACCTCCTCTACGCCTTCCCTCCATTTCCCTTGAACCACAAGGTGTTACTCAAGGTGAGGAGGGACAAGGCGAAGGTGATTCTGGTAGCCCCTGATTGGTCCCCCCCAGTTCTGGTATCCAAATCTCCTCAGCCTCAGCTGCAGGGCCCCTAGAGTGGCTTTGTACGTGCCTGGATCTGATATCACTCAACCAGGTGAAGGTATACCATCCAGACCTTCAGTCCCTGCACCTCACAGCCTGGTACCTAAGCGGCTAGGGTTCCAGGCTCTGGGTCTTTCCAAGGATGTCTACACTGTGGTAGAGGAATCTTTTAAGGAATCGACCAGGAAATGCTACGCCTTCAAATGGAAAAGGTTTTCCATTTGGTGTCAGGGTAAGAGTCTGGACACCTTATCCTGCTTTGTGGCTAACATTCTAGACTACCTTTGGTCTCTCTCTCCAAAGGGGGTCTACGGTCATCGACCCTTAGGATGCACCTGGCAGCCATTTCTGCTTACCAGGCGCGGGCTGGTCAGCCAACTTTGGCACAGGAGACAGTGGTCGGGCACTTCTTCAAAGGCCTGGATCAAATATCCCCTCAGGTGCGTGAACCTCCACCTCTGTGGGATTTGTTGCTGGTTTTGGCAAAACTCATGGGCAAGCCATTTGAACCCATGCACAAGTGTGAGCTCTCTCACTTGTCGTGGAAGACGGCCTTCCTGGTGGCTATCACGTCAGCCAGAAGGACAGGGAAATTCCAGGCGCTTTCAGTGGATTCCCCTTATCTGGTCTTCTACAGGGACAAAGTTGTCCTGTGCCCCACCCGAAATTCCTTCCAAAGGTGGTGTCAGAGTTTCACCTTAACCAGGTGTTGACTCTGCCGGTATACTACCCTAACTACACCTCGGACGCTGAGTACAGGCTCCATACTCTGCACCTGAGATGTGCTCTCTCCTATTATAAGGAGAGAACGGCGGAAATTCGGGAAGAGGTTCGCCAGCTGTTTGTCACCTATGCTGAAGCAGCTTCTGGCAGACCTGCAGCCAAACAGACCATTGCGAGATGGATTACATCATGCATAGGTCTGTGCTATGAGTTGGAGGGCAAGGAGCCTCCCAGAGGGATAAGAGCTCATTCTACCCGCCATACTGCTGCATCGGTGGCTGCTTCCAGGGACATCCCTAGCCCAGGAAATCTGTCGGGCTGCTACCTGGAAGTCAGCAAACACCTTTATTACCCACTTCCACATCGACTTGAAGTCACGCCGGGATGCTGGTTTTGGGGCCTCAGTTCTCCAATCTCTATTTCCCGAGTAGGGGGTGTGCGCCTTGCCTCCCTCCTCCTGGAGAACTGCTTGGAGTCTGCCAGAGAGTATGGATGAACAACATATCCACGCTCCTAGAAGAACAGGTTACTCACCTGTAACAGTAGTTCTAGGGAGTGGTATGTATTGTTCATCCTGTACCACCTGACCTCCTGGCTTTAGGCGCACAACCTTGCTTCCAGCGGGCTAAGATCTGACGTCATGGGGTGGAGCTCGAGGTATTTACCACCCGGGTGGGTGGGAGGAGCCAGCTTGAAGACTTCCGACCAGATTTAAAGGGGAAAGGGACATGCCAGAGAGTGTGGATAAACAACATATACCACTCCTAGAACTACTGTTACAAGTGAGTAACCTGTTCTTTGAGACCGCCCATTAGGGGTCCTACTCCTCCATGGGACCTCCTTTTTGTGTTGTAGAAGCTCACTCTCCCCCTTTTGAACCAGCGGCTGATTGTGAGCTGCATTATCTCTCCTGGAAGGTTTGTTTTTCAGTTGCTGTTACTTCGGCTCGAAGGGTTTCCGAGCTTCAGGCCCTGATGTGTAAGGAGTCTTTCATTTTTCACAGGGAAAGGGTTTCCCTTAGAACAGTAGTTCTCAGTCTTTGTCACAGTGAGTCTCCCCTAAGCCGTGGAAAAGATTTTGAGCCTCCCCCAAATATTGAAATAATCTTGGGCCTCTCCATAGAAAAATAGCATACTTTGCACAGTTCATCAGGAATAAAGTGAAACTCCTTTGAGTAGTTGGCTCTCACTTTATTCAGCTTATTGACCTCCCCATCAACCTACTTGCTCTGCTATTTTGATTTTCGAACTGCTGTTACTCCTTGTTGCAATACCTTCATGGTTGGACTACTCTCATTCCATTTACCTTATCTGGAATAACCTTCCTACCCACCTCCGCCTCTCCCTCCTCTTATTCTGCTCTTAAGCAACTCCTCGGGGATCCTTTTGCTTTCTCCTGCTCTTGCTCCTAGTATCTCTCCGCTAGAGCCTTGTATATGGGCTGTTATACTGGGCTGTTCTGCCACAAGCCTAATTGGTCAATTGTTGCCTCTCACTATTTGTTTGTGGTTCCTATTTGTTTGCACTATTGTTCATTTTGTATTACTTGACTGCTTTGCAGTTACCTTTGGAACTGTATTCACTTGCTACCCTTCCTGAGGTTCACTGGTAATAAGTCTTAGCTCAGTGTACCTTTCCTGTTCACCAATATGTAAATAAATAAATTGCCCTGTTATCCTCTTTCAGTTTGTCTCATCCCTTCACACAAAATATTTTAAACTCAAAATTCAGACTTGCTTGAGCCTCCCATGGAACTGGTTGGGGCCTCCCCAGGGAGGCTGGCCTCACCATTTGAGAAACCCTGCTTTTGAACAAATCCTAAGTTCCTTCCCAAAGTGGGCTCAGAGTTGACCCTCAACCAATCTGTTGACCTTCCAGTCTATTATTCTACCCCTGCCAATAGGGGGAGAGGATCTCCTATACACGTTGGATGTCCACAGGGTGCTGAGGTACTACCTCAAGTGCACAGCTGCACACCGTAATTCAGAGCAATTGTTTGTGGCCTTCGCGCCGCAACACCTGGGCAAACCGGTGTCTAAACAAACTATTTCCAGGTGGCCTGTCCACTATATTGTACTTTATGACAAGCAGAACAAACCTCTTCTGGGCACGGTTAGAGCTCATTCCGCCAGAGGGATTTCTACCTCCTTTGCCTCCTTAAAGAATGTCTCTATAGGAGACATTTGTGCTGCTGCCACTTGGAATTCAGTGCACACCTTTGTGAAGCACTATAGCCTGGACATTGCCTCCAGGCGCCGTGCTGGTTTTGGCTTGGCAATCCTTCAGGGACTCTTGTCCTGATTTGCTGTATGTCAGCCATCCTTCACCTTTCCTCCTCCCGGGGTTAGTCACCTCCTTGGCGCAGGACTGCTTGGGAATCTGTCCTAATGGTTATAGCCTGCTGCAAGAGTCCCCACTCGAAGTAAGATAGTACAGTTACGTAAGAACTTACTGTAACAGTAGATCTTCGAGAGGAGCTCTTGCTGCCGGGATTACTTTCTCGCCCTCCTCCCCGCCCCCCGGTGAGGTTTACAGCATGTCTTTGACAAGCTTCACCTGGTTCACTTGCTAGGGTCCATTTGCCGGTCTTGGCGGAGGAACTGAGGTGGAGCCGGGGTCCGCCCCCTTTTATGGCGTAACCAACATCGGGGTGGAGGCAATGTCAGGGGGCGGTCCCTGCTGGGTACTGCTAGCTGAGTTTTTTCCAGTGGGATCTAAGACCTGTGGCATTAATCCTAATGGTTATAGCCTGCTGCAAGAGCTCCTGTTGAAGATCCACTGTTATGGTAAGATCTTACTTCGAGAAACAGGTCTTGCAGCAGGTTACACCATTAGGACTGAAGCCGGCAGGCGCCAGGACCCCATGGAAATTTTCTAGCTAGCAGTATTCAGAGGGGACCGCCCCCGACGTCAGGCATAGTACATAAGGGGGTGGTCCCCCATAATCCCCAGTTCTTTTCCCGCTGTCGACTCACCAGCATTGACCTCTCGGTCTCTACCTAGCGCATGACGACTTAAAACTTCCAGAGTTTCTACACGACTAATGTCCTCTCCAACCCCTTCATTTGAGGGTCACTTTTCAAAGTGTGCCTGCGGAAAACAGATCCCTTTCAAGGATCCTCATTCCTCCTGTGTGCATTGCTTAGGCCCGGACCATGATACAAAGGCCTGCACCTTTTGCCAGGAGTTCAACAGCTGCACCAGGATCCGCCATCAGAAGGCACTTCAGGCTCACCTGCTAGAGGAAAAACTTAATAGGATGGACAAGAAACCTTCCTCCAGGGGCGATTCTTCCTCCAAGGTCCACAAACACCGGGACAAGCACCAGGAGAAGGCAAGGTCCAGATCCCCGAACCGGGCCTCGGACTCGCGAAGCTCAGGCTCCACCCGATCGGACCGCTTTCCCTCCAGGGCTAGGTCTCAGACCCCTCCGGTCAAGGTCCGAGCTTCCAGCGGTTCTTTGACTCTTCAGCCCATTAAGACCTCCAGGCCCTTGGCTTCCTCTACTCCCTCTCGGGCCTCTTCACAGTCCTCTGAATGCCACAAGTCTTCCTCTTCCACCTGACGTCGGGACCCCGACTGCAGGTCGGTCTCCCAGCCCCCTAGGGGCCCGGATCCTCCACCCAGGAAGACAAAGGACCTGGCTTCCCTCAAGCGGACGATGGACCCAAAGTCAGCCAGGCGTTCGCCGGAGCCGAGAACATCGGCCAAGTACCAGATGCCGGCCAGGCATTCGCCGGACCCGAAGTCGTCGGCCAAGCGGCTGACGTCAGCCTCACCGGAGCCGGAGACCGCTCCCCAGTCACTGGTTGACACCAGCCACAGGGACTTCACGGAGGAGGACTCCGCATTGCCCGAAGACCAGGCGGGCGACACAGAGGATGCCGGGCTTCTGAGGGAACCTTCGCCCACCTCGGAGACACCCAAGGACCCAACACCCGACCCCGGAGACAGACCACCGGCGCCAGACCTGTCGTCGGGCATGAATATTCAAGAAGTAAAGGAACTCTTTACTTTCTGGTGGGACACCATCCACAAAGACGTGGTCCCAGTGAAACCTCCTCCTCCTTCCCCTCCTCCTACTCCTTCACCTCCTACGCCCCCTCCTCCACTACAGGAGCCAGCAGGATGACCACCAACCCCCAAGGAGCAGACTCCACCTCCTAGAGGTAGATCCCAGGATCGGAGAAGGCCTCCCTCAAGATCTCCATCAGGTTCTCCCAGCCCCAAGTGACCCAGACATCTACGGTTTACCCCGTCCGGGGAGGACTCCAGATCGGATACCTCGGATTACTCCAGATCTCCTTCTCCACTCAGCATTTCATCAACTGACCCACATGACCTTCCCAGGTCTCTTCCAGATGACCCCTCTTTATCTGAGATCATGAGGCACAGCCAGGCCAACATGGGGTGGGATGCTGAAGAACTTGACCCCAAAAGACAGCGCCTTGCCTGTTATCTTCGACAGAAAGACCCAAAGCCTGTGGTAGTGCCACCCTTGGTGGACATCTTCGTGGACGTCACCAAGGCTGCGTGGAAACGTCCGCACTCCACTCCTGCGGTGCTGAAGAAAGCTGACCACCTGTACAACGCCTCAAGAGGACCAGTACTTGGCTCAACAACCTCTGGTAGACTCCCTGGTCATTACGGCCTCATATGACCAGTCCCAAAGACCGCAACACATGAGCACACAGCCACCGGACCAGGAATCCAAACAATTGGACGCCCTTGGGAGATGCATGTATGCAGCTGCTACATGCTCCATCAGGTCTCTGAACTACCTAACCCACATGGTACAGTTTCAGAACGCCCTATGGGAAAAGGGCCAGGACCTGGTCGATAAACTTCAGGATGGTGAGCAAAAGGCGGAGCTCCTAAGCCTCCTTCCCACAGGGTCTGATGTGGGGACCCAGGTCCTACGAGCCACATATGATTCTGCGGACTCGTCCGCCAGAGCTGCAGCTTCAGGCATCTGTCTCCAGCAACACTCTTGGCTCCATGTCTCCGCCTTCACCCCGGACATACAGAAGTACATTCTTCACGTCCCCTACAACGGCGAAGTACTTTTTGGTGAACCCTCGGAGAGGGTGATCACCAAACTTCAGGACGCTGGGAAGGCAGTCAGGTCTGTACAGGCCATGTACAGACCCAGGCTCGGTTCCTTTCGTAGGAACCAGAGCCGTTTTCGCTGCCGGCAACAAAGACAGCAGCCACGTTCCAGCCAGCAATAAAGGGGCTCCTTTCAGCGAAAAGCCCAGGCTAAGTCGTCCCCAGGCAGAGCCCAGTGTTACACTCAACTGGCCCAGCCTACAGGGACCAGTGCTGCCACAGCATGACTCCTTCCCGGCCCCCACCCCTCCTCTGGATCAACGAGCGCAAAAGGTTGGGGGTCGCATCGCTTGCCACTTTTCAGGGTGGCAGTCGATCACCACTGACCGGTGGGTTCTCAAATTGGTCAAGAAGGGCCATTTCATAGAATTTCTCGACCACCCACCGGCAAGACCTCCCCTGCTTTCCCGTTACTCGGGTCAGCACGCCCTGCTAATATGGCAGGAGATGCTCACACTCCTGGAAAAAGGAGCGATAGAGCATGTTCCACGAAACCAGGGCCACCATTATCAGTTCCGAGCCCTCCCTTTCGGACTGTCATCGGCAGCTCGGGTATTCATGAAGTGTATGGCGGTCGTAGCAGTGACTCTGAGGAGGCAAGGCCACTACGTGTTCACCTACCTGGACGACTGGCTTCTCATGGCACCCTCTTGGGAGGCCTTGATGTCCACTATTCACTATACTCAGTCTCTGTTCGAGACGCTAGGCATCTTGATCAATCAAGAGAAGTCTTGTCTGGTTCCGTCTCAGACTCTGCAGTTCACAGGCACAGTTCTGGAGACCGTCCAAAGGGAAAACTTTTCTTCCCCAGGGCAGAGCGGAACACATCAGATCCCTCATCGGGGACATTTCAGCAAAGAAGACTGTTCCTGCCAGATTGGTCCTTTGCCTGCTCGGACACATGGCTGCGGCCATTGCAACAGTCCCGCTTGCTCGTCTCCACATGCGGGTCACCCAGTGGATGTTACAGGTCCAATAGGATCAAAAGCAAGACCATTTGCAGCTTCCAGTCTGGATCACGAAGACCGTAATCCGGGATTGGCAATGGTAGCTACTGTAGATCCGAAGAATCTATCGGCAGGGGTCCCCTTCGTTGCGCCATCTCCGATTGTGACACTCTCCACAGATGCCTCAGGGCACGGATAGGGAGCACTCCTCAATGGTGTCCGGTCTCAGGGCTTGTGGACAGCCCAAGAGACTCATCTCCACATAACCATCCTGGAAATGAAAGCAGTTCTTTATACCCTACAGGCCTTCCAGTCGGAGATTCCACCCGGGTACTCTTCTGTTACAAACAGACAATTCTGCAGTGATGTATTACCTCAACAAACAAGGAGGCACCCATTCCTACCTGCTTTGCAGGGAGGACATGAGGGTGTGGGATTGGGCTTTGCAACACGGCGCAAACCTCATTGTTGTTCAAGTCCCAGGAGTGGGCAACGTCACTGCAGACGGCCTGAGCTGCTCTCAGGCCAAAGTCCACGAGTGGGAACTACTCCAGGAGGTAGTAGAGGATCTGTTTCACAGATGGGGTACACCAGAGTTAGACCTTTTCGCATCCCCATCCAACACAAAACTGCCCAATTTTTGCTCGCTAGATCCAGGGCCTGGTGTTTTCTGGCAAGACGCGTTGTCCCTCTCCTGGGTGGGCAGATTCCTCTATGCCTTTCCGTTGATCCAGAGGGGGGGGTTCTGAAACTTCACAGAGAGCAAGTGACGCTGATACTCATCATACCGTTCTGGCCCAGACAGATCTGGTTCCCTCTGCTACATCAACTATCCCCGGGAACCTCTGGTGCCTCTGCCAATCAGCTCTCACTTGTTGTCTCAGGAGGAGGGCTCCTTGGTCCATCTGGACCTTCGTTCACTGAGCTTGCACGCCTGGCTTCTAGAGACATAGCCATTTTGCATCATGGGGTCTTGCATGAGGTAGCTGACGTTCTTGTGGCCGCGAGAAAACCGGCCACTCACGCTACTTACACCATGAAATGGAGCCGTTTTTACCTATGGGCTCAAGCGCGGCGGGGGGTTTCACCTCTAGACTGTCCAGAAAAGTCGGTCTTGGACTACCTCTTGTCTCTTTTTCAGACAGGCTTGGCCTACTCCTCGATCAAAGTACACCTCTGTGCCATATCAGCCTATCATTGTCCAATAGGCCAACGCACCATATCCCAGTTGGACATGGCACGAGCCTTCCTGAGAGGTATTCTCCACCTTAGACCTCCGATTAAGGATCCAGTTCCACCACGGGATCTACCCTTTGTCCTGGAGCAGCTCACGCTGCCACCCTTTGAACCAGCCACTGATTGTGAGCTACATCTTCTCACTTGGAAGACGTTGTTTTTTAGTTGCTGTTACTTCAGCCAGAATTTCTGAACTCCATGCACTCATGTGCAAAGAGCCTTATTTGGTTTTTCACCAAGACAGAGTATCCCTACGGACTAATCCCAACTTTCTGCCTAAGGTGGTCTCAGCTCTCTCACCCTTAATCAAGACATCGACCTACCAGTGTACTTTCCCAACTATTCAAATCAAGGAAAGGCCCTGTTGCACACCCTGGATGTGCATAGGTGTCTCCGATACTGCCTGACCAGAACCAAACATCACCGAAAATCAGACCAGCTTTTTGTCTCCTTTGCCCACAGGATGCTGGGAGCTCCTGTTTCCAAACAGTCGCTGTCCAGGTGGCTCATTCAGTGTATCACATTCTGTTACCAGAAGCGTAACAAACCCTTACCGGGCGCGGTTAATGGTCATTCCACAAGGAAGGTGGCTACCTCCTTTGCGGCCCTTAAAAATGTGTCCTCCTCAGCCATCTGCGCTGCAGCTACTTGGAGCTCTCTGCACACTTTCATCAGGCATTATAGCCTGGATACTGCATCGAGGCAAAGAGCAGGTTTTGGTCTAGCAGTCCTTCAAGGACTTCTGTCCTAGGCTTTGGTTTCATTAAAGATTTCTACCTTCCCTCCTCCCAATGGTGTGGGATTTCCAGGATTGCTTGGGAAGCATTTCTAATGGTGTAACCTGCTGCAAGAGCTGTTTCTCGAAGTAAGATAGTACAGTTACTTAATAACTTACTGTAACGGTAGATCTTCAAGAACAGCTCTTGCAGCAGGTACTTTCCCTCCCGCCATCCCCACTGGAGGTAGATTCTAATTCCAACATCCTTCTCCTAGGATTAGGTGTCTCAGCATCTCTCTGACTGCCATTTGATGGTGGATCCTCAGTCTCCTCTTCTGATGTCATCCAGCGGCTGGGAGTCTCCGGCAGGAGAACTGGGGATTATGGGGGACTGCCCCCTTATGTACTATGCCTGACGTCGGGGGTGGGACCAACATCAGGGGCGGTCTCCGCTGAATACTGCTAGCTAGAAAATTTCCGTGGGGTCCTGGTGCCTGCCAGTTTCAGTCCTAATGATGTAACCTGCTGCAAGAGCTGTTCTTGAAGATCTACTGTTACGGTAAGTTCTTACGTAACTGTACTTTTCTACTCCCATTACTTCCTGGTCCCGAAGAAAACTTGTAGCATGCAACCCATTCTGGACCTCAGAAAGTTAAACAAGTTTCTTCTCAAGGAAAAGTTCAAGATGATATTGCTAGGGACCTTGTTACCCTTGCTTCATCAACACGATTGGCTAGCTTCCTTGGACATGCAGGATGCCTACCAACATATTCCTATACACCCGAAGCACCACAAATACCTAAGGTTTGTGGCACTGAGACAACATTATCAGTTCAGAGTCCTGCTATTTGGACTACCCTTGGCGCCACAAGTTTTTACAAAGTATTGTGCAATTCTCACAGTGCATCTCAGAAAAATCTGAATACAAGTGTTTCCATATCTGAATGACTGGCTTCTGGCAAGCCCCTCCAGACAAGAAACTCTGGACACCGTAGCCACGGCTTCAGACTTCCTCATGTCCGTGGGAGTCCTGCTGAATCTCAAAAAAATCACAGTTGCAGCCCTACCAGAAGCTGCTTTTTATAGGAACTCTTCTGAACACCTCCTGTGCAAAAGCTTTTCTTCCAGAGGACAGAAGGAGCAATATCCTACACATGGCCTGGTACATCAGAGAGAACAGCTCAGTTTGAGCTATCTCGATGCAGTGGATGCTGCGTCTCATGCATCCACGGTGTTCACTGTACCCCTAGCACGTCTCCACATGAGAACCTCTCAATGGATGCTCAGTACTCAGTAGTCCCCAACCACTCACCCTCAGTCCTTTCTCATCAAGGTGGCAGAACCTCTGAAGAGGTCACTCACATGGTGGTCGCAAGAGGACAACCTTCTGGAATGGTATCCCTTTGCTCCTCTGGATCATCAGATTTCCATTACCATGGAAGCGTCCCTGATGGGGTGGGAAGCTCACTGTCAGAATCTCCACACCCAAGGCACGTGGACTCGGGTCAAGTCCCAGCTACATAGATACATAGATACATAGACAGTGTCGGCAGATAAGGGCCTATGGCCCACCTAGTCTGCCCATTTGAGCTTGTAAGTTCAGTTTGTTTTCCTAGAAGTCTATTTCCCCTTACCCCTGACCTCTAGAATTCCTTTATGTCTATCCCATGCATTCTTAAATCCCGTGATTGTTTCAGCCCCCACCACTTCCTCTGGCAGGGTGTTCCACTTGTCCACCACCCGTTCAGTGAAGAAATTCTTTCTCATGTTTCCTCTGAATCGTCCTCCCTCCAACTTCATCCCATGCCCTCTAGTCCTGAAACATCTTTTTCGCTTAAAAATAGTGTTTTCCTGCACCCTGTTCCTCCCTGTGAGATACTTGTATGTCTCTATCATATCCCCTCTCTCCCTCCTCTCCTCCAGGGAGTACATGTTCAGTTCCTTCAACCTGTCTTCATAGGATTTGTGATGCAACCCATGCACCATCTTTGTTGCCCTCCTCTGAACCTTCTCTACCCTGTCTATGTCCTTACGTAGGTATGGTCTCCAGAACTGTACACTGTACTCCAGGTGGGGCCTCACTAGTGTCTTGTATAGCGGAATTATGACCTCCTTTTCCTGCTGGTGATGCCCTGCCTATACATCCCAGCATCCTATTTGCTTTACCTGATGCCTTGTCACACTGTTCTCTACCTTGAGGTCATCAGAGATGACAACCCCAAGATCCCTTTCCTGCTTGGTGCATGCTATATCCTCACCCCCAACTGATATATTGTGCCAGGGTTTTGTGCCCCATATGCATTATCTTGCACTTCTTTGCATTGAATTTCAACTGCCAAACCCTTGACCATTCTTCAAGTTTCTGCAGGTCCTTCTCATTCTGTCTACACCCTCTGGTGTGTCTACTCTGTTACAGAGCTTTGTGTCATCAGCGAACAGTGAAATTCTGCCTTCTATATCGTGTGCAATGTCACTGATGAAGATGTTGAATAGGACCGGTCCCAGCACTGATCCCTGTGGTACCCCACTGGTCACTCTTCCCTCTGTGGAGTGACAGCCATTTACCACCACCCTCTGTGTCCTGCCACCCAGCCAGTTACCTACCCACCACACTACTGTCCTGCCCACACCCAGCTTCACATAAATGTCCTGGAAATGAGAGCTCATCCTTTATGCAGTCCGGGCTTTGAAGGACATTCTTTTTCACAAGAACATTCTCCTTCAGACGGACAACAAAGCAGTGATGTATTACATCAACAAGCAGGACAGTGCATACTCTTACCCATTATGCAGGGAAGCAATGAGAGTGTGGGAATGGTGCCTAGAGCAGAAGGCTCTAATTCAGGTGGTCTACCTGCCAGGAGTGCAGAACGAACTGGCAGACCGTCTGAGCAGAACAGAGACAGAGCCTAACGAGTAGTCTCTCGACTCAACCGTAGTTCAGTCGCTATTCGCAGAGTGGGGAGCTCCAAACCTGGACCTTTTTCCGTCCCCACTCAACACAAAACTGCCTTTCTTCTGCTCCAGAAATCCAGGGCCTGGTATTTTCTGTCAGAATGCATTCAGGCTGCAGTGGAAAAAATGCTTTCTATATGCTTTTCCTCCTCTTTCACTGATTCAGAGGGTACTTCTCAAATTCAAGTCTCGTGGGGACAAAATGATCCTCATTGCTCCCTTCTGGCCTCGACAGATATGGTTTCCACTGCTCAACAGTATGTCAGAAACCCCTCCAAAGGCACTCCCCCGTCAGACGAACCTTCTGACCCAGGGTCCCGTGGTCCATCCCAGTTGGAGGTCACTTCACCTTCACGCTTGGCTCCTGAGGAGATAGAGATGAATAGGGTCAGTGTCTCTGGGAGAGTTTCAGATATTCTTTTGGCTGCGCGCAAGCCAGCCACCAGAAAAACCTACACACCCATATGGAAGCATTTTTCTCTCTGGTGTGCAAAATCCTCTTCAAACCCTTTTTCCTGCCTACCAAATAAAGTTTTGGAGTATATTTTAGACCTCTCAAATTCAGGTCTACAATACTCTACAGTCAAAGTTCACCTTTGTGCTATTTCAGCCTGTCATGAGCCGTTACTTTCTCTGTCACTGGCTCAGTTGCCTGTGGTTGAGGTTTCTTAAAGGTATTCTGCATACCAGACCTCCTATTAGATGTCCAGTCGCAGCCTGGGACATTAATCTTGTGCTAGACATGCTCACTCGAAAGCCCTTCGAGCCTCTAGCTACCTGTGAGCTGAAATTCCTCACTTGGAAAACAGCTTTCTTGGTGGCCATCACCTCAGCCCGCAGAGTTTCTGCAATACATGCTTTGGTCACAGACCCCCCGTACACTGTATTTCATAAGGACAAAGTAGTTCTTAGACCTATCCTAAGTTTCTTCCTAAGGTTGTCTCAGAATTCCATCTAAACCAACATTTGGTCCTGCCTACTTACTTTGTGAACTTCCAAAATGAAGGAGAGCATACCCTTCATTCTTTAGCTGTTAAAAGAGCGCTGAGATTCTATCTAAATAGAACAATAGAGATTTGCAAGGCTCAACAACTGTTTGTTTCCTTCAGCGAGCAGGAGTGTAGCCAGAAATTTCCATTTTGTACACACAATCACCAACAGTTACACCCCCCATTAAAAAATGTACACATTCTCTCCAAATGGTACCCCCTTCCAAACAACTCAGATTGTCGTCAGATGATTCCTCCAATCTCTAAAGAGGTTATACATGTATCTGTCTCTTAAACAACAGAAGTTTAAACAGAGACACTCCTCAGTGGCCTACACTAACCCAAATACGACAGCTAAGAATGAAAATGTTAACAGAAAGGCATAGGGTTTGTGACAAGCACGCAACAAAACTGTACACAAATGTGTACAGTGAGTATGCCTGCCTACACCCTTGTGGACAGCGAGACACAGCTGGGTCAACCTGTCACTGTCAGATGCATTTTGGCATGGCTGGTGGCATGCCTTCGATACTATTATTCCATGGCGTAGGTGAAGCTGGAGGGAAGAGTGTATGCTTACTCTACTAGAGCAGTCGCGGCATCCCTGGTGGAAATCCGCAATGTGCCCATTGCAGACATTTGCAATGCAGCTACCTGGAGCTCAGTGCATACTTTCATCAAGCACTGTGCCCTGGATGTGCATGGCAGGCAACATCTTTCGTTTGGCAGGACTATCTTTAAAGGACTTCTGTCCTAAATTTGTGAGCTCTTGGTTTCTCCTGCCACCCTCTCGGGGGGATTATTAGCTCATTACTCTCCCATTAGTGTGAATGAGTGGTGGAGACTTTATGTCCAGGAAGATATGGAAATTGCGTACCTACCGTAATTCTTGATCTTCTTGGACAAAGTCTCCGCCACTCATTCACATGCACAGCCTCCTTCCCCCAAGCTCACCTCTCTGTTATTGGTCTTCATTCGATCAAACTTTAGGCTGTGAAGACTTCTTTGTTGACCCTTCATATACGGGTCATCCATACTATCTTATGTCTGGTTTTTGTTAGGCTAATCCTTCTAGGTTAGTTACGCTGCACCTCCTCAGAAAAAAGGTGCTGAGGTGGTTGGAGGGTCAACGCCGAGATAGTCATTGCTGCGCGAGCCGAGGCTGTGGCACCGCTCACCGCGGCTCATCTCTGGCACAGCCCTCTGCAAAAGTTTGCTCCTGCTGGGTCCTAGTACCTCCGGTGTAGATCCCATCAGTGTGAATGAGCGGTGGAGACTTCATCCAAGAAGATCAAGAATTACGGTAGGTAAGAAATTTCCATTTCTAGGGACGTGGCTATGTTGTTCAATCCACACTTATTGGCAGGTTCCTTGCCGCTTTAAATGTTGCCGGAAGGTCTTCAAGTTGGCTCCTCCCACCCACCCTGGTGGTAAAACTCTCGGCTCTGCCCCATGACGCCAGATCTTCCTTACCACTTGGAAGCTCAGGTTCCCTCCTTTGTGCTCTGCATTTTAGGCCTGGATCCAAACTCTTCAGTTAATCCGAAACGTATTTTAAAATTTTCTAGACTTCGGTCTGCATCTTCCCTCATGGCTGCGATGGACAAATTGACTCCCGGATTTCGTCGGTGCACCTGTGGGCAGAAGATGTCCCAGACCGATCTGCATGCCACATACGTTTATTGCCTTGGGTTCAGCCATGACTCACAGGCTTGTGAGTTGTGCAAATCCTTTTCAGCTTCGGTCTTGGAGGGCCGCGCTGCCCGGTTACTGTTGGGGCGACATGAAAAACGTTATCCTCTGGTTAAGTCTAAGGAGGCCCATTGGGCGGTGTCCACGGCTGCGGGCTCAGCGGAACAGCTGGAGCAGATGATCACCTTCGAGGAGGAGGCGGCCCAGGCCGCATCATCACCATACTCGGTAGCAGCATTTATCCTGCTCTCCTTGGAATCCTCCTACACAACTTCTTTCAAGGAGCTTTGCCAATCCCTCACCACCAAGGGAGAAGGCCCTTCTGGACATTCCTCTCGGTCCAAAAAGAAGGACCCTAAAGGTAAGTCCCACCATTGACATTCTTGGGAGCGGGAGAGGTCCCCTTCCCCAAATAGTCGACACTCAACTTCAGTCGAGGTTGTGGCTAAGGCTGCTGGCTTCACGGTGTCCACGTCAAGTCAGCTGGCCGAGGCACCCGTTGACGCAGTCGAGATGTTTCTCGACCCGTCGGATGGGCTGTCGATTGGAGAAGCCGACAACCCTTCTTCACCGGTTCCCCCGGTGGAAACCGAGGACTTGCCTGTGCCTCCTGTGCTGGAGTCCCCGGTTAAGGTCCCTGAACCGAGGGAGGAATGGGTTTCCCCTGCTCCCTCTCAGACCCACCCTTGGAAACACTGACGGTCCCACCAACATCGGTGGTCTCGGTCTCGGCACCGTGGAAAGCGGGGGCGCCGCTCCTCCTCGTCTGCGTCGGCGCTATGAGGAGCTAATGTGGCAGCAGCTCCTTTTGACTGGGAATAGGCTGACTTCATCGCCTTCCCCGGCCATTAAGTGACTGTCACCAGAGCGTCTGAAAGAACCCCTCGTAGTGGTCAAGGAGCCGAAGCCGGCACCGGTTGTTCGGCTGAAACCGGCTGCGCCACCCACTATGGTGGAACCCCTGCCTCCACAACCTAAATTTGGGGCCCTGACCAAGGATTCTCAGTCGGGTCAGGGCTTGCCCCATCGGTTGTCGGTCACCCTCACTCCTGATCGACCTCGGCAGGTGGAGGGTGGCTCAGGTACTCGGCAACTGTTTGCAGACTCCTCAGAGTCTGATGATGACTCCTCCTTGTTCTCCAGGCTGCTTGACTTGGAGTCCACTGGGGGTCAGTCGATGGACGAGAGCCCATCCTCGTTTCTGGGAATGCTTTGGCTCATCTCAGAGTCCACTGGGATGAAGCTCGAACCCGTTTCAAAATGGGCCAAGTATCCCCTCAAGGAGATACTGAACCGAGGGTATTCTCCCATGGAGGCCTTCCTGGTGGCCGAAGCCATTGTTGGCCCGGCCCTGGAGCTATGGCAGCAGCCAGCTTCTTGTCCAGCACCTTCAGCCAGGATGGCTTGAAAGTATGCTGTTCCCACCGGTTCACACTCCAGTTTCTCGGAGCACCCTTCTGCAGAGGGGCTCGTGACCGATAGTGTTTTCCGGCATTCCAGGAACGCTCGGGACGTGGACAAGCCTCCCGACAAGGAGTCCAAGAAGTTGGACTACTCCGGGCAGAAAGTTTACGCTGCTTCCTCCCTAGGCCTTCGTCAGGCCAGCTCGGCCATCCTGATGGCACACTTTTCACACTCCCTTTTGGGCTCCCTGGATGAGGTGATTCCTCATCTCCCGGCTGACCTCCAAACTACGGTCAAGCAGGTGCGGGATCAGGGAAGGGCGGTGGCCAAACAGCAGCTCCAGATTTCCCTGGACATTGCTGATTCATGTGCCCGGTCGGTAGTGGCCGTAGTGGCCATGCGCTGCAGAGCTTGGCGGCGGATCTCCACTTTCACGGCAGATACCCAGCACAAGCTGGCAGATGTTCCCTTCCTGGGTACCGACTTGTTCGGTCCTGGGATTGGGGGGCATCTGCAGCGGATCGAGAAGTCCAGTGCCACCTTGGACTCGGTCACGTCTGCCCAGAAGGACAAAGACCACCAGCAGCAGCAGCGTAAGCCCTTTCGTCCTTCAGTCTCTGCGCACGTCCGGCCCAGCAACACCAGCATCAGGGCCAGCAGGCTCGCACTTGGCACCCCAAAGCCAAACCTGCTGCTTCCTCCAACAGGAAGCCATGAGGGAAAGGTCCAGGAGGCTCCTCGGCCGGTCCTTCCTCCAAGCCTGCCCAGTGACGGGTTGAGGGGTGTTGCCCCCAACCTCATCACTCCTCCCCGGGTTCCCCCCAGGAGGGGATGGCTCCGCCACTTCATTTCCACCTGGTCCGTCATCACCACAGACCGCTGGGTGTTGGAAGTGGTAGGAAAGGGTCTGCCGCTGGAATTCGAGCAGTCCTCACCCTATCGAGCCGTCACCCTATGGTCCGCAGCCTCTCTGTCGGCCCGTCGAGCCGACATTGCCCTGCTCCTCCAGAAGGAGGTGATCAGGGAGGTGGCGGACCCTCCTTCACACCCAGGGTTTGTGTCCAGGTACTTCCTGGTCCCAAAACGGACGGGGGCTGGCGCCCCATTCTAGACCTACACAACCTGAACAAGTTCCTAAGGTCTCGAACCTTCAGGATGGTCATTCTGGCTCAGATCATCCCATCCTTGGAACGAGGCATGTGGTTCTGTTCTCTGGACCTTCAGGATGTGTTCTTTCAAGTCCCAATCCATCCGTCCCACCAGCAATTCCTCTGCTTCAGGGCGGAGGGATCCCTTTACGAGTTCTTGGCCATGCCCTTCGGCCTCTCTCCAGCTCCCAGGGTCTTCACCAAATGCATGGCAGTGGTGACAGCATTCCTGCGGTGCCGAAGGGTCTGGGTGTACCCTTACCTGGATGACTGGCTGATTGCAGCCTCCTCCAAGTTGGAGGTGGAGCGGTCCAGGGATCTGGCCCTCCAGGTCTGCTCTCAGACTGGCCTCCTCATCAACAAGGCCAAATCGGAACTCGTGCCAACGCAGGTGATTCAGTTCATCGGGGCAGAGCTCAACTGTCTTTGAGCCAGAGCATGGCTCCCGGCGGACAGGGCCGAGGTTCTTTCCTCCTTTGCCCAATCATTTCTGGCTGGGCAGTTGCACCCTGCCCGGGACTTCCTGCACCTCCTGGGCCTCATGGCAGCCTGCACCAGCGTGGTCCATTGGGCCCATTGGCACATGCGTCCCCTGCAATGGGGACTGGCCCACCAATGGTCACAGTGCTCCAGTCCTCTGGACCAGCCAGTGATGGTGACCCAGGAGATGGGGAACGCTCTCCAGTGGTGGATCATTCCTGCTCACCTGCAGGAGGGTATCCCGTTTGTCCGCCCAGAGCCAACGGTCACTCTAATGACCGACGCCTCTCTGATGGGTTGGGGTGCTCATCTGGGGGGAGCTCAGAGTGCACGGCCTCTGGTCCCCTCAGGAGTCTCGATGCCACATCAACCTGCTGGAGCTTCGAGTGGTCTGACTAGCCCTCACCACCTTCGCTCCGTTTGTATGGGGTCAAGTGGTCCAGGTCCAGACGGACAACACCACGACCATGTACCACCTAAACCACCAGGGCAGGACGCACTTCTTGCCTCTGTGCAAGGAAGCTCTCCGCACTTGGTCTCTCGTGGGCAGACTGGAGGTGTCTCTCCTAGCCATTCACGTGGGTTGGGAGCCTCCTACACTCTGGCCGATGCCCTAAGCCGGATAAGTGCTGCATCTCACGAGTGGTCTCTCCTGCCGGAGGTAGTACACAATCTGTTCTCCCACTGGGGCACACCTCAGGTGGACCTGTTTGCCTCCAGGGAGAATGCGAAGCTGAGGCTGTTTCATGCCCACCCCCCTCAGCAGGGCTCGCTGCAGGGGGATGCCTTCTCGAGGCCATGAACCCCAGGCCTCTTCTACACCTTTCCCCCATTTCCCTTGATCCACAAGGTGCTTCTCAAGGCAAGGAGGGACAAGGCGCAGGTGATTCTGGTAGCCCCAGACTGGCCCCGTCAGTTCTGGTATCCAGATCTCCTCAGCCTCAGCTCCAGGCTCCCGAGGCGGCTTCCAGCCCAACCGGACCTGATCTCAGTCAACCAGGGGAAGGTATTCCACCTGTACCTTCAATCCCTGCACCTGACGGCCTGGTTCCTGAGCGGCTAGAGTTCCAGGCCTTGGGTTTTTCCGATGAGGTCCTCAACGTTGTTGAGGCATCCCGTAAGGAGTCGACCAGAAAATGCTATGCCTTCAAATGGAAGAAATTCTCCATTTGATGTCAGGATAAGGGATTTGACCCTTCCTCCTGTTCCTTGGCCAGCATTCTGGACTACCTATGGTCCCTTTCTCAGCTAGGGCTTCGGTCGAAGACCCTTAAGGTGCACCTGGCAGCCATCTCTGCTTACCGGGTGTGGGCCGGAAAGCAGTCGGTGGTGCAGAAGAAGGTGGTCGGGCGCTTTTTCAAAGGCCTTGATCACATGTCCCCTCCGGTGCGAGAACCTCCACCTCCGTGGGATCTACTGCTGGTATTGGCTAAGCTCATGGGCAAGCCATTCGAACCGATGCACAGGTGTCTCACCTGTCGTGGAAGACCGCCTTCTTGGTGGCTATCATGTCAGCCAGAAGGATGGGAGAGCTCCAGGTGCTTTCCATGGAGTCTCCTTATCTGGTCTTCCACAGGGACAAGATTGTCCTGCGCCCCCACCTGAAATTCCTTCCGAAGGTGGTGTCGGGGTTTCATCTTAACCAGATGTTGACTCTGCCGGTGTTCCACCCCAATCACACCTCGGAGGCTGAATATAGGCTCCATACTTTTGACCTTGGAAGAGTGCTCTCTTATTATAAGGAGCGGATGGCTGAAGTTCAGGGAGAGGTTCGCCAGCTGTTTGTCACCTACGCTGAAGCCGCACCTTGCAGACGATAGGCGGGTGGGTCGCCTCCTGCATAGATCTCTGCTATAGGTTGGTGGGCATGGAGCCTCCCGGAGGGATAAGAGCTCATTTTAACCGCCATACCGCTGCTTCGGTGGCTGCTTCCAGGGACGTCCCTATCCAGGAAATCTGCAGGGCTGCTACCTGGAAGTCAGCACACACCTTCATTACCCACTACCACATCGACCTTGAGTCACGCTGGGATGCTGGTTTTGGGACCTCGGTTCTCCAGTCCTTATTCCCTAAGTAGGGGGTGCACGCCTTGCCTTCCTCCTCCCAGAGAACTGCTAGGAGTTTACCAATAAGTGTGGATTGAACAACATATCCACGTCCCTAGAAATACAGGTTACTCACCTGTAACAGGAGTTCTAGGAGTGGTATAAGTTGTTAATCCACACAACCCACCCGACCTCCCTGGCTTCGACGTGCAACCTGGCTTCCAGCGGGCTAGATCTGGCGTCATGGGCAGAGCTGAGATCTTACTTTGAGATACAGCTCTTGCAACAGGTTACACCATTTGGACTGAAGCCGGCAGGTGCCAGGACCCCACGGAAATTTTCTAGCTAGCAGTCTTCAGCAGGGACTGCCTCCGACGTCGATCCCGGCCCCGATGTAGGGCGTAGTACATAAGGAGACGGTTCCCCCATAATCCCCAGTTCTTTTCCCAACGTCGACATCGCCAGTATCGGCCTCTTGGTCTCTTTTTCTAGCATGCGACGACCTTTAGAACTACGACGATTTTCATCTTTCTTCCGACTTTGGAATCAACTGATGTCCTCTCCAACTACTTCTATTGAGGGTCACCATTCGAAGTGTGCCTGTGGCAAACAGATCCCCTTCAAGGATCCACATTCGGCCTGCGTGTGCTGCATAGGCCAGGAACACAACACCAAGTCCTGCTCCTTGTGCCAGGGCTTCAACAGTCACACCAGGATCTGCTGCCAGAAGGCCCTTCAAGCGTTTCTCTTGGAGGAGAAACTGAAAACCATGGATAAAGAACCTTCCTCCTGGGGGAGTCATCGGGTAAAACCCACAAGCACCATGACAAACATCGGGAAAAGAAAAGGTCCAGGTCCCCTGCGAGGGCCTCGGACTCCCGAAGCTCTGGCTCGAGATCGGACCGCTCTCCCTCCAGGGCTCGGTCGCAACCTTCCCCGGTTCAGGTCAGATCCTCCAGTGGCTCCTCTTCTCTGCAGCCACTGAAGACTTCTAGGCAGTCGGCCTCTTCCACTCCATCTAAGGCCTCATCGAAGTCTGGGGAGCGCCATAAATCTTCTTCCACCTACAAGACCTCCCCTGCTCTCCCGATATTTGGGTAAGCATGCCCTGCTCATACAGCAGGAAGTGCTTGTGCTTCTAGAAAAGGAAGCCTTAGAGTACGTCCCAGAGAACCAGAGAGGACTAGGGTACTATTCTCACTTCTTCCTGGTTCCAAAGAAAACAGGGGACCTCCGTCCAATACTGGACCTCAGCGACCTCAACCTTTCGGTCGTTTACAAACGCTTCCGCATGGTGACCCTTCCGAGCCTAATTCCAATGCTGAAGCAGGACGCTTTTCTGGAATCTTTGGACATGCAGGACGCCTACCTGCATATTCCGATTGCTCAAGTGCACCAAAGGTTCCTGCACTTCGAGTTTCAGAGCCGCCATTATCAGTTTCGAGCTCTTCCCTTCGGGCTGTCTTCGGCACCTCGCGTATTCATGAAGTGCATGGTGGTCATAGCGGCATCTGTGAGGAGACAAGCCCACTACGTGTTCCCATACCTGGATGACTGGCTTCTCATGGTACCCTCCAGGGAGGCACTGATGATGGCTGTTCACTGCACCCAGTCCCTTTTTCAATCACTGGGTATTCTCATCAACTACGAGAAGTCACTCCTGGTGCCGTCCCAGAAGCTGCAGTTTATAGGAGCAGTTCTGGACACCGTCGGAGGAAAAGCTTTTCTTCCCTCGGACAGAGTGGAACACAACAGATCCCTCATCAGGGACTTGTCAGTGAAGAAGACCGTCCTAGCCAGACTGGTCCTTCGCCTGCTCGGACACATGGCTGCAGCCATTGCGACAGTCCTGCTGGCATGTCTCCACATGCGGGTAACCCAGTGGATGCTACGGGTGCAATGGGACCAAAGGCAAGACCATCTGCAGCATCCAATCCAAATCACGAATGCCATAATTTGGGATTGGCAATGGTGGCTAAACCCAGGGAACCTCTCTGCGGGGGTTCCCTTCATAGCGCCGTCTCCAACTGTGACCCTCTCCACAGACGCCTCAGGGATCGGGTGGGGAGCACACCTGGACGGTGTTTGGTCTCAGGGCCTGTGGACAGCCCAGGAGTCTCATCTCCACATCAACATTCTGGAAATGAGGGCAGTCCTTTACGCTCTGCAAGCATTCCAGTCGGAGATTCCACTGGGCACACTTCTGTTACAAACAGACAATACCGCGGTGATGTATTACCTCAACAAACAAGGAGGCATCACTCCTACCCGCTTTGCAGGGAGGCGATGAGAGTGTGGGAGTGGGTATTGCAACACGGCGCAAACCTAATTGCAGTACATGTCCTGGGAGTGGACAATACCATCGCAGACAGTCTGAGCTGCTCTCAGGCCAGAGTCCACGAGTGGGAACTTCTGCAGGAGGTGGCAGAGGATCTGTTTCACAGATAGGGTACTCCAGAGTTGGACCTTTTCGCGTCCCCATCCAACGCAAAACTGCCCAATTTTTGCTCGCTAGATCCAGGGCCTGGTGTTTTCTGGTGAGACGCGTTGTCCCTCTCCTGGGTGGGCAGATTTCTCTATGCCTTCCCTCCCTTCCCGTTGATCCAGAGAGTTCGCTTAAAACTTTGCAGGGAGCAAGCGCTGCTCATTTTGATCGCACCCTTCTGGCCCAGACAGATTTGGTTCCCTCTTCTGCACCAGCTATCCCGGGAACCTTCAGTTCCTTTGCCAATCAGCTCCCATCGGTTGTCTCAGAAGGCGGGTTCATTGGTCCATCCAGACTTACGCTCATTGAACCTGCATGCTTGGCTCCTAGAGACATAGCCATGATGCGATACGGGGTCTCGCAAGAAGTGGCAGACGTACTGTCTGCCGCCATAAAACCGGCAACCCACGCAAGTACGCCATGAAATGGCGTAGATTCTGTCTGTGGGCTCAAGCACGTGGTTTTCCGCCGTTAGACTGTCCTGAAAAGCTGGTTCTGGACTACCTGCTTTCCCTCTTCCACTCCAGACTGGCTTACTCCTCGATTAAGGTGCACCTCTGTGCAATCTCTGCTTATCATGCCCCCATAGGCCATCGGACGGTGGCCCAGCTGGACACTACTCGTGCCTTCTTAAGGGGTGTCCTTCACCTTAGGCCACCCATTAAGGATCCAATCCCTCCTTGGGACTTACCTTTTGTCCTGGAGCAGCTGACGCTGCCACCTTTTGAACCAGCCGTGGATTGCGAGCTATGTTTTCTCTCTTGGAAAACGTTATTTTTAGTTGCTGTTACTTCGGCTAGAAGGATCTCGGAATTGCATGCTCTTATGTGCAAAGAGCCTTATTTGGTTTTCCACCAGGACAGGGTATCCCTAAGGACAAACCCAAAGTTTTTGCTTAAGGTGGTTTCAGCCCTCACACTAAATCAGGATATTGATCTACCAGAGTATTTCCCAAGGTACACTAATCGAGGAGAAGCCCTTCTGCACACCCTTGGTGTGCATCGGTGCCTCAGATACTACATGACCAGAACCAAACAGCTCCAAAAGTCGGACCAACTTTTTGTCTCCTTTGCTCACAGGATGAAAGGAGCTCCTGTCTCCAAACAGTCACTCTCTAGGTGGCTTATCCAGTGCATCACTTTCTGTTATGACAAGCGCAATAAACCCTTACTGGGCGTGGTCAAGGGTCATTCCACAAGAGGGGTGGCTACTTCATTTGCGGGGTTAAAGAACGTCTTCACCTCAGCTATTTGCACTGCAGCTACTTGGAACTCTGTGCATACCTTTATCAGGCATTATAGCCTAGACATTGCATCGAGGCGAAGAGTGGGGTTCGGTCTAGCCGTCCTTCAGGGACTTCTGTCCTAGGCTCAAGTAATATCGAGATCTCTACCTTTCCTCCTCCCAGTGGTGCATGATTGCCACTATTGCTTGGAAATCAGTCCTAATGGTGTAACCTGCTGCAAGATCTGTATCTCAAAGTAAGATAGTACAGTTACGTAAGAACTTACCGTAACAGTAGATCTTTGAGAACAGCTCTTGCAGCAGGTACCTTCCCACACACCATCCCCCTTTTTGGAGGTAGGTCGTAGTCAAGCACCCATTTTATGGGATGGGACATTCCTATTCAATAGTCTTTGCCATCTGGTGGCAGATCCTCTGTCTCCTCTTCTGATGTCATCCAGCGGCCGGGAGTCTCCGGCGGGAGAACTGAGGATTATGGGGGGACCACTTCCTTATGTACTATGCCCAACATTGGGGGCGGTCCCTGCTGAAGACTGCTAGCTAGAAAATTTCCGTGGGGTCCTGGCACCTGCCGGCTTCAGTCCAAATGGTGTAACCTGCTGCAAGAGCTGTTCTCGAAGATCTACTGTTACGGTAAGTTCTTACGTAACTGTACTTTTTACCACCCGGGCGGGTGGGAGGAGCCAGCTTGAAGACCTTCCGGCAAGATTTAAAGCAGCAAGGAACCTGCCAATAAGTGTGGATGAACAACATGTACCACTCCTAGAACTCCTGTTACAGGTGAGTAACCTGTATTTATATGCTACAGAACGCAGAGGCTTACCAGCCTCTTCTGCTCTCATGCATGATACTCCTTCACCATTTATCACAGACTATGTCTCAGCCTCCATCGACACTGGACTGCCCACCTGTCATGCCTCTTCATGAATATTCAAGAGAATATGAGTCCCCTCATGTTGTACCATCTAGCGGGGCTGATGGACTACTATAACAAAAACTGTACTGCCATACCTGAACATACAAGAACTATAACCAGCGTCTGGTAAGTATCTCTGCTGGTGACCTTATAAATAGACTATCCGCATCCTCTGAAAAAGATCAGGATGCGACATTACCAATGCTTCAGCTTGAGCCTCTGCAGTCGGTATTTTCTACACCGTCAGGCATGGCTCCAATTCTGAGGGCTAGCACCTGATATTCAACAGCATGTGGCTAATGCCCCTTATAAGATGACCATCTTTTTGGCCCGGGGCTCAAATGAAACTGGATAACCTATAAGCCTTTAAACCTGTGACCACCCCTCTGGCAGGCTGAGCGCCTCTTTTTCTCACTAAAGACTTCAACTGAAACCTGAGGCCTTTTTCAACAGGCTTTATACATTTAAACATTTTTCAGAGGTATCACTGTTACAGATCATCACGGCCATTCCATTGGGATGCCTCTCGGCATGTTGTGCGCCAGTCTCCATGTTCCTCCCACGAACAGGTCCACCTAATACTACTCACATGCTGAGACTCAGTCGATATATCCTGGTATGGATTACACTATCTTCAATTTTCTACTGCTATAAGCTGCTTTCACTTGATCATGAACAAGGGTGGGTACCCATACAGTCATTATAAATCTTAAAAACTCTACATGTCTTTTTGATTGGTCAAAAAAAAAAAAACATTTTATTTATACATATGTGTTTATGTAATCTCAGAAGTGAGATCCACTGCCTTATGATTTCGATTATATTGTTCATTATTCAGCTTCTGTTTTCCAAACAGTACACATACTGGACTCATCATACGAACATTTCAGATTTACGCCCAACAAGGTTGCAGGCCTGGACATAGCTGGGACACCCTTGTAAATAAGATTATTAATACAAGATGGATATATCGACATCACTCTGTCACTTTACATGTTCTCTAAACCACCTACAAGATTAGATATAGCTGCTGATTCTAAAATCACTGACTTCCTTTAGGTCACAGATACATTGTTTCATTTTGCAACATTATCTGCTACTTCAGTATCCTATTACTACTAAATGGATACAATTTCTACTGTCTGGACAGACTGGGCATAGTGAATACATAAAACCTGTATAAAATGCAAGATTTATCAAACTTGCTGATCCACACTACTTGGACAACAAACTATGGACAGGTTACAAACCTTATGATTTTCTTACATTTCAGATCTCACGCATGAGATCACGACTCCTAAATCTGTAAGTATCCAGATCATTGTTTTCATGTCTGTTCATCCGACAGTATCAACAAAGGACCCAGCATACTAACGTTTCAGGTTTACACCTGACGAGGCGGTAGACCCTAACATGCTTGGGACCCCCTTGCAAATGAGATTACTAACACATGATGGAACTGAATACATTACTCTGTTGCATTCTATGTACTTACCCTAAAACGGGTACAATGTTGCCACTGACTCTAGGTGTCACTGGCTTCCTTCATGAAATAGATGAACATGTTACTCACCTGTAACAGTAGTTCTAGGAGTGGTATATGTTGTTCATCCACACTCACTGGCATGTCCCTTTCCCCTTTAAATTTGCCAGAAGTCTTCAAGCGGGTTCCTCCCACTCACCCGGGTGGGAAATACCTTGGCCTCGCCCCATGATGCCAGATCTTAGCCCGCTGGAAGCAAGGTTGTGCACCTAAAGCCGGGGAGGTTGGGTAGATGCGTGTGGATGAACAACACATACCACTCCTAGAACTACTGTTACATGAGTAACCTGTTCTTCTAGGAGCATGGATATGTTGTTTATCCCATACTCTCTGGCAGACTCCAAGCAGTTCTCCGGGAGGAGGGAGGCAAGGCGCACACCCCCTACTTGGGAAATAGAGATTGGAGAACCGAGGCCCCAAATCCAGCATCCCGGCGTGACTCAAGGTCGATGTGGTAGTGGGTAATAAAGGTGTTTGCTTACTTCCAGGTAGCAGCCCGACAGATTTCCTGGATAGGGATGTCCCTGGAAGCAGCCACTGATACAGCAGTATGGCAGGTAGAATGAGCTCTTATCCCTCTGGGAGGCTTCTTGCCCCCCAACGCATAGCACAGACCTATGCATGATGTAATCCATCTCGCAATGGTCCATTTGGCTGCAGGTCTGCCAGAAGCGGCTTCAGCGTAGGTGACAAACAGCTGGCAAACCTCTCCACAAATTTCCACTGTGTCCTGATCAACCTGTGGCTGGCTGTTTGTGTTTGTCTCTGTCAGTAGTTTAGTTTTTGTGGTTTTTCATGTGTTTCTTCTTGGAGGAACTGGACCATTCTTGGACATAACATCTATGAACATTTCCTGGACTAAGAAACTACAAAACATCACCACCAGGTATACTGTAGGCATTCTCGTCATAAATCAACTTTTTTGGAAGACATCAAAAAGCAAAAGTGAGGTCAGTAAATCTTTTATACACGTTTCTGGGTTGTGGAGTGCTGCATTGAATCCAAATTTCCGTCTGACTTTCTTAAAGGATGTGTGCTTGTCTTTGAGGTCTATTCACAACTGTTTTGGAGAACAAAGGGAAGATTCTAACAAAGGCTTTTTACATCCTGCATATGCCCTAGACTAATGTTCATCACCTTCAGGAATTTAACACTTTCTGGGTCTTTGATCTACAGTAACAATCAGTTTTCTGGTCCACAGTAGCTCACCATGAGTCACTCAGGAACACTCACCCTTGCTACAGTAAACATCTGCAGTCTCCTGCCAAAACTGGCAACTCGTAGATTGGGAGGACAAATCCTGCTTCTGATACTGCTATTATGCTTACATGGGGTATCTACTTCTGTTCCAATCAACAACCACTATGGAGAGAATACCTCACAACACAGTGACTTTACTTTCTCCAACCAAATTGCCGAAACACATGTGTGTGCCTACACCACTCTTATCCTTCTGAAGGGTTGTACATACAACTCGTTTCGTATGCTTAGAAAATACAAAATGACACAACTGGTTCATCTCCCATTTCACTCTATTAAACTGCGGTTTCTCCTACTCTTCATCATCCTATTGTCAGGGGACGTAGAACTTAACCCTGGCCCCTTTGTCCACCACTCTCCCACTGACCTATTGGCTGTCTCAGGAAGAGGACTTCTCATTGCCCATATGAATATTAGGAGCATTACCAGGCACTTTGCTGATCTCGAGGCATAGATGAAAGTGTACAATCCTGACCTACTCTGCCTATCTGAAACATGGCTCAAGTCTCACATTCCGAACTCCTTATGTTCTTTGCCCAATTATTCCTTGATACGGAGAGATAGGCCTTCCCCAAAATGCGGAGGGGGGGGTCGCTATCCTCTATAAAAAAACATCTTGATGTTATGGTCTGCCCACCCACTGGCTCACCCTCAGTCTGTGAGTCCCTACACACAACCATTGCCCTTGGTGCAAAAAGCTCCTCATTATCTGCGCCTACAACCCACCCACTGGAGGTATCACAGGTCTTCAGGATTCACTTAATCAAACCATCACAAACGCCAAGCAAAATGGGTCATAATCTTAGGTGACTTTAACCTAAACTTGCTGGGACCAACTCACAGCACACTGCTGACACTAACGCAGAGCTATAACCTGCACCAGATCTTAACTGAACCCACTAGAATCACCCCTTCTCTAACTACCTTCACCCTCATAGACTGGGTACTGGTGAATCGCCTTGACCATGTGCAAACTGCAGGCATCTTGGCAGATGCTATCACAGACCACTCCCCCACTTTCTGTGTATGGAGCCCAGCGACTGCTCCCCTATCCGCTCCACGCTACATCACAGTTGCCAACTTTGCCAAACTGGATGTGGAAGCTTTCCTCTATGATGTATCCTGTATCAACTGATCTGACATCTATCACTCCCATGATGTTCAAATAGCCCTTGATATCTTCACTGATAATTTCACAGCACTTCAGGATAAACATACCCCGAAGGTCACCAGAAGGGTCTGGGTAAACAAACAAGATGGCTACACAAGGACCTGCTGGCTAACTTGCGCATACGGGACAAACTCTGGAAGAAGTATAAAGTGTCCAGACTACCAGAGGATTACATTACCTACAAGGCCTCTCGGAGCACCTGTAAAAAAACGAATCAGAACAGCAAAGAGCATCTACTGCAAGGAACTGCTCACAAACTCTGCTGGTGACCCTAGAAAATTCTGGACACACATCAAGACCTTTCTTGGGGCTACCCAGTCATCGACCCCAGGGGATATGATTCTAAATGGTGTACATTGCAACGACTCGAACACTATAGTGAATGCCTTTAACAGATTATTCACGGACCTGTCTCGGTACACCTCGTCCTTTGCTTCACCTCCCACAGCATCTCAGCCTTACTGCACACCCCAGAGATCTGCATCTGGTGCTGACCACTGCCAACTAACTACTACCCCCCCTTTCCACTTTAAAGCTATATCTAGATCCGCGGTCCAAAGGCTATTGCAAAATATATCCGACAACACTAGCCCCGGCTCAGATTCACTCGAGCCACGACTCCTGAAGCTAGTGGCACCATTGATTGCCTCGCCACTGTCCAAGATTTTCACTCTGTCTCTCTCTCTCTCTCTCTTGGCGTTGTCCCAGATCTCCGGAAGATTGCCCGAGTAATGCCTATCCTTAAAAAACACCCAAAGGATATCAACAACTACAGGCCTATAGCCATCCTCTCTGTGCTAAGCAAGCTACCGGAGAAGCTTGTTGCAACCCAAACCACTGACTATCTCACAAAGAATAACCTTCTCTCAGACACTCAGCATGGTTTCAGAAAAGGGCACAGTACCTCAACTGCTCTTCTCAAATTCTCCACCGATGTACTCTGCAACATGGACAAAGGCCTACTCACTGGAGCAGTATTTATCGATCTTACCAAAGCTTTCGATCTTGTTGATCATCCCCTGCTTCTCTCAACCCTGCATAGACTTAATTTCTCATCCTCAGTAGTTGACTGGTTTAACAACTACCTATCAAACAGATTACAACTTGTTAAATTCAACTCCGCTCTCTCGGATGTGACCAGCACTGACATCGGAGTACCCCAGGGCTCCATCCTGGGACCCCTTCTTTTCTCACTATACATCAACAATATAGATTATGCCATACTCTCCTGCTCAGCTATCTTATATGCTGATGATCTCGTCCTCTACTACAGCGCTGACAAAGTTAACATCATTAACAAAAACCTCTCCTCGGAGTTCAGAAATGTGCAAACATGGCTAAATGCTAATAAGCTCATCCTCAACACACAAAAGACTCAAACTATGCTATTTGGCACTGCCTCCAAACTCAGGGCCTGTAAGGAACCCCTCCTAGTCCATGACTCTGGGGGGTCTCTCATCGACTGTGTCACATCCTTCAAATACCTGGGAGTCCTCCTTGATAAATCCCTTGATTTCAGTCTGCACATCCAGTCAACCTGTAACGCAACAAATGCCAAACTTGGAATCACCTTCAAGACTTGTCTCCTGCTAACACCATCCACCAAATTGGCAATTGCCAAGGGTATTCTCCTTCCAGCGCTGACATATGGTGTCTCCACTTTTGCTAATGCCCATAAGACTGCTCTCCATAAATGGGATGTCACGTATAACAACATATGTCAGTATGCCTCCTCTTCCCATCGCCTCAAGCACCACTGCACACTGTATAGTGACCTAGGCTGGCTCTTCCCAGCTGCCTACCGACTATATTCCCTAGGGACCCTCACAGACTCTGTAAGCCATAACCAAACCCCCTCCTCCCTTGCAGCTCTACTTGTACCGCAGACACCTGCCCACAGACTATGCTCAGCAAACAAATTTCTACTCACCATACCCAGGTGTTTTACTTCAAAAAGCTCTAGAGCATTTCACTGCACCACCCCAGCCATCTGAAACTCCCTCCCTCCTGCCCTGGGGCAGGCTAACTCCCACCCAATCTTCAAAAAATAACTATATCGCCACCTGTCCCGGGACCCCTGCACATGCTTTGATCCCACTTAATGCCTCACAGCTAATCACCCTATTTTGCCCAAGACACTGCTGCACTTCTAAACAAGCTTTGCTATAAAATGTCTTTATAGCTGCCACTTAGCCCAGTTTCAGTTATTTGCATGTACTAATGTCACTTTTGTCATCTTTGCATAGCTATATGTATTATCTCGAGTACTGTCTGACTAGATCTGTATTCTAACCTACCTGTGCTATATACTATAGAAACATAGAATTTGACGGCAGATAAGGACCACTTGGCCCACCCAGTCTGCCCATTTCCCTACCTACTGGATAAGCTGCAGATTCTAGTTAACCAAAAGCCTACTTCCTGCAACCCCTATGTATTGTATAATCTCATCTCATTTTATGTATGTATTCTCCTGGGTCGTGCCAGAAAATAGTCAACTTTGGCTAGCACACCTAACCCGGTTAACAAAAACTAACTAAATAAATAAATAATAGCAGAGAGCACGTCTGAGGTCCAGAGTATGGAGCCTGTACTCAGCGTCTGAGGTGTAGTTAGGGTAGTATATTGGCAGAGTCAACACCTGGTTAAGGTGAAACTCTGAAACCACCTTCGGTAGAAATTTCGGGTGGGGGCGCAGGACATCTTTATCCCTGTGAAAGACCAGATAAGGGTAGTCCACCGAAAGTGCCTGGAGTTCCCCTGTCCTTCTGGCTGATGTGATAGCCACCAGGAAGGCCGTCTTCAGTGACAAGTGTGAGACCTCACACTTGTGCATGGGTTCGAATGACTTGCCCATGAGCTTTGCCAAAACCAGCAAGAGATCCCACGGAGGTGGAGGTTCACACACCGGAGGGGATATGTGATCCAGGCCTCTGAAGAAGCGCCAGACCACTGTCTCCTGTGTCAAAGTTGGCTGACCGCCCACACCCAGTAAGCAGAAATGGCTGCCAGGTGCACCCTAAGGGTCGATGACCGTAGACCCAATTTGGAGAGAGACCAGAGGTAGTCCAGAATGTTTGCCATAGAGCAGGATAAGGGGTACAGACTCTTATTCTGACACCAAATGGAAAACCTTTTCCATTTGAAGGCATAACATTTCCTGGGCGATTCCTTATGAGGTGCCTCCACCACGGTGTAGACATCCTCAGAAAGACCCAGAGCCTGGAACTTTAGCCACTCAGGTACCAGGCTGTGAGGTTCAGGATGGAATACCTTCCCCTGGTTCAATGATATCAGGTCCGGGTGTGTACAAAGCCGCTTTAGGGGCCTGCAGCTGAGGCTGAGGAGATCTGGGTACCAGAACTGGCACAGCCAATCTGGGGCTACCAGGATCACCTTCACCTTGTCCCTCCTTACCTTGAGTAGCACCTTGTGGATCAAGGGAAATAGAGGAAAGGCGTAGAGGAGGCCTGGGGTCCACGGCCTTGACAAGGCATCCCCCTGCAGCGAGCCCTGCTGAGGGGCGCGGGCATGGTACAGTCTCAGCTTGTTTTTTTTCCCTGGAGGCAAACAGGTCCACTAACGGCTTGCCCCAACAGGTGAACAGACTGTAAGCTACCTCTAGATGGAGTGACCACTCGTGAGACGTCTAGCCTATGCGGCTGAGAGCATCCACCAGTTGGTTCGAAACTCCTGCCACATAGATGGCTAGGAGATCCACCTCCAACTGACGTATGAGGGTCCAGATGCGGAGCACCTCTTTGCACAGCAGACGAGAGTGCATGCCGCCCTGTTTGTTGAGGTAGTACATGGTCATGGTATTGTCCATCTGGACTTGAATCACTTGACCCCGGAGCTGAAGAACGAAAGCTGACAGTGCCAGTCTGTCTGCTGTGAGCTCCAACAGGTTGATGTGGCATCGGGGACTCATCAGGGGTCCAGAACCCATGGGCCCTGCTGTCCTCCATGTGGGCTTCCCAGCCCATGAGAGAGGCATCGGTCATCAGGATGACCATCTGCTCTGGGCAGACAAACGGGATACTTTCCTGCAACCGTTCTGGGGCGGTCCACCATTGGAGAGCATCCCACATCTTCTGGGTTACAGTGATCAGCTGGTCCATATGACCATGGCGCTGAGTCCACTGGGTGGCCAGCTTCCACTGGAGGGGGCATATGTGCCACCTGGCCCAATGGACCACTGAGTGCACACCGCAATGTAACCCAGAAGGCGCAGAAAGTCCTGGGCAGGGCGCAAGTGCTCAACCAGAAATGATCAGGCAAAGGAGGAAAGAAATTCCGCCCTGTCCGCTGGGAGCTGAGCTCTGGCTTGACGAGAGTCGAGCTCTGCCCCAATGAAGCCCATCTCCTGAGAGGGCACAAAGTTCTGACTTGGCCTCATTGATCAAGAGGCTGAGCTGGGAGCAGGTTTGGAGGGCCAGATCCCTGGACCTCTCCACCTCCTGAAGGGAGGAACCTGCCAAGAGCCACTCGTTGAGATAAGGGTATATCCGAACTCCTTGACGCCAATGGGCCGCCACCACTGCAATGCACTAGGTGAAGACCCGAGGGGCCGATGACAGGCCGAACGGCAGGGCTCAGAACTTGTACAGGGTCCCCTCGACCTTGAAGGAGAGGAACCGCTGGTGGGATGGACGGATAGGGACGTGAAAGAACGCGTCCTGTAGATCCAGTGAACAGAACCACGTTTCACTCCAGGGATGGTATGATCTGGTTCAGAGTTACCATCCAGAAGGTGTGAGACCTGAGATACTGATTCAGGTCATGGAGATCTAGGATGGAGCACCAACCCCCGCCCCGTCCGCTTGGGCACCAGGAAATACCTGGACACGAAGCCTGGGTCTGTAGGAGGATCCGGCACTGGAGCTACTGCCTCCTTGTGGAGGAGCTGAGCGATGTCGTCTCAAAGGGCTGACGAGTGAAAGCTGAGATCCTTTTCTTCTGAGGCGTGCAGGCTCAGCTGGGAGGGTACTGCTCAGATTCCAGAGGCAGTCCCTGGCCGAACACTTCCAGAACCCACCTGTCCAAAGTGATACTGGACCAGGCGGAAAGAAAGTGGCAGAGTCGGACCCCCACGGGAGGACCCAGAGCTGGCTTGACAGGTGTAGGTGTGGCAACCCCTGACCCATCACTGAGCAGGCTTAGAGGAGGAGGAGGCTCCTGGACCAGCACCTCGGCCTCCTTTACGGGGCTGTTGGGGACCCTGCTTGGGCCTGGAGCACCAAGCTTGAGCCTGCTGCTGCTACTGTTGCTGCTGACCTCCTTGAAAGGAGGGCTGCCTAACCGCAGGAGAAGAGTGCCGAAAAGGCTTCTTCTTGTGCTACTGCTGGTTCTTGCCTGAAGAACCCTTTGCAGAGGTAGCATCCAAGATGGCATTGGAGGTGACCAGCCACTCTTGGACCGAAGAGGTTGGTGCCTAGGAAGGGCACATCAGCTAACTTGTGCTGAGTATCCACCAGAAAGGAGGATAACCTCAGCCAGGCCCTGCAGCGAGTGGGCACAGGAATCTCCAATGTCCAGGGTCGTCTGGAGCTGCTGTTTTGCAACAGCATGGCCCTGGTCATGGACTTGCTTCACAGTGTTCTGCATGTCTGCTGGGAGATGAGGGAGGACTTCATCTAATGACCCTAAGAGGGTGTCAGAGAAGTATGCCATGATAACAGCTGAACTGACCTGACGAAGGCCTAAGGAGGAGGCCGCATAGACCTTCTGGGAAGAATGGTCCATATTCTTGGACTCCTTGTCCGGGGAGCGGTCAGTGTCAGCTGAGCTACCAGTGCGTCTGAACACAGAAGCAGTCTCAAGGCTTTCGGCTGAGGAGTGCTCTGTGATCCCCGCCAGGGACCCCATGGCAAACGTATATTTGCAGGCCATGCAGGCAGACGAGGCTGGACAGGAGGGAGGATGCTGCCAGAGCTCAAGGGCTGGGCCAACAATGACTTTGGCCACTGGAAAGGCCTCTGTCGGGGTATTCCCCCTTTTGAGGATATCTGTAAGGGGGTATTCTGCCTTCTTTTGGATAGGCTGCAGGGGCATTCCGGTAGATTCGGAAATCAGGCAGAGGATGCCCTGAAAAGAGGAAGGACCTTCCTGCAAACCTACCACTGATGACTTATCATCCCCCAGATGCGAATGCAAACCAGTGGCATCCGAGTCCGAAGAGTCGGGGATATAATGGTCTCCCACCTATGTCTCCCTCGATGCACCAAGATTGATCGGGGACAACAGTGATGGACAGACGACAGGGCAGTCCGGTGTTTGTCCGGTCCTGTTTCGAGGGAGCCCCTCCCTGAGGCTGCTTAGGCAGTGGCTCCACCAAAATCGGTGGGGAGACCATAATAGGCCGAGCCGGAATACGGGCAGGCCTCATGGGTGGGGGACCCGAAGCCTTCAGTTCCGGAGCAGTCGGTATCAGCCTGGGAGGCGGGAGCCAAGTAATGGCCAGTGCTGCTGACGGAGCCGGGTTTTGACCAGTCAGAATCAGCTGTTGCCACATGAGATCCTCATAATGTCGACAGAGTTTCCATCAAAGTCTCTCCTCGTCCGAGGAGGATGAGGATCGATGGCGACGCCTTTCTGGAGTGTTTGTGACCTTTCTTCGGTTTTTCAACCGAAGGGGTCCTAGTCCTCGATCGAGACTTACGGGGTCGGCTGGTTCCATCGGGGGACACTGGAGTCTGTGAAAACCAAGGCTCTGGAACAATTTCCTCGATGAGGTTACTAGAAGGTACAGTCTCCTTGTCTGGGAAAAGAAAGAACTGGTGTCCTTTCTAAGGAATCGTCGACAGGAGTCGGCTATAAGGGCTCGAGCGTAATCTCGGCCAGTTCGGCCATTTCCTCGGTCTCAGTGCCTTGGACTGATGGAAGATCTGTAAAGCCGGCGGCTGAGGATGCGATCTCGACCGAAGTCGAGACCGCGTGTTCCTGGGACTCGGACCTCTCTCGGTCCCAAGAGCATCTTCTTCTGGAGGAAGAAGACTTGGGTTCCTTGGCCCTCTTCCGAGGGCGGGATGAGTGTGAGTCCGAGGGCGCCTCACCCCTGGTGGGGATAGACTGGCACAACTCCTGAAAGGAGCCCATAAAAGTCGAGCCGAGGCTGAGGGAACCGAAGAAGCTTTGACCGATTGAAGCTTGAGCCGCTTCCTCCTTGAATGCCTTCATCTGTTCCAATTGTTCGGCGGATCCCGCAGCCGCAGAAACCACCCACCTCGCCTCTTTGGATTTCACTGGCGGGTTCCTTTTCTCCAGTCTCCCCAGTTGAAGGCACACCTTGCAGTCGTCCAGAATGTTGGGATGGAAGGCCAAACAAATTGTACACGACGAGGTGTCATGTCGGATGCTGAGGCAGTACACGCATGCTAGGTGGTGTGGTAAAGTCAGGTACTTGAGGAGAGAGGGTTTCCCTGAGTAAGATAGTCAGGGTACAGCTGCAGCTGATTGGCTGCAGCTGCACAGACAGGAGGGCTTTAAAAACAGGAGGGAAAATCCAGCAGGCAGTTGCTGCAGGGGTAGAGGGCTGAGAAGCTGCCTGGATGTGCTCCAGATCAGGAGTCCCTTAAGCAGCCCTCAGGAGTTTGGTCTCCTGAATTAAGCCAAAAAGAAAAATTTATTTTCATTGTGAGTTTTCCATTTTACTGTTTGTGTTCTTCCAGAAGGTCTAGCCTTCTGGAAAAGGGGAATTCTAGTTAGGGCCAGGGATTGTTTAGACAGCGCTCCCACCAGGAGCAAGGCCTCTCTGTTTCTGTTTTTTGTTTCATTTCCCCTGGTGGGGCTTAAAAAGAAAAGGGTAGAAGCCCAAACTTCTGTGTTACCAGCCATATTAAAGAAATAAAAATATACCTGGTTGGTTTGATGTTAACAAACTGGTCTTCCTGAGACTCCTTAACCACCGCAAAGCTGAACCTGAATCCCGTGGGGAGGTCATGCCTTGTCACAGTGGGGATCGGTGCGCGACATTTTCTGGCTGCAGGGACGCTGGCGAAATCTGGGGGACGATTTGTCCTCCATATCCAAATCGGAATTGCGAACTCTAACGAGTTTAATAGCAAGTTGCGGTAAAACCGACATTTTGAAACCAGGGCCTACGAAGTACAGAAGTAGCACGAGGGACCTGTTATCTTCCAGTGGAAAGGAAGATCTGGCGTCATGGGGTGGAGCCGAGGTATTTACCACCCTGGTGGGTGGGTGGGAGGAGCCAGTTTGAAGACTTCCGGCAAGTTTAAAGGGGAAAGGGACATGCCAGATAGTGTGGATGAACAACATATCCACGTTCCTAGAAGTATTGTTTCACAGCAAAAAAACTGTATTAAATTGCTACATTGTAACACTGCAAAATAACATTGTATTATTTGGGTTACTATCCCAGACTCAGAACCCAATGGGCTTTGACATAGAATATATTTTCCAGTGCATGTCACTGAGATCTACCACTTACTCCATTATATGGCTGACTTTCCTATGATCTATTACAGTACTTGATGTGCCATACCCTAATAGGGTTTACATCTCCTTAGACTCATCTTATGATGCCAACTAATAGCCAATCTGACTTGTCTTTCAGGCATGATCCTATAACGAATGATATAATGGATTGCTTACAAAATCCCTTTTTTTTTTTACATGCTGATACACTGTTTTCAGCCCCTTTCGGTTCTAAGACTACACTAAGATATAAGACAGAACGCCATATATGGCCACCCTCTACTCGATAACTGCTTGGGAATCTCTCAGAAGTAATGACTTACTGCAAGAGACTATTCTGTGGAAGATAGTGCAGTTACACAGACTTTTTTGCTATAACAGTAGATCTTCTAGGAATGTCTCTTGCAGTAAGTAGTTTTCCTCCCTCCAACTCCCTGCCATTTGCAACAGGAAAAACGATGTAGGGTTGGGAAGCTTTGGTACCTCGGTCCCTCACTTCTGAGCTGAAACCGTCGGGGAACGAAGATTACCAGGGACCACCCACTTTTATAGGTACAGCCCAGGAAGTGAGGTCATATTGGTGGTCCCTGGTGTGGAGACAGCTGGAAGAAACTTCTATGCTGGAACTCCACCTATCGGGAACACCCAAAAGTAATGACTTACTGCAAGGGACATTCCTAGAAGATCTGCTGTTACAGCAAAAGTCTTTGTGTGTAACTGCACTTTCTAGGAGTGATATATGTTGTTCATCCACACGGACCCACCCGACTTCCCCGGCTGCAGATGCACAACACCTGGCTTCCAGCGGGCTAAGATCTGGTGTCATGGGGCAGAGCCAAGCTATATACCATCCGGGTGTGTGGGAGGAACCAGCTTGAAGACTTCCAGTTCATCTTAAAGTGGAAGAGGACATACTAAAGAGTGGATGAACAACATATACCACTCCTAGAACTACTGCTACAGGTGAGTAACCTGTTTTTAGCTGCCATTTCTGCCTACCACATCCCTGTGGGAAGCAAGACTCTGGCCCAGCTGGAGGTATCCAAAACCTTAAAGGGGATTCTCGATTTAAAACCACCAGTATGCAACCCTTCTCCACCCTGGGACTTGAATTTCATCCTGGAGAAAAAAACACTGCCTCCTTTCGAGCAGGCAGCGAGTTCTGACATGAACTACCTTTCCTGGAAAGCACTCTTCATAGTGGCCATCACTTCAGCTCGAAGGATTTCCGAGCTTCAGGCCCTAATGTGTAAGATACCTTACTTGATTTTTCACAGAACCAATCCGAAGTTCTTGCCCAAGGTGGTATCGGAATCCACCTTGAATCAGTCACTTGACTTGCCAGTGTACTGCACTCCAACCGGGGTGAAGCACTTCTGCACACTCTGGATGTACACAGAATTCTTCGGTACAACACGAACAGGACAAACCCTGTCCGTAAATCTGACCAATTGTTTGTTTCCTTTGCACCCAAAAGATAGGGCTCTGCCGTTTCAAAACTGTGTTTGTCCAAATGGTTGGCAAGTAAGCAAAAAGACACGATGGGGTGTGCATTAGACAGTTCTGATGATGCAAGGCTAGGGGATGTAGTGTGCACGAGGCCACTACGCAGGCCGGTGCGTCAATCCCCTAAGCCGTGCATTGAAACTGTCTAATGCACATCCCCAGAGTGGCTTATTGCGCTTTATAAAATGGGCCTATGTATTCTAGATGGGGATTCTAGTTTTAGCTGTGCGTTAGACACATCTAATGGACGGTTAACAACCAATCAGATTGCTTGAAATCCTTTGCCCATTTTATAAACTGCACAATAAACCCCTTCCAAGGGAGGTCAAAGGACATTCAACCACAGAGGCATGGCTGCTTCTACTGCTTGCTTCAGGAACGTTTCAGCCACAGACATTTGCGTGGCTGCAACTTGGCGTTCTGTCCATACCTTTACCAAACATACATTGCTTCAAGGCGAAGAGCGGGCTTTGACTTGCTATTCTGCTGGGACTCCTATCATGAGTACCCTGTTTTTTCTGCAAAACCATTCCTATCTCCCATGTCTCAGACTTGTCTCATGTTACTGCTTGGGACTCAGTCCTATATGCGAGTACCTACTCTGAGTCTTCTCAAAGTAAGATAGTACAGTTACATAAGAACTTACTGTAACAGTAGATCTTCGAGAGGCTCTTACAGTAGGTACTGCTTTCCTTCCCACCTACCCCTTGGGTTTCTTCTACTGTTCTCTTGTAATTGCTTTTAGCTCCAGGAGCCCTCTCCTCCTCTTCTGTCGCACCTTTGTAGGTCTCCGGCGGGAGAACTGGAGGGTGAGCGTGGGGACCGCTCCCTTTATAGCACTATGCTGACATCGGTCACGTGACGGGCAGTCCCCCACCAGACACTGCTAGCTAGATGTTTTCCATGTGGTCCTAGCGCTTGGCGGCTTAGTCCTATATGAGTACCTACTGCAAGAGCCTCTCTCAAAGATCTATTGTTATGGTAAGTTCTTGCGTAACTGTACTATTTCTGGCCAAGTCAAAGACCACAGTTCGTTGGAGTAATCTTGGATTCGGCTCAAGGCAAGGCCTTGCTGCCTCCAGACAGAGCAGACCGCCTGAGAGCACTGGCCCAGTTGGTGTTTTTATCATGCCAGGTCCCAGCCAGGTTGTTTCTCAGACTCTAGCGCATGGATGATTTGGATCAAGGGGTCCTAGTATCCAATCCTATGCGGCAAACTCTGTCTTAGGGGTTGAATCCCTCCAACCTCCTCAAAGTGGTTCCCTTCCATGCGGAATCTCTAAGTCTGATTCTCACTACAGACACATCCTGTCTGGGCTGGGGTGCCCACTTGGCAGACAGACCCAAGGGACCTGGTCTCAGCAAGAGCAGAATCTTCACATAGTGTGCTGGATATGTATGCAATCCTCTTTGCCTTACGAGCCTTTCAGACTGAACTCCTAGGAGGCAATATAGTGCAGTGGGTTAAGGATCTGAGCTGCAGATCTGGAGAACTGGGTTTGAACCCCACAGCCACCTAGGTGCATACTGTGTGATCCTGAGCAAGTCAGTTAACTTCCTTGTGCTCCCAGGTCACATCTAGGTTGCACTAAGCTTAGGCTTAGTGTGCTACTCCTGGTTAAACAATGATCTCACTTAGAGGGGGAGCTCTTGCAGCAGGTAATATCATTAGGACTAAGGCTGCCAGGCGTTAGGACCCCATAGGAAAATCTTCTGGCTAGCGGTCTGGCGACGTCAGATGTATAAAGGGGGCAGGCTTCCGGCACCACCTCGGTTCTTTTCCCACCGTCGACCTGCTAACATCGAATCCATGAATGCCATAGTCGCAGTCTACCACCTTTTTCTCACGCATCACGCAGTTTTCTCTCTAAAATTGTATTTTTCTTCAACAGTTTTAAGTGCATGTCTTCATCAACACAGCAGCGAAAATCTAATTGTGCGTGCGGGAAGCAGATCCTGGCAAAAGACTGCCACTGTGCCTGCCTGATCTGCCTAGGCCCAGACCACCGGCCTGACGATTGCCAGAAGTTCAACAACAAACGAGGATTCGCCACACCAACACTCTGAAGGTCTGTTTACTCGAGCAGCAAGTAGCCACCATGCAGAAGGCCCCATCGGGACATAGTTCATCCTCCTTAGCCAGGGAGTGCCCCTCTCCCCTCCAGGAGAAGAGATTGGGAGGGAAACCACCAACACCGGGAGAAAGAGCCAGATCGGAGTCCCGCCCAAAGTCCCCTCACTGGGCGTCTTACTACCTCTGGCGGGAGGTCAGAATCTGTCCCGTTCCCTTCCAGGTACCAAAGCAGCTTTGGGGGAGACCCACAAGAAGTCTACCACCTCAACACAAACTAAAGGTAGGGAGTCTTCTTCCCAGGGGCAGCCATCTGCCCAGGTCCCCTTGGCCCACTGACCCCACAAACATGGGTCGACCCACGAGGGACAGGTGTTGGCTTCAGGCAGATCTACAGAGTCTGGTTCCTGCAAGCACTCTGGGTCATCTGAGAAGCACAAGAAACCGGATGATTCCAGAAAATGCCAGGAGATCATCTGGTACAGGATGCCTCCCCCACCTGAGGAACGGGTGTCGTCTGCCTCTGACGGAAGGCAGACCACCAGACACTCTGACTATGCATCAAAGAAGGAGCAGGTGCCACCGGCCAAAGAATGGCCACCAGTCCTGAAGGACCAGCCATCTGCCCCAGTGACCGAAACCCCAAACACAGGGATACCGGATGCCCAGCAGCTTCCTCCAAAGGAACCGGAAGCAGAATGTCGGTGAGGATCTGACACCGGAAGCACCTACAGAGAAGATGCCAGAAGACCAGATGTCAGTGCCTCCAGATCAGATGCCTGAGCACTTTGGCGTTTCAAACCAGACACCCCCACCACCAGTCGTTTCACTGGCCGAGGTGGAAGCCAACACCTCGTGGAACACCATTATAGGGGATCTTCTCCCCAGAGCTAGGGATCCATCCCCGGTACGGCCACCTCCTAGGGATCTATCTCCTCAGTGGCCTTTACTGCCGAAGGAGCTTCTGCTGCCAGAGAAAGAAGGCATGCAGATGCCTGGGTTGGGCACCCAAAAGACACCCGTCGTCCATCCTATCCTTGAGTGGATACCCATCATCTTCAGGGAACAATGCTGGAGACTCTTCTTCAGACTACTACTCTGAGGACGAGCTACCCATCCGATCTCCTAATTCAAGGGACTCGAAGAGGTCACCCCGGATGACCCGTCCTTTTTGGATATCGTGGCACATTCAGGCGTTATACCAATGGGACACGGGAACTGGACTCTGAAAGACGCAGATTGACAAATTTTTAGGAACCACTGACCTGAAACCCTTGGTCAGCCCTCCCCCCATTGGTAGAGCCATTTCAGGATGTAATGACATCCAGCCACTACGACCGCAGTGCCACGCAAGGCCAATAAGCTCTGTAAGACTCCAGAAGGGGAGCCTTTTCTGGGTGAACACCTCTGGGCAGACTCTATGGTCCTGATTGCTGCCAACGGCAGGGCACAACCACACCACGTGAGTGCCCAGCCACCAGACCCGGAATCCAAAAAACTGGAACAGATGGGTCGTAAGGTGTACTCGTCGGCAACTTGCACTGTTGGGTCACTGAAATTCCTTGCCCACATGGTCACATACCAGAAGTCCCTGTGGGCAAAGGCGATGGATCTGGCCAAGGCCCAGCCAGATTCAGAGGGTAAGGCAGAACTCCTTGCTGTCATACAGTTTGGCATGGACGTGGACAAACATGTCCTAAGGAGTTCTTATGACTCCGCAGATACAGCAGCAAGAGCAGCCAACACCGGCATTTGCATGCAGAGGCATGCTTGGCTCAGAGTTTCTGGCTTCCGACAGGATGCTGTCCTGGATGCTTCTTTTCAGGGACCAGTCCTGTTCATCCAGGACACTGAGAAGCTGATTACTGGATTGCAAGATTCAGGCAAAGCAGTATCTGAAGTCCACAGGATGTACAAGTTGGAGCCACAGCCTACAAGTTGCAGTCCTTTTCAGAAAAATCAGGGACAGCAAGGAAGACGCCAGACACAACACAAGGGAGGTTTTAAAAGAAAAGGGCCACCCTCCTTCAGGTGCCCAGGGCCCCAAAAATCCCAAGGCACCCAGACCTCCTCTGCCTACACCCTCCAACACAGCATGACTCCCTACCAACCTTCCCCCGTACCTATCCAGATGGTCCAGTATAACATCGGACCAATGGGTCCTCGAGATAGTGGAAAGGGCATACTCCCTAGAGTTCACCCAGATTCCACTGGACAACCCACCAGTCCCCTCCGACTGCTCACTCTCTGATGTGCTCCTCCTGAGGGCAGAGATACAGGCCTTACTGGACAAAAGAGCCATACAGGAGGTTCCCTTTGCTCAATGAGGCAAGGGATTCTATTCCCATTTCTTCCTTGTCCCAAAAAAGATGGGAGACCTCAACCCCGTTCTGGACCGGAGTCATCTGAACACCTTTATTAAATACAAATGGTTCAGAATAGTGACCTTGGTGAGCCTGTTACCAATGCTCCACCAAGGAGACTGGCTTTGCTCTCTAGACATGCAGGATGCCTACATGCGCATCAAGATCCTGCCATCCCACAGGAAGTACCTCCGCTTCACCTTCCAAGGAGGACACTACCAGTTCAGGGTGCTGCCATTTGGCCTATCATTGGCACCAAGGGTTTTTACCAAGTGCCTAGCAGTGGTGGCAGTGGCCCTCAGGAGAGGGGGTCACTTTGTATATCCTTACCTGGACAATTGTCTTCATACCACTCCAGCAGAAGACCAATTGAACAGACCCTTGGAGGAGATATTCAGTCTATTCCAGAGTCTGGGCATTACCCTAACCTGCCCAAGTCACAACCATGGCCAGCTCAAAGGCTACAGTACATAGGAGCAGTCCTGGACACAATCCAAGGGAAAGCCTTTCTGCCCCTAGACAGGGCATCAAGACAGAAGTCGGCCACAGGACTTGGACTTGGTTACATAGAAACATAGAATTTGACAGCAGATAAGGACCGCTTGGCCCACGTAGTCTGCCCATTTTCCTACCTAACAGATAAGCTGCAGATCCTAATTAACCAACAGCTTACTTCCTCCTACCCCCCCACTAAGACTGCCTTATGTCTGTCCCATGCATTCTTGAATTCCCCCACTGTTCTTGACTGCACGGCCTCCTCAGGGAGGCTGTTCCATGCATCCACAACCCTCTCTGTGAAAAAATACTTCCTCACATTACTTCTGAGCTATCCCCCCTCTATCTTCAAATTGTGCCCCCTTGTTCTTGCACATCTCTTTTTCTGAAAGATGCCACCCTCTTGGACTTTGTTGATTCCCTTGAGGTACTTGAAAGTTTCTATCATGTCTCCTCTCCTCCTCTCTCCCTCCTTTCCTCAAGAGTATACATATTAAGCTCCTTTAGTCTTTCTTCATATGTCTACTGGTGCAGACCCTGCACCATTTTGGTTGCCCTCCTCTGGACAGCCTCCACTCTGTGTCTTTGTGGATGGGGTCTCCAGAACTGCACACAGTACTCAGATGGGGTCTCACCAACTGTCTGTACAGAGGGATAACAACTTCCTGTTTTCTGCTATTGATGCCTCTCCCTATGCATCCCAATATCCCCCCGCCTTCCTTACTGCCTTCTCACATTGCTTGCCCACCTTTAGGTCATCTGATATAATTACTCCCAGGTCCCTTTCCATTTTTACTGTTTTCAGTATCTCACCCCCCATTGTGTACTCTTGCCCTGGGTTTTTGTTTCCCAGGTGCATTACCTTGCACTTCTTTGCATTGAATCTGAGCTGCCATACATTTGACCATTCCTCCAACCTTGCCAAGTCCCTTCTCATCCTTTCCACTCCATCTGATGTATCAACCCTGTTGCAGATCTTTGTGTCATCTGCAAAGAGACATACTTTTCCTTCCAGTTCCTCTGCAATGTCACTTATAAAGACATTAAAAAGGACCGGTCCCAGTACTGAACCCTGCGGTACCCCACTAGTAACCCTCCTTTCTTCACTGTGGACTCCATTTACTACTACCCTTTGCATCCTGTTGTCTAGCCAATTTTTATCCAGGCTACCACCTTGGGACCCACTCCAAGGCTGGCTAACTTGTGTATTAATCTTTTGTGTGGGACTGTATCAAATGCCTTGCTAAAATCTAGGTAAGCCATGTCCACAGCCCCTCCCTGGTCTACTACTTTGGTCACCCAGTCAAAGAAATCTATTAGATTCGTCTGACACGACCTTCCCATCGTGAATCCATGCTGCCTTGGGTCCTGTGCCCCACTGGCTTCTAGGTACTCAGGTTCCCGCAATGGTGGTTCTGCAACTTCTAGGTCACATGGCTGCAGCCATAGTCACGGTTCCACTGGTGCATCTGAACATGAGGATCCTGCTGTGGCACCTCAAGGTTTAATGGGATCAAGGCATGGACAAGCTAGAGGTGCCCATTCGGATCTCCAATGCAGTCAGACAGTCCATGGCGTGGTGGCTCACCCCAGCCTACTTGAGCATAGGGGTTCCCTTCCAGCGGCCCTGCCCACAGCAGACCCTTACTGTCAATGCCTTGGGACTGGGATGGGGAGCACATCTGGCTTCTCATCAGATGAGGGGTTCCTGGAACTAAACAGAACAAGCTCTCCACATAAACATTTTGGAGATGAGAGCCGTACTGTATGCCCTTCAAGCCTTCCAAGGGGTGCTCCTTCCTGGACCTCTTCTTGTCATCGGACAATACGTTGGTAGTCTTCCATCTCAATAAGCAAGGGGGTACACATTTGTATCCCCTATGCAGAGAGGCAATGAGAGTATGTTCTTGGGCAGCAGATCACAGCCTGGACGTTACGGCAGTCCATGTTCCTGGGATTCACAATGTCCTCGCAGACAGCCTAAGTCACTCTCTGTCTCAGAACCACAAGTGGGAACTACAGCAAAAAGTCATAGACTACCTTTTTAAAAGGTGGGGTCAGCCAGAATTGGACCTCTTTGCGTCCCCACATGACGCTAAACTACCCAATTTCTGCTCGCTAGATCCCAGGGCCTGGTGTTTTTTGGCGAGATGCATTGACCCTCTCTTGGACAGGGAGGTTTCTGTGTGCCTTCCCTCTTCTTCAGAGGATCCTGCTCAATTTACAGGCAGGAGGAGCCAGGTTAATACTGGTAGTGCCTTTCTAGCCTCGACAGATTTGGTTCCCGCTTTTGCCATACCTGGCATCGGAACCGCCGGATCCGACTTTGAGGAGGAGCTCTTGCGGCAGGTAATACCATTAGGACTAATTCCACCAGGCGTTAGGACCCCACAGAAATCTTGTAGCTAGCAGTCTGTAGCAGGGGACCGTCCCTATCGTCAGACGCCATCTCAATTCTTTTCCTGCCGTCGACCCACTTAGTTCGGCTCTACAGATGCCTTCTTTCACAGTCGACTGCTATTTGAGAAAAGTTCTTCTAAAGTTCATTTTTTTCAATCGTCTTTGATGTTTTTCTCTGTTCTGGGTATGTCATCGTCCTATCCACTGTGACAAAAATCAAAGTGCGTGTGCAGGAAGCAAATCCCGGCAAAGGACGGCCATGCGGCCTGCTAAACCTGCCTAGGCCCTGACCACTGCTACAAGTTTAATCAAAAGACAAGAACCAGGAGAGCCAACGCCCTCAAAGCATACCTCCTGGAGCAAAAAGTGGTGGCTATGCAGCATACCTCAGAGCACAGCTCATCTTCTCCCACCAGGGACTCCCCACCCAGGGATAAGTCATCCAGAGGGAAGCACCACCACTGGGAGAAAGATAGGGCCAGGTCCGAGTCACGGTCAAAGTCGCCCGAGAAGCCTTCTTCGTCCTCTTCAACCTCCAGCCGGGGTTCGGGCTTGGTTCCAGTCCAGGCTACTGAGTCCTCCTACAAAAGTAAGCCTGCGCCCGCCTCTTCTCAGGGCAAACACTGGGAGCCAGCCTCTACTGGTCATTCACCTTCCCTGGCCCACTGACCTCACAAGTCTACTCTAGGGTCGACCCAGGAAGGTCATTCCTCTGGGAAACCGAGAGAGAAGTCCGGTTCGTCAGAAAAACACAGACACACAGATGAACCTGAAGGATGACAGGAGGTTGGATACCCCCTCCACCTCCCCCTGCCAAGGTGCACCCCTCTGCTGACAAGTGCCTGCCTAGCTGGTCGCCTTCACCGGTGTCCCACACTCCATCGCCTGATACGAGGTGGTCGCCAGTGGAGGATAGTACGCCCGCCCCTCCTTCAGAGGGTTGGTCACCAGAGGGGCCTCCTACTACTACTCTGGACGTTGGCTCCCCCGGCGATGCCTAATACCCTGATATGGATAAGGGCTCCCCAGATCCGGCACTGGATCCCAAGTACCCCCAGACGCCCGGTCCTGCAAACCCGACGCCCGGCCCAGTGGTCATCCCTGTGGCAAACATTGGGTCTTTGTTCACATCATGGTGGAACACTGTGAAGGAGGATCTCCTCTATAGACCCCCGTGCACACACCAACTCCACCACCCATGGGTCCTCCAACCCCACCTACCCCAGTTGGAGATGAGGGTTCCGACCCAGACCCTAAGGGAAAAAGAAGACGTTCTTCTCCAATTCCTTCTTCAAGTGGGTGCCCGTCTTCCCCAGATGATGGAGACGCCAGCCCATCCTCTCCAGATTCCTCTGATGTGGATGAGTTTATCCCACCTTCTCCGGGCCCCAAGGACTCTCCAAGGTCCCCGGATGATCCCTCATTTTTAGATATCACGCGGCATATCCAATCTATGAGTGATATACCAAAGAACTGGATCCAGAGCGCAGATGCCTGGCCAAATTCTTAGGGTCCAAGGAGCCAAAGCCCTTGCCTATTCCACCTCTGGTCGAGCCTTTTCACGACATGACCAGAATTACCTGGCACAAGCCATTGTCTACCTCTGCTGTCCCAAAGAAGGCAGACAGGCTTTACAAACCTCCCAAGGATGAGCCCTTTTTGTTGGAACAGCCAAGGGCAAACTCACTTGTGCTCACTGCCACCCATGGCCGTGGCAGTCAACCCAAGCATCTGAGCTCCCAGCCTCTGGATCCTGAATCCAATAAGTTGGATAGCTGGGGCTGCAAGGTTTATTCCTCAGTAACAGGTTCCATCAGGTCTCTGAATTTTCTCACCCATATGGTGACTTACCAGCAGATCTTATAGGAAAAGATCATTGAAATGGTCAAGACATTGCCAGATTCAGACACCAAAGAAGAAATCTTAGCCTATGCCCAGTCCAGTCTGGACGTCAACAAACATGTCCTCTGCTGCTCATATGATGTGGTGGACATGGCCTCCCACGCTGCAGCCTCAGGAGTGTGTCTGAGGGAGGCATTCTTGGCTGAGGCTGACTGGCTTTCATCCTGACCTCCGGGATTCTATTCTGGACTCTCCCTTTCAGAGACATGTGCTGTTTGGCCAGGAAGTAGAAGCCCTGGTCAAACAACTCCAGGAGTCAGGGAAAGCTGTGGTGGATGTTCATCGCATGTATAAGTCAGAGTCTCAAGGACCCCATCACCATCCCTTTCACAAAGGACAGGCACAGGGAGGTAAAAATCCCCAGGGCAATGGGTTCAAGAGGCGGGGTCACCCTGCCCCCCCAAGGTCCTAAGCAGCCCAAAGTTCCTAGGGTACAGGGCCCCTCTTCTCCCACTGCCTAACTCGCTGCCTCTCCCTCATCTCTCTTGGGAGCCGCAGAACGAGAAAGTTGGAGGGAGATTTTCCCCTTTACCCTGCTGAATGGTCCAACATAACATCAGACCAGTGGATGCTGGACACCATTCGCAAAGGGTATGCGATAGAATTTCTTTCTATCCCTCCAGATGGTACACTGTCCCCCAATCCATGCCCAGCTTCTGGTGGAAGAAATCCAACAGCTTCTGGAGAAGAATGCCATCCAGCCGGTACATCGGCCCAGAGGGGCCAGGGTCATTACTCCCATTTTTTTTCTGGTCCCAAAGAAAACAATAGGCCTTCACCCTATTCTGGACTGAAGTCAGCTCAATCTCTCGGTCAAATACCAGAGATTTAGGATGGTAACTCTGGCAAGTGTGTTTCCCTTGCTTCATCAAGGAGACTGGTTATGCTCCCTAGATAAGCTGGACGCTTATATACATATCAAAGTCCTGCGCTCTCACAGGAGATTTCTCCGGTTCAGGTTTCAGGACCAGCATTGCCAGTTTTGGGTTTTGCCCTTCAGCCTCTCATCTGCCTCCAGAGTTTTCACCAAATGTCTGGCAGTGGGGGCAGCGGCCCTCCGAAGGAGGGGCCACTTCGTGTATCCCTAACTGGACGACTGGCTCATCTCCGCTCCTTCAGAGGCTCAACTTCTAGTCGCCCAGAAGGAAACAGAAGAGCTCTTTTGCTCCTTGGGAATAACAATAAACTGACCAAAATCACAATCTTGGCCCTCGCAGAGGTTGCAGTACATAGGGACGATCCTGGATACCATTCAGGGAAAGGTTTTCCTGCCCTCAGACAGGGCAGATCACTTGAGGGCTCTGGCAAGCAGTGTTCAAGTAGCATCTTCAATCTCTGCATGGGTAATTCTTCAGCTTCTGGGCCATATGGCAGCTGTCATAACCACAGTACCCCTCGCCAGATTGCATATGAGGGTCCTCCAGTGGCACCTCAGGGTCCAATGGGACCAAACGGTGGATGACCTGGATCAGCTGGTCTGCGTTTCTTAGGCGGTCTGTTGCTCCCTGGACTGGTGACCCTGCCGCCCACACCTAGAGGGAGGAGTCTCCTTTCAGAGACTTCCCCATCTCAAATTCTGACGACGGATGCCTCATTGTCAGGTTGGGGGGCTCACCTAGGGGAACACAGGACATGAGGATCTTGGTCTGCCATAGAACGCTGTACACATCAATGTTCTGGAAATGAGAGCCGTCCTGAATGCCCTTGAGGCATTTAGAGACCAACTATCTCCAGGTCCTCTTCTGGTGCAGACAGTCAACACTCTGGTTGTCTTCTACATCAGCAAACAAGGGAGCACTCACTCTTATCCCCTTTGCAGGGTGGCCATGAGAGTGTGGGACTGGGCAGTAGAACACCTTCTAGGCCTTACAGCAGTACACCTGCCAGGTGTCCAGAACATTCTCAACGACGGTCTCAGCCACTCTAGATCACGGAATCACGAGTGGGAATTGCTCCAGGAAGTTGAAGACTACCTCTTCAGTCACTGGGGCAGTCCAGAGCTGGACCTCTTTGCATCCCCGTGCAATGCCAAACTGCAAAATTTTTGCTCACTCGATCCAGGGACTGGTGTTTTTTGGTGAGACGCATTGTCCCTCTTCTGGACAGGGAGGTTCCTGTATGCTTTCCATCCCTTTCCTCTCATTCAGAGAGTACTGCTCAAATTGCAGTTAGAGGGAGCCAGGATGATCCTGGTAGCTCCTTTGTGGCCTTGTCAGATTTGGTATCCGCTGCTCCAACAACTGTCATTGGAGCCTCCAGTACAGTTGCCTCTATCCATCCACTTGCTCTCACAAGAGCAGGGGATGGTTGTTCATCCTGCATCATTCTCTTCACCTGCACGCCTGGCTCCTGCAGTCTTGGCAGAAGAGAGATTAGGAGTGTCAAGCAGGGTGGCAGAAGTTCTGGTGGCAGCGAGGAAACCTTCCACGAGAGCTACTTACGCTATGAAGTGGAAGCGTTTCTGCCTTTGGGCAATGGCTCGTGCCCTAGAGCCTCTGGATTGTCTGGTTCAGCATGTGCTAGACTATCTTCTCCACCTCTTGGACCTGGGGCTAAGCTACTCATCCATTAAGGTGCACATGTGTGCAGTTTCTGCATACCACACACCGTTTGGGGTGAGAACTCTAGCACAGCTTAACATCTGCAAGACTTTCCTTAGAGGGGTCCTACACATCAGACCTCCCAGGAGAGATCCTGACCCTCCTTGGGATTTACTTTTTGTTCTCAGAGCTCACCCTGCCTCCCTTCGAACCAGCCGCATCATGCGAGCTAAGCTTTGTCTCTTGGAAAGCACTTCTTTTAGTTGCCATTACTTCTGCTCTAAGGGTTTCTGAACTTCAGGCCCTGATGTGTAAGGAGCCTTATATTATTTTCCACAGGGAGAGGTGACCCTGCTTATGCACCCTAAGTTCTTACCGAAGGTGGTGTCAGTACTGACTCTGAACCAGGACATCAACCTTCCAGTTTACTATCCTGAGTTTGAAAATCAAGGAGAGGCTTTGTTTCATACCCTGGATGTTCACAGAATCCTGAGGTATTATCTCCATAGGACTAGACTTTCCAGGAAGATGGACCAGTTGTTCGTCTCCTTTGCATAAATGATGACGGGCTCCTGTCTCCAAGCAGTCACTAGCCCATTGGCTGGTGAACTGCATCTCCTTTTGTTACCAACATCATGGTAAACCCCTGCCGGGACCCATTAAGGGTCACTCCACCAGGGCTGTGGCTATGGCTACCTCATTTGCCTCCTTAAAAAATGTGTCTTCAGTAGATATCTGTGCTGCCGCGACTTGGAGCACAGTCCACACCTTCATCAGGCATTACAGCCTAGACATTGCTTCTAGGAGGAGAGCAGGTTTCTGACTGGCAGTCCTGCAAGGCCTACTCTCATGAGGCTGTTCTGTTACTATCTCCACCTCCCCGTCAGACCTGGGCCTATCTTTGGGTATTGCTTGGGACTCAGTCCTAATGGTATTACCTTCTGCAAGAGCTCCCCCTCGAAGTCAGATAGTACAGTTACATAAGAACTTACCATAATAGTAGATCTTTGAGAGGAACTCTTGCAGCAGGTAGCTTTCCCACCCTCCATCCCCCAGGAATCTGTGTTTTTACCCTTATTCAGGGTTGGGGAGTTCCTGCTCGGTTCTCCAAATCTTTTCAGCTGGGTCTCCGGTGGGAGAACTGAGATGGCGCTGGGGGACCGCCCCTTCATACCACGTCTGACATCGGGCAGAGCCGACGTCGGGGTCGGTCCCCCACTACAGACTGCTAGCTACAAGATTTCCATGGGGTCCTAACGCCTGGTGGCATTAGTCTTAATGTTATCACCTGCTGCAAGAGCTCCTCTCGAAGATCTACTGATCTTACTTTGAGATACAGCTCTTGCAGCAGGTTACGCAATAAGGACTGAAGCTGGCAGGCACCAGGACCCCATGGAAAAATTCTAGCTAGCAATACCCAGCGTGGGACTGCCCCCGACATCAGCCCCACCCCCGACATCCTATGACACATAAAAGGGGCGATCCCCCAGTTCTTTTCCTGCTGTCGACTCATCAGTATCTGCTCCACGGATGCCTCTAGTAGACGAACGATGCCAGAACTTTAATTTTTTCAGAAGTTCGATTTTAGTTACCTCCATGTCTTCTTCCCTGACTCCTTCTACAGAATGACACCCCTCTAAGTGTACCTGCGGCAAGCAGATTCCTTTCAAGGACAGGTATTTGGCCCGTGTGAGATGTCTAGGCCTGGCCATGACACCAAAGCCTGCTCCATCTGCCAGCAGTTTAACAGCAGGACTAGGATCCGCCACCAGAAAGCACTCGGGGTGGGGGGGTTATCTTTTGGAAGAGAAATTGAAGGCCATAGAAAAAGATCCTTCCTCCAGAGGGGAACCCTCCCACAAGTCGGGGAAACACCGAGAAAAGCACCGGGACAAGGGTAGGGATCGATCCCCGAATCAGGCCTCAGACTCCCGGGTCAGCTCCAGTTCCACCCGGTCGGAGAGATCTCCCTCCTGGGCCCAGTCTCAGCCCCCTCTGATGATGATCCGGATGTCGGGAGGGGCTCTAACTTTGTCTCCCTTCAACCTTGAAGACCAAGCCAAAAGATGGCCAGTCTTCTGGTTCCACTGCCAAGTCTGAGACTTCGGACCGCCAGAAGCACCACACCAAATCGGCTGCAAAACCGGCCGCTGAGGCATCAGACAGATGCCTTCGACACCGACCAGCATTCGATTTCCTAACCTCCGAGGGGCTCGGAAGCCCCCCTTCCCCCACGAAGACGATAGAGCTGATGTCCCTTAGGCAGACGTTGGAATCGAAGTGGAAGTCCAACCCAGCACCAGCTAAGGACCCAACGCCACCCCCGCCTCCACCTGCTGAGACCGGTCACTGGGTGTCGTCGGAGGAGGACGTCTGCACCCAAGCTACCGACGACCAGACGGGGGGGATATCGAGGACGCAGTATTGCCTCTGGGGCCGACGCCCAACCTGACTATGCCTCCGGCGCTGACGCCTGATCCTAAGGAAGGGCAGGGACCAACGCCAGGCCCAGCGTCCGGCCTTAATATTCTAGAGGTTAAAGACTTCTTTACCTTTTGGTGGGACACTATTAAAAAGGACGTGGTACCCACAAAGCCTCCTCAAGAGGTTCCGCTTCCTGAGGAACTAGAAAAAGTAGTACCCCCTGTGACCCCAGGGATAATACCCCGCCACCAAGGGGCAGATCAAAGGAGAGAGTCAGGGGCCAAGAGACCACGTCCTTCCAGGACTCCTTCAGAGTCCCCTAGTGACCACGGCAGACCTAAAAGACCCAGACAGAGACCATACTCTTCATCAGGGAATGATTCATACCCAGACACCTCTAGGTCACCTTCTCTGATTAGCCTACCTTCTCCAGACCCCCGGGACCTTCCCAGATCACCGCCTGACGACCCCTCATTTGCTGACATAATGAGGCACATTCAAGAGAATATGGGGTGGGAGACTGAGGACTTGGACCCCGAGTGGCAGCGCCTAGCAAGGTACCTTAGAAAGACCCCATGTCTGTGGTTCCACTGTTGGTGGATACCTTTCAGGATGCTATGAAAGCTGCATGGAAGCATCCCTATTCCACCCAAGCAGTCCCCAAGAAAGCAGACTGCCTCTATAGGGTTCGGCTGGAGGACCCATATTTGGCTCAGCATCCATTGGCCGATTCTTTGGTCATTACAGCCTCTAATGACTGATCACAAAGGCCTCTTCATCTCAGTACCCAACCACCGGACCAGGAATCCAAACTGTTGGATTCACTGGGTAGGCGCATGTATGCCGCCGCTACATGCTCTATCAGATCCCTCAATTACTTTACACACATGGTGCAGTTTCAGAATGCACTGTGGGACCAGGTTCAGGACCTATTAAAGGACTTTTCAGATGGTGAGAAGAAGGAAGAATTACTGAACCTCCTTCACACGGGTTCGGATGTTGGGACTTAAGTCCTCTGAGCCACCTATGACTAGGTGGACTCTGCTGCCAGGGGCGCCGCTATGGCGAGCTTGCCTCCAGAGGCACTTGTGGTTGAGGGTCTCCGGGTTCACCCCAGATGTCCAGAAGGGCAATCTGGATGTCCTATATAGTGGCTCTGTATTGTTTGGTGAAGACTCCGTGAGAGTTATCACGAAACTGCAAGATGCTGGGAAGGCTGTTAGGACACTACAAGCCATGTACAGACCTAAATCTGGTTCCTATCTTAGGGGCCAGAACCTCTTTTGCCTCTGGCAACACAGACAGCATCCTCGTTCTGGCCAGCAACCCAGGGGCAGCTTTGGTAGGAAAAAACAACCTAAGTACTCCGGAGGTCAGTCAGCAGAATCAAAAGCCTGCCCCACCTCTGGATCCAAGGGAGGGTCGGGGATCATGTCGCCTACCACCTGTCAGGGTGGCAGAGGATAATCTCCGACTGGTGGGTCCTACAACTGATAGGTCGAGGGCACTCTATCGAGATCCTCGACTGCCCACCATCAAGACCTCCTTTGCATTCCCAGTATTCAGGTCAGCATGGCCTGCTCATCCAGAAGATCTCGGCACTCCTGGACAAGGATGCAATTGAGATTGTCCCACAAGATGAGAGAGAAAGGGGATATTATTCCCACTTTTTCCTGGTCCCAAAGAAAATGGGACCTCAGTGACCTCAACACATTTGTGCTGTACAAACGCTTCTGCATGGTTACCCTTCAGGGTCTCATCCCCATGCTAAAGCAAGGTGCATGGCTAGCATCTCTGTACATGCAGGACACGTATCTTCATCTGCTGATCACTCGAGCACATCAGAAGTTCCTGCGCTTCGAGTTCCTAGGACGCCATTATCAGTTCTGAGCACTTCTGTTTGGTCTGTCCTTGGCACCTCGGGTGTTCATCTAATGCTTGGCTGTCGTGGTAGCGGCCCTCAGAAGACAGGGCCACTATGTGTTCCCATATCTGGATGACTGGCTTCTCATGGCCTCATCTCGAGAGGCGCTGGTGACAGCCATTCAGGATAACCATTCCCTGTTCAGATCACTAGATATCACTAACAATCAAGGGAAGTCCCCTCACAAAGATTGCAGTTCATCGGGATGGTACTGGATACCAGCCAGGGGAGTGCCTTCCTGCCTGACGACAGGACGGAATGCATCCGATCTCTAATACGGGACATCATGACAAAGAAACTGGTTCCTGCAAGGACTATGTTTTGTCTGCTCTGACACATGGCGGCCATGATCCCCTTAGCCTGCCTCCATATGAGGGTTAGTCAATGGATGCTCAGGGCACAAAGGGACCAGAGACAGGATCACTTGGATCAGCTAGTCAGGGTCACAAAGCCAGTCATTCAGGACTGGCAGTGGTGGCTCATCCCGGAACATCTTTCCAAGGGAGTCCCCTTCGTGGCGCCTGCTCCAACTCTGACTCTCACCATGGATGCTTTGGGATCCAGCTGAGGAGCTCACCTGGACGATATTAGGAACCGGGTCACCCCTGGAATCTCATTTCCACATCAATATTCTGGAGATGAGGGCAGTCCTGTATGCCTTACAGGCACTCCAATCAGAAATCCCACCAGGCCAGATATTAGTGCAGATGGACAACACCTCGGTGGTGTATTACATCAACAAACAAGGAGGCACTCCTCTCCAATTTGCAGAGAAGCAAAGAGGGTCTTGGACTGGGTTCTACAACACGGCACCGCAGTCACTGCAGTGAATGTTCCTGGTGTAGACAACACTGTTGCAGATCATCTGAGCCAGTCAGAGGCCCAGGCTCACAAATGGGAACTGCTGCAGGAGGTGGTGGAGGACCTGTTCAGCAGATGGGAAACATCAGACATAGACCTATTCGTGTCCCCATACAATGCAAAACTGTCCAATTTCTGCTCGCTAGATCCAGGGCCTGGTGTTTTCTGGTGAGATGCATTGTCCTCTCTTGGATGGGCAGGTTCCTTTATGCTTTCCCACCCTTCCCTTTGATCCAGAGGGTTCTTCTGAAACTCCAGTCTGAAGGCGCATCAATGATCTTGGTAGTGCCATTTTGGGCCAGACAGATTTAGTTTCCGCTCCTCCACCAGTTTGCTCAGGAGCTTCCCTTACCCTTACCAGTTAGCCTGCACTTGCTGTCCCAGGAGGCTGGTTCCCTGGTTCACCCGAACCTCAGGTCCTTCAACCTGCATGCTTGGCTCCTAAGGACATAGTAGTCCTCAGACATGGAGTGTCACAGGGGGTGGCTGACATACTGGTGGCATCCAGGAAGCCATCCATGCATGCTACTTACACTATGAAATGGCTGAGGTTTTGTCTCTGGGCCCAGACCTGTGACCATGATCCGCTTTGCTGTTCCGAGATGTCAGTGTTGGATTACCTCCTGTCCCTATATGAATCTGGTCTAGCGTATTCCTCTATAAAGGTACACCTCTGTGCCATTTCAGCATACCATACTCCGGTAGGTCAAAGGTCAGTAGCACAGCTGGAGGCCTGCTGCGCTTTTCTGCGCGGCATCCTTCATCTGAGACCCCTCATCAAGGACCTGATTCCTACATGGAATCATCTTTTCGTCCTAGAGCAGCTTATGCTGCCTCCTTTTGAACCAGCCGTGGATTGCGAGCTTCGTCTCCTCTCTTGGAAGACGTTGTTTTTAGTTGCTGTTACTTCAGCAAGGAGGATTTCAGAACTTCAAGTGCTTGTGTAGAGAGCCCTATTTGGTTTTTCATAAGGACCGGGTGTCCTTGTGGACAAATCCTAAGATCTTCCTGGACTGTCTTCATCACTCATTCACACTATTGGGACAGAGGACCAAGCAGGAGCCAACATTTTTTAGAAGGGTCGGCACCGAGACAGGACCACGCATGTGTGGCACCGTGAGACTAGCTTGCACCTGTGTAGGCTATCTCAGTGTCGACCCTCCAACTGCCTCAGTTCCTTTTCTTCCGCCGTCAAGTACGCTTGGATGTCTATGTCGCTTGTCTGTCAGAGTTAAAGTTTTCGTTTACACGACAGCAGCTTTTAGAGTTTAATTTAACATTTTAGTAGTATTAATTTCTTATTTTATGAACAAGAAAAGAAGATTATGAAGAAAAAGAAATTCTCACCAGCCATCAACGGAGTCGTCCTTAGACAGTAGTAGTGACAGTAGGAAGACTTCATTTGAAAGTTGTTATGGCAGAGGGGCTGTGTCCGGTCCTCCGCCCTTTGATAAATGGGGGGGATCTGACTACGGACAGTCCTGTGCTTGGGGGAGGACAGTCCACCAAAGCACAAATTAGCAGTTTTGGGGATCTGGCTCTGCTTAATCTCGAGCTCTTCTTCCTCATTGGGGGAAGAAGAATCGGAGCCACTCGAGGCTGCCGTCTGGTACATCTGCACGAGGATTGTTAGTCGGGAGGGACAATAGGCCTGAACTGACTTTGGTGGGTTCCCCTTTGCCCCGCTCATAATGGCTGCATTCTTCAACTCCAGACTCCATCTCTGTCCCTCGTTGGAGCTCCGGTGAGCAGTTTCACCTCGGGGCTGCTCCTGTGGAGCAGGGGGTTCGACTTCTATCCAGTTTTCCTGGCCAGTGTTCCTGATTTCAGGGCCTCGGAGCCACTGGACCGGGGCCGGGTCAATTGGATCAGGATGAGTGCAGTGCCCTCTTGGTGCCTTCGCCATCATGTCGACCCCTCATGTCTACCCCCCTCTCTCTTTCCGTGCAGAGGCAGCACAGACACCACCTTTTTCCTTCTCCCCTTCTTCTCAGGATTCTCCATTGGCATTCCCATGGTGGTGGTGTTGTCCTGGCGCCGTGCCCGACACCATCGGTGGAACCGCAGGTCCAGCGCGTGGGAGGCACTGCTGGTGTTTGGGTCAGCGCCGGGAGTCTGCGCCAAGGTCGGTGCCATAGGACGGCAACGTAGTCTGGTGCCATCACTCTGTGGCGCCGTGGGTGCTGTTGTTGGTGCAGTTGGTTGCCAGCACCACTGGCGGTGCCGTGGGTGCCATGAGTATCATGGGTGCCCTTGGGTTACAATGCTGCCATGGGTGTCATGGGTGCTACGTTTCATGGGTGCCACATGTGCCATGGTACCATGGGTATCGGGGTGCCCTCGGGTGCCATTGCTGCCATGGGTGCTGGGGGTACCTGCGGGTACCACTGTGGTTCCCTTGGGTGTCACTCAGGTTGGCATAGGCACTGTCTGGTGCCCGCCTGTGCCACAAATGTTACTGGTGCTGCAGGGGTGCCAGTTGGTCCTGTCCAGCAGATCTAGTGATGGATTTCCTTCTGCAGACCTCTTCTTCTGTGGAACTTGTGGCAAGATGTTTTCCACAGAATGATGTCCTGTTCTGAGGATTATTTTTCCACACATCTTAGTGAGAGGCGTTCTGCGTGGGATCTTGTAATGTCCAGTGGTTTTCCGCTGATGGAACTCTTCTGTACTGTTAGCCAGTGGAATCTCTCATTCCAGTCAGCACTTTCCCAGCTCCCCATGTGGTGCCGAGCTCCTCGACATCCTTCCTGGTGGCGGAGTCTCTGGTGGCTCTTACCGAGACCTCCCTTAGGGGTCCTTCTAGGGTAGAAGTGCATCTAGATGAGTCTCTCCCTTTCCTTCTGGTCAGTGATACAGCGGATGACTCATTTTATATACTGAAGGACACGCCCTCTCTATCATCAGAGTCCGTGATGGAAGATCTTTTCAGTAGTTCCTCAGTAATGGGGTCCACCGTAATATTCAGACTGCATCCATGGACCATACACCTCTGCGTCTAGACTCTTTCATTCGTCAAGACAATTACACTCTGTGGAACATTCTAATTCAATAGTCAGGAGCCGCACAGTCTCTTCTGCTCCTTTGATAGGGGTATATAGCCCCCTTCTGATACTGCCCCTTCGGTGGCTTCTTCGGCAGGTGGTTAACATCTCTTCAACTGTGATTATTAGTCTGGTCATGATTTCAGTTATGGACGCTCAGGCTCCTCCTGCCCCTCAGAGGGATGACATCTTCATCATTTTTGTATCAGGCAATCCTTGTGAGATAGCAGCCTGAAACCTTGTCAGGCTCGGACTAGTGGTAAAAAAAAAAAAAAAGGAAAGTTAAAATTAAAACACAGGACCTAGCCAAAATTACCCGATACCACACTTTTGGATCTGGTCAGGTTCCGCCTCAGCCCCTTCTACCCCTAGGGGGGAGTCCAATCCAGTGGAGGTATGGGTCATGTCTTTTCTCCAAAAGAGATTTCTCTTATTATGAGATATTTCCTAGACCTAGGCGACTGCCCAGTCTGTTGGTCCCCTTTTTTCAATCAGGCTTTCTTCTCTTGATCAGAGCCTCGCAGCAACAGAAGTGACTCTTCAGCGAGTCGGAACTTAGGTTCCTACTCCCTTCCTTGCTTCAACTTAACAGACGACATGCTCCTTTCTTGACCGTAGGTAAAGTAGGTCTTTTTCTGAGATGGCTTCTCAAATATTCCAACCTTCAGTTCCTGCGTGCTGGTTCCGTGCCATTCACACATGAAGCTATCCTCTCTGAGTGCGTGATGGAGCTGTGATGTTTGTTTTTCAGCAAAGCAAACTAGAGTACCTCCTATTCCCTTCAGAGAGGCCGGAGTGAGTGGTGCCTCACCCCATTGAGTCACTTATGCCACTGTTCAGTCACTTCAACAAATGGGTTAGCCCTTAGTCCTGCTGTGTCCCTCCTTGATGCACATCTGCCTTTATTTGCCTTAGAAATCCAGCTCCTTTTTTTTTCTGTCTGAATCTTTTTTCTGCAGAGGACATGTCCTCCTGTACACTTTTCCTTTCTTCCCTGAGTTCAGAGACTGCTACTACAGTTGTACACACAGGGGCAGGATGATTCCTTTTTGGAATATGCAGTGGGTAGGATCTGGTTCTACTAGACCACCACAAGAGGCTTCTAAGTCATGCTCAGCCTTCCATTAGGAAGGTTTCAGTGACTAAGTGGAAACCCCACCTGGACCTTCTTTGCTCACCAAGTAAGGGGTTCAAGTGGTCCTGGACCTGTTGTTTGAAGGTCAGCCATACTTGGTAGTGGGGGTTCCATCTGCGCTTTTTGGTCTACCCTGAACCAGTAGACTTTACCTCCGGCTCTTTCAGTTCCTGAGGTCCTTTTACATTAGATTACTTCATGTCTTTGACACTATTAATTTTGGTACTATACCAAATTGTGAAGCCGGGTTCTTGCCGCTCTCCTAGTGTGGTTGTGGCTTCCTAGCAGTTTCATTGTGTGTCCATTGCAGTTGTCTGCAAAGTGGTGAGTTACAACTCAGGCGCTTATCTTGTAAGCACTATATTCTAAATGCTCTTTCTGAGACAGCTCTTTTTATTAGCAGGATAGTCCTTGACCGTCCTTTCTGAGTGAACCCTATCTCCTCCACCCTACTCAGGGTTGTTGATTTTAGCTCGGTACTCTCCCAATAGTGTGAATGAGTGATGGAGACAGTCCAGGAAGATATGGAAATTACGTACTAACCATAATTGTTGATCTTCTTGGACAGTCCATCACTCATTCACACGCCCAGCCGCCATCCCTTGTGTTCACTCATTTTCTTTCCTGGTCTTCATGGTCGTATGGTTCAGGCTGTAAAGACATTGTTCTTTGACCCTTTTTGCAAGGGCCATCTGGGCCCACTCAGGCCCAGAAACTCAGGATAAGTTATTTTCATTAGTTACGCTGCACCTCCTCAGTCAAAAAGGTACTGAGGTGGTTGGAGGGTCATCGCCGAGATAGCCTATACAGGCGTAAGCTAGTCTTGCAGTGCCACGCATGCGTGGTCCTGTCTCGGCGCTGACCCTTGTGAAAAATTAGTGCTCCCGCTTGGTCCTAGCACCTCCAGTGCTATCCCAATAGTGTGAATGAGTGATGGAGACTGTCCAAGAAGATCAACAATTACGATAAGTACATGATTTCCATTTTCTTCCCAAGGTGGTGACAGCCTTAAAGATCATGTGCAAAGGTTTTTGCATATTTTTAATAAAGCTTGAATTCAAGTCCCTGTGTCATGATTAGAGTTTCCTGAAAATTTCATGCTGTTTGGTTTTGTGGTTTTCATTAAATCAGCATTTAAGTTGCTCTACAGTATCTGAAAACAGTGGAGTTATTTATGTCTCTCTGTCAGGCTTGAAGAGCAATGACATCATTGTGGAGTACTGTAGCTTGCTGCTTCAGATTCCCAATCACAGCAGGCTGAAGAGTTAATGGTTTGCTCACCAGGTTTCTGATAAACTCAATCTGTGCTTTGTGTTTAGATAGATTAGCTTAAACTCTATCACTCTCTTCTTATAAAAGTTGATAATTCGAGTTTCAGTGCTGAACTGAAGTAGTGGAAATCTTTCTCTGTGAGAGATTAGCTTGTCTATCACAGCTCTCCATTCTTTCTCATCAAAACTCTGATTATTTTCTAACTATATAACACAGGTTTGTTTAATGAATATAAAATAGATTAAAATTGTGTTCAGTCATAGAAATAGTTTGTCTTTGATGTAGCCTTCATAAATACATTCATGTAAGAACTTTTTTCATGTTAGATTGACAAACAGCTGCCTGTCACACACTACTATTTCAAGCACATGAACAGTCTGAACTCACAAATTTCAGTTCTTTGGTGGTTTCTGTGTGAAAATACATCCTGTATGTTTATAAACTAACACTATATAGCATCCTGATGCGCCATGCCTCTTCTCCACAGCTGCAGCATCTGAACTCTTCTGCCACCTGTCCTCTGCCCCACAAGCCACCTACCTTCTGCTTCACATCATCATCATTTTATTGAAGGCAAATTGAGAGAAATCTCTCATTTACAACTGCATTCAATATAGACAAACATTTTAAAAATATATAGAATACAAAACACATAACATACATACATAATCAAGACATATTTGTTCCATGCAATTAATAAAATTGCTTTGTATACAGAGTAGTTAGCACTGAGTCACACATCTATTACCCATAGCAATCACAATGATTGTATACCAAACTATCTAATGAGGCTCTAAATCGAGCAAAAAAAGGAAAGGTAGTTATAGCAGTGTCAGTGGCTCAGTAGGTAGCACACCTGCCTCTGAGGCCAGGAGATCAGAGGGCTGTGGGTTCAGGTCCCACATCTGGCACTTGGGGTGCTGCACTTCTAAGGTGCCATTTATCAGATGAGATGTTAAACCAAGGTTCCATCTGCCTGGACTGGCGGTAGTTCAGGTGGATGCTAAAGATCCCATGGCACTTATCGAAAAAGAGTAGGGGAAGTTTATTTAAAAGAAATCATAACATCACAAAAAAAACAATGAAGCATCAGAAATATTCAGGTGTACAAAAGAAAAAATACATAAGGAACAGAAACAATCAATATAAAATATTTCAAAAGAAAAAATGTTTCCATAAAGTATCTACTTTAGCTTTAGAGAATCTACGAACATCATTGTCTTTAACAGATAGCAAACCATCTTCAATCTGTGAAAAAATGGTACTGTTTAAAAGTAGCTGTTGCTGAAATACAAAGTGACAACGAGCCTGCCATGGAAAATATTGGACAAAGGAAAAAAACAAACATTCAGAGGACCCTTATGATAAGACTTCCAGATCCCTGTATAATCCCCTAAAACAATGGTGTGATAAGATATATGATTTAGAAAACGTAAATGCAAATGTGTAGCAGCGTCCTGCCAAAAATACTGACTATGGGGGCAATTAATAAAAAAATGAAGCATAGTTTCCTCACTATTAATACATGTAGGTCTCAGACAGAATCTCTCAGTCAGGGGTTTATATTTTAAATTACCCCGAACTCCCAGTCTCCCCTGAATAGAGATCCACACAACATCCAAAATATGAGGAGGAATCCTAAAATCCGTCAATTTGTGTAAAGAAAATATCATTTTAGTTGGTACACATTCAGGAAATAATAAAACAATTTTCTGTACATTATAAACAATAAAGGTATAAAATGATTTTCTATGTAAAGTCAGTAAAGTAGGAAAAGAAACCGTCCATTGTTGCATTTTTTTGAGAGTGGACAAATCATAAGCTGGTAAAAAATCCGAGGATAGAATTTTAGGGGGCAATAACGTCCATTTATCAAAATACCGTGACCAAAGAAACTGCGACCACAACTGCCAAGATGGGGTAGCAGGAGTCCATAAATAAGTAAATGAACCAAAAAAAAAAAACAGGGAATGATAAAAAACAATAGGGTTGATCATAGCTAAACCTCCTTTATTAATAGGCAAATAGGTAATATCCCTTCTCACAAGATTTAATCTATTGCCCCAGAGCATCTGAAAGAAGAGACTAGGAATTCTAGTTTCCAGATGCAATGGAGGGGGAAACATAGCATAAAAATACAGGGAGTAAAAACTGTTTAATAATCATAACTCATTTCTTTTTCCCAAATTTCCAATCTTTCCATATATGAACCTTATTCTCTCCTATATGTAACTGCTTTTCCCAATTGTAAGTAGTCAAATCACCCAGACCAAACCAAATACCAAAAATCTTGTGAGGGGAAGAAACCACTGGAATCCCTAAGGTGTCTAAAGATGCTGGACATATAGAATTCAAAGAAAAAATAAAACTTTATCCATATTGAGCATAGCTCCAGATAAAGAGCCAAAATGGGAAAAAATCTGCAAAGCCTTCATTAAGGAAGAAACATCCTGGACTAATAAAGTAATATCATCTGCATAGTCAGTAATTTTTTCATGTGGCAAAAAAGGGGAGGGAGCCATGCCTACAATGTTAGTATCCAAAAGTATCTGTCAGATCACAGGATCCAAAACAAAGGAGTATAAAAGAGGGCTTAAGGGGCAACCTTGTCTCACCCCAATAGTGAGAGGAATATCAGTGCCAAAAGGTCCATTAACCATAGGGATAATAGTTGCCCCAGCATAGAGCAAAGATATCCAAAACACAAAGGGTTTAGGAATACCATACTGAACTAAAAGAGGAAAAAGATAATCATGTCGTACCTTATCAAAAGCTATAGCCTGGTCTAAGGCCACCACAAACCCAGATAGATGTCTATGACTGGCTTCAAATAAATCCCGTAAAATATATAAATTGTGTTGTATATGTCTGTTGGGAATAGCACAAGTCTGAGCCGGGTGAATAAAGAGATCAGCAACAATCAATAATCTATTATTAAGAATTTTAGCTAGAATCTTATAATCACTATTTAGTAGACTTACAGGCCTCCAATTAGTCAAAAGGGTCTTATCACCCGATTTATACAAAAAATATAACAGAGAGGTATTGAAACCAAAATAAGAAGAAGAGGAAGTCAACATAAAGTTGAAAACCAAGGGTAAAAAATGGGTCATATGGGACAAAAAACTTTTATAAAAGTCATTGGGGATACCATCCATTCTGGGTGAGGTACCCATACTTAATTGAGATATAGCGGCCTCGACCTCCTGGGGAAGTATAGGTCATACTAGAGATTGTACCATGGCTATAGGTACCTGGGGCAATAGTGCAGTAAATCTAGACAGTAAGGGAGAAGAGGTAACAGGAATGGGATGAAATGTGGTACTGACAAATTGTTGCATCACTGCTAACATTCCTAAATCTGTGGTTACCACATTACCATTTGTTGTGATAAGATGAGTCATCAAAGTATTATCTAACTGCTGTTTGCATGCCGCATATGGATCTGATGCAGGTGTCTTATGTGTGCTAAATCTAAATTCCATCTACAAAGATTTAGCCCTATTATATTGATAGTTCTTCCTTTGTTTCTTAATTTCAAAAATTTGAGAAGCAAATCCTTTCTTATCATGCGGGGGAAAAGACATTAACTTATATAATTGATTTCTCAAAAAAAAATAGTTTAAATAATTAGAGTTAGCCCGGTGTCTACTAAAGGAGAGCATAAGTTGTTTAAGCTCCATTTTGGTATCCAGCCACCAATTCAACAAAGAATCATAGGAGCACATAATAGAGTCCGACTTGCAAAGAAAACCTCAGTACAAGAGAAAAGGGAAGAGTCCAAAAGGGACATATTGAACCGCCAGCGATTGTGTGGGGAAAAATTTTTTTGAGGAATAGTAGATAAACTTAAAGTACAAAATAAAATATTATGATCTGAAAATTCCGAGGGTTGAGATATACACCAAATAGGAATCAAATACTTAGAGACAAAAAACATATCAATACGGGTAGCGTATATGTGCCTATGGTAAGTAGCTCCAGTGCCAGTGGTATGTAAGCTTTGGAAAACATCCCATATACTGGCTCCAGAAATAATATGTAGTAGGACATTGGAATCACAGTACATATTCTTCTGTGTGACCCCTGTAAGTTTAGTGTCCAAGGTACAATTAAAGTCTCCCCCCCATAATATGTTTTCTTGTATATAAGAAGGGCTTAATTTCATCAAATAGCTCAATTCTAGCTGTTTTAAGCTGAGGGGCATAAAGATTAATAAAACAAAATGAGAAGTCCCCAAGGGAGCAGTCAAGCACCAAAGCCCTCCCTGGCTTAACATCAATTAGCCTGGTAACATGAAATTTAGTGGATTTAAAGAGAATGCCAATCCCATCTGCAGCTTCTAAACCAAAAGTCCAAAAGGAAGGACCCCAATGCCATCGTATTTTTATTTGTTCTACCTCAGCGAGAGAGGAGAGGTGTGTTTCTTGAACAAAAAAAAATCAACATCAAGGGAGTCAAAAAAAGAAAATGGGGATATCTGTTTTTTTATAGGTCTTTAAGCTACAGACATTGAAAGGCACCAGCTTCAAAGTAGCCATCTATTACATAGTAATTTTTAAGGCCCTCTCTTTAAACTGCTACTAGCTTTTCTTTTTTTCCCCTTTTTTCCTTTAGAAAGTTCAGTAGATCTGCTTTCTTCATCTTCAGTAGCCAGCTCAGGCCTGTGCGAGGTGTCTGACTCCAAATCAGAATCCCCCAGGTCATCCTGAAGGGGGGGGGAATATTTGTTGTAGAAATAGGGCAAGGAGAGGGATTTTTAAGAGAGGACCTGGTAAATCTACATCCCTTAAGAGTTTCAAATGGGGGGGGCGCATGGCAGTTTCAATAGGTAAAGCAGGCACATTGACAGCAGGATCAGGGTCTAGGTTAGAAGTAGGAGCAGGGCCCTGCTTGGGTGGCAGAGAAGGCTGAGCTCTAGGGGAGAGAGTATCAGGAGGGGGTACCAAAGGAGGGCCTCTAGAAGGGGTAGACTCAGAGCGTGAATCAGAAGGAGGAAAGTCCTGGCATTTTTCTTAAGCCTTATAAACTAAATCGTCATGATCCCAACCTTCAGCCCTATTTCATTTGGCCCAAGGGCACTGATGAAAAGCATGCCACTTCTCATCGCACAGGTTACATTGAAAAATGTTCTCACATAAATCCATGGAGTGGCAATAGCCCCCACACAGAGAGCATTTTAACATGTCACAAGAACTGCTAATATGTGTCCATGAGCCACATTTATAGCAGGCCCTGGGTTGCCCACTATAAAAACAAACACCTCTGTCTTTACCCAAAAAAAAAAGACTATTGGGTAGATGAATAATATCAGAGTTAACCTGAAACAACTTTACTTTAAATTTACAACCCCCAGTCCAGATACCTTCTAAATCCAAAAGAGCCTCAGGAGGGCCGAGAATGTCACATCGGTTTTGTAACCAGTGATAAATATCACTGACATTCACCCCTTCATTACAGAACATGACAGTTACATACCTAATTTGTGGTCTAGTGAGGGGAATAGCAAAAAAGGGGGTCCATAAGGTACTCTTAAGGGTGGAATATTTTTCCCAAAACTTTTCCAATCTGCTATTAAGTCGAAAACTGATATCAAAAGAATCCTCCCCTGAAACATGAATTAAAGCATATAGGTCAGAGGGAAAAAAATGCATAGAACCGCTAAGCAAATGATTAGCAATATAATATCTGTCAGGATGAATAGAGAGCCCATCCTTGTAATGCAATCTCACAGCATTTCTCCTAGGAGTCTGTTCTAATTTATTTTTAAATAAATCAGCCATAGGGATGCATTTAGTGCTGTCTGAAGATCCTGATTTTATAGACTTTTGACCAGAGCCTTCCCCCCCCCCCCGAGGATGTGCTAGGGCCAGAAATGGCCTCAGAATCCTCTTGAATAAGGTGCGCACCATTTTTATTATTAACAGAAGAAGAAGTATGTCCAGAAGGTGTACCTGAGCTCAGTTTGTTGGCATGCATAGGAGCAGATGGTGTAGGCCCACTGTCTACCCAGTCAGGGTCAGGAATCCATGTCCCTGAAGCTGTACGAATCCATCCAGATCTGGAAAGTGAGGCATCAGCCGACCAGTCCACCAAAAAGTCAGTAGGAGCTGAATGTAGTCCAAATTGTCACCGAACGACTTGGGAGGTAGAAGGAGCTCTATTTGCTGCCGAAATTTTGACTGGCCCCTCAACGCAACCAGACTCCACACCCAGAAGTTCCATCGATGAAAATGGGTCCATAATAACAACCAGACCCAAACCAGAAGTAGCGCTCAAGTTGAAAGTTGCAGACACAGGGGGAACAGGGCAAGCCATAGAATCGGCACTTTCATTCGCAATCTCCCGAACTGGCGTCCTGCCAGTATCTTCCCCGACAAAACCTGAGGTAGCGTAATCAGACGTCCCACTCATAGGGACAACGATCAAACCTTCCACCGGTAAAGCTGCATTACAAATGACAGGAGCCTCCAACAAAATGTCCTGCTCCATACGAGGCTGCACTTTGTCTGCCATCCTGCAGACACAGCGCAGCCCTCTACTGGCCACAGAGCACCAGCAGAGTAGGGGAATTTTTTATTAAAACTTGAAATCAAAATATACACAAAAAAGTGTTACTGCACACAAACATAATACAGAAATAAAGGCAAACGTAAATAAGTATTACATCATACAATCAATACGAAAATTCATTTTCATAGTCTCCAAACTAATAAAAAGAAATACTAGAAACCCCTCCCCCCGGAGCAGAGGAAAAAAGATTGAAAATTCAAAACAAAAAAATCATACAAAATAATATGAAAGCATACAAAATAAAATATAAAACATAAAAATAAGCAGTAGAAGAAATCATAAATAATTGTCATGACAATACCTCCTAAAGATATAATACATCTCACGTGTGGAGACCTACCCCACATCCAAAAACCAGTCCATATGACGCCACCTCTCTTGAAAAAGGGAGCGTGAACAAGTGAAAAAGTCCAAATCCCTTGAACCTTTAAAGGAATTATATACAGTCCAGAACAATTGTTCAGCAGTAACCCTTCTTTTATATAAAGTCAATTGGCATCTCATATGCCATATATGGTACTTGAGTATCAATAAAATGAACGGTTCCTGAATCATACTTAATCCATTTCTTTGGTAACAAACCCAACAACAAAATATCTCTAGTTAGACAAGAAAAAGGAAAAGAAGGCCACAGTGAATAAAGAAATGACCAAAAGGACAAAATAAAAGGACATTCAAAAAATAAATGATCTACAGTTTCCAAAACCCCATGGCACATGTCATCCCTATGGCACACTCTTAGCTAATCCCTTATGCTTCAAATTATTCCGTACATTTAGTTTGTCATGAACACTTAACCAAAGAACATCCCACATCTTTCCCTGCAATCTAGGATTAAGCAACATTTTTCCTATAATTGCAGTTTTAATCCAATATCTAGGAACGTCAATAAAAAAACTAGAGACAATAGACACATACATCTCTTTCCTAGAAAGGGTCAATAATTGTCTCCTAGTAATACCCCATAGCTTCAATTTCCCAAAAATATACTGCATATATGAAGGAAGGCCATGAAGTGATTTTTGTTTTGAAATGGTGGACTCAATACCCCAGGAAAGAAGCCACAGGTCAATTTGGTCAGAAACCCAGGGGTTCCAAACCTTGGGCCCATCGCCCATCACTGGCATCAAATTCCCATACAAAAATAAAAGAAAAAACCAATAGGGTGAATCATCTGCAATCCACCATCTTTGATAGAGCGATACAAAACCCCTCTTTTAATCGGATTAAGCCGGCTACCCCAAATACACTGAAAAAATAAACCATAGAGTACAGTCTCTAATCGTACAGTTAGTGGAAAAAACACACATAAATGCAGAAACATTGGCAATAAAAAGGTTTTTACCATGTGTACTCTTTTTAGCTTGGACATATGCCAATTTTCCCCCTTGCGTCTGATATAATAAGAAACCAATTATAAGTACTCATGTCCCCCATACCAAAAAAAAACAAAACAGTAATTTCTGTGGTTGAGTCTGACACGGTATGTCCAAAAAAACCCGGAATTTTAGGAACTAAGTCACCTATAGGAAGACATATACTTTTGGTAATATTAATAGTGGTATTAGTTAACAGAGAAAAATGCATAATTTCCTGAGCAGCCGTATTTGCTGATGCCTGGTCCCCCAACACCAGGCACATATCATCCGCATAGGTTATACTTTTAACTTCCATATCCCCACTATGCACTGAAAGACCCCTAATATCTTCATGCAGCTGTAATTTCCTTAAAAGCGGATTTAATGCCAAAATATACAAAGCCGGACTCGGGGGCAACCTTGCTTAACCCCCCTCTGAACTAGACAACTAGCCCCCACCCAACCAGTCACATCACGTTTAACCATAGCCTGTTGGTAATATAACTTAAGCCAGTTCAAGAAGATAACCGGAAGACCATGACTTTGAAGTACAATCCATAAATAATCATGACAAACAGTATCAAAGGCCTTAGCTTGATCCAACCATACTAAATAACCACTCACTTCTCCTCCAGATACCTTTTCCATAATTTCCCTAAGCAAAATAAGTGCATCAACTATTTTTCTTCCAGGAACAGCACAAAACTGTGTGGGGTGGACTATATCTTCCAAAACTAAAGTTAAACGATGATACAACAATTTTGCCAGGATTATACTATCTGTATTTAAAAGAGTAATGGGCCGCCAATTATCCAAAAGGGATCTATCACCAGTTTTAAACAGAAAAAAAATAAGACCAGTGTACATACTACCTGGTAAAACACAGGAATCCAGAAAAAATTGAAAGCTGCAACAAACTCAGAGGGGAGTAATGGAAAAAGTAATTTATAAAACTCATTCAGTAGGACATCAGGCCCTGGAGCTACCTCTGGTTTTAAACTAGAAATAATGGAACCCAACTCATGTTCAGTAACAGGGGCAATCAAAGAAGATTTCAGAGAGTCAGGGATTTGTGCCAAATCACAAGAACCCACCCAATCAAACACCTCTATTTCAAGGATATCTACCGAAGAAAATTTAGACTGTACAAAACTTTCCACTTCCTTCATGATATCCAAGTTCCCAAATTTCTCAGACCCATCCGTAGATTTAAGGGAGTACATGACCTTATGGTGACGCTGAGCAGAGCAGGAATCAAAAGGATTAACACTGCCTTGTTTCCCAGTGCATCCCCTTTTTTGTTCAGCTTCTAAGGATTTCATCCTGTTATATTGCAAGCTTGTCAAGTTATACTTAATCTGTTCTATCTGATCAACATAAGAAGTCCCAGTAGAAACCTGCAATGACTGCAATAACACAAGTTGTTCTTTAAAACTTTATAATCCTCCTTTCATTTTGTACCATTTAATTTACCCATCAACTGAAAATATCTTTGAAAATAGGCCTTACTATCTGACCACCAGTCTGCCAAAGAATCATATAGAAAAGCTACAGATTGTCTGGCTTGTACCAGGGCCTGAAAACCCTCCTGGATGTCATCAATTGTCATCAAACTTAAATTTAGTCTCCAATACCCCTTCCCTCTAACAGTAGCATCAAGATCTGAGAGAGAAACAACAAGGAGACCGTGGTCAGAAGTAGCAACAAGTGTCACAGATTTATGTCTAATAGTTAAATGAGGGGATAAAAACCAAAAATCTATCCGGGTAGATAAAAGGCCCTTAAAAAAGGTATGGGGGGGGCTTAGGGATATCCGGAAAGGCAAAGGCATCAACAAGCCCGGTCAATTGTAACACATGATTAAGGTACTGTGAATCGCAATAAAGTTTTGAGACCCTGGGACCCCATCCAAAAACAATCTACTTGTATTAAAGTCTCCACCGAAAAGTATATATCTAGACGAAAAAAGATATGGCAAAATAAGTTTAAACAACTCTATCCTGCCAGTTTTAGTTTGAGGGGCATATACATTTATGAGATGAAAATCCACCTCCTGAAGCTGCACATCCAACAAAAAGGCTCTACCTGGGAAAATGTCTACAGAATGAAAAACTTTAATATTATGAGTAGAAAAACAAATCCCTACTCCACTACAAAGATCAGTCCCCCCTGACCAAAAACTAGCTCCCCAAACCCAGGCATCCCTCCCTATATTAACATCAGTTTGGGACTGTAGCCTGGTATCCTGAAAAAAACCCACATCAAACCATAAATCTGAAAATAAAGAAAAAGTCGCCAGTCTCTTTCACTCTGACAACACACTATTTGTGTTGAGAGAGACTATAGTTAAATCATAATGACTCAGACCCATAACAGAGATCAACGAGGGAGTCAAGGTATTTTCCTAGAGGAGGCCCTCACACCCATACGCCTCCTCCTAATTCGACTGGCAACAGTACCTTCTGGATATTCAGCATCAGAGGGGGCTTCAGCCTGGGAAGAAGCCCAAGAGGCAATGTCAGAGTCTAAATCATCCTCAGATATACCTTCCCGAAGAGGATGAAAAGGATTGTCATGAATAATTGCCTCCACAGAACTCCCAGGCTGAGCCTTACCCTTTCATCCCTTCATCCCCTTTTTAACTTTTACTTCCTGGAATCCATCACTCACAGGAGGAGGAGGCTTAGAGGGGCCATAGAAACAGAAGACTGAGGGACATCCCCAGGGACCAGGGTAATATCCCTATTCCCAACCTCGGAGTCTACTATAGCAGCATTATCTGAATTGACCACATCCAGATCCACCACAACTGGGGCAGTATGGGGAGAAGGAGAAAAACCCCGAAAGCCAGAGGCCAATTTAGATTTTTGAATATAAAAATCTTGGATAGTGAAGTCTGCATCAGCAGTATTATGAGATGCCATGGGGCAAGTTGGAAAGGAATGCCCCTCCTCTTCACACAAGGTGCACTTCAAAGAGTTTGTACAATGGAAAATCGAGTGACCCAATTCACCACAGAGAATGCATTTAAGCATTTCACAGTTGGGGCTAATATGTCTGGAAGACCGACATTTAAAGTACCTACGGGGTTGTCCTGGGTAAAAGATGAAACCCTATCCCGTCCAATAGAAAGACAGTTTGGCAAGTGTTTTAAGTCTGTACCCTCATAGCGTAATTTAATTTTTATTTTCCAACCCCCGTTCCAAAAACCTTCCCCATCTAAAATGGACTCAGGGATACCTTGTACCTCACAGCGTTTATCCAACCAGTAAAGGATATCCTGAATATTGACCCCCTCTTTATGAAATAAAACAGTGATAACCCAAAAAGATTGTTTAGTTAAAGGAATAATTTGATAGGGGGTCCACAGGGGGTTAGTCTTTAAATTCATATATCGAGTCCAAAATTTTTCCAACAGATCTGGGGTTCGAAAACTAATATCAAAAGTGGATTCCCCTGCTGCATGAATGAGAGCATAAACATCTGCGGGGGTAAAATACAAGATTGTTTTAGCAAGACCTTCCCCTCAAAAAAATGATCAGGAGGTGTCTCCATACCCCTTAGATACCTAAATCGCACAGTGTTCCTCCATTTGACAAGTTCCACAGGCTTCTTAAATAAACTGGCAAAGGTCGGGCGGAATCAGTCTTTTCACCCAAAGGGGAATCGGGGCAGCATCCAAATCAGAAGACTCCACAACCGGCGGCAGAGCTGTGTCCACAGAGGGAGTTTGGAAGCTTTGTGGGGACACAGTCAAAAGAGGGGAAAAAGAAACAGTACCTGAAGGCTCCATTTTCTCCCGTTGCTCAAAATCAGCCAAGTGTCCTGCACACTGTCTGCTAATATTGGAGTGACGTCAGCCTGCCATACGCCGGTGGCATCCTGCGACCAACCCGCCCCCTCTAGGGCCTGTTCCAGGGACCAAGCTTCTTCCACGTCACCACAATATGACGTAGCCGCCTGGGGAGGACCTGAAACACCTACTGAAGAAGCCAGTGGAGTAGAGGAAGAAATAAAAACTTTGGAAACACCTCCAGTAACTTTACCAGGGGAATCATCCCGCAAACGTTTACATTTTTTATCTTCCTCGCAGAGCAGTTTATCTGTATTCAGCTGTGCTTCAATAGCAGACAATTCGGCCTGCAAAATTTGCCGTTTTTCCTCAAGAGAAAGGTCTAAAACATTTTCCTGGTCTGAAGACTGTAGTGAAACTAAATCTTCAGGCTGCATACCGGTTTCCAAAGCAGCCGACTGAGGTAGAACTTCAGAAACAATGTCGATGTCTACAGCACCAGGCAGAAAATCCAAATCAGGTCCTGTCCCCTGCACCTCCACACACGAAATGGAGGACTCCATGCTCACAGACTGCAACACTTCCACGCTTCCACACCAGGATCCATGGGAGCCGCCATCTTGGTCCCACAGGAAAAAGGGTCCCCCCTGCTCACAGGAAGTACGGGAATTTCTCCGGTGTCCTGGCCAAATTTCTCCCATTCACTAAAAATACCACCAACAGCTTAATCTGGTTCAATTTCAGTTGCTTACCATCTGTATCCCCCTTCCCCCGGTCGCCCCTGAAAAAGGGACTTCTAGGCCCAGTGGGCTTACCGGGTCAACAAAATTCAGTAAATAAATACATAAATCTTAAGTTTTTCTTGCAAATAGTCCCATGCTTTAGGAACAGATATAGCTAAGGCAGAATCTCTTGTTTTAGTTTTATACATAGGCACTTGATAAGTCAACCTTTTAGATGAACAAAGGGAATGCTTTAATATATTTTTACATTTAAGTATTTGCAATAGATAAATTTGTAACTGTTTTAGGATAAACTTATATACATACATGTATCAGTGCATATCTCTCCGGGCAGTCAAAGAAGTCCATTGTACTTGTTCATATAATTGACAGTGATGTGTAGAATAAGGAAGTTTAGTAATAAATCTAAGGACACTGTGATATAAAGAATCTAATGAACTTAAAATTTATACTGTGGTATTTTTTATAAATACAGTCCCCATAATCTACTATGGAAAGAAATAATGAATTTACCAACATTTTTCTGACTGACTATTTGAGATATTTTTTGTTTCGATAAAAGAATGCAAACAGTTTTTTCAATTTATTCTAAAGATAAGTAACATGAGCTTTAAAATTGAACTGCTCATCTAAGATCATTCCCCGGTACTTGTATTCATGCACTTTCGAGATGATACTTCCATTAAGTGCTGTTATTTGATGTTCCGGAAATAAATGTTTTTTTTCCTTGTAAATAACATCCATTGTGTTTTTTTGTCATTGAATAATAACCGTAATTGCAACCGGACTTCCTGTACCTTGTTAAATATATCCCATATTCGAGACTGCTGCACCCTGCTGCCCACTATCTTCTCCCACACAATCCAGGATTGTGCACCCTGCTGCCTCCATCCCCTGCCTAAAGAATCAGGGTTTCTAGGCTTGTGGATATGTTGCTCATCCACACTCTTTGGCATGTCCCCTTTCACTTTTAATCTTGCCGGAAGTCTTCAAGCTGGCTCCTCCCACCCACCTGGGTGGTATAACCCTCGGCTCTGCCCCATGATGCCAGATCTTCCTTTCCGCTGGAAGATTCAGGTTGCCTCCCTCGTGCTCATGCATTTTGTAGGCCCTGGCTCAAAAACATTTGGGGTCGAGAGGGCTCCAAGACACACTACAAGCCCTCCCCTGCAGTTGCCGACCACGGACCCCCGAATTCACAGAAGCAGCATTTGGGGTGAAGGGCTCAGGACACGCCTACCACTCCCCTGGAGTAGCCCGACCCCTTGGACCCCACAATTTACCAGAAGCAGCATTTGGGGTCAAGAGGGCTCCAGGACATGCTACAAGCCCTCCCCTGCAGTCGCTCGACCGTGGACCCCCGAAATCACCAAGTGGCATTTGGGGTCGAGAGGAGCTCCAGGACACCTTTACAAGCCCTCCTGCAGTCACCGATGTGGACCCCAGATTCACAGAGCGGCATTTGGGGTGAGAGGGCTCAGGACACGCTACAAGCCCTCCCTGCAGTCACCCAACCATGGACCCCCAGATTCACCAGAAACGGCATTTGGGGTCAAGAGGCTCCAGGAAGCCTACAAGCCCCCCTGCAGTCGCCCGACCATGAACCCCGAATTCAGCAGAAGCAGCATTTGGGGTCGAGAGAGCTCTAGGACATGCTACAAGCCCTCCCCTGCAGTTTCCCGACCGTGGCGCCCCCCCCCGAATTCAGCAGGTACGGGATACAGAGCAGCAAGGGCGCGAATTCAGGCGCAAATTTCAAACTCCAGCAACATCTGCTTTCTCTGTGCTTGTGTTGTTTTGTCTCTATGCTTAATTATTATCGTCGCAGGAGTGCTGATAGTTTTTACTGTTGATTGCTAGCCTGTTTCACCCTGCTGTTAGCTCTGCTTAGCTGTGTTACCTTAAGAAAACTCAGTTCTCCCCTTTGGAAAGCATTACACTGCGTGGAGCTTTAAGACCAGACATTTCTCCATCACAGTGTGCAGTTCAAGGCAAACGGGAGCTGTATAGCAATCCCACAGCAACAGGGTCCCAAGCCTATAATTTTAACTTTGATTCTTAGCAACAGGGCTCTCAAGCCATTCATTTTTATTTTGATTCGTGTTACACAGTAGTAAATCTGATCCCAGTCTGCGGTGTGGTATAGTAATCAGTGAGCCTGTGCAGCACTGCGTGAGCTGTAATCTGCCCAGTAGGTCGGATTCAATCGCTGGCCATTAACCGCGTGGCCTCAGACCCCCCACTACCTCAAATAGCAGCACAATCCCTGCATGGTCTCTTTGCACCACATTAGAAACCCTCCTTCTACAGTTACTTACTGACTAGCATTTACAGTAACTCCTCCCACAGTTTGCCTTTAAAACCTTCTCTTTTTCCTTCACAGAAGTGGCATTTGGGGTCGAAAGGGCTCCAGGACATGCTACAAGCCCTCCCCTGCAGTCGCCCGACCGCGGACCCCCCGAATTCACCAGGTACGGGAAACAGTGCAGCAAGGGCGCAAATTCAGGCGCCAATTTCAAACTTCAGCAACAGCTGCTTTCTCTGTGCTTGAGTTGTTTCTACCCCGCCACCACCACCACCACCCTTGGTCGGCTCGTTCTTTTATAGGCTGTGGTTGCTGTAGTCACATGACTGAGTAAAACCTATCAGCCCACTTTTCCATTTGCAGCTTATCAGCTCGTCCACTAGAGGCACCTACCATTTTCTTGCAACCAACTACTTTTACCTGCCTAAGCAAGTTGTTTCTCACAGCGTTACTCTACCTCTCCATGACTACACAAACCTGCTTACCACCCACAACCCTCCCAATGAGGGAGCCCCCTCCGACCCTGCCCCCTCGGTGCACCCGGGTACCACACCTTAGTGCTTCCCCCATGCACCGGTACTGGAATTGGCTCATGTCCACTATGGCATTATATATGCTGCTATCCTGCCACCCTCCTTTCACCCAGGGCTCTCAATCTCAAAATCCTCAACCCTCCGTCATCCAGCAGCTACCTCTCCTGGCTGCAACACCAATGAGCCAAAACCTATTTCAGGTCCAAAATTATGCATCTCTTCACCCTTCTCCTGCTCCTGTCAGGGGACATAGAGACTAACCCAGGCCCTAACCTAACCAACACCTCCACCCCGTTCACTCTCCCCAAAGGCCTACGCGTACTCCATCTAAATACCTGCAGCCTGCTATCCAAAATCTCTCTACTACAACCAATAGTGTTAACACTACAACCTGATATACTGACCATTTCAGAAACTTGGCTAAAACCTCATCATTTGGACGCCGAAGTCTCCATCCCTGGTTACACAATAATAAGACACGATAGGCGGGGGAAAAAGAAAGGTGGTGGCACGGCCATATATATCTCAAATAGACGTCAATTCGCCACTGTGGAGATCCCCTCACTCCCCGTAAACATAGACTCCTCACTAATTAAAATCTCACTTCCATATACCTCCCCTATTTACGTGGCAAGCACATACTGCCCTCCATGCACACCCAATGATGATATCCTCTCCCATCTAACCACGCTTCAGTCCCTAGCCAAAGGAGGTGAACTCCATGCCACAGGGGATTATAATGCCAACTGGCTAGGAGCTGAAAAGGCTCTCCTGAAAGCTAAAATAAAGGCCCAAAACCTCACGCAACTTATAAATGAGCCTACCAGACTAAACCTCAAGTCAAATAATCACTCCCTACTGGACTGGGCCCTCACCTCGCACCCACATAGAATCCTTAAAGCAGGCTTACTTCCTGACTCTATTAGCGACCACCACATGGTTTACTTGATCAGGAATGATCATAGCCCCTCCCCCCCCAAAGACACTGAGGACCAGGTCTTACAACTCCCTAGACTTACAATCTCTCCTGGCGGATCTGGGAAGGGTAAACTGGTCCTGCATCACTGAGGCACCTTCCATTGACAATGCCTTTAATGCTTTTAAACTCAGATTCCTAACAGTCTGGGACAAGCATGCTCCATTGCGCACAAAACGTGTTAGAGGAGCACATCTCCCCTGGATCACAGCTGACATAATTAGAAATTGCCGTACCAGAGACCATGCCTGGAAAGCTTATAAGAAACTGGGCTCCCAGGCCTCCCTTACTACCTATAGAGCCCTTTGAAATGCTTGCACAAATAGCATTCACCAAGCAAAAAAATCCTACTTCCTAGCTACCTTCAATAAAATTCTAACCATCCTAAGGACTTCAAATCCTCAAATCCTTGCTCTCCCCAACCCAACCACCCCACTTCTAATAAATGGCACCCTCATCTCCGACCGCATCTGTGTCGCAGAAGCTTTCAACACCCACTTCTCCAGCTGCACCAACACCCTTCTATCCTCCCGCCGGAATACTCACTCCCCAGTCCACCCAAACAGCACCCACACCCCTCAAACTCACCCCTCAATCCCACCTTTCATGTTCCAGCCAATTTCCCCCACAGATGTCCTCCACTCCCTACGGGCGTTAAACCCAAATAAAGGCAAATGCCCATTGTCTCTGGACGCTAAGATGCTATTCCTGTCAGCCCCTGCCATAGCCACTCCACTGGCCACACTCTGCAACCTCTCCTTCTCGCTGGGCAAGGTTCCAACAACTTGGAAACTGGCCACTGTCATACCCCTTCCTAAAGGCGGTGACTCCTCCTCCCCAGGCAACTATAGACCTATCTCCCTACTCCTGATCGTGGCCAAACTTCAGGAGCAACTGGTCCTGTCCCAACTCTCCCAGTTCCTGGATGCCTCCTCCTTCTTTTCTCCCTTCCAATCTGGTTTCCGCAAATCCCATTCTACCATCACCTCCCTACTACACGTGACCGGAGACATCCTCACAAGTATAGACAAAGAGCACATCACCTCAGCCATATTTATTGATCTAGCCAAGGCTTTCGATACTGTATCACATCCCCTTCTCATCTCAAAACTTAAAGATGCAGGTCTAGCTCACCCAGCTATAGACTGGTTCTAAGACTATCTTGCGGATAGGATGCAAGCAGTCAGACTGGCCTCTCATACATCAATCCCCCTTCCAGTCATTACTGGGGTCCCTCAAGGATCAGTGCTAGGCCCAATACTCTTCTCCATTTTCATTAATGGCCTCCCCGATGCATGCTCCCACTTTTCCATTCAAATGTATGCAGATGATACAGTTCTGTACACATCCAGCCCCTCAACAAGCAGCGTAGCACCTCTCCTTCAGGAGGACTTCACAGCCATCCAGCACTGGTTCAGGAAGAACCAGCTATCTCTAAACCCTACAAAAACAGTGTTGCTTATGTTTGGCTCCCAGCAAAGGCTCTCCCGCCAAACTCTGTGTCCTCCATTCTCAACCCTTGAAGGAGCACCCCTTGAACAATGCACTAGCTTTAGATACCTAGGCGTCTGGCTCGACCAACACCTTGACTTTGCCTCTCACATAGATTCCCTGCATAAAATTCTGCTACCAAAACTGGGGGCACTCTAGCGAAACAAAACCTGTCTCCCCAAGGAAACGAGGCTCACCATAATCCAAAAAATGTTATTCCCGGTACTTGATTATGGTGACATAGTATACTCTATCGCCTCGTCCACCCTGCTAGCTCTAGACACTCTATTCCACTCCTTTTGTCGCTTCATCCTCGACTCCCCACAATCCACTCACCATTGTACTTTATATAACTCTCTAGCCCTACCATCTCTCCTTGACCGTAGATTAATAAACTGCGCTTAGGTTTGCCGCTAAATTCTGGACCACCCTCCCCCCCATCTTGAATCTACCCTATCCCAACAACCTCCCCCTTCGTACTCCCTAAGAGGCACAGATCCCAGACTCCTACATATCCCATTTATGCGCACCTCCAAAGGCCAGTTAGCTTTTAAATTCAGTATCCCACAGATCTGGAACGCCCTCTCCACCCCCATCAGACTCGCACATAATCCTGGTCTCCGCTCCAGACTACTCCAGGCACACTTCTCCTCCAGCTGTTCCTGCTAATGCTGCAAGCTTGGCCCTGTAACAAACTAAACAATGTACAGTAATTATTCCTGTTATGTGCATTTCTGTCTGTAATCTACTGTACTATACCTGCAGCACTTGTTATACATGTTATATTGTATCACGTTTGTACAAATCATTTGCTATCGTTTCTTTATTACAATATCTGTACTTGTATTTGTTCTAATTATTTGCCATGTACTGGGTCTAGGCCCCCAGGTCGCATCTGGAATTGAGCATGTTGCTCAGTATGCCTTCCTGGTAAATCTCGTAAATAAATAAACACCTTTGGTTAGTCCGAAAATCCATCTTGTTTGCATTAGCAATCGCGAATTTGTTTCTTCAATTATGGAAGACAAGTCTTCCCCCGGATTTCGTGGGTGCCCTTGCAGCTAGAAGATGTAGTGCACCAATCCCCATACCGTGTGCGTTTACTGTCTCGGTGTCGACCATGACACCTCAAAATGCGATGTGTCTCGCTTTCCATCCTAACGTCCTCGACTGTCTCACACGCCTGAAGTTGGGGAGGCCAGAGAAACGGAACCCTCCGGTGAAATCCAAGGAGGCTCAGTAGGAGGTTTCCACGGCTGCAGGATCCGCTGAGCAATGGAACGCATGCAAGCATTCGAAGAGGAAGCAGCTCGGGCTTAAGAGACTACTCAGAGCTTCTTCATTCCACTGAACCTGGGCTCCACCTTCTTGGGTTCCTTCCGAGAGTTGTGCCAGTCTCTCCCGACCAAGGGAGAGGGTCCTGTGAGAACGCACTCCTCTTGATCCCATAAGCAGGAAAAGGATCCGGGATCATCTTCGTCCCGATGGAGATGCTCTTGGGAGTAGCAGAGATCTCAGTCCCAGGAACATGCGGTCTCAATTTCGGTCGAAATTGCTTCTTCGGCTGCTGGCTTTGCCATCTGGGCAGTCGACTGAACTGTCGCTCGACGATGTAGAAATCATCATTGATCTGATCGATCGTTTATCGCCGACTCTGGTCGATGTTTCTCTCAATCAAACTCCAATTCTGACTTTCCCCAATGAGGAGACCCAGCCTGCTGGGACTCCCATCGAGGAAGCGGTCCCTGGCCCTGGGAAATCACCAGTCCCGCCATTGTCTCCGGAGCGACCGAATCGGCCTGTCCGATCTCGATCGAGGTCTCGGACCCACTCAACTGAAAGGCCAAGTAACAGCCATAAACGCTCTAAAAAGAGGCAACACCATCAGTCGTCCTTGTCCTCCTCGGATGAGGAGAGGCTCCGGCAGAAACTCTATCAGCGCTACAAGGACCTCATGTGGCAACAGCTGATTTTGACCGGGCACAAGCCAACCCCGACTTCCACCCCGGCCATTACTTGGCTTTTGCCTCCTAAGCCAAAGCCGACTCCTTCAGAGCCGATCAAGTTGGTTCCCCCGCCTGCGGAGCAGGCGAAACCTCCGGTTCAGCCTAAAACAGTCTCTCCATCGATCGTGGTGGAACCACTGCCCAAGCAGCCTGTGGGAGGGGCTCCTTCCAAAAAAGATAGGCTTCCCTGGTGTATTTCGGTCACTGTCATCCCGGACCACCCTTGGCAGGTTGAAGGTGACCTAGGCAGTCGACCGTTATATCCGGATTCTTCATATTCGGACATCACCGACCTGCATTCTCATCCCGGGGATGACGAATCAGCCATTGGGTTACAGATGGAGGAAGGCCCCCTCATCTTTTCAGGGTATTCTTTGCCTCATCTCTGAGTCCACAGGGATGCCCCTGGAGCCAGTCCAGAAAAAGGCAGAGCACCTTCTCAAGGACATCCTCAAGAGAAGGGGATACCCCGATGGAGGCCTTTCCTGTGGCCGAGGCCATTGTTGGCCCAGTCTTAGAACTCTGGCAGTGCCCTGCCTCTTGTCCAGCTCTGTCTGCCCGCATGGCCCACAAGTCTGCGGTGCTCATGGGGTTCCTCGTGGAGTTCACAGATCACCCTTCGGCCGAGAGCCTGGTGACTGCCTCTGTGTTCAGGCGTACTGGCAGATCTTACTTCGAGAGGGCTCTTGCAGTAGGCAAGTACATATAGGACTGAAGCCAGCAGACGTCAAGACCCCATGGAAAAATTTATAGCTAGCAGCCTCTGGCGGGGGACCACCCCCAAATCAAGTGACTGACGTCATGCGACGTCAGTATAAAGGGGCGGTCTCCCACGCCCACCTTCCAGTTCTTTCCTGTCGTTAGCTTGTGAAAGTGCCTCGCGGTTGAGTTCCACTGCTTTGTCAATCGGTCGTCGGTAGTTTTATCGCCATTTATTCTTCAATTTCTTCGAATTTTCATCAGGATTTGTGCAGTGTATGTCGCCCCTACTCCTCCGAGCACAAAACAGTGGCAACCTCAGGCGGCGCCCAACCCCGCACAAGGGATGGACACCCCAGTGCCTCTTCTGTCTGGCCTTGATCACCCTGGTGGAGAAGTGCCAGCATTGCCTGAAATTCAACACCGCCACCCGCAGATGGAGGCAGCAGTCCCTGGAGGCCCATATACTTAAGAAGAAAATGACCTCCATGGAGAAGGAGCTGAAGAAGCTTCATCAGGCCTCAACTTCGCCTGAGAATCACCATAAAAAGGGACGACGAGAAGCACCGGGACTGGGACTCCTCTTCCTCGGCCACCGCAACTTTGGCTGGAGTTGCCATGCTCAAGGTAACGTCCCCCCGGGAGACCGTTCAGCGATGGCCATCTTGGAGGCTTCCAAGACAGCATCGACCCTCCCGTCTGGCTCACACTCGGGCCCTTCGGGAGCCTCTGGGTCAAAGGAGACTTCCACTCCTGGTAAGGCCACCGCCGTGAGGCCTTCCAGTGCGAGTGGCTCCAGTAAGCCGGATGTCAGGTCCTCTGACGCCCGCCCGGAGAAGGCCGCTAAGTTGCTCAACCCTTCGGGGCAGTGCACGGTCTCTAAGCTGCCTGACAAGGCCACTCCTCCTTCACAGCCTTCCTCGGGCACTGGTTCCGCTAAGTCGGACGACGGCTCCTCCGATGTCTGGCGACCGTCAGCCTCTCCGACAGTCGCACGGCGTTGGAGCTGACGCCAGACCCTGACGTCCAGTCCGCTGTCCCTGGCTCCCAGCAGCGCTCGCCACTGCCTTCCAAGGCCACAGCATCTCCTCAGTTAGACCCCGGGGATTTTAATCCTCCTTCCCTGGGTGATATGGAGGATGCAGGCATGCTCACGTCAGGTCTCCCTCCTGCTGAGCCGGACGACCTGACGTCGGACCCTCAGACGTCGGCACCGATGCCAGCCTTGCCGACGCCGGGCGACATTCCTCTCCCGGATGCCGGACCAGACGCCTGTCGGGCCTCCGTTTCAAGGGCCTTCCACCCCGTCTGGGCGCCCTGGCTCCGGGCGTGACCGTCTTATCCAAACTATCTCTACCTGAGCATGCGTATCCAATGCCGCAGTATCCAGCACCTCAGTACCCGGCGCTGGGCTTCCCGATGTCGCAGATGCGGATACTCGCCATATGGATATCCCTCCACCATCCCCACCCCCGGTGGACCTGAGAGACTCTGGTTTCCTGGTGGGCTGAGGCCAAGGCTCAGCTCACCAAAGAAGTAGACAGCTGCCTTCCGAAGCCAGAACCTGTACGGACCCCCGTTGTCGAGGCGAGAGACCTCCTCCCCGTTACCAGAGGTCCCTCTGGTTCCAAGACAGGGTGGCACGCGTTACCTAGGGAGCATCCCAGGGTCCATTCCTCCCGAGCGGGAGGGGCCGTCTCCTCCATTCCTCGGACAACTCCGACGGACGTTCTGACTTAGATGATGAGCCACTAACTCCCAGACAAGCCCCAGCCTAGGACTCCTCTGGAGGATCCTTCCTTCACAGAGTTGCTATGAAAGATCCAGTGGTTGCATCAGTGGAAATCTTTTGGAGCCAGATCCACAGCGGCAGAAGCTGGCTGCACATCTGGATCTGCCCGAGATCTCTCCTACCTTGGTTCCACTCTGGATCAAGCCTCACACGGACCTTGTTTCCACCATCGGGAAACAACCGTCGGCCATAGCCCCCCTTCCAAGGAAGGCAGACAGCCTGTATCAGGCTCCGGAGGGTGATGATTTTCTTACTTCACACCCCAAGGCTGACTCGGTCATGATCAGTGCCACCCACGGCCGTACAGCCAACCCAAAGCATTTGAGCTCATCTCTACCTGATAAGGAATCCCACCTTCTGGACCAGTATGGGAAGAAGGTTTTCACTTCTTCCACTCTGGGTATTAGGGCCATGAACTATATTGCTCACATAGGGGATTATCAGAAGGCCATCCTTAGCAAGGTGGAAGCTAAATTGGACTCCCTTCCTGAGTCACAGACCTGGTCCATTCTGCTCGTTCGGCTAGTAGGCACATGCAACGTGCTACTTACGATGCAGTGGACGCTGCTGGACGGAGTTCGGTGTTCGCTGTAAGTTTGCAGTGTCATGCCTGTCTCTGAGTGTCAGGTTTGGTCCCGGAAGTACAGTCCGCTGTCCAGGATGCGCCCTTCAGGGGTTCAGTAGTGATGTCAAGGACATCATCACTGGCCTGCGGGAGAAGGGCATTGCTCTCAAGGAAGTTGACTTCATGTACAGAGCCCCTTAACCTCAGTGCCATTCCTTTCACAGACGTGCATGGGCCAAGGTGAAACCCCAAGGAAAGTGGGCCAACAAACGGGCCCCTCCAGCTGTGAAGCCCCCCCCACCCAAATGGGCAGCGGGAGCTCCAGCCGCGGTGCTGCCTCTCACCTCCTGACTCCTTTCCTCTCCCACAGCCTCTGAGCTTCCCAGAGGAACTGGTAGGAGGGAGGTTCTCCCTGCATCTGCCGGGTTAGGAGAGGATCACTTCCGACATTTGGGTGCTCCAGCTGATAGCGGAAGGACACTCAATAGAGTTTCTTCAGAAACCTCCCAGAAAACCCCCTCCAAGGTCGTCTTACTCCCCGGAACATCTTCTTCTGGTTCAGGAAGCAATCTCTGCCCTTCCTCTGAAGGCAGCAATAGAATCCGTCCATCCCCATCTCCAGGGGATGGGTTACTGTTCTCATTTCTTCGAAGAAATCAGGCAACGTGAGGCCAGTCCTAGACTTCAGCTCCCTGAATTTGTTTGTGGAGTACAAGAGGTTCAGAATGCTCTCTCTGCAGGGCCTTCTGCCCCTCCTTCAGCCAGAACAGTGGCTGTGCGTTCTGGACATGCAGGATGCCTACCTGCATATCCCTATTCACCCATCCCTCCACAAATACCTTTGGTTTTCTTTTCAGGGAGACCACTACTAGTTCAAGGCCCTCCCATTTGATCTATTCTCAGCTCCCCGAGTATCTACCAAATGCCTTTCCGTGGTAGCGATATACCCCTGCATACCCAGGGGGTTCAGGTTTTCCCGTACCTGGACAACTGGCTCCTGGCAGCCCCATCCAGGGAGGACCTCCTGCACTCCCTTTCCCTTGCCCTGCAGGTTTTCACCAGCTTGAGTATTACCATCAACCAGGCCAAGTCCCATTTGATCCCATCCCAAAGACTCCAGTTTATTGGGGCAATCCTGGATACAACCTCTGGTATGGCCTTCCTGCCTCTGAACAGGGTGGCCACCCTTCAGGCTCAGGCCAGCCTGTTGTCCAGCTGCAGGTGGGTCACTACCAGGTCAGTCCTCCTCGGGCTCATGGCATCTGCCATTCTGACGGTGCCTCACGCTCGGCTCTACATGAGAATCTCTCAGTGAATGCTTCGGTCTCAGTGGGATCAATTGGTGGATGACCTAGATCAGGAGATCCTGGTCTCTTCTCCAATGGTTTGGGACTTACAATGGTGGATGGTTCAGGAGAACCTTTGCTGGGGAGTTCCCTTCTGTCTTTCTCCGCCCTCCCAAACTCTGACAACTGACACCTCGGGTGAGGATTGAGGAGCCCACTTGGGATCTCAATGGACCCAGGGCTCTTGGTCCAGACTCGAGCAGACTCTCCACATAAACGTGCTTGAGCTAAGGGCCGTGCTGTATGCCTTACAAGCTCTGTATCTGCTTCCCGGTCATCTGGCTGTCCAGACCGACATGTATGTAGTGTGGTACATCAACAAACAGGGAAGAAGTTGTTCTTGCCTTCTTTGTCGGGAAGCGATGCGGGTTTGGGATTGGGCAGTCCTTCACAACCTTCACCTTACGGCGGTTCATGTTCCGGGGGTCGAGAACACGTTGGCAGACCACCTCAGCCGGTCGTCCTCCCAAGCTCAGGAATGGTAACTGGATCAGGGTAGTAGACGATGTTTTCCTATGCTGGGGAACCCCTCAGGTAGACCTGTTTGCCTCTCCTCTCAATGCAGAACTTCCCGTCTTCTGCTCGCTTGCTCCAGGGCGCGGAGTTTTTCTGGAGAGACGCTTTGTCTCTAGGCCGGAAAGGCAGATTCATCTATGCCTTCCCCCCGATCCCATTGATTCCGAGGGTCTTACATAAACTCTGTTCAGAAGGAGCTCGCATGATCCTCATCGCTCTGTTCTGGCCCAGGCAAGTTTGATTCTCTCTTCTGCAACAGTATTCAGAGGAACCTCCACTTCCTCTTCCTCTATCGCAGCTCTTGTTGTCCCAGGATCAGGGGACCCTGGTCCATCCAGGACTCAAATCCCTTCAGTTGCATGTGTGGCTCCTGCAGACATAGTTCAAACCCGGTTTGGGGTTTCACTGCAGGTGGCGGAGATTCTAGTGGAGGCCAAAAAGCCTTCCACTCACGCATGAAATGGTAAAGGTTCTCCATTTGGGCCTCTTCCAGAGCTTGCAAGCCATTCTCCTGCCCTGTCAGGAGGCTCCTGGATTACATGCATCACCTCTTCAACCTGGGTCTCAGTCACTCCTCTTTGAAGGTTCACATGGTGGCAATTTCCGCTTACCATGTTCCTTTTGGGAACAGATCTTTTGCGCAGCTGGAAGTCGCTAAGACCATTCTTAAAGGAGTTCTTCACTTGTGACCCCCTATTCGCGCACATGACCCTCCTTGGGACTTGAATTTAATTCTCGAGAAGCTGACCCTGCCTCCTTTCGAGCCGGCACCATCAGCAAACCTAAAGTTCCTTTCCTGATAGACTCTCTTCCTGGTGGCCATTACTTCCGCTCAACAAATTTCCAAGCTTCAGGCCTTAATGTGCAAAATCCCATACTTGATTTTCCTCAAGGAACGTGTGGCTCTGCATACCAACCCTAAGTTTCTCCCTAAGGTGGCAGCAGAATCTATGCTGAATCAATCCATGGAACTGCCTGCGTTTTTTACGCAACATTCCAATCAAGGGGAGTACCCAGGGTGGGATAAATCAGTTTGTGAGCTGGTGGCCAGTTTGGCCACTAGCTTTCAAAATTTGGAAGCCAATCCAATATTTTTAGCGGCCATCCTCTTTTAAAGGATCAAAAAACACTTTGTAGGCAGGTAGCCAAGTTGGCCAGTAACTTTCAAAATCTGGTAGGCAAACCAATTTTTTAAGTGGCCAATGGCCACCTGGCTACCTGATTTGTCCCACCCTGGGAGTACCTCTTACATACTTTGGATGTTCACTGGATTCTACACCAACAGGACAAAGGATCTCAGAAAGACTGATCAACTGTTTATCTCTTTTGCTCGTAAAAGAGAGGGTGATGATGTTTCCCAAGCAATGCCTTTCAAAATGGTTGGCTCATTGTATCACTTTCTGTTATGACAAGTATCACAAGACCTTGCCAGGTCAAGTCAGAGGTCACTCCACTAGGGGTGTCACTGCCTCTGCTGCTTGTTTCAAGAATGTGTCGGCGGCTGACATCTGTGCAGCCGCAACTTGGACTTCTGTCCATACCTTTATGAAACATTACAGTTTGGACATTGCCTCTCACCGCAGAGCTGGCTTCCGGGTTGTCTGTTCTGCAAGATCTTCTTTCCTAAGACCTTCACAGCCAGAGGATCTGTGTATGGGTAGTTTCCTCCTCCCGTGAGCTTCTCTTTGTTCCAGACTGCTTGAGACTCAGTCCTATATGTAATTACCTACTGCAACAGCCCTCTCAAAGTAAGATAGTACAGTTACATAAGAACTTACCATAACAGTACATCTTCAAGAGGCTCTTACAGTAGGTAATACCTTCCTGCCCTCCATCCCCCTTAGCTTTTTCAGTTCCTTTTCCAGGATGGGAAATATCCGCTTCTCTCTCATCTTGCCTTTTGGCCTTTGGTGGGAAAGAACTGGAAGGTGGGCATGGGGGACCGCGCCTTTATACTGATGTCGCATGATGTCAGTCACCTGATGTGGTGGCAGTCCCCAGCCAGAGTCTGTTAGCTAGAAATTTTTCCATGGGGTCCTGACACCTGCCGGCTTCAGTCTTATATGTAATGACCTACTGCAAGAGCCTCTCTTGAATATCTACTGTTATGGAAAGTTCTTACATAACTGTACTTTCCGACGATACTGACCCGACCTCCTGATAGAGACCAAGCTTTTTGACCATTGGGCCAGGAAGGTCTGTGCAGCTTCTTCCTTGGGCCTTCGTCAGGCAAGTTCAGCCATTATTTATTTATGTTTTTATTTATTTAAAATTTTGGTGACCGGGTAGGCCCACTGAGACCATAATAGTCCCTTGTTCAGGGGCGACCCAGGATTAATTACAGGCTACAGGAGAATAAACATTAGGAACAACTCAAGGGAAATTGAGTAATACAGACATTACAATCAGGACATGATGTACGATTCACAGGCAAGTTAGGTACATTTGAAGAATATAAATATAAGAAAAAACGTTTCACATGAATGACAGTTACACATTGTTCATTGAAATGGAACAGTTTCACAAAAATTACAGTTACAAATGTCTCATCAGGTGGTAAAGGTCCCAATATGGGAGAAAAGGCATGCCAGGCGGCTGACAGTAGCTACGGAGGTAGTCCAGTGTAGTGTATTGATCCTCAGCGGTAGCATGCACAGAGGCTTAGCCCCAACAGGTAGGTCTTGAAGCCTTTTTTAAAGCCACCAAGGGAGCTGCAGTCTTGGAGATTACTAGGAAGGTCATTCCAGAGGGCTGGAGTGTAGGCCGTGAAAGACTGAAGACCTTGACCTGTCCGGACTCTAGAGACATGGAGGAGTTGCCGATCAGAGGACCTTAAGGTTCTTCCAGGCTGCTTAAGCATTAAGGTGCAACTCAGACTAGGGGGGGCATTAGCTTGTAGAAGCTTGAAGGCCAGGCATAGGAAAGGGTACATCAACCAACCCTCAAGGGAAGGCTACTTTAGTGAGTGCAATACTTTACAGTGGTGTTCTAGAGGCCGGGCACCCAGGACAAAGCGCACAACTCTGTGATACAATAGTTTCAGTTTTTGCATCTCCGTGTTTTGTAGTGAGTGTAGCACTGGGGCCCCCATAGAACAGGGTGGGGAGGAGCATGCCGGTGGCTACCCTTAACTTGGATGTCTGAGTGAGAAAAGGGCTCAGACGATACAGGAGACCTAGCTTCTGGTTTAGCATCTTGGTTAGTTGATCAACATGACCCTTGAAGGAACAGTCTTGATTAATATATATGCCCAGGTATTTAATGCAGTCCACAACCTTTATAGTAGAACCAGTAGACAGGCAGGGGGACGATAAATGTGATCTATCAGGGCCTAGCCTTTTGGGTCCAAATAGGATGGCTTTGGTTTTTTTCACATTGAGGACTAGCCGATTAGTCAGGAACCAGTTTTCCAATATGGAGAGGTCCTGGTTCAGAAGTTGATTTAACTGTGCCGCATCAGGAACTGATCTGTACAACATGGCATCATCGGCATAAAGGGTCACCTTGGCACCTCCACAATGCTTAGGCAGATTATTGACAAATAGGGAGACTAGGAGGGGCCCCAATATTAAACCTTGGGGGAACCCTTCAGAGATGGAGCGCTTGTCAGATTTTGCCCCCTGCCATCTAGCTATTTGAGATCTACCATGCAGGTAATCTATGAACCACTGCACTGAGTGGTTGTCCAATCCAAGAGATCTGAGCTGCGAGATGAGCAGTTTGTGGTCCACCAGATCTAAGGCCTTGGTAAGGTCTATAAAGATTGCACCAGTTAGTTGGCCATTATCTTGGGCTGCGAGGATGTCAGACATAAGGCTAACCAAGGCAGTATCTGTGCCATGTAGTTTTCTAAATCCACAGCACTGCACACTGCACTGACAATATAAGCATACACATTGTATATTATAAATATATATTTCTATATTACAAACCAATCACACACAAAAAAAAAAAAAAATGTGAGGAGTAGTGCAATGTAATACCTGTGGGGCAGCAGTCTTCCGGGAGTCTTTCTGGAGGCTGAGATGCTGCTTGTTGCGAGACAACTCTGCCCTGAGGGAGGAAGTTGCCCATCTTCAGGCCACACTGGACAGTAATCACGGGACCTTCCCCAGGCCACACTGGACAGTAGGAAGGAACCTCTCCCATCCAGGAGCACCACAGCCACCACCACTACCTCAGAGATTGTGGAAGAAAACACAGCAGTTGGACCACAGTGGGCTCAGGAAGGGTGAGGATGGTGGAACGGAGGCACACCCAGTCAGTTGTTCCACTCCACAATCCATACACCATTCTGGGGGAGCATAGCTCCCCTATGGATGCACCCACAGAGGAGACTAAGGAGGCTGAGGACAGCTGTCACAAGGGAGGCCCACAGGAAGGAGGCAGAGGACGCCACAAGGAAAGGAAGCAGCTCCTGATGGGAGACTCAATTATCAGGGGGATAGAACTGGGAGGAGCTGGGAAAACTGAAGTAAGGTGCCTGCCTGGTGCCATGGCTTGGAGGGACAGGAAGCATCCTGAGGATCACGACAACAGCTGCAAGGGATTCTGAGCTGGACGTAATTGTCCACCTAGGGACAAATGACTTGGCTCATCATGAGGTTAGAGCAGTGCAGGAGGACATTGCAGAGTTGGGGAGGGGCCTAAGGCAAGTAGCACACACAGTATCCTTCTCAGAGGTGCTGCTTGTCAAAGGCATGGGTGAGGCGAGGGTTATTGGCACCATGCAGTTTAATGAATGGTTGAAAAAATGGTGCGGAGCACAGAGGTTTGGCTTCATTGGGGACTGGGGTTCCACCTGGAGGGACAACAGCCTATACTGGCAGGATGGTCTGCATCTTTCCAGGAAGGGAACAAGTCTTTTGAGCAATTGGTTTAAATGCTTCATTGGCAAGCTTTTAAACTAGTCAAAGGGGGAGGCACTGACAAGCAGCAGAAAAATCCCAGCCTCTCCCTACAAAACAGGGTACTAAATGAGAAAAAGACCAAGGTAGAACGGTCAGTGGGGATGCTGCAACAGAAGGTAAAGCCATCAAAAATGGAGAGCAATGAGTACCAATGCCCGTAGTCTAGGTAACAAGCTTCCTGAATTAGTGGCCTTGATGGAGAGAACATCTGGATATCGTGGCAGTCACAGAAACATGGTACACACAAAACCATGACTGGGCGTCAAACATACCAGGATACACTATCTACAGGAGGGACAGGAGGGTAAAGAGGAGGAGTAGTAGTTCTTACATAAGGGAAGGAATAAAAGCAACAGAACAAAAGGGTAAACAGGGAGGAGAAGAAGCATTGTGGGTAAATTTGGAGACAGGCAATGGCACCACAATCCGCATAGAGGTTGTATACAGACCCTTCTCAGGGAGGAAATGGACAAGGAAATGATAGAAAGTATACTTAGAATGGCAGAAAAAGGAAGATATTGCTGATGGGTGATCTGAATATGCCAGATGTTAACTGGAGTGCAGTTGCAGCTGCCACTCAAGAGTGCAGTTATTCTAGATGCCCTACAGGGGCATGCCTTAGACAACTAGTACTGGAACCCACTCGAGAGGGAGCAATATTAGACTTGATACTCTCAAATGGAGATGGAGAGGGATCACAGATGTAGAAGTGGGTAGCCATCTGGGAACTAGCGACCATAGACAGTATGGTTCTACAATAAACACAGTAATAGAGTCAAGCCATACAAAGACAAAAGTACTGGACTTTAGGAGGCTGACTTTGCCATAATGGGTGAGTGCCTAAGGAATGCACTAGCAAATGGGCAGGAAGGAGGGTGGAAGAACAATGGGAATAATAAAACTGCCATCACAGAGGTAACAAGCCTTTGTGTGAAGCAAATAAACAAAACAAGACGATGTAAGAAACCACTATGGTTCTCAAAGGAAGTGGCAGTGAATGTTCAAGAGAAAAGAAAGCATTCAGGAAGTACAAGAAATGCAGAAGGAGCAGGACAGAGAACTGTATCAGTTAAAGCAAAAGGAGGCTGGGAAGGCAGTCAGAACAGCAAAGGCCCAAACCGAGAAAAGATGGCCAACTCAGTTAAGAGGGGATAAAACCTTTATAGATACATCAGGAGTGAAGGAAGACCAAGGGAGGGATAGTGAGGCTTAATAAAGGGAGAGGGAGGGTGGGCAGAGGAGACTGTGAAAAGGCAGAGATACTAAACAAATATTTTTGCTCGGTATGTACAAAGGAAGAGGGAGGTACATAAAACAAACAGTAGTAACACTCTGGATACAAAAAGTTGATACTGGCCCATTTACAGAAGAAAGGGTTCTGAAGAACTCTTAAAAACTGAAGGTGGACAAAGCAATGGGGCCTGATGGATTCATCCCAGAATTCTAAAGAACTAAGGGTAGAACTAGTGACACCACTGACTACCCTTTTAACAAATCATGGGAGGATGGGGTGGTACCCGAGGACTGGAGGAGGGCAGATGTGATTCCCTTCACAAAAGTGGGAGCAAGGCAGAAGCAGGAAACTATAGACCTGTTAGTTTAACCTCAGTGATAGGAAAATGATGGAATCACTTCTAAAGGAAAGAATTGTCGAGTATCTAGAGGCCAGAGGGCACAGGACCCTAGGCAGCATGGATTCACAGTGGGAAGGTCATGCCAGACGAATCTGATAGATTTCTTTGACTGGGTGACCAAGTAGTAGATCAGGGAGGGGCTGTGGACATGGCCTACCTAGACTTTAGCAAGGCATTTGACACAGTCCCACACAAAGATTAATATACAAGCTAGCCAGCCTGGAGTGGGTCCCAAGATGACAGCCTGGGTAAAGAATGGCTGGAGAATAGGACACAGAGTTATAGTAATGGAGTCCACTCAGAAGAAAGGAGGGTTACTAGTGGGGTACCGCGGGGGTTCAGTATTAGGACCGGTCCTTTTCAATGTCTTCTATAGCTGACATTGCAGAAGGACTGGAAGGAAAAGTATGTCTCTTGCAGATGACACTAAGATCTGCAACAGAGTTGATGCACAGGGTGGGGTGGAAAGGATGAGAAGGGACTTGGCAAGGTTAGAGGAATGGTCAAATGTATGGCAGCTTAGATTCAATGCTAAGAAGTGCAAGGTAATGCACCTGGGAGACAAAAACCCAGGGGAAGAGTACACAATGGGGGGGTGAGATACTAACAACAACAAGAATGGAAAGGGACTTGGGGATAGTCATATCAGATGACCTAAAGATGGGCAAGCAATGTGAGAGGGCAGCAAGGAGGGTTGGGGGATACTGGGATGCACAGGGAGAGGCATCACCAGTAGAAAACAGGAAGTTATTATCCTCTGTACAGACAGCTGGTGAGACCCCATCTGAGTACTGTGTGCAGTTCTGGAGACCCAATCTCCGCAAAGACATGAACAGGATGGAAGCTGTCCAGAGGAGGGCAACTAAAATGGTGCAGGGTCTGCACCGAAGACATATGAAGAGAGACTTAAGGAGCTTAATATGTATAGCCTCGAGGAAAGAAGGGAGAGGGGGGACATGATAGAAACATTCAAGTACCTCAAGGGAATCAACAAAGTCCAAGAGGGTAGCATCTTTCAAAAAAAGAGGTTTGCAAGAACAAGAGGGCACAATTTGAAGCTGGGGGCGGCTCAGAGGTAATTTAAGGAAGTATTTTTTCACAGAGAGGTTGTGGATGCATGGAACGGCCTTCCGGAGGAGGTTGTGGAGTCAAAATCAGTGGTGGAATTCAAGCATGCATGGGATAGTCATAAGGCAATTCTGGGGGGTTGGGGTAGGAAGAAGTAGGCTGCTGATTAACTAGGATCTGCAGCTTATCCAGTAGGTAGGGAAATGGGCAGACTGGGTGGGCCAAGCGGTCCTTATCTGCCGTCAAATTCTATGTTTCTATGTTTCATGTTGTGGAGTAAGGAGGTTATATTGTTCAACATATTCCTGGACTTGTCGGTACACAATTCTCTCTAGCATTTTGCTTAGTGTGCAGAGTATGGAAATCGGTCTGTAGTTCTCGACCAACTCACTTTTCCCCCCTTTGGGGATGGGAGTAACCAGGGCATTTTTCCAGGCTGTGGGAATTTTACCTTCCACCAGCAACCTGTTGAATAACCACGTGATTGGTGTGGCAATTTCTCGGGCTGCTAATTTGAGTAACCTAGGTTCTAGTTTGTCACACCCTGTAGAACCAGTGACCTTAATGTTCCTGATCAGCTTTAGGACCTCAGTTTTAGACACTAACTTAAGGTGGAAGTTAGGTGATGAGGGAGGATCCTCTGTGTCATCAGCGGCTGTCTGGCTAGGGCTGCAGGCGTGAACCTTATATTTGTCAAGATCAGTGAGGAATACATTAAAGGCATTAGCAGCGTCTCATGGGTTTGTGTGGCATACACCACCCACAACAGTGTCAGACATTTTGCGTGTAGTGCCCCTTCAGAATCGTGTTGATTTGAGACCAGAATTTTCTGGGGTCAGAGAGATTTTTTGTTGCAGATTCATGAGGTACTGTCGCTTGGCCCGTTTTAAGTCTCTTTTGCAATTGTTCCTGAGCATTCGGTACAAGACCCAATCATTGGCCAGTTTAGTGGATTTGTACCTGCCCCAGGCCCTGTCTCTTTCCCTCATAAGCTTTTTTAGATCACTTGTCAGCCACCTGGATTGTTGTCCTTTGACCCTTATTTGCTTAAGGGGGGCATGCTTATTAGCAGCAGAAAGAAAATTCTTGTTGAAAAGGTCCAGGGCTATGTCTAGACTGGGGGAAAATTTTAACTGAGCCCAGTCCACTGCCGATAGGGTACCTCGGAAGGAGTTAGCATCAAATTTAGAGTAGTCACATGCCAGAAAGATTCGGGGGGGGTGGGGTTGGATAATCATTTTTCCATATACCAAAGATAGGGGCATTATCACTTAAGGAGCTGGCGAAAGTGTCAGCCAGCTTGAATCTATTGGGGTTGGATGCCAGGATATAATCCAGTGAGGTGTGGTTACTGGATTTCAAATTCAGTCTGGTAGGTTCCTGGATAAGCTGGATTAGGTTGGCCTCTTGCAAACCTGACTTAATGTCACTTTCAGTGGAGGTTAAAGTCACCCAAGATTATTTTCTCACAGGAAGGTAGGTCAGGGATGAGTTTGACAAGGGCCTTTAGTGCTTCTACTGCAGTCTTGGGAGAGTTGTATACATAACCTATCAGGAAGGGCTTAGTACCACTGAACAGGAATTTAACAAATAGTGCTTCGCAGCCTGCATCAGCCATGGCTGGGATCGCTACTGTTGAGGCTGTTATTGATGCCTTAACATATATGATGACCCCTCCACCCTTTTTTCTGATTCTGTCCTGCCGAAAAGTTTTAAATCCAGGGATCTCAATCTCGAGCACTAAGATGCTAGGTTTAAGCCATGTTTCAGAGATGGCTAATACATCAGGGGGAGTACTGGTCAACCCAGGCCTCAAGTTCTTGTAATTTGGGTCTGAGACTATTTACATTGATATGAACCAGTTTCAATCCTTTTGTATTGGCCCAGCTGGGCAAGGAGGGAGATACATTTGGGATATTGGTGCAGGGAGGACCTGGGTTAGTTTCAATATCCCCTGCTAACAGAAGCTTTAAAAGGACCCATACCTTTCTGAACCACTGGAGTGGGAGATGATAAAACAGGCATTTGTGTAGCCGCAGTTATACAATACAAACATAGAAATGTTCACCTTTCCTGAGACTATTAGAGGTAAGTAGGCTGGGGTAGGGGTATAGCATTAAGACTTGGGCAGAGCACAACTGTGCTTATACTTCTCCTGTTCTCACAGTATCTATAAAAATGAACCATTCAAGCCCACTGGCAAATGGGGTGAGCACTATAACTGTGCACTCCTTTCTCTCGCACTGGGCCCACTCTATCCCCCAGCTGTGACTCCTCCTTATTCCAACTGCTAGCCTTACAACTTGCTGCCTGGAGCGTTGAATTCACACTGCATTTCTTCCTACTGACTGCAATGTTTAATACTGTATTGTAATACCTGTTTATGGTATTGTTATCTTACAATGTCCCTGTGTTCTGGTCACTTTATATTAACTCCTCACTACTAGTTGCCTGATGAAATCTGATGCTTGTAAAGTCCCTGTTGTGCTAAATCTATGTAATGTAATCCTCCACTTGTATTTGCTTCATGTTCATGTATGTACAATGTAATGTACCTTGTAATCTCCCGGGTCGCACCTGAAAATAGGCATTTGGCTGTCTAGTGTGCTTACCCAGTTAACAAAAGCAAATAAATAAATAAATAGTTGGGGGTAGACACAGGGATAATGGGCTAGTGTGAGATCAGGTGGCCAGTTGTTTCCCACCCGAGAGTTCATCATCAGTTGGTCTGTGCATAATGTGAGCAGGATATAACCACTCCCCAGAACCATGCCCAGAAACATTTTCAGCCTAGAACAGCAGTTAATAATATTGCAGTGCTCATCAAGGCAACAGACTGTGATGTCACAACAGCAATTGTGTGGTTAGCAGGGCAGTAGGTATGATAAAAACAGATTGTGATATCACTATGGCAATTTTGTGGCTAGCAGGGCAGTAGGTATGATAAAAAAACACTTCACATTAGCTCCACATTACACGGGTGGTGCCGAATAAGAAGGAAAGTGGAAAAGGAGGGTGTAGTGGGAGGCAGACACCACTAGAGGGAGTTGATAGAGTGTAGTACTGAGTAGGGGACTCGATTGTCAGAGCTTTTTTGTTTGTTTGTTTGTAGCGGCCACTAGAGGTTGAAGCAGATAACCTGCAGGTGGAAAACTTGCCTGATAGGCTAAATTCAGTCAGGTGGCTGTAGCTATTAATAGCAGTGTCAACCAAGGGTGGTGGTGGTGGAGGCGGCGGGGCCAGCAGTCGGACGTCTGTGCTGCAAGTAGCTTGGCAGGGATCCTTTACCTTCCATTTTAAAGTTTGCGCCTTCGAGCTGTGAGGGAGGGCTGATCAGTCACCCGCCCTCGGGGCTCTCAAAGAGCAGGCTGCAGTCTGTGGGGAGACAGGAGAACAAGAACTTAAATACAGGTATAGAAAATAGGAGGGGCTAGGAAATAAAGGGGGTGGGGGCCGCGAGAGTTGAGCGAGGCTGTTCTCGATTGATGTACTTTCAACTGGCAAATGCTGTACAAATTAATTGATTTCAACTGGCTACTGGTAATTCTAGGTAACAGAAGTCAGGGATTCAGGCATACTAAACAAGTTATAGTGGCTCTGATTAAATGCTGTACAAATTAGCTGATTTCAACTGGCAAATGCTGTACAAATTAACTGATTTGTACACAGCAGGGACTGCCCCTTGACATCGGCCCACCCCCAACATCGGACAATGGTATAAAAGGGGCGGTCCCCAGCCCCACCAGTTTTTTCCCCACTGTCGACCCATGTACATTGGCTCCACGGACGCCTCCTGCTACCAGTCAACCATTTTCACGTTTTTCGCTTTTTCTAAAAATAGTGATTTCTTTACTGCATGTCTTCTCCATCGTCTTCATCTAAGCTGCGGAAATCCAAGTGTGCCTGCAGCAAACAAAAACTGTTGAAAGATGGCCATTCGGCCTACTTGATCTGCTTAGGCCCCAACCACGACTCAGAAGCCTGCCAGCATTGCCGGAGTTTCTACCACAGGACCAGGATCTATCACCTGAAGGTCTTGAAGAGCCACCTGTAAGAGCAACAACTAGCCGCCATGCAGAGGACCCCATCTGATCTCGGCTCCTCTTTTTCTTCAGTACTGGGGACTTCCCCACACCCCCAAAAGGACAAGGATAGATCCAGATTGGACTCCCACTCCAGGTCCCTACAAATTGGCGGCTTCTTCGAGTCACTAGTCCCTCGGAAGGGCAGACTCTGCTCCTCCAACAGACCTCACTCCTTCTGGGCTCCCGTTGATGAAGCCTCCCGCCCTAGTCCTGACGTCCGGTGGGGGGTCTTCGAGACAAGGGCATTCATCAGCCCTTCCTCTCCTGAGCCTTAGGCCTTTTCAGCATCCCTCTGTACCTAAGTCAGGTAGACCAGCTGGCTCCTCATCGGGCAGTGGACAGGAGCCCATCCATCCGGCTGGAGCATCCATGGCATCAGACCAGACGCCAGGGTCTGGCAACAAGAACAGATGTGAGGAGGAGGAGCTCCAAGTGGGAGTTCACTCCCCTAAGCATCAGATGCCAGCCGCTACTTTGGACAGCTGTCAGACCCCAACGTCCTCAAGCTCCACTTCCCCGGGGTCAAACCGGGCAACATCCTCTCCAGTGTCACCAGCCCCTCTGGCCTCTCTCAAGCTGATGCCTGAGAAACCATTGTCAGCTAACCCGGCGCCCTCTAACCTGACACTGGATAACCTGATGCCCAACAACCTGGCCCCAGATAACCTGCCACCAGATTCCCTGCCGCCTGCAGGACTGCAGCCAGATACACCCGCATCCCCAGACTGACAACAGGGTTGCCCGCTCCATCACGGTCAACACCGGGTACTCCTAATGTCCCATACACAACAGTAGATCCTCTGGAAGCCCCCCTTGTCTCTCCTTCAGGTGTAGGGGCCCTGTTTAACTCATGGTGGAACACCATTAAAGGGGACCTTCTACCTAAGGGGAACCCAACAGCTCTCCTGGATCTGACTCCCTTGGGATCCCTCAGGCCCCTCCTAAACAGCTGACTCCACCACCACCCAGGAAGCCTTCGTCTCCAGCAAAAAGGGTCACCCCCTTCTCCTGACCATTCAGACGAAGGGTCCACAAAGTGACACGGGTGAAGGCACCATTCTTAGTCCCGGTCATCCTCCAGATGACGATACCACTCTCATGGACACTGGTCCAGATGTTCTTACTCCTACTTCCCTTCCTTGGAGTATTCCAAGAGGAGCTCATCTAACTCTTCCAGCTCCTCAGAGGGATTCACTTCTCTTCCCCCCCAGCCAGACTCCCACAAGGATTCTCCTCAGTCACCTCCGGACAACCCCACATTCATGGATGTGATGCATCACATCCAGTTCCTCAACCACTGGGACACTGAGGACATGGACCCAGAAAGGCATTGGCTTGCCCAGTTCCTCAATATGTGATCCCAAGCCATTGGTCATGTGCCTGTTGGTGGCCCCCTTCCAGGGCGTCACCAGACTCACCTGGTGGCACCCTTCCTCAGCTTCAGCAGTTTCCAAGAAAGCGGACAGGCTCTATAAAACCCCTAAGAATGAGACATTCTTAGGAGAACAGCCTAGGGCCAATTCAGTGGTGCTGACTGTGACCCATGGCAGAACAAAACAACCTAGACACATGAGGTCCCAGCCCCGGAGTCCAAGTGGCTGGACCAGTTTGACCACAAGGTCTACTCTTTAGTCACCAGTACCACTAAATATTTTAACACATATGGTGCAATACCAGAAGTCCTTATGGAAGAAGGCTCTGGAGTTGGCCCAGGCTCAGAGTGATTTCTCTCAAACTTCAGAGCTGTCAGACATTCTCCAGTCAGGCATGGACATAGGAAAGCATGTTCTGTGCTTGTCCTACAACTCAGTGGACACTGCTGCCAGGGTGGCCACTAAGGGCATTTGTCTGAGGAGGTACTCCTGGCTCAGGGTTTCTGGCTTCCATCAGGATCTCCAGGAAGCTATCCTGGACGCCCCATTCCAAGGGTCTGTTCTTTTCGGCGAAGACACCAAAAAGATCATTACGGGTCTCCAAGACTCTGGCAAAGCAGTCTAATTGGTCTACAAGATATACAAGTCAGAACCGATCCCTGCCACACATAAGCCTTTTCATCGCCCTGTGGGCCAACAATCCAAAGCACAGCAGCTGAGAGGGGCCTTCAAACATAAGGCCTCCTCTCAGCCCTCAGGAACCTCAGGACCTAGAAATGCCAAGGCCTCCCAGGTCTCCTTGCCCACTCCTGGAGCCTTGGCCTGACTCCTTGTCCTATCCACCTCCTCCAGTGGAGTTCATGGGGGAAGCGGTATGAGGTTGGTTCTCCCTCTATCTAGAGGGATTGAGCAAAATTACATCAGACATTTGGGTACTCCAGTTGATCGAGAAGAGACACGCTCTGGAGTTTCTCCAGATGCCTCCGGACAATCCTCCTGTCCCTTCCAATTACTCCCCATCCCACGCCGCCCTTATCCATGTGGAAATCCAGGCCCTCCTATCCAAATGGGCCATAGAGCCTGTCCCTATGAACCAACAGGGGAAGGAGATCTACTCCCATTTATTTTTGGTCCCCAAGAAGATGGGAAATTTTCACGTCATTCTGGATCTCAGCCTCCTGCACACCTACATTGAGTACAAGAGGTTCAGGATGGTGACCCTGCCAGGCCTTCTCCCCAAGCTCCATCAAGGGGACTGGCTCTGCACACTCGACATTCAGGATATGTATCTCCACATCTTGGTGCTTCCTGTCCACAAAAGGTTTCTGCAATTCACCTTCCAGAGGAAACACTACCAGTTCTGGGCCTTGCCCTTTGGTCTGTCTTCTTACCAGGTCCCAGCTCGGACATTTCTCCAACTCCTTGGCCACATGGCGGCTGCCATAGTGATGGTTCCTCTGGTGTGCCTCTACATGAGAGTTCCCCAGTGGACTCTCAGGGTACAATGGAACCAATGCTTGGTCGATCTCGAACATCCAGTACAGATCTCCAGGGTGGTGTCACAGACCTTGACATGGTGGCTGACTCCTCCCAACTTGGAGCTCGGAGTTTCCTTTCAGAGGGATTCCCCTCAGCAGATCCTAACAGATGCTTCGGGTCAAGGATGGGGAGCCCATATTCAGGATCGCCAAACACAGGGAACATGGTCTTCTTTGGAGTGGGCCCTCCACATCAGCATCTTAGAGATGAGGGCAATCCTTTACGCTCTACAGGCGTTCCAGCCGGATCTTCTTCCAGGTCCCCTGTTGATTCAGATGGACAAATATGTCCATTGTCTTTTACATCAACAAATGAGGGAACTCACTTGTATCCTGTCTGTAGGGAGGCCATGCAAGTGTGGTTCTGGGCCATAGAACACAGTCTAACTCTTGTTCATGTTCCAGGAGTCATAAACACCTTGGCCAACTGCCTAAGCAGGTCTCAATCCAAAGCCTATGAGTGTGAGCTCCTGCAGTCTATAGCAAAGGATCTCTTCAACAGGTGGGGGTGTCCAGAGCTGGACCTTTTTGCATCCCCGTCCAATGCCAAACTACCCAGTTTCTGCTCGCTAGATCCAGGACCTGGTGTTTTCTGGTGAGACGCATTGTCCCTCTGCTGGACAGGAAGATTTCTTTATGCCTTCCCTCCCTTTTCTGTCCTGCAAAGAGTCCTACTCAGACTCCAGTCAGAAGGGGCAGCCATGATCCTGATCGCTACCCTCTGGCCTCAGCAGATCTGGTTTCCCCTGCTTCACCCATTGGCAGTGGAACCTCCAATCCCCCTGCCCCTGACCTCACATTTGCTCTCTCAGAAGCCAAGGCACCCTGGTCCATCCGGACCTCAGGTCTCTGCACCTGCATGCTTGGCTCCTGCAGACCTAGCCATGGCCTGCTTTGGAGTTTCCCCTAGGGTTGCGTAGGTTCTGGTTGCTGCAAGAAAACATTCCACCAGAACTACTTACACTATGAAGTGGAAACAGTTCTGCTTGTCGGCTTCTGCCCATGGTCTAGACCCTTTCACCTGCCAAGTGACCTCTGTCCTGGAGTACCTCCTCTCTCCCTCAGATTCTGGGTTCCGCAACTCTTCCATTAAGGTGCATCTTTCAGTGGTTTCAACCTATCACGCACCTGTGGAGGGCAAGATGCTTGCTCAATTGGACCTGTCCCACACCTTTTTGAGGGGCATGCTGCCATCTGAAACCACCAATTAGGGACCCTATCCCTCTATGGGATCTTTTGTTTTTGTTAGAAAAACTTACTTTCAAACAGCATGAAGTCTTGCTGTATTCTGACTATTGCAGTGATCACCAACCTTTGAACTGCCCCAGAGCACAAAGAGTTAACTTTCCATAGAGGGCATGGAATGCTGAGCTCGAGCTCAGTTGAAGTCTCTGTCTGCTGTTGTTTAAACTCCAACCATCAGATTCTTTACTCCGCCTCACTGAACAGTCGCTCCGGAGATTTCTCCTTTGCTTGGTTCAAAAAAGTCGGTTAAAGTGTCGTTTTTTCACTCGGTTTCGACCGAATTTCTGCTACTGAACCTGTCGGTTAAGTCTCTGTCTGTGGTACCGTGAGTACTAGATAGGTTTTGCATTTAGTTTCTGTGTGGAACTTGTAAACATTGGATCGGTTCGGTTTGAACCGATCGGTTTAGTGTTAAAAAAGTACTGAATTTATTAGAGTGTGGTAACCGGTCCGTATCGGTTCTAAAAAAACGGATTTCATTACGTTTTTTTCCAAGACCCGTGACACGGTCAGGAACCAATAGGGGTGTCTTGCCTTGCGGATTGCCAAAAAAAGGGTAAGTTGTGGATAGGATTGGCCGTGTCTGAAAAACCCAAGAAAAAACGGGCCCACTGGGTTTCAACACTGTAGTGTGTGTGGGGAAGCCTTTGCTAAGGCTGATCCTCACACCACCTGTGTTTATTGTCTGGGGTTTGACCACCTCAATTCAGACTGCCAAATTTGTAAAAGTTTTCCCAAAGCTACCCTGGATAAGATAGTAGGTAGACTGAGGGAAAGGGAGGCCGAGAAGTCCACTGACCCGGATTGCCAGCCCGGTTTGGTTCCAACCGAACCAGGAGTGCCCTCTGACCAGGGCGAAACTTCTTCAGGCAAAAGGAGAACCAATTCTGAGTAGTCGGTTCCGGCTAAAAGAAAGAAAAGGGAAAAATCATCTGGTTCAGATCCACAAGTTCTTTCTCCGACCACTGATGAAATAGCCAAAGCGATAAGGATAGTTCAATCGCTAACTTTGGTTCTGGCCGAACCGGCACCATCTGTCAGGGGCTCGGTTTGGTTGGTTCCCCCGGTTCCGGATTATACTTTAGAGGAATTTTATGAACTGGAGGAGGAGGAGGGAGAGTATGAGGATAATGATGATGATGGTGATTATGAAAGTCTGGATGTGCCTATTGACCCGAACATCTCCCCAGACAGACCTTCAGGTGTTTCTCCTCCTAGGCTTTCTGAGTCCCCCTTCCCATTTTATGTTTTACAAGAAAGTGTCTGAAACCCTCCAGCTTCCAATGGAAGAAGCAGTAGAGGATCAGGAGGAGCCTGATTTTGTAGAGATGATGGACATCCCAGAGTCCAGGAGATTGTCTATTCCCCTCCATAAATCTTTTGGGAAACAGACATTTAAAATTTTAAAGACTCCTAATTCCATACCTCCTGTGGACAGAAGAATGGACAAGAGGTATACCCTTTCAGGCTCTGATACAGAGTTCCTTTCCCAGCAATGCAGCCATGTAGGGGTAGTGCAGGCTGCTGCCTGTGATAAGGGCAAATACTCCCTTGGCTTCACACACCCCAGATAAGGACTCCAGGAGGATTGATGCCATGGCAAAGAAGCAGTACATGGCAGCATCCTTGGGACTCAGGCAGGCTAACTATATGGCCTACACAGCTAGATACCAGAAGTCCAGGTGGGACACTGTGCTGGCTCTGGCTAAACAGGCCCCTGACCAGCTTGCCAAGGAGCTGGAGCAGGTGGCTGTGGATGGGATTGAGGCATCCAAGGTGCAATTTCATGCTGCTGTGGACTCCAATGATGTTTCATCTAGAGTCATGGCTACATCTGTGGCCCTTCGGAGGATGGCTTGGCTCAGATGTACTAGCCTATCACAGGATACCCAGGCTAAGGCCATGGATTTCCCTGTCATTGGTAATTCTCTGTTTGGGGAGCAGACAAGAGAACTACATGAAGAAGATGGACGAGTACAGGACCACCTATAGGAATGCTCAGACCAAAGAAAGGCAAGCCACTCCTCAGAGACAGCATTCCAGGGGCAGGGGCAGGCCCTTTCAAAGGCCTTTTTACCAAGCCCAGGCCTCCTCTTCTGCTTATGCTCAGAGGGGGTTCTTCAGAGGGGAGAGGCAGACGGGGAATGAGCAGGCCTGCTTCCACCCCTCAGCCTAAAGCCCTTGCCAAACAGACACCCTGATGGGTCTGCCCGAGCCGATTCTCCAATACCTGTAGGGGGCAGGCTGGCTTACTTTGTCCAGGACTGGAAGTCTTTAACATCAGACAAGTGGGTCCTGGAAGTAGTAAGCCAGGGACTGGTTCTCAGCTTCAAAAAATTTCCCAAGATGAGAACCAGATCCTTTCCACCTGCAAATCCATCAGAGACCCTTGCCCAAGAGGCAGAGGTTTCTTCCCTTCTGGCTCTCAGAGCCATAGAAAGGGTTCTTACCCTACACAGGGGCAAAGGATTGCACTCCAGGTACTTCCTAACCCCCAAAAAGACAGGAGAATGGTGGCCCATCCTGGATCTAAGATACCTGAACAAGCACCTTTTAAAACCAAAATTCAAAATGGTGACTCTGGGAATAATTCTGCCCTCTCTAAGGCCAGGGGACTGGCTAGCCTCCCTGGACCTCAAAGATGCCTATTTTCACATTCCCATCAGGTGCTCCCACAGAAAGTACCTCAGGTTCGAGTTGCCCTCAAGCCACTATCAATTCAGAGCAATGCCCTTTGGCTTAACATCAGCCCCAAGGGTGTTCACAAAGTGCCTGGCAGTAGTGGTTGCTTTCCTAAGGAGAAAAAGATCTCCATCTTTCCATACTTTGACGACTGGCTCATAGTGGGTCAGTCTCCAGACCAAGTCAAGTCACATCTTCAAATAACTCAGCAAGTGCTCACTTCCTTAGGATTCCTCCTCAACCTTCCAAAGTCAGTTCTCAAGCCAGTACAGATCCTCACCTTTATAGGGGCAGAGCTGGATACAGTAAGAGCAAAAGCCTTCCTTTCCCTGGACAGGGGCAAGGACCCTTATAGAACTGGCCTCTTCATTCACCCTTCAGGTGTCTCGACCAGCAAGGCACTTCTTGCAGCTCCTGGGCCACATGGCAGCCTCTACAGCAGTGGTCCAGGGAGCAAGATTCCAGATAAGGGACATTCAGTTCCACTTAAGAGCCTTCTGGTCCCAAAGAAAGGATTCCCTTACCAAACTAGTCCCAGTGACTCGAACCCTGATCCAGGCTTTGCAATGGTGGAGGGATCAGGACAATTTAAGACAGTGAGCTCCTTTTGTCACTCAGTCTCATTCAGTAATACTCACCACAGATGCCTCCCTGCTGGGCTGGGGAGCCCACTCTTGGGGGATCTTACCACCCAAGGGCTGTGGTCTCCTCAAGAATCTCTGCTTCACATCAATCTCTTGGAACTCAGAGCAGTGTTTCTGGCCTTTTCCAAATCTGTACAGAACAAGGTGGTCCAGATCAGAACAGACAACACCACCACAATGTGGTACATTAACAAGCAAGGAGGCACTCGGTCTACGGCCTTGTGCACAGAAGCAATGAAGTTGTGGTCTCTGGCCTATTCCCTGCAGACCTCTCCGATAGCAGTTCACCTCCCAGGGAAGGACAATGTCCTAGTAGATGCTCTCAGCAGGATATCTCAGGGCCATCACGAATGGACCCTAGATCCCCTAGTTTTGGAAGTGATTTTCTCCAGATGGGGCACCCCACAGATAGATCTTTTTGCAGCCCCAATCACCAACTTCCTCTCTTTTGCTGCAGACCCCCAGTCTTGGGCTCAGTCCCTCTGGATGCTCTGGTACTGAATTGGGAAGGGAAGTTCCTGTATGCTCTCCCTCCCTTCCCTCTCCTGTTCAAAGTGCTAGTCAAGATCAGGTCTCAACCATGTAAAGTGATTCTGATTGCTCCAGACTGGGCCAGACAGCCCTGGTACCCTCTGTTGCTGTCCTTAGCAGTCCACCTTCCCCTGTCTCTTCCCAGGAATTACAACCTGTTGACATCCTCTCAGGGGAGGATTTGGTATCTGAACTTCAAATCTCTCAATCTCAAGGCCTGGCTCTTGAAGAGTTAGAGTTTGCTGATCTGCACCTCTCTCGAGGGGTTCTGGATATCCTAAGGCTTCTCGAAAGCCTTCCACTAGAAAGACTTACAACTCCAAATGGAAAAGGTTCACTATTTGGTGCTCTAGTAAGCATATTTCTCCAGAATCTGCTGGGTTGCCTACAGTCCTGGACTATATGGTTCATCTTAATGGCTTGGGGCTTAGACCAGCTACACTTAAAGTGCATCTGGCAGCTGTTTCTGCCTTCTTGTCAGTAGGCAAGCCCTCTCCTCTTTCAGCCCATCCTGTGTTTTGTAAGTTCTTCAAGGGATTGCTGCACACCAACCCCCTTTAGGGACCCTGCTCCTGCTTGGGACCTTAATGTTTGCATTGCTCAGCTTATGCAACCACCCTTTGAGCCTTTGTCCTCTGCAGAACTTGAGTACTTGACTTGGAAAACTGTGTTTTTGGTAGCCATTACCTCTGCCAGGCATATCAGTGAATTGCAAGCCCTGTCAGTGGAGCCTGATTTCATCTCTTTCCATAGAGATAAAGTGGTCCTAAGGACTAACAGGAAGTTTTTGCCTAAGGTGGTTTCAGATTTCCACCTTAATCAGTCTATGTCTCTCCCTGTTTTCTTCACTGACCATTCCTCCTCTGGAGAGAGGAGGTTGCACAGCCTGGATGTAAAAAGAGCCCTTAGCTACTACATAGAGCGCACCAAGGGTCACAGGTTTGAGTCCCTCCAGTTGTTCCTCACATATGGAGAGGTCAGTAAGGGCAAACCTGCCACTAAAAGAGCTATTGCCAGATGGATGGCTCTTGTATACAATTCTGCTATGAAAAACTGGGTAGAACCCCACCTTCAGGCCTGAAGGCTCACTCTACTAGAGGTATAGCTGCTTCCCTAGCTGCTGCCAGGGATATTCCTATCTTAGAAATTTGTCAAGCAGCTACCTGGAAAACAGCTCATACATTCACCAAGCATTACTCTCTGGATATCCAGGCTAGGAGTGATGCTCGGTTTGGCACAGCAGTACTTCAGAGCCTGTTCCCAAAGTAGGTTCTGTCCCTCCTCTATGGAGGTACTGCTTGGTAGTCTGCAATAGTCAGAATACAGCAAGACTTCATGTTGTTTGAAGAAAAAATTACTCACCTTAGTAATGTTGTTTCTTCTAATGGAGTCTTGCTGTATTCTGAACTCCCCCCCGCCTCCCCTCTCAGAACCTGGTTTTTGGGATGTGGGTGGGCAGGAGCAGTATTGGCACCCTAGAGGTGCCCCTTTCTCACCCTCCTTTATTTTGGGTATGTTGTGTTTTTGTTTTTTGGGTTTCCTGACTTGAGTCTTTGCTTTGAAACCAAAAAACCCTTTCTTGATAAATTTAGCTGCCAGTTGGCTAGTGTGAGTCTTACAGTTTCCACACAGAACTTGTAGTGAGTATTGCTCATAAAGATCTGACGGTTGGAGTTTAAACAACAGCAGACAGAGACTTCAACCAAGCTCAAGCTCAGCTTTCCATGCCCTGCATGGAAAGTTAACTCTTTGTGCTCCGGGGCAGTTCAAAGGTTGATGATCACTGCCATAGCCAGAATACAGCAAGACTCCATTAGAAGAAACAACATTACTAAGGTGAGTAATTTTTTCTTGCTTCCCATCAAGCCAGCCGTGGATCGTGAGCTTCGCTTCCTGTTGTGGAAAGTGTTATTTTTAGTTGCTGTTACTTCCACCTGGAGAATTTCCGAGCTTCAGGCTCTGATGTGTAAAGAGCCTTATATGGTTTTCTGCAAATACAGGGTGTCTTTGAGGACTAATCCTAAGTTTCTTCCGAAAGTGGTGTCGGAGTTCACCCTTAATCAAGGCATTCACTTGCCAGTTTATTATCCCAAGTATTCAAATCATAGGAAGGCCCTGTTGCACAATTTAAATGTTCATAGGGTGCTTCATTATTAAGTTGACTGCACCCATTTTTTTGTTTGTTTCTTTGTTTCTGTGCCTTACCTCCTCGGCTGGGGTGTTCCCTATGGTTCCCCTTCCAGTCCGTCTTGGCAGCTCCTGCACCGGGCCCCGTGCCCAAGCTCCAACCTCCTTCATCACCCTCTCTCAGGCCACATCATGCCCCCCACAGCATGGAAGACTGAGGAGTCAGGACAGAGGAAGTACCTAGGAGTGTCTGGTGTAGCGTCGCGGACAGACATTTTGTGAGCGCCGGAGGATTTGGGCAGTATTTGTCCCCTGAATTCCCCCCCCATGGCACGGGCATGCAGTGCTGCCAAGGACACTGTGACACATGCTCCTGCACACTACACATCGGACATCTGCCCGTGTCGAGCCCACCATTGCGCCATGAGTTGTGCTACCCTAGCCACTGCCAGGAGTCAGCACCTCCGGAGTCCCCCCACCCTCCCCAGAGGAGGAGAGCAGTCCTGGGGATGCTCAATCCTCCTCCCCCCCAGCCAACCCCTGACAATCCAAGTCCTCACCCGATCCCAGGTCACCAGCGTAGTGTGAGGTGTGGCGTCCAGCACCTCAACCCTCAGTGCCACCAGGCCGGCAACTGCACCTGTTCTATCAGGAAGTATGACCAATTATTTGTTTCTTTTGTCCCAAAATTTGAAAGGGCACCAGTGGCCAAACAGACTTTATCTAAGTGGTTAGTTAACTGCATCACTTTCTACTACCATAAGTATGACAAACCTTTACCGGGACCAGTTAAAGGTCACTCCACCAGCGGGGTTGCCGCCTTCTTATGAAATGTCTCTGCAGCGGACATCTGTGCAGCTGCTACCTGGAGTTTGGTACATACCTTTGCCAAGTACTACAGTTTGGACATTGCCTCTAGGCGGAGGGCTGGCTTCAGCCTTGCTGTTCTGCAGGTACTTCTCTCATGAGAGCTCCTGCTGGCAATCTTTTCCTCCTCCCGTCTGACCTGGATTTATTCCTTGACTGCTTGGGACTCAGTCCTAATGGTGTAGCCTGCTGCAAGAGCTCACATTCGAAGTAAGGTAGTATAGTTAGGTAAGAACTTACTGTAACAGTAGATCTCACTTCGAGATAGAGCTCTTGCAGCAGGTAATAACCAATAGGACTCTGCCGCCAGTCACTAGGACCCCACAGAAAACTTCCCAGCATCTTCGCTCCATGGATGCCTCCTGCTTCCCATCAATGGTCATTTTTTTCACCGCTCCACGCGGTTCAATTTCATGAGTATTCAATCACCTCTTATATGTGTACTGCGCCTTCTACATCCACACCGTGGCATAAGGCTAAAAGTGCATGCAGCAAGCAGATTCTACCAAAGGACGGCCATTCAGCCTGTCTCTTGTGCCTGGGACCAGAGCACATGATAGACGACTGCCCACACTGCCAAAGCTTCAACCAGCAAACCCGCATCTGCTGCCTGAAGACTCTGAAGTCCTACCTCCTGGAACAACAAGTGGCTGCTATGCAAAAGTCAAATTCTGTGCACAGCTTCTCGTCCTCCACTCACGATGCTTCTCTCAGGGAGAAAAAGCATTTGGGGAAGCACCACAGGAAGGATAAGGATAGGTCCAGGTCAGACTCATGGTCACGTTCCCCGCACAAGGGTAAGGCCTCCTCCTCCTCTGGCTGAAAGTCAGATTCTGCCCCTTCTCAGTCATTAGCTCTTCCTGGGGCTTTGGCCACCAGGCCTACCGCCTCTTCCCAAACATCAGGCAGGAGCTCGGGGCATGGGTCTTCTATTTCATTGGCCATCAGACCTCACAAACAATCAAAAGAGTCTCGAGCCCAGGACTTGGCTGCTTCTTCCTCTGTGATGGGAGTCTGGTTGGGCTTTTCCATCAAGACCTCATCCTCAGGTTTGTCCACTAAGTCTGATGACTGTGGCAAGCGCCAGGGTGTTGATCCTCCAAACAAAGCACCTGCGGCACCTGACCTGTTGTCTGCAGCTACTTGGACTGATGACAGGCTACCACAATGTCTACCACCATGGCTGTGGTGTCAGACAAGGCTCCTGTCTCCAAGTTGCCATCAGCACCCCAAGAGCCTATGCCAGAGGACCTGACAACACCTGACCTGATGTCGGAACCTTTGAATCCCCTGACAATAGGTTCTGACGACCAGTGTGTGGCTGATCCTCTGACACCAGGGCCCAGGGAAGACAATCAGATGCCAGTCAATGGGACCAATAGTGGTCTGTTACCGGAGCCTCCCCAGATGCCAGACCTGCTGCCAGCTCCTTCGGGACCAATTGGCAAGGCACCAGAGCAACCGTCAGGCTTGATGGTCCTCTTGGCAGAGGTCAGTGCACCATTCACCAGCTGATGGAACAGCATTAAAGGTGATCTCCTCCCCAAACTGGAGCCTATGGAAGCTCCAGTGGCTGTCCCTTTGTCGCAGCCAACACTTTCCCCTAGATCACCGTTGCCACCCTCTGATGCCAGCCCGCCTGACTCCAGATGGCTTGGACCATGACTCAGATGAGCATCAGAGCCATGGATGTCACCCCTCCTCACAGTCTTCCTCACATAGGAAGAGCAGCTCCAGGGACTGTCCATGGATGGTGCAGATCAAGGGGATGCCACTCCTGGTGTCACAGCAGGTCCACTGACCGTCAATCAGAACATTCAAGGGGCTACAGTGATTCCTCCTCATCCTATGCCTCTTCGTAAAAAATGACCTCCTCCTGCCCTCACCAGATCCCAGGAATTCCTTGGGGCCACTGACCCCAAGCTGCGGTCATTCCCCTTTTGTAGAACCATTTCAAGACATCATGAAGCTGGCATGGAAACATCCAGCTACTACATCAGCAGTGCCCAAAAAGGCAGACTGTCTTTACAGAACACCCAGGATTGAGCCACACCTTGGTGAGCAGCCTAAAGCGGACTCAATAGTGCTGACAGCAGCCCATGGAAGGTCACAGCAACCTAGACATACCAGCTCTCAACCACCCGACAACAAGTCTAAGAAAATAGATCAACTAGGATGGAGAGTGTATGCCTCCTCCACCTGTGCCATCAGGTCTCTAAACTTTCTGGCACATATGCTTATGTACCAGAAGTGTCTATGGCAAAAGGCTATGGACCTTGCAAAGACCCAGCCAGACTCGCAAAACAAGACTGAGCTCTTGGCAGTTCTGCAATGTGGTTCTGATGTGGGCAAGCTTGTTCTCCACAGTTCCAGTGATGCAGTGGATACTGCGGCCCAGGCCACCACCTCAGGTTTGTGCCTCAGGTGGCACTCTTTGCTGGGGGTGTCCGAATTCAGGCAGGACCTCCAGGACACCATCCTGGATTTGCCCTCCCAGGGTCCAGTTCTTTTCAGGCAAGAAGCCGAAAAGATTATAACAGGCCTACAAGATTCAGGCAAGGCAGTTTGAGAGGTACATAAGATGTATAAATCTGAACCCTACCCTCCTAGGTGCAGACCCTTTTGGAGGCATTAAGGACAGCAGTCAAAGAAACAACTGCAATAAGGAGAGTTCAAAAGAAAGGCACCCCCTCAAGCAGCAGGCTCTCAGGGACAGTGCTTGTCTAAGCAGCCTAGAGCTTCCCTTCCCACGCCTTCTGCCTCTGCCTGAATCCTTGCCCGCCCCCCCTCCAGCAGATCTGTTAGGGGAGGCAGTGGGAGGGCGGGTCTCCCTTTACCTCACAGGTTAGTCAAATACCACCACAGATCAATAGGTGCTGCAGCTCACAGAAAAGGGTTATGCCCTGGAGTTTTCCCAGTTACCGACAGACAACCCACTGGTCCCATCGACCTGCTCCCCATCCCACGCAGGTCTCTGGGTGGAAATCCAGGCCCTCCTGTCCAAGCGAGCCATTCAAGTAGTGCCAGAACCCCAAAGGGGCAAGGGGTACTACTCTCGCTTCTTCCTGGTCCCGAAGACAGGGGACCTTCATCCTATCCTAGACCTCAGTCAACTAAACCTTTTTATAGAATACAAAAGGTTTAGGATGGTTACACTCCAAGGGCTACTTCCCTTGCTGCACTATGGAGATTGGCTCTGTTCCCTGGACATGCAGGATGCATACATGCACATAAAGATCCTGACGTATCACAGGAGATATCTCAGGTTCATGTTCGAAGGACAGCACAACTAGTTCAGGGCTCTGCCCTTCGGCCTATCCTCGGTACCTCGGGTGTTTACCAAGTGCCTGGTGGTGGTGGCATCAGCTCTCAGGATGCAAGGACATTACATTTATCCCTACCTTGATGACTGACTACTGTCAGCCTTGTCCAAAGAACAACCACTAGAGTGCACCTTCATCATGTTCCAGAACCTTGGAATTACACTGACTCTCCCAAAGTCCACTCCATGGCCGTCTCAGAGACTCCAGTTTATAGAAGCCATCTTGGACACGGTTCAAGGGAGAGCCTTTCCTCCACTGGACAGGGCAGATTGCCTTCAGGTGCTGTCTTGGAGATTAGTCTCCGTAAACTGGACTCCCACCGAACGATCCTGCAGCTCCTGGGGCACATGGCTGTAGCCATAGTGACCATGCCTCTTGCTCTTCTGCACATGATGGCTCTACAGTGGAATCTCAGAGTGCAGTAGGATCAGCACAGTGACAACCTCGACCAGAGAGTCAGGATGTCAAAAGTGGTGCATCAAACCTTATCATGGTGGCTGATCCCCTCCCGATTATCAATATGGGTGCCACTCAGGAACCACTCTCCTCAACAGGTAGTCACCACAGATACATCAGGCATGGGATGGGGGTGCCCACTTCAGGAACTGCCAGAACAGGGGGTTCTGGACTCAGGCAGAACACTTTCTCCACATGAATGTTCTGGAAATGAGAGCAGTACTTTATGCCTTACAGGTGTTCCAGAGTGACCTCCTTCCAGGCCCCACTTTAGTCCAGACGGACAACATGTCAGTGGTGTTCTACATCAAAAAGCAGGGGGGGACACATTCTTACCCCCTTTGCAGAGAGGCCATGAGGGTCTGGTACTGGGTGATAGACCACAACCTGGAACTTCTTGCGGTACACATTCCGGGTCTTCAAAACACGCTTGCGGACAGCCTCAGTTGCTCACAATCCCAAGTCCACAAATGGGAGGTACTACAGGACGTAGCAAATGATTGTTTCGTCAGATGGGACACTCCAGAGTTGGACCTCTTCATATCCCCATTTAACACCAAACTGACAAGTTTTTGCTCGCTAGAGCCAGGGCATGGTGTTTTTTAACGAGACACGTCCCTCTCCTGGACCAGGAAATTCCTCTATGCTTTCCCACCTTCTCCCTTCTGCACTGAGTTCTGCTCAAGCTACAACTGGAGTTAGCAACCTTGATACTGGTAGCACCGTTCTGGCCCAGACAGATCTGGTTCCTGCTTCTGCAGCAGATGGCGGTAGAACCCCCAGTTCCACTTCCTCTATTCTCTCACTTGCTAGCCCAAGAGCAAGGCTGTCTAGTGCACCCCAACCTCAAGTCTCTGCATATTCACACATGGCTCCTGCAGACTTAGGAGCAGGTTTGGGATGTCAGAGAGGGTAGCAGAAATGTTGGTGGCCGCTAGAAAACTGTCTACTAGGGCCACATACACCATGAAGTGGAAGCGGTTCAGCCTGTGAGCGGCTACCCGTGACCTGGATCCTTCTTGTGTGAGGTGAACTGGGTCCTGGAGTATATGTTATACCTGTTGGACTCAGGTCTAAGCTACTCCTCCATAAAGGTACATCTTTCGGCTATCTCAGCCTATCACATACTGGTGGATGGCAAGACCTTGGCACAGCTTAATCTGTTATGCACCATCCTGTGAGGTATCCTGCATATTAAGCCTCCCATCCTGTCCCTCCATGGGATTTGCTATTCATGTTAGAAAAGTTGACTTTGCCTCCCTTTGAACCAACTGGGAGTTGCCCGCTCCGCTTTCTCTTGTGTTGCTGTTACTTCAGCCCGGAGAATTTCTAAGCTTCAGGATCTCGTGTAAAGAGCCGTATTTGTTTTTTTCACAGGGACAGGGTGTCCCTTCGCACAAATCCTAAGTTTCTTCCAAAGGTGGTGTCTGAACTGACTCTCAACCAAGACATCAACCTACCAGTTTATTACCCGGAGTGCTCCAACAAAAGGGGAGGCATTGTTGCATACCTTAGATGTACACAGAATTCTTAGGTACTATATTGACGCAACCGGTCTATCAGGAAATCTGACCAGTTGTTTGTTTCTTTTGCCCAACGGATGTTGGGAGCACCAGTCACTAAGCAGACCTTGTCAAAGTGGCTGGTCAGCTGTATTGTTTTCTGCCATGAGAGGCATGGAAAACCCCTGCTGGGGCCAGTAAGAGGTCACTCAACAAAAGGGATCTACATCATTTGCTTCGCTCAAGAATGTGTCTGCAGCAGACCTCTGTGCTGCAGCCACCTGGAGTTACGTGTATATCTTTATCCGGCACTACAGTTTGGACATTGCTTCCAGACGGAGGGCAGGCTTTGGCCTGGCAGACTTCCAAGGGCTTCTCTCTTAATAGCCCAGAGATATTACCTTCTCTTCCACCGCCCTTCTGACCTGGTGACATCCCAGTACTGTTTGGGACTCAGTCCTATTGGTTATTACCTGCTGCAAAAGCACTATCTTGAAGTGAGATAGTACAGTTACATAAGAACTTGCCGTAACAGTAGATCTTCGAGAAGAGCTCTTGCAGCAAGTATGCCTTCCCTCCCTCCTTCCCCCAATGTTTTTTCTCCTCAGTTTGTCCAATCCTTTAAGCTAGCTGGGTATCCAGTGGCAAAATGAGGTGGCGCCGAGGGACCATCCCCTTTTTACAGTGGCTGATGTTGGGGGTGGAGTCGATGTTGGGGGCTGCCCCCCACCTTGGACAACTAGCTAGAAGTTTTCTGTGGGTCCTAGTGCCTGGTGGCATAGTCCTATTGGTTATTACCTGCTGCAAGAGCTCTTCTCAAAGATCTACTGTTACGGTAGGTTCTTACGTTAACTGTACTATCTTCAAGAGGAGCTCTTGAAGCAGGCACTGCTTTCCCTCCCTCCTCCCCTCAGTCTTCTTTCTTTCTCCTATACAGGGGATTATTAGAACCTCCTCAGTTCTCCATCTAGTACTAGCCGAGTCTCTGGCGGTAGAACTGAGGTGGGGCTGGGGACCACCCCTTTTACATCATTAGCCAACATCGGGGCAGGCCACTGTCTACTCCTAGCTAGAAGTTTTCCATGGGGGTCCTACAGCCTGGTGGCTTAGTCCTAACAGTGTAGCCTGCTGCAAGAGCTCCTCTCCAAGATCTACTGTTACGGTAAGTTCTTACGTAACTGTACTATCTTCGAGGGGATCTCAGTCATCAGGTATGATTTCCCTCCCACCATCCCCCTTCTTGGGGCTCCTGTCTAGGACCTGGCTATCCATTGTAACCTTTTTTCTATTTACAGCTGTGTCCCTCTGTCTCACCTCAGTTCCCCAGGGCTTGAGCCTTGCTCTCTTTATCTCTGGAAGGAAAGAACTGAGGAGGGAGGGGGGCCACCCATGCCTATATAGAGTTGCTGACATCGATGGCATACGCGGCCCCAATTGTACTGCTGAAAATAATCTGTGTGTACTCCCCTTCACTGACGGCAAAGGCTCCTAAAGTGTAACCTGATGACTGAGATCCCCTCAAAGATCTACTGTTATGGTAAGTTCTTACGTAACTGTTCTTTGCTATTACTTATGCTAGAAGAATTTCAGAGCTTCAGGCTCTAATGTTCGAGCCTCCTTATTTGATTTTTATACACCATACCAGGAGTCAACCTTAAGTTTTTTTTTGCACTAGCCAGACGGACAAGTTAATTAAAAATTGCACTAGCCCACAATAATGATAGTAAATTTTGATCGGTTATATAGGAAAAATGCAAGCCAAGAAATACTCTGATTATTTCATATTTATCCTGTTCCCATATTGCTTCCTGCCCCAGCAAAAAGAGACTGCAATCCAATCACACACAGTGTGTACCCTTACTGTTTTTTACCATGTGCCCCTTGCTTCCTCTTTCTTCACCCTCTCCCCACCAAACCAGAGAATACCATAATAGTATATGTTCAATCAAGCAGTTCTAGCTCTGCACACACAATAGCCAACATCATCATGCACCTCACCACAGTCCCAACCTGACCTGAAGGGCAATGTAGAGAGTCAGGCAGAGAAATACACTTTCATCCCCCACCCTGTGATTAACCAGACCTGCACTTCTGAAAGTTTTCTTGCACTGCAAAGTGAGCCAGGGGCAGTTCTAGGATTTATTTGAAGAAAGTTAAACACAGGGGGCTTGGGAATTGGGATGTAAGAAACTTTGACATATCTGTTTATATATACCAGGCACAAAAGTATTAATTTAACATGCTGTGCCCTAACAACAGACTTTTCATAACAGTGTCTTTTTATCAAAGGGGGAGCAGTATACAGGCATGATGCTGTACATACCTCTTTTTCTATATAGGATGATCTATGCACACCAGGAATACCTATTTTAACCTTTCAAATTATGTTTGACCAAGGTTTTGCTTTGTACCATACATGCTCCAAAGCATGGTTTTTGGGATGGAATGACATGCTGGATGGTATAAGGGTGGTACTGCATGGATGGCATTGACCAGTGTGATCCATTAAAAGGAGCTGTGGACCCCTACATCAGTCAGTAATGGTAGCTATGGGTCTATGGGTGGCCACTTCAGAGTCTAGTCTGCAGTGGTGTCCAGGGAAAGTATAGAGTTGACAGACCACCTGGCTGGGCAGACGGTGTGTACATCATAGCATTCTGTCACTGCAGTGTTGGATACACTCAAAAGGCTGGGAAATGAGGCACACTGGTCTTAATATTGTGGGATAAATCAAAGACAAGTTCAACAAACTGGAAGCTAGTGACTTAACCACTCTACCCTTGATCACAGCATGCACACTAGCTGAAAGTCCTAAAAACTGAGTGATAATGACTCACATCAAGTCTTTTGTTGGATCCCCCTCTTGAACTGCTAGATAATTGCAGCTCTTAATGAGCTGCTAATCACACCAGGCCACCTGGGACACTGAGGAGGATTAGCAAAAGGACTACAGCCTGCTAAAGCAGGGACTTTCTCTACTTCATTAACAGCCATGAAAAACCTGCACTAGTCAAGACAGACAAGTAGAGGGTTAGCTGCACTAGCCCTGGCCAATTTGCACTAGGTTCAGGGCTAGTAAAACAATGTTAAGATCGAACCCTGCACCATACGAAGGACTCCAGGAAGTCTTCACAGCGTTTTGTTTTATTTGCCTCTGGGAAAGAGGGCACTCCTGTTTCTAAACAGTGCCTGTCCAAATGGTTGGCCAGCTGTTTTACTTTTTTGTTACAAAAATATGATAAGGAACTTCTTCGTGTTGTGGTCATTCAACCAGAGGCATGGCTACTTCTGTTGCATGTTTCAAAAATGTGTCTGCTGCAGAGTACTGTGCACACCTTCAATAAACACTACAGTCTGGACATTGCCTCCTGAAAAAGGGCTGACTTTGGCCTAGTTGTGCTTCAAGGCCTCCTCTCTTAGACCTGCAGCCTCCAGCCGGCAGTCACCCAGACTGTTCACTGACAGTACTGCTTAGTACTCATTCCATAGTTGTGGCCTGATGAAAAAGATATCCTCGAAGAAGATAGAACAGTTACATACTTACTGTAACAGTAGATCTTACTTCGAGATACAGCTCTTGCAGCAGGTTACACCATTAAGACTGAAGCCGGCAGGTGCCAGGACCCCACGGAAATTTTCTAGCTAGCAGTCTTCAGCGGGAACTGCCTCCGACGTCGGTCCCACCCCCGACGTCGGGCGTAGTACACAAGGAGGCGGTCCCCCCATAATCCTCAGTTCTTTTTCTGTCATCGACATCGCCAGTATCGGCCTCTCGGTCTCTTCTTCTAGCGTGCGACGACCTTTAGAACTACGACGATTTTCGTCTTTCTTTTGACTTTGGATCAACTGATGTCCTCTCCAACAACTTCTGTAGAGGATCACCATACGAAGTGTGCCTGCGGCAAACAGATTCCCTTCAAGGATCCACATCCAGCCTGCGTGCGTTGCCTAGGCCTGGAACACGATACCAAGGCCTGCTCCTTCTGCCAGAGCTTCAACAGTCGCACCAGGATCCGCCACCAGAAGGCCCTTCAAGCATTTCTCTTGGAGGAGAAACTGAAAACTATGGATAAAGAACCTTCCTCCCGGGGGGGGAGTCATCGGGTAAAACCCACAAGCACTGGGAAAAGGAAAGGTCCGGGTCCCCTACGAGGGCCTCGGACTCCCGAAGCTCTGGCTTGAAATCGGACCGCTCTCCCTCCAGGGCTTGGCTGCAACCTCCCCCGGTTCAGGTCAGATCCTCCAGCGGCTCCTCTTCTCTACAGCCCCTGAAGACTTCCAGGCCGTCGGCCTCTTCCACTCCATCTAAGGCCTCACCGAAGTCCGGGGAGTGCCACAAATCTTCTTCCCGCTGGTGGGACACCGACACCAGGTCAGTTTCCCAGCCTCCACGTGGATTGGATCTGGTTCCCCATAAGACCAAGGACCTGACATCCCTCAAACAAACGACGGACCCGACGTCGGCCAAGCATCACCAGCGCTCCCAGGAGCCGGCGACACCTAAACACCCGTCACCGGCCAGGCGTTCACCTCCGAGGGCATCGGCCAGGGGACCGACGTCGGCTACTCCTGAGAAGAGGACCGCACCACCATTGCCGGTGGACGCCAGTCAGAAGGATTCATCTGAGGAGGACGCCACACAGCCCGAGGATCAGGCGGGCAACACCGGAGATGCCGGGCTCCCACGGGAACCTTCCCCGGAGCGGAAGACCCCTGGGGACCCGACGCCCAACCCCAACGACAGGCCACCGGCGCCAGGCCCATCATTGGGTATGAATCTGGCAGTGGTAAAAGAACTTTTTACCTTCTGGTGGGACACCATCAAAAAAGATGTGGTCACCAAACGTCCTCCTCCTACTCCGCCTCCACCTACTCCTTCACCGCCTCCAACCCCTCCTCCACCCAAGGGGGCCCATAGGATGATCGCCAACCCCCAAGGAGCAGACACCACCTCCTTGGGGCAGATCTTCAGAAAGGAGAAGACCTCCCTCTAGATCCCCCTCAGGGTCACCCAGCCCCAAGAGACCCAGATGATGCCGGTACACTCCGTCTGGGGAGGATTCTAGATCTGACACCTCAGGGTGCTCCAGATCACCTTCTCCTATCAGCATTCCATCTCCGGACCCACATGACCTACCCAGGTCTCCTCCGGATAATCCCTCTTTCGCAGAGATCATGAGGCATATCCAGGAGAACATGGGGTGGGATGCTGAAGAGCTCGACCCCGAGAGACAACACCTTGCTCGCTACCTTCGGCAGAAAGATCCAAAGCCTGTGGTAGTGCCGCCCTTGGTGGATACCTTTGCGGACGTCACCAAGGCCATCTGGAAACGTCCGCACTCCACTCCCGCAGTGCCGAAGAAGGCTGACCTCCTACACAAGGCCCCTAGGAAGGACCAGTATCTGGCGAACCATCCTCTGGCTGACTCCCTGGTCATCACTGCTTTGCATGACCGGTCTCAGAGACCTCAGCACTTGAGCACACAGCCACCGGACCAGGAATCCAAGCAATTGGATGTCCTGGGTAGGCGCACGTATGTGACCACGACTTGCGCCATCAGGTCACTGAATTACCTCACCCATATGGTTCAATTCCAGAAACGCACTGTGGGAGCAGGGACAGGACCTGGTCGAGAAGATGCCCAATGGCGACCACAAGGAGGAGCTCTTGAACCTCCTACGCATGGGTTCGGATGTGGGGACCCAACTGCTCAGAGCCGCATATGATTCTGCGGACTCTTCAGCCAGAGCTGTAGCCTCAGGCGTGTCTCCGGAGACGCTCTTGGCTCCGTGTCTCCGGTTTTACCCCAGACGTCCAAAAGAACATCTTAGATGTCCCTTATAACGGCAAGGTCCTATTTGGTGAAGCCTCTGAGAGAGTAATCACCAAACTTCAGGACGCAGGGAAGGCAGTCTGATCTGTACAAACTATGTACAGGTCTCAGTCTAGTTCCTTTCATAGGAACCAGAGCCATTTCCGTGGCCGGCTACAAAGGCAACAGCCATGTTCCGGCCAACAGCAGAGGGGCATTTTCACCCGCAAGGCCCAGGCCAAGTCACCCCTGGGCAGAGACCAACGATTTGCAAAGTCAGCCCAGCCTGCCGGATCCAACGCTGCCACAGCATGACTCCTTCCCGGCCCCTGCCCCTCCTCAGGATCAATGGGAAAAGAAAGTCGAGGGTCGCATCGCACGCCACTTGCCAGGGTGGCAATCGATCACCACTGACAGGTGGGTTCTGCGGCTGGTCAAAAAAGGCCATTATATAGAATTTGTAGGCAGTCCACTTACAAGACCTCCCCTGCTCTCCCGATATTTGGGTCAGCATGCCCTGCTCATACAGCAGGAAGTGCTCGCGCTTCTGGAAAAGGAGGCCTTAGAGCACATCCTAGAGAACCAGAGAGGACTAGGGTACTATTCTCACTTCTTCCTGGTTCCAAAGAAAACAGGGGACCTCTGTCCAATACTGGACCTCAGTGACCTCAACCTTTCAGTCATTTGCAAACGCTTCCGCATGGTGACCCTTCCAGGCCTAATTCCCATGCTGAAGCAGGACGCCTTTCTGGCGTCTTTGGACATGCTGGACACCTACCTGCATATTCCAATTGCTCAAGTGCACCAGAGGTTCCTGCGCTTCGAGTTTCAGAGCCGCCATTATCAGTTCCGAGCTCTTCCCTTCGGGCTGTCATCGGCACCTCGCGTATTCATGAAGTGCATGGTGGTCATAGCGGCATCTCTGAGGAGACAAGGCCACTACGTGTTCCCATACCTGGACGACTGGCTTCTCATGGCACCCTCCAGGGAAGCACTGATGATGGCTATTCACTGCACCAAGTCCCTTTTTCAGTCACTGGGTATTCTCATCAATTACCAGAAGTCACTCCTGGTGCCGTCCCAGAAACTGCAGTTTATAGGTGCAGTTCTGGACACCGTCAGAGGGAAAGCTTTTCTTCCCTCGGACAGAGTGGAACACATCAGATCCCTCATCAGGGACTTGGCGAAGAAGACCGTCCCAGCCAGACTGGTCCACCTGCTCGGACACATGGCTGCAGCCATTGCGAAAGTCCCGCTAGCACGTCTCCACATGTGGGTAACCCAGTGGATGCTACAGGTGCAGTGGGACCAAAGGCAAGACCATCTGCAGCATCCAATCCGAATTACAAAAGCCGTAATTTGGGATTGGCAATGGTGGCTAAATCCAGGGAACCTCTCTGTGGGGGTTCCCTTCACAGCGCCGTCTCCGACTGTGACCCTCTCCATAGGTGCCTCAGGGCTCGGGTGGGGAGCACACCTGGACGGTGTTCGGTCTCAGGGCCGGTGGACAGCCCAGGAGGCTCTTCTCCACATCAACATTTTGGAAATGAGGGCAGTCCTTTACGCTCTGCAAGCCTTCCAGTCGGATAGTCCACCGGGTACATTTCTGCTACAAACAGACAATACCACTGTGATGTATTACCTCAACAAACAAGGAGGCACTCACTCCTACCCGCTTTGCAGGGAGGCCATGAGAGTGTGGGAGTGGGTATTGCAACACGGCGCAAACCTAATTGCAGTACATGTCCCGTGAGTGGACAACACCATCGCAGACAGTCTGAGCCGCTCTCAGACCAGAGTCCACAAGTGGGAACTTCTGCAGGAGGTGGCAGAGGATCTGTTTCACAGATGGGGCACTCCAGAGTTAGACCTTTTCACGTCCCCATCCAACGCAAAAGTGCCCAATTTTTGCTCGCTAGATCCAGGGCCTGGTGTTTTCTGGCGAGACGCGTTGTCCCTCTCCTGGGCGGGTAGATTCCTCTATGCCTTCCCTCCTTTCCCGCTGATCCAGAGAGTTCTCTTAAAACTTTGCAGGGAGCAAGTGACACTAATTCTGATCGCACCCTTCTGGCCCAGACAGATTTGGTTCCCTCTTCTGCACCAGCTATCCTGGGAACCTCCAGTTCCTTTGCCAATCAGCTCCCATCTATTGTCTCAGGAGGCGGGTTCATTGGTCCATCCAGACTTACGCTCATTGAACCTGCACGCTTGGCTCCTAGAGACATAGCCATGATGCGATACGGGGTCTCGCAAGAAGTGGCAGACGTACTCTCTGCCGCCAGAAAACCACAACCCATGCAACGTACGCCATGAAATGGCGTAGATTCTGTTTGTGGGCTCAAGCGCGCAGCTTTCTGCTGTTAGACTGTCCCAAAAAGCTGGTTCTGGACTACCTGCTTTCCCTCTTCCACTCCGGACTGGCTTACTCCTCGATTAAAGTGCACCTTTGTGCAATTCTGCTTACCATGCCCCCCTAGGCCATCAGACGGTGGCCCAGCTGGACACTACTCATGCCTTCTTAAGGGGTGTCCTTCACCTTAGGCCGCCCATCAAAGATCCAATCCCTCCTTGGGATTACCTTTTGTTCTGGAGCAGTTTACGCTGCCATCTTTTGAACCAGCCACAGATTGCAAGCTATATTTTCTCTCTTGGAAAACATTATGTTTAGTTGCTGTTAGTTCGGCTAGAAGGATCTCAGAATTGCATGCTCTTATGTGCAAAGAGCCTTATTTGGTTTTCCACCAGGACAGGGTATCCCTAAGGACAAACCCAAAGTTTTTGCTTAAGGTGCTTTCAGCCCTCACACTAAATCAGGATATTGATCTACCAGAGTATTTCCCAAGGTACTCTAATCGAGGAGAAGCCCTTCTGCACACCCTTGATGTGCATCGGTGCCTCAGATACTACATGACCAGAACCAAACAGCTCCGAAAGTCGGACCAACTTTTCATCTCCTTTGCTCACAGGATGAAAGGAGCTCCTGTCTCTAAACAGTCACTCTCTAGGTGGCTCATCCAGTGCATCACTTTCTGTTATGACAAGCGCAATAAACCCTTACCGGGTGCAGTCAAGGGTCATTCCGCAAGAAGGGTGGCTACTTCATTTGTGGCGTTAAAGAATGTCTGCACCTCAGCTATTTGCGCTGCAGCTACTTGGAGCTCTGTGCATACCTTTATCAGGCATTACAGCCTGGACATTGCATCGAGGCGAAGAGCGGGGTTCGGTCTAGCCGTCCTTCAGGGACTTCTGTCCTAGGCTCGAGTTATAGCGAGGTCTCTACCTTTCCTCCTCCCGGTGGTGCATGATTGCCGCTATTGCTTGGAAATCAGTCCTACTGGTGTAACCTGCTGCAAGAGCTGTATCTCAAAGTAAGATAGTACAGTTACTTAAGAACTTACCATAACAGTAGATCTTCAAGAACAGCTCTTGCAGCAGGTACCTTCCCGCCCACCTTTTTTGGAGGTAGGTTGTAGTCAAGCACCCATCTTATGGGATGGGGCATTCCTATTCTTTAGTCTTTGCCGTCTGGTGGCGGATCCTCGGTCTCCTCTTCTGATGTCATCCAGCGGCCGGGAGTCTCCGGCGGGAGAACTGAGGATTATGGGGGGAACGCCTCCTTATGTACTACGCCCGACGTAGGGGGCGGGACCGACATCAGAGGCGTTCCGCTGAACTGCTAGCTGAAAATTTCCATGGGGTCCTGGCGCCTGCGGCTTCAGTCCTAATGGTGTAACCTGCTGCAAGAGCTGTTCTCGAAGATCTGCTGTTACGGTGAGTTCTTCATTAACTGTACTATCTTCTGGGGTAGCTCCTGCAGTAGGCTACCTATGGAGACTAAAGCCAGCAGAGTCAGACCTGGCTCTAGCTAGCAATCTCTTGAGGGACAACCCCTAATGTTGGCCAATGGTATAAAAAGGGTGGTCTTCCATCCCCAGTTCTTTTCCTGCTATTGACCCGCGCACTTTGGCTCCACAGACACCTTCTGCCTTAGTCGACCGCCATTTTTTCGTGATTACACGCATTCCCCCCCCAAAAAAATACTAATTCCATCACTATTTTCTCTGCATGTCCTCTTCTCCAACCACGTCTGAAGAATCGAGGCGGTCCAAGTGTGCTTGTGGCAAGCAGATTCCTTCGAAGGACGGCCACACTTCTTGGCTCTTCTGCCTAGGCCCCAACCATGATACAGAGGCCTGTCAGCACTGCTTGAGGTTTAATCAGAGGATCAGAATCCACCACCAGAAAGACCCAAAAAGCTTCTTGCTAGAAAAGAAACTAACAGTGATGAAAAAGGAGAGCCAGGGTAAATGTACCTCTTCCCCGATCTCAGGGGCCTCGACTTCTTCAGCTTCTCACAAGGAGAAGTCAAATGGAAAGCAAAAACACCAGGATAAACCCAAGGACAAACCCTGATCAACTTCTCATTCCCGGTCCCCTCACCAGATGGCGACTGTCTCCTGGACTTACTCCCACAGGAGGTCAGACTCTGCATCCTTGGCAGTCCATTCTCCTTCCAGGCTCCTGGTGGTCAAACCACCCGCCCTCATCCAGAAGTCAGGTGGTGTTTCTTTGGGGTTGGGGACTTCCTCCTCAGCCCCTGATGCTCAGGCCCTTTCACCAGACAACGGGCTCTCAGCCAGGTGGCTCGGCTGGGTCTTCGGGTGGCAGGTCCTTGCCAGTCATCTGCCCAGCCTCACCATATGCTAAGTCAGCTCCAGGGCCAAAGCCACCCAGCAACACCAGGGGCATGTGCTCGCCTCCCCTGGGAGGGTGACGCCTCTGCCCCATTCAGAAGCTAGCTCCCCTCGGCAGGCTCTCCCTAAGATAATGCCAGCTACTTCTTCAGACCAGCATCAGTCTACGCCTGTCCGGTCGACACCAGCTACCCTGACGTCAACCCCGGCGACTCCCCTCCCGTCTTTGCCTGAACACCCGATGTTGCCGGCTGACCATAACATTACTTTGCAGCCAACTCTGTGGGGGTCTGACATCTGGTCTGATGACACCTTCTAGATCAACACCAGATAACCAGATGCCCACTGGGCCTCCGCCGGTCAACCCAAACCCTTAAGATCCGACACCTGGGTTGCCACCACCATAGGGACCGATGCTGGGGCTGTCTGACATCCCCCAACAAATGTTGATTAATCCCTCTACACCCCAGAACCCTCTGTCAAACCTCATGGCTCTCTTCACATCCTGATTGAATGTAGTCAAGGACGATCTGATACTGAAGGGGCCTCCTACACCCCCTCCTAAGGTGCCTCTTCCCTCGGGAGCTAAGCCTCAGGCTCCTCCTCAGCAGCCTACGCCAACTCCTAAAGAGCCAACTCCACAACCAGATGACAATGGCAGGGGTTGCTCTAAGTATCACGGTTGAAAGCACTGTCGCTCGTCCTCCAGGTCTTCAGATAGGCACTGACGTAAGTCGCATGGCCACAGGCAACATCGTTCAATCTCATGGTCTTTCTCTTCAGGAGAGCTGGACTGGCATTCTTCTTCCTCGGTGTCATCTGACTCAGGGATTTCCCCTCCTCTGTAAGACTCAAAGGACACCGCCAGGTCTCCCCCCCCCCGATGACCCGACCTTCACGGAGGTCATGTGGCACATCCAGTCCAACATGAGGTGGGACACTGAAGACTTGGATCCTGAGAAGCACCTTTTGGCCATTTTCCTCCATTAAAAGGATCTAAAGCCTGTGGTGGTGCCTCCTCTAGTAAATCCATTTAAGGATGTCACTAGATCAGCTTGGAAATGGCCGTCTACTACTCCTGCTGTTTCCAAGAAGGCTAATCGCTTCTATAATGCTCCCCGAGAACAGCCTTTCTTTGGAGAGCAACCCATTGCAGACTCCATGGTCATTACGGCAGCCTATGATCGATCCAAGAGGCCCCGTCATCTCCGCATTCAGCCTCTAGACAAGGATTCTAAACAGGTGGACCAGCTCAGCAGAAAAGTCTAAGCCTTGCCAACCTGTGCCATTCGCTCCCTGAATTTCCTAGGTCACATGGTCCAGTATCAGAATGCCCTGTGGGAGAAGGCCATGGAATTGGTTCAGGCTCATCAGGATAGTCCTCAGAAAGCTGAGCTGCTGCAAAATTTGAAATCCAGTTTGGATGTAGGTACGCATGTCCTATATTCCTCCTATGATACTGCAGATTCGACAGTCAGGGAAGCGGCCATTGGTGTCTGCCTTTGCCATTACTCCTGGCTCCGCATCTCAGGGGAGCATTATGGATGCCCCATTCAAAGGCTTAGTCCTCTTTGGCAAGGAATCAGAAAAGATTATAACTCACTTTCAGGAATCCAGCAAGACTGTCAGATCTGTCCATACTATGTACAGATCAAACCAGAAGCAGAACCACTGCCAGCCATTTCGTCAGTCCTCCAGGCAACAGCCCCGAGGCCAGCAAACCAGAAGTGCCTTTAAACATAAGGCCACTTCTCAGGCCTCAGGAGGTTCAGGTCCCAGAGCCCCCAAAACCTCCCAGGCCCCTTTGCCTGTCAAGATAGGTGCACTAAGAGCCACCTGCTGGGGCCTGGTTCAATGTGACCATCAGACCATAGACACAAAGAAAAGGTCACTGAACTCACCCAGCTCACAAAAACTGCTGTCCACACAGCCAATAAGTGTAAAATGATCATCTCATTTTATTAAAGGAGCAAGTACGAAAAAAGCTGAGTTCCTCAGCTGAGGATGCCCAAACAGACTGACGTTTCAATCTGTAGGTCTTTGTCAAAGCATAGCACCCCTAGTGGACATGGGTGTTTTTAAACATTTTTTCTGTCCACACTTAATGTCATCATCAGTTCTTTTATTGTTTGACATAAACAATGTTGTTACAATTAAAACATTGTTTGCCTTATATAACATCATTAAAACAATATGTTTACATTACAGAGTTAATCAATAATACACTTCTCCTTTAAGAATTCATATATTAATATAGTCAATATTACCCCGTTAACATTCATCTGTACTTTCCTATTACTTGTACATCAAATAAGCTTCTTTCTATTAAAATTCCTTTTCCTGTATTGTGTCTTCAATTACACTGCACCTCCCCTATATCCACATTTATACAATTCTAATATGTCTTTTCTGTATCATTTTCCTCAATTTGAGGACTCTATCCATCATCCCCTCTTTCATTCCTCATGTTTTATGTGGCATTTCTTTTTTTCTATCGAAAGGAGGAAGGAAGCCACACAATCCAGCGAAGTATATTTTCCAGTTTTAAGTACGTATGTTGCCATGTCCTTAGGTTCATATTCTAAATTACTCATAATTTCCCCTAAATACTTTTCCCTTTCCTTCCCATAAAGGGGACAGTCTAGTATCATTATATGATGTAGATGATCTGAATCCAAGTTACATTTACATCTTTCCTTTTCATCCTCCCTTTTTCTGTGTTTTGCATTAAGCCAATTACTTCCATGTGTTGCAAATTGAAATCTAGTTATACTTTTACGTTTTTTTATCTTTGATTTGTGTTAAGTAAATCTCCATCTTATGCTGTTTATTTTTTGCCATCCATAGGCATCTCTTGTTTTGTTTACAATGCTCTATGGGCCAGATATTCAAAAGAGTTGAGCCATGCGCAATAGGGTTGAGCCTGCGCAAGTCCGAAAATGCGCCATTCTGCGATATTCAGCATGAGGCAGTTGCGCCCCCCAAATCACGCTGAGCAACAGCGCAATGATAATGAATGTATGCACAACTGAAGGGGGAGGAACCATGCATAAATGGCGTAGTGCGATATTCAACGACATGCGCCATGCGCAATAGGGGAGCCAGCGGAAGTTGCGCCATATCGGAAATGAGCCAAAATAAAAGGGAGCAAGGGAGAGGCACAAGAACGCTACAGGGAAGGCACATGAGGCTGAACTCTAGCAAGAGAAAATGGGCAGCAGGAACACACAGGGCAGGCCAGGGAAAGGGAACCTGGAACCCACAGGCTCAGGGGAAGGTGTGGGGAGCCACAGTGCAGAAGGGGAAAGTACTTGCCACACAGCAGTGAGGCCAGCACAGTCAGGTGTTCCCGGTGCAGGAGAAGTAGCAGCCAGGACAGCGGGGGGAATACAGAAACAGCTGCCGGGGGGGTGAACACAAGCCAGGGACATGGCCAGTGCCACCATCCAGATGGAGGTAGTAATGAGGGGGGTGAGAAGGCGGGCAGCAGGGCAGGCGTGGCCGTGGAAGGGGCCCATCAGCGGTATGCCCCCAACAGGCAGTACCGAGCCCGCATCGGCTTCGAGCTGTATAGTGTTATGGAGATCGTGGGCCAGTACTGCCTGAATCGGGCAAATCTGAGGCGGCTCTGTGAGCTGTGCAGTGATGTGATGCAGGCACCCACACAACGGAGCCATGCTCTGTCAGTGGAGACGAAAGTGACAGCTTGCATGTGCTTGCTCACCATGGGTACCTTCCAGAGACCAACTGGGGACACTACAGGCATAACACAGTCAGCCACGTCATGCCACCTCACCCAATTCCTCAGTGCACTGCTGCCACATGCAGGGTACATCCATTCCCCTATTGCAGTAGACGCACAGCAAACATACAGGAGTTCCACAGGGTACTACGTATGCCTGGCATCTGGGGCAATAGACTGCACCCATGTGGCCATCCGCACACCACCTGGCCCCAAGGGGGCCACATATATAAATCACAAGGGCTATGCCAGCATCAACTGCCAGGTGGTTTGCAATGCCAGGGGGGCGCATAATCAATGTCTGTGCCATGTACCCTGGGGGAGCACATGATGCCTTTATCTGGTACCAGTTGGCACTGTGCCACAGATTCGAGAGTGGGGATATCCCCACTGGCCACCTAGTGGGTGAGTATGCAAACCACATGGACAATCATAGGGCCTGGGGGGGCATGGTCAGAGGTGACATGGGTAGTGGCCTACATGGCCTGGGGCAGGGCGATGCTGATCACCAAACTAACCTCCACCCTCTACACACAGGTGAAAGTGGATACCCACTCCGTCCCTGGCTGCTCACACCCTACCGGCGGCCTGCGAACCCATCGCAGCAACGCTACAATGAGGTACATGCCACCACACGTAATGTCATCGAGCGGGTGTTTGGGATGCTGCAGGTACGTTTCCATTGCCTGGACACCTCCGGCGGTACCCTACAGTACATCCTCTCAAAGGCCTGCGGGCTATTCCTGGCCTGTTGCATCCTGCACAACATGGCCAACGAATGTGGGATAGCTGTACATGTCGAAGAGGGGGACAGCGATGGGGATGATGAGGATGCCGGTGACAATGGTGATGGGCAGCCCCCCTTGGGCGACGGGACCCCCGACTGCTCCGGTTGGTACAGCTGCACTGGGACACCATCACGGAGGAGCACTTCAGCCAACCCAGGTAAGTCATAGGACCATGTGCAACCACCAGTGGCTAAAGCACAACCCACAAACACGCATGGACACACACCAGGGGTGCATGCCATCAAGGGAACTGGCTGGGCATGGAACCACACACACAACCAAGGATGGGTGAGGTCTAACATGCCACATGGACACACCCACACACCCACACACACACACACACACACAATGCACCAGACATGCACAAAGGGTAGGAGGCACACTGACCCAGAACGCCACCCCTAGCCACACACATGTCCACAGACCACCATGCCACTGCCTGTCATTGTGCGTGTGTCAGATGCTGAGCACCATTGCACATTGGTGTACAGTGCAATGCAGGCATCATCATGCACACACAACTGCGGACAGCAGCTGGGAAGGTGTGCAGATGGACTGTGTGTCCGCGTGCAGGGCCGGGTACCCACCCGTGCATTGCCTGCTGAACGACATAATGTACACAGGACAGCACCAGACAGTAGCCGCATTGGGAGACAGGTCAGTCACGCGCCACAGTGCCCCGGCCGCCACGGATGCATGGGTGGCCCCGACGAGACTCGCCAGCAGTGACAGGCTGACCACTTGCCTCATGGGGTGGCACCGATGGTCCCCCAGGGGTTCCACTGCGTGAACGCGACCGTGCTTGTGCAGGGGTCTGCAGCACATCAAACATGCCTGTGCCAGGCATGCTCGGGGATGCCCACAGCTGAACCTGGTGTCGACAAGGATGGTGTCGCATGATGCCAGGAATGGGGGATGGACAGTGCACTGCATGGTGTCTGCGATGCATGGGCAAATAACTGTGTGCCCATTGTGGCCATGACAGCAGTGAATGCCTGTGTCTGCCTGTCAATGGCAGCGGTCACATCCTCCCGCAACTGGTCCATCCCTGCCAGGATCAGAGCGGTGTCTCTGCTGCGACGCTCCTCTGCCCGCTCCATAGCTGCACGCAGTGCATTCACCGACGTCGCAAGCCGCATCTGCTAGTTGACTGATGCTTGCAGTATGCGGGTGTGCTCATCCAAGAGGTCATCTGCCTCCTCGGCATCCTGTTCCTCAGGGTGTGCATGGCCCTGATACTCAGCAACCCTTGAGGGTGGGTGCTGCACACCAGGACCAGGTCTGGGCATGTCCACAGGTGGTGCACTGACGCTGCCCCCCCTGACACTGTATCCCCAAGCCCATTGGCCAACTGCTGATGCTGCCCCTCCAGCTGCCGCTCCCCAGGGCTCACTGGTGCCACCGCAGTGGCCACACAGTCCCACTGTCCTGTACACACACCAGTGCTGCCCCACTGGTGCTGACAGGCACAGGCTGGGACTGTGATGACACGCAGGCCTCCACGGTGGCACCATCCACAGCCATGGCCGTGATGTTACCTGCTGTGTGGCCATCCCGTGGCACACACGTGTCACTGCCCATGGCGTTAGCGACATCATCATTGGTGACGGACCCGGCACCAGCCCAAGTCACAGCATGCTGGCATCCATGGACGCTGGCCGCGCTGGGACACGGGCAGGGCCTCCTCCGCACCTGTTCCAACAACATCAGTGTGGACAGGCAGATGGGCCCATTGTCGCACTGAGCCGCGTATACCTGTGGAGGTGGATGGGCCCTCCTCCATCTCCATCTGACTGGCCTCAGTGGACAGGCCCACCACCGCAGATGCTCAGGATCTGTAAGGGAAAACAAAGTCATGTTACTGCATGTGACCTACCCTGCCCCCCCAATAGACAGACCATGACCTGCCACGCAGTGACGGGCTACCACCCGTCTGGAAGCCACCACCCGGAACACCCTCAATGGCATGACACTGCATGCTGCCAGCAACCCTCTCCTCCTGTGGGGTCAGGCGTAGCACCTCCGGCTGTCCCCCACCTATCGCAGTTTGTGCTGCCTTGATGGCAGCCACCTTCTCCTTTATCCTCGTACTGTCTGTGCCCATCTTCTTCTTGCACTCCTGCATGGAGCGCTGGTGGCTGCCATGCAGGTTCACTGCAGGTGCCATGTCCTCCCATGCAGCAGCACGGGCCTGTGGTGTTCCCTGCCGTCCACTGAGAAGTGGCTCCTGATCCAGGTAGGCCTCAAACAGGGCATCCGTCTCGGCCTTGGTGAAATTAGGCCTCCTCCTCCTCCCACCACTCTGTTCCTCCTCTCCCACAACTCGCTCAGTCATGATTTAGCCTGTGAGAAGGAAAGTTGTTACCTGTGACTGTGCAGTCCCATGCATGTCCCAAAATCCACAGTCCACACTCCCAAACAGCATGCAACTCACCAATAGACTGCAGTAACCGACTATGGCCAGTGCAGCCCAATGTCGCACTTTTATAGCGCAACCCATGCAAATGAGGCGAGAGGCGCAACTTTAAGTGAATGCAAATTGCAGTGTTGCGCCATTGAATGGCTGATTAGCTGATTTGCATATGACAGCTGAATATCGCGCTGTTGCACTTTGCGCGATTGTGTTGAACATGCTGAGCCAAGGGCACAGTTCTGTGACATGCGCAGTACAAACCTAACTGCGCATGCCCGCGGGTTGCTGACGCAGGCGCCTGCCATGCTGCTGATGTGCTGTGTGCGGGAGGCAATGCAGGGCACAGCCACCATTGTGCCAGTGGCGCTACAGCGATGTTCACCTATATGGCGCTGTGGCACTGGGACATCGTAGGTGCACTGGGGCAACAACGTGGTAGGCCACTACTGGAGGTAGCACACAGGCACCCAATCGCGTTACACGCATTGGGTTTAAATCGCGCTGTGCCTGTCCGTGTGCCAGAGACCCTTGACCCTGTGACCGACCTTTGCCCCCTAGGCACCATGCGTCAGGCATGGGTGCACCACTATCGCGCTGTTCGGTGACAGCGCGATAGGAAATGGCAGCGCTGTACCACGCAGCATCTGCACGTCGTGGAACCGTGCTGCAGAGTGCCATTTTGAACCTACTGAGCAAGAGAGATGGCGTGGAGGAGAGCTGCCCAGTGGAGCCAGATTGAAATGGCAAACCTGGTTGCCATTGTTGAGCCACTTTATGGCCCACTGTTTGGGGAGGCACCCCTGGACAGGTCCAGGAGCCACGTGTGGCAGGAGGTGGCCGACGCCCTGGAATAAGCCACAGGAATGGGGCGGATGGTGGAGCAGTGCCGCCACAGGTATGGGGACCTGAGGCGGAGGGACCCAGACCTGCTTGCCCGCCTGCAGGCACGTGCCAGGAGGGGCAAGGTGCCACGGCCAGGTAGGTGTAATGTCCACACACTTTTATCTTCCATATGGGTATCACGGTTGCATGTGTCCGGAACATGGGGGAGGGACTGTCCGGTGTTGGCTGTGGTGGTGTTATCAGGGTGTGGGGCGGGTGGGTCTGGCTGGGTGGGATTGCACACACATGGGGGCAGGGGGACTTTGCTACAGGATTGTACTGATGTTCCTCTCTCCATGTTTGCACTTTAGGGCCGGAAGAGAGACGGCTAGCCAGGGAGCAGAGGCGCCAGCAGGAAGACAGGGCCAATAGGAGGGGCGAAGGTCCACAGCACCAGAGGGACTGGCCTGATGATGGTGAGTGCCATACAGCCATGATTACTATTGCATGCTGTGTAACAGGGCAGGCAGTGGGGCATGGCCACCATCCACTGACACCACTGCCATGCATGCAACTTGTTACAGTCAGCACTGTCCAGTGGCACTGCATGTCTGGGAGTGTGTCAATGGTGGTCCAAGCGTGCACCGGGTACATGGCTGTGCCACTGCCTTCGCACCACATAGCCATGTCACTAAACAGCCACAGTGGTGCTGTGCAGGACTTGGCCGGTGTGTGTGTGCAGTGGTCCGCATGGCTGTATGCACCTGAGTGGGCAGGTCTTATGGACGTGATCACTGTGGGTGGTCACACACCATCACAGAGGCATGTTCCACGGCCATATGCCATGCACAGTGGGTGAGCTGTATGGGGCTGTGCATTCACACCTATTCACTGTGCTCCCTTGTCCTAGGTGTCCGCCAGCTGCAGGCAATCCGGGAGGCACTGCAGGAAATACTGACCATGGCGAGGGCATCATTTGACATCCTGCGAAGGACTGAGCGGCTGGGGGTCCGGCGGAGACATGGGAGGCGGAGCAGCCAGAGCAGGGAGCGGGTCTCCCACTGACCATCTATATGCCCCTGATTTCCCCTACCCCCTGGACCCACCCTCATACCCCTCCTTTCCTGTCCCATTTGTTCACCCCTGCCCTTACCCACCCCCACCTTGTTTGTGACCCTCCCCCCACACATTTGTACATAGTTGTAAATAGTTTTGTTTGATATTTTTGATTACAATTCTTTTGATATTAATACTGTGGTGGTCTCTGATTTTCAGCAGGCTATAGGTGCTCAGCTGCAGTGGTGTGCATGGCGTCAGGGGTGATGCAGTCATGGGTATGTGTGTGTGTCCGTGGGGAAGTGACTATGGTGTGGGAGTAGCTATCAGTCAGTGTCTGTGGTGTGTGTGTTGTTCCCTGTGCACTGGATGACTGTGTGCAGTGGTCCATGGTGCATGCTCTGTGTCCATGGTGCACCTGTCAGCCCGTCCATGGCTTGTGCAGCTGACACCCTTGCATGTCTGTGACCTGTACGGTCTGCTGGCATGTCAGTGGTGGCTGTCCATGCAGGGCAGCCTCTGTACCCGTCACAATGCTGGGTTGCCTCCTGTCACTGGTGTGGTGCATGTCTGCCTCGGGTGACACTGTGGCCTCCACGGTTGTTGTCCCACCTCCATGCTGTGGCTTGTGTGTGTTGCAGGGGATGTGCACCACTGTCTGTGACTTGTGCTCTGGGAAAATGCTGGTGGTGTACAGGTCCACAGTGCCTGCGCAGGGTGGCTGGCACTCCTGTGCCATGGAGGACTGCTGGCCATGTGTACATGGTTTCCATGGGCCCACGCTGGGGGCTTGGTTGTCCTGCTACTGCGTCCCTGTGTTGTTGTGCCCTTGGGTATGGGTGGGTGTTTGTCCATGCAATGTGTTGCATCCTGTGTGGTGCATGCTTCCACGCACCACTGTGGGTGTCTGCGCTGGCTGTTGTGGCCAGTGCTGGGTCAGGGTGTGTCCTTGGGAGGGTGTGCAAGGTGCTGTACCACTGGTGGTGGGGTCCGGGGCATGCCCTGTCACGTGTGGGGTACCTCGTGTGCCGACGCATGGTCGGTCTCTCAGTTGTACCTCGGGAGGGCTGTACGTGGTGGCACTGTGTATGCCATTGTTGCATCGCTGTGTGCTGCCACCTGCTGATGGGTGCTTGTGGTGGGGCTGCCTCGCATGGTTCTGTGGTGCACAGGGTTGCATTGTCACAGTGTGGGTGGTGGCATGCATGGGGTATCCTGCAGTGGTGGACGCTGCTCCTGGGCAGGGTGTCTGGTGGTCACGGTGCAGGGTGTGCTCTGCATTGGGGGGATGGTGTGGCACGGGGTGGTCGGCCCTCCTTGTGTGCCATTCACAGCTTGCCAGGGGGTGTGATGGGGCACCATGGCCCAGCTGTGGGTTGGTTGCTTGTCTCCATGGGCCAGTGGTTATTCCAGCCCTCCCCCAGTCGTGCAGTGCATGGGGTATGGGGGCACAATGTCTGTTCTGCTGTGTGTTCCTCTGCCCATCTGTGGCATGGGTGGTGGGCTCCTGCATCCCTGGTTGTGCAGTTGCATTGCTGCCCTGCTGCTGGGGGGGGCGTCCCTGGTTGCGCTATGGCACCTCTGGACTGCTCAGCTGAACATCCCTTGTTGCGCTATGGCACATCAGATATGCTCAGCTTCCCCTCCCTAGTTGCGCTATGGCGCAGGTGGTGCGATATTCAGTCGTTGGCTGTAGGCGCATCTTGGCCGGCTCAGTTTTTGAATATCGTGCCTCTTGTGCATGGGCGCAATGGACTTGCGCTTGCTCCTGCTATTGCGCACTTTTTGGACGCAGTTCAAATATCTGGGCCTCTGTCTTTCTGTGCTTCTATATCCTGTATTCTTATTTTATTTAGTTTTTGTTAACTGGGTAAGTGCACTAGCCATAGAATGACCCGGGAGAGTACAACAGATAGTTAGACAAATACATTATATCAATGCAAAACATTACATAATAACAGGTATAGCTAACAGTGGAAAATAATACATAAAGAGAAAATAACAAATGTGAAAGATTAGAACATTGTACAGTCCATAAAAGGTGAGCAGCGGGTAGCAATAAAACGAAACAGTTTGAGTACAAAACTTAGTGGAAATTTACAATGAAAGCAGCATATGGCAGCGTAAGATATTACACGCTCCAAAGGGGTTACCTACATCCGAGTAAGCAAGCAAAACAATAGTACAAACCATGGCAACTGGTATAGAGAGAATAGGTTATAGCAGTGTAGAGAAAAGGCAAGACTGAGAGAGAGAGAGAGAGAGAGCTGTCCAGCTAGGACCCAACAGCTGAAACAGAGAGAAGGAGGGTGCTGCCCAAGGAGGTAGAGTAAGTGCAGAGGTATCCAGTAGGTAGAGGTGGGATATTGAAAAGGAGGGAAGAGAGTAGGGAACAAGAGAAAGTACAAGTGGGCAGAGGGGAAATTTGGTAGGGTCCAGAAGGTGCTATGAGGTCCTCTTGTTATTTATCATCAAATTTCATATACTATCAATACTCACTTTCAGAATCTCTGTTTTTATTCCCCAGTTGCACACCATATGCTTCTATAGTATCCAACACTCCTTAAGTTGTTGACTTGAACTGCCTACTGCAGTACTGAAGTGAAGCAAAGCTCTCATGCACTATTGCACGTGATATATTCTCCTACAACTCTGCTCGCAATACTGCTTGCAACCAAGAAATTTAAAACTAAGCTATACTCTAGTTCAGCTTGTTTTAATATACCAGAGTAAATAAGCCAGTAAGCAGTCTGAAACTTAAATTTTGAATCATGTAGAAAATAATTTAGAGTTGTAGTGCCAAGCTTTCTATCACTGTTCCCCCTGGGTGCTCGTGCTGGCAATTGTAATGGCATTTGTCTAGCAGAACCAGCGCATGCACTTAAGACCTTTTAGGTCATGTGCACTATTGGCCCAATCGGCTTTCTACTTTCTGTTTCCTGTTTTCTTTTAGCTTTTAAAGAGGACAGGAAATCATATCTAATTGGCAGCTGTTTATGAAGATCTTGTTCTCAGAAATGACATGCATTCCCCTAAATTATACACATTTAATTGTACCTGAATGAAAAGTGATACAAAAAACTATGTTTTGCTTTGTTTTGTTTTTATGGGCAGCATTCTGTTACAGTTCTCTTAATGGAACCAATAACTTGGAGTTTTAACTATGTCACGGTTTGTGTATAGAACCCTTAGCATTGTTCCGATAGGTCAACATCTCATAATTAGCATTCTGTGCACAAACCATGCATAGTAAAAACTCCAAGTTATTGGCTCCATGAAGAGAACTGTAACAGAATGCTACCCATAAAAACAAAACAAAGCAAAATACAGCTTTTCGTATCACTTTTCATTCAGGTACAATTAAATGTGGATAATTTAGGAAATGCATATAGTTTCTGAGGATAAGAACTTTATAAACAGCTGCCAATTAGCACACATTTCCTGTCCCCTTTAAATATATATATATTATAAAAATATTTGATTTCCTCTTAATCCAGGGTTTTTCAATTGGTCTCCCACCTCATTTCACTGAAACAGCAACCACTGATTTTGACTGTATCTAACATTTCTACTGTATCACCTGCCTAGTTAAACATGGGTACGCACTGCAGTTTTAGTCTGAGTTTCTGCCTAAAGATACAGTAAAAACATACTTGTAATGTTCACAGAATCACAATTTCACAAAATCTTTCTCCCCAAAATCCTGTCTAGTGTACAAGCACATAACAGGCAAACAGGAGCAGGGAGCAAGCTAGCGTCTTTTGCCCTGTATAGGCGTTTAGGCCATTAAACCCCTGATAGTTCCACTGGATTAAACTCTTGCTTCTGGAAGCTCCTTCCACCGCCAAGGACTCTATCCCTTAGGTGGGTATCCAGAGGTCTCACTCCTCTCTCTGGGCCTCCTCCACCAAGAAGCACCAGCACCAAGCTGAACCGGAAAGGTCAGAGTATAAAAACTAATATGGCAACAATTACATACCTGTTATTAAAATAAAAAGGGCTTCTCTCTGACTCCTGCTACTGTCCCTTTCTTCTCCACAATGGCTTAGCGATCTGCTCGTGCCGCTCACCAGCTAGCTCTCCGCCTCGCTTTACCAGTAGAAAACCACAACTGTGACTAACAATTGCAAATTAAGGTGACAGTGCACATAAATATTGTTGAATAGTCCCAGTTAATACAGTGACATAATCAAAATCCATCTTCCATATGATATATATATATATATATATATATATATACAGTGGCGTGAAAAAGTATTTGCCGCCTTCCTGATTTTCTCTATTATTGCATATTTGTCACACTGGATGTTTTCAGGTCTTTAGACAAAATATAATATTAGATAAAGGGAACCTGAGTGAACAAATAACACTTTTTTTTTTTACTTATTTCATTTATTTAATGAAAAAGTTAACCAACACCAACTGGCACTGTGTGAAAAGTAATTGCCCCTAGTTAAATCAACCCAATTAAAAGGATAATTAGAGTCAGCTGATTGAACACAGCCAGGCTTGATTACAGCCAGCCCTGCTCAATATAAACCTCACTTATTTTGGCCCTTACCATCAGAGTCACGTTGCCAGCACAAAGATTCAACCAGCACATTATGCCATGATCAAAGGAAGTTCCTGAAAAGATCAGAAAAAAATCTGTTGCCCTCTTTCAGTCTGGAAAGGGTTAAAAAGCTATTTCTAAGGCTCTGGGACTCCATCGAACCACAGTGAGAGCCATAATCTCCAAATGGAGAACACTTGGAACAGTAGTGAATCTTCCCAGGAGTGGGCGGCCTGCCAAAATCACTCCAAGGGCACAGCGTAAAATCATCCAGGAAGTCTCAAAGGATCCTAAAACAACATCCAAAGAACTGCAGGCTTCTCTTGCCTCAGCTAAGGTCAGTGTTCATGACTCCACAATCAGAAAGAGACTGGGCAAAAATTGGCTTCATGTGAGAGTAGCAAGGCAGAAACCACTGCTAACCAAGAAGAACATAAATGTCGCCTCTCATTTGCCAAGAAGCACCTGGATGATCCACAAGCCTTTTGGGAAAATGTTCTATGGACAGATGAGTCCAAAGTGGAACTTTTGGACGACATGGATCCCATAATGTCTGCGTAAAAGCAAACACAGCATTCCACAGTAAGAACACCATACCAACAGTCAAACATGGTGGTGGTAGTGTGATGGTGTGGGGATGCTTTGCTGCCTAAGGACCTGGATGACTTGCCAAAATTAAAGGAACCATGAATTCTGCTCTGTACCAGAAAATTCTTAAGGAGACTGTCCGGTCATCCTTCCGTCAGCTGAAGCTGAAGCGTAGTTGGGTCATGCAGCAAGACAATGATACAGAACACAAAAGCAAGTCCACATCACAATGGCTAAAAAGAAGTAAAATTAAAGTTTTGGAGTGGCCTAGTCAAAGTCCAGACTTAAACCCAATAGAGATGCTGTGGCAGGACCTGAAACGAGCAGTTCATGCTTGAAAACCTACCAAATGTTACTGAATTAAAGCAGTTCTGCAAGGAAGAGTGAGTTAAAATTCCTCCACAGCGATGTGAAAGACTGATATTAAATTATAGGAAGTGTTTGGTTGCAGTCATTGCAGCTAAATGTGGCGTAACCAGTTATTAAGTGTAAGGGGGGCAATTACTTTTTCACACAGTGCCAGTTGGGGTTGGTTAACTTTTTTCATTAAATAGGTGAAATAAAAAAATAAAAAACAAGTGTTATTTGTTCACTCAGGTTCCCTTTATCTAATATTACATTTTCTCTAAAGACCTGAAAACATCCAGTGTGACAAATATGCAATAGAGAAAATCAGGAAGGGGGCAAATACTTTTTCACGCCACTGTATATAAATTACATTATCAAAACACCATAATTTGTAATTGCTAATCACATTAAGTGTGGAGAGAAAAAAAATGTTTAAAAATACCCATGTCCACTAGGGGTGCTATGCTTTGACAAAGACCTACGGGTTGAAATGTTAGTCTGTTTAGGCTTCCTCCGCTGAGGAACTCAGCTTTGTTCCTACTTGCTCCTTTAATAAAACAAGCTGATTATTTTACACTTACTGGATGTGTGGACATCAGTTTTTGTGAGCTGAGTGAGTTCAGTGACCTTTTCTTTGTGCCCTTTTGCTATCCCAGGTTCTTTGGCCTGAATACATATGCAGACCCAGGCAAAATCTCTGGGGGAGGCAGTAGAGGGTCACTTCTCTCTTTATCTAGAGGGATGGCACAGAATAACCGCGGATTAATGGGTTCTTCAACTGATAAACGGCATACTCTAGAGTTCGTGGAGATGCCCCCAGACAACCCACCCATAACCTCCCATTATCCTCAGTCACACCTCTCCCTCATTCAGGAGGAGATTCAAGTGCCCTTGCTGAAGCAGGCTATAGAGCCAGTTCTACCAGATCAAAGATGGAAGGGCTTTTATTCTCACTTTTTTCTGGTTCCAAAGAAAACAGGGGACCTATGGCCTATCCTGGATCTTCGCCACCTGAACAAGTATATAAAATACAGATGATTCAGGATGGTCACCCTGCCAGGTCTGCTCCCCCCTCCCTTCATCAGGGGGATTGACTGTGCTCCCTGGGGATGATAACCTCCACATTTTGTTTTTTCAACCCCACAGAAGGTTCCTTCGCTTCTGCTTCCAAGGCAACCACTACCAATTCTGTGCCCTGCCATTTGGCATGTCCTCGGCTCCCCAAGTCTTTACAAAGTGCCTAGCAGTAGTGGCTGCAGCCCTCCAGAGGAACGGTCACTGTCTTCCCCTATCTGAACGATTGGCTCTTGGCAGCTACCTCCAGGGATTAGCTGATCAGCACCATGGAAGACACCTTTGCCCTGTTTCGAGACCTAGGGATCTTTCTAAACCTCCCAAATTTCTCCCTGTGGCCCAGCCAAAGGCTGAAGTACATCGGGGCAGTTCTGGACACTGCCGAAGGAAAAGTCTTCCTGTCTCCGAACAGGGCAGAATGCCTTCAGGAACAGGCTCACCTGGTTTCCTTATCACACCAAATCCCAGCCAGAGTATTCCTAAGGCTGCTAGGGAACATGGCAGCAGCCATCGTGACTGTCCCTCTTGCACACCTGCACATAGTGGTTCCCCAGTGGACCCTTGGAGTCCAGTGGGACCAACTCACGGATGAATTGGAGCAACCTGTGACATTCTCCACTCTGGTGCGCCAAACTCTGACATGGTGGTTGAACCCTTCCAATCTTTCCACAGGGGTCCACTTTCGGCAGGAGTCTCCTCATCAGATTCTGACTGTGGACACATCCGGCCAGGGCTGGGGTACCTATCTGGTGGACCATCAGACCCAGGGAACTTGGTCTCCCCAAAAGCAACATCTCCATATAAACATATTGGAAATGCGGGCAATCCCTTATGCCCTACAGGCATTCCAGACAAATACACTCCCTGGCCCTCTCCTAATTCAGATGGACAACATGTCAGTGGTCTTCTACACAAACAAGCAAGGGAGGACTCACTCTTACCCCCTCTGCAGGGAGACCATGAGAGTCTGGTATTGGGCCATTGAGCATCATCTGGAACTCACTGCTGTGCGTGTTCCAGGCATTCACAACACCTTGGCTGACAGTTTGAGCCAATCTCAGTCCAAGGTATATGAATGGGAACTTTTTCAGTCCATGGCCAAAGAGCTGTTCGACAGATGAGGCTAGCCCGAGTTGGGTCCCTTCGTGTCCCCACTTAACGTAAAACTGCCCAGTTTTTGCTCACTAGGTCCAGGGCCAGGTGTTTTCTGGTGAGACATGTCCCCTTCTTGGACAGGGAGGTTTCTGTCACAAAGAAGAAGGATGGCCCACTATCACTATGGACTGGGAGTGTGGGAGTCAGAGGGGAGGAGATGATGGATGGAATGGTCGAGGGGAGAAGAGTATTAGAGGGTCTGAGGGCATTAAGGGTGGACAAGGTACCAGGTCCTAATGACATTCACCCCAGGATGCTGAGGGAGATGGTGGAGGTGTTGGCTGAGACACTGGCAGACCTGTTCAGCACCTCCCTGGACACAGGATGGGTGCCTCAGGACTGGAGGGTGGCCCATGTGGTGCCCATACACAAGAGTGGCCCTAGGGATGAGCCAGAAAATTATTGGCCTGTCTCTCTCACTTCCATAGTGGGTAAACTTATGAAGACGATACTGAAGGAGAGGCTGGTGTCATTCCTCAAGGGTAATGACCTCCAGGATGGACAGCAGCATGGGTTAATCTCGGGGAGGTCTTATCAGACCAATCTAATAGAATATTACAACTGGGTTGCAAGAGAGCTGGATATGGGTCATGCTGTAGATGTTCTGTACTTGGACTTCAGCAAGGCTTTCGATTCAGTGCCTCATGGGAGGCTGGGGGGAAGCTGAATATTGCATGGGTGGGGATGAAGCTGATTAACTGGATAAGGAACTCGATGTAGGGAGGGCTGCAATGGGTGGTAGTGGGGGGAGCTCTTGACACCTAGACCGATGATGAGCGGTGTGCTGCAGGGCTCGGAGCTGGGCCCGGTGCTATTTGAGCTCTTTATCTCAGATATTGCACACAGAGTTGGAAGCAGGGTTAGTCTGTTTGCAGATTATACCACAATGGGGCAGTGGTGGATGAAGAGGATGGATGGAAACTACTACAAGGGGACCTAACCAAACTGGAGGTATGATCGGAGAAGTGACAGCTGGGATTCAATGTGAAGAAGTGCAAGGTTATGCACTTCTGGGCAAAGAACCCAAGGAGGGACTATTGGTTGGGAGGGGTGAGGCTGGGGATCACTGAGGAAGAGAAGGACCTAGGGGTGTTGGTAACAGAGAGCATGAATAACTCAGCCCAATGCAGAAACGCAGCAGCTAAGGTGAACAGGATGCTGGGCTGTATCGCAAGGAGTTTCTCATCTAGGCATAGGGAGGTGATCCTGCCCCTCTACAGATCTTTGGTCAGGCCGCACTTGGAGTACTCTGTGCAGTACTGGTGGCCATATCTGAAGAGGGATATTAATTTACTGGAAGGTGTGCAACGGAGGGCAATAAAAATGTTACAGGGGATGGAGGGCAAGGCCTATGAGGACAGGCTGAATGAGCTGAATATGTACACGCTGGAGGAGGGGTGGGGTATGATTGAAATGTTCAAATATTTGAGGGGGATAAACAAAGCTAGCACTGAAGGGGTGTTTAAACTGAGGAAGGGTAGGGACACGGGGCACAGACTAAAATTGGAGGGTGGAAAATTTAGGAGGGAGATGAGGAGGCACTACTTCACAGAGAGGGCAGTGTCTAAATGGAACACTCTACCAGAGGGGGTGGTATCATGTAAGACAATAGAAAGTTTTAAGAGAGTGTGGGACAGAGCCAAGGGAGGGTCTGGGTGGAGGGGGCTGAGGCCATCATGAGAATGACAGATGGGGAGGGGGTTGAGGAAGCTGCAATCTAGGGGGCTAGCTGCACACTCGGGCAGACATTGATAGACCGGGTGGTCTGTTTCTTCTGGCAGATTCGTATGTATGTTCGTATGTATGCCTTCCCTTCCTTTCCATTACTTAAGAGTCCTTCTCAAATTGCAGTTGGAGGGAGTGGGGATGATAGTAATTCCTCCCTAATGGCCATGACAGATTTGAATCCCACTACTTTAGCAGCTGGCGGTGAAACCCCTGATCCCCTTGCCCCCGAGCTCAGACTTGCTCTCCCAGTAGCAGGGCACCTTGGTCCATCCAGACCTCAGGTCGCTGCACCTGCATGCATGACTCCTGAAGACCTAGCAGTTGCTCAGGTTGGGGTTTCTCCCACAGTGGCAGACGTATTGGTGGCTGCAAGGAAACCTTCCACCAGGGCCACTTATTTGATGACGTGGAAGCGGTTCTGCATTTGGAACTCCACTCACCACCTTGATCCCTTTACATGTTTAGTGACTTCTGTATTGGAGTACCTCCTTTCTCTATCAGACTCAGGACTGAGCTACTCCTCCATTAAGGTGCATTTCTAGGGAAGTGGATAAGATGTTCTTTCCACACTTTCTGGCAGTTGCCTTTCCCTTTAAGACTGGCCAGAAATGTCTTCAAGCTGGCTCCTCCCACCCACCCGGCTGGTAACACCCTCGGCTCAGCCCCAAGATGCCAGATCTTCCTTTCCACTGGAAGAAGCAGATTCCCTCCTTACCACTCCCGCGCTGAGTGGGCCCTCATGACTTAAATCTTCAGATTCACTTTCTAAAACAGTTGAATTTCTTTGTCTTCAGCTCGATCACTGATCGCAACTGCGAGGGATGATAAGTCCGCTCCTGGGTTCTGTCAGTGCACTTGCGGGCAGAAGATGTCCTGAATGGATATGCACTCCATGTGCATCTACTGCCTGGGGCACAAGCACGATCCCCAGCCCTGCGATTTTTGTTGCTTCTTTCATCCTACCGTTCTCGAGGACCATCTAGCCCAACTCAAGTTAGGCTGACCGAGTGAATGGAACCCTCCAGTCAAATCCAAAGATGCCCATTGGGTGGTCTCTGTGGCCACAGGGTCTGCTGAGCAGCTTACGGCGTTTGAGGAGGCGGCGGCCCAGGCCGCATCCCTCTCCTCTTTGGCTTCTGCCTCTGTGCCGCTCCAGCTGGGCTCTACTTTTATGGAGTCCTTCAAAGAACTATGAACATAAGAATTTGCCAGCAGAAATAGGCCACCTGGTCTATCAAGTCTGCTCAAGTGTGCAGCTAGGACCCTCACCTTGCAGCTGCCCGCCTCCTCCCCATCCCAATTACCCCCCTCACCTTTTCCCATCCCCTTTTGAAATTACCTACTATCTTACAGGCTACCACCTCCTCTGTTAGAGCATTCCATTCAGCCTTGACCCTCTCCGTGAAAAAGTGTCTCCTCATTTCCATCCTAAATCTTCCCCTTCCAACCTAAGGCCATGCCTTCTCATGTCTCTCCCCCTCCTCAGCCTGAGTATCCCTTCAGTGCCTGCCTTGTTTATCCCCTTTACATACTTAAAGGTCTCAGTCATATCCTCCAGTCCCTTCTCTCCTCCAAGGAGCACATGTTCAGCTCTCTCAGCCTTTCTTCATATGGTCTGTCCTCCAATCCCTGGATCATCCTTGTTGCCCTGCATTGTACCCCTTCCAGTAATTTCATATCCTTCTTCAGAAATAGCCACCAGAATTGCACATAGTACTCCAGGTGCGGCCTGACCAGTGTCCTGTAGATAGGCAGGATCACCTCCTTTCTCGTGGAGGATATCCCTCTCGTGATACAACCCAGTATCCTGTTGGCTTTCACTGCTGCCCTCCTACACTGCTCTGTATTGTTCATCTTCCCCAGTACAACCACCCCATGATTCTTCTCCTCCTCAATGGAACCTAGCTGCACCCCTCTCAGCTGGCAACCCCTCCCTGAGTTCTTTGTACCAAAGTACAGGACTTTGCACTTTTTCGTGCTGAACCCCAACTGCCATGCTTCCGACCACTCCACCAGTTTTGTCAGGTCATCATGCAGCCCCTGCCAACCTGCTATATCGTCCACCACCGCCCTCAATTTGGTATCGTCAGTTAATAGACTACTCTTATTCCTGAAGCCATACGAGATGTCCGCTATGAATATTCCAAACAGCACTGGCCCCAGTACCAATCCCTGTGGCACCCCATTCGTCACAGCCCTTGGAGATGAGAGTTCCCCCACCACCATCACCACTATCCTCTGCTGTCTCTCCTGCAGCCAATTCTCAATCCATTTAACCATCTTAGTCCCCACCCCCACGTATCTCAGCTTCCCTTCCAACCTCCTGTGCGGTACCAAATCAAAGGCCTTACTGAAGTCCAAGTATATGACATCCACTGCACGACCCATGTCCAGTTCCCTCATGACCTAGTCGTAATACTCAACTAGGTTCATCTGGCAGGACTTTTCAGAGACAAACCCATCCTGGTGACTGTCCTGGAGCCCATTGTCTTCCATAAAGCTCACCAGCCTTTCCTTAAGTATTGCCTCTATTAACTTCCCCACAATGGAAGTTAAGCTTACCAGCCTGTAATTACCCAGCTCATCCTTTAGTCCACTTTTATGGATAGGTACCATGTGGGCCATCCTCCAGTCATGCGGTATGCACCCTGTGTCCAGGGAGGTATTGAACAGTTCCACCAGTGGTCCAGCCAGGATATTGGCCATTTCCTTCAACACCCTGGGGTGTATGCCATCAGGTCCTGGTGCCTTATCCACCCTTAGAGCCCTTAACCCTTCCAATACCCTACCCTCAGTGATCACCCTGTCCATTAGCCCCTCTCCCCCCGCCCACCCCCTGCGGTAGCTGCCCTTTCTCCCTCGTGAATACAGAAAAGAAGTACTCATTCAGTGCTTCTGCCTGATTCACCCCTTTCTCTGCCCACCCCCATCCTTCCTCATCCTCACTATCTGTTCCTTGCAGCTTCTTCTCTTCTGTATGTATCTCAAGAAGTCCTTTTCTCCATCCCTGATGCCCTGTGCCAGTCTCAATTCCCTGGAGGCCTTAGCTGCTTTGACTCCCCTGGTAACTTCACTGGACCTTTTCACATACTCGTCCCTATCCTCCCCTCCCCTTCCTGGATTTCTTGTATTTCTTGAATGCTGCTTTTTTTAGCCCTCACCAGTTCTAAGACCCCTCTACTTAACCAGCTCAGTTTTTTAGCCCTTCCCTTTTTGCTCTGCAATCTGGTACATGTCTCAGTAGCCTCCAATATCCTCAATTTGATGTTTCCCCATTTCTGATTCACATCCCAGTATGGCTGTATTCCTTCCAGATGCCTTCTTAAGATTTCACCCATCCTACCAAGGTCAGCCTGTCTGAAGTCCATCACCCTGGTCCCTTTACCTGCTGCTTCTCTGTTCATATTACGTGTGAACCACACTGAGTGATCACTCCCAGCCAGTGGGTCCTCCACCCCCACCTCTCTTACAGCCTCACCATTGGCCAGAACTAGATCCAGTGTATTCCCCAACCTAGTCGGCTCAGTGACCATCTGTGCCAGGAAGCAGTCCTGGAAGGCATCCAGGAGTATTTGTTCCCCAGCACTCGAGGTGGCTGGGGTACCCCAATCCACTCCTGGTAGATTGAAGTGCCCCACAATCACTGTGTTACCTTTCCCACACATCTTCCTAATTTGCTCCACCAGCTCCCTGTCCAGGTCTTCCCCTTGAGTTGGTAGCCCGTATACCACCCCCATCCTGAGAATTCTATTTTTCGTGTCCTGCAATTGCATCAAGGCCTCTGTTCTATCCTCCTCCCCCTCTTCCCTTGTACACTTAACCCCTTCCCTTATGTACATCACTACCACTCCTCCTTTGCTCCTATCCTTCCTGTAAATCCTATAGCCTGGGATCTTCAGGTCCCAGTCCTGGAATTGGTTGACCCATGTTTCTGTGATGGCAGCTATGTCCACCATCCCCTCTGCCAACAGAGCCTGTAGTGTTGCGATTTTCTTCCCCAGACTCCTTGCATTAAAGGAGACAACCTTCTAAAATGTTTTCTTACACTTCTTACCCCATTTCACACCCTTCTCAGCCCCACCCTTTGATCCCTCCCTGCTTCCAACCCAGTTTGTATGGGGGGGGGTTAGGCTCATTTGTCTCTCCTCTCTGGAGAGCCTTGCCTTCAGCAACCCACTCGCTACCCCACCGCCTAGTTTAAATTAACCTTTGTTTCTATGTATTCTTCTAACCTCTGTTTTAGCACCCCTCTCCCCTCCCTGCTCAAATGTAATCTGTCCCCTGCATATAGATCCCTATTGTCCCAGACTCTGACTCAGCCTCCCACTAACCCATACCCCTTGATCGACACAAATTTCCCAGCCACGTGTTGAATTCATCTATCCTACCCTTCCTTGCCGTACTTGACCTGGGCACTGGGAGTACCTCAGAGAAGGCCAGTGAGCTGCCTACCTCCTCACTCAACTTACCCAGTTCCATGAACCTCTCCCTAACCACCTCTACCATTTCCCCTGCCAAGTCGTTTGTACCATGGACACCACCACATGTGGTTTACGCCTTTCCCTCTTTGCACACTTGAGAATAGCCTGTCCTGCTTTATCTGATGTCAACCCAGGTACAGACTCTACCCATATGGGACTAAGTCTTTCCCCTTTACTCCCCCATCTGACCCCTTTTAGTATGGACTCACCCATCACTTGCACGTTCCCCCCTCGTTTCTCATCCCTCCCCCAAACTCTCTTTACTTGTGTCTGCCCTGGGAGTCCACCCTGCACTGCACATTTACATCCCTATCTGTACCCTCAACTTCACCCCAGCCACCTCCCCAGTCCTGCCCCTTCCCCAAACATTCTCTGTACCTGACTTGTCCCCCTTCCCACCTGGAGCTTTCCTCATCCTCAATGCCATCCCCACCCTTCGCCTTGAACCCCCCTTTCATCCTGCCCCTGTACTGTAACCTCCACATCCACCCACGCAGCCAAACCCTTTTTTTCCATTAACTGGGATCCACTCCCCCTCCCTCACAACTGTGCCTCCTGGGAGACACATAACCTCCCTCCTGATGCCTGATCCTATCTCCATACCCAAAACTATTGAGTCCCCCACTAGGAGAAGCTTCCTTCTCCCCTGGGATTCTCTGGCCCCATCCCATGTGTCCCTCTCCTGGTGGGTCTGCCTTTCACCCCTGGTCACAACCTTGGGTTCCCTTTCAGGGCTGTTCCTCTCCTTGAGAACATATTTGTTCTTTAATTGTACCGGGTTGGGGGGTGCCTGAGCTCCACCTTCCTCAACCTCCCTGAGCCCACCATAGTCCGTCCAGGCCTCTGACTGAGTACCCTCTGTGGCAGTGACTGGTGGTATAGTGGTCCCTGAGTGGGGTCGAAGGTCCCCAGTACTCCTGCCAACTGTGCTCGAAGCCTTGCAACCTCCTCCCTCAGCCCAGAGAGGTGCCTACAAGTGGGGCAGCTCCGCAGTTCCCAGAAAGTTCTTCTGAGCACTGCTGCTCTGCTCCCACTACACTGCACCACTCTTTCAGTCATCCTACACACTCCTTAAGTATGCCTCTACCCTATTTTAGTGTTTTTTTTATAGTCTCTCTCCCTTTTACAGAGTTTCTTTGTTTATGGCCCTGATATGCTTCCACAGCCATTGCCCCTTTCTGCTCTCTGCCTTTGTCAAACTTATCCTATTCCTAACAGAGTGAAATTGACAAGATTATGCAATTGAAATGTACAAATATCCACTTACGTGATATAACCATCAGCTCCTCCTCCTTTTAATTGTATTTGCGCTTTGGTTATCAGCCTGCCCCAGGGCAGAGCCCATGTGCTTCTCCCAACTAACTAAGCATTTAATAATATGTGGAGGTGGGGTGGGAGGGAGGAGAGGCAAAAATATCTTAGAAATAGAATGCCCCAGACAGATTCTGACTTGCACTCCTGCCTCTCCCAGCAGCCAGCAGAATGAACAGACAAAATGCCTCCTTGAACAGTTAAAGAGAAATTCAAACTAGCAACTCCTACCTGATTGGCTCCACTGTTTCTGAGCAAAGAATCCCTTCCCCCAGCAGCTAGCAACAGATAAACAGTTAAAGATTCAAGCTAATCCTCCTCCAGACAAGCCAGCAACAGTTAAAAAGTTAAAGAAAGATTTAAGCTAATCCTCCATCAGACAAAATACCTCACAAAAAATCTCAGACACAAAATGCCCCTGGACAGATTCTGACTTGAACTCCTGTGCAAGTCCCTGCCGACCCTCAGTCAGGGACCATCCGGGCACAAATCTAAGTCCAATAAATGGTCTTGCTGTCATTCATGGGATCGAGGAAGCTCTCAGTCAAGAGCTTCGGACCCCTGCATTTCTCCGGATCTGACCTTGGTCGAATCCTCGGCCAAGGCTGCCAGCTCAGTGGTAACCCCATTGGGCCAGTTGGCCAAGATGCTGGTTGTTCTTTTGGATGAGATTTTTCTTGAGCTAGTCAACCAGTTGTCAACTGAAGAGGCCAACACTTCCTTATCCAGGATTCCAGTCCTGACTCAGACTGTTGGAAGGATAGATCAGTCTGCTGACCTGCCGCCTCTGGTTCCCAACCAAGACATGGAGAAGCCTCAGCATTTGATGACTCCCTTCAAGCCCCACTGCCGGTCCCCCCGGTGGTCATGGTCAAGGTCTCCGTCCTATTCCTGTGGGTCGAGTAGTTCCCACTTACATCGGCGCTCCCACTCTCGACACCATGGGAAGCGGCACCACAGCTGCTCTTCATCCTCATCCTCCTCGGGTGTGGAGAGGCTTTGGAGCAAATTGTGCCAATGCTATGAGGATATCATGTGGCAACAGCTGGTGTTCACCGGCATGAAGCCAGCTCTGGCTACTATGCCAGTCATCACCTGGCTTTTGCCCGACAGGCTGAAGCCTTCTCCATCTAAGCAGCAGACCAAGACAGTCCCGGTGGACCCTGGTGTCTCCACCGATTCTGGTGGAGCCACTGCCTAAACAGCCGGCGACTGGCGCTCCAACCAAGGAGTCTCAGCTGACCAAAGGACTTCCCCATTGGCTGTCGGTCACCGTCACCCCTGACCCTCCAAGGAGGGTCAGTGGGAACTCAAGGGTTGACCCCTCTTTAATGACTCCTTGAAGTCAGAGAGTTCCTCCCTGCACTCCCGTCTGGTCAACGTGGAGTCAGTGGGGGATCTCTTGATGGATGAAGGCCCTTCTTTTATGGGCCTTCTCCACCTGATCTCTGAGTCCATGGGTATGAAAATGGAGCCCATCCAGAAACAGGATTGTTACCCATTGACTGAGATCCTCGACCAGGGAGATACTCCTATGGAGGCTTTCCCGGTGGTGGACGCCATTCTTGGCCCTGCCCTGGAGCTTTGGCAGTGCCCCACTTCCTACTCTGTGCTCTCTTTCCAGATGGTCCGCAAGTATGTGGTACCTACTGGTTCCCTCTCAGGATTCACAGAACACCCCTCAGCCGAGAGGCTGGTGACCAATTCTGTGTTTAGGTGCTCTGGCAACACTGAAGATGTTGACAAGCCAACCGACAAAGAGTCCAAAACGTTGGATCATGCGGCTAAAAAGGTCTACGCTGCCTCCTCGCTTGGTCTTCAGCAGGAGAGCTTGGACCTCTTTATGGCCCACCTCTCTCATGCCCTGCTGGGCACCCTGGATGAGGTGCTTCTTCACCTGTTGGTGGACCTCCAGACCATGGTCAGGCTGCAGTGAAACAACAGCTCCAGACAGCCATGGACATTGGGGACTCTTGTGCCTGGTCTGTAGCAGTCGCAGTGGCCATGCGCCACAGGGCTTGGCTGAGGGTTTCAACCTTCACGGCGGACACTCAGCACAAGCTAGTAGATGTTCCTTTCCTAGGCACCGACTTGTTCGGGCCTGGGGTTGAGGGCCATCTCACCTGCATCAGGAAGTCCAGTGCCATCTTGGACTGCATGACATATGCCAAAAAAGACCCCAAGGGCTCTAAGCAGCAGCAGAAAAGGAAGCCCTTTCAGTCCACCTCTGCTCCAGTGGCCAAACCAGCCCAACCCCAGGCTGGTCAGCAGGCCCAGGCCTGGTGACCTCAGCCAAAGTCAGTGGCCTTGGTCATCCATAAGCCTGGGGGAGAGAGGCTCCAGTGGCTCCTCAACCAGACCTTTCTCCTCCTCTAAGCCTATCCAGTGATAGCATGAGGGGTGCCTCCTCCTGCTCACCACACCTCCCCTGGGTGGTCCCATTGGGGGCCAGCTCTGCCATTTCCTTTTTGCCTGGTCCGCTGTCACCATGGAGAGGTGATTTCTCGAGGTTGTCAATCAGGGTCTGTGTCTGGAATCTGAGCAGTATCCTCCTTGCTGAGCCCACGCCCCACGGGAGGACTTGGTTTCCACACACATTCTGACAGCTCTTCGAAACAACATAGCCCAGCTCCTCTGAAAGGAGGTCATGGCTCCTGTCGCAGATCCTCCAGAACACCCAGAGTTTGTCTCCAGGTTCTTCCTGGGCCAAAGCAGATGGGGAGGCTCATGCCCCATTCTAGATCTGTATGACCTCAACAGGTTTCTCAAGTCGCGCACCTTCAGGGTGGTAACTCTGTCTCAGATCATACCACCTCTAGATCAAGACATGTGGTTTTGCTCCCTGGATCTTCAGGACACGTTCTTTCATATCCCAATCCATATGTCTCACCAAAGGTTCCTCCACTTCTGAGCAGAGGGAGCCCTCTATGAGTTCCAGACCATGCTATTTGGCCTGTCCTCTGCCCCCCAGGGTCTTCACTAAGTGCATTGCAGTGCTGGCAGCTTACCTGAGGTGCTGATGGGTCCAGGTTTACCCCTACGTGGACCTTGGCTGATTGCAGGTCCCTCCAGGCTGGAGGTGGAGCAGTCCAGGGACCTGATCCTCCAGATCTGAGTCTCCCTTGGCCTCCTGGTCAACAAGGCCAAGTCTGAATTCATGCCTTCACAGATGATCAACTTCATCGGGGTGGAGCTTGACTCTTGCAGAGGCAGAGTCAGAGCCTGGCTCCCGATGGACAGGGCAGAGGCTCTCTCCTCCTTTGCCCAATCATTTCAGGTTGGGCAATTGTGCCCTGCCTGGGACTTCCTGTGCCTGCTGGGTTACATGGCAGCCTGCACCAGTGTGGTCTGTTGGGCCTGCTGGAGAATGTGCTCCCTGCAGTGGGAGCTGGCCAGCCAGTGGTCTCAGCACAAGGGTCACTTTGACCAGCTGGTCACTGTGACCCAGCGGATGTGGGATGCCCTCCATTGGTGGTTAGTCCCAGAGCATCTGCAGGAAGGGATCCCATTTGTCTTCCCAGAGCCGACAGTCATCTTGATGACTGATGCCTCTCTCATGGGTTGAAGTGCCCAACTGGGGGAAACACAGAGTCCACAGGCTCTGGACCCCCGAGGAGTCGCGGTGCCACATCAACCTGCTGGAGCTCTGAGCAATTCAGAGTCAGGTGGTCCAGATCCACATGGACAACACCACGACCATGTACTACCTCAACAAACATGGCGGGCTGCACTCCCTAACATTGTGCAAGGAATCTCTCCATGTGTGGTCCCTTGTGCGCGGTCTAGGGGCTGGTCTCCTAGCCATCAATGTGGCAGGGGCCTCCAACAAGCTGGCAGACACTCTGTCATGTGGGTGAGATGTCTCACAAGTGGTCTCTCCACTCAGAGGTAGTATACAGTCTGTTCTCCCAGTGGGGCACCCCTCAGGTAGACCTGTTTATGCAAAGTTGAGGCTGTTTTGTGCCCGCCCCCCTCACCAGGGAACACTGCAGGGGGATGCCTTCTCAAGGCCCTGGACCCCATGCCTCCTCTATGTCTTCCTCCACTTCCCTTGAGCCACAAGGTGTTGCTCAAGGCAAGGAGGGACAAGGCATGGGTGATCCTGGTGGCTCTGTACTTGCTATGCCAGTTCTGTTACCCCAGTCTCCTCCGCCTCAGCAGCAGGCCAAGCCCCAAGGTGTCTTCTTCAATGCCTGGACCTGCTCTCCATCAATCAGTGGAAGGTACTCCACCTGGGCCTTCAATCCCTGCACCTGACAGCCTGGTTCCTGAGCAGCCAGAGTTCCAGGCTTTGGGTCTCTCTGAAGATGTCCTCAATCATGTTGAGGTTTCTCGAAAGAAGTCAACCAGGAAATGCTATACCTTCAAATGGAAGAGGTTCTCCATTTGGTTTCAGGGCAAGGAGCTCGACCCTTTGTCCTGTCCAGTGGTTAGCATCCTTTACTATCTTTGATCCCTCTCTGTTGGGCCTTCGGTCGATGACCCTTAAGGTGCACCTGGCAGCCATCTCTGCTTACCGGGCGGGGGCTGCTCAGCAGTCGGTGGTGCAGGAGAAGGTGGTCTGGCACTTCTTTAAAGGCCTTGACCACATTCCCCTCCGATGCATGATCCACCACCACCTTGGGACTGGTTGCTGGAGATGGCAAAGCTCATAGGCAAGCCATCTGAACTGATGCACAGGTGTGAGATGTCACACCTGTTGTGCAAGACCACCTTCCTGGTGGCTAGCACATCAGCCAGAAGGATCAGTGAGCTCCAGGCGCTGTCGGTGGAGTTTCCTTACCTGGTCTTCCACAGGGATAAGGTTGTCCTTAGCCCCAACCTGAAGTTCCTCCTGAAGGTTGTGTCTGATTTTCACCTTAACCAGGTGATTAATCTCCCAGTTGACTTGTACTGTATTTACAAGAACAACAGCATTGTGCTTGTTAGTGATATGATATAATTTTGTATTATGTAGTAAGTCTATTTGTAAGCCTATGTATTTATTGTTCTATGTATGTAATGTTACATGTGTTTATGTATTCCTCATCTTGTTGCCTGTGAAAATGAGCATTTTGCTCATCTGGCTCACAAAAATAAAAAATAAATGAATGAAAACAATGACTGTACTTCACCAACCACACCTCGGAGGCTGAGCACATGCTCCATACATTGGACCTGTGGCGAGCACTAGCCTATTTAAGGAGCGCACAGCTGGAGTTCAGGGAGAGGTTCACCAGCTATTTGTCACCTATGCTGAAGCTGCACCTAGCAGACCGGCAACTAAGCAGATGATTGGCAGGTGGATTGTATCCTGCATCGACCTCTGCTGTAGGTTGGTGGGTAGGGAGCCTCCAGTATGGCTTATGGCTCATTCCACCCACCACACCACTGCCTCAGTGGTGGCTTCCAGGAATGTCATTATTCAGGAAATCTGCAGGGCTGCTACCTGGAGGTCAGCACATACCTTCATTTCCCACTGCCACATTGACCTTGAGTCATGCCAGGATGCTGGTTTTGGGGCCTCAGTTCTCCAATCTCTATTTCCCAAGTAGGGTGTGTGTGCCTTGCCCCCTCCTCCTGGAGAACTGCTAGGAGTCTGCCAGAAAGTGTGGATAGAACATCATATCCACGTCCCTAGAAAAACAGGTTACTCACCTGTAACAGTAGTTCTAGAAGTGGTATATGATGTTCAGCCACACGGTCTCACCTGACATCCCCTAGCAAGTGGCACATGAGTATGACTTCCAGCAGGCAAAATCTGACATCACAGGGTGAGACCGAGGGAGTTACCTCCTGGGTGGGTGGGAGGAGCCAGCTTGAAGACATTCTGGCCAGTCTTAAAGGGGAAAGGCACAGCCAGAAAGTTTGGATGAACATCATATACCACTCCTAGAACTACTGTTACAGTGAGTAACCTGTTTTTACTCACCTGTAACTGTAGATCTTTGAGGATATCTCTTTCATCAGGCCACGCCTATGGAACTATAAGGCACCAGGCACTAGGACCACATGGAAACTTAGGCAAGCAATCCTAGAACTAGAGGGCATGGTCTCTGAGGGTGGAGTGGGGTAAGCTTAGGGGTAACGTGAGGTGGCATTACTTCACTGAGAGGGTGGTGGCACCCTGGAAGAGTCTGCCAAGGAAGTGGTGGAAGCAAGAACTGTGGAGGGATTCAAGAGGGCATGGGACAAACACAATTGGTTGACTTGGGAGTGGAGGATGGAATATTTGGAATCACTGGGTGAGGGAGGCAAGTAAGGATTGGGGGAATGAGCAGACTCAATGGGCAAGAAGGTCCTTATCTGCCGACACATATCTATGAATCCACTAGGGGTCACTCATGATGATGTCTAATGTCAGCTCTCCCATATAAACGTGGGAGGCCCCATCCCTCCTCAGTTCTTTTCCCACCGACCATACTTGTCAGACCTGCGTGGAAATGCCACTGTTACAGTCACTGTTTTTTTTCAGTTTTACCATAGTTAGTGATCACTTTTTTCAAGGTGCTCTGGCTGACATTTCTACCGACTAAAGAGATCTTCGGCAGTCCTGCTGCACTGCTTAGAGGCAGTGAGGGAACAGGGTCTATTTTCCCCGGTGGCAGACAGCCAGCCTTCTCCTCCCGCTGTGGAGTGACACTGTACTGCATTTTCTGTCAACTGGAAGAGAATGTTCGTCATGATTCCTTTTTGTTTCTTGTATAGAAAAACCCTCTTGAGGATTTTTTTTTATTTATTATACTTTTGAAGTTCACCCCTATGCTCCTAGGGGCTGAGCCCCTGCCCTGCACGCCAACTCACCATGCCCAGACTTACCCTCCTAGGCGGGGGGCTGCTGGGCAGGCATCCTCCCCAATGGTCAATGGGAATGAGCCCTGGCTTAGCCCCCAGGGCAGGGCCACTTGAGCAGGACCCCCCCGGTGGACACTGGTGGCAGCGGTGGTGGAATGGGGCATCATGGCCAGGGGACCAGAGTTGTTTTTCTGTACCTTTAATCTCCTGGGAGGTGGAGCATACAATGATGCCAGAGTCTGCCTCAACTCCCACATAAGCAGGCACTGATCTTCCCAGCGATTCCCCCAGCCTCCGCCAGAGGTTTCTCAACAGGCTGGACACTCACCCCCCCCCCGGAGAAGGAGAGCCACCCCTCAGGCACTCTATCCTTCTTCACCTGGCTGGCCGTCTGACTCCATTCCCAAACCCGGGACATCGGCATCACAAGCGGTCGCCTTGCTGCTGCACTAGCGGGCCGGCAAACCCACCTGATGGAGACTGCCATCACAGCTTCCTGCATTCAACCGTGGTGCCGACCTTGCCTGCCACCTCAACCATCTATCTTACTTAAAGGGGGCTCTTGCAGCAGTCGGTACTGGTAGGACTTAGCTGCCAGGTGCTAGGACTACATGGAAAACTTCTAGGTAGCAGTTTACAGCAGGGGACCATCCCCAACGTCAGCACACCGACATCTGCCTATATTATAAAAGGAGCAGTCCCCCAGCCAAACCTCAGTTCTTTTCCTGCTGTTGACTTGCACATGTTGGACCTTCATGGATGCCTGTTTCAGTCGACCACCATTTTGCTCACACTTTTATTTTTTATTATAAAGTACATTGTTTTTCTGAGTTTATTTTTGTGCATGTCTTCTCCAGCTTTGTCTTCTGACTGGCATACAAAGTGTGCTTACAGCAAGCAGCTTCCCTCCAAGGATGGCCACTCTACTTAGGCCCTGACCACGACACCAAGGCCTGCCAGCACTTCAACCAGACCACATGGAGACACCATTTGAAGATCCTCCAGGGTTTATTGCTGCAGCAGAAGTTAGCCACGATGGAGAAGGAGCTTCAGGGCAAAAGTTCATGTTCTTCCTGGCCTCCGGAGCTTCAACTTCTTTCCCTGCCCAGAAGAAGAAGAAGTCCACTGGGAAGCTCAAGCACTGGGACATGCATGGGGATTGTCCCCGGTCAGCTTCCTGCTCTCAGTCACCGCATAAGTCAGTGACCGCTTCTGGGTCTTCCTCCCCATAGGAGGCTATCCCCTTCTCCTTTGGCAGCCCTTACCCCTTTGAGGCTGCCAGTTTCTCAGCTGCCCACCCTTATTTCAGTCTTGGGCGGCAGCTCCACAGGGAATCAGACTTCTCCCCTGCCTCCCAGCCCCGATGCTTCAGCCCTTACTTCCAGCAGGCTGTCAGCCAGATGGCTAGTCTGGGGTCTCTTCCTTGCATGGCGGATCTTTGCCCATCACTCTCCTGGTCCTAGTGTTGCCCACGTCGGTCCCTGACTCTGGGACCAGCGCCTTCAAGCAACACCCGGAGAAAGCACTTGCCTCCTCCACACAGGCATTGCCTCTGCCTCCGTTGGGAGTTAGTTCCCTTATACAGATGTCTGCTTCCCCTTTGGGGCTAGTGGCACCTGTCTCGCCGGACTGGCATCAGCCTTCACCTGTCAAGCCGATGCCTGCTCTACCAGCATTGACCCAGATGACGCTTCAGCTGTTGTTGCCTCAACCAGGGACCGACGCCCTGGGAACCCAACGCCTCCGGGGCCTATGTCTGGTTAGCCGGCACCTCATGGACTGATGCCAGGGTACCCGATGCCAGGTTACCTGACATCCAGGTACCCGGCACCACCTTCCCCAATATCCGTACCCACCGTATAATCCACCTTCTCTGGTGGAGTATAATGTGCTTTTCTCAGCCTGAGTCGGCCTTTATGAAAGATAACAATACCCCCAGGAGGACCCCCACTCCACCTCCTCAGGACCTTCCTCCTCCTCGAAACTCCAGCCATGCAGTTCCAGCCACCCCTGGTCTCCAGGACCCGCTCTCGGTCATACGGAGTGACGCTGGTCCCAGAAAGTGACCTGTCTGGCAGGGATTCCTCCTCTTCAGAGGACTCAGAAGATTCTAGGGGACCCTCCAATGAGCCTGAAACCCCCAAAGAAACTCCTAGGTCCCCTCTAACAATCCTACATTTATGGACATCATGAGGTATATTCAGTCTCTCACGGGGTGAGAGACGGAAGAACTAGACTCCAAATGCAGTCGTCTGGTGGTCTATCTTCATAGAAAGGAGATTCTCCCATTAGTGGTGCCACCCCTCAGAGTCATATGAGAATGTCACCAAGGCCACCTGGACCCATCCCTCCTTTACTCCAGCCTTCGCTAAGAAGGCTGACCGCCTTTATCATGCTCCCATAGGCAAACCCTACTTGGGAGAGCAACCTGAGGAAGACTCCATGGTCATGAATGTGGCTCATGACCACACCAAGAAATGTAGGCACCTCAGTACCCACCATCCTGATAAGGAGTCTCGCCATGTCGACCAATTCAGCAAGCGGATCTACGCTTTGGCCACTCTTGCCATTCAGACTAGGAATTACCTGGCCCATGTGGTGCAGTATCAAAACGCCTTATGGGACACAGCCTTAGACCTTGTGTGCAGGCCCTTCCTGAGGACCCTACGAAGACTGAGCTAGTCCAGCTCCTAAAGTCAGGCTCGGATGTGGGCACCCATGTTCTTAGGGCTGCTTATGACACTCTGGATGCAGCCAGTCAAGCAGCAGCAACAGGAGTCTGCATCTGCCATCACTCCTGGCTCAGGGTATCAGGTTTTGCATCTGATATGCAGGTGAAAACTCTGGATGCCCCCTTTTGGGGCTCTGTCCTTTTGGCGGGGGACACCCAGGACATTATTTCCTCACCTCCAAGAATTGGGCAAAGCCTTGAAATTGGTACAATCCATATACCATTCTCAGCCCAGGTCCAACCAATGCCAGTCCTTTTGCCGGACTCCTAGGCAGCAGTCCAAGGGTCAGCAGCCCAGCGGCACCTTCAGGTGCAAGGCTTCCACCCACCCAGCTGGAGCCTCTGCCCCTAGGGCCCCAGAGCATCCTCTGCCACTCTGCCCACCCCCAGTACCACTGCCTGACTCCTTACCCGACCCCCCTCCTCCAGCCTTGGGGGAGGTGGTGGTGGGGTCGCTTTTCCCTATACCTTGATGGGTGATGCACAGTAACTTTAGACCAATTGGTACTTCAATTGTGGAAAGGGGGCACACTGGAAATTTTAGAGGTCCCTCCAGATAGCCTTCCCTTCCCTTACACTCCCATTACCCTCAAGCTCATGTCACCCTCATCCAGGAGGAGGTTCAGGTGCTACTGCACAAAAAGGCCATAGAGCCCGTCCCCCTAGCACAAAGAGGGAAGGGGTTCTACTCCCACTTCTTTCTAGTCCTCAAGAAGACAGGGGACCTGAGATCGATACTGGAGTTCAGCCACCTGAACCTTTACATAGAATACAAGCATTTCAGGATGGCCACCCTCCAAGGGCTACTTCCTCTCCTTCACCTGGAGGACTGGTTCTGTTTGCTGGACATGCAGGATGCCTATCTCCATATCCTGGTTTATCCACCCCGCCGTTGGTTCCTCTGCTTTTGTCTTCAGGGGGATCATTTCCAGTTTCGGGCCCTGCCCTTTGGCCTTTCTTCAGCTTACCGAATTTCTACCAAGTGCCTGGCAGTAGTGGCTGTGGCCCTGCGGAGATAGGGACATTATGTCTTCCCTTACTTGGATGACTGGCTTTTGACAGCCCACTCCAGGGCTCAGTTGATTCAGACCCTGGATGCCACCTTTCAGTTGTTCCAGACTCTGGGGGTTACTCTAAACCTTCCCAACCTTTGTTTCCTGCCGGGCCAGCACCTCCATCCAGTACATTGGAGTGGTCCTAGACTCGTCACAGGGTAAAGCCTTCCTGCCACAAGACAGAGCAGAACATTTGATGGTATAGGCCCAGCCGGTTTCCTCCTGCGATCAGGTTCCAGCCAGGTCTTTCCTGCGGCTCCTAGGACACATGGCGGCGACTATAGCCACAGTTCCCCTAGCCCACCTGTACATGAGTGTCCTTAATGGACTCAAGTCCAATGGGACCAGCATACTAATGACCTGGATTAGCCAGTTTTGGTCGCCAATCTGGTGATGCAGACCCTGGGATTGGTGGCAGAACCCCTCCACTCTCCTCATGGGGGTTCTTTCAGAGCAGAATACCCGAAATGGATTCTTATGATGGATGCCTTGGGCCTGGGATGGGGTGCCCATTTGGTCAGTCATCAGACTCTGGGAATTTGGTCGGAATGCAAACAACATCTCTACATCAGTGTTCTGGAGATGCGAGCAGTTCTTCTCAAAGTTGTGAATGAAAGTGTACAGTACACATTACAAGCCCTTTGGTTGACAGTGTCTACCAATGGGCTTACAGGAGTATAGTACACTGTCATTCACTGACAGCTCAGTCGGCGTGCAGCCATGACAGTGTGTGGGTAGGTTGTGCTGCCTGCCAACTTGTTGGCCATGCTGGGACGGGGGCGCAGAGTGAGGTTAGGGGTCCCTCAATGGGTGGGGGTCCACTGGACTACAAGGAGGAGGTTCGCAGTTAAGACTTTTACGCTACGATCAGGGCTGGGGGGGGCACTAGACTACCAGGGACTTGCGATCAGGGAGTACTTTACGGCTGGGATTCAGGGATGGAAGGGGGGGTACCACTAGACTACCAGGGATTTTTGAAATGGAATTATTACTCGGATGGGGTTCAGGGAAGGGAGGGAGGGTACCACTGGACTACTAGGGTCATTCGGTTGTGATTTATTAACCAGAATGGGTTTGGGAAGGTGGGGGGGGGCACTACACTACCAGGGATTGGGGAATAGTTAATTTTTTGGCACAGTCGGGAAGGGGGGCACTAGACTACCAGGGTGGTGGTGTGCTGTGTTACTGCGGCACATGCAGGGTGCCCGGCACATTCTGCCGGGTGCATCCCTGCCAGAGGCATGCAAATAGGGCAATAATGACATGCAAATGGCCCCATTTGTGCCTTGCATGCATTATGAACCCATTTGCGTATTTGGGTCTGAATATCTGGAATCTGTGCCCGGGCGTATCTCCAGGATGTGCTGCACAGTCCCATTGCAGGTATTCAGACCTGACAGGGGGATGTGCTGGCAACATCTTCGGCAGCCCCCTTTGCGCCACCCACATCTTTTGATATATTCGGATGGGATGTATGATCCGGCATCTCATTTGAATATAGCAATATTATGCTCCGGCACAACTCAGTTGCACGGTGCAGGCGCTTGCGTCCATTCTGGGCACAGTTTGAAAATCCTGGCCTTGATGTTTGTCATAGATTTCAATTATTTATACAAAAAAGAAAGAATTTTTAATAGGCTTTTGTGATTTTCATTCTTAATTACTTAATTGTTTCATGAATTCTTAATCAAAAAATTTGTTAATTATCCACATGAGCCCAAATGTAGAGATGAGAAGCAGAATTAATTTTTCAGAAAATGTGATCACCCATATTTTCTCTTTAAGGCACTGTGCAAGGGATCTACATTCACCATTATTACTGCCATCCAATTTGCCATGATTCTGCAAGAGAAAGAGAAAAAGATAGAAATGAGGGTCATTTTACATCTTTTTACAAATACTTTCTTATTATTACCAACATTTTACATTTGTTTTATTCACATTACTTTTTCAGAAATGGTTTTAAATCTAATTTAGTATTTAAACCCTTCGGTAATAAAGTACTGATGTTGAAAATCCAAAATCGTTCCTTTTGCAATAGTTTGTTCAGTCTATCACCACGTCTAGCTGCTCTTGGTACAGATTCCAAGGCCATGAACTTTACTTTGTACCATCAGATTTAAAATTATGTTTCTCTGCATAATGTCTTGCTAATGGTTTGTTGAGCAATCCAGTTTTTATGTTTATTTATTTATTTAGCTTTTGTTAACCAGGTAAGCACACTAGACAATAATATGCCTTTTTTCAGGTATGACCTGAGAGCTTACAAGGAATGTTAAAAGCAGGAACAGGTATTACAGATATTCTGAGAAAAGCAATAGTCAGGCACAGCATTTGACCGTCAGGTGTGGAACATCACACAACAAGGTAACATTAGACGGCAAAGATTATAAACTCATAAACACACCAATCACTAGGAGATGACCAGACAAAACAATAAAGTGCAGTACAGTGCAAAGGGGACATAATACCTTAGGAACTGTGACAGTTCAAGGCAAGTTTCAGGAGGTCCCAATAGGAACTTTTGAAGGAAGCATGGGAGGAGGAAGTACGAACATGGGCAGGGAGTGAGTTCATTAGCCTGGGCACACAGATGGCAAATGCCCGATCACCCATTAGGGTACGGGTTTTTGGGATACGGAATACAAGGGAGCCACTGGACCTTAATAGATAGGTAGGGTTTGCAGGCTTGAAGAGCTCAGCTAGTACTGAGGGAGGGGCTGTTCTGACAACATTGCCAATGAAGTTACCCATTACAAAACTTCAATGGTTATCGAGGAAGAGCCATTCAAGTCTGTTATACAGCTCACAGTGGTGAGTAAGACATGGGGCAGAGAGAGCAAAGTGACACATATTATATGCCACATCCCATTTAGTTAGGATGGATTTTGAGGTATGAGCAAAGGACACAAGCCCATAGCAGAGCATGGGGAGGAGAACACCCTTAGCCAAAGTGAGATGCGCTGCCGGAGGAAGGGTGTTTTTGACTCTGTATGCCAGGCCCAGCTTGCTGTTTGCAGCCTTGCATATATTATGTATGTACAGGGAGAAGTCAAGCTGAGGATCAAGGGTAACACCCAAGTATTTAAAGGAGGCAGCAACCCTCACAAGGGAACCATCAGCTCCAGTGACTCTCAGGGGTATAGGACAAGTTTTGGATTTGTCCAGGGACCCAAAAAGCATGGCCTTGTTTTTTTTCCAGTTGATGGCAAGCTTGTGGGCTTTTAGCCAAAACTGCAAGTGATCAAAGTCGGCATTTAGTTGACAGTTGATGACACTGATGTCCTGGGAGTGGGTTAGGATTACAAGGTCATCATCATATAGCGTAGCACTACTATAGACTGGGACTAAGGGCAGGTCATTCACAAAAAGGGAGAATAGAATGGGCCCTAGGCCTGACCCCTGAGGAACCCCAGTTTTGACAGAGATAGGCACCGAGTAGACGTTACTAAACTTTGAGTTGCTGCCTCTCTTGCAGGTAATTAGTAAACCAGGATAGGACAGGGACAGACAGACCAAGGGACCAGAATGCAGAACACAGGAGAGTGTGATCAACCAGATCAAAGGCTTTGGAGAGATCAATGAAGATTGCTCCAGTTAAGCTGCCTTGATCAATAGCAACCCTGATCTCACAGATAACCTTGGCCAGGGCAGTGGAGGTACTACGACCATTTCAGAAACCATGTTGCACTGGACTAAGCAGGTCATAGTTTTGGATATAGGCCGTGAGCTGAGTAGCAACCACCTTTTCAAGTAGCTTGCTGATAGCTGATAGGATAGCTATTGGGCAAATTAATTCCTTATGGTCAGTTTTTATGCATTAGACATAACTGCAGTAGAGATGAAGAATTTGAAAATCAAAGTCAAGAACTATACAACAGTTTCCTACAGAGATGTTAACAGGAAGTTGTTATCCCTCTGTACAGACAGCTGGTGAGACCCCATCTGGAATACTGTGTAAAGTTCTGGAGACCCAGTCTCTGCAAGGACATAGACAGGATGGAGGCAGTCCAGAGGAGGGCAACTAAAATGGTGCAGGGTCTGAACCAGAAGACATATGAAGAGAGACTTAAGGAGCTTAATATGTATACCCTCGAGGAAAGGAGGGACGGGGGACATGACAGAAACTTTCAAGTACCACAAGCGAATCAACAAAATCCAAGAGGGTAGCATCTTTCAGAAAACGAGGTGTGCAAGAACAAGGGGGCACAATTTGAAGACAGAAGGGGGACGGATCAGAGGTAATGTGAGGAAGTATTTTTTCATGGAGAGGGTTGTGGATGCATGGAACGGCCTTCCTGAGATGGTTGTGGAGTCAAAAACAGTGGGGAAATTCAAGAATGCATGGGACAGACATAAGGCAATTCTAGGGGGTTGGGGTATGAAGAAGGCTGTTGGTTAACTAGGATCTGCAACGTATCCATCAGGTAGGGAAATGGGCAGACTGGGTGGGCCATGCAGTCCTTATCTGCTGTCAAATTCTATGCTTCTATGTTACATGCTACTATACCCAAACCATGAGGAATATTAGTATAGAGCGATTCAACATCTATACTAACCCATAAGTAATCTTCCCTCCATTTGAAATTTTCAAACTTGTTAATTGTATCTGTGCTGTCTCTTCGATATGAATCAATTTTGTTCAGACATCTCTTTAGAAAAAAATCAATGAATTTGTTCAAAATCATCTGTAATTGAGCCTACTGCAGACACTATCGGTCTCCCTGTTTTTTTTTTCCCCAAATTCTTATGTAGTTTAGGTAAGGCATAAAGCACTGGTATGACTGGATTGTCCTGCCATAAATATTTAAACTCATTTTTGAAGAAACCTGTGTTTCTCCCCCATTCCAATAAGCCAAGAAGTTATTTTCTAAACTGATCAGTGGGGTCACCTGGTAGCTTCATATAATGATTCTCATCACTTAAAAGTGTTACGACCATTTCCTTATAGTCTGAATCATTCAAAACCACAATGTTTCCACCCTTGTCTGGTTGCTTAATTGCCAATTCATTGGTTTTACATATTGTATTAAGAGAATGTCTCATCATTTGATAAGTTATTGCAGACAAAGGGTGGTAAATTAGAAATGAACTGTTCAACTTCATTTAACACTACATTTTCATATGTCCTAATAGTCTGATTTGTGGTATTAGGGCAAAAATATGATTGTGGTTTAAACACTTCCCTTCCTTCTGTTCTTATGTCCCCTGAAGTGTCAGTTACACCATCCTGTTCATTTAGATTTCTCAAGATACAGACTTCGCAAATCTGCTAGATTTTCATCCCCCATTCCTATCCTTAATTCCTCAAACAGACTTTCCTGCAGACTGACATTTTCATTGTCACCTACAATTCTAATAGAAGTTATATACTGGGGCTCTACTTGTGAGAGGGATTCATGTAAACCAGTTAGTACATTTACCATATATTGCAGTTCAAGATTTGCATCTGCATTTTCTCCAGTGCCCCCTCCTCCTCCCAGACACTGCTGTTTTCAACCCCATTTCTAACCATTTCTTTTTGCCAAAATATTCTCCATGTCTAATCTTTCTGAATAATTTAAATAAATCAACATGTACAGAGAAGTGGTTGCAGTCACTTCTAGGAGCAAAATTCAAACCCTATTTCAAAAGTTTAATTTGGCTGTAAGTTAGAACAACATTAGAAACATTTACCATTGCGAGTTCTTCTTGCTGGTGCTCCACAGGTTTCTGTCTTTTCCTGCCTTCCCCACCCCTCCTCGTTTTCCATTTTTTGTTGCTTTTTGCTGTTGCACCTCTTTGTTCTGGGCTGTGTCCCTTCGTTCCTTTGTCTAAAAAAGGGCCTTGAGTCAAGGGGTTGGCAGCTTCTTCTTATTCAGTGTTCCTTGTTGATGCAGGAGTCTGGATAATCACATGTTTATTTACCCTCCAAGAATGTGAACGCGAACGACCTCTGCTCAATGATCTTTCACTTTTTGGTCAAGAAAAAATGTTCCCCAATCTGTAATCTTCCTCACCTCTTTCCAATTTGTTTTGCTGCCTTTTAATCAGCCCTTACTCATGTTTGTCTAATTTCTGTTTCAATTTTAGTGACAGGTCTTTAAACAAGTTGTTGGCGTGATATTTTTGCAGCTCCCTTTTTACTGATGTAATTTCAGCTCTCAGCTCGGCATGTTTTTCAGTGTTCTCAGCAATTATTAATTCTGTGTACGTTTGCGTTCAAAGTGCTGAAGCTTGTTCCCACTGAGCTCGTCTCTTGAAGGTACTAAAACCACAAGAAGGTGCTTTATTTATTCAGCGCCCTCTTGGTGCTTGCTTCTTCTTGAGGTACTTTTCCAGGGTTATGATATTGTACGTTACATTTAATTCAGTAACACTTAATCATTCAAGATTTGGTAAAATTAGTTTTAATAACACTGTCCTCAGTACTGTTTGCATTCACACCACCCACCACCTGCCTGTGATGTTCCTTTCTTGTTGTTAAGGCCTCAAAATCCAAAATCCCCTTGGTTTTGCCTATCTCACTAGTTTCTGACGAATTGACATTCTCCTCCTCTGCACTCATAATTTTCGTAATGTTCATTGTTGCCAAAGAAAACGTGAACAAGGTAATGAAGCCCTGTTGGTGTTATCACAAAATTATCAATACAACTGGAAAAAAGCTCCTCATGGATTTATCCGTCCATGGTTACACTGAAACAGCAGAACGTGCACGTTACCATTAACAAGAACAGGTGTGCTCAGTGTATATGAGGAGCCTGGTGCTCTGCTGAGGGTTGTAAACACCACATATCGATCCAGTTGTGGAACCAAGCAGGCAAAGCACTCACTAGTCTAATGCATAAAAAATATAATGAAGTCCAAGCATGTATATACAAATGTCTCCACTTTTATTGCAGGATGTTTAAATTTGTTAGTGTGGAACACCACCACACTAAAACCCCAGGGCTTCGACACTAGGTTTTCCTGAGGAGGTTAGTTTTACAGTGGCACATTATTCTTTAAATACCTTTTTCTTCATGAGGGTGCTTCCCTCTAGTGTTTCATTTATTAGTATACATTTTTAGTATTCAAAACTGTGTCCTCTAGTGGGATTTGAACAATGAGTTTAACATTTCATTTTGTTATACAAAATATGCCAAAACAAAAAACAATCATATATAATACAAAAAAAGATACTGTATACACCATACCAGTGTTGCCTGTGCAAGAGCCCTATCAAAGTAAGACAGAACAGTTATTTAAGAACTTAACGTAACTGTAGATCTTTGAGAGGAGTTCTTGCAGCAGGCAACACTAGTAGGACCCAGTGGACTGCTTGTAAAAGTTTCCGTGTGGGGGGGCACTGTTGAGCCCAGGTTGAGTAACAGCAGAATTTTACAGCTCTGCCATTTGTGCTCAAATCTATCGAAATCATACCTTTTCTTTACCTCAAATTGCATTTTGGAGCTTACCAGTGAAAAGAATGTCCTCGAATTATCAAGTATGGGCAACCCAAAGAAGGATCGGATGACCACGGGAGCTGATAAAAGTAAAAATAGTGGTGGATCCTCCAGGCCTACAGCAACCACGTAGGCCAAGAGTGAGCCTGATTCAGCTGAGAGCCTGGCATCTTTGGGAACCAAACTTCAATGCCTGATTTTATCAGTCACTATGCTGAACCAAAAAGTGGATGACTTTAATAACAGAGTGGTGACACTTGAGACAACGGTAAACAGGCTGAAAAATGACATGCTGGAGGTTTGTAAGCAAACAGATGCCTCTGCTACTGCTACTGTTCTAATGGTCAAAGAAATTCAGCACCTTCGTACCAGGCTTCAGTCTGTGGAGAATCAAGTGTGCCTGGCTAACATTAGAATTTTAGGTCTCCCGGAGGGTACTGAAGGCGACCACCCACTTATGTTTGTTCAGGACTGGCTTTCTACTAAATTCTATCCAGAAGATGGTGAAACCAAATGGGAGGTTCAGAAAGTCTATCGGATTACACCCTAGGGTCGACAACAAAACTCAGATGAACCTAGGACTCTGATGGTGGTGACCTCAGGTGTAGGAGCTCACGATCAGATCCTCCATTATGCTTGTCATACCGGCCCACTTCATCAGGACGACTGACAAGTTTATATTTTCCCCGACAATATCTTTGCCATGAGGCAGTGCTGTAAGAAATATGACGGTATAAGGCGAATCCTGAGAGATGTTGGGGTGCCTCACACCATGATTTACCCTGTTAGACTGCGACTCACCTACCAGGGAAAGGTATACCTCTTCTCAGACCCTGTGGAAGTGGGTAAGTGGGCCAACAGACAAGCGGCCGACCTTAGGGGCATAAGAACCCAGGATGGGGACTCCGACTCCAATGACTTTGGGGACACTTGAACTGGAGGCTGGTATGCCTTGATTCTTGACTTCTAACTGTCCATAAAAGAAGCTCTGATTACTAAGCAGAACATTATGGCTTGTTGGGACTGATGTCTCGATTATATCTAAGTTTAAGCAAGTTTGTCACTAAGTTCTAAACGGTATCTTAGAAGTAAAAGTAGAGATTTTGATCATTAAATTATATTAATCAGTTTGTTACAGCAAAATATTTTGGGACTTGGGTTTACATGCCTTTATAGATTTTGAGCGGTGTTTGACTAGAGCTGTATATTACTGATGCCTTTTAGCATTCTGTATTTCTGCTGCACAACCCTTTAAGAACCCAGAGTACTATTAAGGCTGATGCATGGCAACAATAGTCCCATTAATATGGGGCATTTCATTACTGGATTGATATTGCTGGACAATCCTTATCTTTTTGAAAATAGCCATGCTACTCCTGGGCTCAGATACAGCAAATGTAGAGTGTATAATGGTATTAATATATTAGTATTCCTCCCAATGTTGTACCTAAATATGGTAGATGCAAGTAATTAACCTTTTATTAAGGGACCTGGGTCCCAGAAGTGTAATTCTGAATGGTCAGTTTACCATATGTGATCTTGACTGTCATGTACAATGGTAAAAAGATAAAAATAAAGTAAAAAAAAAAAAAGTTTCCATGTGGTCCGAGTGTCTGGCGGCTTATAGTTCCATAGGTGTGGCCTAATGAAAGAGATTCTCTCAAAGATCTACTGTTACGGTAAGTACGTAACTGTTCTTTCTAGGGGTGTGGATATGGTGCATTGTCCACATTCTGGCAGTCTTCCTTCCCCTTTAAATCTGCCTGATGTCTTCAAGCTAAACTCCTCCCACCCACCCGGGTGGTATACCCCTTGGCTCTGCCCCATGATGTCAGATCTTCCTTTTCACTGGAAGACTCAGGTCTCCTCTTTCGCAGCTTTGTGTGCAGTGTAGGCCTATTCAAAGTGCGCCATTGGCAAACTTGTTTTTAAACTACATTGCAAGTATACTTCACAATTCTGCTTCGTTGTTGATACCACTGTGGACTGAGAGGAATCCAGTTTGGGGCAGAGCACGATGTCACCGCCTGAGGCCTATGTAAGACCTTGTTGCCATCATCTCTCGAAGACCACTATGCCTGTCTTCTTCTTGTCCAGCTGGTCGAATGGGAGCCCCCCCCCCCCCATTTGCTCCAAAGATTCACATAAGGAATCTCTGTTGCTGCAGGATCTGCAGCTCAAGCTGTAGTGGGGGCTTCACTGGCCTCAGCACTGCTCCCAGCTGGGGAGTGTTGGGCATCGTTCTTCAGAACATTCAGAACATGTGTAAGCCTCTTTAGACCTTCAGGGAGGGCTTCTCCCACCACAGCAGCAAGAAGAAAGCTAAGAAGTCCCAAGAATGAGCACACTCTTCTCACTCCCGCAATTCCCTCGACCGCATGACAACCATCAAGTGCTTGGTTTCAGCTAAGCCCGTTTTGGTCAAGAGAGATTTTTCTCGACCCAGTTGTCCCATTGTCAGAAGGGGATGAAGATGACTTAATCTCTAGGACCCCGTTCCTTTCAACTCGTTCTCAGGAGGGTCAGGAGCAGTTGGTAGACTCCCAATCTTGTTCAACTGGGAAACACTGCCGCAGGCATTCCTCTTCGTTGACCGACAAAGAGCGGCTCCACAGTCTGAGACAGCATTATGAGGACCTGCTGTGGCAGCAGTTGGCCTTGACTGGGTAGGTTAGGGCCCTACCCTTGACCCTGGCAATTTCTTGGTCACCTTCAGTCCTGCCGAGACAGGTGTCGCTGACACCTGCCTCTCCACCAGTCAGGGTGGAAGCATCACCACAGCAGCTATTGCAGTGAGTCCCCACCAAAGACTCCCATCCAGCTACCAGCTTGCCTAGCCACTTCCCTATGGAGATTACTCACTTGACCAAGTCCTGAGTGGTGCATGGTGAGAAAAGGCCAAGGGCTGCGTTTGAAGAGTCCTCTTATGACTCTGATGGGTCTTCCATGCAGTCCTCAATGACCCCTGGCTTCGACCATGATTTGGCCGAAAAGCTAATGACTGACCATGGGCCACTGTCTTCTGAGGCTATGCTCAGGCTGATCAGAGTCCATGGAGATCCCCCTTGGGAACCAATTCAGAAGAGGGCTAAATACCCCCTCACTGAAATTTTTGATAGGGACAAATCTTCCTGGGAGGTCACCTTCCCAATGGCTCAGGCCATTCTGTGAGTAGCTCTGGAGCTTTGGCAGCATCCAGCCTCCTGTGCAACACCTCCGCCCCTGTTGTCTACAAGTATGCGGTCCCTACTGGCGTTTGTTCGGTTTCTTGGACCATCCCTCAGCTGACGGGTTTGTGGCAGACTCCGTTTTCTGGAAGACTGGCAATGTTAGGGACATGGACAAGTCCTCTGACAAGGAGTCCAGATAGCTCAACCACGTAGCAAAGAAGTTGTATGCTATGCCTTTCCTGGGTCTCCATCAGATGAATTACACCTTGATGATGGCCAATTTTGGTTGCTCCCTGATGGGAGTCCTTGACCATGTCCTCCCATGCCTTTGTGCTGATCTGCAGATGGCAGTTAAGATGGTCAGAGACAAGGATCAAGTGTTGGCTAAATACCTGCTCCAGATGGCTTTGGACATCGGCAGCTTTTACACCCATTCCATGGCAGTGGCTGTCACAAAGCGTTGCAGGAACTGGCTGCAGATTTCCACCTTCATAGCGGACACCCATCATATATTGGCTGATGTCATTTTCTTGGGCACCAACCTCTTCGGCCCATCTCATTAGGATTGAGAAGTCCAACGCCACCTTGGATTCTGAGATTTCCTCACAGAAGGAACAGAAAGGGCATAAGTTGAAAAAGAAACCCTTTCAGTTTTGGCCCTTTCAGTCACAGCAGTCCAGCAGAAGCAGCCCCAGCTGGGGCACTCTCAGACTTGGCACCCCAAACCCAAGATATTTCTTTGAGGGTATCTCTTGCAGCAGGCCACACCTATGGAACTACTACTGTCAGGCACTAGGACCACCCAGAAACTTTTCTAATTAGCAGCCTTCCTAGGGATCACCCACTCCGACATCACCCTCTGATCTCAGCCAACTCTATAGGATTGGTAGACCCTCCCCTTGCCCTCCTCAGTTCTTTTCCCGCCATCAACCAATGCATGACGTACCTCTAGAGACAGCTGCAAGCTTCAGTCAACCACCATTTTCTTTCTGGTTTTTCCTTTAGTTTCTCACTCTAGTTTTTTGAGTTTTCCATGATTCTTTTTTTGGATGTCGGACCCATTGTCATCTTCCAACTGTGCTTCCAAGTCGAAGTGGCACTTGTGGGAAGCAGCTCTCGGAGAAGGACGGCCACTCTGCCTGCGTCCGCTGCCTCAGGCCTACTTACTTCACTCAGGCCTGCAATGTCTGTAAAGGCTTCAATCAGGCCACTTGATGCCATTGCCAGTGGGCCCAAAAAGGATTCCTTCTTCAGCAAAAGGTCATCAACGTGGAATGGAAGCTGCAGGCCAGAAGCTCTTCCTCTTCTCCAGCCCTGTCTTCTGGGTCGCAACACTCCTCCAGGGGGAAATCTGGTGGCAAGCACCAGGACAAGGACCCTGAAAAACCCCAGTCCCCTTCCCATTCACAGTACCTGCATAAGCCTAAGGCTGCAATGGGATCAGTCACCTACTCGGGGGTGGCCTCTTGTGCCTCGCATGTCCTATCCTCAAAAGGGCTACCTTTGGCAGCACCTCCTGCCAACCTCTCCTTATCGGGCAGAGGTTGTTCGGAGGTGGATCCTCCCAGTCCCCCCAGCTCCTGCTGTTCAGGCCCCTTATGGTGGCTGGGCCACAGTCAGGAGGCTTTGCCAGTTCTGTTCAGTCCAGCGTGGGTTTGTGAGCTCTGGGTCCTCTACCACCACCCGTCCAGTGGGCGTCTTCCATGCAGGCGACTGCTTCCTCGGCTGTAGACCCTATGCCTTCTCCAGCATCCCCCCTGGCCGTCCCTCAGTCACCTTTGCCTGTTTCTGAGGTGCCTACCACTGAAATCTGCCTCCAGGCGATGCTGGCCTCTCCCCAACTGGTACCAGTGCCAGTCAGGACGCTTCCGCCTCTGATACCTGTTTGGTCTCAGGCAGCACCTACACCAGCTCCTCAATCAACACCAGCGGTGATTATTCACCTCCAGCACTGGTTCCTCCCCAACCAACACTGCCAGGCTACCTGACATTGGGGACAGTAGATTTCCAGTCAGTGCTGGCTTCCTTATGGGATTTCATGCAGGCGTGGCTTCTTCCACCGCAAGAACTGGCCACACATAGGCCTTCGTGTCCCAACCTGGCACCTGACGCCCCCAGGGATCCACACCATTACTCACATCAGCCTGTGCCCTATATGCCTCCCATTTGCCAGGAGCAGAGGGAGAATATCACCAGGACCTCCAACCTCCTGACGAGTCTGAGGAGTCAAGTGAGGATGGGAATGAGGGGGCTTCCCTATCTCCCTCCATGGTTTCCTTTGATGAGGAAGAGACCCCAAATTCATTCCCTGATCTCCCATGGATGACCCGTCTTTCAGTGGGGTCATGCATCAGATTCAGTCAGCTATGGGTTTTGAAACTGAGGAACAAGACTCCTCTTGTCGCCGGCTGTCCACCTACCTCCATCTGCCAGACTCTTGCCCTCTGGTGGTCCCTCCCCCACTGATTGACACCTTTGAGGATGCCACTATGGTCACCTGGCATTGCCTGAACCTAATATGGGCAACGTCTAGGAAGACAGATAAATTATACAGTACCCACGCGGGTTAAGCCCCTCTTTGGAGAACAACTGCAGGTGGACTCAGTGGTCATTAATGTGGCGCATGACCACTCTAAATGGCCAAAACACCTGAGCTGCCTCCCCCCCGACAGGAAATCCCAGAGAGTGGACCATTTAGGAACGTGGGCTATCGCCTCTGCCACCTTGGCCATTAGTACCATTAATTATATGGCCCACATGATCCAATACCAGGATGATTTGTGTGATCAAACCATGGAGATGGTCAAGTCAAATCTTTGCCTGAGGTACTGGCTAGTCAACAGCTCCTCCAGGCCCTCAAATCTGGGGCAGACAGCAGCTGACACCTCCTGCATTTGGTCTATGATGTGGTAGACGTTTTGGCCTGGGCAGTGGCAGTCGTAATATGCCTTCACCGGCACTCCTGGCTGAGGGTGTGAGGGTTTCATACTGGGTTTATAAGACAGGAGAATGCAGCAGCTTAATCTGGTTCAAGGTCAGTTGGCATTCATCTGTATCCCCCTTCCCTAGGTCATGCCTGAAAATAGGCAGGATTTGTCTAGGGCGCTTACCTGGTCAACAAAAACTAAATAAATAAATATCCCATCGAGCCTGTCTTCTGCCTCAGTGGGGCCATGAATCCCTGATACTCATATAATGTTTGTCCAATCTTTTTTTAAATAAGTTCAAGGACCCTGCAGAGACTACATCCCTTGGTGATAAATTCGAATTGATAGACACTCCATAAGTAAAGTAACCCCTTCTTATGTTCTTTGCAGTTTTTGGAATGACTATTTGTTGGTTGTGGCATCCTAGATTGTCTTTATTGGTACTCAATTTTATTCCCAAGTTGTCCATTAATTTCTTATCTCTGAGGGTTTTGTATATTTGTAGTATGTATCCCCTTCATCATCTCATCTTGACTGTATAGAGGCCCAATTCTTGCAACCCTCTCCTCATATGACATATCTCTCAGCCCTACTACCATTTTGGTTGCCCTACGCTGCACCATCTCAATGTTGTGGATGTTATTCTTTAGGTGAGGGCTCCAGACTGATGAGCAGTAATGTGTTGGTTCTTCTTATTATTTATGACGCTGTTCACCAAAATTTAAATCTTTGTTAATGAGTACCCCTAAATCATTTTCAGAGTCCACTTTTTTCAAAGTATTACTGATAAGGCTATAGCTGATCCATGCGTTATTTTTCCCCAGGTGTAACACTATACATTTATTCGAGTTGAGGTTCATTTTATCTATTGCCCATTTTCCTATACTATTTAGATCTTTTTGCAGACTATTTTGCTGTCCCTTATTATTAACCACAGTTCCCAACTTGGAATCATTGGCGAACTTGATCAGCCAATTCGATGCCCCTTTACCCATGTCTGTGATAAAAAGACTGAATGAAACTGGGCCCCAATACAGAGCACTGGGGGACCTCACTTGTCTCTTGTCCCAGTTCGGACAGGCTTCCTCTGATTCTGCTCATCTGATTTTTGTTAGAAAGCCAATGACTGGGGGCACCAGAGAGCTAGTTTCTAGGCAGGATACATTTCTTCTCAGCTCCTTACCACAGCTCCTAAATAACTCAAAATCTTCCTGTCAGAAGACTACCAAGCAGAAGATTTTAGATAGATTCAAATTCTGCATACTTTGAGCATTCCAGAGATACCTTTTTTGCAATGGGTCGTACAAAGGACACTTGGCTCAAGTGTCGGGAGTTTCATGGCCTACATCTTCCCAGACACCAGTGGGACCAGCGGCTGATGCACTGGGACCTGTACCCAAAGATGCAACATCGGAGCCTCCCTGGCAGGCCATACTTGAACTGGTACGGGCCATGGATGCCAAAATAGAAAAAACTTTAAATAAATTAGAGGTCCATGATGGAGCTTTGAATTCCCTTAAGGACACTGTGGCTGATGCAGATAAACACACACTATCGGCACAGGCTACAGTGGCATTGTTAAAAGAGAACCAGCAACTATGAGGGTGCTTGGAAGCTGTAGAGAATGGCCTGAGAGTGGGGAACATCTGAATAGTGGGCATGCTGGAGGGAGTGGAGGATACTAGGCTTCTGGACTATCTGAAAGATTGGATGGCAGAAACGTTACATGTGTCAGAGAAGTTCGATTGGACTACCATCCACCCAGCTTACTGTGTGAACCCCAGAGTGCGGCCCACAAATCCCACTCAACCTCGGACTGTGCTGATTCGAACAGTGGGACCGGAAGTGCAGGACTTACTTATTTCAGCAGCAAGAACAGTGTCTCCATTAGAGGTTCAGGGACATGATGTGATGCTGTTCCCTGAACTCTCCTTCCAAACGAGAGCCCGACACCAACAGTTTGATGTGACCAGGCAAAAGCTCCGATCGCTTGGAATTATACGCTCTTTCCTCCTCCTGGCTCACCTTTGTGTCACCTCAGGTGGAAAAGTTGGCAGTTTACCCATCCGAAAGATGTCGGTAGGTGGATCGAAAAGATTGAAGCAGAATTTCAAAGAAAAACAGCACATGAAAGTGCTTCTAGGAACTCTGTGACTCAGACACAGGATGAGTACCCTAAAACTTTGCACTGCAGATTTCTTTTCTAAAATTGTTTACTCCAGGGCAGTACATGGACATTCTGTTTTGGTAGGATAAAGTTATGGGTTAAATAGGGAACTAGTCTAAGTCCTGTTAGATCATCTTACTGTTGATGTTTTTTTTTCCTAATATTTTTATAATGTTCCATGAATAATGATCCTGGGGACTGGTTAATGACTTAAAGAAGCAGTTTGGGAGCCTTACAGATAAGATAGCAATATTGTTCTTATGGAGTTGTGGGGGCTGGGAGGAATTATACATACTGTTGTACTTTTGAGATATTAGGTTTGATAGCACTACTGGTTTAGTGCCTGTTTCTAAGTTTGCTGTATCCCTACGAACTTCCACCTATGCCATTGAAGTGGCTGGCATTTTGGGACATTACCTTTAGGACTTTAAAGGACTACGTGTGCCTTTATTAGTTTATATAACCCCCGTTTCCTACTTAGCAGAATGTGAGAGTGAAAAAAATGTAACCCCATCTTTGTATGGTAATGGTCATGATTGACTATGTAACTGTCTGTGTTCTCCTACATGAGTATTACTACTGTATTTTTTTTTTTCAAAGCAATAAACAGAAAGTACAAAAAAGAAAGCCAATGACTAACCCAGTTTATTAATTTTAAGTTGAATCAGTTGGTGAAGTTTTAATATTAAAGTATTGCGGGGTACCTTATCAAATGCCTTTTCTAGATCCAAATAAATAACATCAACGGCTTTGTTTTCACTAATCTCTCGATTTACTTTTTCATAAAATTCCAATACATTTATGGCACACAATCTGTTTTTCTTGAATCCATGCTGGGTATGATCTGAGATGTTTTTGGTTTTTAAATCTTGTTCTAATAGTTTCTTTATTAGAGTTTCCATTAATTTGCAAATTACTGACGTTAGGCTTAAAGGCCTGTAATTTGAGGGTTAGATTTAGTTCCCTTTTTATGGATCGGGACAACAACTGCCCTTCTCCAATCATTCGGCACCATTCCAGCCTCCAGTGTCATATTAAGCAAGAATGTCAAAGGTTCTACAATCCATTCCCTTACTTCCCTCGGGAACATGAGTTGGAGTTCATCTGGACCTGCAGATTACTTAATATCTATTCTGTCTAGGAGCTGTTTATCCTCATTTAATGTAATTTTCGTGTCTATCTAATTTACCTGGTTAGTACTTGTTTTTTTATCCAGTCTATAACTGCCCTGTGAAGCTGTATCCTTGTAGTTTTATACTGAGCAGAAATACACATTAAAAACATCTGTCATGTATTTCCTCCATACCATTTATTAGCTGACCTACTGTCCTATCGTTGGATTTATTATTTACATAAGAAAAAAAAGATGTTCCCATTATCATGTGTGTGTGCAATTTTATATTCTAATTTCCTTCATTCATTCCTAATCCATTTCTTAATGTTCTTTAATTCTGTTTTGTATTGGTCCATGTTGTATTTATTAGCTTTCTTCACTGACCCATAAGCTGACCTTTTCTTGTTTAATTGTTTTCAAACCTTTCAAACTGAGATACCTTTCCCTTTTTGTTGCAGATTTTTCTACATGGTACATACTTTTTCTCAAGGCTTAGCAGTTTATTTTTAAAATCTATCCAAAAGGAGTTAATATTGTCCCTATTACATGTAGACTCCCAGTCCAATTCCTTCAAATAATTCTTAATTGACTCAAAGTCCGCTTTAGTATAGTTTTTTACCATTGTATTGCCACTTATGGTCTTAATTTGTGTGTTAATTCTGAAAGTGATTACATTATGGTCACTACTGTATAGTGGTTCTAGTTTTTGAACATTATGGATGCTGTCCATTGTCAGTTATAGCAAGATCTAGTATGTTATTGTTCCTAGCTGGTTCCCTAATAATTTGGTGTAATCCATTCTCAATTAGTAGGTTTACAAACATTTGTTCACTATGATTACTGGATGATGGATCATTCCAGCTTATTGCATCCAAGTTAAAGTCACCAATTAGTAAGATGTCCCCCTCTGGGCCATGCTATTAATATTTTTTTTTTCTTCAACTTTCTTTCGCTTCGGTTGTGCTCGTGAGGACCTCTCTCTGGCAACTGATCCTTGTCCTGCCTGCCTGAGGCCCCCTCCAGACTGTACCTCCTCTCTCCCCCGGCCCACCTGCAGCTGGCACCCTCGGTTTAACCCACCCAAGCAGGGTAGCCCTGTGCCTCTTGGGCTCCTTGTGACTCAGACTCCAACTGCAGGTAGGCACCTGGGGGAGGATACTGGAAGGCCATCCGAGGCAGAACCTGGTTGAGGGCATGGGGGACCAGTGCTGTCGCCTGCCCCACGAGCCGGGTTTTTCCTCTGTTCTTGTTGCACCCCCCCCCCAGCATGTGCACGCTCCTGACGCTTAGTGCACGGTAACCCTGCCATTGTACATGCTGCTCCACGCTACTGCGGTGCCCCCAGTCTCCACCGGAACGCCAAGCTGCTCAGCACCCTCCACCCCAGGACTGGAGAGCAGCCCATCGGGCACTCAATCCAGTTCCTCCCCTGCAGACCCCTGGCACCCAAGCTCGCCCCTGAACTTGGGTTGCCAGCATGGCACGAAGTGTGGCATCCAGCGCCTCAATTCTCAGTGCCACCGGGCCGGCCACTATTAATATTGTTGAATAACTCCTGATTTCCTCGGTAGTAGTTATCTGGTGGTCTGTAGCAAACACCAATTCGCAATTTCATTTTCTCTTGCCTTATTACCTTGATCAATATTATTTCTAGTGAATCCTCTATGTTATTGCAGTTGGTTATTTCATAGGCCGTAAGGCTATCCTTTTTTTTTTTTTTTATATTTACTTTATTTTCAGTTTGTATCAAGTACAGAAACATATTGGATCAAGTGTTGAGCAGATAGGCACAAGAATACATCTATCATATCATCTAAAGTATACCTTGCTGAATAGATATTAAATGTCTCATTATTATGAGCAATGCATACAGTTCATGTAGGTTCATTACACACGGATAAATAATGTGTACTCACATTATAATAAATAGAAAAGAAGGGGAGAAAACTCAGTTAATAAAACATCTATGATACCTAAATGGAGCTCTAAACATAAATGCACTCCTGGCTCCATAGTGGTGGGGTGGGGGTGCTGCTCAAGATGGGCACTGTCTCCTCAAAGAAACATACCCAGTAGACAGGAAGCAAAACTGTTTCCTATCTCATTTGTAACCAAACAGTTACTGTCTGGCAAGAACTCATGTATATTATTATGCAATTGAGAAAAATAATGGAAATAACAGGCATCCCTCCCCTGTTGGTCTACATCCCTTATGGTCCCTGTATTACATTCCATCTTGTCCAGCTTTCAACGAATTTCTCCTGTCTATTTTGCACCTGATAAGTTAGAGCTTCCATATTTTGTATATTTACAATAATCTGTTTCCATTCTTAGATAGTTGGTGAAAATGGTTTTAACCAGCTACAAGTGACAGCTTTATTATAAGCAGCAACACAAATGTACAATAAATACAGAGAGCTGCCTCCCTTAACTTCCCTTAGAGGGAGTCCCAGTACCATATTATTAAAAGGACAGGGGTCTGCTGTTTGGAATAAGTTGACTATATTCTGTGTAATCTCTCATTTAAATGATTCTATAATTGGACAAGTAAAAAATAGATTGGAGTGAGAGGCATTCCCTTCTCCACATAAACGCCAATGGCTAGGAGGTGTGTTCGGATTCCATCTAGCAACCCCGTTGGGAGTCAGGAAAAAAATCACACCTTAATCTTCCAGAAATATTCCTGCCATAAAGGTGAAGCTGTCACCCTGGAAGAACTCCCCCAAATCTTATTCCACTCCAGTTTTGATAAGTGGAAACCAGCTTCCTGCTCCCGCTTTACATAGGTCTAGCTGCTTCCCCTCTATAAGAGTTCAAAAACTTGTATATATTGGAGAGCGCATGCATGGGCTTTGAGAGAGAGAGAAAAGATCTGCTAGGGTTGGACTGGATGAGGGATCAATAAGATTGTTAGGCATCTGCCTTTAATTTGGTTTGTATATAAGTTTGAATTTGTAAATAATGTAATTTATTCCTGGAGGTCCATCCCAATTTTCCACGGCATTCCCCAAAAGAAAAAATAAGATCACCCTTCAATATCTGTGCTGGGCAATAAAAGCCTAGAGCCGCCTGTTGCCTATACCAGGGGTCCACAGAGCCAGGTAGAAAGTCTGTGGCCTTAATGAACCAACAGTGCCTCCAGATCTTTTTACCCCATCATATTTTCAAAACAAATCCCAAGCTTTGAGGGTCACCAGAATAGCTGAATATTCATTTAATATATAGGATCTTGTATGAGGAGGTTCAAACAGGCAAGAGGGTGCAAGTGAGTCCTGTAAGAAAGCCCTTTCTAGATCCTGCCAGTGTGCCCATGTAGGGTTGTGTGACCAGAATAGTGCCCATCTCATTAAGCTGCAAGCCAATGTTCCAGCAAATCTGGTACGGCTCTTCCCCCTGTTTTCTTACTTGCCATAAGCAGGGGTCTCCTATTAGCCCAGATGAATTTGAAACTCTTGGTCTGGGTCTCTTTAAACCAACACTGTGATAACTGTATGGAGACATATTGAAACAGATACAAAAGCCTTGGGAGGCGATTCATTTTTGCTGCTTGGATTCTGGCATATATTAGTAAGGGTAATAAGGACTAGCATTTCATATCTTCTTAATGTAACCCCATGATATTTAAAAGCAGACATATCCCATTTCATCTTATATTTACGGTGGAGTTGAAGAGACAGGCCATAATTAAACTTCAAGATCTCTGTTTTGGTGGAGTTGAGCGAGTATCCTGAAAGTGCAGAAAATTCTGCAATCATGTCCATTATCCAAGGCAATGACGTGTTTGGCGAGGTTAAATATAAAAGAACGTCATCTGCATACAGAGCATGTCTATGTTCCCGTCCTCCCACCTCCACTCCCTATAATGTCTGATCCATCCTAATCCATTGAGCCATAGGCTCAATGTATAATGCAAATAATAATGGCGACAACGAGCATCCTTGACAGGTGCCCTGTCCCAAACAAAAACCCTGAGAGACTGTCCCATTCATAGTGGATATAGGCCTGGGGACCTGAATATAGACACTTTACGGTAGCGATAAAGCTGTCCGGGAACCCAAACCTGGCAAGGACCTGATAAAGAAATTCCCAGTCAACTTGCTCAGATGCTTTTGCAGCATCTAGACTCATGATCATAGCAGGGGTATTGTATTTGTGCAATGATCTATATTATGCACAGTCCGGTGGACATTGTCTGAGGCCTGTCTATCAGAGACAAATTCGGTCTGGTCTCTATACACCATCCTCAGTATTATTTGTTGAAGACGTTTAGCTAAAATAGCTGTTAAAAATGTATAATCCACACTGAGGACAGAGATAGGGTTATACAAAGAGCAAAGTGTGAGGTCCTTGCCGGGCTTGGGGATCACCAAAATCACAGTCTGTCTCCAGGAGGTGGGCAGTGTGGAACCATCTTCCAGAATCTCCTGGTAAGCAGGTCTTAAGATAAGAACAACAGTCCCACAAAACTTTTTATAGAACTCCACAGGGAGGTCGTCATTACCAGGAGACATCCCCATTTTACCCTCCCCAATTACTGTACTGATATCAATCTCTGTAATAGGAGCCAAGAGACAGGCACCCAAATCTTCAGTCAGGTTCGGTAAGTTCAACCCCTTCAAAAAATTATTGATCGTTCCTATCTCAGGTCTTTCCTGTCGAGTATAAAGTTGTTTATAATATACAGTGAAGGCCTCAGAATTTTATTTGAGGGTAGTTAGCTTAACTTTAGTCTGCGGGTGGACGATATGTATTATTTGAGCGCAGACTCATCTTGCCCTAAGTCTAAGGGCTATGCGTTTTAAGGCTCTCGGCCCCCCCTTAATAATATTTTTGTTTAAGGAACTGCAGATTTCATTCAACTTTAAGATTCAGAATTTTGTTGTGCTCTCTTCTAAGTGCCATCAACTCTTTCTCTCTCTGCCTGTCAAACTTCTTGTGCTGCAATTTCTTTAAAGTCTGAATCTGCATTTTTAAGCTTTTTTTGGTTTTCATATCTCTGCTTTTTCCTAGCTATGGCTATCACTATTAGTTTACCCCAGACTACAGCCTTTATTGTATCCTATATCATTCCGTGACTTATTTCACTGTTAGCATTATCCTGAAAGGTCTGGGGAATTTGTTCCACCACCTCTGGATCATTAAGGAGAGATAAGTTTAATCTCCAGAATGTATTTTTTCTTTGGTAAGAAAGGGCCATGGTCAAGGTCAGTAGGGAGTGACCCGATAGACTGATAGATCCAGTCTTGCACCCCTTAACCTGTGAGAGAGATTCCCTAGCCAAAAAAAAAAATCTAATCTAGAGTACATGTGATACGTGGCAGAATGATGTGTATAACCCTTTGCAGAACCTTCTAAAAATTTCCAAACATCCTGGAGTCCCAATTTTTGCAACAGGGATCTGACCAGCTTTATGGTTTTACATGCTTTCCTAGGAATCTTAGATGTAGTGTCACTAGCTGGATCGAGTGTCATATTCCAATCTCCCCCCAAAATAAGAATTCCTTCTGCCTTTTCTGAAATGAGTTCTAAGATTTTTCTGTATTGTTCATATGGGGAATTCGAGGGCACATACACTGAGGCCAAGGTGATCATTTGGCCATTTAGGGTTCCTTTTACCATGATATAGTGCCCCTCTTTGTCCTTCACCCTCTCCACCACTTCAAAGGGGACATGATTTGGTATTAGTATAGCGACTCCATGTTGCCTACCCTTCCCATAAGATGATGAGTCCACCTCTTTATAACCAAAATTCTGTAACTTCTGGTGCTCCCCATCTGACAGGTGTGTCTCCTGTAGAACCACAAAATCCACTTTTTGTTTTGTATCATTTAAAACTTGTTTCCATTTAATAGGGCTTGTCAGATCATTAGCATTACAAATCAATATTCTAGAATCCATCTATAAGAGATGAGATTCCCTCTGATACACCATGGCCAGTGTCCCCAAAGTGAGAACGATAAATCTCCTTACATCCCTCCACGCAGCACCCCAACAGCCAAGAAATAAAGTGCCCCAAGCAATATAATCAAACTTATAAACTATAGCATGAAGTTTAACTTGAACTTGGAATACAACAGTAAAGATTAAACCAGAAAATAAGGTACTTCCAAGGTAGGGGAACAATGAATTCTGTTCTCTGTCTCTGCTAGCGATAATACACAACCCTCCAGAGCTGTAGTGTAATCTCCCTCTTCTGAAAAGAGGAGCACTGCTTGGACAAGTTGTTGCTATAGAACTACCAGCAAACTTTTGTCCAAGAAAAAGACAGTAAAATAAAAAATGCCAAAGCCCCCATAGCCAACAAATCCCATTTCTGTTACTCATCTCTGCTCCCCGCCAAAACGGGTTTGTAAATTAGTACACTCAGATCTGATATATATTTTATCTGTATGGCTTATCCTCTTAAAGGGATCTGGTATGAATACCCGACATCTATCTGACCGATGCATAATATCCCGATGACAAATTCCTGACTTGTGGCTCACCGCCGGGACTCTTTAACTGCCAACCAAAATCCCAACAAATGTTCCCTAAAACTCACTGTGTATTTAAAAAAGAATCCAAAGCTGTGCCCATCATTGGCAATTGCCATTCTATGCCACAGCTCCTCACACAGGACCAGTGACACATATCTCTAACGATGTGTAGTGGCTCACTCTACACAGAATATCGGGGGTAGGGACAAGAATATAGCCTTTCTATGTCTCCCTGTCCCATGCTCTATCTCGGTCTCTCTCCGGTGAGTGGTCTCTCTAGGCATATAGGTGAAACCACTTCCCCTGGAGCACAGTTGGGGAATATATACAGTGCCACTGCACGGAAATAACACAGCCACTGTGTGATTGTTCCTCAGGATACACTTTTGTTTCTGATGGCAGTACACCTCTAGAGACAACTGGTTCAGGATGACTTCTCAACCTGTCTTGACTCTGATGTGGGCTGAGGGGGTGGGAAGGGAACAGAGATGGAACCTCGGTACCACACAGGTTTGGCAGACAACAGGATGGGGATCAAAAATGAGCAGCTCTCCTGACACAGAAGGAGTATGGGGAGAGATGGCACTGTAACTCCCGAGAGAGATATCAGACAGCTGTGGGTTACATCCTGCAACACATTAACTGCTGTCTCTCTGTCTCTCCCTGCATGTGGCAGTATGGCAGCTGCTCCCTTTTGCTCAGTGAAATATACATATATTATAAATATATAGTAGAAATATAAGTAGATTATTGAGAAGGAGCATGAGGAGCTCTTTGATCTGTTTTCTGTGCACATTCCACATTAATGTTGGGCTAATTTTAGTCGGGTTATTTTTAACCAGGATACAGACCTTGACAGGTACACAGAGTCAGGCAGATATTTATCAATCATATTCATGTCGAGAACATGTATGGATACCTCTTAAAGTGTATAATAGGAACTACCCTCACCCCTCCAATAAGCCCTCTACTTCAAAGTAGAATATTAAGTAGACCGAAGGGGTCAGGGTTTATTTTGGCTGGAGAGTCTGGGGCACTACTCCAGAGCACTGCCAGAAGCCCAGCCTTGGCAGAAGACACCAGGAGGAAGGACTGCTGTGTGACTGGACTTCTCTACTGGGACTAAAGAAGTAGAACTCTTGTACTTGGACCTTTAATTTAGGGTAAAAAAACAAACAAACAAACAAACAAAACAAAAAAAAGTGTGTGTTTGTCTGAGTTAACCGAACTGAATGGTTATCTGAACAGTTATCTAGGTGTAAATCTCAGGTGCTTGAAAGGACTTGATAGCTGTGCAGTTTAAATTACTTGTAGAAAGATCTAGTAAGTAGGGGGAGTGGCTTAGCTAGAAGGAAGCTAAATTTAAAGACTGCCTTAGAAACAGTCTGCTAGTAGCTTGGCAGAAGACACCAGGAGGAAGGACTGCTGTGTGACTGGACTTCTCTACTGGGACTATATTGCCCTCCTTCTCTCCCCTCCACCCAAAGCTAGTTCTACTTTTATAGGCACAGAATTTGACTGACAACAGGAACTTCCTGTTTGGGAGCAGGAAGTGAGTGACCCACCATCCTAGAAGGGCAAGAGTAGCTCACCAGCCCCCTCTAGCTGCTGGAGGTCTGCTCTGAGCAAGTAAGGGGTCTACTGAGAAATACAGGATATTCTTGTCTCAGAACAGGACAATCAGGAGCTTAAAGGGCACACAGGCAGAAAGTAAGTAGAGAGAGAAGAGGAAAAAAAACTGAGGAAAGAGTAAGGATTCCAAACAGTTAAAGGGCCAGAAATAAGACATGATGGGAGTGGTGTAGTGCAGTGGCTGTGGAGCAGCAGTCTTCCGGGAGACGTTCTGGAGGATGTGGTGTTGTCCCATCTGCAGGCACCTGTCTGGGCTGAGGGAGGAGGTTGCTCATCTCCAGGCTGAGTTGGCCAGGATTTGTGGGACCTCCTCCTCTTCCATCCAGGGACCACCAGTGCCACTGCCGTTGCCTCAGAGGTTGCCAAGAAAGAGGAGTGGTTGGACCACAGTGGGCTCAGGGAGGGTGAGGGTGGTGGAACAGAGGTGCATCCCTCCAGTTGTACCTCTCCACAATTCCTATGCCATTCTGGCAAAGTGTGGTTCCTCTATGGAGGCACCCACAGTGGAGACCAAGGAGGATGCTGGGAACCTCCACAAAGGAGACCCACAGGAGGGTGGCATGGGATCCCACAAGGGAAGGAAACAACTCTTGGTGGGGGACTCCATTGTTAGGAAGGTAGAACTGAGGGAGGAAGGGGAGAGGGAGGTAAGGTGCCTGCCTGGCACCATGGCTTGGAGGGACAGGGAGATAATCTTTATGATTGCCGGAGCAGCTGCACAGGGGAGGGAGCTGGATGTCATTGTCCACCTAGGGACAAATGACCTTGCTAAGACAGGGATTAGAGAAGTGCAGGAAGAGTTTGTGGAATTGGGGGGGCCTTAGACAAGTACAACGCACAATAACCTTCTCGGAGGTGCTGCCCATCTATGGCGTAGGAGAGGCTAGGGTGTTCCACACCATGGGATTCAATCAGTGGTTGAAAAACTGGTGTGGAGCTCAGGGATTTGGTTTCACTGGGGACTGGGGGTCCACCTGGAGTGATGCAAGCCTATACTGGCATGATGGGCTGCATCTGTCCAGGAGGGGAACCAGGATCCTAGATGATAGGTTTAAATGCTTCATTGGCAAGCATTTAAACTAGCCAAGGGGGAGGCACTGGAAAGGAGTAGGGAAATCCTAGCCCCCAAAAAATCACGGTAGTAAGTGGTAAACACCAACATAGAGGTGTCGATAGGGAGAAGGACAGGGGTAAATGGGGAAAGTGACAAAGGCAAGAAGGACAGGAATGGGGCAAAAGGGAGTAAGGCCATCAGGAAATGGAGGGTAATGAGTACCAATGCCCGTAGTCTGGGCAACAAGCTCCCTGAGCTGGTGGCCTTGATGGAAGAGGGATGCCTGGATATCGTAGCAGTCACAGAAACATGGTACATAGAGAACTATGACTGGGATGTTAACATACCAGGGTACATAACCTACAGGAGAGACAGGCAGGGGAGAAGAGGGGGAGGGGTAGCTCTCTATGTAAAGGAAGGGATAAAAGCAACTGAACAAAAAGTAAACAGGGAGGAGAGGAGGCACTGTGGGTCACCTTGGAGGCTGGAAAGGGCACCACAATCCACAGAGGGGTTGTGTACAGACCCCCAAGTCAGGGGGAAGGAATGGACAAGGATATGATAGAAGGCATACTTAGGATGGCAGAGAAAGGGGAGATACTGTCGATGGGAGACCTGAATATGCCACATGTTAACTGGAGCATATTTGCTGCAGCCACATCCAAGAGCAAGGCCATTCTCGATGCCCTACAGGTGGCAGGCCTCAGACAGCTAGTTTCAGAACCCACTCGTGACGCAGCAATCTTAGACCTCGTACTCTCAAATGGGGGCAGTGAGAGGATCTCAGATCTAGAAGTGGGTTGCCATCTGGGAACAAGTGACCATCAAACAGTGTGGTTCACGTTAAACTCAGCTACAGAGTCAAGCGATACAAAAGTGAGGGTACCAGACTTCAGGAGGCTGACTCTGGCAAGATGGGAGAGTGCCTCAGAAATGCACTAGCAAACAGGCTAGAAGGAGGGGTGGAGCAACAATGGAGAATCATCAAAACTGCCATCACAGAGGCAACAAGCCTTTGTGTGAAGCAAATGAACAAATCAAAATGAAAGAAAAAGCCACTATGGTTCTCAAAAGAGGTGGCTGGGAAAGTCAGGGAGAAAAAGATAGCATTCTGGAAGTATAAGGAAACACAGAAGGAGCAGGACAGAGAGCTGTACCAGTTAAGGCAGAAGGAAGCAGGGAGGGAAGTCAGAATAGCAAAGGCCTAAACTGAGGAAAAGATAGTCAACTCGGTTAAAAAGGGGGATAAAACCTTTTATAGGTACTTCAGAGAGCGGAGAAAGACAAAGGGAGGGATAGTGAGGCTGAATAGAATGAACGGTGGGTGGGCAGAGGGGGACAGCGAAAAAGCAGGGATACTGAACGAATATTTCTACTCATTATTCACAAAAGAGGAGGGGGAAGTGCCTAATCCAATTAACAGAAGCACTCTTGATAGGGGGTCGATCCCAGTCCTTTCACAGAAGAAAGGGTTCTGCAAGAACTCCTAAAACTGAAGGTGGACAAAGCAATGGGGCCTGATGGAATTCACCCCAGAATTCTGAAAGAATTACGGGGGGAACTAGTGAAACCACTGGCTACTCTTGATAATAAATCATGGAAGGATGGTGTGGTACCCAAGGACTGGAGGAAGGCGGATATGATTCCCCTTCACAAAAGTGGGACCAAGACAGAGGCAGGAAACTACAGACCTGTCAGTTTGACCTCTGTGGTAGGGAAAGTGGTGGAGTCACTTCTGAAGGAAAGAACTGTCGAGTACCTAGAGGCTAGTGGGGCACAGGACCCAAGGCAGCATGGGTTCACAGTGGGAAGGTCATGTCAGACGAAGCTAATAGATTTCTTTGACTGGGTGACCAAAGTAGTAGACCAGGAGGGGCTGTGGACATGGCCTACCTAGACTTTAGCAAGGCATTTGACACAGTCCCACACAAAAGATTAATAGTCAAATTAACCAGCCTGGGAGTGGGTCCCAGGGTGGTAACCTGGGTAAAACATTGGCTGGACAACAGGACACAGAAGGTAATTCTAAATGGAGTCCAATCTGAAGAAAGAAGGGTTACTAGTGAGGTACCACAGGCTTCAGTACTGGGTCCAGTCCTTTTTAATGTCTTTATAAGTGACATTGCAGAGGGACTGGAAGGAAAAGTATGCCTCTTTGCAGATGACACAAAGATCTGCAACAGGGTTGATACACAAGGAGGCGTGGAAAGGATGAGAAGGGACTTGGCAAGGTTGGAGGAATGGTCAGAAGTATGGCAGCTAGGATTCAATGCAAAGAAGTGCAAAATAATGCACCTGGGAAACAAGAACCCAGGGGAATATTACACGATGGGGGGGGGGGGGGAGGTAGTAACAACAACAAAAAAGGAAAAGGACCTGGGGGTAATTATGTCAGATGACCTTAAGGTTATCAAGCAATGTGAGAAGGCAGTAGAGAGAGCTGGGGGTATACTGGGATGCATAGGGAGAGGCATCACCAGCAGAAAACAGGAAGTTGTTATCCCTCTGTACAGACAGTTGGTGAGACCCCATATGGAGTACTGCGTCCAGTTCTGGAGACCCCATCTCCACAAGGACATAGACAGGACAGAGGCAGTCCAGAGGAGGGCAACTCAAATGGTGCAGGGTCTGCAAGAGAAGCCATATGAGGAGAGACAAAAGGAGCTTAATATGTATACCCTTAAGGAAAGAAGGGAGAGGGGGGGCATGATAGAAATTTTAAGTACCTCAGAGGAATCAACAAAGTCCAAGAGGGTAGCATCTTTCAGAAAAAGAGACATGTAAGAACAAGGGGACACAATTTAAAGATGGGGGAGGGGCGGTTCAGGGGCAATGTGAGGAAGTACTTTTTCACAGAGAGGGTAGTGGATGCATGGAACAGCCTTCCTGAGGAGGTTGTGGGGTCTAAAACTGTGGGAGAATTCAAGAATGCATGGGACAGACATAAGGCAATTCTTGTGGGGGTAGGAAGAAATAGGCTTTTGGTTAACTAGGATCTGCTGCCTATCCTGTAGGTAGGGAAATGGGCAGACTAGATAGGCCAAGCGGTCCTTATCTGCCGTCAAAGTCTATGTTTCTATGTAACTCCCAAAGGGTCACAATTCCAAGAAGGAGATGAGAATTCACCCCCACTCCCTTTGCTATATCTCAAGTGTGCACAGCATAGATACTTTCCAGATCAGCTCCCTAGTCAGACTCCACAGATATGATCTCCCCTAGGTATTCAGTAATCCCCAGATGGGGCCTTGAGCAGCTCAAGGAGGCTGATTCTCGCCTCCCTGCTTGCCCATAATAGATAGTAGCAAACTAAAATATATCTGGTCACCACAAATTATACACATATCGTAATCTTTGTACATGAATATTTAGCACCCTCAGTTTGTCAATCTTTAACTAAAATAAAGCTTCTAGCAACATAATCAGGGTCGTAAGATAAAGTTTAGGGGACTGTTAATATGCACAGTCTCGAAAGAAAATCCAGTGACCTGGTTAAATGTTTTATGTCCCAAGTAAAAGTAAAAGAAGGGTAATAGGCCAAAGTTTATGATGGTATTCCGCCAAGCTATGGAATAGCCATGGATAATTAAAGAATCATTAGAGAGAGTTCAATAGTCCCCGTCGGGACCCAGTCGATTCCAGAAGAGTGGCTTATCACAAGCCTCCACAGAGCATCCTCTCTGACATCGATGCAGAAGCAAGATGGAAATAAAGAACCATTCACATGTGTTATTCAATCTCCATCATGTGGTAGCTTCTCCATGTTCTGCAGTCTGAATAATTCTTCCTCTGGCCTGGAGCCTTCAGCGTAGATCAAGGGACGTCTGTGTGGGCACACTGCATGACAGTCTATCTGGTCCCCGCAGAAACTGTCAACTCATCAATAGGAGGCTCCTATCAGCCGTCGTCGATGAAGGGACTGAACGCTTTTCCAAAGGGATCCCTCGACTCCTCAAGGCATCTTCAACCTCTCCTGAGGTAGCATACAGCTGTGGGCCCTCATCCCAAAGAACCTCATCTTTGCAGGGTAAGGGGTCTGAAATCTAATTTGCTTACTTTTCAAGGCTTTCATTACTGGGCGAGACATTAATCTCAGCTTTTGGATTTCTGGTGGATAATTCTGGTCCATGTACAGTCTGGCCCCATTATATTTAATTTCTCCCTTCTGCCATGCATGCCGTAACACCTCCTCTTTCACTTCATAACTGGAAAATTTCATGAGAATTTGCCGAGGTTGAGCCGCAGGGTCTGTTGGCCTCAGGGCGAGGGTTCTATGAGCTCTTTCAATCCAGAGATCAAGGGTGGGCGGCAGAGTCAGAACATCGCGCAGCATGTTCTGCATGAAGTGGACCATTTGAAAAAATTACTCACCTTAGTAATGTTGTTTCTTCTAATGGAGTCTTGCTATATTCTGACATATGCAGTGAGTCCCAACCTCCGAACTGCCCCAGAGACGAAAGAGTTAACTTTCCATGCCAGGCATGGAATGCTGAGCTCGAGCTCGGTAGAGACTCTGTCTGTTGTTCTTCAAACTCAAACCGTCAGATCTTTATGAGCTAAACTCACTAAGGTCCTGTGTGGAAGCTGTAAACCTACACTAGCCAACTGGCTACTAAACATAAAAACAAATATTTTGGTCCCAAAACAAAGACTCAAGTCAGGAGACCCAAAAAATGAAAAACACAACACCAACTCACCCCAAGAAAGGAGGGGTGAAAAACAACAAGGTGGGCACCTACTAAATGCCAACACTGCACTGCCCACCTACATCCCAAAACAGAGGTTCTGAGAGGGGCAGGCGGGGGGGAGGTCAGAATATAGCAAGACTCCATTAGAAGAAACAACATTACTAAGGTGAGTAATTTTTCTTCAAACAACATGAATCTTGCTATATTCTGACTATGCTCTAGTTAAAGCAGTACCTCCATGGAGGAAGCAGAACCTACTTAGGAAATAGGCTCTAAAGCACAGCTGTGCCAGACCGAGCATCACTCCTAGCCTGGATGTCCAGGGAGTAATGCTTGGTAAAGTGTGAATGGTTTTCCAGGTAGTTGCTTGACATATCTCTAGAATAGGGATGTCCCTGGCAGCAGCCAGAGAAGCAGCTGTACCTCTGGTAGAGTGAGCCCTCAGGCCTGAGGGAGGAACCTTACCCAGTTTTTCATAGCAAAATTGGATACAAGAGACAATCCACCTGGTAATGGATATTTTAGTGGCAGGTTTCCCTTTACCAACCTCACCATAAGTGAGAAACAGTTGGAGGGAGTCAAACCTGTGACCCTTGGTATGCTCTATGTAGTAACTAAGGGCTCTTTTCACATCTAAGTTGTGCAGCCTCCTCTCACCAGAGGAGGAATGGTCAGTGAAGTACACTGGAAGAGATAGATTGATTAAGGTGGAAATCTGAAACCACCTTAGGCAAGAACTTCCTGTTAGTCCTGAGGACCACCTTATCTCTGTGAAAGGAGATAAAATCAGGCTCCACTGACAAAGCTTGTAATTCACTTATCGTCTGGCAGAAGTGATGGCTACCAGAAATACAGTTTTCCAAGTCAAGTACTTAAGCTCTGCTGAAGACAAAGGCTCAAGGGGGTTATAAGCTGAGCAATGCAAGCATTAAGGTCCCAGGCGAGGGCAGGGTCCCTGAATGGAGGGTTGGTGTAAGCAATCCCTTGAAAAAACTTGGAGAATACAGGGTGAGCAGAAGGAGAAGAGGGCTTACCTGCTGAAATAAAAGCAGACACAGCTGCCAGATGCACTTTCAGGGTAGCTGGCCTCAGCCCCAAGGTATTTAAGTTCAAGTTTATTGCAGGAAAACTCCATTAAGCAAGCTCATTCACAAAGAGGTCCTGTGTTAAGTGGACCATATAATCCAGGACCAAGCGGTCCTTATCTGCCGTCAAAGTCTATGTTTCTATGTAACTCCCAAAGGGTCACAATTCCAAGAAGGAGATGAGAATTCACCCCCACTCCCTTTGCTATATCTCAAGTGTGCACAGCATAGATACTTTCCAGATCAGCTCCCTAGTCAGACTCCACAGATATGATCTCCCCTAGGTATTCAGTAATCCCCAGATGGGGCCTTGAGCAGCTCAAGGAGGCTGATTCTCGCCTCCCCTGCTTGCCCATAATAGATAGTAGCAAACTAAAAATATATCTGGTCACCACAAATTATACACATACGTAATCTTTGTACATGAATATTTAGCACCCTCAGTTTGTCAATCTTTAACTAAAATAAAGCTTCTGGCAACATAATCAGGGTCGTAAGATAAAGTTTAGGGGACTGTTAATATGCACAGTCTCGAAAGAAAATCCAGTGACCTGGTTAAATGTTTTATGTCCCAAGTAAAAGTAAAAGAAGGGTAATAGGCCAAAGTTTATGATGGTATTCCGCTAAGCTATGGAATAGCCATGGATAATTAAAGAATCATTAGAGAGAGTTCAATAGTCCCCGTCGGGACCCAGTCGATTCCAGAAGAGTGGCTTATCACAAGCCTCCACAGAGCATCCTCTCTGACATCGATGCAGAAGCAAGATGGAAATAAAAGAACCATTCACATGTGTTATTCAATCTCCATCATGTGGTAGCTTCTCCATGTTCTGCAGTCTGAATAATTCTTCCTCTGGCCTGGAGCCTTCAGCGTAGATCAAGGGACGTCTGTGTGGGCACACTGCATGACAGTCTATCTGGTCCCCGCAGAAACTGTCAACTCATCAATAGGAGGCTCCTATCAGCCGTCGTCGATGAAGGGACTGAACGCTTTTCCAAAGGGATCCCTCGACTCCTCAAGGCATCTTCAACCTCTCCTGAGGTAGCATACAGCTGTGGGCCCTCATCCCAAAAGAACCTCATCTTTGCAGGGTAAGGGGTCTGAAATCTAATTTGCTTACTTTTCAAGGCTTTCATTACTGGGCGAGACATTAATCTCAGCTTTTGGATTTCTGGTGGATAATTCTGGTCCATGTACAGTCTGGCCCCATTATATTTAATTTCTCCCTTCTGCCATGCATGCCGTAACACCTCCTCTTTCACTTCATAACTGGAAAATTTCATGAGAATTTGCCGAGGTTGAGCTGCAGGGTCTGTTGGCCTCAGGGCGAGGGTTCTATGAGCTCTTTCAATCCAGAGATCAAGGGTGGGCGGCAGAGTCAGAACATCGCGCAGCATGTTCTGCATGAAGTGGACCATATGAAAAAATTACTCACCTTAGTAATGTTGTTTCTTCTAATGGGTCTTGCTATATTCTGACATATGCAGTGAGTCCCAACCTCCGAACTGCCCAGAGGCGAAGAGTTAACTTTCCATGCCAGGCATGGAATGCTGAGCTCGAGCTCGGTAGAGACTCTGTCTGTTGTTCTTCAAACTCAAACCGTCAGATCTTTACGAGCTAAACTCTCTAAGGTCCTGTGTGGAAGCTGTAAACCTACACTAGCCAACTGGCTACTAAACATAAAAACAAATATTTTGGTCCCAAAACAAAGACTCAAGTCAGGAGACCCAAAAAATGAAAAACACAACACCAACTCACCCCAAGAAAGGAGGGGTGAAAAACAACAAGGTGGGCACCTACTAAATGCCAACACTGCACTGCCCACCTACATCCCAAAACAGAGGTTCTGAGAGGGGCAGGCGGGGGGGAGGTCAGAATATAGCAAGACTCCATTAGAAGAAACAACATTACTAAGGTGAGTAATTTTTTCTTCAAACAACATGAAGTCTTGCTATATTCTGACATATGCAGACTACAAAGCAGTACCTCCATGGAGGAAGGCAGAACCTACTTAGGAAATAGGCTCTAAAGCACAGCTGTGCCAAACCGAGCATCACTCCTAGCCTGGATGTCCAAGGAGTAATGCTTGGCAAAAGTGTGAATGGTTTTCCAGGTAGTTGCTTGACATATCTCTAGAATAGGGATGTCCCTGGCAGCAGCCAGAGAAGCAGCTGTACCTCTGGTAGAGTGAGCCCTCAGGCCTGAGGGAGGAACCTTACCCAGTTTTTCATAGCAAAATTGGATACAAGAGACAATCCACCTGGTAATGGATATTTTAGTGGCAGGTTTCCCTTTACCAACCTCACCATAAGTGAGAAACAGTTGGAGGGAGTCAAACCTGTGACCCTTGGTATGCTCTATGTAGTAACTAAGGGCTCTTTTCACATCTAAGTTGTGCAGCCTCCTCTCACCAGAGGAGGAATGGTCAGTGAAGTACACTGGAAGAGAGAGATAGATTGATTAAGGTGGAAATCTGAAACCACCTTAGGCAAGAACTTCCTGTTAGTCCTGAGGACCACCTTATCTCTGTGAAAGGAGATAAAATCAGGCTCCACTGACAAAGCTTGTAATTCACTTATGCGTCTGGCAGAAGTGATGGCTACCAGAAATACAGTTTTCCAAGTCAAGTACTTAAGCTCTGCTGAAGACAAAGGCTCAAAGGGGGGTTGCATAAGCTGAGCAATGCAAGCATTAAGGTCCCAGGCGGGGGCAGGGTCCCTGAATGGAGGGTTGGTGTGAAGCAATCCCTTGAAAAACTTGGAGAATACAGGGTGAGCAGAAGGAGAAGAGGGCTTACCTGCTGAAATAAAAGCAGACACAGCTGCCAGATGCACTTTCAGGGTAGCTGGCCTCAGCCCCAAGGTATTTAAGTTCAAGTTTATTGCAGGAAAACTCCATTAAGCAAGCTCATTCACAAAGAGGTCCTGTGTTAAGTGGACCATATAATCCAGGACTGTGGGCAAATCAGCAGATTCTGGGGAAATATGTTTTCCAGAGCACCATATGGAAAACCTTTTCCATTTGGAATTATAAGTAGCCCTGGTGGAAGGTTTTCTAAAATCCTTCAGGATATCTATTACACCTTGGGAGAGATGTAAATCAGCAAACTCTAACTCTTCATGAGCCAGGCCTTGAGATTTGAGGTTCGGGTACCAAACCTTCCCCTGAGCACAGGTTAACAGGTTGTAATTCCTGGGAAGACACAGGGGAAGATGGACTGCTAAGGACAGTAGGAGTGGATACCAGGGCTGTCTGGCCCAGTCTGGAGCAATCAGGATCATCTTGCAGGGTTGAGATCTGATTTTGACTAGCACTTTGAACAGGAGAGGAAGGGAAAAGCATAGAGAACTTCCTTCCAATTGAGAACTAAGGCGTCCAGAGGACTGAGCCCAACACCGGGGCCTGCAGCAAAAAAGGGAAGTTGGTGATTGTCTGGGGCTGCAAAAAGATCTATCTGCGGGGTGCCCCATCTGGAAAATACCACCAAGACCAGGGGGTCCAGTGACCATTCGTGATGGCCCTGGGAAATCCTGCTGAGAGCATCTGCCAGGACATTGTCCTTGCCTGGGAGGTGTTCAGGGAGTAAGCCAGAGACCACAACTTCATTGCTTCGGTGCACAAGGCCATAGACCGAGTGCCTCCTTGCAAGTTGATGCACCACATTATGGTGGCGGTGTCTGTTCTGCCCTGTACAACTTTGTTCTGAACAGATTTGGAAAAAGCTTAAAGTGCTACAAATACTGCTCTGAGTTCCAACAGATTGATGTGAAGCAGAGATTCCTGAGGGGACCACAACCCCTGGGTGGTGAGGTCGCCCATGTGAGCTCCCCACCCCAAGAGGGATGCATCTGTAGTAAGGATTAAGGAGTGAGACTGAGTGACAAAAGGAACCCCTTGTCTCAGATTGCTCTGATCCTGCTACCACTGTAGGGTCTGGATCAGGGTTCGAGTTACTGGGATCAGTTTGGTCAGAGGGTCCTTTCTTTGAGACCAAAGGCTCTCAAATGGAACTGAATGTCCCTCATCTGAAATCTTGCTCCTGCACTACTGCTGTAGAAGCAGCCATGTGCCCTAGGAGCTGTAGAAAATGCCTTGCTCGTTGAGACACCTGCAGGGTGAATGAGGAGGCCAGAGAGACCAGGGTCCTTGCCCTGTCCAAGGGAAGGAAGGCTCTGGCTTTCTCTGTGTCCAGCTCTGCGCCTATGAAAGTGAGGAGCTGGACAGGGTCTAGAATTGACTTTGAAAGATTCAGAAGGAAACCTAAAGTGGTGAGCAGTTGCTGAGTTATCTATAGGTGTAACTTGACTTGGTCTGGGGACTGGCATACTATTAGCCAGTCATCCAGGTAAGGGAAGATGGCAATTTTCTGCCTTCTTAGAGAAGCAACTGCTACTGCCAGGCATTTGTGAATACCCTTGGAGCAGAGGTGAGGCCAAAGGGCATTGCTCTGAACTGGTAATGGCCTGAGGGCAGCTCGAACCTGAGGTACTTTCGATGGGAGCTTCTGATGAGAATATGGAAGTAGGCATCCTTGAGGTCCAGGGGCTAGCCAGTCCCTGGCCTTAGAGAGGTAGAATAATTCCCAGAGTCACCATTTTGAATTTTGGTTTTAAAAGGTGCTTGTTTAAGTATTTGAGATCCAGAATGGGCCGCCATTCTCCTGTCTTTTTGTGGGTAAGGAAGTATCTGGAGTACAACCCTTTGCCCTGGTGTAGGGGTGGAACCCTTTCCACAGCTCTGAGAGCCAGAAGGGAAGAGACCTCTGCCTCTAGGGCAAGTGCCTCTGATGGATTTGCAGATGGAAAGGATCTGGTTCTCATCTTTGGAAACTTTTTGAAGCTGAGAACCAGTCCCTAGCTTACTACTTCCAGGACCCATTTGTCTGATGTCAGAGACTCCCAGTCCTGGACGAAGTAAGCCAGCCTGCCCCTACAGGTAACTGAGAATCAGCCCTGACAACCCCATCAAGTTGCCTGTTTGGCAGGGCTTTGGGCTGAGGGTGGAAGCAGGCCTGCTTGTACCCGTCTGCCTCTCCTCTAAAGAACCCCTCTGGGCATAAGCAGAAGAGGAGGCCTGGGCTTGGTAAAAGGCTATGAAAAGGCCTGCCCTGGGAAGCTGCCTTTGAGGGTGGCCTGCCTTTCCTTGGCCTGTGCACTCTATGGGTGGTCCTATATTCATCCATTTTCTTCATGTAATTCTCTGTTTGCTCCCCGAACAGAAATTACCTAACAAGAAAATCCATGGCCTTAGTCTGGGTCCTGTGACAGGCTAGTACATCTGAGCCAAGCCATTCTTGAGTGCCACAGATGTAGCCATGACTCTAGAAGACACATCATTGGAGTCTACTGCAGCATGGAATTGCACCTTGGATGCCTCAATACCATCAGCAGCCACCTGCTTCAGCTCCTTGGCAAGCTGGCCAGGGATCTATTTTGCTAGGGCCATAACAGTGTCCCATCTGGATTTTTGATACCTAGCAGTATAGGCCATATAATTGGCCTGTCTGAGTCCCAAGGATGCTGCCATGTACTGTTTCTTTGCCATGGCATCAATCCTCCTGCAGTCCTTGTCCAGGGGTGTGTGAAGCCAAGGGAATGTTTGCCTTATCACAGGCTGCAGCCTGCACTACCCCAACATGGCTGCATTGTTGTGTAAGGAACTCTGTGTCTGAGCCTGACAATGTATACCTCTTGTCCATTCTTTTATCCACAGGAGGTATAGTGTTAGGAGTCTTTAAAATTTTAAATGTCTGTTTCCCAAAAGATTTGTGAAGGGAATAGACAGCCTCCTAGACTCTGGGATATCCATCATTTCTACATAGTCAGGCTCCTCCTGGTCATCCACAGCTTCCTCCATAGGAAGCTGGAGGGTTTCAGCCACTTTTTTATAGAACATGAAATGGGAGGGGGACTCAGAAAGCCTAGAAGGAGAAACCCCTGAAGGTCTGTCTGGGGAGCTGTCCGGGTCAGTGGGCACATCCAGACTTCCAAATCCACATTCACTTTCCTCATACTCCTCTTCCTCCTCCTCCAGTTCATAAAACTCCTCTAACTCATAATCTTGATCCGGTGGAACCGGCTGAACCGAGCGCCTGCCTGATGGTGCCGGTTCGGTCAGAACCGGGGAAAGCGACTGAACAATTTTGATCGCTTTGGCTATTTCTTCAGCGGTTGGAGAGGAAAGTTTTGGCTCCACACCAGCTGATTTTTCTTTTCTAGTTCTTTTAGCTGGAACCGACTCCTCAGAATCGGCTCTCCTTTTGCCCGAAGAAGTCTCGTCCTGGTCAGAGGGCACTCCTTCTGGTTCGGTTTGAACCGAACCGGGCTGGCCATCCGGTTCAGCTGACTTTTTGGCCTCCCTTTCCCTGAGTCTACCAGCTCTCTTTTCAAGGGTAGCTGTGGGGAAATTTTTGCAAATCTGGCAGTCTGTATTGAGGTGGTCAAACCCCAGACAATAAACACAGGTGGTGTGGAGGTCAGCCTTGGCAAAGACTTCCCCACACACACTGCAGTGTTGAAACCCAGTGGGTCCGGTTTTTCTTTTGGGTTTCTCAGACATAGTGCCAGTCCTAACCAAACTTACCCTTTTATGGCAATCCGCCAGGCAAGACCCTCTTATCGGTTCCCAACCGTGTCACGGGTCGTGGAAAAACCGTAATAAAATCCGTTTTTTTTAGAACTGATAAGAACCGGTAACCACACACTAAATCACAAATTAAGATTTTTTTAAACAACTTGATCTGTTCAAACCGAACCGATAAACCGTTTACAAGTTCCACACAGAATAGAATTAATGTAAAACCTATCTAGTACTCACAAATACCACAGACAGAGACTGAACCGACAGGTTACGGTTTAAATTCGGCCGAAAACCAAGAAAAACGGCACTTTGACAAAATGAACCGAGCAGAAGAAGAAATCTCCGGAGCGACTGTTCAGTGAGGCGGAGTAAAGAATCTGACGGTTTGAGTTTGAACAACAACAGACAGAGTCTCAACCGAGCTCGAGCTCAGCGTTCCATGCCTGGCATGGAAAGTTAACTCTTTCATCTCCGGGGCAGTTCGAAGGTTGGGACTCACTGCATATGTCAGAATATAGCAAGACTTCATGTTGTTTGAATACCAGTTTCCGGGGCCTCAGGAAGCCCAGATAGTTTTAGATTGTCCCTCCAGGATCTGGCCTCTAAATCTATACATTTCGTGTGTAGCAAGTTGGTATAGTCCAACAACGTGACTAGGACATCCGCATGAGAATCTGATTCAATCTCCAGGCCAGAGACCTGCGAATTGACCTCTTTTATTGATGCATCAAGGTTGGAGAATTTATGGTGTAGTTTTTGAAATTCCAATTTATTTTCTTTTTGGAGCTTCTGTATCTCCTGAAGCACAGTGTCCAGATGAGAGGTATTCATCCAATCTTCTTCCTCTGCTATACCAGAGGCCTGAAGGGCTCAGCACATCGATGAGGGAGTGTGGCTCCGATCCTGGGTGAGTACTCTGTATGGGGGGCCATCCAGAGTAGTTTGGCCTTTCTCCATCTGAGTTTTGGAGGGTTTAGCTTCCCCCTTCCATTTTGGAGGCATATTTTAAAGTTTGGAGCGCTCAGTATGATTAGAAGTTTTTTTTTTTAATACCCGCTTGTGGGGGAGCTCTTGGCTTAAGCTGTTACGTGGGCCATGGTGGCACTGGAAGTCCCCGTAAGACTCTCCTTAGCATATACTGTTACTCCAACACCCCTCCTGATGGATCTGTCTTTATGTAGCAGTCTGTATCCTTTTATATTCCTAGTCCAAATATTGTTGGCATACCACTAAGTTTGGGTTATTGCTGCAATATCCATGTTTTGTTCATGTAGTAGTATTTCTAATTCAGATTTCTTAATGATATGTAAGCTTCTGGCATTTGTTAGGAGGAACTTCCGTTCATGTTTCTTTGCTATGTTGTCACTAGGTCTTTTTTATGTTTGCTTGCATGCATGTGCAAGAAACATAGTGCCACCATACAAGAATTCGTAGGTGTGCCTCTCCCACTCCCAATGTCCTGCTGCTTTTTGCAGGCACGGCCGCACCCCACCAATGAATGTCGGAGCTGTCTATGACAGCCCTTCAGATGCAGTGGCATACAGCTGAAGGCAAAAAAATGCTGCAATCAGCGGTGGTAACGTGTAGGCCATTTGCATACTGCCACGTCGGCAGTATGCAAAGTGCCTACATGTCGTCACTGCACTGAATCAGCTGTCATAGACAGCTCTGTCCCCCCACAACAAGTAGCAAGCTCATGCACTCCCCCCCAACACACACTGTTTGGCAGACGGGGGTGCCCAATCCTCTGTCGGCTCCGCTGTGCTCCCCCCCAACAGAGTTCCAGGTGCCACACTGGGAGCTCACCCCAGCGTGGCAACAGTCCGTAAGGCTGATGGGGTGCCTAATCCCCGTTGACTGCACTGTATCCCCCCCAACAGACTTCCAGATGCCACGCTGGAGCCCATCCCAGCGTGGCAATAGTCCATATGGCGAGCGGGGGTGCCCAATCCCCTGTCGGCTCCACTGCCCCCCGCAAATAGCCTACCAGCTGCCACACTGAGAGCCCACCCCAGCATGGCAAAAGTCCCAGTCGTCTTTAAAAAAAAAAAATGCCTGTAAGAAAAAGCGATTCCAACCGCTGACTGTCTTGACTCCCCTCCCCCCACTCCAAAGCCACCCTCTGGCACCTGCCTCCCCACCCTCACCTCGCCTCCCATACTTACCTCCGGAGTCTGGCACGATGATCGTCGGTGGACTGGGAACACGTCTGCACTCTTCAAAGCCGACCGCGAACTGAGGAAATGCTGGTAAGCTGAATAACAGAATAAATAGGGTTTTTTCAACTTTGATGCATATCTCAGGCATTTTTTGGAATTTTTTCACCAAACTTTCAACATGGGGTTCTTGGGACCCCACCTCATGAATTCTGGCACTGTCATTTTGTTATTCGGTCCCAAAAGGTGATTTCACGGTCACTGTGCGGAACCACCTTTTGGAACCTATTTACAGAATGACAGTGTCACAGTTCATGAGGTAGGCCCCCAAAACTCTATGTTGAAAAATTTGTGAAACAATTCCCAAAAATGACTGTTTTACGAGCATGCATTGCGCAGTTCCTACGCACACTTGTAAGTTCACAAATTTTTAATATTTTCACTCCAGATTTTCAACATTGCCATTTTACCACACCTCCTTATGAGTAGTACAGCTGTCATTTTTCACATCTCGGCGAAAATATGTTTCCGCACATGTAGCGCACAATGGCGCAGTCAGTGTGCGAAATCAATGTTTGGGACAGATTAAGAAAATCATAGTGACACTGTTCATGAGCAGAGACCTTAAAATGGCTATGTTAAAAATTTGGTGACACAAGTCCATAAAATGACTGTTACAAGTGAGAATTGTGCAGTTTCCACGCACCCTCGCAAGTTCATGAATTTGTAATATTTTCAGTACAGATTTCCACCACTGGCATTTTTCCACACTTCCTTATGAACAGTACAACTGTCATTTTTCATACCATGGCCGAAATGAGTTTTCACTTTTCCAGCGCAGAAATGCGTGGTCGCTATGGGAAAACACTGTTCGGGACAGATAAAGAAAATCACAGTGACACTGTTCATGAGTGGAGGTCCCAAAATGCCTGTGTTGACAATCTGCTGTAAAAGATCCCCAAACTAATTACATTATGGGTATGTGTTGCGCAGTTTCTACACATGCTCATGACTTCACCAGTTTTTTTAATATTTTCACTGCAGATATTCAACATTGCCATTTTTACACCTCCCCATGAACAGTACAGCTGTCATTTTTCACATCTTGTTCAAAATGTGTTTTCGCACCTGTGGTGCCAAATGGCGTAGTCGCTGTGCAAAATCAGCTTTCGGCTACCAAACTGATATTGCCACTGTTCATAAGGTGGGGGTCACAAAAAAAACATGTTTAAAATTTGGAGTGAAAATACTAACGAATGCCTGAGGCGTTAGGGTTTCCGACCATAATGCCCCACCCTATAGAGACTGACAGGCATCAGGGGTGTGACCTGGGATTGTCGCCTGTAATGCTCATACCTATCCATCCCCACCCACACCCTACAGCCAGTGAGAGGCATCAAAGTATGCCTTGAACTCTTCCGCCCCAAAGTTCACCCCATTCTCCTATACTGCACCCATCTCACCGTATTTCCTGATGGAATGGGGTGAACATAAGGTCCAAAGACCCCAAGACACACTGTGACACTTGTCGGTGTCTGTAGGGTAGGGTGTGGTGAAATGGCGTGGCCATCATGCCTGACAACCCAAAGGCACACCCCAATGCCTGTCAGTCTCTGCAGGGTGGTGGTGGTGTTGGCTTCAGTTCAATACTTCCCTGCCATTCCTATTATGCAGCTCTCTAACTCCTATACTACCAGTGCCAATGCCAGCAAGCAAACATTCGGCATTGACAAATGCTTGTTTATTCTTGGTATATCCCACTTCTTGTCCAGTTACTGCATAAGAGCCTTGGGAGTATGTTTACAATGTACATCCATAGTCACCCCTTGCCCCATGCTTGTTAGTTTAAACACTGATTAATGTATTTTGAAATTGTTTTACCCAATATTGCACTTCCCTTTCTATTTAAATGTAATCTGTCTTGGCTATATAGTTCATAATTCCCCTCAAACATTTCCCAGTGAGCTGGGCATTTAATGTTATTTTTTAGGGTCCATTTTCTCAACCACTCATTGATAGATTTAACTTTCTTGTTCTTATAGTAACCAGCTCTGGGAACATGAAGAATTTCAGAAACGCAGACCTCATTACTCCATTTGTCAAGACCCTCCTTCAACAAGATAAAACTTTCGATAATTTTCTCTGTGCTGGATGTGTTTACATCATTAGTGCCTACGTGCACTACAACAAGTGGATTTGGGACCTGCATGACATAAATGAATCTACTTGTTTTAAATCTGTTATTTTTGCCCCTCTGTCGCCACTGTAGGTTCTGTTAACATTACCTGGATTACAAATAGGTCTGTCACAGTACTTGAGGATTGAGTACCCAATTACAAATGTTTGGCGTGGCTCTTCCCTAGTTAAGGGGATAATATTGGGGTTGTCCTCACCAGGTGTGACCAATAATTGTGTATTAATGGTTTCGGAAGTATTGATTTCTGCAGGTGCTATTGGTGAGGTAATATTCTCTGCGATAGCCTCAATACCTAACAGATCTTTAAGTGCTGAGAAACTGTTTTTAATGGTATTTCAGTACTTGTTACTGGTGCTAATACGTGATATACCCTTCTCTTTCTGGGGTTCGGTTGGACATCTGGTCAATCATTGTCTGTGGAGCAGGTTTCATCAATGCATTTCCTTCTACTTAGTCTGGTGTTGTTGACTGATATTCTCTGTTCTAAGTTATGTTGTTTCTGTTTCTCTCATCTTGTTTTCCATTATGTTTTGAGATGTCTCTAATTTGTCTAGTCTAGCCCCTAGATCGAGTAGTTCTTTCAAAAGCTTCTTGTTTGAATGGCATTTCTCACAAACAAACTCCCGTTATTGTTTCATTCTTAATTAGCATGTGCATCAGACACTCTTGTACATTTAAAACCTACATCACCATCCAGTGTTATGATGGTATCAGCCATGATGTGTTTTTTTTTAATGTCCTGCAGACCCTTCTAACCTCCGATGGTTACAACCTACTTTCTGGTGATTACTCAACTGTAAACAGATACATACACTGTTGTAAGATAAGGGCCTATGGCCTACCCTGTCTGCCTATTTAAGCTTGTAAGTTCACTTTTTGCTTTTCAAGACATCTTTTGCCCCTTACTCCTGACCTCCAGAATACTCTTATGTCTGTCCCATGCATTCTTAAATCTTGTGATTGTTTCAGCCCCACGACTTTCTCTGGCAGGGTGTTCCACTTGTTCACCACCCATTCTGTGAAGAAACTCTTCCTCACGTTTCCTCTTAATCACCCTCCCTCTAACTTCATCCCATGCCCTCTAGTTCTGGAACATCTTTTTTGCTGGAAAATAGTGTATTCCTGCACCCTGTTCCTCCCTGTAAGGTACTTGCATGTCTTTAGCATATCCTCGCTCTCCCTCCTCTCCTATAGAGAGTACATATTCAAGTCCTTCAGCCTGTCCTCATAGGACTTGTGATGCAATTCCTGTACCATCTTTGTTGCCCTCCACTGAACCTTCTCTACCCTGTCTATGTCTTACGTAGGCGAGGTCTCAAGAATTGTACACTGCACTCCTGGTGGGGCATCATTAGTGTCTTGTATAGTGGAATTATGACCTCCCTTTTCCTGCTGGTGATGCCCCTGCCTATGCATCCCAGCATCCTATTTGCTTTACCTGCTGCCTTGTCGCAGAGTTTCCCTACCTTGAGGTCATCAGAGATGATAACCCCAAGGTCCCTTTCCTGCTTGGTGCATGCTATATCCTCACCCCCAAACTGATATGTTGTTGCAGGGGTTTTTGTGCCCCATATGCATTATCTTGCACTTCTCTGCATTGAATTTCAACTGCCAAACCCTTGACCATTCTTCAGCCTTCTGCAGGTCCATCCTCATTCTGTCTACACCCTCTGGCATGTCCACTCTGTTACAGAGCTTCATGTCATCAGTGAACAGGGAAATTCTGCCTTCTAGGTCTTGTGCAATGTCACTGATGAAGATATTGAATAGGACTGGTCCCAGCACTGATCCCTGTGGTACCCCACTGGTCACGCTTCCCTCTGTGGAATGACAGGCATTTACCACCACCCTCTGTGTTCTGCTGCCCAGCCAATTATCTACCCACTGCACTACTGTCCTGCCTACTCCCATGTTCCCCAGTTTGTTTAATAGCCTTCTATGTGGCACAGTGTCAAAGGCCTTGCTGAAGTCCAGATAGGCCATGTCCACTGCCCTCCCCTGATCCACCTCCCTTGTCACCCAGTCAAGGCTGGTCTGGCATGATCTCCCCGTGGAGAAACCGTGCTGCCTTGGGTCCTGTAGTCCATTGGCAACCAGATGTTCCACCAATCTCTCCTTCAGTAGTGGTTCCATGATCTACCCCACTACTGAGGCCAGGCTGAGTGATCTTAGTTCCCCACTTCCTCTTTGTTCCCACTTTTGTATAAGGGGACTACATCTGCTGACCTCCAGTCTTTGGGTACCTCCCCTGTTTCCAGTGATTGGCTAAACAGGATTGCCAGAGGTTCATCTACCACCTCTCTTAGTTCCTTTAGGATCCTGGGGTGCACCCCATCAGGCCCCATTGCTTTATCGACTCTTATTCCTTCCAGTTCCTTTAGCACCCTTTCCCGTGTAATGGGACTTGTATCCATTTCTGTGCCATTCCTACCCCTTGTACTCCCTTCAGGCCCATTACCCTCCTCTTCCTCAGTAAAGACTGAGCAGAAACATCTGTTCAGTATGTCAGCTTTACTGTTGTCATCCTCCACGCAGCTCCCATCCTCCCCCTTCAGTCTCACTATCCCTACTCCCCTTGCCCGTCTTTTTTCACTTATGTACCAACAGCTTAATCTGGTTCAAGGTCAGTTGGCATTCATCTGTATCCCCCTCCCCTGGGTCGTGCCTGAAAATAGGCAGGATTTGTCTAGTGAACTTACCCAGTCAGCAAAAACTAAATAAATAAATAAATAAAATACCTGTAAAAGGTTTTGTCCCCTCTACCCACTGATTTTGTGATGCACTCTTCTGTCTGAGCTTTGGCTTCCCTTACTGGGCTCCCTGTCTCCTTTTGCTTCTCCTGGTATTTCTTCCTATCCCCTTCTGCCTGTGTCTTTTTGTATTACCTGAATGCGATCTTTTTGGCTTTCACTTTCTCCACTGCCTCCTTGGAAAACCATAATGGCCTCCTCTTCCTTTTCCCCTTGCTAACCTGCTTTAATGCACAATTCTGTTGCTCTTGTAATCCCTATTTTTTTTTGTGTTAGCTTTTTTCACCCCCTACGTGCTTCCCGGCAGCCACTCCTTCAGGCTTACCAAGGCAGTCCTCTGACCCATCCGTCCTCCGAGACTCCACCTCAGATTGCAGCCGATCTCCAGGGTAACCCAGCGTAACCCTTCGCCGGATGGGTCTCCCTCCTCCGAGGGGGAAGGCACCAGCCAAGGGGCAGACCAGCGCTCCTACTTTTTAGCCCCAGGGATGCTGCTGAGGTGGAGAGCTTGGTAGGACCTTTGATGGCCTCAGAACGCCGGGCAGCCGTCATCGTAATCCCTATTTTAAATATTGCCCAGTGTTCCTCAACCCGATTCCCTGCTCATTCCCATTAATGCCTCTTTCAAGCACCTCCCCATTTTCCCAACATCTGCAATTTTTTGAGCTATATATTTAAATTGTCACGGGAGGTATCCCAATGTTGTATTTAGTTCCAGTCCTGTGGGTACTACCTAGATTATACAATGACTGTTAACTGACCTTACTATCGGTCTAGTGTCCTCCCTTCATTCCGGTGTCTCTTGAAGGCACCTGCTGACATGTACTGACGTGCTTGTCTCAGCACATGCCCTGCCCGAGCTCACCTCACTTGCTGTGTGGTGAGTTCACAAATACTCCTGACCCGGAAGTCTTTAGCTCCTAGGGGTCACGCTCTGTCCCCACCTCCCACCATCTGCAGAAAGTTGTAGTTATTAAAAGTAATAAAACTAGCTGGCCCACTGGCACAAAGGCATGATCACCATCTGCGGTGCCAATGACCCGGGTACGGGAACAGACCTGGGAGTCAGAGGGCTGGCCGGGGGCAGTAGGCTTGAGCATCCGTTGGACTGCTCTCCTACTCCGGGTGGAGGTGGGGTTGAGTGTCCGACGCATGATGGACCCCTGGCAGAAGCTGGGAGTTCCACTACAGTCAGCGCCTGCATGTTTGGGGGGCGGGGTTGACGCGGGTTGTCATTGCACATCCCCACCCACCCCAAGGGGTTTACAGCATACAAAAAATGCTGTCCCCCACTAATAAGCCAGCTCCATTGCCATCCACTCTGGCCACCAGAGTTTGCCTTTCAGTGGCCCCACTTGGGGAGGGGTAAAGCCGAGTATGACGGGGCGGCTGCCGGAGCCTGGCGAGCCCGCTCCAGGGCTTGGGGAGCCAGCACAAAAAATATAATAATTAAAAAAAATAAATAAATAATAATAAAACTGACAGTCTCACTCCCTGTCCTCAGTTGTTATTCCGACTACAATAAAAGGCACAACTGCTAAATACAAGTATTCTGTAGTCCCTGTCACTTGTCAGGAAACTACCAGGCAGTGCCCTTACTGTGTTGCCCGGGAAACAGTAAACAGTGCTTTGCTCCTTTCGCAACACGCTATCCTCCTCTTCAAAATGATTTTAGTTATAGAAAAAAAAATACACAGCTTGCTATCTCACAACAGGATATTGTCTCCCAGCCCCACTGATATGCGTTCTAAGACTTCTAAGGTTTGCTCAGGCTGTTCAGATGTCCACCCTGAATGCTCCCTTCACTGGGGTACAAATTACTCAGGGCATATGTCCAGGATATACTATCCAACTTACAAGCCTCCAGATGCACCCTATGGTCAGTACATTCGATGTATCATATTCAACCAAAGACTGCCCAATGGGTTCCCTTTCATTGGGCTTACCCACAGACTCTCCTCCAAGTCTACCAAACGTAAGGCTGCCCCAGCCCTTCCCACCCCTCCTCTTCCTCCTGCAAGGGTTCTAGAGGAGGAGAAGGGGTGGCTCCAGTTATTGGCCCTTCCTCAGCCTGACTCCTTGCCCTGCCCCCCCAGCTGATCATGGGGGAAGCAGTAGGGAGTTGGTTCTCCCTGCACCAAAAAAGGTGGGGGGAGATCACAGGCAGTAGCTGGGTGATGCAGCTCATAAACCACGTCCACACTCTGGAACTCACTGAGTGGCCCCCAGAGAGACCTCCAGTCCCTTCTTACCTCACGACCACATCCCCGTACTTTGGGAGAGGATTCAGTCCCTGCTTAGGAGAAGAGCCATAGAACCCGTGCCACAAAGTCAGCAGGGTGGGGGGTTCTACTCCCGTTTCTTCATGGTTCCAAAATGCACAGGCAACCTCCAGCCCACTAAGGACCACAGAAAGTTAAATCTCAACTAGTACAAAAACTTCAGGATGGTAACCCTCCAGGGTTTGTTGCCCCTCCTGATCAAGGGGGACTGGATATGCTCCCTCGACATGCATGACGCATATCTTCACATTAAGATATGTGCCACCCACAGACAATATCTCAGATTTCTAGGGACGTGGATATGATGTACTATCCACACTTCTGGCAGTGTTCCTTTCCCTTTAAGACTTGCCAGCACATCTTCAAGCTGGCTCCTCCCACCCATCCAGGTGGTAACTCCCTCTGCACCACCCTGTGGCGTCAGATTTTCCTGTACGCTGGAAGAAGAAGGTTCCCTCCTTACTGCTCTCTGCACTGAGTATGACCCTTTTCTTCAAAATTTTGCAAAACTGAGCCAGCCCGGTGGCACTGTGGGTTGAGGCGCTGGATGCCTTACCTCGCGTCATGCTGGTGACCTGGGTTTAGGAACGACCTTGGGTCATTGGGGATCCGGCATTGGGGGAGAGGGAGGGAGCAGGATTGAGCTGCCTAACGGTAGCACTCCTCTCCCAGGGAGGTGTTTGCCCCTCTGTAGTTCCGCCGTTGCCAGGTGGAGGTCTGGTGACAGAGCAGGTGGGAGGGTGCGATGTGAAGGGAGCTTGTCTTGTAGCGCGACGTGCGCATGCCTCCACACTGAGACAAGGGGATGGGAACATGGAAAACTCTACAAACTACGTACGGAAAAAAACAATTTTCACAAAACTTTGTGAATCGACTTTCATCTTCAGATGATCTTCGAATCCTCGTCATGGACAACTCTAAGTCAGAGCCCAGTTTCAAAAAATGTGAGTTCAGGCAGAAGATGTCCAGGACAGACCTGTACACCTCATGCATCTACTGCCTAGACCATGAACACAATCCCCAGGTATTTGGCCTGTGTCATACCTTTCATCCCAGTACTCCTGAAAACCAGCATGCCAGGCTTCTTTTAGGGTGTCCAGAGGAACAGGACCCTCTCGTTAGGTCAAAAGATGCCTGTTGGAAGGTCTCCATAGCTGTGGGGTCCACAGAACAACTTGCAGCATTTGCAGGGGCAGCGACTCAGGCTGCGGAGCATGCCTCTTTGGCTTCAGCCTTTGTGCCACTTTCCTCTGGTGCCACCTTCATGTGAGCATTTAAGGATTTGTGCCAGTCCCTTCCCACTTTTGGGCAGGGCCCCTCTAAGAACACTAAATCTTCAAAAAAAGAGAGACTGAAAAGAAGTTGTGTCATCGATTGTTGGATCACGAGTGCTCTCGGGCCTCAGATTCCCACGCTTCTCTGAAGGTTTTGACTATGGTCGATCCTTCAGTCCAGGCCACTGGCTCCGCAGTCTCCCCGTTCGACCAGGCGGTTGAGATGCCCATCAACTAACCTGTCGAGATTTTCCTCGAGCCAGTCAATGCACTGTCGCGGGACGAGGTGGATACCTCACTTTCTAGGACTCTGGTCCTATTACATCTACAGTAAGTGTGAGACGGACCAGCATGCTGATTCAGTCACTAACCTTTGGGATCCTGTGGACCCCAGAGGATCCTTGGCTTTCACTGGTTCCCTCTGATGCTCACCATCGACTCCCCTGATGAATGAGGTTGGGATCACGGAGTCAAGCAGCCAACGCCAACATAGGCGTTTCCACTCTCGGCATTGGGGTAAGCGGTGCTGCCGCTATTTTTTGTCCTCCTCCTTGGGAGAGGAGAGGCACTGCCACAAAATGCGTTAGTGCTATGAAGAACTCATGTGGCAGCAGCTCATGTTTACTGGGATTAAACCGATCCTGACCCCCACCCTAGGTATTATGTGGCTCCCTTTACCGAGGCCTCAGCCTACCCTGGCTCGGACTATTCGGGACTCTCCACCCATGCAGGTGGAGCCGCCGTCTAAGCAGCCAAAAGAGGGCTCCCCCCAAGATGCTTGTACCACTCCCAGGCTTCCTCATTGGCTGTCAGTCACCATGACTCCTGACAGACCCCATAGGGTCAGCAGGGACTCTGGCAGTTGACCGCTTTTTCAACGAATCCTCCAAGCCTGAGGGCTCCTCCCTACACTCCCATCTGTTGGATGCCGAGTCAGGAGAAACATATATAGAAACATAGAGGTTAACGGCAGATAAGGACTGCAAGGCCCATCGAGTCTGGCCATTTTTTCTACCTTAGGAATGTGCCATAAGCCTTTACTCTGTCAATGGCCTATTTATTCATACTCATCTGTATTGATCCCTTATGCCTATCCCATGCCTGTCTGAAATCCTGTATGGTATTCCTATCCATCACTTCCTGAGGTAGGCCGTTCTATGCATCCACCACACCTTCTGTGAAAATGAACTTCCTCACATTATCCCTTAATTGGCCTCCCTCTAATCTCATGCTGTGTTATTTTGTCCTGCTATTTTTCTTATATTGAAACATGTTAGACTTTTTCACCTTGTTAATGCCCTTAAGATGTTTGAATGTTTCGATCATATCACCTCTTTCCCTCCTTTGCTCTAGGGTATACATATTGAGCTCCATTAATCTGTCCTCATATGTTTTCTGATGCAGTCCCTGCACCATTCTGGTTCCCCTTCTCTGGACTGCCTCCATTTTGTTAATGTTCTTGTGCAGGTGCGGCCTCCAGTACTGCACGCAGTACTCCAGATGTGGCCTAACCAGTGTCTTGTAAAGAGGGATTATTACCTTCCTCTTACGACTTGCAATACCCCTAATGCACCCCAACATCCCTCTAGCCTTATCTACTTCTTTAGTGGTCTGCTTGGATGATTTCAGGTCATCTGTGATTATGATGCCCAAGTCTCTTTCTTCCCTTGTGATTGCCAGCAACTCCCCTCCCAACCTATAGGTAGCTTCAGGGTTTCTCTTCCCTATGTGCATGATCTTGCATTTTTTTGCGTTACACCCCAGTTTCCACTACTCAGACCATTTTGCCAGTTTTTCCAGATCTCTTGTCATTCTGGCCACCCCATCTGGATCATCTACTCTGTTACACATCTTGGTGTCATCTGCAAACAGGTAAATCTTACCCTCTAGTCCATCTGCAATGTCACAGATGAAGATATTGAAGAGGACTGGCCTCAGGACTGATCCCTGAGGTACCCCACTTGTGACTTGCATCTCTTCTGACTGTATACCATTTGCCACCACTCTGTTTTCCACTTGCCAACCAGTTTGCCACCCAGCTGACCAACTTCTGACCCACCCCCGAGCCTACCCAGCTTATTAATCAATCTTCTATGTGGAACAATATTGAAAGCTTTGCTGAAGTCAAGTTAGGCAACATCATCTGCATCCCCTTGGCCCACCACTCTGGTTACCCAGTCAAAGAAATCTATGAGATTAGTTTGACAGGACCTTCCTGTTGTAAACCCATGCTGTCTTGGATCCTGTGCTCCTATGGATTCCAGGTGTTGCACTATCCTTTCCTTAAGGACTGCCTCCCTAATCTTGCCCACTGTGGTAAGACTGACTGGTCTGTAGTTCTCTGCCTCCTCTCTTGTGGAGTGGGATCAGATGAGCCTTTCTCCAGTCTTCTGGGACCTCTCCTGTGCTGAGACTCAATAAACAGTTCTGCTAATGGCTCTACTAGTTCCACCCTTAGCTCCTTTAGTACCTTGGGATATATGCCATCAGGTCCCATTGCCTTGTCCACCCTGAGCTTAGCGAGCTCTTGTAGGATCCTTTCTTTTGTGAAGGGACTTGTGCACACCTCCCCCCAACCTTGTGTCAATGATGCTGAGCTATGGGCCCTGCTCTACCTTTTCCTCAGTAAATACTGAGCAGAAGTAGCTATTTAGGATAGATGCTTTTCCTTGGTCCTCCTCCACACACTCCCCTTTATCCCCTTTGATCTTAGCAATCCCCCTTCTGGACTTTCTCCTTTCACTAATGTATCTATAGAAAGTTTTGTCCCCTTCTTTTACTGTTCGTGCTAGTGTTTCCTTGGTTTGGGCCTTTGTCTGCCTTACTGCCTTCCCCTGCTTCCCTTAGGGAAGTTTGGTATGCCTCCCTATCTTCATCCCGCTGTGTTCCCTTATATTTCCTGAAGGCCAACCTTTTGGCTCTGACCTTTTCTGCTACTGTTTTTGAGAATCAAAGTGGTTTCCTCATTTTGCTCTTGCTTGTCTTACTAATACAGATGGGTGAAGTGAGCGAAATTCACTTCGTGGAGCAATCCGTGAAATGCCGCCCATTTCGCGGAGCGAAATGCAACATTTCGCCTGGTAGAGTGGCAAAATTACGCCTAGCGGAATGGTGAAATTTCACCTTCCGTGGCAAAATTTCACCTTCTGTGGTGAAACTCCGCCTTCTGTGGTGAAATTCCACCTTCCATGGTGAAATTTCACCCACGGTAGGCGGAATTTCACCCACAAAAGGTGAAATTTCACTGTGGAAGGTGAAATTTCACTCATGGAAGGCAACATTTTGCCTAGGTGAAATTCCATCTTAGGCGGGAAAATTTTGCAAATTGCTCCGCCAGGTTAATTTCGCCACTTCCCCAGCAGAATTTAAATTTGCTGTATCCTTACTTACTAACACAATGGGATGTTGCTTCAAGTATTGCATCCTTAATGCTTGCCCACTTTGCCTGTACCCCCTCTGCTGTATTTCTTCTTGCCAGAGCTAGCTTAACTCTGTTGGCCATCTTATCAAAGTCAGCTCCTCTGAAGTCCCATATTTTTGCCTTGGAATGGGATGATTTAGTTCTAGTGGCCAAATTGAACCTTACCATGTGATGGTCACTGGCCCCCAGGTGACCTTCTACATGGAGATCTGTGATCCTTTCCCCGTCAGTCAGTACAAGAACCAGGATAGCCCCATCTCTTGTGTGTTGTTGTACCAATTGTTTGAGGTCCTCCCCCTGCAGGAACTCCACTATGTGTCTAGTTCTGGCGGATGTTCCTGCTGGTATTGACCAATCTGTATCTGGCATGTTGAAGCCTCACATTATCAGAACCTCCCCTTTAGCTGTCATGTTTTGTGTATCTTCTAACAGTAATGTGTCTATGTCCTCCCCCTGATCTGGAGGCCTGTAGACAACCCCAGTTCGTATAGCTGTCCCATTTCCTGTTTCTAGGGTGACCCACAGTTCTTCTGGCTCCTTATGTGTATTCTGAATTTCTGTAGCTTTGATATTTTCATTGACATAAAGGCCCCCCCCCTTTGCACCTCTGTCTCTTCTGAACAGTACATAGCCAGGTACTGAAGTCTCCCAGTGTGGTTACTCGTGAACCATGTCTTGCTAATGGCTACTATGTCCAGTTTAGCCTCTGTTATTGTTGCCTCCAGGTCTGGGATCTTGTTTCCCAGACTGCGGGCATTTGTGTACATGATTTTCCATTGGCCAGATTTCAGTGCGTTAGTTGTGAGGTGAGGTCTGGCTTTTCCCCTGCATGTCATATGGGGAGCCTGACCTTTTTTCTTACCTGGTGATGCAAATGAACTACAAACATGCTGAACTCCTGTTTGATCACTAGCTGAGGGGGGAAGGGTGTTCTTCCTGTTCGATGTATCGGGTGCTGCACCCCTCTCCCCATTTACTAGTTTAAATATTCTGCAAAGACATCAAACCTCTGCCCCAATGCACTGACTCCCTCCTTAGTCAGATGCAATCCATCAAATTTAAAGATTTGTGCTCCCAAAACTGTTGCCAGTTACCTACAAATTTGTGTCCTTTTTCCTGGCAACAGCCCTTCAACCACATGTTTAGCTCCCCTATCTCCCCCTTCTCTGACCTTCCATCCATCTGCCCCCTCTCCCAGAACGGCAGGATGTCAGAGAAGGAGATGCCGGATGAAATGGATGACAGTTTGTCTGCCAGCCTGGTCAGGTGTTCCTTGGTGTCCGCAACTGACCAGCTGACAAGACTATTAGTCCCTATGTGTACCAGGACATCAATGTTTTCCTCTTCTTCCTGCATAATTTTAGCAATGTGGTCAGTGTCTCTCCATGCTGATGTACCTGGGAGAAATCTGACCATTACTCCTGGCCGGAGGTAGGTATCAACTCCCCGAATCATGGAGTCTCCTATGATCAGAAGTGTTTTGGACTTCCTTTTTGCCTTTTTTGTTTTTGTCCCTGTTTTGGGCGAGTTTTGTAGCGCTAGCTCCTGTGCTGCAGTGTCCTGCTCTGCAGTGTCCTCTGCCACTTTGTTTGATTTTAGTGACAGACGCAGATACCTGTTTGTAATTTGTATATGGTTTGTGGTGGTGATACACTGGTGAGCACTGACTGATGGGGCACCCAATTTGCCCCTCCTAACCACCTGCCAACCTCCCGGATCAACTATCCTCTGCGGTCGAGGTGCTTCAGTTGGATGCTGGGGAAATGGTAGGCAGTTCTTGTAATATATTTCCTCCAGAATATGTGATTTGAGATGCGCAATCTCTGCCCATGCTACCCTGAGCTGAGCCCTTAGATCGCTGATGGTCCAGCATGTAGGACAGTGTCCCAAATCCTGTATAACTGCCCTTTTGAAAAGTGTCCCACAGTACCTGCAGTTAATAATATCCATCCCACTTGAGTTGCTGAGTTTATAACCTGGTCCAAGTAATTAGAAGGAAAATAAAAGCAAAAGTTAGATTTTTATGTATGTATATGTGTGTGTGTGTGTGTGTGTGTGTGTATATATATATATATATACATATACACATATATAGGGTTTTTTATATCTTTTTATAGCATTTTAAATTAATTGAGCCCCTGTAAGTGAGGTCACTGTGTGGTTACCCCTCTGATCCTCCCTTTCCTACAGGAAATGTCATGACTGTGCTACTCTATAAAAGGAGTGTAGCATGGGGTGGTTGAGCCCTTCCCCTGCCGAAAAAGAAGAACCACAGATGAAAAAAACAAGGAGGTAACAGCAGAAACAATCAACCAACAACAAATGCAGATGCTAACCCTCAGTCCATATATCATATGTACTCCTGTAATTAGCCCTGAAAGCTTAGGCTAATGATAGATACAACTGTAAAACCTGTAAGCACCACCTGTAACAATTTAACAGAAGATATACCCTGCAAAAAACACTTTGCTACATAGAAAAATAAAGTAGTAAAAAAGTAACAAAACCTGTAAGCACAACCTGCAGAACAATTTTACAGAAGATATACTTTGCAAATAACACTTTGAATTACAGAAAAATAAAGCAGTAATCTGTAAGCACAAAAAGTAACAACCTGTAAGCACAACCTGCACAACAATTTAACAGAAAATATACCTGCAAAAAAAAAAAAAAAAACAGTTTCAATCAGAGAAAAAATAAAGTAGTACACTAACACCTGTAGGCACAATACAGTAACAAAAACCTGTAGGCACCTTGAACAAGTCCACAGAAAATATACCCTGCAAAGAAACAATTTGAATCAGAGATTACAGCAGTAATCTGTAAGCACACACAGTAACAAACCTCTAGGCACACCCTGTAATAATGCAGCAGAAAGTATACCCTGCAAAAGCAATTTGAATCGGAGAACAATAAAACAGTAAAATGTAAGCAAAAAACAGTAACAAAACCTGTAAGCACAAAAGAAAATAGTAACACACAGTAAATCTGCCTAGCCTAAATAAGCCTTCATTTTCTTCCTTGCTTTGTCCTTACAAGCAAACCTAGAAGAAAAGAGCTCAGGTGAAGCTAGGTGCCTTTGCCAACAAACCTAGTCTTCCACTTCAGTCTGCAGGAAGGAATCCCAGAGGATTTGTCCGTGAAGCATGGTGCCACCTCTTTTACGGGCCTGCTCAGTTTAATCTCAGAATCTATGGGATTCCAAATGGAGCCCATCCAAAAACGGGCAAAGTTCCCTTTAACCGTGACTCCCCTGGGGTGACCTTCCTGATTGCTGAGGCCATTCTAGGCCCCACTCTGGAGTTTTGGCATCACGCGATCCCAGCGGTTCCACGTCTGGTTTCACCGAACATCCCTCTGACGAGGGTCTGGTGGCTAAGTCAGTCTTTCGGCATACCAGCAACGTCAAGGACATGGATGAGCCTCCCGACAAGGAATCCAAGAAACTGGATCATAATTGGTGAAAAGATCTATGTGGCCTCGTATCTCAGCCTTCGGCAGGTGAGTTTGGTCCTTTTGAATGCCCACTTCACTAATGCTCTCTTAAGCACTCTTGATGAGGTACTTTCACAGCTCCTGGCTGACTTACAGACTACGATCAAGCAAGTCCAGGACAAGGGCCAAGAAGTGGCCAAACAGCAGCTCCAGATGGCCATGGACAGTTATGATTCCTGCACCTGGTCCATGGCTGCTCACGTGGCCATGCACCACAGGGTTTGGCTGAGGAGTTACACCTTTATGGCAGATACCCAGCACAAGTTGGCAGATGTTCCCTTCTTGGGTACCAACCTGTTTGGGCCAGAGGTGGAAGGACTGATTGAGATTGAGAAGTCCAGTGCCGGCCTGGACTCTGTCAGCTCCACCAAGAGGGATCCCAAGGGTTCCAAGCTTCAGAAGAAGAAGAAGACCTTCTGGCCCCTTTCTGCTCCTGCCGCCAAGCTGTCCCAGCCCCCAGCCAGTCAGCAGGCCCAGGCTTGGCATCCTTAACTGAAGTTGTTTGCTTTGGTCATCCACAAACCGGGTGGATGAGGTCCCGCTGCTTCCTCAGCTGGTCCCCCGTTCACCTCCAAGCCTGCCCAGTGACGAGCTGGGGGTGCCTCCCCCATGCCCAGTGATGGGCTCTCTTGGGTCCTCCCATGGGGGGCCAGCTCCTTTCCACCTGATCTGCTGTCACCATGGACAGGTGGGTCCTCGAGGTGGTTGGTCAGGGTCTGCCTCTAGAGTTCGAGGCTTACCCACCTTGCTGAGCCTGTGCCCCATGGGAAGACATGGTGTCCACCAACATACTCTCAGCCCTTCGGGAAGACATCGCCCAGCTCCTCCAGAAGGAGGTAGTGGCTCTAGTCCCAGACCCTCCAGTGAGCCCAGGGTTTGTCTCCAGGTACTTCCTGGTGCCAAAGCGGATGGGGGCTGGCACCCCATCTTAGATCTGCACAGCCTGAACAAATTTCTTTTGTCACACACTTTCAGGATGGTCACTCTGTCTCAGATCATTCCATGTCTGGAGCAGAACATGGGGTTCTTCTCCCTGGATCTTCAGGACGCATTCTTCCATGTCCCCATCCGTCCATCCCACCACCAGTTCCTGCGGTTCCATGCGGAGGGGTTCTCTATGAGTTCCAGGCCATGCCCTTCAGCCTCTCCTGGGGTCTTCACCAAGTGAACTGCAGTGGCAGCAGCCTATCTGAGGTGCTGAGGGGTCCAGGTGTACCCCTACCTGGATGACTGGCTTATAGTGGGTACCTCCAGGGAAGAGGTGGATCAGTCCAGGAATCTGGCCCTCCAAACCTGCTTGTCTTTTGGCCTCCTTGTGAATAAGTCCAAGATGGAGCTTGTACCTTTGCAGGTGATACAATTCATCGGGGCGGAGCTCAGCTGTTACAGAGTCAGGGCTTGGCTTCCAGCGGACTGGGCAGAGGCTCTCTCCTCCTTTGACAGACCATTTCAGGTTGGGCAGTTGCACCCTGCTCGGGATTTCCTGTGCCTCCTGGAATACATGGCAGCATGCACCAGCGGGGTCAGTTGGGCCCGGTGGAGAATGTACTCTCTGTAATGGAAGCTTGCCCATCACTGGTCTCAATGTCAGGGCCACTTCAACCAGCCAGTGACTGTGACCCAGCTAATGTGGGACACCCTACAGTGGTGGTTAGTCCTGGAACATCTGCAGGAAAGAATCCCATTTGTCCACCCGGAGCCAACGGTCACCATCATGACTGATGCCTTCCTGATGGGCTGGGGTGCTCACCTGGAGGGGAGCACAGACTCTGGACCTCTGAGGAGTCCCGATGCCATATCAACATGCTGGAGCTTCAGGTAGTTCAGCTGGTCCTGACAGTCTTTGCTGTAAACATTCGGGGTCAGGTCATTCAGGTCCAGATGGACAAGTCCATATACTACCTCAACAAACAAGATGGGATGCATTCCCTTCCTCTGTGCAGGGAAGCTCTCTGCATCTGGACCCTCATGCTCAGCCTGGCTGCTGATTTCCTGGCCATCCATGTGGTCAGCATCTCCAACCAACTGGTGGACACCCTCAGCTGTGTGGGCAAGGTGTCTCACAAGTGGTCTCTTCATCCGGAGGTAGTTCACAGCTTGTTTTCTCAATGGGGCACCCCCCTGGTAGATCTATTCACCTCCAGGGAGAACACAAAGCTGAGGCTGTATTGTGCCTTCCCCTCTCAGCAGGGAATGCTGCAGGGGGATACCTTCTTGAAGCCCTGGACCCCGGGCCTCCTCTATGCCTTCCCTCCATTTCCTCTGATCCACAAACTGCTAATCAAAGCCAGGAGGAACAAGGCATGGATGATCCTGGTAGCTCTGAACTGGCCCCACAGTTCTGGTACCCCAATCTCCTCAGCTTCAGCAGCAGGTTCCTTTGGCATCTTTCTCTCCACTGGGACCTGCTCTCTTGCAATAAAGGGAAGGTACTCCATTAGAACCTTCAATCCCCACACTTGATAGCCTGGTTCCTTAGTGGCTAGAGTTCCAGGCTTTGGGTCTCTCCACAGATGTCCTCACTGTGGTCGAGGCTTCTCGGAAAGAGTCAACACGAAAATGCTACGCCTTCAAATGGAAGAGGTTCTCCATTTGGTGCCAGGGCAAGGGGCTTTATCTTGTCAGGTGGCTAGCATTCTTGACTATCCTTGGTCCCCTCTCTGTCGGGCCTTCAGTCGCCGACCCTCAAGGTGCACCTGGCAGCCATCTCTGCATACCAGGCATGGGCTGGTTTGCCATTGGTGGTGCAGAAGAAGGTGGTCTGATGTTTTTTCAAAGGTTTTGACCACATTTCCCCTCCAGAATGTGAACAACCACCACCTTGGGACTTGTTGCTGGTGTTGGCAAAGCTCATGGGTGAGCCATTCAAACTAATGCACAGGTGTGACATCTCTCACCTGTCATAGAAGACTGCCTTCTTGGTGGCTTTCACATCAGCTGGAAGGATCAGTGAGCTCCAGGCACTCTCGGTGGAGTCTCCTTACCTGGTCTTCCACAGGGACAAGGTCATCCTTCGCTCCAACCTGAAGTTCCTCCCGAAGGTTGTGTCTGAGTTTCACCTTAAGCAGGTGATCAATCTGGTGTACTTCACCAACCACACCTCGAAGGCCAAGCACAGGCTCCATACTTTGGATCTGCAACATGCGCTCACCTGTTAGGCGCACACAGCTAGAGTTCAGAGAGAGGTTCACCAGCTATTTGTCACCTACACTGAAGCTACACCTGGAAAGCTAAGCAGATGATTTGCAGGTGGATTGTATCCTGCATCAACCTCTCCTATAGGTTGGTGGGTAGGAAGCCTCCCGTAGGGCTAAGGGCTCATTCCACCCATCATACCACTTCCTCAGTAGCTGCTTCCATGGATGCCCTATCCAGGAAATCTGCAGGACCGCTACCCAGAAGTCAGCACACACCTTCATGTCCCACTACCACATCAACCTTGAGTCATGCCAGGATGTTTATTTTGGGGCCTCAATTCTCCAATCTCTATTCCCTAAATAGGGGTGTGCACCGAAACATGGTACAATGGGAACCATGAACGGGACGTAGCTATTCCAGATTATACTTTATTCAGGATGGACTGGGAGGAAAAAAAGGGGTGTGTCTTTACGTCACAGAGGGGATAAAGGCAACAGAGGTGCAAGGAATGCAGGGGGAAGCAGAGGCACTCGGGGTCACCCTGGAAACAGGCAATGGCACAGCCATCCACACTGGAATGATCTACAGACCCCCAGCACAAGGGGAGGAATTGGACAGGGAGCTACTGGAGGCCATACATAAAATGGTGGCTAAGGGGAAGGTGATGCTGGTTGGTAACTTTAACCTGCCAGATGTAGACTGGAACATCTCAACAGCGGCTACAGCCAGGAGCAGGCCTCAAGCAGCTAGTGCTTGAGCCAACCCAGGTGGGAGCGATTTTGGACCTGGTATTGACAAACGGGGACAGAATTACAGATGTTGGTGTGGGAGAGCACCTGGAGACCAGCGACCATTGCACAGTGTGGTTCGAGATGAGTACAGTGACAAGGTCGAGCCACACAAAAGTGAGGGTCCTGGATTTCAGGAGTGTAGACTTCGTCAGGATGGGAACATGTCTCAGGGAAGCCCTGGCAGAGGGAAAGAAATATGGGTGAGTTGAGGAACAGTGGACCCACATAAAAGGAACCATAGTGGAGGCAACAAACCTTTGCATTTGGCAAATACACAAAGGCAGGAAAAAAATAAATCCACTGTGGTTCTAAAGGGAGGTGGCTGGGAAAGTAAGGGCAAAAAGGGTAGCTTTCAGCAAATATAAGAAAACATAGAAAGAGGAGGAGGACAGAGCAGTGTACCTAGAGAAACAAAGGGAGGCAGGAAAAGCAGTCAGGAGTGCAAAGGCATAGACAGAGGAAAAGAAAGCAAAGGAAGTGACGAAGGGAGACAAGACCTTCTATAGGTTCATTAGCAAAAGAAGAAAAGACCGGGGAGGATAGTAAGGCTAAAAAGGGAGGAGGGAGACTGCATGGAAGGAGACAAGGAAAAAGTATCAATCCTAAACAGATATTTCTGTTCAGTTTTTACAGAAGAAGGTGAATGGGAGGGACCATAGCTAAGTAAGAGACTCAGAAGGGAGGCGGACACAGGACCATTTACAGAAGAGAGTGTCCTAAAGGAACTTACAAAATTAAAGGTTTTTGTATTGTCTCCATCTCTTAATTTATTTTATGTTTGTATCTATACTTGATGTTCTATGTCAAACTTGTCACATGTGAAAATGGGCAATAATGCTCATCATGTCAATGCCTACAAGTATAAAGAAGTTCTAGCCAGAGCTGATAGGGCTGTGACAAGCTGACAAGTGATTAAAGTTACACGTGTGTAGCAATTATTGAACGGCCGGGTGTAACATGCCCATTTTTTGGAGGTATTGCAACAAATTTTCAACATGGCCTTTTTGGGACCCCTCCTCATAAAGAGTGCCAGTGTCATTTTGTTCACTTGTCTGGAAAAGTGATTTTGCAGAGCGAACGTGCCATTCAAAGTGGAAGCTCAGGTTCAATGCAGGGAAATGCAAGGTACTCCACCTGGGGGCCAGAAACCCGGGCCAAGTGTACGCCCTGGGGGGGGGGAATGCTACAAGTCTCGATGGCTGAGAGGGACCTGGGGGTGGTGGTGGATGTCAAGATGAACAACTCAGAGACTTGTAGAAGGGCAGCAGCCAAGGCCAACAGGATGCTTGGATGCATCGCTAGGGGGATCACCTCCAGAAGGAGGAAGTGATACTCCCTCTGTATAAATGCTTGGTGAGGCCACACCTTGAGTACTGCATGCAGTTCTGGAGGCCACACTTAAGAGGACATTAAACTCCTGGAGAGGTCCAGAGAGGGCAACCAAAATGATTTGGGGCTTGGGGACAGGACCTATGAGGAGAGCTCAAGAGCTAAATATCTACACATTGGAAGAGAGAGGGACCGGGGGGACATGATGGGGTCTTCAAGTACATGAGAGGGTAAATAGGGAGGAACAGTCAGGGTGCTTGAAGGAAGGAGGAGGGCCACTAGAGGGCATGGGTGGAAGCTGGCTGGCGGAAGATTCAGGGGAGAAAGGAGGAGGTGCTACTTCACTGAGAGGGTGGTGGAGCCATGGAATGCACTGCTTAGGGGGCTGGTGGAGGCAGAGACGGTGGAGGGGTTCAAGAGGGGCTGGGATAGGTACAAGGAAAGGGTTCTGGAAGCAAAATCCAATGCAGCAAGAATATCCGGAACTGGGAAGGGAGAAGCCACAGAAGGCGAGGGGGCAGCAAGGTCAGCACCCAGGGTGGGGGCTGACCAATCGAGCAGACTCGAAAGACCATTAGGCCTATTCTGCTGCCATTTTAGTATGTTAGTACTCTGTGCCACAGATGCAAAAACACATTTTGGGCAGGATGTGAAAAATGACAGCTGTACTGTTAAAAAGGAGGTGTGCAAAAATGGCAAAGTTGAAAATGTGGAGTGAAAATATAAAAAATTGGCAAAGTTAGGAGCATGTGTAGAAACTGCACAATGCACGCTTGTAACGCAGTCATTTTTTGGAATTTTTTCACCAAATTTGCAATATGGTCTTTTTAGGACCCCGCCTCATGAACAGTGGCACTGTCATTTTGTGAATCTGTCCCAAAAGGTGATTCTGAGCAGTGACCGCAAAATCACCTTTTGGGACAGAGTAACGAAATAACAGTGACAGTTTTCATGAGGTGGGATCCCAAGAACCCCATGTTGAAAATTTGGGGCCAGAATTCAAAAAAATGGCTGATTTATCAACGTAAGTTGAACACCCCATTGAATGCCATTATAGCACGCTTACGTTTGATTCTTCAGTTTGCAGTTCGGCTTTGAAGAGTGTAGACATGTCCTGGTCCAGAGAAGATGACAGTGCCAACCTCTAGAGGGTAAGTATGGGGTAAGGGGGAGCTAAGGGAAGTGGATGCTCAGTGGGAGGCAGGGGAGGGGGACTGGGGCGACAATGAGTGACCATTTTCTTTTTACAGATAATAAAATAACACATCGGGGGCTGGTTTTCTTTATTTACAGGAAACAAAAAAAAATACATTTGGGCACACTGGGGTGGGCACCCAGTGTGCCACATGAGTGGGAGGGTTGGGTATATGATGCCAACATGGGGACTGGGCACCCTGATGTCGGCGGGGGAAGAATAAAAAAATACATTTGGGTACACTCGGGTGGGCTCCCAGTTTTCCACATAAGTGGGGGGTGCACACAATGCCGACATGGGGATTGGGCACTCCAATGTTGGCGTGGGGAGAAATGAATAACATTTGGGCACACTGGGGTGGGCTCCCAGTGTGCCACATGATTTGGGAGGGGCTACATAATGCTGACATGAGGACTGGGGACTCCGATGCCGGCGGAGAGATGAGAGTGGGGAGGATAGCAGCAGTGGGAGGGTGCGAGACGGTTTTCTTTGTTGCCAGTGTTGGTGGTGGTGACACAGCTGCACATGTGCGGCACTTGTGCATGCGTAGTTGCAGTGAATGGTATTCTGCCATTCACATGACGGTGTCCGCAGAACTGCACATGCACGTGAGTCACGCATGCTCATGTCATGCCCTGGAATGTGGAAGTAACAGCTGAAATAGTGTGGCTGTTATTCCATAGTGGTTGATCATGGTGGAGGGTTTCAAGCTCTGTTGGACTTTTGGGAAGATACTACCAAATGTCCAATGGAAGGTTCCACAATCAGCCATTTTTGGAAGCTACGATCAATCCCCAAATGGCTGTAGGCTCCACCCACAGCCCTAAATATGAAAAATTAAATGAAAATATAAAGTAGACAAACCAATGGGACCGGACGGGGTACACCCTAGAACATTGAAGGAGTTGAGGGAGGTACTGGCAGCACCACTGGCAGCCCTGATCAAGGAGTCTCCGGATACAGGAGTGATTCCAGTGAGCACTGGAGGAGGAGGACAGATGCCTGATCTTGGTGGTGGGGAAAGTTATGGAAACGTTACTAAAAGAAAGGATAGTAGAGCACCTTGAATCTAGTGGAGCACAGGCTCTGAGGCAGCATGGATTCACAACAGGAAGGACATGTCAGATGACTCTGATAGATTTCTCTGACTGGTGACCAGGGAAGTAGCTTAGGGGGAAAGTGGTGGATGCGGTTTACCTGAGCTTCAGCAAAGCGTTCAACACTGTTCCATATAGGAGGCTGGTAAACAAGCTGGACAGCTTAGGATTGGGACACAAGGTAGTGAATTGGGTTGTAAGTTGGTTAAAGGATAGAAATCAGAGAGTGGTAGTAAACCAAGCAAGATCTGAGGAGGAGAAGGTGACCAGCGGGATGCCTCAAGGATCAGTTCTTGGGCTAGTCCCATTTAATGTCTTTATCAGTGACACTGCAGAGTGACAGGAGGGGAAGGTATGCCTCTTTGCAGATGACACGAAGATCTGCAATACAGTGGATACAACAGAAGGGGTGGAAAAAATGAGAAAAGACCTGCATAAACTGGAGCAATGGGCCAGAGTGCAGCAGCTAAGATTCAACGCGAAGAAGCGCAAAGTCATGCACTTGAGGCACAGGAATCCAGGGAAGGTGTACCTGATAGTTGGGGAATTGCTACTGGCCACCAAACAGGAAAGAGACTTGGGGGTGATCATAACTTGGTGGCCAAACAATGCGCCAAGGCAGCAGGAAAAGCTAGCGGGATGCTGTGGTGCGTAGGGAGAGGTATCACCAGCAGAAGGAAGAAGGTGGTGATGCCACTATGCAAGTCTTTTGTGAGACTGCATTTGGAGTACTGTGTCCAGTTCTGGAAACCGCATCTCTGTGAGGACATAGAGTAGAAGCAGTTCAAAGAAGGGCAACAGAGATGGTGCAGGGCCTGCACCAAAGGTCATGCAAAGGCAGGCCTATTGCACATTCATAAGGTAGAAAAAATGGGCAGACTGGATGGGCCTTGCGGTCCTTATCTGCCGTCAACTTCTATTTTTAATGTAGGCTGGAGGCACTCAATATGTATACCCTGGAGGAGCGTAGAGAGAGGGGAGAGATATGATAGAGACCTTCAAATTCCTAAAGGGAATAAACAAGGTTCTGGAGGGTAGCACTTTTCAAAAAAGGAGTTACCCCAGAACAAGAGGGCATGACATGAGATTGGCAGGGGGTACACTAAGGGGCAATGTGAGAAAGTACTTATTCACAGACAGGGTGGTGGAGGCATGGAACAGCCTCCCAGCATATGTAGTGGGGGCAAAGTCAGTGGGGGAGTTCACAACTGCATCGGATAGCCATAGGGGAACCCTATCAGTACAAAAGAGGAGATAAGGCCAGACAGTGCAAGGATCCAGCAGCTTTGATTAGTAGTTAGAGGGAAAAAAAGGACAGACAGGATGGGCCTAATGGTCCTTATCTGCCATCAAATTCTATGTTACTATGCACCTTGCCTCTCCTCCCAGAGAACTGCTAGGAGTCTGCCAGAAGTGTGGATAGTGCATCATATCCACGTCCCTAGAAAAACAAGTTACTCACCTGTAACAGTAGTTCTAGGAGTGGTATATGATGTACATCCACACTGACCCACCCAACTTCCCCAGGCAAGTGACACACTGGTCTTGCTTCCAGCGAGTACGATCTGATGTCACGGGCAGTGCTGTAGGAGTTACCATCTGGATGGGTGGGAGGAGCCAGCTTGAAGACGTTGTGGCAAGTCTTAAAGGGAAAGGAACACTGCCAGAAGTGTGGATGTACATTATATACCACACCTAGAAAGTAGAGTTACGTAAAAACTTACTGTAACAGTAGATCTTCGAGGAGTGACTCTTGCAGTAGGTAATACTTTTGGGTATCCAGCAGAGGTCACTGTGGCACATGGCAGCTCTTCTAGCAGTCTTTTCCAGGGACCTCCCACACATAGCATCAACTTCCTGTTTCCTATATAAGTGTGGGTGGTCCCTAGTATCCTCATTTCCCTCGCCGGATTCAGCTCGCAAAGCGAAGCCCGAGAGGAAGCCGAGGTACCAAAAGAGTCCCAACCCATAGTCATTGGACCAGAATTTGCTCTCTTAGAGAAGGAGGGGGATGGAGGGTGGGAACAAACCTACTGCAAGAGACACTTCTCAAAGATCTACTGTTACGGCAAGTTTTTACGTAACTATTTTCCACGGAGTGGTCTTTTGCAGTAGGTAATACTTTTGGGATGAATCCCAAGCAGTAATGTCTATGTGGGAGGACAGTTATGATAGCAGACCTTGTAGGACTGTATGGCCGAAGACCGTCCTATATCGTGAGGCAATATCCGGATTGTAATGCCTTGTGAATGTATGAATCGTGGACCAAGGAGCTGCACTGTAGATATCTGAAAAGGAGGCTCCTTTAAAGCAAGCCGCAGTAGTGGCCATAGCTCTAGTGGAATGGGCTTGGACAGGTCTAGGTAAAGGCTTATTGTATTTCTTGTAACAGAATGTAATACAATTTACCAACCAGGATGAAACAGCAAGTTTAGCAACTGGGAGACCGTTGCGACCCGGGGCAAAAGAGATGAACAGTTGAGACGTCTTTCTAATAGACTGTATCCAATTAGTACAGTAATGTAGTATAAGATGGACATCTAAAGTATGTAGTAGATGTTCACCCTGATTGGAGTAGTCAGGGTAGTAGACCGGAAGCTCCAAGGACTGATTTAAAGTATGTTCGGAGACTACATTAGGAAGGAAGGAAGGGTTGGTCCGAAGGACCAACGAGTCTTTGTGGAAAATTAAGTAAGGTTCTTTACATATGAGGACATGAAGCTCGGAAATATGTCAAGTGGAAGTGACAACCACCAAGAATAGGGTTTTCCATGAAAGAAAACAAAGTTCACAAGTGGCTGCTGGCTCAAAGGGTTTGAGGGTAAAGTTTTCTATCATAAAGTTGATATCCCACAGAGGAGTGAGTCTTCAAATAGGTGGTTTAATATGTAACATTCCTTTCAAAAACATCTTAGCTACATGAAATTGGTACAGTAACCTGCCATCTAGAGGTTAATGGAAAGCCGAGATGGAGGCCAAGTGGACTTTGATGGAACAGTAACTTAAACCGGAGTCAGATAGTGAGGCCAGGTAGTCCAGAACCTTCATCAGTGGACAAGAGTAAGGGTCAAAAGATTTAGAGGCAGACCATATGGAAAAGCGTTTCCATATGGAGAAATATGTTTTCCTGGTTGCCGGCTTACGTGAGGCCAAGAGAATACTGGCAAGAGGAGAGGATACTTGTAATCTGGCCATGAAAGCATCCTCAGGAGCCAAGCATGAAGGTTAAGAGCCTTCAGGATGGGATGTAACAGGGTACCTTAATTTTGAGTCAAGAGGTTGAAGATTGGAGCACCTCCTTGCTTGTTGAGGTAGGACACCACTGCAGTGTTGTCTGACTGGATCAGCAACAGTCTAGAGTCAGAAGAGGCTGGAATGCCAGAAGGGCTAAGCAGAATACCCTCAGGTCTAGGAGATTGATGCAAGGCTGAGGGAGAGAAGTGGTCCACTTGCCCTGTGTCCAATAAGGGCCTAGGTGTGTGCTCCATCCTGCCAGGGAAGCATCCGTGGTGAACTTCTGCGTGGGAGGGAAGGACTGAAAAGGCATCCCATGTCAAAAATTGGTTTCGATTGACCATCAAGTTAGAGCTGATGTCAGAGAGGGAGTGACTCTGATCATGCCTTCAAATTATTCTTGTTCTTTGAGACCACTGATTCTGGAGGGTTCACTGAATAGGTCTCATATGAAGACGGGCGAGTGCTACCATAGGGATGGCAGCAACCATGTGACCCAGAAGGCATAGCAGTTGTCTAGCTGTGATTATTTTCTGAGTCTGTATGCGTGATGCCAGAGACAAGGGTGTGGCCTACCGGATGGCTAGATGGTAAGTTCTGGCTGAGAATGTATCTAGGACAGCTAAAATGTATTGGAGACTGAGTCGGGTTTAGGTTAGACTTTGGCCAACTGACTGTGATCCCTAGAGTGTGAAGATAGTTGCAGGGTAGCCTCTAGGTAAGAAAGCAAAGCTGTTCCACTTTGATTGGCCAGCTATCTAGATATGAGAAGATAAAGTACCCTTTCCTTCTTAAAGCTGCTGCAACTACCTCTCGGTATTTGGTGAACATACTCAGGGCCAAGGAGAGGTCAAACTGGAGTGCTTGAAACTGGTAGTGTTAACCTAGCAGGTAGAAATGAAGAAAACTGCGATGAGCAGGATGGATAGGGATATGCAGGTGGGCACCCTTCATATCTAGAGCACAAAGCCAATCTCCATGTTTCAGTATTGACATGATGGAAGTCAAGGTTATCAAGAGAAACCATTTGTACTGGATGGAAAGGTTCAGTTTTCTGAGGTATCAGATCAAGATCACCAGTTTGTTTGGGTACTCGAAAAGAAGTGGGAGTAGAATCCCTTTTGATGTTGTGAGGGGAATACTGGAAAAATGGCCTGTGTCACCAGAAGAGCCCTCAAGTCCTCTTGAAGGATAGTTATATCATCTTTGGAGATAAATTCCAGAGTATGACCACTCTGTATAATCTGGAGTACCCATTCATCTGAAGCAACTGTTCGCCCGGCCTCTAAATGGAGGGCAAAATAATTGCCCACAGCCTCCGAGGCATGTGTTGAGGAGAGGTGGGAAAAAAAACCCCTAATGGATCACTGGGTTTTGGGCTACCCAGCTCACCCGGGAGGGTGGGAGCAGGAGCCACGGGCGGCAGAGGTTTTGCCTCTTGTGGGTTGAGTATGACCTCTATAGCCACCTACATAGATATTTATATATTTTCAACCTCTTTCAGAGTAGGAAGAGAATTGAGTACGGTAGGTTGTATGCGGAGTATGGTACATGCCATGAACCATACGCAGAGTTCTGCCCGATGCCTATAAGTCATCCAGTAAAGTTTGAGTACCTGGCCCGAAATAACTTGGACCCATTAAAAGGGGTATTAGCTACTTTATGTTGTACATCAGTTGTAAAACCTGAAAAGCAGAGCCAGGTGTGGCGTCGCAAATGAATGCCAATAACTGACAGTCGGGCCGAGGCATCTAAGGGAACATATCCTGACCTGGGTAGGTGACGTGAAATAGCATTGCTAGTTGACATAGTAGCAAATAATTGCTCCCGTGCTGGTGAAGGAGGGAGGTGATTGATAGTCTCAATGGCAGATGACCCAAAGGTATGTTGGTATTTAATCATATGGCCCATATAATTTAGAATTCTGATATTCATGGTACTGGAGATAAAAGACCTGTTTCTCCAGAAAGTCAAGTCTTTGGGTTCTTTATCAGGTGGTAAGGAGCTCATGTAATCATGAATGGCAGAACAAAGTCCACTTCCAGGATAGCTTGAAGGAAGGGATGAACCAAAGGAGCGTGATAAATATGCTCCCCCTTACAGGGAACAGTTGAGCTAGCTGGAGGTTGATGTCAAGCAGCCAGCATGGTATTCTAGTAAGTTTGACTTACTGGGGAAACCACCAAGATGGGCTCCTCTGGCAGATCAAGCTATTCTGCCATATCCTTATTTTGTCATGTTTTTGTGGTAGAGAATCCCATGACTTTCTATATTTATATCATCATTTCATGGCATGAAGGGTCAGTAGGAGGGGATGCTGCGAATGCCAGGCAGGCCCTCATCCAAAAAAGAGATTCCTGAAAAAAGGAGACTGAGGAAGAAATTTCAGCTTCTGAAATCGCCGTGTTCAAGGTCACCGGTGAGGTGAACTGGGAGCACTTGTTCATCTGAAAATAGTCTTTCATATAAGGAGGAAGTGACCAGGGTGGTAATGGATTCTGGTCATCGTGAAAATTCTTAGGCGGAAGAGTAGGGGATTGTGGAGGGTTGCCCTGCCCCCTTGGATCAGAGGACTGGGAGTGCCATATGTCATGCAAGATGTGCCGTACTACAGTGGAGACATCCAGTTCCTTCTGTGATGGGGGGGGGGGAGATGGAGGGGAGTGGATGTGTAGCCTGAGCAGGTCTTGCCCCTGGGTGGTAAAGTCCAGGGTTCCAATCTCTGTCCACCTGACCCTTGTGATTATCCACCTAAGAATGTGGAGGGGTAGAAAACATGGTATAAACCGTTGGATTTTTATGAAGCCCCATCTTATTAAGATGGAGTATGAGGGCACGCCGTTGACGGAGGGACACCAGGAGTGGTGGCCGTCGACAAGGTGTGAAGTATAGAGGTTGAGGAGGATCTCTCCCTCTCTGTGACTCAAATGGAACCGAGAAAGGGTTATTTATGTACTGCATTTTTATAGTGTTGGTTATTTTAAGCATTGATGATGAGGGAGTGAAAACATCCCGTCAATGAGAAGGCAGAATAATGATGCACCGTTGATGGGGGACTGCCATCGACGAGAAATAGGGATGCATCATTGATGGGATGTCCGTCAATGAGAATATGGATGCATCATTGACGGGTATGGCATTGATGAGAATATGGATGCATCATGGATGGTGGTGACCATCAATGATAACAGAGATGCATCATCAACGGTGGTAGCCATCGATGAAGATATTGACCAGTATGGCCGTCAATGAAAATATAGCTGCATTGTCGATGGTGGTAACCGTCGATGAGAACATGGACGATTATGGCCACCAATGTGAATATAGATGCATCGTCGACAGTGGTGGCCGTCGATGAGGATGTTGACGGTTATGAGCCGTCAATTAAATTATAGATGCTTCGTCGACAGTGGTAGCTGTCGATGTGGAAATTAACAGGTATGGCCGTCAATGAAAATATAGATGCATCATCAACGGTGGTAGCCGATGATGAGAACATTGACGGTTATGGCCATCAATGAGGATACAGATGCATCGTTGACGGTGATAGCCGTTGATGAGGATGTTGACGGTTATGGGTCGTCAATGAAATAATAGATGCATCGTCGATGGTTTGGTGGTCATCGATGAGTAAGAGAAACATAGAGGGTGAGGAGGGGTACTCCTGCTCTATTTGTATCCAGAAATGTAGATCAGTAGATGGGGGAACTTTTGATGAGTGAGCCCCTTGTTCGTAGAATCTTCTATGTTGTTTATCATCGATGACTGCTGTTTTCAGAAGTTGTTCTAGCTGCTGCATGCGAGCTGAAGACAGCAAAAAAAGGAACTGAGGATACCAGGAACCACCCACACTTATATAGGAAACAGGAAGCTAATGTCATGTGTGGGTGGTCCCTGGAAAAGACTGCTAGAAGAGCTGCCGTGTGCCAGAGCGGCCTGTGCTGGATACCCAAAAGTGTTACCTACTGCAAGAGACCACTCTGTGGAAGATCTACTGTTATAGGTGAGTAACCTGTTTATTAGTTTAAGGGGGCACATTTGTAGCTCCAGGCCTTGCCCTTTGGCTTGTCCTCGGCTCCTTGGGTGTTTACCAAATACATAGCAGTGGTCACGGCTGCCCTCAGGAGACAGGGATTCTATGTCTTCCCTTATCTGGATGATTGACTGCTCAAAGCTTCGTCCAGAGACAGCCTCGTCTGAACCCTGGAACACACCAATCTGCCTGTTCCAGGACCTGGGCATTACAGTCAACTTGCCCAAGTCCATCCTGATGCCTGGTCAGCAACTGTAGTACATTTGGGCAGTCCTGGACATGGCATGGCCTTCCTTCCCCTGGACAGGATGGACTGTCTCATAGCCCAAGCCAGACTGCTGTTCCAACAACCGCTATGTCTCTGCCAGAGTTTTTCTCTGACTGTTGGGCATGATGGTAGCGGCCACAGACATGGTGCCTCTAACCAGATTACATATGAAGATTCCCCAATGGACATTGAGAGTCCAATAGGACCAGCGTATGGATGAACTAGAACAGGAGGTCCTGGTTTCTTCCCCGGTGAAAAAAGTTCTCTGGTGGATGGAACCCACTAATCTTCTCAGGCAGGTTCCCTTTTGCTATTCCTTCCGCTCAGCAGGTTCTTACCGCAGATGCTTCGGGGATGGGCTGGGGAGCTCATCTGGGGCCAAACCAAACACAAGGGACGTGGTCCCCACTGGAGTCCTCTCTCCATATCAATGTTCTGGAGATGAGGGCAGTGTTTTATGCCCTACAGGCCTGTCAGACTCAGTTGTCCCCAGGCCTTCTGTTGGTGCAGATGGACAACAGCAGTGTCATCCACTATATCAACAAGCAGGGGTGCACTCACTCATATCCCCTCTGCAGGAAAGCAATGAGAGTCTGTATTGGGCTGTGGACCACGGACTAGAATTGTCAGCCGTCCATGTTCCAGGCATCCAAAACATCGTGGTGGATGATCTAAGCCGGTCATCAAGGATATGCGAGTGGGAACTCCTGACCTTGGTTGTCGAAAGCCTCTTCGACTGATGGGGTCATCCAGAGTTGGACCTTTTTGTGTCCCTACTCAACGCAAAACTGCTGCATTTTTACTCACTATATCCAAGGCCTGGAGTTTTCTGGTGAGGCGCACTGTCCCTCTCCTGGAAAGGGAGATTTCTGTATGCCTTTCCTCCCTTCCTTCTGCTACAGAGGGTGCTAATAAACAAGGCCCCAATTTTTCCACAATTCAGTGGCTGCAGAGATTGCTGCTGAATTTAATGTAAATCGAGGAAAAACCGCAGAATAATTTACATGAACCACGGAATATTGTTCTGCGGTTTACATGAACTGCAGAATATTATTCCACGGTTTACATGAGCTGTGGAATATTATTCCATGGTTTATATGAACTGTGAAATATTCTGCAGTTTACATGAACTGCAGAGTATTATTCTGTGATTTACATGAACTGTGAAATATTATTCCGCAGTTTACATGAAATGCAGAATATTATTCCGCAGTTTATACTGAAGAGTTAGTATTTAGCTGGCCTGCTGTCGCAGTGGTACTGCTACTGCTGGCAATGCTGATGACCCGGGTTTGGAAACGACAGAGGGCTGGCGAGGGGAGGAAGATCGAGCATCCTATGGACTGCTCTCCTCCAGGGGGTGGGTGGGGGAAGTTGCTGGTGTTTGGGTAGCCCCTCATGGTAGTCTGTGGTACAAGAGCTGGAACTGACTGTGTTTGGGAAGCATGTCAGACATTCAGCGCGCCTCCGGGGAGAAACTGGGAAAATGGAGGTTCTGCTGCCACACGATGGCATCCGCCCCCACATTTCAGACCCCATGCCACAGACTGGGCTCTCACTCTTGTTCTGCCATTCAGTCTCCATCAGAGGAAGGGCCCCCAGGCAGCCCCGGCCCTGGGGGGTAAGTCAGGGGTGTTCGGGAGTGAGGTAAGTCCCGGGATATGTGGCAGGGCTGAGCACGTGTAGATTGGCCCAATGGTGGGGGGGGGCCAGTGGATGAGGAGATTTAATCCTAAATTTCTTCCTAAAGTGGTATCTGAGATTACCCTGAATCAATCCATCCACCAGCCTGTTTATTTTCCATAGCATGCCAATCCAGGGGAAGCATTGCTCCACACTTTAGATTTGCACTGAATTTTGCATTACTCTACACACCTCACAAAGGACTGCTGGAAGTCCAAACAGTTGTTTCTTTCACCCCTGGAAAAGAGGGCACCCCTGTTTCTAAGCAGTGTTTGTTCAAATGGTTGGCCAAGTGTATTACATTCTGGAGATGTCAAGGGCCACTTCACCAGGGATATGGCTGCTTCAGTTGCATGTTTCAGGAATGTCTCAGCTGCAGAGATCTGTGCAGCGGCTACTTGGAGTTCTGTCCACACCTTTACCAAGCACTACAGTCTGGACATTGCCTCTAGGCGCAGGGTCAGTTTTAACGCAGCCATTCTTCAGGGTCTCCTTTCCTAGACTTGAGGCTTCTTCCACTGAGACTGCTTTCTTTTATGGCAGAACTGCTTGGGACTCATTCCATAGGTGTGGCCTGCTGCGAGAAATGCCCTCAAAGTAAGATAGCACAGTTATGTAAGAACTTACTGTAACAGTAGATCTTGGAGAGGATCTCTTGCATACAAGCCATACCATCCCTTCCTCCTTCCCCCTGGGCCTGGTAGACCTTTCTGTACCTGTGGACTCCTGTTTGCTTCCATGTTGGTGGGAACTTCGGTACCTCCTTGGTTCCTCAGCAGGGGATGATTTGCTTTGGTCTCCGGTGGGAGAACTGAGGAGGGCACGGAGGCTGCCCACTCTTATAGGGTTAGCCAACATCAGAGGGTGATGTCGGAGTGGGTAGCCCCCGGATAGACTGCTAGCTAGAAATGTTTCCAGGTGGTCCTAGTGCCTGGCGACGGTAGTTCTATAGGTGTGGCCTGCTGCAAGAGATCCTCTTGAAGATCTACTGTTACGGTAAGTTTTCACATAACTGTACTTTCACTGGCCAGGGCTCCAAAAAGAGTGGGGGTAGAGGTGGTGGTGCTCCTCTGGCAGCAGGTGCCGGTGCCCCCGTTAAATCTACCTAGTGATGGGTCAGGGGGTTGTTTGCCTCCTGCCTGCAACCCTTCTGCCCCAGTTCCCTGTGGGGAGTTGGCTTCACCATTTCTGGCACACCTGGTCTGTCATTACCTCGGGCAGGTGAGTGCTGGAAGTGGTGGGCAGAGAGTTGCCTCTTGACTTCAAGGCTCTTCCACCATACAGACCATGCACCCCAAGGGAGCCTGTAGTGTTGCAGGACGTTGTCCACCGTCAGGGAGGCCATTGCTCAGCTTCTTGGGAAAGTAGCCATAGCCTGTGTCCCAGTCTCCTCAGCAGGGCAGGTTTTGTGTCGAGCCTGCGTTGATGTCTGCTATAGGTTGGCTGGTAAGGAGCATCCCAGAGGGCTTAGGGCTCATTCCATTAGACATACTTCTATCTTAGTGGCTACTTCCAGATACATCCTATACAGCAGATCTTTAGGGCTGCTACCTGAAGGAAAGCACACACCTTCATTTCCCATTACAGCATTGGCATATCACATCGAAGTGCTGCTTTGGGGCCTCAGTTCTGCAGTCTCTTGTTTGCCAAATAGGGGTGCGCATCTTACCGCCTCCTCCCAGAAAACAGCTAGGAGTCTGCCAAAGTGTAGATAGTGAACTGTATCCACACCCTTAGAAATTTAGGTTACTCACCTGTTCTTCGAGGATATTGCTTTAATCAGGCCACACTGATGGAACTTATAGCTGCCAGGCACTAGGGCCACATGGAAAGTTTTGCAATGAGTCCTCTAGGAGCTGTCCACGATGACATCCTACCTCAGCTCTTCCCATATAAACGTGGGTGGCCCCATCTCTCCTCAGTTTTTTTCCTGCTGTAGACCATACTTGTTGGTCCATGCACGGAAATACCACTGTTACAGTCGCCACCTTTCTTGTTTTTCTCTCACCATAGTTTGTAATCACTTTTTTTTTAAAAGTGATTTTCAATGATGTGTATGTTAACTAAAGAGCCATCAAAAGTGTTTCGTTATTGCGAATGTGGTGAAAAAATATACTCTAGAGATTTGTATGTCTGTGTGTGCTGCCTCAGCTTGGCTCATAACATGAAGGCCTGCCTGATTTGCAGAGGATTCAACACAGCCACCCAGTGACACTGAAAGAACATTTTAGAAACACTCCTACTAAACCAGCAGGTAGCCTGGATGGAGAAAGAGCTCCAGAAAAAGAGCTCCACCATGTCATTGGCCCACCCCTTGGGATCCCAGTCTTCAAAGTCCAGGGAGAAGACATCAGGCCAGCACACGCACTGGGAGAGGCAGTGAAGCAAGGATAAGGCCCCCTAGTTCACTCCAGGTCGGCACTCCACTTAAATGCGACCATTTCGGTGCCATCAACCACTTGGGCGGTGATGCTGCCCAGACCGTCGACCCTCCTTCCAGGTCAGGGTAGTCTGCAAGAGCCACCAGACCTAGCACAGCTGGTGTATCGCCATTGATGTCTGGGACCTTGCCTCCCCCATTGACACCCACAGGCACTCCTGTCAACAACACGTGCGCCGACATCCAGGTGGTACTCTCGGCCTTTACAGACATACTAAAATGCCTGCTACCTCCTCCTCCTGTAGTAGGAGCCACATCAACGTGGCATCTAAGCCAAACCTCCATGTCAACACCTGCTAAGCCAACAAGCCAACTCCCTTCATGAGCGTCGACAGCCTCACTAGCTCCCTCGTGTCCCATCAACAATGACAACCAGGAGTATTAATCCTGAGCTTATAATGCAGGATGAAGAGGAGGATGAAGATTATGTGGAAAGCTCCTATGAGAAAACGAGTTCCACTGTGTCCATAGGCAGTGAGAAGTCAGTTTACACACCCAAGTCCCCCCCTGAGGACCCCTCTTTTATAACCATGACACAGCAATTGCAGTCTGTCATGGGGTTTGATTCAGAGGAACAGGACATAACCAAGAAGAACCTGGTAATTCTTGGTGTTGCCTGATTCCCCTTCCTCTATCATTCCTCCCCTGCTACCTGCCTTGGAGGATGCCACCCTTACTGCCTGGCATAGGCGCAACATGATTCCTGCCACACTTAGGAAGGCAGACAAGATGTTTCAGGCCCCTTCAGGCAAGCCCTTTTTTGCTGGCCAACCTGAGGCAGACTCTGTAGTCATAAATGCTACCCACGACAGATCTAAGTTTCCAAAACACCTTAGTTCTTTCCCGTCTGATAAGGAATTCAGGAGGCTAGCTGTCCTAGGCAAAAGAACCTTTGCCTCGGCCACTTTGGGCCTAAGAATTGCAAACTACAAGGCCTACATGGTCAAATACCAAAATAACCTCTGGAGGAAAGCTAAGGCAGCTGCTCAAGCTTTCCCAGAAGGCACACCTAAGCAGCAGCTTCTTAAAGCTCTAACAGCTGGGGCAAAAATAGGCAGACACCTGCGTATGACCTGTGACATCTCTGATGCTTCTGCCAAGGCAGCAGCCTCTGGAATATATGTCTGGAGATACTCCTGGCTCAGGGTGGCTGGCTTTGTGAATGATGTACAACAGTCCATTCTTAATGCCCCCTTTAGAGGATACAGATTGTTTGGTGCAGATGTCCAAGATATCCTCTGCAATTTGCAAGCCTCAGGCAGAACCCTGAAATCAATACATTCCCTCTATCATACCCAGCCACGGGGTCTACATAGGGTGCCCTTTCATCCGGCCAGCGTCGGAAACCGTTCCACTGCCACAGAAGAGGGTAAGGATAGAGGAGCAGGAGCCCTGCCTACCCCAGGAGCCCCCCCAGGTGCCAACTCAAAAGTCCCTAGAGGTGGTAGTGTGGCAGCAACCACAGCAACTGGTTCCTCCTGACTCCTTCTACAACCCCAACCACCATTGCCTCCAGGGGTGGTTGTTGGGGGTCACCTCTCCCTCCACCTGGACCAGTGGAAGGTAATGACTTTGGATGCTTGGGTCCTGGAAATAATAGCACATGGTCATGCTTTGGAACTTGCAGAACTACATTCAGATCATCCACCATTGCCTTCCCATTACCCTCCAGAGCACATCACATTGCTTCTGGAGGAAATTTAAATATTGCTTCAGAAAAGGGCTGTATAACCTGTTCCCCCAGATCAAAGGAACACAGGGTTCAATTCCCGTTACTTCCTGGTCCCAGAATGGACAGGAGATCCGAGACCCACTAGAGACCTCTGAGATCTGAACTTCTTCCATCAAATACAAAAAGTTTAGAATGGTCACTCTGCAAGGCCTACCCACTACTGCAAGTAGGGGACTGGATTTGTTCCCTGGATATCCAAGATGCCTACCTTCATCTAAACATTTAACAACCTCACAGGAAATATCTGAGGTTCCTGTTTCAAGGAGAACATTGTCAGTTCAGGGTATTGCCCTTTGACGTACCATCTGTGCCACAGGTCTTTAGCAAATGCTTAACAGTGGTAGTAGCGGCAGACCTTCACAGGGAAGGCCTTTATATCTTCTGTTATCTGGATGACTGGCTACTAAAAGCTCACTCCAAGGAGCAGCTCTTACACACCCTAGCCTGCACCAGACACCTCATGCTCTAGGGATTACTGTCAATGTATCAAAGTCTGTCTTGACCCCTTGCCAGCATCTACAGTACTTAGCGGTGGTCTTGGACACAGCCCATGGTTCAGCCTTCCTGTCCCTGGACAGGGCCAAAGCCTGACTGCAAAGCCTAGATGGTCCATGACTGCAGGTATGTTACAGCCAGGACATTCCTGAGGCTCCTTGGCCTGATGGTAGTGGCTTTTGTCATGTACCCTTGGCCAGGCTACACATAAGGATCCCTCAGTGGACCCTAAGAGTTCAGTGGGATCAGCACACAGATAACGTAGAACAGAAGGCCCTAGTCACATCTCCTGTTTGCAAGGTGCTCCAGTGGTGGATGGAATCCAGCAGTCTACTAAAGGGCATTCTCTTCCTGATCCCCTTCCCTCACCAGATTCTAATGACAGATGCCTCGGTGATAGGCTGGAGGGCACACTTGGAGCTCCATCAGACACAGGGTACACGGAGCGCAGTGAAGAGTGCCCTCCACATAAACATTCTAGAAAGACAAGGTGTTCTGTACAGCCTACAGGCCTTCCAGACTCACCTGTCCCCAGGTCCTCTGTTAATACAGACAGACATCATCAGTGTGATGCATTACATCAACAAGCAAGTGGGAACTCATTCTTACCCCCTGTGAAGGGAAGCAATGAGTCTGGTATTGGGCTCTAGAACACAGTCTAGAACTGTCAGCAGTACATGTTCCAGGTGCCCAAAACGCTTTAGTAGACAAGCAGGTCACAGTCCAGAAAACATAAATGGGAACTTTCGACCCAGGTGGTGAAAGATCTGTTCGACAGATGGGGTTGTCCAGAGTTGGACCTTTTTGCATCCCCACACAATGCAAAACTGCCACTTTTTTTTGCTCACTTGCTCCTGGGCCTGGAGTTTTCTGGTGAGACGTGCTGTCCCTCTCTTGGAAAGGGAGGTTCCTGTACACCTTTCCTCCCTTTCCTCTGATTCAGAGTGCTACTCAAACTACAAATGAGGGGGCAACTCTGATACTCATTGCTTTCTTATGGCCTGGACAGATTTGGTTTCCACTACTGCAGCAACTGGCAGTGGAACCCCCAATGCTCCTGCCCTTATGTCAGGGACTACTGCATCAGGAGTAGGGAACCCTGGTCCATCTGGACCTCAGGTCACTCCACCTCATGCATGGCTCCTGGAAAGATAGCCATTGCTAGATTTGAGGTTTTCCAAAAGGTGGCTATGTTTTGGTGGTCGCTTGAAAGCCTTCCACCAGGGCCACCTATTCTAAGAAGTGGAAGTGGTTTACTTTGTGGGCTGCTTCACATCAACTGGATCTGTTTACCTGTCTGGGTTCAAGAGTACCTGCTGTCCTTGTCAGATGCAGGCCTATAATACTTTTCTTTCAAAGTGCACTTGGCTGCCATTTCAGCTTTCCATGTGCCTGTTGACGGTCGAACGGTTGCCCAGCTGGAGGCGGCCTGTACATTTTGAGAGGCATTCTACATCTGAAGCCTCCTATCCATAATCCAGTCCCAGCTTGGGACCTGGATTTTGTGTTGGAAAAGCTTACTTTGGCTCCTTTTGAGCCAGCTGTGACTTAAGGCTTAACACTTCCTCTCTTGGAAAACATTATTTTTAGTTGCCATTACTTCGACTCGAAGAACTTCAGAGTGCCATGCTCTAATGTGTGAGCCTCCTTATTTGATTTTTCACAAAGACACGGTGTCTTTGCGTACCAATCCTAAATTTCTACCAAAGGAGGTGTCTGTACTTTAAATCAAATCATCCACCTGTCAGTTTATTTTACAGAGCATGCCAGTCCTGGGGAAGCATTACTCTATACTTAGGTACTTAGGTTTAAATGGAATAGATATGCAGTATTAGGTGCTTCTAGTCTACCTCCCCCACTATATAGTGGCAATCCAGGACCCCTCCCAGGAGTCCATATGATCTTCCAGTCCTTTTTTGAAGCATTCAATATGTGAGGCGTTGATAACATGTTCTGGTAACCAGTTCCAATATTTCACAATTTGTTGTGTAAAAAAAACGCTCTTTTGTTGGTCTCGTATGGTCTGGCTATGAATTGTTTATGGTGGTTTCGTGTATTATGTAGTCAAATCTTGTCTGCCAATAGGTATTCATTATTACTGATATTGTATATTGATATTAGATCTCTTAATTCACCTTCTTTCTGAACTATGCAAAGTCCATGAATAATTTTGGTAAATTGTTTTTGGAACCTTTTCAAATTGCCAGATTTCACCCTTCTGGTATGGTGACCAAAGTTGTGAACCATAATCCAAGTAAAACCATGTCAATGATCCATCTGTAAAATGTAATGATCACACTACTGTGAAGGCTTTTAAAGTTTTTCCTAATGCAGCCCAGGATTTGTGTAGCTTTTGTTACTGCCTTAATGTTATTTGATTTGAAGGTCATATTAGATTGTATAGTTATACCTAAATTTCTTACTTCTGAGACAGCCTTTAATTCTACTCCCTTTAAGTTATATCTAGCACAACCATTGTTGTTTCCAATGAGGAGTACTACACATTTGTCGGGATTAAATTCCAAATCCCATGTCTTAGCCCATTGGTTAAGGGTGTCCAGATCTGATTGGATAGTCATGATGTCCTTATTCGTGAGTGATGGACCACCTATTTTGGTGTCATCAGCAAATTTATTTACAAAGCCCTTTAATCCATTGTGCATATCTTTAATATAGATGTTAAATAAAATGGGTCCCAGGACTGAGCCCTGTGGGACACCATTCATGACCCTGATCCCCCTGATGTGTCTCCCTTCACTCTTACCCTCTGCATCGTATCCGAGCCAGTCAGCCACCCATTTCACTACCCTGTGATCAGTGTTGAGTTTATTCAATTTGCATATTAGTTTGTCATGCATCACTTTATCAAAAGCCTTACTAAGAGCCAGAAAGATCATGTTGCTAGGTGTGTTATGGTGTGGTAACTCGAGCATTGGTTCATAACAAGAGATGAGATTTATTGCAGTAGGACAACCTTTTGTAAAGCCATGTTGAGTGTCATCTATCACCCCATTAACACTGATGTTATCCATTATATAATCCTTCAAGAGTTTTTCCATGATTTTTCCAATAACAGAGGTCAGATTGATGAGTCTGTAATTAGAAATTTGTTGTTTTCCCCCTTTGTTGACTGGTATTACTACTGCTTTCTTCCAGTCCTCAGGGGTGCTACCTGTCTGCAGGGAGGTTCTAAAAATGTCAACAATAGGTGCCACTAACGGTTTTGCCAAGTACTTTATAATTTGTGGGTGAATATTATCTGCCCCAGGTGATTTGTGGGGATTTATTGTACTTAATTCCCTATAAATTATTTCTTTGGTAAAGAGAGTTGATTCTAAGTTAGTGACTATTTTTTCATTTGTTATTAATGATCCCAAAGAGAATGTACTGTTTATATTGAACACTGAGGAAACATATATGTTCAGTTTATCGGCCATCTCAGATGATTGGTTTGTAATAACTCCTTCCATTTCTTGAGGTCCCACTACCTTTTCTCTGCCCTTAAGTGAGTTTATATCACTATAAAAGATTTTAGGGTTTGTGTGTTTGCTGTTTGCAAATTTAATTTCAAACTTTATCTTACTATACCTTATTGTCTTTCTACAAATTTTCAGATCTCTGTTATAAATTTCCTTATTTGTACTGTATATGAGGGGTTGATTTTTCCAATTTCTGTAAGACTTTTTCTGCTTGTTCATTTTCTTTTTTATGTTTTTTTGTCATCCACTTGGGCCTTACTTTTTTCTTTAGTGTTTTTATGTTTTTGGTACCCACTTATTTTGTAGGCTTAGTAATTTATCCCTCAAGCACTTCCATTTTTCATTTATGGACATTTGTTTAAATTGAGTTTTCCAATTCCGTGTTCTTAAAATCTGGGTTTTTTTTTGGTAATTATATGTTATAGTCACTGTTGTCCTAGTTCTGTGTATATTTTCTAAGTCTGCACTGATCATGCACTGATCACTAGTTCCCAGGTGTTCCATCACAGTGCAGTAAGTCACTCTATCCTTAATGTTGGTTAGGGCCAAGTCTGGTATATTGTTCCCCCAGTGGATTCTTGTACCAGCTGTTCTAGCTGGCATTCGTTGTTTCTGTTATTTACACCCTAGGCTGCTTCTAGCTATTTTATTTACCCAGTTGATGTCATTAATGTTAAAATCCCCCATTATGATGATGGCAATATTAGTTGTACTTTTGCATCTAATAGTTTGTAATAATTTGTCACTGGACTCTGAGTTACTCCCTAGTGGCAGGTAACAGGTTCCAATTATTATCAGTCTTGGTTTAATGCTTGTTTCAGCCCATAAGTGTTCCAAGTCCTGGCTATTCAAATCTTCTTTCTGTAGTGCTCCACATTGTCAATGGGCAATCATAGCAACTGGTTCTAGGGACGTGGATATGTTGTTCTATCCACACTGTCTGCCATTGTCCTTTCACCTTTAAATCTTGCCAGAAAGTGTTCAAGCTGGCTCCTCCCACCCACCCAGGTGGTATATCCCTAGGCTCTGTCCCTTGACACCAGATCTTCCTTTCTGCTGGAAGAAGCCAGTTCCCTCCTTATTGCTCCTGCGTTGAGTAGGACCTGGCACTCAAATCTTTGGATTTACTTCCAAAACTGAAATTCGTCAGAGTTTCATCTTCAGCATGATCTTCGACTGCGATGGAGGACCAGTCCTTGCCCAGATTTCACCAGTGCCCATGTGGAAAGAAGATGTCATGTACTGACCCCCACACCACATGCATTTACTGCCTGGGCACAAGCACGAGCCCCAGGCTTGCAATATATGCCGGTCATTTCACAAGTCAGTTATCAAGGACCGCCTTGCCAGCCTGAGGTTGGGCCACCTGGAAAATTGACATCCACTGGTCAAATCCAAGGATGCTCATTGGCTGGTCTCCATGGCTGCGGGGTCTGCCGAGCAGCTGGAGCAAATTAAGGCCTTTGAGGAGGAGGTGGATCAGGTCACCACACAGTCCTCCTCAGCCTTTGTTCCACTCAAGTTGGGCTCCAGTTATTCAGGCTCCTGCAAGGATCTCTGCCAGTCTCTCCTGACCAAGGGAGAGGGCCCTTCAGGTTCGCACAGCTCTCGCTCCCACAAGAAGAAGTCCAGGAAAGAAAAGGAGAAGACTCACCATCTACGTTCTTGGGACCAGGAACATTCTCAGTCTCCGGAATCTCAGGTTTTGACCATGATCAAAACTGCAGCCTTAGCTGCTGGCTTTATGGTGCCCCTTCAGGCCAGCCAGCTGGTCAAGACACTAGCCGACGATGCAGCCAAGATTTTTCTTGACCCAGTCAACTGGTTGTCATCTGAAGAGGCCAACAACTCCTTGTTCAGGACTCCGGTCCTGCCGGTGACCACCGAAGAGTTGGCTCAGCCCGCTGAGTCAGACCCTCAGGTCACTGACCTAGACCAGGAGGAGCCACAGTACTCCCCAGCTCCCTCTGAGATCTCCCATCAGCACCCTGGTGGCCAAGGTCAAGTTCTAGTTCTTCTTCATCCTCTGGGTCGAGCAGGTCCCACCAGTGTCAGTGGTCTCGCTCTTGGCACCATGGGAAGCGACACCACCGCTATTCATCTTTGTCCTCCTCCGGTGAGGAGAGGCTTCAACACAAACTGTGTCAACACTAGGAAGACCTGATGTGGAAACAGCTGGTGTTGTCTGGTCTGAAGCTGACCCCGACCCCAACTCCCACACCGGCCATCACTTGGCTGTCGCCCGACAGGCTGACACCGACACCCCCAGCAGGACCAGTCGACACCGTTCCTCTGCCTGCGGAGCTGGTACAGACTACCTCCATTTGGCCGAAGCTGGCCTCTCCATCAATTGTGGTGGAGCTGCCACCCAGATAGCTGCCGACCGGAGGGCCGACCAAGGAGTCTCGACCAGTTCAGGGTCTTCTCCATTGGCTGTCGGTCACTCTTACACCTGACCACCCATGGCAGGTCCAGAGTGACTTGGGTGGTAGGCCGCTCTATGTGGACTTCTCAGAGTCCGAGGATTCCTCACTGCACTCCCATCTGATCGACACAGAGTCAGCGGGGGACCTCTTAATGGAGGAAGGACCCATGTCCTTCATGGGCATCCTCTGTCTCATCTCCAGGTCTACAGGGAAAAATTGGAGACCATCCAGAAGTGGGCTCACTATCCCCTCACAGAGATTCTGGATAAAGGGGACTCTCCGATGGAGGCTTTCCCAGTGGCCAAGGTCATTGTTGGCCCTGCCCTGGAGCTCTGGCAGTGCCCCGCCTCCTGCCCTTGGCTCAGATGGCCCACAAATATGCAGTGCCCACTGTGCCAGCCTGGTGGCGCTGAGGGTTGAGGTGCAAGACACCACACACCATGCCGGTGACCCAGGTTCGGGAATGAGCTCGGGCTGCCAGGGGTCGGCAGGGGGGAGAAAGGTTCAAGCACCCAGAGAACCGCTCTTCTCTCTTGGGGGGAGACTTATCATCTCACTCGCTGACTGCCCGCTGGAGATGGCCAGAGGGCAGTACGAGTAGGGAGGCATGTGCCGACATTGTTACGTCGGTGGGGAGGCACAGGAGAAAAATGAGAAAATTGGAGCTGGGCAGGGTCCATAATGGCTCCTGAGACTGCAGGGGTTGGCTCAGGGCATCCAGATTGGGTCTCTGGGGGGGGAAGGTGTGCCAGCTTACTCTCTCCTGGCTCCGACACAGGGGACTACCCAAGTCAGCAATATGGGGTTGCAGGAAGCCGGAGACAGAGTCTCTATCAAGGGGCTCACAGGGATAAAAAGCTTTATGGGGGAAAAAAAATGCGGTGCCCACCAGTACCCTTCAGGGTTCATGGAGCACCCTTTGCTGAAGGGTTGGTGGCTGACTCCGTGTTTCGGTGCACAGGCAATTCGGGGGATGTTAACAGACCGCCGGATAGAGTCCAAGAAATTGGACCACTTGGCAAAAAAGGTCTATGCTGCCTCCCCGCTCAGCCTCTGCCAGGTGAGCTCGGTCGTCGTGATGGCACATTTCTCCCATGCCCTTCTGGACTCTCTGGATGAGGTGATTCCTCATGTTCCTGCCGACCTCCAGACTATGGTCAGGCAGGTCCGGGACTAGGATCAAGCTGTGGCCAAACACCAACTTCAGATGGCTCTGGATATCGAAGATTCCTATGCCCCCACTTGGTGGCAGCCACAGTTGTCATGCACCATAGGGCTTGGCTGAGGATCTTGACCTTTATGGCAGACACTCAGCACAAGCTGGTGGACATCCCATTTCTAGGCACTGACTTGTTTGGGCCCAGTGTGGAGGGTCACCTCCAATGTATCGAGAAGTCCGATGCCACCTTGTACTCCGTGACATCCACCCGAAAGGATTCCAAGAGCTCCAGACAGCAGAAGTGTAAGCCCTTTCAACCCTCCACTCCTGTGGCAAAATCAGCCCAGCATCAGTCTGGCCAGCAGGCTCAGTCTTGGTGACCAAGGCCCAAGTCCATGGCCTCAGTGGTCCGAAAGCCCAGAGGGAAGGGACCCGGTGGCTCCTCAGTCTGATCCTCCCCCAGCCTGCTCAGTGACGGGATGGGGGTGCCACCCTCATGCCTGTTACACCTCCCCTGGAACCTCCTGTGGGGGTCCAGCTCCATTGCTTTCTTTCTGCCTGGTCCGCTGTCACCATGGACAGGTGGGTTCTGGAAGTGGTCAGCCAGGTTCTGCCTCTAGAGTTTGAGCAGTACCCTCCCAGCAGAGTCTGCACCCCATGGGAGGACTTGGTATCATCAGACACTCAGTACGCTCTTCGAGATGACATAGCCCAACTCCTCTGCAAGGAGGTCATGGTTAGAGTTGCAGATCTTCCAGAACATCCAGGGTTTGTCTCCAGGTACTTCCTGGTACCAAAGCGGATGGGGGGGCTGGTGCCCCATTCTAGATCTGCACAACCTGAACAAATTCCTCAGGTCCTGCACCTTCAGGTTGGTAACTCTGTCCCAGATCATACCATCTCTAAAGCAAGACAAGTGGTTTTACTCTCTTGATCTTCAGGCTGCGTTCTTTCACGTCCCGATTCATCGGTCCCACTGAAGGTTCCTCCACCTCTGAGCAGAGGGAACCCTCTACGAGTTCCAGGCCATGCCATTTGGCCTCTCCCTGGCCAACAGGGGCTTCACCAAATGCATTGCAGTGGTGGCAGCTTATCTGAGGTGCCGAAGGGTCCAGGTGTACCCCTACCTGGATGACTGGCTGATAGCAGGTCCCTTCAGGCAGGAGGTGGAGCAGTCCAGGAACCTGGCCCTCCAGACCTGCATCATCCTTGGCCTCCTAGTCAACAAGGCCAAGTTGAAACTTGTGCCCTCACAGATGATCAGCTTCATTGGGGCAGAGCTAGGCTCTTGCCAAGCCAGAGTCCGACTCCCGGCGGACAGGGCGGAGGTCTCGCCTTCTTTGCCCGATCATTTCTGGTTGGGCACTTGCACCCTGCCCGGGATTTTCTGTGCCTTTCCGGTTACATAGTGGCCTGCACCAGCATGGTCTGATGAGCCCATTGGCATATGCACTCCCTGCAATGGAAGCTGGCCAGCCAGTGGTCTCAGCACAAAGGTCACTTTGACCAGCCGGTAACTGTGACCCAGAGGATGCGGGATGTTCTCCAGTGGTGGTTAGTCCCAGGGCATCTGCAGGAAGGGATTCTGTTTGTCCGCCTTGAGCTGATGGTTATCCTAATGACCGAGGCCTCTCTCACAGGCTGGGGTGCCCATCTGGGGAAAAACAGAGTCCACGGGCTCTGGACACCCGATGCCACATCAACCTGCTGGAAGTCCAAGCAGTTCAGCTGGCGCTGACTGCATTTGCTCCATTTGTTTGGGGTCAAGTAGTTTAAGTGTAGACGGACAACACCACGACCATGTACTACCTCAACAAGCAAGGTGGGACACACTCCCTGCCCATTTGCAAGAAAGCTCTCCATGTCTGGACTCTCTTGCGCAGCTTGGAGGCAGATCTCCTAGCCATCCATGTGACAAGAGCCTCCAATCAGCTGGCGAATGCCCTCAGCTGGGTGGGCGAGGTGTCTCATGAGTGATCTCTCCATCCAGAGGTAGTTCACAGTCTGTTCTCCCATTGGGGCACCCCTCAGGTGGACCTGTTTGCCTCCAGGGAGAATGCAAAGCTGAGGCTATTCTGTACCGCCTTCCTCAGCAGGACTCACTGCAGGGGGATGCCTTCTCAAGGCTCTGAACCCCAGGCCTCATCTGTGCCTTCCCTTGATCCACAGAGTGCTGCTCAAGGTCAGGAAGGACATCCATGTGGCAGAAGCCTCCAATCAGCTGGCGAACGCCCTCAGCCGGGTGGGCAAGGCGTCTCATGAGTGGTCTCTCCATCCAGAGGTAGTTTATAGTCTGTTCTCCCAGTGGGGCACCCCTCAGGTGGACGTGTTTGCCTCCAGGGAGAATGCAAAGCTGAGGCTGTTCTGTGCCCACCCTCCTCAGCAGGGCTCGCTGCAGGGGGATGCCTTCTTAAGGCTCTAGACCCCAGGCCTTTTCTATGCCTTCCCTCCACTTCCCTTGATCCACAGAGTGCTGCTCAAGGTCAGGTGGGACAAGGCACAGGTGCTCAGGACTGGCCTCGCCAGTTTTGGTACCCTGATTTCCTCAGCCTCAGCAACAGGCTCCCGAGGCATCTTCCAGTACACCCGGACCTGCTCTCCATCAGTCAGGGGAAGGTACTCCACCCACACCTTCAATCCCTGCACCTGACAACCTGGTTCCTGAGTGGCTAGATTTCCAGGCTTTGGGTCTCTCTGAAGATGTCCTCACTGTAGTGGAGGCATCTAGAAAGGAATCGACCAGAAAATACTATGCCTTCAAATGGAAGTGATTCTCCATTTGGTGTCAGGGCAAGGGATTGGACCCTTTGTCCTGTCCAGTGGCTAGTATTTTGGACTACCTGTGGTCTTCTCTCCCAAGGGAGACTTTGGTCAACAACCTTTAAGGTGCATCTGGCACAGGAGAAGGTGGTCTGGTGCTTTTTCAAAGGCCTAGATCACATTTGCCCTACGGTGCATGAACCACCACCACCATGGGATTTGTTGCTGGTTTTGGCAAAGCTCATGGGCAAGCCATTCAAACCAATGCACAGGTGTGACATGTCTCACCTGTCATGGAAGACCACCTTCCTGGTGGCTATCACATCAGTCAGAAGGATCAGTGAGCTCCAGGCACTCTCGGTGGAGTCTCCTTACATGGTCTCCCACAGGGACAAGGTTGCTCTGTGCCCCAACCTGAAGTTCCTCCCGAAGGTTGTATCCGAGTTTCACCTAAACCAGTTGATGACTCTTCTGGTGTTTTTCCCAAATCACACTTCGGAAGCCGAACACAGGCTCCATACTTTGGACCTGAGGTGAGCTCTTGCTTATTACAAAGAGCGCACAGCTAGAGTTCGGGGAGAGGTTTGCCAACTGTTGGCACCTACGCTGAAGCTGCACCAGGCAGACCTGCAGTCAAGCTGACAATTGGCAGGTGGATCACTTCCTGCATTGATCTCTGTTATAGGTCAGCAAGTGGGGAGCCTCCTGGAGGGCTAAGGGCTCATTCCACCCACCATACTGCTGCATTGGTGGCTGCTTCTAGAGACTTCCCTATCCAGGAAATCTGCAGGGCAGCTACCTGGAAGTCAGCACACACCTTAATTTCCCATTACTGCATTGACTTAGAGTCACGCCGGGATACTGGTTTTGGGACCTCAGTTCTCTAATCCTTATTTCCTAAGTAGGGGTGTGAGCCTTGCCTTTCTCCTCCCAGAGAACTGCTAGGAGTCTGCCAGACAGTGTGGATAGAACAACATATCCATGTCCCTAGAAACACAGGTTATTCACCTGTAACAGTAGTTCTAGGAATGGTATATGTTGTTCATCCACACGGACCCACCTGAACTCCCCAGGCTCAGGTGCACAACCTCTGCTTCCAGCAGGCAAGATCTGGAGTCATAGGGAGGAGCCAAGGGATATATCACCCAGGTGGGTGGGAGGAGCCAGCTTGACTACTTTTTGGCAAGATTTAGGGGAAAGGACAAAGCCAGAAGGTGTGGATGAACAACACATACCACTCCTAGAAAGTACAGTTATGTAAAAACTTACCATAACAGTAGATCTTTGAGGAGTATTTCTTGCAGTAGGTAATACTTTTGGGTATCCAGCAGAGGTCGCTGAGGCACACGGCAGCTCTTCTAGCAGTTTTTCACCAGGGACCGCCCACACATGACATCAGCTTCTTGTTTCCTATATAAGAGTGGGTGGTCCCTGGTATCCTCAGTTCTCCTGCCGGATTCAGCTTGCAAAGCGAGGATGGAGGGGAAGCTGAGGTACCAAAGGAGTCCCAATCCAAAGTCATTGGACCAGAATTTTACTCTCTTAGAGAAGGAGGGGGATGGAGAGTGGGAAAAAAAACCTGCTGCAAGAGACACTCCTCAAAGATCTACTGTTATGGTAAGTTTTAATGTAACTGTGCTATCTTCCACAGAGTGGTCTCTTGCAGTAGGTAATAATTTTGGGATGAATCCCAAGCAGTAAAGATCATGTGGGAGGACAGTTATGATAGGAGAACGTTGTAGGACTGCATGTCCAAAGGCCACCCTACGTCATGAGGCAATATCCAGATTGCAGTGCCATATGAATGTATGAATCGTGGACCAGGTAGCAGCACTGCAGATATCTGGAATGGAGGCTCCCTTAAAGCAAGCCGCAGTGGTGGCTATAGCTCTAGTAGAGTGAGCTTGGACAGGTCCAGGTAAAGGCTGCTTGTATTTTTTGTAACAAAATGTAATACAATTTGCCAACCAGGATGAAAGAGTATGTTTAGCAACTGGGAGGCTGTCGCGACCCAGGGCAAAAGAGGTGAACAATTGAGACGTCTTTCTAATTGATTTTGTCCAATTAGTATAGTAGTGTAATATACGATGGACATCTAAAGAATATAGTAGATGTTCACCCTGATTGGAGTAGTCAGGACACTAGATCGGAAGCTCCAAAGATTGATTTAAAGTATGTTCAGAGACTACTTTAGGAAGAAAGGAAGGGTTGGTACGAAGGACCAACCTGTCTTTGTGGAAAATCAAGTAAGGATCCTTACATCCTTACATATTTATTTATTTATTTTTTATTTTATTTAGTTTTTGTTAACTGGGTTGGTGCACTAGCCAAGAAATGACTATTTTCAGGCACAACCTGGGAGAGTACAACAAAAGAACAGTGGAACAATAGCAAACATGGGTACAGTACATGAGAAATAAGGGAAAACAGTACATCAGAGATACAAGGATACAATAAGTAGGAACAACAAACATAAAGGCAAGCACTGTACAAAATAATGGCAACAAGGTTTATATTAAGTGCAGCAGCCATGGATTCGACCTGTGGAATAAAAGGGTTAATAAGAGAGTAGGGGGAGAGAGAGAGAGAGAAGTGAGGAAATGTGCAGGGATAACAAGTAAGACTGATAGAAGGCGGTGCACAGATAGTAGGGGGAACAAATTGAATATGGGAGGGGGATATTGAGTAGATTAGGGTCAAATAGGCCTAGGAAGGTTTGAAACAGGAGCACCTGCTGGACAGGATTAGATGGTTTCTAAGTGCCTTCTTGAAAGCAACGTGGGACGGACCCTGGTGAATGGTTACTGGGAGGGCATGAAGCTCAGAAATAAGTCGAGCATAAATGACAGCCACCAGAAATAAGGTTTTCCATGATAGAAAATGAAGGTTACAAGTGGCTGCTGGTTCAAAAGGCTCAAGGGTCAATTTTTCTATCATAAAATTGAGATCCCACTGAGAAGTGGGTCTTCTAATAGGAGGTTTAATACGTAACATTCCTTTCAAAAACATCTTAGCTAGATGATGTTGGTACAGTAACCTGCCATCCAGAGGTTCATGGAAAGCTGATATGGGGGTAAAGTGGACTTTGATGGAAGAGTAACTTAAACTGGACTCAGATAGTGAGGCCAGGTAGTCCAGAACCTTCGTCAGTGGACAGGAGTAAGGGTCCAAAGATCGAGAGGCCGACCATATGGAAAAGCGTTTCCATTTGGAATCATATGTTGCTGGCTTACGGAAGGCCAAGAGAATATCGGCAACAGGAGAGGACACTTGTAGTCTAGTTATGAAAGTGTCCTCAGGAGCCAAGCATGATGGTGTAAAGCCTTCAGGTTGGGATGTAGGAGAGACCCTTGACTCTGAGTCAAAAGGTCTGGTCTGATTGGCAACAGAATGGGGTCCCATACTGACAGTTGCAGGAGTAGGGGGAAACCACATCTGGCAAGGCCACATTGGGGCTATGAGTATCATTGTGGCTGGTTCTAGTTGTAGTTTTAGTAGGGTCCATTGCAGGAGAGGGACGGGGGAAGCATATAAGAAGAGTCCTGTCCATGGTTGGGACAGGACATCTATATACTGTCCCTTTTTGTTCGGGATAATGGAAAAATACCTGGGAAGACGGTAATTCACTGGGGAGGCAAACAGATCCAGCTGTGGAGTGCCCTATAAGTTGAAGATTTCTTGGAGCACTTGCTTGTGAAGTATCCATTTGTGAGTTGTAGACAGGCGACTCAGCCGGTCGGCTAACTGGATGCAATGTCCCAGTAAGTGGACAGCTGTTAGCGTCAAGTATTGCTGAATGGCTTCTTGCCAAACTGCAAGGGTCTCCTTGCATAGGGTGTGAGATTTCATACCCCCTTGTTTGTTGAGGTAGAACACTACTGCAGTGTTGTCTGCTGACTGACTGCACCCAGCCTGGGGTGAGTAGAATGAAATCTCTGAAGGGCTAGATGGACTGCTCGCATCTCTAGGAGACTGATGTGAGACAGATGGGAAGAAACAGGCCACTGGCCTTGGGTCTGATAGGGACCGAAGTGCGCACCCCTCCTGCTGGGCAGGCAGGAGGTAGGCCCTGGCTGTAACTGTATCAAGGACAGCCCCAATGCATTGGAGAGACTGTGTCGGATTTGGACTGGACTTTGCCCAATTGCCTGTGATCCCCAGATCTGCAAACATGGTCAGGGTAGCACCTAGGGAGGCAAGCAGAGCTACCTTGGAGTCTGCTTTGATTAGCCAATCATCTAGATATGGAAAGATGAAGTGCCCTTTTCTTCACAAGGCTGCTGCCACCACCGCTAGGCACTTGGTGAACACTCTGGGGGCTGATGAGAGGCCGAAAGGGAATGTTCAAAACTGGTAATTTTGACCCAGTAGGTGGAGTCACAAATATTTGTGGTGGGCAGGATGGATGGGGATATGTAAGTAGGCATCCTTCATGTCTAGGGCGCAAAGCCAATCGCCCTATTTTAGGATTGGCATGATGGCAGGTAGGGTGATCATGCGAAAATGTTTGTACTGAATGTAAAGATTCAGTTGTCTTAGATCCAGTATTGGTCTGAAGTCTTCCATTTGTTTGGGCATCAGAAAGAAGTGGGAGTAAAATCCCATTTGATGTTCCAGAAGAGGCACTGGGACAATGGCCTGTTTGGTCAAAAGGACCGCCAATTCCTCCTGTAAGATGGGTATATGATCTGGAGGATAGTGAATCTTCCATGGAGGGCAAGGGCATGGGGTGGAGAAGAACTCTAAGAGTATGATCCTTCTGTATAATCGGAAGTACCCATTTGTCTGAAGTGATTGTTCACCAGGCCTCCAGATGGAGAGCAAAATGACCCCCCCCCATAGCCTCCGAGGCCTGTTTGAGGAGGTGGGAGAAAGCCCTAGTGGGTCACTGGGAGATGGGCGTGCAACTCCACCGGAAGGGTAGGAGCGGGCTCCCCGGGCAGCAGAGGCATTGGCTCTGGTGGATTGAGCATGACCTCTGAAGCTGTGTTTATTATTACCTCTATATCTTCCACCTCTTTTGGAATAAGAGGACTGTTGAGTACGGTAGGTTGCAGATGGAGTATGATACATGCCATGGACCATATGGAGGGTTCTGCCTGATGCCTGTAAGTCATCCAGTAGAGTTTGAGTACCTGGCCCAAACAGCCTGGACCCATTAAAGGGGGCATTAGCTACTTTATGTTGTATGTGAGGTGCAAAGCCTGAAACGTGAAGCCAAGTATGGTGACGCAAGGTGATACCAGTGGCTGATAGTCACGCTGAGATCTATGGCATCCTATCCTGACCTGAGAAGGTGACAGGAGATAGAATTACTAGTTGTCACTGTAGCCAATAATTTATCCCTTTCCTATGAGGGATGGAGTTTATTAATAAGCTCAATGGTGGAGGACCCAAGGGTACGCTGATATGTAATCATATGACCCATATAGTTCAAGATTCTGATATTCATAGCACCTGAGAAAAATACCTTTTTCCCCAGATAGTCTATTCTTCGGGATTCCTTATCAGGGGGTAAGGAGCTAATGTGCTTAGGTTTTTTGGTATGGTCATGAGCGGCAGTAATGACCACAGAATCTGCTTCTGGAACAGTAGACAGAAAGAGGTGGCCCAAAGTAGCCTGGTATAGATGATCCGCTTTGCGGGCAACAGCTGCAATAGCTGAAGGACGATGCCTGGCTTTCTGGTAAGTTGGTATTAGTGGGGGAACCACTAAAACGGCTCCTCAGGTAATTCAAGGTATTCTGCCATATCCTTACATTGTCATGTTCAGTAGTCAAGAATTCCATGACCTGTTGGATTTGAGCCATCATCTCAGTAAAGGTCTGGTCATCCAGGGGAGAGGCTGTGGCAGGTATGGGCAGGTCCTCATCCAGAGAAGAGATTTCCAAATAGGGAGATTCAGGATTGAGAAAATCCAGATCTTGAAACTCTTCATCGTAAAGATCACCGCGGAAATCAAGTGGTAATTCTTGGTCATCTGACAAATAGTCCTCTATGAATGGAGGAGAATAGGGTGGCATGGTATCCTTGTCAGTAAGGAATCTTTTAGGTGGAGCAGGAGGAGGATTACCCAGCTCTTCGGAGGGCTGGGAGTGCCAAATGGCATGCAAGACATGTTGTACTACATTGGTGATGTCCCGTTCTTGAGAAGAAGGGGGGGTAAGAAGGGGAGTGTTGGGACACAAGTGGGGGTAATAGAGGGGATGGGACGAGTAGCATGAGCAGGTCTTGCCCCTGGGTGGTAAAGACCAGGGTCCAAATCTCTGTCCGCCTGACCCCTACAGGAAGGCACCTGTGAAGGCGGTGGAGCAGTCAATAAGGCATAAGCCATTGGCTTCCCCTGATGAATGCATGGGTCTCGTCGACAGGGCCGCAGGGGGAAAAAGTGTTATTTTCACTTACATTGTCAGATGCCGTCAACGGGAGAGGTGCCCCCATCGATGGAGCAGCTGTATATTTTACTGCATGTAAAGCGCTGGAAAGTGTTGTTGACGAGAGGGTATGAGCCTCCATCGACAAAGCAGTTACAATTTGAACTGCATTTAGAGTGCTGGAAAGCGCCATTGACGAGAGGGTATGAGTAAATGTCGATGAAGTGTTTAGAGGATGTCCTGTCAATGGAGGACACCTGAAATGGTGGCCATCCACCGGCAATGAGGCAGGGAGTGTGAGGAAGTTTTTTCCTTCTCCTTTTCTGCCTGGAAAAAGAAACCAGTAGGGGGGAGCCCTTGGTATGAGCCCTTAGGCGCTGGGTTGTATGGGCCCATGGGGCATGGGCCCCATCAATATTTATTGAGCTGGGCTGAGCCCCAGCAATATTCTACCCTATGCTGCTTTTTCTTCCTTGGCCCCTTTAAATTGCTTATGTGCATGACCGCGCAGTGCCACGCCAGCATGATTCGGATCCCCTCCAGCTGCCTGTTTAATTTGCTGGCGCCGTGGTGGGTGCACTGCTGCTGGCATTATTTTAAATTCGCACCAAGGTTTAGGTGGTTTGTGTATGTGTCCGACGACAACATCCCCGCCCCTGACCTCTGACCTGCGATCTATGATGCATCATGTACTGGTGCGGTGAGTTGACTGCTTCTCTGGATTGGTAGCATTTTTCAATTTGCCAGCATTGGCCGGCGGCTGCCTGTGATTGGCCTGGAAGATTGTGTAGAGGCGCCATACGGCGTGCGGCAACTTGAGCGAGTGAGACTAGCAGTCGGCCGAGATCAAGTACAATCAGAAGGAGCGGGAGTGGGAACCACTGTCCACTATTAAAACAAGCAACCTTGGCTACAGGCAGGCAGGCCCGCCTGGCTACGCTTGGTGCTTGGCTTACAGTTAAAGGGGGCCAACCTGCAGCCTGGGTAGTGAGCTGCCTGCCTGGCCACATTTGGTGGAGTCATCCGGCTGGGTCAAGACTCAGTCACACCGTGGGCGGCTCGAGTCGTGGGGTGCATCGGGTGAGGTGTCAGCAGTTGGCGTGCGGTTGCAGTCTGGGACTTCAGGCTGAGGGAGGCTCAGCAGTCATCAGCGAGAGCCAGCAATTGAATCTTCTACACTGCACAGACAGTGCACACAGAGGTGAGTGTGTCTGTGTGGTCAGGTCTACAAGTCAGTGTAGTGAGTCAGAGTCAGTGGCATGCCATGGTAAAATGCTGGATCCCCACACTTAATTGCAATGTACAAACTAAAGTTATGAAACCAATTAAATTACCTTACCAACCTAGTAGTACCTACCTAGCTACCACCCTTGTTAAAAAAATAAAGGAAGAAGACCTAGATAATGGATCAGGATGAAACTTCCACACTAACCCCCAATGAGCCCCCTGGTTCTCTAAGAGAGACATTTTCTGCTCCATCAAAAGTTGTTTCATTTCAAGCAACCGTCGTTGACAAGTTGCCTGATTAAATTCCTGACATAAAGTGCAGGAATTGGCGTTGTGTATGGGTCACAGACACCTTACACAAAGTGTGTGGTTGTAAAAGCAGTATATCTTCCTACTGCAATGGCAGGAACAAAATAATGCTTGCTTTGTTGAAGAATCTGTAGACATTCGTCTTGGTTCCAAATTTCTCATCTATGACTGCTACACAGATGTTGCACTAGCTGTTGCGTGAGCTGAAGACCACGGGAAAATAAACTGAGGATACCAGGGACCACCCACTTACATAGGAAACAGGAAGCTGATGTCATGTGTGGGCGGTCCCTGGTGAGAAACTGCTAGAAGAGCTGGCATGCGCCACAGCGACCTCTGCTGGATACCCAAAAGTATTACCTACTGCAAAAGACCACTCCGTGGAAGATCTACTGTTGCAGGTGAGTGACCTGTGTGTATTGTGCACCCCTATCAGGGAAAATGGCAGAGCCCAACCTTTAGAATGTTGGGCACGAGGATTCCAAGCAGCAGCAACTCCCCAGTTAAGCTGTGCCATTTGAAGGGGACAGAGTTACTTTATCTTCTCAAGATTTTCAAGACTTCTTTGGGACTGTGATTCTGCATAGCAGGTTGGGGCTGCCTGTTTTCAGGGACCACCCCTAAATTAAAATCATGCCTGTTAAGCTGCTGCTTTCAAACTGAATAACCTGCCTTTTCTCATTTCCCTGTGTGGATTGGGAGCCATTTCTGCTTTGTTAGGGTGTTTTTTAATGGTCTCCATTAAAAAAAAAAAGGTGACACAGGTAATAATAATAATAATAATATACTTTATTTATTATGCGCCTTTCAAATTTCAAGGCATAGTACAATAAGATATAAATACAAAAATCAGCATCATAAAATCAAACAAAATCAAGTCAGAAAACAATACAACCATAGGCTTTTTCCCAGAGGAAAGATTTCAAAGCCTGTTTAAAACTCCCCACAGTCATGCACTGCTTAATCCGACGGGGTAGAGAATTCCAAAGGGAAGGGGCCGCAAACATAAAAGCACGGGCCCGAGCAGATTTTAAGGTCACCCTTGGAGTCTCTAGCAACCCCTCGTCAGCTGAGCGGAGCGATCTCACAGGGTGGTAAGGAATCAGGAGTTCTTTTTTGGTAATCAGGGCCCAGATCATGCAGGGCTTTAAAAGTCAGTAATCTGACTTTGAAGGTAATCCGCCACTTAACTGGGAGCCAGTGTATATCCCGCAGCACCGGGTGTAATGTGAGAAGATCTAAGAGTACCCACCAACAACCGTGCTGCGGAATTCTGCACCAGCTGCAAGCGGCAGATATCAAACCCCGGAAGCCCAAAGTAAAGCGAGTTGCAATAGTCTAGGTGCGAGGTCACAAAGGCATGGATTAAAATTGGCAGATCACCAGACGGAACAAGGTGCTTGATCCTGGCAATGTTTCTTAGATGGTAGAAAGATGACTTAACCACCACTGACACCTGGGACCAGAGTCAGCCCTGCATCTAATATCACCCCCAGGTCTCCCACCCGTTCAGAGACCTGTAGCTCGACATCCCCAAAAAAACAATCCAGATGGGGAGCCGGCCGCAGGTCCCCCCTATCCGGCAATCCAAATCCAAAACCAACACCTCCGTCTTTCCAGAGTTCAACTTCAACCAACTGGACCTCATCCAATCCTGGATTTCTTTGAGGCAGCTGTTAAATACCGAGATAACTCCTTCCTGGTCGGGTGCAAAGGACAGGTATAACTGGGTATCATTGGCATAACAATGAAACCTCAGCCCATACCATCTCACAATGTCTCCGAGGGGAAGCATGTACATCGCAAACAACATGGGGGACAGTATAGAGCCCTGAGGAACCCCACAAAACAGAGATATGGGATCAGAGAAAAAAAACCTGAAACCACCCTCTGAGTTCTTCCGGTGAGGTATGAAGTGAACCATCTGAGAACAGTCCCAGAAAGCCCACAAATACATCTCAGGTGCTCCAATAGAACCCCATGGTCAATGGTATCAAATGCTGATGACAGTTCTAATAGTACCAAAATGGACCGTTTTCTCTGGTCTCTCACCATCAGGATATCATTGAGCACACGAACCAGCGCAGTCTCAGTACTATGCCTTTTTTGAAAGCCTGATTGGAGAGGTTCGTAGATGCTATGGATGGTCAAATGGTTCTCCAACTGGGCCGTCACTACTTTCTCGATCACCTTCCCCACAAAGGGGAGGTTTGAGATAGGCCTGTAATTGGCAAGACAGTCTGGGTCCAAAGAAGCTTTCTTCAACAAGGGTGTCACCACTGCCTCTTTCAAGGATCAGGGATATTCACCCGAGTCAAGGGAGCACCAGACTATCTGTGCTAGAACCAGGAGAACAGACTCCCCACACCCCAAAATTAGGGAGGCAGGACCTGGATCTAAACTACAGCAGGTAGGGCGCAACCCTTGGACAATCCGCATAACATCCCCGACTTCCAGGCGGTCGAAGGTACCCCAGGAAAACAAAGGGGTAGTGACTGACTCCTGACCAATAGCAACCTGCATAGAATGTGTCGAGTGGATCTCTGACCTAATGTCATCCACCTTATCAGCAAAGAACCAAGCAAGCTCATCACACTGTAATTGTGAAAATGCTCTACGGAGCTGTAGACAGGTTGGGCTGCACAATCTGTCCACAGTTCTGAACAGCTGAGCTGGTCAGTTCTGAGCGGCAGAAATTTCCACGGACAGGAACTCTGCTTTCTTACGAGAAATTTCTGACTGATAGAATTGATAATGTTCTAACAGTCTAAGATGGTCGGCATCAACGTTCTAACCTGCGTCCAAGTCGCCGCAACTCCCTCAAGGCCCCATCAAACCATGGAGCCCTAGGTCGAAGAGAGAGAGGACGCTCATAAACTGGAGCAATAGAATCCATGGCAGAGGTGATGGCATTATTATAGGCCACAACCAATGCCTCTGGATCACTGCAATGCACAGGAAGTTTTGATAGGTCAAGGACCGTAGCAAGGCCATTGGAAGAAATATTCCGCAAAGGGCGGAACCTGACCATTCCACAGGGTCAGCCTACAAGGTGGGAGCAAAATTGAATCTCACAGTGTAGTGATCGGACCAGCCAACTGGTTCCACCCCACGTAGAAGCCTCAATCCCCAGGAGGAAGACCAAATCAAGAGAGTGGCCACCTTTATGCGGCAGTGGTAACCACCTGTGTTAGGCCCAGTGAATCCATTAACTGGAGGAAGTGTTGTCCAAATTGCGAGAGTTCGTCGTCGATCCAGGCATTAAAATCACCCAGGACCATCAGCCTGGGAGACTCAAAAGCCATGTCGACGATGAAGTCCGCTACTTCCTTAAGGAATTGCTTCCCATCTCTGGGTGGACGGTAGATGAGAGCAATCCAATAGCCTACACCTGCCACAACAGCACATTCAAAAGAGAAGGTCTCCTCAACTGGAACACTAGTGAGTGCCAATTCAGTCTTAAAACAGACCGCAACCCCCATGGTCCAACCACGGACGATGTATCACCACATACCCGGCTGGAATTGCGGCCTCAAGTATTGGTCCCGCATTATCATCCAGCTAGGTCTCGGTGATGCAAGCCAGATCTGTCGAACCAACAAGATCTGAAATCACAGCAGTCTTGTTCCGGACAGATCTGGCATTGCACAACAGCGTCCGGGTTGGACAAAACTCCTGGGCTGGCCTGGCTACCTGCCCATCACCAACGATGGTGCCCTTGGGTATGGGGACCAAACAAGATGGTCCGCACTCCAGGCTCCACTTCACCCCAGGGTGTCTCCTGGGCTTAACCATCCTAATGAGCGCCTGGCCTCCTCCAGCTCCTCCACTTGCTCACCCCCCCCCACCCTTTCCCCCCTCCTACGGGCAATATCCAAAGCCCGACACTGTTGGTAGATAGAAAAAACAAAAGGAGGGGTATGAAAAGGGTGGAGGGAGCGAAGAGCAGAGGCTGAGTAGCGCATGACCGGTGGGGTAACAGGCGGACACATCTCATAAGTCCACAGCCTAGCCCGACACTCAAAACTAAACAATCTAAAAACAATAATCCTAAAAATCCCAATCCAATAATAACCCCCAGAAACAATATAAAAGAATTTAATAACTGCAATACCAAGATAGATCATTTGTTATGGTCCGCTAAAATTCACTAACCACTATATACCCACCCAAAATCAATAATAAAATACAATTAAAAATAAACCCTGCTTAACACTACATAGATGGTACAATCCAATACTTGGCTGTCAGAAAAACACCAGGAGAAAATAATAACAGAAATAAAAAGTCTCCTGCAACCCCCTCTCACTGAGTATGCAAGGACGTAATGTTTTGAAGTCCTCCTAGGCCCTCTCACAGCCTGGGAGATAATCTACTCAGATTAAATCAGAAAAAAAAAATCAAAAATAAATAACAGAAATAAACAGACTCCTGCAACCCCCTCTCACTGAATATGCAGGACGTAATGTTTTGAAGCCTCCCTAGGCCCTCTCACAGCCTGGGAGATAATCTAATCAAATTAAATCAGAAACAGTTTGGAAGTCTAAGAATTGTCATATAGTAATTAAATAAAAATGAAGATTGGACACCCAGGTCCTCTCATCACCCGGGATACCAGCGTAAGGGCACTCTCACTGTCCAAGACAGAAAACCAAATCTGGCCACAGTTCTGGAGCAGAGTAAGGAGTTTGGACTGCCAGTATTTTATCGCTTGTTTCCACTACCAAACGAAAAAATCCAACACGGCTAAGGCAGGCAGGAGGAGCGCTGTGTGGAGATAGTAATTATTTCCCGTAAAGGTGATCCAAGTCAACAGTAGAAGCAAGCGGGACTCATAAGCTCCAACTGCAAAAACTGCAGCCAAAAGTATTCACTGCCGCAACTTTGATTCCCAGGCAGTGGGCCACTCAGCAGCCAACCCTCCAAGGAACCTGGGAACACTACAAGCTCGTCAGCCGGCTCCCCGGTTGACCCAAAACTCAGTCCCCCATGCGGCAGTAAAACCAGCCACAGTTTGCCAAATGTTGACAGACCCGCTCATAACGCCGACCGTCAGCCCCCACCAAAAACCAGTTTGAAGCGCACTGTTCAGATGCTGCTCCAATGCAAGGTCATGCCACACAAGCAATCCAGAAACAAAAACTCGAGCAGCCCAAAATGGGGGAATCCTTCCACGGACTCTGCTTCAGTGATGAAACACCAATTCCTCAACAAGTCTCACTCACTCCTTCTCCTAGACTCAGAGTGTCCTAACGGAGCAGGCAGAATAAATGGTAGGTCCGTTTCTTCACACAGGTTTTAGCGGGGGAGCTCTAAACAACACAAGCCCATTTCTTAGGCGAACAGGACTGTTCAAGTGTCCGTAATGTGCTGCAGGCAAGTCTAAAATTCCTGAACTACACACGGAGGCTAACTTCCTCACTGCAAAGTCCTAACTAGCTAATAAGTTTGGGCTCGAGCAATAAACAAACAAAACAGGAAAACAGCGAGTAAATGAATAAAAACGGCAAAACGGGAAAATAGCGAGTAAATGAGTAAAGGCAAATAAAACTCTATTACAGAATACAACTTGCAGCTTGCAGCTTACAGCATGCCCAGCCCGGTGGCCATCTTGACTACCTATCTATCTAGGTAGGTACAGTCTCATTTATTTCTTGGAGTATAGGGTCTCTGTGGAGGTCCTTCGACTTTAGCCTTCCTCAGCTTCAGGTTTTGTATTACTTGTTTATTTTCTTCGTTAATTGGAATTTTTGGTGTTCCTCAGAAGTTTTTGCGTTTTTTCTCCACAGCCCTGTTTTTTCCTGTTTGAGCAGCTGCCAATAACGACTGGGCACGCACTCCTCCTTCAGGCCATTTTCCCGCCTTTGTGGGTATATGCGTTTGCACAGTGCATAGCACATTAGCACAGCACAATAGCCTATTAATTGCATTGCGCTACTGTGCTTTCACGCCTGGTTGGTGCGCATACGCCCATGCAAGACAATGTCTTAAAGGACCAGTGAGCATGCAAGCCTATTTAGTATCATTTGGCATGCTAATTACTGCATACAGCTCAGTGGAGTGTTTGTTTAGCCCAGCAAAGCTATATCCAGATATTAGGGATAATTGTTGTATTATACCTCACAATTGTTACTTGGCACACAATTATATCTCTCTCTGGCAGCATGACTTATCGGAGACCATTAATCATGAAACAATGTAAGATCTACAAAAGGGTGATGAGGCCCTTCCCCACGGGTTCCTTTTGCCCTCACTGTGTTACTCAGCCCCCACCAGCTGGTCCTCCAGCCTTGGGAGGGGGGGCATCTGGTTCTTCAGTTGGCAGTGGCAAGTAGAATAGGGAAAAATCATTTTTGTGGCTCCTGAGTGAGCTTGGGCCCTGATGTCCCACAGTACATCCCAGCAGACACACCTGACCCCAGTCAGAAGCCTCAGGTCAGGGGGCCCCACAAAGGCACGTCCAGGTGCAGGGCAGCGAGCTTAGGTTGCAATAACAGATGTGTAGGCAGACCCTGACCCTGCTTTCTTAGAAGGCCAAGATGAGGATTACAGGGATCTTGGGGAAGTTCCTAACCTTAAATTAAAAAAAATGGCTCTCAGATGAGGAGGGGGACGTTCCCCTCCCTCTGTGGAGCAGGAAGAGGAAAGGGAGTGGACGGAGTCCACGTCAGGTATTCCTTTCCTCCCATGTTTGATAATAAGTCCTTGTCTTTTTTGGATAGCTGAGTTCCTTACAGCTCATGAGGTACAGTCTGTGGAGATGGTAGATGTCAATCCGACTCTGTCTGCGTCCTTTTTGGCTACTATGTGACCAAAACTATTGAGCAACGATGGGCAGGTGTGGATCAGAAAAAGTAAATATCTTCCCAACCAAAGTCACGGATCTTCAATTTTTTTAAGGAAAAGAATTCACAGCTGGGAAGCTCCTCCGTTGAAAGACAGGGCCGTTTGTATTTCTGTTAAAAGGAAAAAAACACTGCTCTGCCTATGAAAGGCTCTCATGTCAAGCAGGTGGACACTGCATGCAGGAGGGGTTTTGCCTCTATCAGCACAAGCATTTGTATGTCTTATGCTTCTTTTATTGTTGCCAGAGCCTTAAACATATGAGTCACTACTCTGGTCAGTTTAGTTCCACCTGACTCTGAAGGTGTGAGCCTTTTGCAACTGATGGCCTCCTCTGTCTAGGTGGTTATACAGTTGAGAATTGCGTATATGAGCCCACTCGGCCTACTTCATTGTTTTCAGCCATGAGGGCTGTGTGGCTTAGTAATTGGGTCACTGATCAAGCTTCATGAGCTAAGCTGTTTAACCTCCCCTTGAGGGAGGCTTATGGTTTGATTCCGATCCAGATACTGTTTTAAAGGATATGTGGTAAGAAGAGCTATCCCCAGTGTCAAACAAGAGTGCAAGGCTACTGTAATCGAAAGGGGTCAAGGTAATGGCAGACGCAGACAGTTCTGAGGGGGTTTCCGTTTCTTCAGAATTTTGGCTTCAGAGAACAGTGGAGCCTACTCAGGTAACAAAGGTTACAGTATCAGAGGAGCCTTGGCCATGCTCTGTGCAGGAAGCCCAGCACCAAAAGCCTGGTGCTTCACAAGAAGGCACACAGGCCCATCCTTGACTCCTTTTCTTTAGCAGAAGACTACAGGAGTTCTTCTCAAGATGGGCCAAAAACAATGTGATGTCTTATTAAGGGATGCTTTCTTCGCCCTCGTTTCCAAGGACGTTACAAAGGCCAGGTGTTGTCAGAGACTCTGACCCTCTGATTCATTCACTAATCAGACAAGGTCAGGGGTCCTACTGGATTTATTTCATAGTTCCCAAGAAGTTGGGGGGTTTTCAGGCCCATTCTGTATTCAAAGCACCTGAACAAGTTTGTGCACCACAAACCTTTCAAGATGGTGTCCCTGAGGTCAATCACCTGGGCTGCTCAGCCAGGAGGTCTCCTTAAGCCTCAATACATCTGACGGATGCCTACCTCCACATTCCCATCCATCAGTCCTACCTGGAGTAGCTCAGGTTCTCGATACTGGGCCAACCTTTCCAGTAGAGGGCGTTTCCATTTGCCTGTACATCAGTGCCACCCCCCCCACTGAGTTCCTTGAAGGTGTTGAGAGTTCTGGTAGCTCAGTTTTGTCAGGAAGGGCATCACGTCTATCCTTATTGAATGACCTGCTTATTCGTGCACAGACATCCCTGGCTAGAGGTCGGTACTGAGGACTCTAGAGATGCTAGAGTCACACAGCTAGGTGATGAACCGGAACAAGAGCTCTCTTGAGCCATCTCAGACCTTGGAATACCTGGTGGTAAAATGTTTAGTATTAAACCAGGGAAGGTTTTTTCTCGCCTTCCCAGAAGGAGATCTTATTGACAGAAGTCCAGTGGCTCAGGACACAGTCATCAGTATCTGCCCTCGGTCTGCTACGGTTTCATGGCCTCATGACAGGCAGCAATAGATTTAACCCTGTGGGCTTGCTTTCATATGCAGCCTATTCAAATGGGTTTGCTGACAGCCAGGGATCCCTCATCAGAGGATTATCAAGCCAAGTTTCCCTTCACCCCTCAGCTTCATCACTCCCTGAGTTAGTGAGTAGATGTGCAGGATCTGAGCAAGGGTTTCACTGGAACTTCTCCAGATTTAATTCTTACAACAGATGTCAGTTTACATGGATGGGGGCAGGCCACAGCCAACTTCCCACTCAGAGAACTTAGTCAGCCTAGGACCAGCATCTCCACATCAATGTTCAGGAGATGGGAGGGTGGTCCCCCTAGCTCCCCTTCAGTTTCAAACCATGCTGCTAAGCACGGCGTACATAAACATTATGCTGCACAAGCAGGGAGATGTTTCAAGAGGTGCTGACCTATTAGCAGTACACCTGGCAGGGGAGTTGAACCTTCAAGCGAACTGGCTAAGCAGTGAAAATGTTCACCCCATGGAGTGGAGGTTGAACCCAGAAGTTTTCGAACTCCTGTGCAACCAGTTCGGTCAACCTCAGATCGATCTGTTTGCATCCAGCCACAATGCTCAAATCCGAAAAGATTCTTCAGTTGTTTTCGGCGTCCATACATGAAGGCAGTGGTCACTCTGCCTCAGGAGTGGACCTTCAGCAGACCGTATGCTTCCTCCACCAACTCTTCTTCCAAAGTCATAGTAACAAAAAAAAAAAGTGGAAAAAAAAAGGAATAATAAATAATTATAAAAGACACTCTAGAGGAAGCTGCTTCTTATCAGCTGCAGAGTGGCTGAGAAGACTGTAGTTCTCGGACTTCGTGAATCTAGCTCAGCAAGCACCCTTCCACCTTCCAGTGTGAAGAGACCTGCTGTCAGGGTCCCATTCTCCACCAAAATCCAGGAATGATGCAGCTCGCGGCCTGGCTCCTGAGAGGAGAAGGCCTCCCCGTTTAAAAAAAAAAAAAAAGGGTTTCTCTGAGAAACTAGTTGACACCTTGATAGCTGACAGAAAAACCTCTATGTCTGCATCCTGTGCTCCGGTAGGGGCTACTTCCTTTTATCTTGGGCCAGAAGGGAAGGATTTTAAACATTTAATGGCTTCTATTCAACAGATTTTGGATTTCTACAGGAAAGCTTGGAGAGGAGTTGGCATTATGTATGCTGAGAGGTCAGGTTTCTGCTCTCAGAGCACCTTGTTTTTTTTTTTTTACCTAGGAACTAATAGGCGCATGTTTAATAGGAGTCATCTGGTGTTCTGATCTCCATTTCTTCCGTGGGATCTGAATTGGGTTCTGAATGCTCTCTGCATGGAGTTTTTCAAACTGCTCTTATCCATATAGTTGGATGTGTTGCTTTACAGGTTTTCCTCATAAGGAGCCATACCTTATTTGGCGTAAGGACAGGTGGTACTCAGTACAGTACCAGTTTTTCATCCCTAAAGTGCTCATGGCCTTCCATCCTTCTGTCTGCAACCTTCTCACTCCAAAGAGAAGGAATTGCACAAGTTGGATTTATCATGCACTGTTAGGATCTGTCTTAAATGTATGGCTGTGTTCCGAAAGTCAGATAGTCTGTTTGTTCTCTTGGAACAGACAAGCAGGGTCAAGAGGCCTTTTCGGCCACCCTAGCTAAGAGGGGCAGGCCTGCATCGTTCAGGCCAATGATGAGGGAAAGAAGAGGCCTCTGGCTTTCATCAAGGTTCACTCCATCAGGGCTAGGGCAACACCCTGAGCAGACAGTTGAAGCATTGGTTTTTAGGGTTATGCAAGGCAACTATGTAGTCTTTCATCCACACATTCATAAAACATCCAAATTGGATGTTCAGATTTCGTCTGACACAGTTTTTGGTCGTAGAGTACTACAGTTCGCACTAATTTCTCAGTGCTTGCCTCTGGCATATGGGATAATATTCTCCTCCTCCTGGTATTTTCTGGGTGCTGTTGCTTGGAATCCAGTTGTTATGATTACCCATTGATGATGTGCAGCACTACAAAAAGAAGAAATTTCTTCTTGCTTACTGTAATGTCCTTTTTTGTTAGCTCCAACATTGTCAATGGGGCCCACCTAGGAGCCTGGCTCCTGCGGGAGAATCTTATCTGGTATGCTAGGAGGGATGTCCTGTTTGTTAAAAACCCTATGTTTTCAGATATCCCTCTTTTGTTTTGCTGTGCTGTACTCACAAATACTCTATATATAACACGGTATTTTTGAAAAAAAATATACTTCTGTTATTATTGGTGTCTGGCTCTGTCCATCCAAATCCTGGCCCCGTTGATAATTCTTTGCCCATTGTCTTGTTTCCAAAAAATACTATTAATATTTCTCACTTGAATGTGCAGAGTCTGTTGGCAAAATGGGACGATTTCACTGCCTGGTCAGTTCAGTATCAATTTGATATTGTAGCATTAACCGAAACCTGGCTTACGGATAAAGTTTTGAATAAAATGATTCACTTAGATGGTTATAATATCTTCAGAGTTGATAGAAAGATTAAGAGGGGAGGTGGTTGTTTATTTTATATTAAGGATCATGTTAATGTTACCTTAAATGCCCCTGTTGTTGAATCCCCTTCTCGTGATCATCTTTCACTACCTGTTGTCCTGGGAGAGCATAACGTTTTGACACTTGTTGTGATCTATGCAACCCCAGAACACCAGGAGGAGGGATTAAGTCTGACTGAGACTTTAAGAGGGACACTCCCAAAAAATAGAGAATTAATAATCCTGGGAGATTTAAATATATACTGTTTAGGAAAGGATTCGTTCAGATTTAAAGAACTGGTTACTAATAACAGGTTGACACAGTTAATTGATGCCCCTACTATGATACACTATAGATCTGGATTTATCTCGCTCTTGGATTGGATATTGGTCTCTGACACTAGTAAAATTGCTCAATCAGGGGTTCTTTTGGATAGTGTTAGTGACCATAGTCCTGTATATTGCTTTTGGACAGCAAAAAGAAAGAAGGTTTCTTTAGTATTTATATTTTCACATAGTATAAATAAAATAGATACTGAAAAATTTAAAACAGCTGTGGCATCTATAGACTGGACAGGAATAGTGCAGACTTTGAAGGTTGATGAAGCACTGTCCATTTTTTGTACAATCTTCAATAACATTTGTAATAAGTTTGCCTCTCTTAGGAAACTAAGGATTAGGGGAAATAAACACAAGTGGGTAACACCTGAGTTATTGAAATTGCTGCGAGATCGTGATACTCTGTGGAAGATTTATAGGAAAATTCCTAGTCATGCCTCTCTTGTGGCATACAAGGTTATTAGAAACAAATGTAAAATGCTAGTTCGTAAATTAAAAAGAAATTATTTTTTGGAGAGACAAAGAGACTTTAAGGGCAAGAATGTATCAGACACATGGAAATTGATAAATTAACTTTTGGGTAAGAAGTGTTCTTCTAGTATTTCATGCTTAGATGATTCTAATGAGATTATAACTAATCCTCAGTCAATAGCTCAGGAATTTAACAAAACTTTTACTGACTTATCTGAATATATCCCATCTGGTGTTGGTAACTCACGGAATAGAAATAATGATGTTGAATTACAGTATCCAAGATTCTATTTTAGATCTACCTCCCCGGAGGAAGTCAGGAGATATCTGTTAAAAATGGACCCACATCCCTCAGTTGGGAGGGATGGGATTGATTACCGTCTCGTGAAGATCACTGCAGACTTACTCTGCTATCCTTTATCTCACATATTTAATTTGTCACTTTGTAATTCTGATTTCTCTACAGTATGGAAGGATTCTGTTGTTGTACCAATATTTAAGGCTGGCGATCCAACGAAAGTTCAAAATTATTGACCTACTTCTTTAATAGCACCTCTCTCAAAGGTTTTAGAGAGAATAATATCTGATCAAATGACCGAGTATCTCTCAAAGTACAATGTCCTCACACCTGCTCAACATGGATTTAGGCTGGGTCACAGTACCATCACAGCTGTGGTGGGGTTCATGAGCACTGTCTAGCTGGTCATGGATGATGGCCAATATACTGGGGCACTGTTTGTGGACCTCAGCAAGGCCTTTGACCTAGTAGATCATGGCTTTTTGCTATCATCTCTTTTTGATCTGGGTATGTCGGGTGTGGTGGTAGAGTGGATTGGGAGTTACTTAAATCACCGTACACAGGTAACAAAGATTGATGGATATTTTTCTCAACCTGCACATATTTCATTGGGTGTTCCACAAGGGTCGATTTTGGGTCCTCTTTTGTTTAGTTTATTTTTAAACACTCTTCCCTCTGTTTGCACTAGTTCCCAGATACTTCTCTATGCAGATGATGTGGTGATCCTCACAAGCGGTCCAAATCTTAGTACAGTTCGAAAAGATCTGATAGCTGATTTTCAGGCAGCCCATAATTGGTTTATGGAACACAGACTTGTTCTGAATGAAAAGAAAACTAAGTCTATGTTTTTTCAAAAGGTAAGAAAACGAAAAGGGATAGATACTTAGCTATTATTACACACAGTGCAGGGAAACATTATTGAACAAGTTCAACAATTTAAATACTTGGGACTCTTAATAGATGAGGGCATGACATTTGAACCACATATCTCTAGTTTGATTAAAGCAATACATCAGAGCTTGGGGGCTTTATGCAAACGTACTCCTTATCTAGCCCCATCCACTAGAAAAATACTTGTTAATAACTTTCTTATTCCTACTATTGACTATGGTCTTATGATTTATTATGCCGCAGGGGGTGGACTAATAAATAAAGTTAAAATTATTTTAAATCAAATCTCTAGATTTTGTACACAACTTTCAGCCAGGACACTTACTTGTTTATTATTGAGGGATGTAGGCTTTTTGCCATTAGACCTGCGCTTTCAGCTTCAACTAAGCATGTTGGCAAAGAAAATATTAAATGGTGTTCCTGAGGTTATTGCTACTCTTTTTAAGAGACATATTAGTTCTGTTTGTACAAGGTTTGTTGATTCTACCTATTTTGAAATACCTAGGATGAAGACCTCTAAGGGCCAAAAAACTCTATTGTATGTTCTTCCTTGTTTTTTTAATCATCTGTTACCCATTTTAGACAGTCTGAAAGGATCATTAATGTATTTCAGGAAAAGACTTAGGAATATTTTACCCCTAGAAAGTGAATGCAAATGCTCTGTTTGATATTTTTGTAATGTAAATTACTGGAGTATTGAGATTTATTGTGAGAAGCATTTTTGTACCTTTGTATGTTTGTCTAATTGTATGTTTATGTGGAACTGGTCAACCATGAAAACGGATCGTTGGCCCATGGACTTACCAGTATAAATAAATAAAACAAACAGCACAAAAAACAAAATCATTTTTCAATCAGTATGCAACCACAGGTTAACAGCTGTACAGATAACTCTTAAGGTGTTTTCCTTGTTGCAGGAAGTCTCACTGCACTCAGTTTTTGCCTAAATTTTTGCCTTATTGTGTGGTCAGCCTCAGTTTTCCAGATGGCGACTAGTGTGGAGCCTTCCTTGTTGCCTGATTGTTCTTTCCTGCAAGGAGGACCCAATCGTCCAGACCTTGAGTCCAGTGGAGAGCATTTTCTTCCACAGATGTCTGCCAGGAAGGTAAGGCAGCATTTATTTACAGTATTAAGGAATGTTGCATACAGGTAATTGGTTATAATATACGAAAATGTGTAGCTATTATGGCACTGCGTAGTCAGTAGTGACTGGGGAGTTGCTGTTTCATGGAATCCTGATGTGCCCAACATTCTAAAGCTTGGGCTATGCCATTTCCCCTGGCAGGGGTGCACAAAACCCAGTTGTTATGATTACCCACTAGTAGTCCCCGTATGCTTTGGTGCCCCAGTGGGGGCCTTATGGCAGCATCAGACTGGCACCGTTAATGTCACTGCTGCCTAGGACCAAATCACGATATGGACCAATGCATGTCTCTCCATGGACGTATGCATCCTCCAGTTCTGCCTGCTAAAGTGGGGTCATTTGCCCCCTACTTTTGGAGGGAGGCATTGCACCCATGTTACCAAGGTCAGGAGTTTGGGCTTTTCCTCATGCCTCTTCTCAGTACCTTTGGTACTGTGGAAATACAGCATCCTTCCTGACCTCACCTTCCTGAGGCATTGGAGGACTGGGGGTGGGTGAGTCTGGTGGACAGCTGGCTTCTTCTAGGCGACTGACTGAGCACTCCCCCCTCAGTCCATCTATCCTGGACAGTGAACATCTCCAGTGGCGAGGCCAAAGCTGTATGCTCAGTCTACACCAGTGGACACCTCAGTGTCACACACTGGTGCTGCCCCACTTCTGGTACTGTCTGCAGTACCAGCGAGCATGGTGGTGCCGGTCCTGAGCCCAGGTCCCCTTCTGGCACTGTTCGCAGTGTCAGAAGGGGAGTTGGTACTGGAACTGTCCCTACTTCAGTGGCTGAGGTGGCTGTTGTTCAAACCCCAAGAATCCCTCACTTAAGTTTAACAAGTGCAGCCATTCCCCTGGAATGAGCAGCCCCCGGAGCTTTAGAATTTTATGCAAATTATGGAATTTTGAATAAAATTCAAACTGCTGTGTGGTCACGCTCACCCCTGCATTATAACGTCAGATTTATTTCTCTGCCTGAAGAAAACAGTCACCCCCTGAAGTCTTCTCTTCAACTTCAGACCAGTTTCTTAGTTTATTATTTTCAATTATAAGTATGCTGTTACTTTATTAATAACTCTGCTTCTAGGGATGTGGATATGGTGCACTTAATCCACACTGTGGCAGACTTCCTTTCCCCTTTAATTCCAACTGGCAAGCATTCAAACTAAGCTCTTCCCACCCACCCAGGTGATATCCTCCTCAGCTCTGCCCTATGACATCAGATCTTCCTTTCCACTGGAAGAGTCAGGTCTCCTCCTTCACAGCTCCCTGCGTGTGGTCTAGACCAACTTCTACTTCATCTTCAGGTGATTTTGTTCTTCATTGTTAGTGGGTTTTTTTTGCTTTATTATAGAATGCAACAATCCTGAAACCAAGCCGCACATGATGAGGCACCAACCCACGCCATGGCAGTCTCCATGCCTGTGTGGTTGCTCCCGGTGGAGGTCAACATTGGGGCATTTATGGGCGCTTTCCAGGACATGTGCCAATCCCTTCAAACCCTTAGGGAGGGGCCTTCCCAAGGGGACAAATCTAAAAAGTCCAAACGGACCCACCATAGGTCATGGGGCAAGGAACAGGCTCACTCTTCTCGCTCCCACGACTCTGTTGCTTGTTCGACGTCTGTCAAGCAGTTGGCTTCAAACAATCCTTATAGGGTCCAAGGGCAGGCAGCTAGCTCCATGGTGTCTCCATTGGGCTTGTTGGTCAAGTTGTGGGCTGACCAACCGGTTGAGATTTTTCTTGACCTATTGTCGGCAGAGGTCGAGGACAACTTGCTCTCTACGACTCCAGTCCTTTCAACTGTTTCCCAAGAGGGGCTGGATAAGTCAGCCAACTAGTCTGTCTCCCCCTGGGAGAATAACCCCTCTGGGGTTGAGTGGCAGGACCTGACACATTCGTCATCAGTCGAGGTCCAGGTCAAAGATCCATTCTCGTTCAAGACTGTGGTCTCATGAATCTCAGTGTTCCCACTCTCGGCCTTTGACCAGGAAGCGCCATCGACACTCCTCTTCCTCCTTATCTTCGGACAATGAGAGGCTTTGCTGCAAGTTGTGATGGTGCAATGAGGAGCTTATGTGGCAGCAATGGATCCTCGGCCATAGTCTGCCTACTCCTCAGGCTCTGGCACTACCCTGGTCTCCACCAATACAGCCCATTCTGGTCCTGCCCTGTCTGGCCGAGCCTATGCCAGCTTTCCTGCCAGTCCTGGTGGAACCCCCCAAAGCTACCCTTGCATTGGGCCCTGTCCATAGCTGTTTGCCCTACCACCGGTCTCCCTGGATGACTGTCCGTTCAGATCACCCACTTGGATATGTCCAAGGTAGTCCACGGGGAGTAGGGCCTAAGATGGTGTTCCAGGAATTATTGGATTCCGAGAGGTCCTCCATGCACACCTCTCAAACCCTGGGCTTCCATCGCAAGTCAACTGAAAAGCTCACAACTGACCACAGGCCAGTCTCCTTTGAGGCTTTACTCCATCTCATTTCCGAGTCTATGAAGATTCCCCTGGAGCTGGTCCAGAAGCGAGCCAAATACTCCTCATGGAGATCCTCAACAAAGATGATTCCGGGGGGTTGCCTTCCCAGTAGTGGAAGCCATTCTGGGTCCTGCCTTGGAGGTCTGGCAGCATCCAGCCTTGTGCCTGGCCCCCTCCACCCATAAGGTCCGCAAGTACACGGTCCCGATCGGGTCTCTTTCGGGTTCACTGATCACCCCTCAGCTGAGGGGCTGGCAGTGGATTCTGTCTCCCACAGGACTGATGGGAACTCTGGACCATGTCCTTCCCCACCTCTCTGTGGACTTACAGTTGGCAAATAAAATGGTCTGAGACCAGGGAAACTTTGTTGCCAAGCACCAGCTTCAGACAGCCTTAGATATAGGCGACCCCTGAGCCTGATCAATGGCAGCAGCAGTCATTAAGAACTGTAGAGCATGGCTGAGAATTCCCACCTTTACAGCAGATACCCAGCATAAGCTGGCAAATGTTCCCTTCTTGGGTACTAACCTGTTATGGCCAGGGGTGGATGGATACCTCACCAGAACTGAGAAGTCCAATGCCACCCTGGATTCCCTCACATTCTCTCAGAAGGATCTCAAGGGCCAGAAACCAAAGAAGAAGCCTTTTCAGTTTCAGCCCTTTCTGCCCCAGCAGTCTAAGCTGCAGCAGCCCCAGTCAGAGCAGGTCTGGTGGCCTAAACCTAAGCCTGCCCCCTCAGGCTCCAAGAAGCCTGGAGGCTGGGATAGCGGTGCTCCTCTGGGAGGCAGCACCAGAGCCTCTGTCAAGCCTGCCCAGTGACTGGTAGGTGGGTGTCTCCTTCCCACCCATCGTGTCCCTGACTCAGCTTCCCATGGGGAGTTGGCTTCACCATTTCTGGAATACCTGGTCTGTCATCTCTACAGATAAATGGGTGCTAGACATGGTGGGCCAGGGTCTGCCCCTCAATTTCAAGGTTCTCCCGCCCTACCAAACCCATGCCCCATGGGAGTCTGTGGTGTTCCATGACATGCCATCTGTCCTCAGGGAAGGCATCGCTCAGCTCCTAGAGAAAGGAGCTGTAGCCTGTGTCCCAGATGCTATGGCTGGCCAGGGCTTTGTGTCCAGGTACTTTCTGGTCCCCAAAAAGATGGGAAGGTTGCCACCGCATACTGGATCTTCATAATCTGAACCAGTTCTTGAGGAGGCGCAAATTCAGAATGGTCACACTGAATCAGATAATTCCATCTCTGGAGCAGGGCATGTGGTTCTGCTCCGTGGACCTCCAGAATGCCTTCTTTCACATCCCAGTCTGTCCACCCATTGGTGGTACCTTTGGTTCCATGCAGAAAGGGTGCTCTACAAGTTCTGAGTCATGCCTTTCAGACTCTACTCGACCTCCATGGTCTAAACTAAATGCATTGTCATGGTGGCAGCATTCCTGTGGTGCTGAGGGGTTCAGGTGGATCTGTACCTGGACAACTGGCTGATTTCTGGTTTGTCCTGGGGGGACGTGGAGTGGTCCATGGACTTAGCCCTCCAGACTTGCTTGGCCCTGGATCTTTTCATTAACTTGGCCAAGTTAGAACTCCACCCCTCACAGGTCATCCACTTCATTGGGGCAGAGCTCAACTCCCTGTGGACCAGACATTGGAGCTTACTTCCTTTGCCTGATTATTTCAGGTTGGATGTTTGCTCCCTGCTTGGGACTTCCTGTGGCTGCTGGGGTTCATAGCATCCTGCACCAGCATGGCTTGGTGGAACCACTGGCAGATGCGCACCCTGCATTGGAAGCCGGCCCACCAGTGGTCTCAGCATCTCGGTCACCTGGATCACCCAGTCATGGTGATGCAGCCATTGTGGGATTCCATCCAGTGGTGGCTTATCCCTGAACACCTAGAGGAAGGAGTTCTGTTCATCCATCCAGAACCTACTTTCACTCTCACAACCAATGCATCTCTGGTGGGATAGGGAGCCCACTTGGGGGACCACAGGGCCTACAAGCTCTGGACCCCCAAGGAGTCCCCCGTACCATATCAACCTGCTGCAGCTCTTTGCAGTGTGTCTTGCTCTGACAGCGTTCACTCCATCGGTCCAGAGTCAGGTTGTACAGATCCAGATGGACAACACCATGACCATGTACTGCCTCAACAAGCAGGGCAGAACGCATTCTGTCCAGTTGTATCAGGAAGCCCTCCACACCTGAACCCATGTGCGCAGCTTGGGCACCAATCTCCTGGTGATTCGTGAGGCTGGAGCCTTCAACCAGCTGGCATACACCCTCAGCTGAGTGGGGAAGGCATCTCAGGAGTGGTCTCTTCATCAGGAGGTGGTGGATCACCTGTTCTCCCAGTGGGGCATTCCCCTGGTTGACCTCCTGGAAGAACACCAAGCTGAGGCTGCTCTGTGCACCCCCCCACAGTGCAGGACACTAATGGGGATGCCTTCATGAGGCCTTGGACCCTGGGTCTCCTTTTTTACGCCTTCCCTCCCATTCCTCTGATCCAAAAAGTGTTGCTCAAGGTGCGGAGGGACAAGTTGTGGGTGATCTTGGTAGCCCTGGACTGGCCGCGACAGTTCTGATACCCAGATCTCAGCATCAGCTGCAGGCCTCCGTTGCATTTGCCTCTATGCCTGGATCTGCTCTCTTGTCATTAGGGGAAGGTCTTGCACCCAGCCCTTAAGTCCCTGCACCTGACAGCTTGGCTCCTGAACAGCTAGAGTTCCAGGCTTTGTGTCTCTCTGAAGAGGTTCTCCGTGCTGTGGAAGCCTCTTGGAAAGGGTTGGCCCATCAGTGCTATGCCTTTAAATAGAAGCACTTTTCCATTTGGTGCCAGAACAAGGAGCTCGACCCCCCGTCGTGACCCATGGCTAGCATTCTAGACTATCTGTGGTCCCTCTCCCAGTTGGGCCTAAGGTCGCTAATCCTCAAGGTGCACCTGGCAGCCATCTCTGCATACCGGGCAAGGGTTGGTATGCCGACAGTGGCACAGGAGAAGGTGGACGGGTGCTTTTTTAAAAGCCTTGACCACCTGTCCCCACTGGTGTGTGAACCACCACCACCTTGAGACCTGTTTCTAGCACTGACAGTGCTCATGGGCAAGCCATTCATACTAATGCTCAGGTGTAACATCTCTCACCTGTTGTGGAAGACCACCTTTTTGGTGGCTATCACCTCCACCAGAAGGATCAGTGAGCTCCAACCACTCTCGGTGGAGTCTCCATAACTGGTGTTCCACAGTGATAAGGTTGTCCTCCACCCAGCCCGAAGTTCCTCCCAAAGGTTGCTCTGGAGTTTCACCTTAACCAGGTGATTAACCTCCTGGTGTATTTCACCAGTGCAACCTCAGAGGCTGAGCACAGTCTCCACACATTGGACATGAGGCGAGTGCTCGCATACTATATAAAGCGCACGGCTAGAGTCTGGGGAGAGGTTTGTCACCTGTGCTGAAGCCAAACATGGCAGACTGGCAGCTAAGTGAGTGATTAGCAGGTGGACTGTATCCTGCATTGACCTCCACTATAGGTTGGCTGGTTGGGATCCTCATAGGGCTTAGGGCTCATACCATCAAACATACCACTGCCAGCCAGCCCGGCGGCACTGAGGGCTGAGGCGCTAGACACCTTGCCTCATGCTACATCGGCGACCCGGGTTTGGGAACGACCTTGGGTCATCGGGGTGCAGGCATGGGGGAGGGGGAGGAGGGTGGGAGCAGGATTGGAGCACTGGTTCTCCTCTCCCGGGGGGGCCACCTGTTTACAGTCCCGCTATCACCTGATGGAGGTCTGGTGGCAGGCGCAGGTGCTAACGGAGTGACTGGTAGGGTGGGGTGTCCCATAGTGTGTGATGTGCGTGTGCCTCCACACATGCACATTACACAGGTACACAAGGGGCTGGGGAGAAAAACCAAAACACATACAAACTACATATGAAAAAAACCAAAAACATATGGCTGCCTCGGTGACTGCTTCCAGGGACATCCCTATCCAGGAGATCTGCAGGGCTGCTACCTGAAAGTCAGCGCACACCTTCATCTCCCATTACCACATCGACCTTGAGTCATGCCAGGATGCTGGCTTTGTGGCCTCAGTTCTCTGCTCCGTTTCCTAAATAGGAGTGTGTGCTTTGCCCCTCCTCCCAGAGAACTGCTAGGAGTCTGCCACAGCGTGGATAAGTGCACCATATTCATGTCCCTAGAAATTAGGGCTACTCATCTGTACATAGTTCTACGAATGGTATATGGTACACATCCACACAACCCACCCAACCTCCCCTCAAAAGTGGCACATGGATCCTTGCTTCCAGCATGCAAGATCTAATGTCATGTGGTGGTGCCAAGGAGGATACTACCCGCAGGTGGGAGGAGCTTAGCTTGAAGATGTTCTAGCTGGAATTGAAGGGGAAAGAAGTCTGCCACAGTGTGGAAATGCACCATATTTCACACCTAGAACTATGGTTACAGGCGAGTAACCCCTATTTTAGGTTGTTATTACATTTTAAACCTTTCTTCGGTTCCCCATCAGTTCCCAGGATCAGGAGAAGGCAGTTTTCAGCACGGTTCCTGCTTTTAGGGAACTGCTTTAAAACTACTTTATCTCACTAAAAATTACTATAAAATTAAACTGTTTTCTGTTTTTTAATATTATTTATTCTCAGTTCCTCTCTGTTTGGGAACGGAGTCAGTCTTTGACAGTTTGGCCTAACAAAATTATCAGTTAGGTTTTTACAACCTGCGGTTTCATGTTTTAGGGAACCAAACCACATTTCATATTTTAAACCCTATTTTACACAGTATTTTTTCTCAATTCAGATGATCTCCTTTTGGGAAATGCTTCATCTTCCCTGGGTTGGCAGTTTTTGGCATCACTGACAGACCCCCTCAAAAAAGACGGGACCTACCAGTTTTAAAGTAAAGTTTGTTTTTAACTCCAAGCAAAGGTAGACTGCCACAAGTTGTGTATGAAGTGTCTGGGTCCAGACTACGATTTTAACAATTGTGAGCTTTTTGCCCTACAACACAAAAAAGAGCTATAAAAATCTGAAGACCTTGTGGCTTCTCAGTCTGCATCCACATCACCAAAAGGCTCAGATGAGGGTCAAGCCCCTCAAAATAAACAACAGTCCCAGTCAAAGTGGTCAGAATTAAAAGATAAAGCTGCAAAAGATGAATCAGAACTCAGGATGTCTGCACGGGGGGAACCCTGAAACCAGTAAACATAAAAAAAGTCTCAGAGCAGGCAGTTAAGATGGTGCATGCCAAGAATAAAAGAAAAACATGTAGCTGTCCCTCTTGCTGAAGAAGGAAAGGAGTTGCCAGTGAACAAAAATAACATGCTTTCGATAGAGGACATGACTAAGGCACAACAATTCTTCCAGACTATAGGAACTTTCACTAATATGCCTGCACACGCGCGCACACACACACACACACACACACCTCCCCGCACTGGTTCCATTCTTCCAATTTCTTTCCAGTTTCTGAGTTTCCAAGATGGCAGCCACGCGCTAGCCGTGTTTACAGCTCTGCAGATTTTTGCAGTTTTATAGTTTTTTATTTAGTTTCCTATGTTGATGTTTTTCTGCTTTTAATATATATATTAAATGTATTTGTTGTCATCATCCTTTTCTACTACACCTAGTCCTTTTTTGGAGTTGGGAGATGGTTTGTGGACCCAGTGTAATACTGAAGATTTTCCTGAAGCTCTTTGAAGCTTACCGCTGTCGGGTGAAACACTTTGAGTACATCGTAATTGGTGGGGGTTGCTTGGAGTGCAGCAGCGTATTACCACCTGTTCCCTGCTTGTTGGAACTGTTGGAGCCTCCAAGGTACTTTTATGAAGTTTTTCGTTGATGCTGACAGTGGATTTATTGGTCCGGTCATTGCTGTTTGGAAGACTCTTGTGTTTACAGAGAAGGAATTCTAAGTGTGGGAGTTATCTGGCCGTAAGAGTGAATTTGGAATAACTGAGTGACCATCTGCCTGGATTTGGCTTGTGCTTGAGGCCTGTTTGAACTATCGGCCCTGACATCGTGTTGTGGAGCTTTGGAGGAGGAGGACAGGTTCAGCCAGCTGAGCTGATCTTGAGGTGGGTGCGGGGTGCAGCCGTTTGTCCCTGGGAGGGTCGGGAATGCTTACTAGAGGGTTGGTGTTCTCGGAGCCTCCAGGAGTCACTGGAATTGCCTGGCAGAGGTTGGGCTTTCTCCTGCATTCCAAGTGGGAATGAGCAGTTGCATATATCGCAACCTGCCCTGGGTTGGACGGGCTCTAGCTTTATTTGAACCAGGAGTGTTTTATCTCCACTTTGTTAACTGTGAAAGTGTTTTACCTCCGTTACGTTAACTTTACCAGACAAGAACTGCAAGTGAGAACCGTAAGGGCTGGATTATTGTTACCAGAAATTTTTGCTGTGAACAGAATGTACTGGTAACTTGAACGGTGGTCTGCTGTTGCTCGGCCCTTCATGACTTTTTGGATTTATATTGGTTTATTTGAAGCTGTTGTTGGATTTACTACGACTTCTCCTACCGTTGGTTGACTTCTTTCCCAGACTTTTTCATTTGTTTTACAGTCTCCTGGTTGGTGAGAGGACCAGGGCACCCATATTTATTTATTTTTTCTTTTACTGTGATGTTTATGTTTATTTTTGTTTGATTATTGTGTGTATTCTGGGTAGTGGGAGTGCCCAGAATTCTCCCTTTCCCTCAGCTATGAGAGGGTGGGGGAGAATTTGTATTCGTATGTGTATTTTATCCTTTGAGAGAGGATTTTACATTATTACACTTTGTTTTTCTGGGTTTGAATTCTATCCAGTTGGGGGAGGAGGGTGGTTTCACAGGTCTTGTTTGGTTGGGTTTATTGTTTAAGTTATCATTGCTCTGGAGGATTTCAGGATTTTAATTGTTAGTAATTTTGTTTTAGGAATTTAGGGTTTGTTGTGCTTTCTCTACTATTTTTTTTTTTTTTTTTTTGTTTTGTATGGGTTTTTAGATTAGTTTAGTTTGATTATATTTGGTGTATATTGTTTAGTTTAAGCAGTAACGTGCTGGCCTGCAGGTTCCACGGCGGTGCGCTATTCATCCTCCTCTCTTCGCACCCTCTGCCCTTTTTATACTCATCCCCTACAATCTGAGATTTACCAGCACTGTAGAGTGCTGGGGATTGTTCGTAGGAGAGTGAGGAGGGTGGGGGTGGGCAAACAGGAGAGGATGAAAGAGTGGGGCCACCGTATTGGGGTTACTAAGTCCAGAAGGTGCCCTGAGGTGAAATGGAATCCAGACCGGGGTCTCCCATGTCTGGTGCCCATACCCAAGGGCATTACTGAATTTGGTGGGCAGATAGGCCGGACAGCCTCCGAGGTTTGTCCAGCTCGGGCGGTGTTATGCAATGCCAGGTCTGTTAGGAATAAGACTGCCATTATAGCCGATCTTATTAGTTCGGCTGACCTGGCTTGCATCACCGAGACCTGGCTGGATGAAAATTCAGGCCCCATATTGGAGGCCATGATTCTGGCCGGGTACTCGGTGATATACCGCCCGAGATTGGACCACAGAGGTGGGGGGGTTGAAGTCTGTTTTAAGACTAAATTGGGCCTCACAAATGTGGCAGTTGGTGAAGCTGAATCCTTTGAGTGCACAGTTGTAGCAGGTGTAGGCGTTCGAATCGTTCTCATCTACCGTCCACCCAGAGATGGGAAATGTTTCTTACAGGAAGTAGCAGACTTCCTCGTCGATATTTTGTTTGAGTTGCTCAGATTGATGGTTCTGGGTGACTTTAACGCCTGGGTCGACGATGAACTCTCACAATTTGGTAATTACTTCCTCCAACTTATGTCTTCTTTGGGCCTCACACAGGTAGTTTCCACTGCTACACATAAATCTGGGCACTCTCTGGATTTAGTCTTCCTCTTAGGGATTGATTCATCCGATGTGGGGGTGGAACCAGTCGCCTGGTCTGACCACCACACCGTGAGGTTCAATTTTCACACACCCCTGAGAAGGCCTTCCTCTGTGGAGATGGTCAGGTACCGCCCATTACGGAATATTACTTCCCAGGGCCTTGCAGCGGTCCTTGACCTCTCATCCCCCGTGTTGACTAGCAGTAACCCAGAGGCACTGGTGTCGGCCTACAATACTGCCATTACGGTGGCCCTGGATCTTATTGCTCCTGTTCGTGAGCGCCCCCTATCCCTTCACCCCAGGTCCCCTTGGTTTGATGGGACACTGAGGGAGTTGCGGAGACAGGGGCGAAGGTTAGAGCATATTTGGCGCAAGTCCGCCCTTGATGTCGACCACCTTAGATTGATGGAACATTATTCTATCAATCTGCAATCACCCGTAAGAAGGCAGAATTCCTGTCCAGGGAGATTGCAGTTGCACAGAATCGACCGGCTCAGTTGTTTCGGACTGTAGACAGACTGTGCAACCCAGCCTGTCTGAAAGTCCGAAAAGCTTTTTCGCAATTAGAGTGTGAGGAGCTCGCTCAGTTCTTTGCAACTAAGATGGCTGACATCAGGGTGGGCTTGCATCCGGCAATCTCTAAGGGTGATGTTGTGGAACAGTGTGAGTTCACAATACCTCAGTTCTCTTGGAGTTCCTTTTGCCGACTGGAAGTCGTGGATATTATGAGGATCATCCATAGTGTGCAGCCCATGAGCTGTAGTTTGGACCCTGGACCAACTCCCCTAATTTTGGGTTGTTCTGAGACCATCGGTCCAGTTATGGTGCAAATAGTCTGGTGCTCCTTAGTCAGGTGAGTTTCCTAACTCCCTGAAAGAGGCAGTGGTGACACCCCTCTTGAAGAAAGCTACTTTGGACCCAGACTGTTTCTCAAACTACAGACCTATCTCTAACCTTCCCTTTATTGGGAAGGTTATTGAGAAGGTAGTGGCAGCCCAATTGGAAGACCATTTAACCATCTATAATGTCTACGAATCCTTCCAATCTGGTTTTCTTAAAAGACACAGCACCGAGACTGCGCTGGTTCGGGTGCTTAATGATCATCTGAGGGCGAGGGATTAGAAGAGACATTCCATTCTAGTTCTTCTTGATCACTCGTCAGCTTTTGACACTGTGGATCACCTGGCGTTGTTAGGGTCCAACCTATCTGAAAGAACTTCTGGTGCCTTACTGCCCCAGCAGATCACTCTGCTTGGCCGACGAGGGGTTGTTAGAGATTCCAAGAGTGAGTTTAAAATCTTCTGGTAGTAGAGCATTTTCTTATGCTGCACCCACTCTTTGGAATTCTCTACCATGCCGGTTAAGGGAGTGCACCTCCGTGGAGGTATTTAAGAAAGATTTTAGAAACTTACCTGTGACATATGGCTTATTTGGAAGATTAATGGAATCTGATTGTAAATATTTTGTTGATTGTATGATTTTATTGTTTGTTTTAACATGTGATGTTGTTATGAAATTATTTTATTTATATGTTTTTAATTGGTATTGTATGTTGTGGTTTTTGACATGTAAAGCGCCTTGATATTCTAAAAGGTGCTTTAAAATAAAGTTATTATTATTATTATTCTCAATGCCTGTGAAGAAGGGGGGGGTACTTCCCAGACCTTCGGATGACTATACCTCTCATTATACCTTTGTGAGACATATGGCACAGAAAATGGAGGCGGTTGAATTTGTGGATATGATGGCCTTATCCCCCACTGAGTTTCATGCTGCCCATCCACGAATCCCACAGGAAAGCCACTGTTAAAATCATGGCAGCACTCACCTCAGCTCCTGGCATAGATAAGAAAATTACAAAAAATGTCAGGTTGACAAACAAGGCTCTGAGCACCTGTATTCACACCCTGATCATAAAGGAGTGGTTTAGACTGCCACATGCAACAAGGCTAAAGTGTTCCTTTTCTCCCAGCCTCTTGAAAAAGATTTCAAAAAACTGGATACCTTGGGCAAAAACGTGTATACTTCAGCTTCCTTGTTCCTAAGACAGGCAGCTTATTTGGCCATAGTACCAGAGAGCCTCATGGAACTCCATTCTGGCAGTCAGTGAAAGGGCTACTGGAGACTTGGCACAGGATATGGCTACACAGCAAGATCAGCCATAGAGGCCACAAAGTACCAGTTTCATATGGCAGTGGAGACTAATGACATTGCATCCAGGGTCATGGTGCACACAGTGTCTCCAAGAAGGTTTGCCTGGCTTAGAACTACAAATCTAGCCCAGGACACTAAGAAAAAACCTATGGATTTCCCTTGTCAGGAAAATTCCATTTGATGACAAGATGTGGGCTGACATGGAAAAGATGGATGAGTATAAACCCACCCACTAGAGCAATACTGAAAAAGAAAAGGCCTCCACTTCTTACAGGCCTTAAAGGGATGTAGGGGTATGGGATGCTAAGCTCATACTTATGCCCCATGTCCAGGTTTTCTTTGTGCAGGTGGGGGAGGTACTTAGAAATCCAGACTCCCAGGTATTTTATTACGTGTCTGTCCCAGTGAAAGTGGAAGAGATCTTTAAAGGCTTGTGGAGGCACATAATTGAGTGCCATCACCTCTGTTTTTGTCGCATTTATTTTGTAGCTTGATATCTGGCTGAAGGAATTCAGTAAGAGCTGCACCTATAGCAATGATTGTTCTAGTTATGTTAAGTGTAACAGAACATTATTTATTTATTGAAATTTGTTGACCAGGTAGGCCCGCTGAGACAAAATGTCACTTTTTCAGGGGTGATCCGGAATTCATTACAAACTGTAACAGGAAAGAATACATACAGCATCAACGTGCACAGAAATCAGATATGAAATCACAATCCTGCACAAGTGTGGACAGCATTACTGTATGAATGATAATACAAGGACAAGCCCTGGGTTAGTTACACTTTTAAGTTACACTGCACAACATGAGAACAGGTACAAGGATCAGGGTTACAGCATATATGTCTGAGTGTCTGGCCACTCTAGCACCATAATACCAGTCTGTCACGTGTTACCATGTAGAGGTTTACAGACCGGTATTAGGAGGTGCATACAGGGTCAATGTTTATAATTATGACTGCCAGCAAGCAAATGAGACTTGAGGGAATTTTTGAAAGCAGAAGGACAGTTTAACACCTCTAATGGTAGGCTATTCCAGAGGGATGGCACAGAAATAGCAAAAGACCATCATCTGCATAGAGACTTTTTTTAATTATGTATTTTGTGCGTTTCTTCCACGTTTTTGCCCACCCCCAGTCCTGGAGGCACATGCACACCACATTCTGTGATGCCCTTCTGACTTGCTGCCTACTCCTGCTTGTGCTGCCACTGGACCTCCACCCATTTTATGGTCTTTTCACCAAGTGTCACCCTGTGATGTTTCTATCTTTTCTGACTGCCTGTGCAAGGGGTTCTATGTACAGTGGGGAGAGGGGGCACCCGTGCCGCATTCCTCTTCCCAATGACAAATGGTTTCCAACACTGCCATTGACTTTCACTGATGCCACCAGGGAGGCTTAGATGCCCAGTACCATCTTTAGGAATTGTTCAGAGAAGCTCATTGCTCTTAGTACCTCTGTCAAAAAATTCCATTCAACTCTGTCAAAGGCTTTTTCTGCATCAAACCCACCAAGATTGCCTTCTCTTTTGACTGGTTCAGATAGTTAATTAGGTGCAGGGTCCTTCAGATATTATCCTTGCATTTACTGGCCATACACAAATCTGGTCTTGTCCAGATCAATCAGATTTAGGAAGACAGACTCTAGTCTCCTGGCCAGGAGCCCTGCATAGAGCTTATAGTCCAGATTTAGGACCAAACTGGGGTGGCACAATTCACAAAATAATTTATCTTTACCCTCCTTCGGGATGACTGAGTTGATGTTGGCACTCCGTGAAGGTGTGGGGCACCTTGTTTTATGTAAAAAAAAAAAGAGTGGTGGCCACTCTCGGCCTAGAAAAAGGACTTCTATATCAGTCAAAAAGTATTTTCATATTCTCAGATCTTTTATTTTCATCTGTTTTGAATAGCCCCAACGTTTTGCTGGAAGGCTTCTTCAAGAGGACTTCATTTAGTCATGCCTGTGGCCTGCTCAGTGTTTGCTCATTTCACACACTGTTTCTTTCAACTTGGAACCTTACAGTTCTTTATTCTCTTTTGCTAGCTCTGTGATATTTTCAGCTTCCATTGCCACTGTGTTTATATACTGCTAGTGGAGTTCAACAGGCATGTTTCTCTGAAGGGCTTGCTGCCTTCTTTTAGTTTAGATGTTGCAACAGTGATCTATGCAGTCTGCTCTCTTGTGAGGCTCAGGCTGTAAGGTTCCAAGTTGATAGAAATGGTGTGGGAAATGAGCAAACACTGAGCAGTCCACAGGCATGACTAAATTAAGTCCCATTGAAGAAGCCTTCCGGCGAAACGTTGGGGCTATTCAAAAACAGATGAAAATAAAACATTTGAGAATATCAAAAGACTTTTTGACTAATTACAAGTCCTTTTTCTGGGATGTGAGCGGCCACCTCTCTTTCTTTACCTGAACATTTTTATGAAAATTGGCAGGCTCCACCAAAACACAGACACAAATTTACTTGTGATTACCCTTGGGACACCTTTTTTTTTTTTTGCACCTTGTTTCATGTACCTCATTAATGGTCTTCAGCAATGGTGATAGCAAGATGACTTTGTACCATTCATCCAGAATGCCATCTGTGCCTGGGGATTTGTCTGACTTTAGGCGAGATATGGTCCCCTGTAGCTCCTCCACTGTGAAAGGTGTGGTTAGAAAATCAATCTGCTCCATGTCAGTTTAGGCAGAATGATCTCGGCAAGAAAATCTGCACTCTCCACTGCTTCCTCTGATGCATGTGCCATATACAGGGTACAGTAATATTCTGTTATGTCATCAGTTTTCCCCATTTTGGCATGGGAGACTGGAGGTTTAATTTGTGCTATTTGTCTGTTTTGCTTTTGTTTGAGTTGATAAGCCAATCTTTTTGTGGCTTTGCCTCTCCCCTCTGTAATATCTTTGCTTTAGGGATTGCAGGGCCATCTCCATATGAAAGGGCATCATCCCTTCTAGTTTGGTCTTGAGCTCTTTGATGTGGGTCCAAGCCTCCTTATCTCCAACTGCATGGGCCTTAGTCTCCATCTCCAGTTTCTGCTCCAGGTTCAGTTGGTGCTGTTCCAATTGTTTCTTGAGGTGTGCTGCAAGTGCTATTAATTTCTCTCAGGTCATTACCTTCAGGGTGTCCCAAAGCATTGTTGCTGACCTATTTGGAGTGGCATTCAGCTCCAGGCTTTGAGGAAGTCTATTTCTTCCAGATTAAAATTCCACAGAGTATTTCTTTTTTCTGTTTATGAATCTATCTGCATTTTTAGCAATGCATGATCAGAGACATGCCTTTACAGGATCGCCAGCAAGTAAATGTTATGCAGTTGCTCCTTTTTGGTAAGAAAGAAAGACAATTCCGTAAAATACTTGGTGAGGTGCAGTGCAGTATTGCTTTGAGATATTTTGCTTACAAAACATCTATGTAGCCTAAATTCTGTAGTTGTTTGTTAGTATGTTTTTGGTCACGAGACATTCAAAACTTCTTTGGGTTGGCGGAGTCCAGATTCAAATTCAGAATTACATTCAGAACCCCTCCGTGTCACAGAACCCTCACCTTTTAGTGCCAAAAGAACAAAAATGTTTCTGTAGGCAAGAGATGCTTTTGGTAGAGCATAAACATTAAACAGACTAAAAAGTGCAGAGATTGAAAGACTGGGTGCTGGATCATTCCCACTTGCCTTATCAGCAGGCCCAGGAGTAAAGGAAGTTGCCACAGGGACCTGCTGCTGAGGCTAAGGAGATCCTGGTACCAGAACTGTCTGGGCCAGTCTGAAGTCATCAAAATTAGTTTTGTTTTTCCCTGCACACCTTGAGCACCACCTTGTGGCTTGAGTTAAAGGGAGGAAAGAAGCAGAAATGGTCCAGGGTTGGCATCCCCCATAATCATGCTTATCTGAGAGGGGTAAGCACTGAGGAGCTTCAGTTTCTATTCTCCCAGGAAGCAACAGGGTTTACGAGAGGTTTGCCCCAATGGATGAACAGCCATGTCAACACATCCTGGTGCAAGGGCCACTTGTCAGAGAGTTTTCCGATTCTGCTGAAAGTGTCTATCAACTGGCTGTCCTCCCTTGCTACATGCACTACAAGGAGATCCACCTGCAGGCTGCATACCTGGACTAGGTTCACAGCACTCCTGATACAGAAGAAGGGAGTGCATCCTGCCTTGTTTGTTCAGGCAGAAGGAACTAGTAGACGTGCTGTTGATCTGGATCAGTGCCAGCTGCACTACCAGCTGCTCCAGCAGGTTGACGTGCTGATGGGTTTCATATATCGACCAGAACCCCTGGGATATGCGTTCAGACATGTAAGGCTGCCATCGCACCAGAAGCACATCCATGGTCAGGGTGAGGGTCAGCTCTATGTGGACAAGTAGAATTCACTCCATATGGTTCTGCTGATGCAGCCATCATTCAGTGCCATCCTACATCAGCTGAGTCACCCAAACTAGCTGGTCAAGGTAGCCATAATACCAACGGTGCCCCAGTTCCCATTAAAGGGCAGTTGCACCAGAAAGCCCAACAACCCTCCTCATCAAAGCCACCATGAACCCAAACAGCCGTAAGAATTTCCAACCTGGACATGATTGCCCAACTTTAATGGATCAGGCAAAGGAGGTCAGATCCTCCACCCCATCAGCAAGCAAGTGAGCCCTGGCCTGAAAGAAGTCCAACTCCATTCCAATGAACAAAATCAAAAGGCTATTTACTGAAGTCACTGAATAAATCTATGATTTGTTCAGAAAGAGGCCCTAGATATGATGGAGGAGAATCTTTGAAAATGTCCAAAACTGGAAAGGGCACAGATAAAATAAAATTGAATAAAATATTGCCAGTAACAGACAATTACACAGCAAGACAGGATAAACAGCTAAATGAGAGATTACTCTCACTTTGACTGGAGAATTCACCTAAGGGAATCAGTTGGAAACATAAAAAGAAACACTGCAACTTTTTGGTCTCATTCTCTAAATATATATATTTAGGAAAATATGGAATTGATTGGATTCATATTCACAATGGTTTTGCAGAGTCTCCCCAAACTGATATTATGTTTAGGAACTCTTATTTGGCATCTCAGATTTTGTTGGCAAGCCCGCTTTTAGACATACTTAGACTTTAAATGGTTCATTTTGATCTGCTTAATGGGAGGGACAAAATGTCTTATGGATTAAATAATCAGTCTGAAAAGGGTCTAACTGATGTTAAAATTTTTGATCCTCCCTCTTTATAGAATTTTGAAATCTGAACTCATAATGGATTTCTTCCATTGCAAGATCTATCCAATGGTTGACTAAATGATAAGTTATCGAATTCAGTTCAGCAGCAAAAAGGTGATGATATAAACCTATTGAATATTTTGTCTTGGAATGTAGGACTAGCTTCCAAAATGGCAGATCACGAGGCACACAAATTTATGACCACCTTTGATATACTGTTACTCTGAGACATGGTAGCACACATTACCTAGGTTCTCGGGTTACACATCTTCTATGACTCACGCTGTTAGATTTAATAAGGCAGGAAAATACCAAGGTGGCCTGGTTATGTTAGTTTCTGAAATTTGGTATGATCAGGATTTTGCCTTAATACTTAAGATTATTCTGATAAACATACAGTATATGTCCCTCCAAAAAAAAAAACAGTAAAGGATATACCCCACTTTTATGCAGCACTTAGAAAATCTTTTGGATGATTTAACAACCAAATTCCCAACGTACAGCTTTATTGTTGCAGGGGACTTCAATTCCAGGACTTACAGACAAGCTGATCTCGAAATGGATAATGAAACTGAAGAATAATTAAACTTAAGACTAAGAATGATCTATCATGGTAACATTTTAAACAAGATTATGATGGGACTGGACGTTTTGTTAGTAAATGGCTGAACATTAGGTGACACCGAGGGTGAATTCACCTTCATGGGACCTATGGGATCATCAATTATTGATTTAGTGTGGATCACTTGACTGGCTCTGAAAAATGTAGTTGATCTCAAAATAACTGAATGTTCTGAACCATCTCACTTTCCTGTTTGCTTTTCTTTCCATCTAATGACTCTTACTCAAAAAGAGGATAATGCACTGTTACAGAACACTATAGTGGAAGTTCTCAATTCAAGACTAAGATGGCAACCTAGTGTGGTAGAATCATTTTCCAGTGTCCTTTATTCGGCTCAACCGATCACATTAAGGCAGAAGATTATATTGGATTACAATCGTTCTGTTTCTATACACTTGGAAATTAATAACATTTTAGAACCAATGTTCAAGGTAAGCAGGATGAATAAATTGGCCAAACATTCTTGGTTTAATGCTAAATGTAAAAAAGCAAAAAGTGATTGAAGGAGGCGCTGATGAGCAGCCGACGCTAAAGATGCATTTTACATGCTCTCTCTCCCAAAACATTACATAAAGTACAAAATAGTGTATTTTTTGGCAAAGTTCAGCTCACAAACCTCATCACTCGCTCGGTGAAGCAGCATGGACGAGTTTTTGACTGGTCCCTCCAGGAAAACTCCTCACGTGGCCACAAAATCGAGTAAAAAGAGCACAGCATCTGTGCAGGCTGGGGCATATCTCACTTTCATCAGCGGAAGCGTCAGCCTTAGGTCTGAAAGTCACCACATAGGTCCTGGCAGTGCTGAACCCACAGTTGAAGTGCATGGAGGGGCGCACAGACTCATGCCTGCGAGAGACTGTGGACTAGATTTTGGCTCAGATGCAAAAATGGAGAAAGCCAAGAGCCGGATCTCCCAGTTGGAAGATGCAGTGCTACCACTTGATGGGTGAGTACAGAAGTTGGAGAAGGCCTTTGAGGACTTTCAGGACCAATTTGACTACCAGGAAAATTACATGAGAAGGCTGAATTTGCACTTGAGGGGCTTGCTGGAGGGAGCAGAAGGAGAAGATATACTCCACTTCTGTGCGGAGCAGCTACCAAGAATTCTGGACCTGCAGCCCAAAGGGGGAAGGCACAAGCTGGAGAGGGCCCACTGAGCCATTGCGCCACGGCCACCAGAAGGCCAGCTACCCCAAAAAGTGGTAATCAGGTGCCACAATTTCCAGGATAGGCAAGCAATATTGGATGCTTTTCACAAGAAGAAAGAAGTGCTTTTCAATGGAGCTAGATTGTTTGTGGGGCAGTACTACTCAAATCGTTTGCTCAGAAAGAGGAAGCTTCTGAACCCGGTGATGGCCCAGTTCAGTGAGCTGCGAGTTGAGCACTTTGTCATATACCCGGCCATCCTGAAGATCAAACATGAAGGGGCCACGTTTAGTTTTTGGGAAGCAGATAAAGCAGAAAGTTTCGTGCAGGAGCTCAAGAAGACACTGGGGTGAGGCATAACAAGGGCTCTGCAATAAGAGCCGAATGAAGAAGATGCTGTTTTAGAGCGATGATACTGATGTTGTGCTGTGTCTGGCTGAACGAGGGCCATGAAAAGACCTGGAGTGTGTGTGTGTGGAGGGGTCTCCTAAAGAAAGCTGGAATACTCATCCCTCTCTTCCCCACTAGAGAATTATGAAGTTTAGTGCTTAAAGGGTACAGATTTGGTTACTCTCGGTTTTCCACATGGTATGTAAATGGTTGGCATTATGGGATGAAGGGGGAAGGGGTTTCAATTTCAAGTAGGACTCTCTGAATGCACACTCCATGGACTCTGTGGACACTATTGTCAAATACTGCATTGAGCGCAGAGGTAATTTTTTGGGGGGGAGGGCGGCTGTTCTTCACTCTGAAAATGGGGAATTTATTAAACCGTGATATAGGTGTGTTCTCTGCTGCTAGATGTGCTAGGGATGGTAGTTTTGATAAGAAATTGGGGGAAGGGGGAATGGGGAGGTTGGGAGTTCCTGTTGTTGTTCGGATACGAAGGGGGGAAGGGGTGGAGGGTTTCTGATAAAAGGATATGGTTGTTGTTCTCATCTGGATGTTACTTGTTGTTTTACCAAAATATGAAATGCAAGGGTAATGCATGTACTTATCTGGTTACAAGATTAGCGAGGGGTTTGGAACACAAAGGGCCACCTGGACACAGGGCCTGTCCTCTGCAGGGCCACCATAATGGGAAGAGCGCAGTGGGGGAAGGGAATTTGAGTCTACAGACGTGGCTAAAATGAAGGCACTGATAACAACTTCCTGGAATGTCAAGGGATTCTCCACGCCGGTTAAACATACAAGTGTGCTATTGGCGCTTAGTAAGAAGAGAACGCAAGTGGCATTGCTGCAGAAGACCCACCTGACCACCCAGAAACATGCAAAACTGGCAAAGGGGTGGGTTGGGGCTTGCCATGCTGCCTCGTATAATGGACACAAGCGTGGGGTAGCCATCCTATTGCATAAAGCTCTTTCCATAAAGGTTAACAGAGTAGTGGCAGATCCGGTGGAGGGCAGGTATGTGTTCATGTTGGGGGAGTTATACGGGGAGGAGGTTACATTTGGTTCCATCTATGCACCAGCAGTTTTTGAGGTGGCCTTCTTTTAGAGACTATTGGCCCTGCTAGTGAAAGAACAATTCCTGGGCCTAATAATGAGGGGGGGGACACCTGAATGCAGTGATGGACCCTCAATGGAATCATTCTGAAAAGTGAGGGAGGACTCAGAAGGCTCTCAGAGAGTGGCAAATGGGCATGGAAGACCTAGGGTTGGTGGATGGGTGGTGCACTGCAAATCCTGGGGTGAGGGAATACACATTTTTTTCTAGCCCCCATGCCACATGGTCTAGGTTAGATTATCTGTATATCCCCCTGAACTGGTTTTCTCAACTTCGTGGTGTGCAGCATGGATCAATTCACATTTCGGACCATGCTATCATGCCAGAGATGTGCAAGCGTAGGGACGGGCCAACCCCATGGAAATTCCTGGTTTACCTACTGGCTAATAAAGAATTTAAGGAGTATTTAGACGAGCAATGGGGGAGGTATTATAAGGCTAATATGGGGTCCCCAACAACCAAAGCCAATATATGGGAGGCAGGAAAGGCCTTTATGCGAGGGATGATTATAAGCATTATGGCCAGGCATAAGAAGCAGAGGGAGAAAAGATGGGTCACCTTAGAAAATAGCCTTAAGGAGTTGGAAAAATGAGTGGTAGAGGGAGAAGGTGGTAATGTGGAACAGCTATTGATGGCCACAAGGGAAGCTCTGAATGCATTGGTGCAGGAAGAGGCCTGGCATTCCTGGTTATTCCTTAGGAAGTATGTGTTTGAACAGGGGAATAAACCGGGACCGATGTTGGTCAGACTGGTGGGGGGGGTAGGACCCTCATCTTCATCCCTCACATTAAAAGTGATACAGGACAGAGGGTAGTGGACAAGGCAGAGATTAGGAAGAGGTTCAGGCAATCTTACCAGAACCTCTACAGGTCGGAATGTCAAGGGAAACTGGAGGAGGCCAAGAAATTCTTGCGGGAGCTGGTACTGCCGAGAGCCACAAGTGCTCAGAGAGCTATGTCAGAGGACCCATTACAAAGGCAGAGACTATCCGGGCTATTAGGGGGATCAAGTCGGGAAAGGCAAGTGGTCCTGATGGCTTCCCCAGTGAATATTATAAACTCCAGGCTGGAGGAATGGGGACCCTGCTGAGTTAGGTATTTCAGGGGGAGAAGGAAGTGAAGGAGGGGTTGCTAGATTCTTGTAGAGAGGCAGTTATCTGTTTAATCCCAAAGGAGTTCAGGGATCTGGAGGGATGCACCTCATGTAGGCCTATTTTGTTGCTGAACTGCGACATGAATATTCTTTTTTTCTTTTATTCTTTTTATCGCCCCTTCGTGTGCCCGAGCTGCCTCTCCTTCAGGCTTCCAAGGTCCACAGACATTCTCTACTATCCCCCCTACCACCACCTTACCTCACATTCACAGCCATCCACGGAGTAGCCCCGGTGTAACCCTTCACCGGGTGGGTCCCCACTCCTCCGAGGGGGAAGGCACCGGTTGGGAGGAAGCACCAGCACACTATTTTCTTTGCAGTCCCGGGAGCTGCTGAGGTAATCTGTTTCTTCTCGGGGAGTCTTCGGGGATGTCTGGGGCCAGAAGACGTCATCCGGCTACACTTCCGGCATGGATTTTTCTGATTTTCTTGGTTCCTTCTAGTGCACTTCTTCTGTAGTGCCACCAGTCTCCACTGGGGGCCACTACATGAGCAAAGCAATCCTAACCCTCCCAGGATGGAGAGCAGTCCATCGGACTCAATCCCTATCCTCCCTGCCGACCCAGTCCATTCCGAACCGGGTCGCCGGCATGGGAAGAGGTCAGGCGCTAGCGCCTCAACCCTCTGCGCCACCAGGCCAGCCGATGAAGATTCTTGCCAAACGTGGGCCACTAGGTTGGAAATGGTCCTTCCAGATCTGGTTCACCCAGACCAGACCGGTTTCATTAAGGGCAGGAGTTCATATCATAACATTCAACGCCTCTTAAATGTGATTTGGGGGGCCAATAGAGACAGAACAGATATGGCCATTCTTTCCATGGACACAGAGAAGGCGTTTAATCATATTGAGTGGGAATACTTATTTGAATCCCTTGGCCAGTTTGGTCTGGGTGACAGGTTCATTCATGTGGTTAGGGCTATGTATTATTCCCCCTCGGCACGGATTTTGGTTAATGGCTCTCTCACAGAGCAGGTTCTGCTGCTTAGAGGGATGCAGCAGGGGTGCCCCCTGTTGCCTCTGATGTTTGCTTTGGTGGTGGAGCCTCTGGCAGTGGTGATACACCAGACAGCAGGGGTGGAAGGGGTGAGAGGGTTATCAGGAACGCAACATAAAGTGACACTATTTGTGGACATGTTGCTGTTTGCTAAAAGCCTGCACAAGTTGATACCCACAGTCCTACAGTTAATTGAGAAGTTTGCGGAGTTCTCAGGGTATAAAATCAATGTCCAAAAGTCTCAGATAATGCATGTGCCAGGAAAGGGGAGGAAGGGGCTATCTGCAAGAGGGCAGGGGAGTCTCTGGGGGTTACAACCAGTGAATCAAAGCTTCACATATTTAGGAATTCAGGTAGGGAGGTCCTTGGGGTCGCTATATAGTCTGAATTATGTGGGGATTATTTTGAAGATAGAGGCAGACTTGAGAAGGTGGCAGGGCCTTCCCATCTCATGGCTGGGTAGGATAAATTTAAGATGAATGTCCTCCCCAGGTTGCTGTTACCCATGGGGTTTATGAAGAAGGATATTCATCGCTTAGAGGCTGCTTTCTCTGCTTTTATCTGGCAAGGGAAGAGGCCTAGGGCTAGCCTGACATGTTTGAAGGTGGGAGTCAGGGAGGGCTAAATTTTCCAGATTTGTGAAACTACTTCATGGCCACACAGTTTAGATATGTTAGGGATTGGGTCACTGCCCCGGAGGAAGCAAATTGGCCAGACCTAGAGCAGAGATACTGCCCGGGGAACCTGGCCGCCTATCTGTCTAAAAGTGGTCAGAAGGCATATAGAGCACTTCCGGGAGGTAACCCAATAGTTCAAGAAACTCTAGCCAGCTGGCAAAACCTCTGGCATAAGGGGATAGGGAGGGTTAGAGAAACAGTTTTACTCCCAGTGGCTAGTAACACCGCTTTTTTGCCCAGTTGGGAAGATGAGGGCTTCCATGAATGGGAGCAGAAGGGGGTTAAAAGTTTAGGAGCACTTCTCTCTCCTAATGGTGTATACCAATCTGGGGATATACAACAGGCACTAGGATTGGGAAGAGGCTGCCTCTTTTGATATATGCAGGTGAGAGCATATGCCAGGGAAGTGATGGGAGGAGAGGGAAGGGATATGGGAATGGATCCCTTGGAGCAGTTGGTATATAGTTCTCATCAGGATCCTAGAGGATTCATGCAAAAAGTGGCCCAAATAGATAAAAATCTCTCCCAGACCCAACAGGGAACACCAAGACATTATGGGAGGGGGATCTTAGGATGCCTATAACTGAGGAGAATTGGCGCCTTCTACTGAATCTGCATAGGAACATCCTGATTTGTAACAAGTACAGGGAATCCCAATTTAAATTTTACACAGACTCTATTGTCCTCCCCAGGTAGTTAGTAAATACAAACCAGCTGTTTCCCTTGGGTGTGGGAGGTGTGGAGGGCCTCTGGGTACATATTTTCATTGCTTTTGGGAGTGCTCAATAAATTTTGGGGTGCAGTTGTAAAAGAAGTTGGGGGAATACTGGTTAAGGGGATGCCAGAGGCACCGATCACCATGCTTTTTGGAGTGGAGGACGACAGCTCTGGTGAGTGGGTGCCCCTCCCTAGATGGGTTGGAGTCCTTTTGATCTTGGCCAAACACTGCATACAAAATACGTGGGTTTTGGCCCTGGAAAGGCTGGCACTGACACTCAGGGAAGGAGGAACAGTTTCTGAGAGTTTGGCAACCCTTCATGGCTACCCTCTCTCATTGGAGGAAACACAGATTCAAAGAGTGGGGCAGGAGGGGGAGGAGTAGATAGGCAATAAAACAACTGTGAGGAGGTGCGGCACTGGTGAATAAGGGCTGAGATGCCCAAAATAGCTACGGATTATTCAAAGGGACAGAGTGTTCTGCATGGCACCCTGTCTCAAGGGAAATGTGGATACCCTGCATGTCTAATTGATTAATGAACTAAACTTTGTACCAGAATTTGTACTAATTATTAATTACTGCTAGATATTACTCTTGCTGTCGCTATTTGTATGTTTGTTGACTTATTTATCCATATATATATATATATTTGTATTTTATATTTTGTCTCTTTGTCCATTAATAAAGAGATTATACAAAAAAAGTGATTGAAATAAATTTCTTAGGTCTATTAAATCACATAAGAGAACAGTAGTTGAGAAGGATGTTAAAGCATTTTGGACATTAGTATGTTTTGGCTACAAACAGTATTCTACCAGAACTGAGGCCAATATATCACCGCAGACTTGGGAAAAACATTTTAAATCTTTGTACTTTTCAATCGTTGAGAAACAGAGGCATTCAATTTACTGAAATCTGCAAGCAACAATATTAGCCTCCTTTCCTCCTAGGCCACTGTTCTGTGCAACTGAGGATATAAATTTAGCTTTAAATCAGATGAGAAATAATAAAGCACCTGGCCCAGATAAGCTATTGGTTGATATTTATAAATCTTTCCGGAATGGTGGACTCCTATTTTTATAATATATATATATATATATATATATATATATATATATATTGATAACATTTTGCAAGGAGAAGAATTCCCTGAGAGCTGAAGGGGTAGTATAATATTCCTGATTTATCAAAAGGGTCAGATAACTGATCTGGGAAGGTACAGGCCAATTAGTCTCCTGGATACTTCTCAGAATTATTTTGTAGAATCATACTTCACAAGACTGCAGACTTGGGTGTCTCAGAATCATCTTCTAGCAGAAACGCTCTACTATTCAGCACAGTTTTGTCCTAAATCATCTTATACATAAATATGTTACTGTTAAGAAATCTAAACTTTACTGCTGCTTTACTGGCCTGAAAGCAACTTTTAATAGTATTAGTCATCAATTGTTATGGCATAACTTATGGTCACTCGATATAGATCCTTATCATTTGGGCATAATAAGATTACATCAACATACATGGATACAGTTCAGTATAACCAGACTGATAATTTAACAAGGCAAATCAAAACAAATGCAGGTGTTCAACAAGGATGCATATTGGCTCCTTTGTTATTTAATATATATATAAATTTAATAATAACTCAACTTTCTAATTCTGATTTTCATTCCCCTGTTTCTGATAATCGTATTAGCTTATTCACTTACACAGATGATACTGTATTACTGTCCACTTCTCTGTTGGGTCTCCAGAGGAAATTGAACCATTTTGTCAAATTATGTGTAGAAAATGCTTTATGAATAAAAAAACTAAACTGGTGGTCTTTGGAGACAGAACAAAGAAAAAGCCTAAATTGTATATATTTATTTTATTGAAACAACTGGTCATTATGATTACCTAGGAGTGAGATTTGCAGAAAATGTTTTATGGACAAAACAAATAGTCAACAGAAAGCAAAATGAAAAATGTTTTCAATGCCTTTAAGAAATGTAATCACACACTAGGAAATGATTCAGTTAAAGGCATTCTAACAGTACTAAATATGAAATTAAAACTGGGAATTTAATGTGTAGCCGAAGCCTGGGATTCTTCGGATATCAGACCTCTAGAAATGATCTTAAATAAAATATGTTACATTCTATTAGTTCCAAATGCAGTTCCTGCTGAAATATTGAGAGCAGAGTTGGGGCAATTTTATCCTCCCTGATAAGAGAGAGATGTTTAATATTTACATTGGACTTCTTACCAGGAGAACAATTTCCAGACAATGCTTGGAAGAACATCAGGGATTTATTTTCCCAATTATTAATCTTATTAGGGAACAAATGTTGCCAATAGGGTTAGGTAATTTGTTCCACGAAATCTATACTAGACCTAGGGAGGATATACAGTGAAGCCCGCCAGGATGAACTGCAGTGTCACAGGTTTCCTGCATGATAAAAGGGATTAGCTCCCATTGAAACTGCAATGTTTGCTGCAGTAATTCTACTGCAGAATTGGGCTTCATTCTGGTGGGCTTCACTGTGGTTAGGGAAGTTAAAACTAAGAGCAGGGAAATGAAAGATAATTCGGATCAGTCTAGAACAGGGGTTCTCAAATGGTGAGGCCAGCCTCCCTTGGGAGGCCCCAACCTGTTCCAAGGGAGGCTCAAGCAGGTCTGAAAAAGTGCTGTATTTAAATTTTGAGTTTTATATAGTTTGTGTGAAAAGATGACACAAACTGAAAGAGGATAATAGTAGGTGAAATTTGTATTTATTTACTAATAGGTGACAGGAAGGTGAATGAGCCAAGGCTCATTTCAGGAGAAAACCGAGAAAGTAGTGTGACCCATTAAGGGACTGCAACAATGGGTAACAATGGTTCAAGAATGAAAATAGTGGAGCAAGTAGGCTGGCCTGTTGGGGGGGGTTACAATAAGCTGAAAAAAAATATTTATTTTATTTGTTATTCAGATAACACTTTTGAGCACATGAGCTCTTTTTCAAAGGTTCCAAAGTACAGTATGTTATTTTTCTTTGGGGAGGCCCAAGAATATTTCAGTTTTTTGGGGAGGCTCAAATTCTTTTCCATGGATTTGGGGAGGCTCACTGTGACAAAGTCTGAGAACTATTGGTCTAGAATTAGCAGTTTGAAGCTATATCAGTGGTATAGAAATATTAAGCTACATCATGAGCTGGAATTTTATTTATTTCATCTTTCAAATCCTTGAGATAAAATTATTATTACTAGGTTTAGAGTAGAATTATATAAAGCAGATTACATCCACTTTAAACAAAGCCACAGCCAACCTGCTGAGCTACCCCCTAGCTAAAATCTTCAATCACTCATGCACAGGTGAATTCCTGACACTATGGAAGACAGCTGCGGTGGTCCCTGTACACAAGTCAGGTAGCACAGCATGGGTTCAGAAAAATAGGCCCATCACATTACTTTCCCCACTAGCAAAGGTCCTGGAACGCATCATCTTTGATCAGTTCCTTGACCTCCTCAACAACTCTGGGACCCTGACCCCTTCCCAGCACAACTTCAGGCTGGGACATAGCACAGAAATGGCTCTGTTAGGTTGCACACAGTCCATTCACCAGCACCTAGTCCAGCGCCACCTGCCCATGGTGGCAGTCATAGACCTTACCAAGGCCTCTGACTTAGTTAACCACTAGTTCCTAGTCAAGGGACTTGGTGACATTGGCTGCTCTGATGAAGTGCAGTGCTGGTGTCAGAACTACTTAGCAGTGCAACAGCAAAAAACTAAGATTGCTTCCTGTCTCTCCCCTGTGCCATCAGTCTCCACTGGAGTCCCCCAGGGGTCCATCCTGGGCCCACTAGTCTTCAGTCTCTTTCTGAACACTCTACCACACACGTGCAGGAAGATGTATATTCTCTGTGCCAACAATGCTGTGATCTTCACTGGGGGTGACAACCTCAGTGACTTACAGAATGCTATTCAAACCAACTTGGCTCAGTACAACAATGGTTCACTGACCACAAGCTCATGCTAAATGCCACCAAAACCAAATGCATGATCTGTCACAATGCCAAATAAAAGTGCCAGACAGTATTGACACCAGAATCACCACCCTTAATGGAACCGCCATTGAGCAAGTCCCTGTCTTCAAATATCTGGGACTCTTGGCTGGCCCGTCGGTGCAGCAGTTGGATTTCCGCTTGTGATGCCGGTGAGCCGGGTTTGAGAATGGACCCGGGTCATCGGAGGCAGCAGGGAAGAAGTATGGAGCATCCATGGACTGCTTTCCTTCTCGAGGGGAGAGAATATCCGGTGCACAGAGGACCTCTGGTAAGAGGCCAGGGCACAAGCAGTTGGCATGTGGATGTCTGGGGGCGGGCGGACGAGGTCATCATTGCACGACTCCGCCACTTCCCAAGCCTACAGGAAACAACACTGTCGTGCCAGCGACTCCATGACACCCACCTCACCGCCTCCTTCATCAGCTCCCAGACTGGACCTATGTCCATGGCGTCTTGGCCGGTGCTGCAGCCCCACCCTGGGGGGTAAGTCAAGGGGCAACCAGGAGTCTCAGCCATATGGGAGTGGAGGGCGGCAAGGACTGTGACCAGGCAGAAAGTTCCATTGGGGGCAGACAAAAAGTATAGTAAATTAAAAATATATATATATATATATATATATATATATCTGGGACTCTTCATTGACTCCCACCACACCTACAGTAATCATGTTAGTCACCTTATATAAACAGCGCACCAGAGACTAGGGGCACTCTGCTGGATCAACCCTTTCCTCATCCCCTCATCAAGACACCTGCTCTCTCAAATCTTCCTGCTACTGCTCGACTATGGTCTAATTGTCTACGCAGCCACAGCTGAAATGGAGCTCCACAGGGTCAAAATCCTGTATATCCAAATAACCAGGTTTGTGACCCAACTCCCCACTCGGACCCACCACTGTATCCTCCTTAACCAGGCTAACCTGCCTTCCTTGCCAATTAGAATCAAGCTTTGAACTGGTATTATGGCATCAAAAGTCATCATGAATAAAGTTCTGCCCATCTTTAACAATTTCTTCCAACGCAAAGCCCCCTTGGCCTGCACAAGATCCTCAACCACAGCATTCTTTAAAATCCCCCAAGAACTAGCGCTGGCCAAAGGGCCCTTCTGTACCAACTCCCATTTCTCTATAACACCCTCCCTACACAAGTTGCTGACCTGATTCTCCTTCTCTGCCTTCAAACTGAGTTTGAGTAAGTGGCTTCTTGAAATGGAAACATGTGACTGTCTGTAAACTGTCATGCCTATGCACTGTATAATACTCTATCTGGATTTTCAACATTGTACACAACTATTGTCTGGTCGGCTCTGAAAACGAGCAGATCTGCTCATAGCCCTGCCAGACATTATCAAACAAACAGATAAAATAAACAAAAAAGATCTGGTATAGTTTCAGAATTCTGTAAATGTGGGCTGAAAGTACACGATTTGAACATGTGGTACTCATGTCCTTTCTATCACAGCAGAAGAGAGTTCTGGATTGGGTGTATACTGGCTAACTTGTGTCTTCCTACTGATCAAATATTTATTGTATTGTTTAACTCTACTGATAAAAACATATTGCAATGTCTGTCTAAATTCCTGAGATCTCAACCTATAATGAACTATTAATGTTGTCTGGGTCGCTAACTGGGAATAAAGCAGTCCCAGCAAGCTCTTATGGTTACTTCATAAGGTTGTAAATCATCTGGCAGTACACTGTACAAGCACAAAATGCATTTTGCCTTAACTGGCTCCTCCAATTTGCCACTGTCTTATAGAATCTTGAGATTACGGGCTTCAGTAACTCGGACGGGGTGCAGGTAACCAGACCCAAACCCACGAGTCTCGTTTCCTCCTGTAAATTTACAGGATTTCTAAGGACCTTCCCCTCCTGATTACTTTCTATGTTTTAGGCTGTATAATGATGAAAAACCACTGGCACTTTACTTTCTCATTGCTATTTTAACTTTGAATAAAAGTTTATTATAGAGAAGTGGGCTATAACTATTAGTGTATGTTACTGAATTTTTCTTATGTCAGGGAGGCAGTATAAGCGTAATGGTTAAGAGCACTGAGTTGCAAACCTGGAGCCCTGGGTTTAAATCCCATCAGCTCCCACTTGCATACTGTGTGACCCTAAGTAAGTCACTCAACTTCCTTGTGCTCCCAGGTCATATCTGGAAACAGGTTCTGGCTTAGTGTGTCTTTCCTTGTTAAACAATTTCCCCCATGTTGTATTTTTCCTCTAAACTATTTTGTAATTACTTGATGTTGAACAATAAACTTGAATGAACAGAATCACCTGCTTGGGGACCAGTTCTGACTTTGTTGGTTTGACCAGAAGGTCTGGAGGGCCAGATCCCCGGACTTCTCCACTACTTCCCTGAAGACATCAATGATGAAACTGTTATCCAGGTACAGCCTGGCATCTATGTGCCTGAGGTAGGCCACCATGACCAACAGGCACTTGGTGAATACCCTGGGTGCCAAGAACAGGCTCAACAGTGTACCCTTGAACCGGTACAGGGCCCCTGTAGTCAAAACAGGGGTCATACAACTACTGTAAAATATTCAATATCTTCTCTTATTATCCATGACACAACAAAAAAGGGCAATGTTTTGTGGCTTTTATGCCAGTTCATCAGACCCACAATAATGCTGTGTTAAATCTGTCTCCACAGTATCAATAATGCCTCCCTGCACTGTTTAAATTGCTTGTCTGTCTGTAAAATCTTTCAAACTGGAGGACACCATCCCTGTATAGTTTGTTTGCTGCCCGGTAACATAACAGTGCACACAGAGAACTTACTCCAGCCTTGGCTGGCTCCCTTAACCAACAATAGAAGGAGTTCCCTGATTTAAAGAATGGCATCCTGGACAAATAGTGTGGAAGTGCTTGGTACATGACCCCTCACACATGAAACTGGAGGTACTGTATCCTGGAGGTTCAGGGAACAAAATAATGCCCCTGGCAAGAAGGTGGTATGATCTGGTTGAGTGTAATCTGAGTGATATAAATAGTATTTAATTTGTTTATTGGTGTTAGGGATTTTTAACCCTTATACAGATTAATAATTCCTCTGTTATCACTATCAGTTTTAAGGCATCAGATGTGCGCCTGATAACTGACATTATTATGACACATGAAAGTGACAGATTAGGCAGCCACTATTGTGATTTTAAACTATGCTGGGGTAAAACAATTCTAACACCATGTCCACTGAGGAAGTCCCTGGATCAAAGCCCCACGGTTGTGTGTTTGCAACAAGCATTATCACGTCACGTGTCACGTGGACAAGAATGGAAATGAACAGGAAGTAGGTTCAGGAGAGATGTGAGGAAGTACTGCTTTACAGAAAGGGTGGTGGAACCTTGGAACAGTCTGTCAACTGAAGTGGGTGCAGAAACAGCCAGGGGATTCAAGCAGGGCTGGGACATAATGAAGGGAATAGTGGTTACTGGAGGCAACAGGACCAAGAAGACTAGAGAGAGAGGACAGGGAAGGTTAGTACCTTGGAGGAACAGTAGGTTCCAGGGATTATAGGGAACTTGGGCAGACTGGATGAACCCCTGGTATTTTTCTGCTGTCACTGTCTCTGTTTCTATATCAGTCAGTACTTCCATCAACCTGTAGCAACGGCGGTGTAAGTTTGCCCTTTCAAATGCCATGTCAGGTGATGACTTTATTACCTAAAATAAGTTTCACTCTGGTGGAAAAACTGAACTGTCTACCGCTTGTTTGCCTGTATTTAAGCCGCCCAGGACAGGTGCATGACTCATGCAAGTTCCCTCACCACTACCTCCCCTACACTGTCCTTGTTTGTCAGGACCAGATCTGATATGGTCCCTTCGCTAATTTAACGGACTAAAATGAGTATATATCATGTGCATATTTGGTCTTTCAGAGTGGTAACCTGAAATTATATTTCCTTGACGATCTAGTCCTATGTGTCCCAACATTTAAAGACAAACACATTTTTAATTATGAGGAAACACCCCATTTAAAGTCTTCCATTCAGACCATGTTCACTCTTAAGTACAAGGTGCACTCTTGAAAAGACATCCACCCTAGAGATGGATACAAAGTACAGTAATGGTGGGTTCTAGGATCAGAAACAAGAACAAATCTTGTTCATTAATAGCCATACCCTTGACAATGCACTGATGTTTTGCAATATAGATCAGGATGCCATAAGCAACCATTGACAAAAAGGCAAGGATTGAGGCATTAGCTTCCTAGTGTCCAAAGTAAACTGATCTCTGATCCTATACAGGATGTCCAAGCATTTGAGCCATTTTGACCGTAAGGTCAATGCGATCCCTACAAGTCGGTGCATTCTCAAGGGTAATACCAAGGTATTTGAAGTTAGAAACAAAATCTGTAGAAACATTGTCCAAAGTTACAATACTCTGAGTAGGATTTAATGTAGTACAGATAAGTGACTTAAAGAAATACTTTTTTTTGTTCAAAATGAAATTATTACTTAGCAGCCAAAACTGAAAAATCACATTGTAAATGATATAAAACGTGTTCAGATTTCCTTTAGGAAAAAAGAACAGCATTATCTGCATATAAAATCATCCCTGATCTTAGCTGTACTAGGTAGTTCATTGACAAATTAAGTAAACAACAAAGGGCCCAAATGGACCCCTGTGGTACCCCCGTAGCAACTACTTTAATAGATGAGAAAACACTGCCAAATTTTATCTTCTGCTCTCTCCCCTGTTGAAAAAAAAAAGTCAGAGAACCAATCTAAAACTGAACCAGAAAGCCAGATTTGGTCAATTTAGACAGAAGCAGTTGGCAACAACTGAGAACCCAGAATCTAATAAATTGTGATCAAAATCAGTACAATATAACCTCAATTATCTGAAACCTCTGGGAGACACCACATTTGTTCAGATAATCAGATTTGGATAATGGTGGTCCAGTACATTAGCCAAACCCAGCCTGGGGGACATCTCTTACCAACATACGTACTTTGCATGAAATGCTTTTCGCACTAAAATCTATATAGCACAAAGCACAATGGTTGGTATTTAGGGAAAAGCATGCACCCTAGAGATGTGCATGCCTTTTAGTACTGGCATCCCCTCAAATTACCACAGCAAGAGCCAGGTACTTTCTTAGCTACTGGGTGCCTTTAGTGTGGAATTCCTTCTCTGAGATATTCTGAACATGAGGAGTAAAACCTCCTTCTATTAGGTAAATAAAAACATGGTTCCTTTCATTACCCCAAATATGTGTTAAATGCAGGAAATGGGTAATGTAATTGCAATACCCTTATATAAATCGATCCCTGGAAATTTCTGAACACTCATGTTTGTCAGTTATTTTAATGTTCTTATTAATATGGATGTACATACTGTGTATTGTGATTACACAGAAATGTGATGGCAGAGAAAGGCCCCATGACCCATCTAGTTGCCCAATACCCTACCCCCCTTCTATTATGGTTCCACCCTCTTTTCCCAAACCCTTAAATCCATCCCAAGCCCTCTTGAACCCTTCCATCATTTCAGCAGCCAGTACCTGCTCCGGCAGTCTGTTCCAGGCCTCCACCACGCTTTCCGTGAAAAACTGCCCTGACATTACCTATGTATTTCCTACCTTCCAGTTTGAGGCTATGTCCCCTCATGTTCACTCCCTTCTTCAATCTGAACAACTATCACCCTCCACCTTGTTTATTCCCTTCAGATATTTAAAGGTCTCAATCATGTCCCCCCTCTCTCCCTCTCCTAGTCTCCAGAGGGTACAAATTTAGCCCTCTCAATCATCTCTCATAGGGTACATCCTGCATCCCTCTTACCATTTTGGTTGCCCTTCTCTATACCCTCTCCATCAACTCAACATCTCTGTGTAGATGAGGCCCTCAGAACTGTACTCCATATTCCAGATGTGGCCTGACCATGGTTCTGTATAATGGCATCAGCACCTCCCTCTTTTTGATTGTTCTTGTTTTTTTTAACTGATATTTAAAAATATTTACATTTTCTATTATGTGAAATCGGTATGTAAGATCGTAGGGATGTCACTGTAAATGAGCTATGGCTCAATGACTTAACCCTAAATAAACCTGAAACTTCAATTTCAGGGTTCAGATAATTAAGGTTATGCTGTAAAATATAGCATGGCAGTTTAAGTACTGTACAAAAATCAAAAACCACACTGATCTGGTGCTAAAATCTTAAACTTATCTAGATGTGAAAATAACTGCTCAAAGGGTTCCAGGACTTTAGACGGGAGAGAGCAGGGATATAGGCCAATAATCATCATCAATATGCTTACAACCACATGTGAAAACTGGTGCATCAGAATGTCTTCGTATTTTTGGAGCAGCGTCTGTACAAAATGACAGATGAATGATCTTATTTAGTGGTAAGGCCAATTCCTCCATAGCTATCTTAACTAATCATGTCGACTCCATTTGGGCCCTCCCTGGTATCAAAATAATGTTTCTTTAAATATTTCAATGCAATATGAAAATGAACCCTTCTGAAATAAAAGCAAGGGTGGTCCAGGATGAGATCAATAGGAGATTCTGCCCACTGAGCCAATGATGGAAAAGGTGTAATTAAGCATTCTAAATATCAAAAATCATTAAAACATTCAGCTGTGATTAAATTAGTGGAGTTCTGTTGGAGCTTCCTGTAAAGAATTCATTCTGCCAAAAGCTTGGAAGAGCGGGTCTGAAACTAATTTTGTTGATCAATAAAGTATAAAGTCTTTAAGTGTCTATCTAAAGCTTTACACTTATCCCTCAGTGCTACATGCTCTCTCTCTCTCTCTCTCATTATGCAGCACAAGCAGTTTTTGGGAGGGGTAAACATGATTTTCCTCTTCTCTGCTGGTATGGTAACTTGATCCTTGCCATTGACTTACAGGCTGCTTGCTTCCTGTTCTTCCAGCTGCAGGAGTGGCTACGTCTAGGGGATTGGGCAGGGACAGTCTGGTCTGCCCTTCATCAGTGGCGTGGGTGGTCACCTAACTACTGGACTTACTGGTGCAGTCTGCACCTCTTTGTGGCGACAGGAATAGCAGTTTACAATGTAACAAAACCAGAGAGAGGGGCAATAAAACCAGAGGTCTCACTTCACTGGTGGGTTGGAAAACAGATACCACTCACTGGATTTCAGGGATGGCTGCTTGCTTGACTGCCTGGGAGTGGGTGAGGGGGAAGAACAAGCACCTACCAACAGGCTCACACAAACATCTGCAGTTTGGCTGGGGGGGAGGGTCATCTGCAGTTACTCACCATCTCCCAGAAGAAGAAAACCAAAATCCTGCCTTTAAAGGAGAATAGTCAGCACCAAGGGTCCCCACACTCAAGTATAGGGCTGGTCCCAATGTGTACTTTATGTGCAAAAACATTTTGGTTCACTTACTGTTTACTGTAGTATAGTAGATTGTATCAGACTCATTTTGCTTAGTTCTAGGCTGACATGTTCTGTTACCACAAATTCCAGAACCCCCTAGAGCCGATTTCAATGCAGTAGGCAGTAGTGGAGATTCAATAGCCTGCACTACATGTCAAAGTTTATATACTGTAAGTTCTGATCTTTTGTTTGCTGGTCCCGCTGTCCTCTGTGGGCTAAGTATGGTGACACAGGACTGTACTTAGCACCAGGAGAAAAGCAGCCCTGGAAAACATATAATTGGAGATTATAAAAGCTGTAATGTGCACTGCAGGCTACTGAATCTCTCACTGCTGCCTGCTGCTCTGATAGCTGCAGGGGATTCCGGGATTTGCAGTTACAGAAGATGACAGTCGAGAAGTAAACAAAATTAGTCTGATTCAAATTACTACGGTAAACAGTAAGTAAACTAAAATGTTTTTACTTACAAAGTGCACACTGGGACCAGCACTACACTTGAATGTGAGGCCCTTGGTGCCGACTGTTCCCCTGCAAAGGACGACTCCCTTCTGCTGTTACTTGACAGAAAAATAATCTGACCAAGGATACCCAAGGCTTTTGAAGTCATCACCTATCTGATGCTGATGAAGTACACTCTTACTTTCTATAGCTGGGTTACAGCTACTCTAAAATCCCACCAGAACAATAAGTTCTGTCTGGGGCTAGTGTGTTCTGGTCTCTTGCATCTGTCTAAGGCCTCCAAGAGTGTCTGAGGAGTCATGTGTGTCAGTTTGAGGGGTTGGGGGGGTGTCTGAGGAATTAGGAGGGGAGTCTGTTCAGAGGTCACTGTTGAAGTGCCATTTTTCAGATGAACCCTTAAACTGAGGCCTCTTCTGCCCATCTATGATGACTGTCCAGGTAGAAGTTAAAGATCTCATGGCACTTTTCATAAGAGTAAACAATTTCCCCAGTGTCCTGGCCAACATTCCCCATCAACAGAATTGGTCCACGTAACCCACACCACAAATATGCATCTGCCAACAAGCTGTCACTGCTCAGTCTGTCTTTACTGGTCACAAATTAAAATAAATTCCCCACTGGGTCACGTGATCCGCGGGGAAGTGTGGCGGACGTTTGTGGGGCCAGCGCTCGCTAATCGTGCTGAATTTTATAATATTTCTCCTCTCTGAACACTTTAACCACCAGCACTAGTCTTGGGAGAGCTAGGAGAAGCCTCCCAGAGTGGAATCCTGCATTTTTGGTACGATGGACGCAACGGACAAAAAACTAGAACTGGAGGCAAAACGGCCCGACGCAGCACATCGCCTAAAGACACAGCAGATGATCTAACACCAGCTCGTGTCTATGGGGAATTATCCACAATAAAAGATGCCCTTTTCAAGCTTATAGAAGATGTAGCTGATTTTAAGCCCGCGCTAACTCAACTTGCCAGACGTGTCACTGACGTGGAAGCAAGGGTTTCATCCCTGGAACGCAATGCTGATAAACAGGGGCCTGCAATGACTGAGTTGAGGAGAGCTGTTTCAAAATTAGAGGACCGCCTCGAAGACCTTGAAGGTAGAAATCAGAGGAATAACTTGGTCCTACTAGGCTTGCCAGAGGGGGAGGAAGGACCTAATATGATTGCCTTTTTACAGAAAATGTTGAAGAAAACAGTAGGCCCTTCAGCCAATGGCCCAGAATACATTATAGAGAGGGGTCACAGGGCCCTGAGAGCAAAACCCTCTTCAGCTGATCCCCCAAGGCCTATAATTTTCAAGCTGCTAAATTATCTCGATCAAGAGCAGATTTTGAGGGAAGCAAGGAAGCTCTCAGCAATTCTATGGGAGGGCAAGAAGCACGTTTAGTCCCAGATCTTACAGTTAAAAAGCAGGATGGCGCGTGCCAGCTTTTAGGCCTATACGTCCAAGCTCTGGGCCGCTGGGTGGAACTACCGCATGTTATATCCTGCTAAACTAGAAGTTACCCACAAGGAGGGAAAAAGCTGTTTGGAGCGTCTGATGAAGCTCTGAAGGTGCTTAAGGACTGGTTCCCGGATCTTTTCCACAAAACCTGAATGCACGTCCTCTGGCAAGCTTCTACCCTTTATGAAAGAAGATTGAGTGCACAATGGTTTACAAGGACTTTTCTCCTTTATCGGACGCTCGGATGTTGGACTTTTGGACTTATAGTGGACATTTACTCCCCTTTTACCTCTCTAGTTTCCCTTTCCCCCAGTTTCCCCTTTCCTCCTCCCTTCCCTCCTCCTCTCTTCCTTTCCCTCCCCTTCCCCCCTTCTTCCCTTCCACTCCCTCCCCCTTTTTCCACTTCCTTCCCTTTCCTTCCTAACCCCTTCCATATTGAGATACTGTGTTTAATTCTAATTTTATAGCTCTTGATCTTGCTAATTTGCTATAACCACCAGGTGCCGTTCTGCCGGGTGACTTTATAGCTTTATTATGCTTAATGGGTATGGGTTAGACTTAATTTGGTGGGCATAGGGTAATGCTAGTGCCCCTGTACTGTTGGCTGCTATGGGGTTGTATCCTAAGCAGTGCTTTAGGGACAAGACCGGCCTCTGGTGGACAACTTATTTTTCTATGTGGGCTGCCCTCATTACCTAATTCGAATATTTTAAGGCAATGCGTATAGGATACTCAAGTCCCCTGTCAGTTAGGCTACCTGGTCTTGCTTTCCTTCTCCTCCCCCTTTTTCCTCCTCCTGTTTTTTTTGGAGAGCTATATGATTACCGCATTTGCCTGATAGTTGTTGCCCTGTTTGGCTTTGGCAGCCATGAGTCAGTTCGATTTTCCTTCACTTTGGTTTTCTTACCAATCTGTCTGCTCTGAATTTAAGAGCTGATGTAAGAGCCTTTTACGGCAATGTCCTGGTAGCATACAGCTGTTAGTGCCAACAATTATTTAATCCCTGTCAGAGGGCTATAGGTGAGAAACCATTATCAGGGTTGTTAGTTTACTCTCCCTAGTTAAATACGAGTTTACTGTATGTTAATTACAATAGTGTAGCATCTTAGGTGGTTAATGCAGACAGTAATATTATTTCTAGGTTTTTGGAGAGGGGGTAATTTACTGTCTTGTTAAGTTAGCGAGAGGCCCCCACCTACAAGCGTGTCATGGTCCAGGAGATTGGAAGGCTTAGGGCGTGGGGTAAGTTGTGCTTTTACGTTGGGGGAATGGTTTTGGTTGTTTGGTGGGTAGGATCCTTTTCTTTTATGATTTATATTCATTGGGGATATTGGGAGGTCTGACAGCCCAACAGTGAGCGTGTCATTTTGCTGTTGTTATATGCGTCTGAGCTGTGTATAATTTCATGGAACATTAAAGGGGAGATAGCAAAAGAGGCACATTGTCCTCAACCACCTGGCACATTTTAATCCATCAATTGTTTTTGCAGGAAACACCGTTACCTGATAAACTTTCCCTTTCAGGAAGAGATGGGTGGGCCAAGTTTTGGAGAGGCTTCTCCACTTGCAAAAGGGGTGGTAGTTCTTGTGGCCAAGAGTGTTTGTTTTCTGTCGACAAGTAATCCCTGATCGAGAGGAGATATATCTCTGTTTTGGGCAAACTAGCGGGCATAGATGTAGTGCTAGGCTCTATTTATGGTCCCAATCAGGAATCTCCACCTTCTTTACTCAGTTGGCAGTCCTCCTTGCCTCCATAGCTGATAAACCCTTAATTTTAGGTGGGACTGGAACCTAGTTCAATCCAACTGTCTGGATCGTTCATGGGCTAAAGTGTTCGTTCATCCCCTGCACAATCAGCTTTATCTGAGTTCAAGTCCTCACTGGGTTTGACAGACCCATGGCGTTTAATCAACCCCAAGTCTAAGGAGTATACTTTTTCGCCAGATTCATCAATCTTACTCGTATAGACTTTTGTCTAGTAAGCCATCAGATACTTTCCTAATTCAAGAGGCCTTTATCTCTGGTCGAGTAATCTCTGATCACTGCCTATTGACCTTCGGTGCCTCCCATTCTCCTTGCCTTCTAGATCATACTCATGGGCTCTCAACAACCACCTGCTGAAAGACCCTCTTCACTTCAGATATTTCGAACTTTATGTCTCATACCATTGAAGCAAACAGGGGTTCCCTCAAGCAATTGATCGAGTGTAGGCGGCATTGAAGGCCACATGGAAGGTAATTTATTAGGTTGGTGACAATCCGTAAAAAAGGAATCTACGTAAGCGGTGGACTGCCTTGACAGAATAAGAGTTTTAGACACCATAAACGGAGATCTTAGATCTCCCTCTCAAGAACAAGAGCTAGCATCATTAAAAGTCTGGTATGAGTCACACATGAAGGAGAAGGTAGAGAGATCTGCCGCTAACTTAAGGGCTTCCTACATAGGACAAGGTAGTAAAGCAGGAAAACTGTTGGCTTGGCAGCTCAAAAGAAGGGCAGCGGAGAGGTTGGTTGTCTCTATTAGGCATCCTGAGACAGGGGATATAATCTCAGGTCCCGACGATATTATGACCGCCTTTGTTGGGTTTTACAAGAACCTATATGCAGTGAACCCTCCCCCAGTGGCGTCCCATAAAATGAAGGAGTTTCTTGCGGAGATTTCCTGCCTCAACTCCTCCGGATCTTTGCTGCAAGCTAGAGGCTCCTTTGGAGCCTAAGGAAATCTTGCAAGCTATCGATGCATTAAAAATTGATAAAGCGCCAGGCCCGGACGGGTTTTCGGTCTTGTTTTACAAGACCTTTAAAGATACCCTTGCCCTGTTATTGTGGCAATTGTTTGCCTTTTGGCACAAGGAAGGAATCTACGAGTCTTCCATTTTTGAGGCAAAGATTATCCTTTTGCCAAAGCCGGACAAGCCTCCGGACCTTGTGACTAATTATAGGCCAATATCCCTATTGAACATTGACGTAAAGATTTTTGCGAAGATTTTAGCCAATAGACTAAAATCCGTTTGGTTGGAGCTATTAAGCCCCGAACAAGTTGGGTTTGTGGCCGGCCGTTCATCAGCAGACCACTTTAGGAAATTGTTTTATTTGATACATGAATCTTTGAGCCCTGATAAAGAAGCCTCTCTGGTCGCGCTAGACACAGAGAAGGCATTTGATAGGGTGGAGTGGGAATTTATGTTTGAAGTGCTTTCTAAATTTGGCATTCCGGATAACTTTCTGAGTTACATTAAGATTTTGTATACTTGTCCTTCCATGCAATTTCTTGTAACAACTTGATATCATCTCCTTTTAAGTTAACGCGAGGTACCCGACAAGGCTGCCCCCTCTCACCATATTTATTTAATTTATATTTGGAACCCTTAATCAGAGCAATCAAATTGGACAACGATATTCAAGGTGTAAGTATTCAAAATGCTGATTTTAAGGTGTCTGCGTTTGCAGGCGACCTTCTAATCACATTTGGCACAGTCGATCCTCTCTTCCAGCTTTTCTCCATTATTTCTCGATTTTGAATTCTCCGTTACAAGCTTAATAAGTGCAAAACATTAGTCTATTCATTATCTCCTCACTTACATCGTGCTTGGTGTGACTCGCTGGGCTTATCCTGGAGACGGCTCGCTCACATATTTAGGTATTAAAGTTTCCAAGATTTTCACAACTATCGACTTAAATTTTAAACCTCTTCTTAAACAGATCAGAGATTACCTTAACAGGTGGTCCCAACTGCCTCTTTCCTTTTGGGGAAAGCGAGCCCCATCAAAATGATAGTTTGCGAAACTAATTTACTACCTCTTTAATCTCAACATATATTTGCCCAAGTCTTTCTTTAATTTTTGCCACAAATACTGTACCGATTTTATTTGGAATGGCAAACCCCCTCCCGTCGGGCCTATCATAAACTCACCTGTCGCAGGGAGGAGGGGGGCCTACAGGTACCTGATTTTTACATTTATTACTTAGCAAGCCATATGGCAAGGTCGGCTAAGTGGGCGTCCGACGCGCCAGCATTCTTAGCTAATGGCGCTGTAGACGAATTGGTAGCCAAAACTGTCAGGGTGGATCTGGAGCCCTCCTCTTCACCCCTGATGCAGAGTTCAAAAAACTAAAGATACCCCATTGGGATGGGACATTAGAGCCCTTCTACAGTTTAGGCTATTAAATATCCCTTTTAAAAGGACTTATTACAACCTGCTTAACAACCGAATTTGTTAATTGGTGATCGGCCGATAAAAGGATGGTGGGTGCCACCTCCGGCAAACCTAGGATAGCTGACTTTTTATCGGGTGGTCACCTGTTTCTCTTCCAGATTTGATGGAGAAGTTCTCAGTCAGCCCCAAGGACAGTTACGGTTATATCAAATCAGGAACTGTATTTACTCATTCCTCAAAAGATGCTCAGAGGCAGGATCAGAGGGGAATCTGGTGGCGAAGATAAAAGCTATTGCCGTGTCTAGCAAAGCGGTCTCTAACATTTATAAACTTATTCTTTCTCTTAGGGAGGCCAAGGCCTCCCTCCTCACTACTGGAAGCGAACTTATTTCCAAATTGGTCGAGATCAGACCTGGTTGAGAGTCTGGCGGGATTTATACAGTTATGTCAAGCAAGATAGACTGAGGAGTCTACAATTTAACATCCTGCATGATTTGTACCTTTCTCCAGCCAAGCTTTCAGCATATACAGAAATAGATCCCTGTATGTCAGGACTGTGGTTACCATGGGCCACCACTTTACATAAACTCTGGGAGTGCCTAAGGCAACTAAATTCTGGGGGCTCCATTCGTTTCTGGATGACCCCGTTCGTTGATGTAGTGGCATTTTTTAGTCTAGAGACTTGTGTTTTGGGTAATTTGGCGGATATTCCGTCCATACAAATGTCAATTAGCATTAATATTTTTAGTGGCTAAACTGTTACTTCTACGTTACTGGTGCAGAGAGGGTGCTCCCTCCTGTAGGGAATGGTGGGACACCTTCCTAGAAGCCCTAAATGCAGAAAGAATGGTTGCTTTGATGTTTAATTCAGGTGAAAAATTTGGAAAATGCTGGGGCAACATAACTCGATTATTTAAGGCTGACAGGGTGACTAGTTTATCAGTTGGGTAATTTTGCTCAGGGCTCCTCCCAAGGGGAAAGGTACCTCATCCCCGTAATACATAATGCGAATTAAGGCACTTAGTTATGAGGTTATTTGAACTTTTGCTATCTCTCCCTCCAATACAGCTGAGGTTGTTCTTTCCCTATTATCCGTTTTTCCTTCTTGATTATCAAATACCTCAATCCACTTCCAGAAGATTTCTACTTCAATTACCACTCTTTCTGTTATCTCCACTTGGGGCAGCGCCAATCAGGGTTCACGTTCCTTCTGTTTTTTGGGTTATCCTTCCTTCCTTGTTCTACATATAGATCCCTTCTAGAGTTTTGTGGTAAAATTATTATTCTCATTTTTGTTTGCGGGCTGTCAGACCTGGGGGGTTGGGAGGGCTTCTTAAGGTTCGGTTTTAGTCCTTTTACCTTGTTTTATCTTTTTTTTTGTTATTGTACTGTATCCAATTTTATACCCTATTGTAAAGGTACTACGTGTGTCTGGATTATGTACAAGTTGTTATTGCTAAAGTTGTTCGTGCAATAAAGTGCAGTTTATTCGCAAAAAAAAAAATAAATTCCCCACTTAATGCAATATTTTACGCCTACAGATTCACATTCAAAAAAAGGCACCTGGCCTAGTGATTAGAGCAATGAACTGTGCAAGCAGAGGTCCAGGGTTTGAATCTTACTGTAGCTTATGGCTTATAGTATGACTCTGAGAAAGCCATTTCACTTCCTCGAACCTCAAAACCTCCCTCCTCCCTGAAAAAAATTGGGTAGAAGCAGGGCCCCACTGAAAATAAGGCATTGCATTTCAGTTGAACTATCCTGGGTAGACATTACAACAAAAAAGGTGCTAAAAAGGGTTGATAGTCAGTCTTAGAAACATAGAATTTGACGGCAGATAAGGACCGCTTGACCCACCCAGTCTGCCCATTTCCCTACCTACTGGATAAGCTGCAGATCCTTAAAGAAGCATATTATAGTTCAGATTCAGGTAACATGCGTAATACTTTAACTCTCATATTTAAATGTGTTTTTTTATATATGCAACAGTTTTTGAAGATTAAAAAAAGTTTGCAGTATGAACATATACTTTATGAAAGAAATTCTCTATACTGTTACTCTGTGTCATGGAGCCTAAACGCCTATACAAAATTAACCTTTACTGTGGACAAGGGTCTTGGGAGGCATACTGACAGTAAATAATCATAAAATATTTTACATAGGACTGCTCACAACAAAGATGCAACATGTCGTTTTCAGTGACTCCTGTTTCCACGTGAAAGGACTTAATAAAAGGGAGTTGTGTGATTAACTCAGTCACATAGTAAGTTGGTGGCTGTTGTGAAAACCAAACCAAGATCTCCTGTTGCACAGAAATGATGATGTGCTTTATTTGAATGTGTGGTACCAGAGACTCCTAAAGTGACTGTTAGATTTAAACGTCAATGCTCTGACTACTAGATCACACTGCCTTCCATGTATCTGTAAATATTCTTCATCCAGGAAGAACTTGCTGAGCGGTAAGCAGCTTGTTTCCAGGGGTGTCCCAGGGAAAGGGTGCACAGAAAACACAGTAACAAGTTCATGGTACAATAAAGTGCAAAAAGAAGCTAAAAGGAAAGCATGATGTATAGCTCAGGACAGTGTAGAATTACAATCCAAGCCACAACTTAATTCTATATCCTTTATCATGTGAAAGCTGCTTTAGCTCTGACCAGAGTTTGTTCTTACTATTATTTACAGTTTTCACTACTATACTGCACTGCTCTATACAGACAGCCTTTTCTCATATGCAGCAGTAGACAAGTTGCATGTGTGGCAGGGAGCACTGGTAGCTTGTCTAAGGGACACAGAATGTTGCACCTTTCATTTGGAGTGGTTCACTATCTGTCTTAGGCTGGTTCGGTTTAGTCGTCTGACTTGGATTCTGATTTCCTTTTCCATGTGAAATAGTTTAAAAGCAGCAGTGCAATTAAACATTTTTTTCCCTCAAAAAAGCAAGTTTCAGCTACAGTTAATAAAAATATTAGCATATCTGTCAAATTTACGATGCATTTATTAATTTATTTCAAAAGTTTCACCAGGAAAGGCATACTGAGCTGATAAACAGCTCATTTCCAGATGCATCCTGCAGGGAAGAGGAGAGTAACATATAATAATAATTACATGGCGGGTATAAGAACTACAAGCATTTATACAATATTTATGCAAATTCTAGGGCACTTCATGCAAGGGTGAGGATGTGATTACAACCCAGGGGAAACAAGGAGGAACAAATAGAGTGCAGTAGGAAGGAAGAAGTGGAGAAGGCTTTCCATAGAGATTCGAGGAAGAATGGATCGAAAGTGACAGGGTAGCAGATGAAGCAGAAGGGGTGACTAAGAGAAGATCAGGAGAAGATGGGTAACGGGTAGGAAGAAGAAATGTCTTCATGCTTACTATAATTTCCTTTTCTGTTAGCTCCAACATTGTCAATGGGTAGTCATAACAACAGAGCATTCTGCACCCCCACCAGGAGAAATGGCATAGCTCAAGCTTTAGAATGTCGAGCACATGAGGCTTCCAAGCAGTAGCAACTCCCCAGTCACTACTGACCTTGCAGTGTCATAGCAGCTACATATATTATAACCACTTACCTATATAAAACATTTCTTAATACTGTAAATAAAAAACGCCTTCCTTCCTGGCAGACATCCAAGGAGGAAAACGCTCTCCATTGGACTAAAGGTCTGGATGATTCAGTCCTCCCTGAAGGAAAGAACAGTCAGGCAACAAGGCAGGCTCCACCATCAGTCGCTCATTTGGAAAACAGGCTGACCACACAGAAAAGCATAACTTTCAGGCAACAACTGGATGTAGTGAGGCTACCTGCAACAAAAAAAAAACACCTCAAGAGTTATCTGTAAAGCTGTTACGTGGTTGCAGACTGACTGAAAAAGAATAAAAATAAGAGGTCATCTCATTGAAGACAGTGGGCAGCTTTAAGAGAGGCTTGGATAGGCATAGGGGGAAAGTAAGGATTATGGGTAGGGAGTATGGGAGGAGTGAGGGAGGAGGGCAGGGACAGTAGCTCAAGCTGTGGACCCTGCAATACGAGCAGACTTGATAGACCAAATGGCTTTCTTCTGCTGGCTTCTTTGTATGTATGTTCGTATAATCACTTTTTGTATATATTTGATTTATGAGTACAGTACAGCAAAACACAAGAGAGATGTCCAAAAACACTATAGGTGATTTTAACAAGCAGGACATCCCTCCTAGCACACAGGATAAGATTATCCCGCAGGAGCCAGGCTCCTGGGAAGGCCCCATTGACAATGTTGGAGTTAACAGAAAAGGAAATTATGGCAACTATGAAGAAATTTCTTCTTTCTGTAGTGCTCCACATTGTCAATGGGTAATCATAACAACTAGGTTCTAAGAAGCAGTACCCAGAAGTACCGGAAATGGGGGAGAAGATTATCCCGTATGCCAGGTAAGCACTAAGAATTACTTGCGGACTGCTGTCTGTAGCACTCTGCAATCAAAACTGCATCAGCTGAACTCTGAACATCAAAGATGATTTGCGAACATGTGGACGGATGACCACGGAGTTGCCTTGCATAACCTTAAAAACCAATGCTTCACCTGTCTTGCCCAGAGCGTCACCCTAGCCCTGGCATGGTGAGCCTTAAGAAGAGCTGGAGGCTTCCTCTTTACTCTAACACAGGCCTGAATAATGCAAGCCCACATCCTTTTAGCTAGCATGGCCTAAAAAAGGCCTATTGATCCTGCTTGCCTGTTCCATGAGAACAAGAAAGACTATCTGACTCTCAGAATGCAGCCATCCATTTAAGATAAATCCTAACGGTCGTGATAAATCCAACTTCTGTAAAAATTCCTTCTCTTTGGAGTGAGGTGATTGCAGACAGGAGGACGAAAAGCCAGGATGCAGTATAGCACAGTGGTTTGAGGCTCTGAGCTGCAAACCTGGGTTTGAATCCCACAGCCCCCACTTGCATATTGTGTGACCCTGAGCAAGTCATTTAATTTCCTTGTGCTCCCAGGTCGCAGCTGTAAACAAGCTTCAGCTTAGTGTGTCTCTCCTGGTTAAAAAACAAACAAAAAAGCCTATTTCCCGGAACTCCTGGATGGCCACAAGCACTTTAGGGATGAAAAAATAGAACCACTCTGAGTACCACCTGTCCTTATGCCTAATAAGGTATGGCTCCTTAAGAGGAAAACCTGTAAAACAACACATCCAGCGACACGGAAGATAGTGGTCTGAAAAACTCCTTGCAGAGAGCACTCAGAACCAATTCAGATCCCATGGAAGAACCAGAGGTGTCCTACTAAACACGTGCCTATTGCTAGGCAAAAAATCCCAGGGTGCTCTGACAGCTGAAACCTGGCCTTTCAGTGTACTCAATGCTAACCCCTTTGCCGTGTCTTCCTGTAGAAATCCAAATTCTGTGGAATAGAGGCCGTTGAAGGTTTAAAATCCTTCCCTTCTGGTGCAAGATAAAAAGAAGTAGCCCTTACTTGAGTATAGGTTGGAGATATAGAGAAGTTTCTGGCAGCCATCAAGGTGTTGACTAGTTTCTCTGAGAAACCCATTTTGTTTTACATGGGAGGGGCCTCCTCATCTCCAGAGGCAGTGTGCGAGCTGCATCATTCCTGGATTTTGTTGGTGGCGAATGGGATCCTAACAGCAGGTCTCTATGCACCAGAAGGCAGAAAGGTGTTTTGCTGAGCAAGATTCCCGAAATCTGAGAACTACGTCTCCTTGGCCACTCTGCAACTAATAAGAGGCAGCTTCCTCTAGAACGTCTTTTATATTCATTTTTACTTTTTTTTTTTTTATTATTAAATAACTTTTGAGGAAGAGTTTGTAGATGAAGCATGCGCTGTGCTGAAGGTCCACTCTTGAGGCAGAGCAACCACTGCCTCCGGCTGTGGACACAGAAAACAACTAAAGAACCTTCTCGATCTGAGCGATGGATGCAAACAGATCGATCGGAGGATGACCAAACCAGCTGCACAGGAGTTCTAAAACATCCGGGTTCAACCTCCATTTCACGGGGTGAAAATTTTGCAACTTAGCCAGTCTGCCTGAAGGTTGAACTCCCCTGCCAGTTGAACAGCAGACAGGTCGGTGACCTCTCAAAACATCTCTCTGCTGGTGCCACCTTAATGTTTATGTACGCCATGCTTGGCAGCATGGTTGAACCAGAAGGGGAGCTAGGCAGACTGCCTCCATCTCCTGAATATTGATGTGGAGATGCTGTTCCTAGACAGATTCAAATTCCCTGGCTCTGGCTCCCCCCCATATATCGGTGTAAGCAGACATCAGTTGTGAGAATTAACTCTGGAAAGTTCTAGTGGAACCCTTGCTCAGATCCTGCACATCCACTCACCAACTCGGGGAGTGGTGAAGCTGAGTGGTGAAGGGAAACCTGGCTGATAATCCTCCGATGAAGAATCCCAGGCAGTCAGTAAACTCATTTGATATAGGCCGAATCTGGAAGTGAGTCTACGGGATTAAAACGATCACTGCCTGTCCGGAGACCAAGAAACTGCAGCAGACTGAGGGCAGAAGCCGATGACTGTGTCCTGAGCCAGTGGACTTCTATCAATAATGTCTCCTTCCAGGAAGGCAAGAAAACCTTCCCTGGCATCATGCTGAAAATTACCACCAGGACTTCCAAGGTCTGAGATGGCTCGGGTGAGCTCTTCTCCCGTTTCATTCCTAGCCACACGACTCTAGCATCTCTAGAGTCCTCAGTACTGACCTCTTGCCAGGAACATCGGTACACAAATAAGCAGGTTGGTCAATCAGGATAGACATGATGCCCTTTCTGATGAAACTGAGCCACCAGGAGTATCGACACCTTCAAGGAACGGGGGCTGATGCACGGACAAATAGAAGCGCCCTGCACTGGAAAGGTTGACCCAGTATCAAGGACCCGAGATACTCAAGACTCACAGATGGGAATGTGGAGACAGGCATCAGTCAGATGTAGTGGGGCTTAAGAAGAACCCTTGACTGAGCAGCCTGGTGACTGACCTCAGGGACTCCATCCTAAAGGGTTGTGTAACACAAACTTGTTCAAGTGCCTTGAATCTAGAATGGGCCTGAAGCCCCCCCCCCCCAACTTCCTGGGGACTATGAAATAAATCCAAAAGGACCCTGACCTTGTTCGATTAGCAGGACCTGTATAATGGCACTGAATGAAAGAGGGGGTCAGGGTCTCTGGCAACATCTGGCCTAGTGACGTCCTTGAGAACTGAGGTGGAAGAAGCGTCCCCTAATAAGGCGTCTGATGTTTTTGGCCCATCTTGAGGAAAACTCCTGTAGTCTTCCACCGAGAAGAGAGTCAGGGATGGACCTGCGTGCCTTCTTGTGAGGCACTAGACTTTTTAGTGCTGGGCCTCCTGCACGGTGCCTAGCAAGTACTTCCCCGATACTGTCACCTTGTTTGAATAGGCTCTTCCATTCTCTGAAGCTAAATTCTGAAGGAACGGAACCCCCCTTGAAACTGTCTGTGCTGCCAATTACCTTGACCCCTTTGGGTTATGGTAGTCTTGCACTGTTGTTTGACACTGGAGATAGCCCTTCTCACTGCATATATTTCTGAATAGTAACCAAGTCAGAATCAAACAATAGGCCTCCCTCAAGGGGAGGTTAAACAGCTAAGCTTATGAAGCTTGATCAGTGACTCAATGACTAAGACACATGGCCCTCATGGCTGAAAACGACGAGTGGACTGACATGCCGAGTGGGCTGACATGCGCAAATCTCCAGTGTATAACCACCTAGAAAGGTAGAGACCATGGCCATCAATTGCAAAAGGCTTGCACCTTCAGAGAGGCATAACAAAACAGGCCAGAGTGGTGACCCACATGTTGAAGGCTCTGGCAACAATAAAAAAGCAAAAGACGTACAACCTTTGCATGCTGACAGAGGCAAAACCCCTCCTGCACGTGGTGTCCACCCACTTGACATGAAAATTTGTTAGGGACAGACAGCCTTGATAGGCAGGGTGATGTCTTTACAGAAATACAAACGGCCTTGTCTTTCAGTGAAGGAGCTTCCCACCCGCAAGATCTTTTCCTTAAAAAAAAAAAAAAAAAATGGAAGATACGTGACCTTGGTTGGGAAGATACTTTCTCTGATCCACACCTGCCTATTGTTGCTCAATAATTTTGGTCACATAGTAGCCAAAAAAGATGCAGACAAGTTGGAATGACATCCAGCGTCTCCATGGACTGTACACCTGAGCTGTAAGGAACTACATGCCTCAGGTATCCAAAATAGACAGGACTTATCAAACAGGGGAGAAAAAGAATCCCCGATTTGAATTCCATACACTCCCTTTCATCTTCCTCCTCTGCAGAAGGAAGGGAATGTCCTCATTTATTTATTTTTTTTTTTTTAAAGTTAAGGTCTGGAGCTTCCAAAAGATCACCATAATCGTCATCCTGGCCTTCAAAGAAGGCAGGGTCAGGGTCTGCCTGCACATCTGTTATCGCAGCCTATGTTCATTGTGCCACACCTGGACATGCCTGTGTGGGCCCCCTGACCCAAGGGGCCCGACTGGGGTTAGGTGCATCTGCGGGCTGTCCTGTGGGACATCAGGGCTCAAGTCACTCAGGAGTCATAAAAGTAATTTTGTTCTGCAATTCTGCTTGCCACTGCCAACTGAAGAACCAGGTGCTCCCCCTCCCCAGGCCGGAGGACTGGCTGGGGGTGCTGAGCAACACAAGGAGGGCAAAAGGAATCCAAGGGGGGGGCCTCATCACCCTTTTTGCAGGTCTTATATCATTTCATGATTAATGATCTCAGATAAGTCATGGTGCCAGAGAGAGTTCTAATTGTCCCAAATAACAATTGTGAGGTAAAATATGATGATTAACCCTAATATTTATTCTGGACTAAAAAAAACTCCACTGAGCTGTATTAAATGACTTGCTCAGAGTGGCACATTATGCAAGTGGAGGTTGTGGGAATCAAACCCAGGTCAGCTGGATGTATCAAGCTCTTTAACCTCTAGGCTATACTGCTAGCCACTGCAGTAATTACCTTGCCAAATGATGCTAATAGGCATGCATGCTCACTAGCGGGCATGCACAGGACATTAGCGCACTTGCACAGGGATGCGCACACCAACAAGCACGCAAGCACAATAGTGCAATGCATTAAATAGGCTATTGCGCTGAGCTAATGTGCTGCACGCTGCACAAGTGCACACATCACAGGCGCGCACCAAAACAAAAGCAGGAAAATGGCCTAAAGGAGGAGCGTGCGCCCAGCTGTTAATGGTGGCTGTGCAAACAGGAAAAAAAACAGAGGTCTGTGGAGAAAAAAAATACAAAAACCTCTGAGAAACACCAGAAATTCAAATTAACTGAGGAAACAACCAGAAATACAAAAACCTGAAGGGAGGGGGACTGACACCAAAGCACCCCCATAGACCCTATACTTCAGAAATAAATGAAATTGTCAATCAATCAATCAAAATCTTTATTCAGGTGATCACCACTGAGCATGCCATTTATAAGATGGACCTGATACATAGGTATACAAAGTATAGCAACACAATTCAAACAATGTACAATATGTATGATTACAAATGATGCAAGGAACACAGTGGTACAGTACAAAAATGAATAGAATTAGTGAACATATACAGGGGTGAAGGAAAAGTTGGACTAATGGACCATCTCGGGTACAGGGAAGTTATTGCCTTTCGTAAAACTGGAGGACATGTAATAGTTTAGGTGTTTCAGAGTATCAAGCCTGTCCACTGGGGGCCAGGCGGGCAGTAGATTCAGGGGAGGATAAGGGCAGAAAGGGGCAACAAGGGCAGGGATAGGAGTTACGGCAGGAAAGGTAAGGACAAAGTGGAGGGGGATACCTACCTGTGGCACTTTAATTTTTTTTTTTTTTTTTAAACAGAGACCATTAAAACACCCTAACAAGGCAGAAAAGGCTCCCAATACACAGTGAAATGGGAAGGCAGGTTATTCAATTTAAAAGTTGCAGATCGACAGGCACGATTTTAATTTAGGGGTGCTTCCTGGAGACAGGCAGCTCCAACCTGCTATGCAGAACTGCAGCCCCAAAGAAGTCTTGAAAATCTTGAGAGAAGATGCAGGTAGCTCTGTCCCCTTCAAATGGCACAGCTTAACTGGGAAGTTGCTGCTGCTTGGAATCCTCATGTGCCCAACAACATTCTAAAGCTTGGGCTGTGCTACTTCTGTTAGTAGAGGTGCACAAAACCCAGTTGTTATGATTACCCATTGACAATGTGAAGTGCTACAGAAAGTAGAGGAACAGGGACAGCTATCAGGGGCAACTGCAGGTGTGAGTCGAGAAGTCATCGAGTAGGGAGGAAAGTGAGTGGTGGGAGGAGGCAGAGCAGATGTTTAGGAGGAAGGAATTCCATAGTTTCGGGAGAAAGTAAGAGAAAGCAGGCTGGCCAGCTGAAGATTTACTTAAAGGGAGTGCAAGGCAGCGATAGCCAGAGTTACAAAGGGTGTAAGAGGAGGGTAGGGGGTGGAGAGGAGAAAGGTGAGGTAGGAGGGGAGAGAGCCTAGACAGTATTTAAAGATAAAGGAGGTGCAGTGATCTATCTAGGTACTTTCTATGCTGTACACTATAAATCATATTTTCTCTGTCCTAACACTTACCAGGTTTACAATGGTATCTCTAAGCCAAATGTGGCATCCATCTTTTTCCTTGAGGTAAAAACCTATGTTAAAACATCTATAAAGACTGGCCCGCTAGTGCAGAGGGCTGAGGCGCTGGACACCTTACCTTACGCTACACCGGTGACCTAAGTTCAGGAACGACATCAGGGAGCCGGGAGGCAACCTTACAACAGCTCTCCTCTCCTGGGGAGGTGGTCATGTCCCCCGTAGTCCCGCCACCACCTGGGTGGAGGTTCGGTGTCCGCAGGGCGGCACAAGGGAGGGCATCAACGCACAGCATGCGCATGCCTCCACATGTGCACGTGTTCGAGAGATGGGTGTGGGAGTAAAACAGGATAAAAAAAGCCTACAACAATATATATAGAAAAAAACATTTATAAAATACTCAAATGTTGGTGGAACTAGAACATTTTGCTACCAAATAAAAGTGGAAGATGCTTGGAACCTTTTATAATGCAAAAAAGGTAGGGTAATATTTTTTTGCCCAATTTCATTGCACTGCTGCTTTAAGTCCACAAAACTGTTGAAACTATACTTTTTAATTGGATTTCATGTTTAGTATAAAATACGTGCAGTAACAGAAGGAAAAGAAAAAAGGAAAAACTATTTTTTTTTAAATTACCATTATTGTCAATTAAACTGACATCACCAATCCCTCTGGGTCCTACACCACATTAAACTTCAAAAGTGTACCACCTCAAGGCTGCACTGCTGGTACAGCGATACTATGTTGTTCTACCATCTTGGAGGTGCAGATTTGTTTCTCTAACCTGCGACTCCCATAGATGGGTCAGCAAGGTGCTTGCAGTCGGTGAGAGGGAAACCATCCTCCAAATTTGCAAGCAACATCAAGTGCTGGCCTGCTGAGTGGCTGTCCAGCTCAGTGTGACAAGTGAAAACACTGGGTGGATGGTCCCAGTTCTGAGGCCTTGTGGCCAATAAAGTTATGTTGCCAATAAAGTTGTAAGACAAAAATCAGCCATCCCACAGCATGGAACATTTATACCAACAGGATTGTCGGAGTTAGATCCATGCCTAGTGACTGTGGACCTTCTGCTCCGTGACACAGTTCATTATCCGCTAAGGACAATTCCCAGTACTATGCAGGTTTTGGGGCGGAACAGATGGGCCTGAAGGCCTTTATCTGCCAAAAGTATCTACGTTTCTACATTATATGTACAAATCAGAATATGGCATTCCCAGCTGGGCCCTGCTACAAAATGCCACAAGATGCACATGGATATGCTAGTAGTGTGGTGGCTGGGTCATGCTCAGAGGAAGGGGCTATGGCCACTAGAAAATTAAGTGACACCTCCTTAGTTCAGTGAACTTACATCCCAGTATACATTTAAACAAACAGAAATGGGACTGGGCTCAATTCATTGCAGTCCAAGTTGAAAATGTGTCCCAAATGATGGCTGTTGTCATGTAAAGGGCAAAGGTTCTTGTGTCCTAGAGTTCTGAAATCGCCTGTGAAACAGAGCAGATGTCCTTCCACTACCCAATGGTCATAGTGCTGAATAAACGTTTTCTACAGTGGCTCTGTCTTCTATGAATTGCTGCTTTGATTACTGCTGCCTTGTTTCTTTGTTGGATCAAGACTGGTGCCTTCATACAAAAGTTTGTTTTTCATGCCTTCTTGAATCACTTTTTGCTGCACCCTTAACTTGGCATTATTGTACCTGCAGTAGACCCTGAGGTAGGGAAAACCGTAAACAAAACAGTGAAAAATCCCACATCACAGTCCTTATGAAGTGCCAGTCTTTTTCACAGTTAACACTGTCATGCTCAGCTTTGGGTGGCAGCAGCATACAGCCGAGGCCAAATTATTTATTTTCTATTTCTCAGGCATTTGCTTTTTTTGAGCAGATACAATTCATTAGCAGTTGGTATACGATGTCTGAAGCGTGTCACTGTCTGAACTTCCTGTTATAACATACATATCCCTTCTGTGATACCTATTAGTCAGTTTTAACACCACCTGCACTTACATTTGTATAGTAACTGTATGCTCGTTTCTTCCATTACTCCGCTGGCCTTCACAGCTGTGAGTGATGATCAATTGCTGTCAGTGTAAATATGTTTAGTATTCCCAAAATCCTAATGGAACAAAAAAAATCTCTATCTTCATGAGGTTTTACTTGTAAAAGAATTTTAAATGGCATGTTAGTGTTTGCACCACAGCTGGGGCATGTTCAGATGAAGCCAGTGTTGTCAATGGCATTAGAATCTACGAGTTTATTGAGTATCATCTCCAAACAGGCACTGTAAGAATGGACCCCTTCTATAGGCTGTGCTTGGGAACCATGCATTTACAGGGTTATACTGAGGTATTGCTACAATAAGGGTAACAAAAATGAGTTCTGATGTAGTGAGCGAGGAGCAAAGGTGTGGTGTGGTAGGAACAAAAAGGAGACCGTTGGTACATGGAGCTGTTCTCTACCAACTCAGCAGAAATGAATTTTACCTCTGAGTACTTATTTAGCCTGACATCAGTGAAAGCCTTGTACAGAGGGGTCTGCATGCTCTTCAAACTTAAATCACCACTAGGATTAAACCATGGATTCTTTGTAGAATATTTGGGGACTAAAACTTATGGCACAATTAGTTGTTAAAAAGCTTGCTTTTAAAGTTCTATACTTACAGAGAACATCAGCCCTTATTGGACGTACTGTACTACAAACTGACAAGTTCTTTTGGGAAGTAAAAAACGATTTGAAACAAAAAATATATATATTCTTAAGGTGTGCACTGGAGCTAGCTTTAGATTCCTATTAAAAAAACACTCTGGTATTGCTCGTTTAAAACAAATACGAAGTTCTTCAAGTCTGAGCAAATTTTTTTGTTAGATTGTTGATAGAAATGTCTGTGTTATGAATGAATAATGATCAGTTTTCTATAAGGGTAATTCTAAAGCTCATGTTTGGTCATTTTGTGCCCTACTGTCACTTAAATAGCTATTACACAGCCAGAAATTAATATTACATTTTAAAAGTAGTCAGCTATTAATTCTTATATCTAAGTATTTTCTCCTTTTTTGCTAATTAGATTTTTTACATGACAATGCTTAGTGTAATGTGTGGAAAAGTACTCTTCTTGGACACTGATATATCTAATTCAAGTCCAACTCAAACTGCACCAGAATTATGACCTCACTGACAGTGACATCGCAAGTATCCAAGAAGAGCCAATCACCTGCTGACAAATCAGTTACAGGTGATGTCACAATCAATGAGGTCACAATGCTGATGACTGAAGAGGAACAGGTAAGCCATAACCCACTGCAAGGCATAAAAAACAGAATTTGTCAGCAGAAAAAGATTGCTTGGCCCACCCAGTCTGCTAAAATGTTCCTCGTCTAGTCCATCTCTACAGACCCTAACAGGTCTCTGGTGATCCTCGCCACCTGTTTACCAACATTCCCCAGTGTCTAGCCCACGCATGCTGGCGCCCCCCCTTCGGCTCCACCACTTCACTGGCAGTCTGTTCCAGGCATGTACAACCACATCCCTCTTATACTCCTCCCCCTAATCCAACTTCATCCCATACCTCAGCAGGTAGCAGCAGGTCCTGGTGCTCTTCCTCATTTGAAAGAGACTCTCCTCCTGCACCCTGTGAGGTACTTATAGGTCTTTTATTTCCCCTCTCGCTCTCCTCTCTTCCAGAGTGTACATGTTGAGATCCCTCAGTATCTCCTTGTAGGACTTTTGGTGCAATTCCTGCACCATTCTGCTTGCTCTCCTCTGGACTGCCTCCACCCTGTCTATGTCCTTTCTGAGGTGCAACCTCCAGAATTGGACGCAATACTGTGGAAACAACACCTCCTTCCTCCCATGCTGGAGATACCTCTCCTTATGCATCCCAGGATTCCACTGGCCCTACCTACTGCTATGTCACACTGTTCTGCCACTTTGATCACTGGTGGTTGTGAGGCACCAGGCCAAAGGTCGAGTGTCCTTACAACCAGCTGGTGAATACATTAATGCCTGATAAAACCATGCCCTGGAGTTGGTTACTACAATTATTACATGGGAAATCGGAAATAAAAATCAGAAACATGTTTAAATGGTTGAAAACTGAAGAAAATTGGTGGATATCCTTCCACTTCAGAAAGAAGTGCATGAGATATGTGCAGGTTTATAGGAGGAGTTTCTTCATGCTATTATGTTAATTGACATTCTCTACTTGTGCTCATTTGTATTCCCAACTTGTATGTAATGTGCTATTCTATCTTCTAGAATTGCACCCTCTACCCCCAACTCAGTTAATGGAGTCACAGTCACCGTTTTCCCTCCCCAACCACCATGTCATACTGACGCGGTGCTCCCCCACCCCCATCTCTTACTGAATCATGGTGTGTCAGATGACCTGCAGCATTGTGCAATAACAGCGACAGCCTTCTAAGAAGATAATTATGCAAGTCACGGAACTGCTGTGGTTTCAGCAAACATCACTAACAATGCAAGTTAGGCATCTCTGACAGACAGACATACCAGGCTGAGGAATGGGAGATTTTACCTGTAGTGGAGTTCAGGAACAAAGGGCACCTTTTGTGGTGTAATGATCTGTTGCTAGAACAAATTTTGTTTTTTAAGGCTGGCTATAATTCGGCAGAGTTGTGTGCAGTGATGCTGGATTAAAGAATGGTCAGGTAATGCATTTGGAGCAATGAAGTTTGTGCATTTTACCTACCCATTTTATAAAACAAGAAGAAAAAAAAAAAATCTGACACCCAAAATGACCGAGAGACATCACCCGACTGTGCCTTATAAAGCTGTTGATCTACAGTTGAATGTCAGATCCCAACAACTTTTTTTTTTTTTTTTTTTTTAACTCCTACTCCACTGGCTAGAACTTCCTTCAGCCAACTTCCAGTGCCTGAACTTGCCCCACAAAGAGCCTCCCTGACCCATAACCCTGATACCCCCAGCCCACCTGCTAGGCAGCCCCCACGGCAGGGTGCCTTCTACACCACTGTGATTCCCGTACATGAATCCAGTCTCCCAACAGGTTGAGGTGAAGGCCAGAGCAATCGCAGGGCCCAGGTGGTCAGGGTCTGGTAGTGGGCATGGTGGCAGACAGCGTCACCTGTCCAACTAGCGGCATTATCCGCTTATGTTTCCCCTGATGGGAACGTCAATGCAGTGGCATCCTGGGATGTCATGCACGCTCCCATGTGCAACGTGCCAATGTCTGCGGCGTTCCACCAATCCCAGCTCTTGTTAGAACTCTAGACTCATTGCCCCCCCCCGGAGGCACTCTGTTGCCAGAGTCCTACACCTTCCCACCCCAGAGGAGGCGAGCTGTCTGTTGGATGCGCAAGCCTCCTCCCCCGGCTGGCCTCTGACACTCTGGGCTCGTTCCTTAACCCAGTTTGCCTGCGTCACAAGCGGCAGCACTATCACTGCGCTGGCAGGCCGGCTTCAGATCTCCTTTCTAAATTCAATTCAAAGTCATCCTAGTATTTGCAATCTAATTACAGATCAATACACCTCTCTTTCCCTTCACTGAATTCTTTTGCATAAAACTGCAGCTTATACTGCTGACATTTAGCTCTGCAATCATCTTTTTAAGAGCCCCCCCCAACGTCACTATCCCTTAACTGAAGGCTTTTGCATACAGCTAGCCTCACATAGCTAGATTTTAGCTTGCAATCAGCATCACTCAACAAACAGAACCTGTCATTGTTCTGTTAACTGTCTGGGTGGGTCAGGAGTTCCTTTTTTGCTGACAAATTCTAAACATACAAACATACGAAATGGCCAGAAGAGAAAGGCCTTTCAGTCTATTGAGTCTGTTCCATATGGAGCACATGCATCTTATGTTACATGTTGCTCTGCCCACTCCTCGTCACCCTTACTTCCAACTGACCTTATACCACCCTCTCTAAAATTTCCTGTTTTCTGTTTCACCACCTCCCCTTGGCAGGGCAGTGTGACTAAACAGTGGGTAGAGCTAGTGGGATGCAGAGAGAGAGAGAGAGATATCACCAGTAGGAGGAAGGAAGTGGTATTGCCACTGTATCGCCTGGTGATGAGATCCCATCTGGAGTACTGCATCTAGTTTTGGAGGCCGCACCTCAGAAAGGACATAGCCAAGGTGGAGGCAGCCCAGAGGAGGGAAACTAAAATGGTGCAGGGTTTGCATCAAAAACCCTAAGAAGGGAGGCTGAGGGATCTTAGCATGTACACCCTGGAAGAGAGGACAACAAGAGGGGACATGATAGATACCTACAAGGGTGAAAAGGGTGCAGGAGGGGAGTCCCTTTCAAATGAGAAAAAGCACTAGGAGCAGAGGGCATGCAAAGAAGCTGGAAGGGGGTTGGAATTTAAGAAGGATGTGAGGAAGTACTACACAGAAGCAGCACAACTTGGGGGGGAATTTAGGGCAGACTGGGTGGGCCAAGTGGCCCTTATCTACTGACAGCATCTGTGAATCTATAAAAATTGAAACAGTACCAGATGCTTGGAAAAGACTGCCAAAAGAAGTTGTGGAGGCAAAATCAGTAGGGGGGTTTCAAGCATGCATGGGACAGACATAGGGGAATATTAGTAAATAAGCAGGGAGGCAGAAGGGACACTAGAAACCAGTTAGGGTCTGCAGAGACATACTAGGCATGGACCATCTGGGTAGCCTGTGTGAGCCAAAGGGTCCTTTTTTGCCAACAAATTCTATGTTTCTAAAAGGGACTAGTTAACGCATTCTTGTTCCTTACAAATAAAATTATGTCCTTGACTGCATCCAAACCATCATGATTTCTGTGTAGTTCACTAGACTACAACCTCAAAATGCCATTTTAGAAGCAGAATAAGCCACTCCAGGCTGTGATTTAAAGGAGTTCGATGCACCTCACAGGACTGTAAAGACACTCAACCTTTGGCCTTGTGTCAGTACGCCTCTGAGGTGTGCATCAAAATCCTTAAAAACCACTGCTTGTCATGGCTTATTCCTTGCATATGTCTGTCTCCAGGTTAAGAACTGCTCTTCACAACACACCATAGGAGGGGACATGATAGAGATTGTTACGTGATTTTAATTGAACTGAATTGTTGTTTGATGTTGTATGATCCTGTTCTTTTTGTATTGTTAGGCGCCGTGGCAATGGAAAGGCGCCATACAAATAAATTTATTATTATTATACTGTCAGGTAGAACACCTTCTAATGAGGAAAAGGAAAATACATCAGAAATAAAAAGAAGCAACTGGCTACATCTAAAAATTATTAAAATTCCTAGTAACTGTGTAGGTTTACATCTGACTAAGAACAGGAATAGAAGACAATGACAAGCCCCGGGAGATGTACCACATGGACACTTCGGAGATGAGGGAATATTATACTTGGTGATGCTGTTTGAAGGTTGGAAAGATTATGATAAGATGGTACACTGCTCCTATTTGCTGAATCTCCTCAAATGCTGTACTGTACTCTACTGCAATAAAATTTCAAGTTTTAAAAAAATGTTTAAAATCTGCTTTTTTGGAGCTACTAGCTGCTAAGCTACATGCTTACCAATTGTTCCGTTCTGGAATCCTAACCTCAGGAAAGAGAAGGATAGGCTGGAGATGGCGCAGTGCAGGGTGACAAGGATGATTCAGGGCCAACAGAGCAGGTCTTATGAGGAGTGCCTCAAGGCACTGAACACGTACTCACTGGAGACCAGAAGGTGAGGGGAGATATTATAAGAGAACTTCACGTTCTTGTAAGGAATAACGAAGGCGGACTGCGGGGGAATTATTTAGCATAGGTAACAGTTCAAGGGCATGAGTGGAAACTGACGGGGGGAGGCACAGCACAGACATGAGGAAGTATTATTTTACAGAAAGGGTGGTGGGACTGTGGAAAAAGTTTACCAGCCGAGGTAATGGGTGCTAAAACCATTAATAGTTTCAAGCACAACTTGGAGAGAGTGAAAGGTATAGTGGTTACTCAGGACGACAGAATCTGGGAAGGAAAATATAGGGGTGGATGGGGAGGGTTAGGATCCTAGATGGACACCAGGTCTCGGGGTTAGATGGGTATCGTGGGGTGACTGGATGAACCACTGGTCTTTTCTGACATCAATGTCTATGCCTGTTTTTTTTGGATGATTAAATTAATTTCTGTGTGTATAACATGTTTCAGAGTTTAGCAAAATTGTGTTACATTATTTTGTAGATTTTTCATAATAATGTTAAGCTCTAAAATCTTTCAGGGAAAGGCAGGCCTTAGAACTAAGGGTAAAAGAAACAACAGGTATCTTTTTTTCGGGGGGGGGGGGGAGACTACTTATGGAATATATGGTTTGTGTGCTCAGAGTGTAGGAAGCGCAACCCTCACCATTAACAGTTACAAATATCATTTCATGTATCACTATACAAAAGGTGCCAACAGTGTTTGCTGAACTTGTTCCTCCCCCAGTTTTGCCGCACACACTTGTATACTGATAGTTTCATAACATTACTGTTACCCATATTTAACTTTTATTGCAATTTTGAATTAATAAATCACATATACACTGATATTTGATTCAGCAAGTATGTACAACACATTACAGTAGGAATTTGAAAACAAATTTCTGAATTTGATATCATGCAAGACCCTGGCATTATCCTGCAAGTTAATCTCATGTACAGCCAGAGTGGCCAGAGAAAAAGACACATCAAAACAACTTGGAACTATATGACTTACAGCCGTCAACAATATGTCTCCTGTGTCCTTTGTGCTATATATATATATGTATATATATATATATATATATATATATATATATATCTTAACACACACACACACACACACATCTAAACATATCAAAATACAGTAACCGAAGCAAACAAGCTGTGCCATATTTTTATTTTATTTATTTGTATTTTTATTTTAGTTGTTGACCGGGTAAGTGCACTAGACAAATCCTGCCACTTTTCAGGCACGACCCGGGAGAGGGGGGATACAGATGAATGCCAACTGACCTTGAACCAGATTAAGCTGTTGGTGGTATTTTTAGTGAATGAGGGAAATTTGGTCAGGACACCAGGGAAATTCCCCTACTCTTTTCAATAAGTGCCATGGGATCTTTAACATCCACCTCAACTACCACCAATCCAGGCAGATGGGACCTCGGTTTAACGTCTCATCCGAAAGACAGCACTTCAGAAGTGCAGCACCCCTCTCATGCTGCACTACAGTGTCAGTACTGGAATATTAACTCTCAGTGCCAGATGTGGGAACTGAACCCACAGCCCTCTGATCTCCCAGCCTCAGAGGAGAGTGCGCTACCTACTGAGCCACTGACACTGCTTACTTGAACATTTTTATAAACTCTGAATTATTAAACTGCTACCAACATTTAAAGGTCAAGCCAGATACAGAACTGTTTAAACATTATAAAGTAGCACAGTTTTAATCTGATGATTACAGTGATATTGGTTATGCCTTTTAAACAACGCATCTCTAACAGTTATTTAAGACTTTAAAATTCATTAATATCCACTGCACAAAATAATGATAAAAATATCATCTTTGTTTTAGCCTTATTTTCCAAATGTAATTTATCTAAGACGAGATTCAGTGTCATCATAAAATCCTGTCTGTTCAAGTTCCCCTTTTTTTTTTGTTTGTACTTGCCCGGCACCTCGGCTCTTCGGAGGGCCTCGTACCCCTTCCGTCTCCATCCGCCAGGTCCTGCTACCAGGATCCCTGGCTTCATTGTGCTCACTGCTGCCAGGGATGTATTCACCCTCCCCCCCATTTTCTCTCTGTCCCCTGAGGGTGCCAGCGTAAAGAACATTCATGCTGATGCATGCCGCCGTCAGGCACCCAACAGTGTCCTCTCTCCCTGGCTTTGTAGAGTGGTGTGCCACCACTGCCCATGCTTCCACAGGCAGAGGAGCTATGAGTGCATATGGTACCCAGTAACCCCTACCCCGGCTGGAGGAGGATGAGAGCATTCATTGGGACACTCACAAGTCCCTTTTATAACACACTGTAATGTTCCAGTGTTCTCGAATGGGTATTCAAATAGAGTGCAGAGGTGAAACTGGCAGTGGGTATATATTGCTGCTGCATATGGTAAAGAGCGATGGCAGAGGAACAGAAAGATGGGCCCTGGTGCAGGTTTTCATTGTGGGCCCCCTCCCTCAAATTTTAATGACTATATGACATTTATACACATTAAACATGCCAATTTGGTATGTCTTGCCCGTCCACCAGTGTCCCCTATAGCCTGGGTAAAAGCACCCCAGCCTTTACCGGCATTCAAACCTGAGTCCTGAGTACCAGAGACAGCAGTTCTACACAGCTTATAAATGTCAACATTTTTAAAACTGACCATGACCTCCTCCTGCCCTTACTTCAACTCTGTTTGCTTTTCTTGCCACCTTAGTAGACAACACCCCCCCCAGCATACACACATTCACAAAAGACAAAAAAAAAATTTTACAGGCGAGAAAAAAGAATATAGAACAAGAGATCAAATAAAAAAAACAAACCAAAAACACACTTTCAGTAACTGAATTTCAGTTAATTAAGTTGATTATAACAAATAAAAAAAGAAGGCGACCTACAAAAAATATAAAACAACAAGAGGGGATAGGGATAAGGAAATGTACCAGCTTGCATCTAGAAAAGTCACCCGTATGGTGAGGGGAACAAAGTCCAGTAAAGAGCAGCGGCTGGCACAGGGGATACATGGAGGGGAAAAGGGGTTCTTCCGGTACATTGGGGAGCGGAGAAAAACTAGGACCATCTCAACAGATTGAGATCAGAAGGAGGTGGGTGGAAGAGGCGAGGGACCAGGCAGAGGTATTTACTGAGTACTTTGCCTCTGTGTTCACTAGGGAGGGGATGGGATATCTACAAAACAAGGCATGAAGGGATAGAAGCGGCAGGGGTGGGATCAGGGGAGCAACAGAAATGGAGCAAGAGGGAGGGAAGGTACCCGGGGGTCACATCTGGATAAGGATAAAAAGACCAGTAAGGGGGAAGGGACGGATGATGCTATCTTCACCAAAAGGGTGTGGTTAGCCCTCAAGGCCCTAAAGAAAGACAAATCTCCTGGGCCGGATGGCATTCTTCCGAGAGTACTATGGGAATTGGCGGACATACTGGCTGCATCCCTGGCGGAGCTTTTCAGCAGGTTTCTTGAGACAGGGAGGGTACCTAGGGATTGGCGAGAGGCACATGTGGTACCAATCCATAAAGGGGGGTCGAGGGAAGTACCAGGTAATTATAGACCCATCAGTTTGACCTCGGTGGTGGGAAAATTAATGGAGAGTATACTAAAGGAACGATTGGGGTGTACTTGGAGGAGGTGGGAGGTCTGGATAGTCGGCAACATGGGTTTGTGCCAGGTAGATCATGTCAAACCAAACTTGTGGAGTTCATGAATGGGTAACATCAGAACTGGACAGGGTAAGCCTGTGGATGTATTATTCTTGGACTTCAGCAAGGCGTTTGACTCTGTCCCCTACAATGGTCTGGTGGAGAAACTGATGGGGTTAGAGTAGGCCCTTGATGGTCAGATGGATTGAAACTGGCTAGCTGGACGCACTCAGAGAGTAGTGGTCTGTGGGGAGCTCTCAAACCCTAGAGAGGTTGGTAGTGGGGTACCACAGGGCTCGGTCCTGGGTCTGATCCTGTTTAATGCATACATATCGGACATCAGGGAGGGTATAGGGTGTGAAATGAGTCTCTTCGCGGATGACTCCAAGATGGGAGCAGTAGTTGAGGGAGAAGAGGGGAGGGTGGCCCTGCAAGGGGACCTGGACACCCTGGAAAGCTGGGCTCACACATGGAAATTAAATTTCAATATCACCAAGTGCAAGGTGTTGCATCTTGGTCGGGAAACCCTAAACACAGGTACACCCTGGGAGGGGAGGCGCTGGAGGCCTCAATAGGGGAAAAAGACCTAGGGGTCATGGTGGATACATGTATGAATAACTCTGAGCAGTGCAGGAGAGCAGCTAGCAAGGCAAACAGGATGTTGGGATGCATCATAAGGGGGATCACCTCTAGGAGCAGGGAAGTGATTCTGCCGCTGTACAATGGACTGGTTAGACCACACCTTGAGTACTGTGTACAGTACTGGAGACCACATCTGAAGAGGGACATACAGCTCCTGGAGAGGGTACAGAGGAGGGCAACAAAGATGATACGAGGGCTAGGGGATTTGACTTATGAGGACAGACTTGAGGAGCTCTGCCTGTTTTCATTGGAGGAGAGCAGAGACAGGGGGGACATGATTGAGGTCTTCAAGTACCTCAAGGGAATAAATAGGGTAAACATGGAGGGGATCTTTAGACTAAAGCAGGGAGGTATCACCAGAGGGCATGGTTTGAAGTTGGAAGGTGGAAGGGTGAGGGGAAAGAGGAGGAGGTTTTTCACCGAGAGAGTGGTGGACCCTTGGAATGCACTGCCTGGTGAGCTGGTTCAGAGATCCACAGTGGAGGGCTTCAAGAGAGGGTGGGACAGACACAGAAAGTGGATGCATCAGATGATGGCCTGTCCCGGGGGGGTGGGGATGGATGATAGGGGTTTCTAGAGAACAAGGGATGGGAGGGTCTCGGCACCCAACTAAGGATCTAGGTTCGAGCAGACTCGATAGGCCGTAAGGCCTAATCTGCTGGCAAATAGTATATTAGTATGTAAATAACACAATACTCGTCCTTACCTCTGAGGTGCTGTCAGGTGCTGTTCTGTGTAAAATTTAAGCCCAGAGTTGCACTAACCCTGTATCTGTCTGAGTGTGTGTCTCCCATGCAAAAAGGCAGCAGGGAGAGAGGACTGGTGTGGTGATGTCTTCAGACTGAGATTTCTAGCTCCTGCAAGGACATGAGCTTCAGCGGTCCCCCTCTTCCCCCTGATCAGTCAGGGACAGCAGAAGAGAGAGAGAGAGAGAGAGAACACGCCACCTCATTAAGTGCGGATTTTGGTCTGTGTGTTTTCTGTGCTGCAGTAATGTCTTTATAAGTGACATTGGAGAGCACCTGGAAGGAAAGATATATTTCTTTGTAGATGACACAAAGATCTGCAACAGGGTTGATACACAAGGTGGGGTGGAAAAGATGAAAAGGGACTTGGCAGAGTTGGAGGAATGGTCAAATATGTGGCCGCTCAGATTCAATGCAAAGTAGGGCAAGGTAATTCATCTGGGAAACAAAAACCCAGGGGAAGAGTATACAATAGGGGGTGAGTTAACAACAACAAAAATCGAAAGAGACCTAGGAGTAATTATACCAGATGACCTAAAGATGGGCAAGCAATGTGAGAAGGCAGCAAGGAGGGCTGGGGGGGGGTGGATACTGGGATGCATAGGGAAAGGCATATCCAGCAGAAAACAGGAAGTTGTTATCCCTCCGTACAGACAGTTAGTGAGACCCCATCTGGAGTACTGCGTGCAATTCTGGAGACCCCATCTCCACAAAGACATAGACAGAGTGGAGGCTGTTCAGAGGAGGGCAACCTAAATGGAGCAAGGTCTGCACCAGAAGACATACGAGGAGAGACTAAAGCAGCTTAATATGTATTACCTTGAGGAAAGGAGGGAGAGGGGGGACATGATAGAAACGTTCAAGTATCTCAAGGGAATTAAGGTACAAGAGGGTAGCATCTTTCAGAATAAGAGATGTGCAAGAACAAGGGGGTACAATTTGAAGATAGAGGGGGGACAGTTCAAAGGTAATATTAGAAAGTATTTATTCACAGAGTTGTGGATGCATGGAACAGCCTTCCAGAGGAGGTTCTGGAGTCAGAAACAGTGGGAGAATTCAAAAATGCATGGGATAGGCATAAGGCAATTCTAGTGGGGGGTAGGAGGAAGTAAGCCGTTTATTAACTAGAAATCTGCAGCTTATCTATCAGGTAGGGAAATGGGCAGACTAAGTGGACCAAGCAGTCTTTATCTGCTGTCAAAGTCTATGTTTCTAAAGGAGTCACCGAAGTCCCCTCTGGAGGACCCTTCCTTTGCAGAACTCCTCAGAACTATACAAAATGCCTGTGACTGGGCTATCCAGTAACAGGATCCAAAGCATAAAAGGTTTGTGGAGCATCTAGACATGACTGACACAGCTTCTATGACCATACTGCCTTGGACTGGGCCTCATTAAACCCCCGATGTCCACTATCTGGCAACAGCCTTCCTCCATTCCGGCTGTTTCAAAAAAAAGGCAGACAGGATGTAACACACCCCAGATGGGATCACACACCTTACTGGCCATCCTAATGCAGACTCAGTCATCATCACGGCTGCCCATGACTGATCCTCTATACCTAAACATTTGAGCATGTCTCCTCCTGATAAGGAGTCAAAGCAGCTGGACAATTTCGGTCGCAAGATCCATTCCTCCTCCACTTGCATCCTAAGTTCCCTTAATTATGTGGCTCATATGGTTTCCTACCAGAAATCTTCCCTGGCCTCATTCATGTCCAAGCCGGAAGCTATCCAGGACACTTAAAACAGCTTAAGACTGAAATTGCCAAGACAGTGAGAATGGCTAAAATCTCCTGTCATCATGCCCTCCTGGCCATTTATGACACAGTATACTTAGTTGCTCGCACCAAAGCCACTGATGTCTGCATTAGGCCACACTCGTGGCTAAGGATTGCTGGCCTGGCACAAGATGTCCAGACCTCCATCTTGGATACCCCTTTTAAGGGATCTGTGTTATTCAGAGGTGACGCCAAGGACTGAACTGCAGGATCATGGTGCATCCATCCGCGACATCCACTTCATGTACCGAGGGGGTAACACACCTACCTCAGTTGACTTTTACCCAATGCCTATTTTTAGGCCTTGTACAGTAAGATTGTCCTTCAAGAGAACAACTTGTAATGAATTGTGCAAGATTTACAGTGACATTTGGGTATACGCACTTTTATACTAATTATGTGAGTGTATATACTGTACAGCAATTTCTAAAAAAAATAAATTAAACACATCAAATGTCTTCCTCAACGTGTCTCAACATTGTGTTTATCTTCCATCTTGTCACAACATATAGTGTCTGCAGTTAAGGTACAGTACCTTCATGTGTATGATGGCCCAGTTCTGTTGAGTTTGACTGCTATAACAGTACATAGAATAAAATGTGAAACATATAGATAACTGTAATACAGATGGTGGCATTATTTTTATATCTGCCCTTTCTCAATGCACCGTACTTTGATTTAGTTACTGTATGCAACGGCAATTCATGTTTATGTTTAAGCCCATGAAACACCCTTATCTAGTTAATGCATTTACAGTCGTAATGGCTCTGCCAGAGTTTGTTTTCCCTTCCTCGCTCTCTCCTGAAGATGTTGTATCCTGGGATGGCAACGTCCCATTCATGGCGTTCATTAAACCATGTTTCAGTTATCACAATCCAGTCTAGCTCCGCCTCCAATATATATATTTTTTTTTTATTTGAAAGTTTGTGACCAGAAGAGGCACACTGAGCCGCGGTTCGTTTCCAGGTGCAATCCAGGGGCAAGTGAAGGGGAATATTTGTACAGATGTAAGCTGACTTACAGAACCAGGTTAAGCTGTTGGTGGTATTTTTAGTGAATACTGTAGCCGTAAGGTCAGGTAACTTGGTAGCCAGACTGCGTGCATTAGCCACCATTGCTCTCCATGTCAGTGCCTCCCATTTACACATTTTCCCCTCGCTGTGATTCCCTTTTCCATCCGTACAGCCCCTGTGCAGTTTATGTCTTATTCTTTTTGTCCTACATGTGATCTCTGCGCCTGGACATGGGGGGACGTCGATCATGATACCATTTACTTGATCTGGCTCAGCTGCCGCCTCCCTGTCCACTAGTTTAAACATCTCATAAAGACATCAAACTTTTGTCAGCGTGCCCTCGCCCCCTCCTTGGTGAGGTGAAGGCCATCATATTTAAAATAGACCCTTTCCCAAAAATTCCACCATTCACCGATGTAGCTATGCCCCTTTTCCAGGCACCACTCATAAAGCCATGAGTTTAATTCCTTGATTTCATTTCCCCTGCTTTTTCCTGAGCTTCTTTCCTCCCAAACTGGGAATACCTCTGAAAAGGCTATGGTGGATGAAAGAGAGGTTAGTTTATCCCCTAGTTTGGCAATGTGAGTTTTGTCTTGCTCTAACGTTTGCTCGGTAATGTCATTTGTCCCCAAGTGAATGACAATGCCCTTGATATCTCCCCTTCCTGCGCACAATCCTCGCAATATGATCTGCATCTCTTTTTGATGTAGTGCCAGGGAGATATCATGATCATGACTGCAGTCTGGGTATTATCATTTAGGTGGGGTTCATCTCCACATGTCGTGGAGTCCCCCACGATGATTAGTTTCTTTTGTCCCTTTATTGATTCATCATCCCTAGCTGTTTTAGCTTGGCAGCATGTTTGGTGTTGCCACACCCCAATGTTTTGGTTCCTACTACCACATGGTCCTGTGCCTGCCTCAGTAAGTGGCAAAAACCTGTTTTGTATTTTCACATAAGTCTTCTGCCCACCGCTGGATTGGCAAGTCCTGTCTTGGCAAGCCCTGCTCCTGAGCACCACTTCCCACCCTCCAGACGGATGCTTACAGGGGCTGGGTGGTGCTGGGGCAGATTCCAAGACTGTGATGCATCATTTAATTGTTGATGTAGTCACGATATCAGTGCCCGTGCTTCCCAGAGCTGGGCATGGAGGTCATTTATGGCACAAGAGGGGCAGTGCCCAAATCCCTGGACCAAGGCCCGGTTAAAGAGAGACTTGTAGTACTGACAGTCTACGATGTCCATCCTACTTTTTTTTTTTTGTTTTAAGTAACTAGATGGATGGAAAGAACAGGTTACTCACCTGTAACAGTAGTTCTAAGATTGGTATATGTTGTTCATCCACATTTCTTGGCATGTCCCTTTCCCCTTTAAATCTTGCCAGAAGTCTTCAAGCTGGTTCCTTCCACCCATCCGGGTGGTATAAACCTTGGCTCCGCCCCATGACGCCAGATCTTAGCCCACTGGAAGCCAGGTTGTGTGCCTAAAGCCGGGGAGGTCAGGTGTGTGTGAGTGTGGATGAACATATACCACTCCTAGAACTACTGTTACAGGTAAGTAACCTGCTCTTCTAGGAGCATGGATATGTTGTTCATCCACACTTCTTGGTAGACTCCAAGTAGTTCTCTGGGAGGAGGGAGGCAAGGTGCACACCCCCTACTTGGGGAAAAAAAGATTGGAGAACCGAGGCCCCAAAACCAGCATCCCTGCGTGTCTCAAGGTCGATGTGGTAGTAGATAATGAAGGTGTTTGCCGGCTTCCAGGTAGCAGCCTGACAGAGCTCTTGGATAGGGATGTTCCTGGAAGCAGCCACCGATACAGCAGTATCGCCCACCAACTCATAGCACAGACCTATGCATGATGTAATCCACCTTGCAATGCTCCATTTGGCTGCAGGTCTGCCAGAACTGGCTTCAGCCTAGGTGACAAACAGCGGGCAAACCTCTCCATGAATTTCCGCCGTTCTCTCCTTATAATAGGAGAGAGCATGTCTCAGGTCGAAAGTATGGAGCCTGTACTTGGCATCCGAGGTGTAGTTAGGGTAGTATACCGGCAGAGTCAATACCTGGTTTAGGTGAAACTCTGATACTGCCTTCGGAAGGAATTTCGGGTGGGGCCACAGAACAACTTTGTCCCTGTGAAAGACCAGATAAGGGGAGTCCACTGACAGCGCCTGGAGCTCCCCTGTCCTTCTGGCTGACATGATAGCCAAAAGGAAGGCCATCTTCCACGACAAGTGTGAGAGTGCACACTTGTGCACAGGTTCAAATGGCTTGCTCATGAGCGTTGCCAAAACCAGCAACAGATCCCACGGAGGTGGAGGTTCACGCACCGGAGGGGATATGTGATCCAAGCCTTTGAAGAAGCACCCAACCACTGTCTCCTGCACCAATGTCATCTGAGCGGCCCGCGCCCGGTAAGCAGAAATGGCTGCCAGGTGCACCCTAAGGGTCGATGACCGCAGACCCCCTTTGAACAGAGACCAAAGGTAGTCGAGAATGTTAGCCACAGAGCAGGATAAGAGGTCCAGACTCTTACTCTGACACCAAATGGAAAATCTCTTCCATTTGAAGGCATAACATTTCCTGGTTGATTCCTTACAAGATGCCTCCACCAAGGTGTAGACATCCTCGGAAAGACCTAGAGCCTGTAACTCTAGCCGCTCAGGTACCAGGCTGTGAGGTGCAGGGATTGAAGGTCCGGATGGAGTACCTTCCCCTGGTTGAGAGCTATCACGTCCAGGCGTGTACAAAGCTGCTCCGGGGGCCTGCAGCTGAGGCTGAGGAGATCTGGATACCAGAACTGGCGTGGCCAATCTGGGGCTACCAGGATCACCTTCACCTTGTCCCTCCTCACCTTGAGTAACTCCCTGTGGATCAAGGGAAATGGAGGGAAGGCGTTGAGGAGGCCTGGGGTCCACGGCCTCGAGAAGGAATCCCCCTGCAGCGAGCCCTGCTGAGGGGGGGCGGGCATGGTACAGCCTCAGCTTGTTTTCCCTGGAGGCAAATGGGTCCAGCAACAGTTTGCCCCAGCAGGAGAACAGACTGTAAGCTACCTCTGGATGGAGAGACCACTCATGGGATGTCTGGCCTATGCAGCTGAGAGCATCCGCCAGCTGGTTCGAGACTCCTGCCGCATGAATGGCTAGGAGATCTGCCTCCAGCCAACTTGCGAGAGTCCAGGTGCAGAGCACCTCCTTGCACAGCAAATGGGAGTGCGTGCTGCCCTGTTCATTGAGGTAGTACATGGTCATGGTATTGTCCATCTGGACTTGAATCACTTGACCCCAGAGTTGAGGAGCGAAAGCTGACAATGCCAGTCTGACTGCTCTGAGCTCCAATAGGTAGATGTGGCATCGGGACTCCTTAGGGGTCCAGAACCCATGGGCTCTGTTGTCCCCCATGTGGGCTCCCCAGCCCATGAGAGAGGCATCGGTCGTAAGGACAACCATCAGCTCGGGGCGGACAAAGGGGATCCCTTCCTGCGACCATTCTGGGGTGGTCCACCATTGGAGAGCATTCCACATCTTCTGGGTTACAGTGATCAGCTGGTCGAAATGACCGTGGCATTGAGTCCACTGGGTAGCCAGCTCCCATTGGAGGGAGCGCATGTACCACCTGCCCCAATGGACCACTAAGGTGCATGCCGCCATGTAACCTAGAAGGCGCAGAAAGTCCTGGGCAGGGTGCAAGTGCCCAACCAGAAATGATCAAGCAAAGGAGGAGGGAACTTCCACCCTGTCCGCTGGGAGCCGAGCTCTGCCCCGATGAAGCCTATCATCTGAGCAGGCACGAGTTCCGACTTGGCCTCATTGATCAGGAGGCCGAGCTGGAAGCAGGTTTGGAGACCAGATCCCTGGACCTCTCCACCTCCTGAAGGAAGGATCCTGCCAGGAGCCAGTCATCAAGATAAGGGTAGATTCATACTCCTCGACGCCGAAGATGGGCTGCCACCACTGCAGTGCACTTGGTGAAGACCTGTGGGGCCGATGACAGGCCAAACGGCACGGCTCAGAACTCTTACAGGGTCCCTTTGACCCTGAAGTGGAGGAACCGCTGATGGGACAGACTGATTGGGACGTGAAAAAACACGTCCTGTAGATCCAGTGAACAGAACCACGTTTCGCTCCAGGGATGGTATGATCTGGTTCAGAGTTACCATCCGGAAGGTGCGGGACCCGAGATATTGATTCAGGTTGTGGAGATCTAGGATGGGGCGCCAACCCCCGTCCGCTTGGGCACCAGGAAGTACCTGGACACAAAGCCTGGGTCTGTAGGATGATCCAGCACTGGAGCTACCGCCTCCTTGAGGAGGAGCAGAGCTATGTCATCTCGAAGACATGACTGAGTGTAAGCTGAGATCCTTTACTCCCGAGGGGAGCGGGCTCGGCTGGGAAGGTACGGCTTGAACTCTAGAAGCGGTCCCTGACTCACCACTTTGAGAACCCACCTGTCCGAAGTGATATTGGACAAGGCAGAATGAAAGTGGCGGAGCCGGCGCCCCATAGGAGGACCCAGAGCTGGCGTGATGGGTGTATGGGTGGCAACCCCCGACCCGTCACTGAGCAGGCTAAGAGAAGGAGGAAGCTCCTGGACCTGCGCCTCGGCCTCCTTTACGGGGCTGCTGAGGCCCTTGCTTGGGCCGCGAGCACCAAGCTTGAGCCTGCTGCTGCTGCTGGCCTCCTTGATAGGAGGGCTGCCTGACCGCAGGGTAAGAACGCTGAAATGGCTTCTTCTTTCTTTTCTGCTGGTTCTTGCCCGAAGAACCTTTTGCAGAGGTAGCATCCAAGGTGGCATTGGACTGCTCGATATGCTGAAGGTGACCAGCCACTCCTGGAGCGAACAGGTCGGTGCCAAGGAAGGGAACATCAGCCAACTTGTGCTGGGTATCCACCGGAAAGGAGGATAGCCTAAGCCAGGCCCTGCAGCGGGTGGCCACTGCGGCTGCTAAGGAGCGGGCACAGGAATCCCCGATGTCTAGGGCCATCTGGAGCTGCTGTTTTGCAACAGCATGGTCCTGATCACGGACTTGCTTGACCATGGTCTGTATGTCCACTGGGAGATGAGGAAGGACTTCATTTAATGTCCCGAGGAGGGCATAAGAGAAGTGTGCCATAATGACAGCTGAACTGCCCGAAGGCCTAAGGAAGGGGCCGCATAGACCTTGCAGGCAGAGTGGTCCATATTTTTGAACTCCTTGTCTGGAGGTCGGTCCGTTTCGGTCGAGCTACCAGTACATCTAAACACAGAAGCGGTCACCAGGCTCTCGGCCGAAGGATGTTCTTTGAATCCCGGCAGGGACCCCAAGGGCACTGCATACTTGCGGGCCATGCGGGCAGACGGTGCTGGGCAGGAAGCTGAGCACTGCCAGAGCTCAAGGGCCGGGCCAGTGATGGCTTTGGCCACTGGAAAGGCCTCCGTCAGGGTATCCCCCCTTTTTAGGATGTCCGTAAGGGGTACTCCGCCTTTTTCTGGATAGACTCCAGGGGCATTCCAGTAGATTTGGATATTAGGCGGAGAATGCCCTGAAAGGAGGAAGGACCCTCCACTAAACCTGCCATGGAGGACTCATCATCCCCAGGATGGGAGTGCAGTCCTGTGACATCCGAGTCCGAGGAGTCGTGGTACAACGGTCTCCCACATGAGTCCTCTTGATCAGGCGGGGCGGTCAGGGGTAACTGTAATGGACAGACATTGGGAAGCCGGTTCTGTCTGATCACACCTCTTCGAGGCCTCCTGAGGCTTCTTAGGCGGTGGTTCCACCAGAATCGGTGGAGAGACCGAGATGGGCCTAACCGGAATACGGGCCGGCCATGCGGGTGGGGGAACCGAAGGTTTCGGTTCCAGAGAGGTCGGCGTCGGTAGCCAAGTGATGGCCGGGGTGGATGGCGGAGCCGGCTTCTGCCTGGTCAAGATCAGCTGTTGCCATATAAGATCCTCATAGCATCAATGGAGTTTCCATCGAAGCCTCTCCTCGTCCGAGGAGGAAGAGGATCTGTGGCGATGCCTCTTTTTAGAGTGCATATGACTCTTCTTCGGTCATCTGACCGAAGGGGTTCTGGACCTCGATCGAGATCAGGTGGCCGACTTGGTCGATCGGGAGACACCGGGTTAGGTGAAAACTGAAGGCCTGGAACAGTGTCCTTGATGGTGACATCAGCGGGCTGGGTCTCCTCATTAGGAAAGACAATGACTGGGGTCCTTTCCAAAGAATTGACTGGAGTTGGCCAAATAGGGTCGATTATGTCAACAGAAATCTCAACTTGGTCGATCGGGAGACACCGGATCGGGAGCCACTTTCTTGATATTTTGGCCAGACGGAAGATCCATAAAGCCGGCGACAGAGGATGCGATCTTGAGCGAGGTCGAGACAGAGTGTTTCTGGGACTCTGACTTTTCTCGGTCCCAAGAACGTCTTTGTTTGGACAAAGACTAAGTCCTTATCCCTCTTCCGAGGGCAGGCTGAGTGCGAGCCCAAGGATGCCTCACCCCTGATGAGAGATGCACAACTCCTTGAAGGAGCCCAAAAAGGTGGAACCAAGGTTCAGAGGAATAAAAAGCTCTGACTGGTCAAGCTTGAGCCGTTTCCTCCTCGAAAGCCTTCATTTGCACCACCTGCTCAGTGGATTCTGCACCCGCGGAAACCGCCCACCTCGCCTCCTTCGATTTCACTGGCGGGTTCCTTTTCTCCGGTCTCCCCAATTTTAGGCACACCAAGCAGTTGTCCAGGATGTTGGGATTGAAGGCCAGGCTGAACGTGCAGGTTGAGGTGTTATGTCCGACACCTAGGCAGTAGACGCACGTTAGGTGGGGATCGGTGTGCGACATCTTCAGGCTGCAGGAGCACCGGCGAAATCTGGGAGCAGATTTATCCTCCATGTCCGATGTGCTACTACTATCAGAGTCGATAACTTGAACGAGTTTTAAGGTAAGTTGCAGTAAAAACAGACGCTTAGAATCCAGGGCCTACGAACTGCTGTGAAGCACGAGGGAACCTGTATCTTACTGCAGAAAGGAAGATCTGGTGTCATGGGGTGGAGCAGAGGTTTATATCACCCAGGTGGGTGGGAGGAGCCAGCTTGAAGACTACCGGCAAAATTTAAAGGGGAAAGGGACACGCCGAGAAGTGTGGATGAACAACATATCCACGCTCCTAGAACTAAGATTTGCAAGCACAGGATTTTAACTTGAGCTCTTTGCTGCCTGGTTTGCAAGCTGAACTGACTGTATGACCTTTTCCCCTGTACTGTAGTAGTACTCAATCAGATACTGTTGGGGGTGGAGATTTTGAACTGAAGGACCCCGCCTCCTGTCAGTGACCAACACTGTCTGACGGCACCAAATGCTGAACTTGAATCCCAGTTTCCGTGGCTCCATGATCCATCAAGGGCTGTTGAAGAACTGAGAAATCAGCTGAGAAATACTTTGACAAAACCAACTCTCGCCAAATGTGTAATATCCAAAACAGGAGCTGCAAAGGAAAACCTGTTTATCTGTTCTTCCAGCAGAAAGAAACCTCTGACATCATGGGGCAGAGTCGGGAGATATACTGCCCAGGTGGTGGGAGGAGCTTAGCTTAAAATGTCCGACGGAAAGCCTGTCCAGTGGAACTGTCATAGTGCAGACAGTAAACTGTATTCTTTTACGTTGCTACACCTTCATGTTGTGTATTATGTAATATACCTTGCCTTTATTGTGTTATTGCCTATACCATTGTGTTCATGATTCTGAAGACTACTGCCTATATATCATTACTTTATTGCTGCAACCTTCACGTTGTCCTGTATTTTTACCTTTGTAACCTCCTGGGCCGTACCTGAAAATAGGCACTTGATGCCTAGTGTGCTTACCCGGTAAACAAAAACTAAATAAAAATCCCCACCCCTAGAATGTGTCCTTCATCCCCTTTAAAGAGCTGCTGAAGCCTCAAGGGAAACTTAGAAAAACATAATATTTAGGTACAATCCAGTTTGTATTCCATATATCTTCTATAAAACGTTCTCCTCCCTATTATTTATTACTGAGAAAATTTGCATGAACACATGATCTTTTTATTTGTTCATCTACTTCTATAGCGTATTCCCTATTCGAAGACAACCCTCGGTTGTGACATCACAATCTATTGCCATGGGAGTAACTGTGAAGTCACAAGCACTGTATTATGACCTTTGGTAGGGAATAAGCAGTGCCCCTAATGCTCCGCGGGACTTCAGTTCTAATTTTGTGGCAGGGCTCCAGCAGGGATATCTGAGCATTCCTGCAGTGTACATTGCCCATTTATGTGACAGTATGCAGTCCTGCCATTGGTTAAAATATCATGTGATGTCACTGATGGCATCCCATGCTGACCATGGAGGAGGGGGCTTCGGGATAAATAAGGAGGGGATGGGAGAAAAAAAAAAAAAAAAAGGACTATATTTTAATGAAAACAATTACAAAAAAAAAAAGACAACAAATTCTGAGGCACTACATATATTTTGTAGTACGCTGCAGGTTCTGAGGAAAATTCTGTGGCCATTGAATCACAGAATTCCAGAGGCTGTGGGAATAAACAACAGGAATGAAGGAACACTTCAGGAGCAAAGATCCTGTTTTCATGCAAAATACCTCAGCAATATATAATTGGGAGAGGAAACATAGTTTATGTGAAATAAAATCTGAACTGAGCCTAAACATTATGTTCTGTTTAAGTTCTCCCTAAAGGTGTCGGCTGCCCTTTAAGTAAACTACATTTTTCATGTGTTTGATTTATTTATCAGCAAAATGAAACTTAGGACATGACTGGTCTCTGTGATGTTTTACACTTTAGTTATTTATACACCTAACACGGTCTTCTGCATGAACTCATATTTTGTATGTTATTATTAACTCATGTAATAACCCCTTCCAGCCAGCAGGGGAAGGGGTGGTTTACTAGAATGCCACACCACATAGCTTGATTGGCAGAACCTCTGCTAGCCACTTAATGGTATAGTGGTTGGCATTAGGAGTTGGTGACAAGATGACAGTGACAGAAGGGTACAGGTGTGCCTCCAGAGCAGCCTTGCCTCAGGTTGGTTTGCTAGGCCACCTGAGAAGGCAACTGATCTTCACAGCAACAACTGTCTATGGATCCAGTGTATAAGAACAACAGAGCTCATTGTCTAGTCACCTGGTAGCCTCCAGGGATGGGCATCAATACAGCCTTGATGACTTCTGGGGTCTTGGAGTCTGCAGACATTTAGTGTAGGCTGCCATTATTTTTTGAGAAAAGATAAGGGAGACAATGAGAGAGTGAGGGCACTCTAAAGGGCTGCCCCCTCAACGGAAGTTCCTAGAGGCCTTGTGGCATAATTCCCACCGAAGATGGGTATTCATTCTTTTGGCAACGATCATGGTCCTGAGTCTGACAGATGCTGCCAGCTGTGCTGAACATGGTGAGATGGAACAAGCTGCTGACCAAGGTAGACAATGTGCCCACTAGTTCCAAAAGGAAGTCCCACATCGGGGTGGCAACTGGAGACGCTGCTGCAAGAAGAGTGGTCTGAGTGACAGCTGACACTGCTTGAGGGCATGCTGGGGTATGTGATGCTGCACAGTGCTCAGCACCCCATCAGGTGAGACAAGAAACTGGTAAATGTGAAGTTCCCAAAACAGGAGTGTCCATCATCCAACGGACCCTGACAGAAAGTCCCTACAGTGATGCTGCCTCCTCCAACCAACTGATGAGATGCCATGGTATCATAGTGTTATTTATTTGGAAATTGCAGTTTATTCAAGTTTTGAAAATACAACATACACAATATGTGCCACATAAAATATGCAAATCACTAAGGAGACACTCCAGGCAAAAAAGAAATACATTAGTGTAAAGAAAAAAGTAAACAAATATTATACACATGACAATAAAAACAGCACTTAAAGGGACACTGTCAGCTTTGCTGGGCATTTTTTTTTTTTTTTTTTTTTTTAATTATTATTATCATGAATGCAGTGTGCCTCCTGGCACACACATACAACTTATTGCTCCCAGTATGCCCTTATGAGTGTGAATCGTCAAACTTTTTAACTTTTGCTTATTTTTGAATTAAAAGCTGGTCGCTCGAGCCCAACAAACTCACCCGTGCACCGGAATCATTATCTCAATGAGACCGGGCAGCAGCAACAAGTGCGGTCCCAAGTGCAACATTTGGAGATACAAGGTGGAAAACACAATTTGTCTAGTAGGTGTGCCATTATTTAACCCTCGTTGCTGCATACTGTCACAAAACAAGCATGGAGAAAGGAGTAAATTGCATTTTCAAAAACCGCGACCAAAATCCCGCACATGCACTAGAGCGGCATGCTCCTAAGCATGCGCGGGATCTTTACGCATGGTACGCTTGCACATGCGTGGATTTGGTCGCGGTTTTAAAAAGCAATTTACTCCTCTCTCCATGCTTTTGTGGCAGTATGCAGCAACAAGAATTAAATAATGGCAGATCTACTAGACGAATTGTGTTTTCCACTGCATATCTCTAAATATCACACTTCGGGACTGCGCTTGTAGCTGCCGCGCGATCTCATTTAGATAATGCTTCCAGTGCACGGGTGAATTTATGACGGTCAGAGCGACCACCTTTTAATTCAAAAATAAGCAAAAGTAAAAAAGGCTATGATGAGTCACACTCATAAGGGCATACTGGGAGCAATAAGGTGTGTGTGTGTGTGTGTGTGTGCCAGAAGGAACGCTTCCATACATAAAAAAAAAAAACAAAACTGCACAGCAAAGCTGACAGTGCCCTTTAAAAGGAATCCCAGGAATCAATGGATCTCATAAAATATCTCCACTGAGGACAAATCATTAACAGATGAGGAGGAAAAGAAAATCACGGGGGGCAGGGAACCTAGCTAAGAGGTGCCGTGCCTCATGTCTAATGGGAGTCCAAATTTAACCACCCTTAAGGTTGTTCCCAGTCAGTCTTGTTCAGCCAGAATATCTAGCCCATTTCTATTTTGTTTAGCTGCCACATAGTAGAAGAAGGGGAGCCAATGTCTAGTGACTTTATCTTTCTTCAGCCTTAATTTAGCTGTCAATCGCTCCATCTCCATTATCAGAGAGCAAATATCAACCTAGAGGCCAAGTGTAGGAGGCACAGGGGGTCAACCATTTTTGAGTAATAGCCTTGAGTGCCGAAGCCACCAGTATATTAAATAAGTAAATTTGTGCTTTTGTGCGTAAAGCCAAGGAAAGGTAATCCCAGCACCCAGTACTGAAATTCAAAAGGAATATTTGCGCCCAGAACTTTCCCGACTTCCTGTCTCACCTCATCCCAAAACGTTTTCAAAATTGAACAAGACCAATAAATGTGAGTGTGAGTCCCAACATCAGGACATCCCCTTCAGCACTTGTCAGATGGGTGGGCACCATAATGCTTTGTGACAGCAGGTGTACAGAAGTACCTTGAAAGCGACTCGTCACCTAAAATCTCTCCAGGAAGGGGAAGCTGGGGTTGAAAAGACTCCCACAGAGACCTTCCCCCAATCTTTATCAAACAGGTTGACATTAGCTTCTAAATGCCATTTAGATCTAAATCGATGTCACTTCATCCGGTTCTAGACTGGTCAGCAAGCAACCGAACAATCGGTGATACTTTACCTTTAGCATCTGGAGATCTGGTCAATGAAAGAAGTAATTGTGTTAGCGAGTTTTGTATTTCACGTAACTGGGTCTTATGCTGCTGATCTAGTAAGTAGTGTCTAAACTGTAAAAAGTGAAAATGATCCCTAGCAGGGAGGTGGTACAGTGGAATCTGCTTAAATGCAGAATGAAAATGTGCATTTAAATGAAATTGATTTTTTTTTTTTAAACTAGACGAGATACAGGGGGGCGCATATGTGCGTAAACTTTTTTTTTTTTTTTTTTTATAAACTCTCCTTCATTTAGGCAGTACTTAATTTAGTCAGTTCAGCTCATACATTGTTCATTATTCACTGGTGCAATGAACATTAACTACCCAACTGTCCCCTGAATCACCCCCTACATTCGCTGTTACAAAAAAAAAAAAAATGTTATTTTGCTTTGTCTCCTATTATTAAGTGCGAACTGAGTAAGGTAGTGTTCAAATTCAAAAAGCCTTGTAAGGTTCTGCTTTTCCCTTGCCCACACAAAAATCCCAAATTTTGTCCATGCACTGTAGTGCTTCCAACACTTACCTCTAGTTCATCATTCTCAGTTTCAGTCACATTTTACTCATCCTATCCATCTGGTCGCCCTGATAACCTCCTGGCATATATCTGTGTCCATTATCATACCAGTGGTCTGCACCGATTCGTCAATGTCCTGGTATGAGTTAAAGTCAGCCTGGTTCATGTTTGGCAGCAGAGCGTGAGCCAGCTCATCTTCCACAAACTCATCAACGATCTGATTGCTGAAACCGGCTTTATTGAACCAATTCTGAATGGTCTCTTGTTTAACTGCCCGCCATGCCCGCTCTAGCATTTTTATGGCATCCAAGACATTAATCTTTTTTGAAAGCTCTGATATGGTGTTCAGCATTCCATCATTTTTATTTATTTATTTATTTATTTAAGAGATTTACCAGATAAGCTTTCTGAGCGGGGACCGCTCGTTTCCAGATGCGACCTGGGGTTACATAGGTCAGACAACAGATACAGTAATCAGTAAAACACAGTACATTCGATACAGTAAAGCAGTAAAACACAGTACATCAGTGTTACATAGGCAGGAAACTACAGAACTGTTAGTTTAACCTCAGTGGTAGGGAAAATGATAGAATCACTTCTGAAGGAAAGAATTGTCGAGTATCTAGAGGCCAGAGGGGCACAGGACCCAAGGCAGCACAGATTCACAGCGGGAAGGTCATGCCAGACGAATCTGATAGATTTCTTTGACTGGGTGACCAAAGTAGTAGATCAGGGAGGGGCTGTGGACATGGCCTACCTAGACTTTAACAAGGCATTTGTCACAGTCCCACACAAAAGATTAATATACAAGTTATCCAGCCTGGGAGCGGGTCCCAAGATGACAGCCTGGGTAAAGAATTGGCTGGAGAATAGGACACAGAGAGTAATAGTAAATGGAGTCCACTCTGAAGAAAGGGGGGTTACTAGTGGGGTACCGCAGGGTTCAGTATTAGGACCAGTCCTCTTCAATGTCTTTATAAGCGACATTGCAGAGGGACTGGAAGGAAAAGTATGTCTCATTGCAGATGACACAAAGATCTGCAACAGAGTTGATGCACAAGGTGGGGTGGAAAGGATGAGAAGGGACTTGGCAAGGTTAGAGGAATGGTCAAATGTATGGCAGCTTAGATTCAATGCTAAGAAGTGCAAGGTAATGCACCTGGGAAACAAAAACCCAGGGGAAGAGTACACAATGGGGGGTGAGATACTAACAACAACAAAAATGGAAAGGGACCTGGGGGTAGTCATATCAGATGACCTAAAGGTGGGCAAGCAATGTGACAGGGCAGCAAGGAGGGCTGGGGGGATACTGGGATGCATAAGGAGAGGCATCACCAGTAGAAAACAGGAAGTTATTATCCCTCTGTACAGACAGCTGGTCAGACCCAATCTGGAGTACTGCGTGCAGTTCTGGAGACCCACTCTCTGCAAAGACACAGACAGGATGGAAGCTGTCCAGAGGAGGGCAACTAAAATGGTGCAGGGTCTGCACCGGAAGACATATGAAGAGAGACTTAAGGAGCTTAATATGTATAGCCTCGAGGAAAGGAGGGAGAGGGGGGACATGATAGAAACGTTCAAGTACCTCAAGGGAATCAAAGTCCAAGAGGGTAGCATCTTTCAAAAAAAAAAAAAAAGAGGTGTGCAAGAACAAGGGGGCACAATTTGAAGATGGGGGGGCAGCTCAGAGGTAATTTAAGGAAGTATTTTTTCATAGAGAGGGTTGTGGATGCATGGAGAGGCATTCCAGAGGAGGTTGTGGAGTCAAAAACAGTGGTGGAATTCAAGTATACATGGGACAGTCATAAGGCAATTCTAGGGGGTTGGGGCAGGAAGAAGTAGGCTGCTGGTTAACTAGGATCTGCAGCTTATCCATTAGGTAGGGAAATGGGCAGACTGGGTGGGCCAAGCGGTCCTTATCTGCCATCAAATTCTATATTTCTATGTTACAGTCCACCCGAGCCTCCTGTAAGAATGTCAAATAATTGTTTTGGAAAAGCTGTGTTATATCCCTAGGTATCCAGACCCCTAAATACCTAAACCTGCTCAAAGCCAGTATACACTTCCCACAGCAAAACCCCTACAGTGACATATGTCGCTGCTGACAACAGCGTCATGTCGCTGTAGGGGATGCGCTCGGGACCCAGCAACACTTCCGCCTTGGCACCCCTCCTCGATCCAACTCTGACCTGGAGTTGGTATCATAGAGACGGGGGTCCCCAACCACCCTCATGAGGGGGCTCTGCCCCTGAAGAAAAAACTGGACCCTGCTGTGCGTGGCTTCTTGCCAACTGCAATTCACAATTGACAGGGAGCCTGGCGCTGCGATTCCGGTCGACGAGTTTGTTGTCAACTTCGCATCGTACAGCCCTCGAGGCCCACCTTAATTTCCCAATACTGGCTTGCAGGGGGCCTGAATAAGGATCAATTGGTAGTAACTCTGTCTTGGCTTCAGTGATCTTAAATCTGGATAATGAGCCAAAGTGAGACAGCAAGTCCAAAACTTTCAGTACCACCCAGGCCAGATCTGAAATATAAAGAAGGGTATCATCAGCGTCAAGTGAAACCCACAGTTCTTCCCGGCCCGCCCTAATACTCATATTCTGAGGATTGGTGTATGAGTGCCTCTATGGGTTCAATGTTGAGGGCAAAAAGAAGAGGGTACCCCTGCTTCGTACCTCGCCCAATACTAAATGAATCGGAAACCACCCCATTGAGCAGTAGGGGACCTATACTGATTTGCTATTCACTTACGGAATTTAGACCCGAAACCACACTTTTGCAAAGCCCCATCTAAAAAACTGCCAGTCTAGATGGTCAAATGCCTTTTCGGTGTTGACTGAAATAACAGCCTGAAGGGTATCGGGGATTTAGCAGAGGCTAATACATTTAAAAGGAGACTGATATTCTCTTGCATATATCTCCCAGGGACAAACCCTGTTTGATCTGGGTGAACTAAAGTTGAGATGATTTTTTTGCACCCTGACCCCAATGGCTTTGGCAAAAATCTTAGCGTCCTGATTCAGTAATGAGATGGGGCGATAGCTGGCGCACAAGGAGCCATCTTTGCCTGGCTTGGGTAATACTGAAATCATGGCTCTATTCCAAGAGTCCGCTGTCAGCCCATCCTTGTGTGCAGCACTGCAAAACTTGGTGAAAATTGGCACAAATTCTTTAGAAAAGATTTTATAGAATTCTACTGTAAATCCGTCAGGGCCTGGGGCCTTGCCCCCCTTTAAAAGAATTAATTACCTCCAGAATCTGAGTTTCTGTGAAGGATGACTCTAAGAATTGCAGCTGCTCAAGAGAGAGCTTTGGAAGCTTAATCTTAGCAAAAAATGCTTCTATTTTCTGATCATGACCCTCCTGTCTTTCTTGACTATATAACTTAGAATAATATTGGTGAAATTCTTCCGCTATTTCTATAGGCGTGGTAGGAAAGTTCTTTTCCCCATTCCCCTTATGAATTTGAGGGACATACCCGTCTGCTTCCTGTTTTCTGAGGCATAGGGCAAAGAGTCTGCCCGCTCTATCTCCCCACTCATAATATTTTTGTCTAGTAAAGCAGAGGGCATTCTCTCTTTTTTTTTTTTTTAGATGTTTTATTTAACTCTTCTCTGGCTTATTTAAATTTGGGCAGAAGGGCAGGGTCTCTAGTTGTTTTATGCTCTGACTCTAGCTGCCATAGCTTATCTTCTGCCTTTGGAAGTGTTGCCTGGTATTGTTTCCTGTAGGACGCATACGAAATTGCATGCCCCCGCATCACTGCCTTAAGACTATCCCAAATATATTTAACAGAGGTGTCTTTTTCTATGTTTTCCTTAAGGAAATTTGAGATAAGGTCTTTAGCGGAAGTGACAAAACCTTCATCGTGTAGGAGGCCTGCATTAAGCCTCACCCTCCATTAGACTACCCGGTCCCCCATCTTAACATATGACACACCATAACATGGTCCGATAATGAAATTACCAGAGTCTTAGAGTCATGAATAATACGCACCCACTTCCTTTGAGTGTACAGCCAGTCCAACCAGGAATAAGAATTTGAGGCGGCCGAACAGAAAGTGAAATCTTTCTGACTAGGGTTCTGAAGCCTCCAGGGATCAACAAAGCCCCCCCTCCATTCTCAGTTTTTAATAATTTTGGACATGCTTTTTGACCATTCCCGTGGGGAGGGCCTCCATCCAAGCCCAAATCCTCCACACAGTTCCAATCACCTAAACACAAAATCTGCCCATCTGGAAGGGAGGACAGAAGGTGAAAAACTCTACAGAAAAATTCCCCAGATGGGGGAGTGGGGGCATAAACTGAGACCACATGGAGGTGCTGACCCCGCAGAACCCCCAAGATCAAAACCAGTCTACCAGAGCCCTCTGAGTGAACCTGCATCAACTGAAAGGGGAGCCCCTTCCAAACTAAAAGCAACCCCAGATTTCTTAGCTTCTGGGTGAGAATCTGCAGACATTCCCCACCCATGTCCTTCTGAGTTTCAAATGTTTGGAAGCTCATAATTTGGTCTCCTGGAGGCAAGCTATATCACAAGCATATACAGACCTAGGAAACAAAAGAAAAAACAGTACCTACTAACTAACAGATACAAGAGCAAACATATATACAAAACAACCCATGAAATCTTCACAAACATTCTATTAAACCACAAAGATAGATCAACATAACATTTCCAAAGGACTAAGTATGGGAGACACCAAATGGTACCATTTCAGGGGCGTGTACCCACGAAAGACAGCACCCTGACTTGTAGGGAGTAAACAGCAAGAAAGTCGTATACCAGTCAACTCGCCTCTCTTCCCTCAGGTGGACCTCCGGGATCCCAGTACAAGAGCCGCCTGGCGGCTAAAATAGTGTGGAAATGAGAGACCAGATATAGACTATTTAAGAAAAAAAACCAGGTATCTCCTGGAAGGAAGGGGGCAACACAGCAAATATAAATCGCCCCTATCCCCACCAATGAGACCCCCCTGGAGAAATAAAAAACCTCCATAAGTTCAGGTGTCTCACCTCAATACCAAAATAGAATGGTCAGCTACCAAAACTCAGTGTTCTTAACAACCAAAACAGGAACGGATAATTTCACGAAGCAAACAGCTACAATCCATAGTGAAACTTTTTCTCTATCATCCTTCCCTCTTCCCCCAGCAAACATCCCTCTGTAAATAAACCCAACAAATTCCCAAACAGCCTTAATGCTACAAGATATAATGTGAATTAAAAAACGTATATAATAAAAGGCCATGAAATTAAAGTTCGGAGGTTATGAGGTCCAAAGGTTCAGGAGCCATTGTTTAAGAAACTTAAAAGATATTTAAACAAAGTCCAACAGTCTTTGGCTCCCTTTGCCATCACATTTATTAAGCCCCTGTAGATGTACCAAGAGCATCAAAGCAGGGGGTTACTAAAAGCCAGAAAGCAAATGTGCGAGGGCCCTTTTGTTGCAACGGTAGTAGACCTCTTCTGACCTAATGCACCTGCTAAATAAGGATGCTATATCAGTAAACAAATCTGGGTCCTCTAAAGTCTGTGGATATGCCCATAAGTTACCTGGCGATGCTCATAAGTGAAATTCCAGGGGCAATCCAAAAGAAATCACATAAACTGCGTTGAATCAGGAGGCAAAAAGAACAACCAGCAGGCACTTTGGTGCATCCATAGTCTGATCCCAACTGGATGTATGAGGAGAAACATAAGGCGTGCTTCTAGGTCTAGCACTCAGAAAATCCATCCGGACAGCAACGTGCACCGCTACAAAGAGAAAAAGAAAAAAGGTTCCTCACTGCACCTCTGATCACTACCACATAATAATCCAATGCTCTGCTGCGATCAGTTCAAATGGCCCACGAATAAGCAACAGCCAGGACCATAGTCAGTACTGGAAGATAAACAACCACCACATAAAACACCTTCAACCGATGGCCTTCAGCAGGTAAATGACAATTTTATACCTGCTCCAGTCAACAATAGGAAACTTGCCAGAATAAAGTTATCCAAACAGGTCTCAGGTCATAGGCTTCTTTTTAAGCCATCTTGTGAGCTATGAATGAAGTGGTAAGTGACCACCAGGCTTTACGTTTGCCCCTGCTACTGTTAGGTGATATCACCGACCACAGCAAATCCTCAAACAACGCTTCTGCTGACTCTTCCTTCAGGTCTGGAACTGTAACATCTAGGGACCGAATATAAGAGGAGGCCACCATAAGGTTTTCTTAATTGTTGGTGCTGTTCTTATCCTGCACCTACAGCCTAGCAGGATACCGGATTGGTGCTTTGAGCCCCTTCTCTCGGAGTCGCTTAACCACTTACAACACTTTTTTCCTTTTAGCCAGCAGCATAGGAGAGTACTCATGATCGACACAGACCCTTTGTCCATCTAAATTAAGATCTCGTTTTGCCTACACCAGTCGTAGGACCCTTTTGCTTCACAGGATAGCTCAAAAATGTGATTATGGAATGAGGGGGAGCCCCTTGTTTAGGTTTAGGAACAACTGCTCTGTGGGCATGCTTTATACCCAGATCAAAATCATCCATTAAGTCTAGCTCCTTCTGTAACCAGCAAGCCAGGAACTTAGCCGTATCATCTTGTTCTGGTCCCTCAGGTATGCCGAACACCCGAATGTTGTTTCTCCAGGAGCAGGCTTCTGCATCTTCAACCCTGGCTGTGAGTTCTCGCTCCCACCAATACAGATACAGCAAGGAAAGACCAAATGCCACGTGTTCCATCTGTAGAGAATCCATCTGCCCCTCCATGTTGGAAGTTTGCTGTTCCAGCTTTTTTAAATCTTTTCGGATCCCAGGTACTTTACTGCCTATCCAGTGTAGCATTCGTATAACAGCTTGGCTGTCTTCTCTTTCAGAATTGGTACCCACCTCTGAGCCGTAGTCATTTTCTTCTTCACCCGAGCCAGCCATATTCGTGGAAGCGTGGGAGGCTGTGGGGCTTCTATCTCTAGGCCGCAATTAAGTTGTCCATTTTCCGTGGTCCAGACGCCCCGCGAACAGAACTTCTAGTACCAAACATCAGCGACTCGACTCAACAAATCAGCAGGAGTACATAAACAGAAAATATTAAACATTAAGGAGCTGATTACAACAGATTATGCCGCCGGGTACTCAGCACTCGGGGATCAGGCTGCCATACCAATGCAGACGTCATCGGAAGTCCCCCATAGTGTTATTTGTGAATGTGTATAAAACTAATTTGGAATTTCTGACAAAGTCAGTGCAGAGTAGGAAAGACTCTGTGCTAGAGGTATAACCTCAGCCACTGGGGAATTTAAGGAATAAGGGTCAAGGGGCCCTGGATGCAATAGGGTACAACCTATACAAAAAGGACCCTATGGATCTGACTACAGATCAAACCAACCAGTTTAGTGCCAACCAGTAGAGTTTTGGGGGACTGGGTCCTTGGGAAATAACGTATTCAGAGAGACTATTCAGTACAGTGACAACTGCTTAAGCACTGTGTTGTGTGTAGTCATTTCTGCAACTGACAGCAGGGTATTAAATAAGCTGGGAAAACTAATTAGCAGTTTTGCACATGGAAGTGATAATCAGCTGTGAAAATGCATAGCACTATACATCTAATTTGAAAAAAATATTTTAAGCTGAATAAAATTCTTTATTAAAATTAACTGTTTGCTTCATGTGTTATAACACCCCAAACACACACACACACACACACACACACACACACACACACACACACACACACACACTTTTCTTCCAGTGGAGGTCCTCCTTCTACAAATTTTTACCCCTGGGAGGACTGAAGCACCACATGGCTGTGGCTGTCAAGTGACTTACTTAAAGTTAATGTATATGCCGTGGCTTAAGTTTTTTGTCCAGGGGGACAATTCTGGGTCCTGGCCCTCAATTTTGGTTGCTCCCAGAGCTGGAGATCCCCAACCCCACTTATGTTATAAATGAATTCGAGGGACATACCTGTCTGCTTCCTGTTTTCTGAGGCGCAGGGTTGGAAACCAGAGGGTCGATTCTGAGACAGTCTAGCCACTTTTCAGATTGTTTCTTGTCAAACTTGAGGAGCTTAGCGAGCCACCAGGGCATTGGATATGTGTGTTCTGGACCGCGCCATTCCTCCTTTAGTAAGTCATCCATGGCTGGAGGAACAGGGAAGGCTGTGGCCAGTCTGGCGGCAGATGCCAGGCGAAAGTCCAATTTCGGCTGTGCTGGAGCCACTGGGGAAGAATCAAGATGAATTTCAGGTATGACCTTCTTAATGAAAAAGTCTAGGTCCTTCAGGTCAAAAGTTTCTGGACGGGGGGAGTCAGAGTCTGAGGATGAGTCCACTAGTTCCCCCTCTTCTGGAGAAGAAGAACTGGAGTCTGAGGAGCCTGGGGAACAGTCCCTGCAACGCTTTCCCTTGTGGGTGTTCCTAGATCTGCTCCGAGAACAAGATCTTTTCTTTTTTTTTGTGGCGTGAGGAATGCTGATCCTCCTCATCTGAGAATCTGCTCCTGTATCAGGATTTCTTTCATTTATCAAAGTGATGTGAGGACAGCTGTCCCTCTTCAGATGAGGATGGGGACAGGGTCCTCTTTCTTTTCACCTTCTCGTGAGGTCACACATCTGGTGACCCTGGAGGTTGTCAGTCGAAGCATGCAGGGTCCAGTGCAAAGGCCCTATTTAGCTTGTCTATGAGGTCTGGGGCCAGACAGGGGGTTGTGGATGGCTGTGTCTCCCTGGTGGCCACTGCTCTCTCACTCCTAGTGGCTGCTATTCGCTCAGACCAGTCTGTCTGCTGCTTATCAGTCTGAGCCAAGGCATGGAAGGTCTCTGCCATATCCTCCCCAGTTGTAGACGCTGCCTTTCACGTGTTAGGCACAGCGAACCTGCAAAGGTGATTAGAAAAGGGGATTTGCAACGCTGGCATTTTCTGCCCCTGGCAGGCTTGTCTGAAGCCATGCCTGAAAATGGCTCTAATCCCCTTTGATTGATTCAGAGTACCCCCCCTGGAAGATTCCTGATAAAACAGGAGGCTGTCTGGAAGAAGGCTGAAGTTCCGATGGAACACTGCTGCTGGCCCTTTAAGAGCAAAAAGCTGAGCTGCTTAAACTGCTGCCTTGGTCCTGATTAGTTAATTCTTGCTCCCTTAGTGCTGGGGGATCTGCAGCATGGGTGAGAAGCTTTTGTTATGTCCCAAGCAGCACTCCTGATGAACTACCGCGTTAGTCAACGAGAGGGCACTGGACTGTTGACAAGTGGCTGAATTAGAGCTGCAGGCCTGCCATCGACGACCGGCTGAAAGAGGCAGGAAGCCAGCCATTGTTGGGAGAAAACGGCATTACCGTCGACGAGGAGAGAATCCTCTCAGAGCACTAAGGTGCTACTGATGTCCAATCGCTGAAAAAATGGCCCCCATTGACGAAATCCACCAGTCAACTAACTCCAAGGCTAAAATGAACACTGGGTTGAGCCCAGAATCATGGGAAAAACCTCTGTGGTAAAGTGGGGCCAGTCTGTGCAGCTTGCAAGGCTGAGACTGGGAGCCACGCAGGAGTGCTCTAAAGTGCTGCGTTTCTTCAGCAACCCCGATAAGAAATTAAATTTTGTGACTTGCAGTCTGATGTCTTCAGCTCTGCCAGGTGATGACTAGAGCTCTGCTGCAGAGTACCTGCTAGTTGGAAGGCAGGAAGTAAACAGGAAGTGGAGGGCTGGATATCTCCAGCTGCAGAACTTAGTTCCTGCCTGCATATCTGCATCAGGAGGTACAGCCCATTTGTATGGAATCCCGGAGACCAGCTTAGGAGACAGAAAGAGACTTGCAAGAGCTCAACAGGGTGGACCACAGTGAACTGTTCACAGGGAGTGAGTGCACTGTATTGAGAGGTCACGCGTGAAGATTAAGGGCAGCAGGTTCAAGAAGGATGCAAGTAAGTTCTTAATGGAAATGGTAGTCGACGAGCGGAATAGCCTGCTCAAGGAAGTGCTCCATGCAATGTATGCGACTGGGTTCAAATATAGGTGAGAGAGACAAAAGGAAAAAACAGTACAGACTATAGGAAAAGGGGACAATAGTATTCTAGGGAATGGGGTTTCAAAAACTACAAGGGCTACTGGGTAATAACTCCACCATGAAGTAGGCAGGCCATGACTTCTGATAGGCACACGGGCAGATGGGAATAGGCCACTAGATCTTTTTCTTTTCTTCTATTATCTGTTTAGCCTCCTGAGCTTGACAGGCAGCTCCAGTCCCTCCCTCCGAGGAACTCTGTCTCCGACCACACCGTTCCCCCAACCGACACCCCCTAAATCCCCCACGCCCCCCCATGTCAGGGCCAAGGTGAAGGGGCACCAGCTTTCCCTCACCACTAGAGTGAAATCCAGACATCGGAGGCCGGATGGGGCACTGGTGCAGCCGGAGCCTGACAGCTCCTTTTCCTCCAAGCCCCCCCTTCCCCAAACGATATATGTCAGTGACATGCCTCCCGGCTTGCATCTCCCCCTGACTGACACCAGAGGGCGATAGACAATTGGGACAGCAAACCCTCCCTCCCCGCCAGCCCACCAGCACAGCGGTGGTGTCACCGCTTGCTGCGCCAGTGACCCAGGTTCGGAAATGAGCTCGGGTGGTTTGAGGGTCAGCTGTGGTGGAGCTGGATTGAACAATCGTTGCACGCTCTCCATCTTCGGTGGGGGGCAACATCTCCTGGTGTAGGCGCTCTCAGGTGACTATGGGAGCACTTTATCAGGGAACATCCAGTTGGGGATGGGAGGCATGAGGGCATTGGTATACGTGCCACTGCGCCTGTGCATGCCACGCCTCCCACACAAAGTACCGTTATAAAAAGCTCAGCCCTGGCCGCTTCCCGAGCTGCCACCACAGACTCACCTGATGACTGGATGTGTAGGGGAGTGTAGCCGACCGCCCCCTTCTCCCACCCGGGGGATAAACTGAGGCTCTGTGGGGGTGCCGAGTGGTAGGTGGCCAAGGAAGTGGACCAGTGGGTGATATGGGGACAAAAAGCATAAATAAATAAACTTCCCTCCCCGAGAGAGGAGAGCAGTCCTCCGGATGCTCAATCCTCTCTCCCCTACCGACCCCCGGTGGCCCGGGCTCATTCCCGAACCCGGGTCGCCATCATGGCGTGAGGTGTAGCGACCAGCATCTCAACCTCCAGCATCACCAGGCCGGCTACTGGATCTTTTTTCTGTCTTCAAATTCTATGTATCTATGTAATGCAGCTTATTATATTAATGCACTTATTTACTAAATTGCAATATGAAGTCAAAAATTAGAAACATTAAAATTGTTTTTAAAAAGAATGATTGAATGCTGGAGCTTCCTGATGGCCAGCAGAGGAATACTGCACTTACGTGCCAGCAACCTGAGGCTGGAGCATACTTGGGGAGCTGGGAATGAGAAGCCAGGGCTGTTGAGTGCTGCAGACTGCAGCACAACCCAACCTGGGGGAGGAAGACAAGGGGTTCCACAAATGCAGTGATCCCTGATAGCAGGCTAGGCAGCCTATTCCCTTGCCGGGGGGCATGCATGCATGCTGAAAAGCACTGCATGAGACTGCTGGAGTGCAGGCCAAATTTCAGGACAGTGCATGACATTAAGATCGTCGGGAGGAAATGCCATCTGCTGTCCAAATGATGGCCACCAGTACACTTGGCCCCACACCATGTAGCTATGATGATTGATATGGGGGGGGGTGGGATAACCCCGCTGACACTGGATGCAACGAGGTTAGTTGTGAGTCAGAAAGTGGAGCCCTGATGTGCAGATGGTAGGGCATGAAAAGCTGTATAAAAAAATAATGAACACATGTAATGATTTGTGACACTAATATACTGAATGCATTTTGTAATGTGTAAAAAGGTGCTTTTGTGATGAGTAACACTTCAAAGAGCAAACTTTGAAAAAAACTATTTTTAGACGGATTTTACCATTAATGATTCCCATTTTTCTATGTAACCTGCGGCTGCCTCAAAGTTGTATTAGATGTGTGCTTGTTTTGGTATCTACTTTGGGTCACCAGGTCTCCAAGTTATCAGGACACACTCTGCCTCAGATTCTGAAAGGCTGAGGGGAGCCTGGGTCTTTACTTCTTGATATATGAGAGGCTTGTATCCTAAATTTAATAATGAGGTGTCTCCACCCAGAGAATTAAAGCAGGCCTAGTCAGAAGTATGGTACCACCCCCAAGATGCAGTAGCAGCCCACCTCCCAACTTCAGGATACCTCCCATTACCTCCAACTGAAATACATGGGAGAGCAGGCTGGCAGGTGCTGGAGGGAATGTAAGGAGATCCAGGCAGACCATGTACCCATCTTCTGGAGATGAATCTCCTAATGTCCTACTGGGGAGATGTAGCCCATACCTTGGAGTGAATGTTCACATGCCCTGGCCTACTCACCCCTTGTTATTACTACTATCTACACTGCCACCTACGATACATATAAGGGGGAGACAGCTGAAGTTACTCTTTATCCTGCTTGCAGGAGCCAGGAGAGCAGTGACCAGGCTATGGCTGAAGTCTCAGCCGCCCACGGTGGCTCAATGAATCACAATTAGACTCACCTAGTGGAAAAAAATATATACTACTTTTTAAACCATCTCCTGGTATTCAGCAAGATATGGAGAGGATGGACTCTATATGAACTGGAAACTGATAAATTATGTACTAGGATTCATTTTTATGTTGCTTGCACGCATGTGCAAGAAACACAGTGCCATCATCAGAGTTTTCAGAGGTGTGGCACCCGACTTCCAATTCAGTCAGTGTGTTTGCAGGCACGACCCCAGTTCCCCAATCACTGCTGCAGCTGTCTATTACAGCAGTTGAAAATGCAGTGGTCGTACAGTTGAAAGGGAGAGCTCCGCTTCAGTGAGCAGAGCTCCCCCCTATACACACATGCATATTGCGTGCTCATGTGCCTTTCCCTCCCCCCCCCACGCACACTGTATGGCCGACGGGGTGCCCTATCCTTCGTCAGCTCCACCCCCAAAGAGTCCAGGTGCCACGCTGAGCCCACCCCAGCATGGCAAACGCCCCTCGTCATCTTATTAAAAAATTAAACCTGTAAATATAAAACTGTCCCTCAGCTTCTCCCTGCCCCTCCCACAACTCGCACCCACCCACTCACACCTGCCTCCCCCACAACCCCTCACCCCATACTTACCTCCGGACATCGGTGAAATGATCTTCGGTGGACCGGGAACACGTCTGCACTCTTCACAGCCGACCGCGAACTGAGGAAATGCTGGTAAGTTGTATAATGGGATAGATATGCAGCAAAGTTGAAAAAAGCCTATCTCAGGCATTTTTTTGAATTTTGGCACCAAATTTTCAACATGGGAGTTTTGGGACCCCTCCTCATGAATTCTGTCACTGTCATGGATGGTTAATCGGGCCCGAAGGGCGATTTCGCAGTCACTGTGCGAATCACCTTTTGGGACCGAATGACGAAACGACAGTGCCAGTGTTCATAAGGTGGGCTCTCAAAAGCCTATGTTGCAAATTTGTGAAAAATTAAAAATGACGTTTTTATGAGTTGCTATGCAGTTCTAACGCACGCCATAAGTTCAAGAATTTTAGTATTTGCACTCCAGATTTTCAACATTGCCATTTTATCACACCTCCTTATGAGCAGTACAGCTGTCATTTTTCATATCTTCCCCAAAATGTGTTTCCGTGCATGTGTAGCACACAATGGCACAGTCGGTGTGCAAAATCAATGTTTGGGGCAGATTAAGAAAATCAGTGTCACACTGTTCATGAGCAGAAGTGTTAAAATTGCTATGTTAAAAATTTGGTGAAAAAATTCCCCAAAAATGACTTTTACGAGTATTTGTTGCGCTGATCCTATGCATGCTCATAAGTTTGCGAATTTTCAATCCAGATTTTCAACACTGCCATTTTACCACACCTCCTTATGAGTACAGCTGTCATTTTTCACATCTCGCCTAAAACATGTTTCCACCCATGTAGCAGTCATTGTGCGAAATCATTGTATGGGACACATTAAGAAAATCAGTGACACTGTTCATGAGCAGAGGTCTTAAAATGGCTATGTTGAAAATTTGGTGAAAAAATTCCCTTCAGACGTTCTGCAATGTACTAATGAAGACACTGAACAGGACAGGCCCAGGACCGATCCCTGAAGCACCCCACTGATCACCCCCTCTCCCTAGACTGCACACCATTTACCACCTCTATGCCTCCTGTCTATTATCCAGTTTCTAACCCAGTTTACCACCCTTTCCCCCATGCCCAGCCTACCCAACTAGTTTATCAGCCTCCTAAATGGGATGGTGTCAAAGGTTTTGCTGAAAATCAAGGTAAGCGTTGCCCACTGCCCCACCCTGATTCACTTCCTTTGTCACCCAGTCAAAGAAATCAACCAGATTTGTCTGACATGATGTCCCCTCTGTGAATCTATGTTGTCTATGGTCCTAGACTCTGATGGCTTCTAGATGCCCCGCTATCCTTTCTTTAAGCAATGTCTCCATGATCTTTCCCATTACTGAGGTGAGGCTGAATGGCCTATTGTTCTCTGCCTCCTCCCTGCTGCCGGACTTCTGTAGAGGGACCACATGTGCCCTCCTCCAATTCACTTGTGTTGAATGACTCAGTGAACATGGCTGCCAGAGGTACTGCTATCTCCCTTTGCAGTTCTTTTAATATCCTTGGGCGCATGCCATCTGGTTCCATCGCTTTGTCCACCTTCAATTTAGTGAGCTCCTGCAGGACTCTTGCCTTTGAATGGACTATTGTCCATCTCTTAACCCCCTTGGCAACTGCTGTACTGCTGTGGCCCTTGCCCCTCCCACTCTTCTCTGAATACTGAACGGAAAGACACAGTGGATGTCTTGGGAGGAAGGCATGGAACTATGACTTCCAAATACCTAAACAGTACATACAAGCAAGGAAGCAACATTCGGCATTGACAAATGCTTGTTTATATCTACTTTACCCTCCAATGCATTTGTTTACCACGTCTTACTACATAGTTATGGATAGTTCTGTCATTCATTGCCAACAGTACCAGACCCCTCGGAATTAATCTCTTCAGCCATCTCCATTACTTTTTAGACTGTCTCACTGTTCAATGTATTGTACAGTAAATTGTACTGATGTTTTTATATGTACCTGTGTTTTATCCTTGTACAGGACTCTGTAAACCCTGCCTGTATGTCTGATTTCTGTTTAAAACAATACACCACTTTTATTAAAAAAAATTGATACCTCCCATTATTGTACATCAATGCAATACAATTCCCACTTTCCCACAATGCAGTTTTACTATACCAGCTAAGGACAGTTAAAGACACCAAAGATACAAATGACAATAAGCATCTATTAAACAAAAAACCCTGTGGGAGAAAATGGTGGGTTAGCACACCAACTGGTAAACATGGTGATGCAAAGACAGCACACCCACTCTGGTGATATGGTCCTGTCTGTACGGTCAGGTCACCCACTACAACCCACAATCCTACACAGTCTGCTTTAGATGTTTCATATTGGGGTATTTGTCCTGTTATAGCGCTGTATTACAGAATGTTAGATGAGTGACCACTGGAAACACTGGGGCCTCGTGCAGCAATGGCAAGACTGGCGGGAACATCTTGTAACGCGCGCACCAGCTGCGTAAACTGACTGTCGCACACTTCCATGGCCAAAACACTTTGCACATTTATGGGCTCAGAATGAGGCTCCTAAAGGGGCTATAGCACTGCTTTAAGATCAGTCTAGATACTTACACTAAAGGGGACATGAATGGATTTGTTCTATAAACAGTGAAGACAACCATCCAGGAAAACAGGCCTGGCAAGAGAGCAAACAGCCCTCACCAGTAAAACTCTTACTTTTCCACTGGTTTTCAACTAGCACAAGTGCACTCACACCAACTTGTGTCACACAACAAGGAGTTTTTTTTGTTGATTTTACAGAAACTGATAGTCTGTCTTGTCTTTCACTTGTAGCCCTCAGCAACGGCTGTACTGATCGCAACACAAACTGAAGTGGTTCACAGACCTGATCACTAACATGGTAAACTAGTCTGCTAGTACATGGGTTTCACTCCTGAAGCACACTGTCACATGACCCTATTGTGGACATCACGGCCAGGTTCCTGAACAGGATCCCTGTTCCCCACTCCCAACACACAGTGCATCTATCTCTTTAATACTGTCTTACACCACAGCTTTCAATTTGGCAGTCATGGCTATCACTCATACAAGGCCAAGTTGGTGGACCAGAACAGAACATCTGAATGGCTAGCTAACTCACAGATAAAGCACAGGGTGGCAAACCCATGCATGGCAGTTGGGCTTGGGTTCCAACCCACTGAAAATGGCTAACTTTGGTCGAACCTCAAGCTCATCTGATCAATCTGATGCCTAATGCTGCTGGCAAGGCAAGATCAGTTCTAAGATACTTGCATCACTGTTATAAAGCAGCACTACACAGGGTGAAATGCTGAAATGATTGAGCACATGCTTGAAATCCAAAATGCATAGTTCAGTGTCTGTTCCACTGCGGTGGTCAGCACCTATGGCACCATATCACACCAACAGACCAGTTCCATGACCAAGTCTCAAGAGCTGAGGCACAAAAAGTCACAACTCTGCTGATATGATCCCGAATCAAGGCGGTATGCTGGTAAGCCCTTGGGGGAGAGATTACATCTACAGTACTTTAATTTATTTCTATTAGATTCTGAAACTCTCAGTGAGGTAAAACCCCATGAGACTCATTTCAACTAAAGTTGCATACATTTCATTCTGAAATAATGGTTTCTAAATTACATTAATTTTTAAAAGAACTGATTTTAATGTGTAAAAAGTTGTTTTTGTGATAAGTAACTTTCATCACAAGGCAGATATTGAAAACCAGATTTTTTTGAATGCACATTTTACTGAAATTTGCAATAACAGACCACGAGTACCATATAACATGAAAACAAAAGGGGCTCACAGACCCCTGGATTTTTCAAATACAAAGAACAAGAACAAGAAATGTCTATATTGAGATCAGGGTTGGACAGTCCCACATCTAATAGGAGAAAAAGTCTAGTCCAATAAAAGTGTAGGAGCTGGGAGAATGCACTCTTACCTATTCACAGACAAAACAGAAAATGCGCCACTTTTCCAGACCCCCTGCTGGAGAGAAAATAGGTGGGAGGCTGTACAACCTGGGGGGATGAGACCTGTTTAAAGATATCCCGAGTTCAACTATGTTACGTTTCCACTCTATAATGCATGGTAGACTCCCAGCTACCATATAGGGTGTCAGGAAGCACACAATAACACAAAATAGTTAACAGTTCACAAATTGAGCAGTGTGCCAATGCACACCAAAGTAGTAATACTGCTCCCCCACCCCAGGTTACCACGAAAATATATTAATTGAATAAGAAACAGCAAGAACAGTAACAACATGGCTGAATTAAAAACTAATGCTTCTCACCCCAGGAGTCCATTAGCATCAGTAACAGTAGCAGTAAGCTGACCAGGTTGAACTGCCTTGGAGGTGAAGCAATGAATATTCATTAAAATAGAGTGGCCAATCAGAATCAAGCAGGAAGTTGTGGTGAGTGCAAAGAGCCAACAAAGCTTCCGAATTTTTTCTCAGACTGACTGAGAAACACTGCCTCCGAGGTGTTCTTTCTCATTCTTGAGAAACAAACTTTTCGTGTCTAAACCTTTACTTTTGTGCTGAGTTTGCAAGTATTTTACATTTTATTATCATTTTAAGGGGGTTTTAGTGGTTCCTTTCCGGTTCCCAGGAACTACACTTTCCCCATTTTTCCTCAGTTCATTTTCTGTTGGTAAAAATATACCGTGTTTTGAGTATTTCAATGGTTTTCAAGGTTTTTTTAATAAAGTCTCCCTTATTTTACCTGTATTTCTACTGAGTTTTGTTATTTTAAATCACGGTTCTTTCCTTAGCAGTAAACTACTGCCTTTACAGTTTTTCCATTTTGGGAACCAGTTTTTCAGCTTTCTGACACACTGTTATGTCAGAATAGCCAAAAAGAAGACTGGACCCACAGGTTTTAAAAATTGTATTAAGTGTGGTGTGTTTACAGTGCTTGGGTCCAGAACATTTTTGCTCTAAATTCTGCTCAAAAACTACTGAAAAAAGGGCCAAAAGACTAGAAGAGATGGCGTCTAATAATGCTTCTCCTATTAAGGAGGGGTCCACTGCCCTGCCTAAGCCTAAAGATAAGGACCCTTCAGAAAATGAGTCTGATGAACAAAACAATACAAATGGCGACATGCCCAAAAAAAAAAAGGAAGAAATGGTGAACAGACCACTGAGTCTGTTCCAGCAAAAAAAAACTATGTAAAGACAAGCATACCACTGCCCCTCCCATGCCAGTGGCAAAAAACGTATGAAGACAAAAAAAAAAAAAAAAGGGGTCAGTCACCCACTGAGGTTTCTGACCCCAATAAAGATTTACCTCCTGTAAAAGAAATGGCAAAAACATGGCACCAATATCAAACTTTACAGGGTATTTTGGGGGGGGGGGGGGCCTTTTCTTCGCTCCCTCTACTCCTGTTAACCCTAGCAGCTCTGTCCCAACCTTTGGGACATCCAACTGCTACGTTCAGGGGAATGATTATGATGATAATGATTAACATAACAATGGGGACCAGCCTCTGGTGCTGTGCATCTTGCCTGACCCACGTGTTGGTACCTCTCCAGATGGCCAGGAGGACCTTTCCTCCCTCCTTGACCTTCTTACAACACATGGTGGACACCCTGGACCTCCCTGCTCAGGAGTTCACCAAGGATGAGGATGATGAAGAGGATGAAGACTATAAAAATATGATGGGTTTTCCTCCTACAAAAAGTCTGTGCTTCCTATATGCAAATCCTTCAAGAAATCCACTATGAAGCTCCTGCAGGCCCCTACTTCCCTGTCAGGAGTGGACAAGAAAGTGGATAGAAAATATCCTCTGGCTAAAATGAGGCTGATTTTCTTTATTCTCATCCCAGCCATGAAGGGGTGGTTCAGGCCACAGTCTGTGATAAGGCTAAGGTCTCTCTCGCCTCTATACCTCCTGAAAAGGAGTCACGAAAAATAGATGTTATGGCAAAAAAATCTTATACCACAGCCTCTTATTTAGCATACTCTGCTAAGTACCAGAAGGCTCTTTGGAGTTCAGTCCAGGCCATTCTGATCTGTCACACAAATATGACAGGATGTTCCAGGACATTGCTGAAACAGTGAAATCTGGTCTAGAAGCCACCGAATACCAACTTCACATGGCCGCAGACACCAATGACACAGAAACAAGGGTCATGGCTCAGGCTCTCTCTCTCAGACATTTTGCTTGGCTACGAACAACTAATTTATCACAGGACATCCAGTCCAAAGCTATGGACTTACCCTGTGAAAATAATCCCCTTTTCAGAGACAAAACTGATGCATACATGAAAAAGGTGGAGGAGTACAAGTCCACCTATGAAAGTAATGCAGCCAAGCAGAAACCCTCTACATCTCAAAAGTCTCAACCTAGGGGCAATAGAGGCAGGGAATACTTCCCTAGAGGCATTCTCTCCCATGCCCATGTCTTTGGATTTCTCTCAAATAAGAGGTTATTTCAGGGGAAGAGGCAGGAGGGGTCAGAGGAGAGCTGCCACCACTCCTGCCCCTGCCACATAGTCTAAATCCTAACTTCTGCAATCAGGTCGCCTCTCTTCCTCCAGTAGGGGGCAGGCTCTCCCCCTACCTTCAAGCTTGGATCCACATCACCACAGACAAGTGGATCTTGGAGGTAGTGGAAAAAGGTCTACCCCTACAGTTCAAGCAGTTTCCTGCAATTCGGGGTCTAGGTCTGTCAAAACCCCTTATCCCCAACAGAAAGATACTTGTTGGAGCTGAGTTAAAGACTCTTATCAGCCAATGTGGTGGAGAGGGTTCCCCTTTCACAGCATAGAAAAAGTATCTACTCAAGATACTTCTTGATATTAAAGAAAAATTGGGAGTGGTAACCTTTTTTAGACCTCAGATATCAAAACAGACACCTACTCAAACCAAAATTCAAGATGATTACCCTTCAAATGGTAATGCACTCTCTGCAGCAAGGAGACTGGCTAGCCTCCCTGGATCTCAAAGACGCCCATTTTCACATACCAATGGCAGTCCCACAGAATGTTTCTGAGGTTCAGACTGCATTCAGGCCATTACCAATTTGCAGCCATGCCCTTTGGCCTCACATCTGCTCCCAGAGTATTCATGAAGTTCCTGTCTGTAGTGGCAGTCCACTTGAGAAAGCAGGGCATCTCAGTCTTCCATACCTGTACAACTGGCTCACAGTGGGCAAGACCCCTCAGCAAGTCAGAGAAGCTCTAAACCACACAAGACAAACACTGTCCTCTCTGGGGTTTCTAATCAATGAAAATAAATCCCATCTGGAACCCTGTCAACTCCTTAACTTCATAGGAGCAGACTTGGAAACTCAGCGGGCCAAAGCCCTCAGGACAGAATTCAAAACTTTCTGACTGCAGCAAATTATTTTCTGCTAGGCCAGCGATACAGTTTCTACAGCTCCTGGGCCACATGGCTTCCATGACTGCTGTGATCCCAGGGGTAAGGTTTCAAATGAGGGACATTCAATATCATTTGCAAGCCCACTGGTCACAAAAGAAAAAATCTCTGTCCAAGCTAGTACCAGTGACAAAAACACTGCTTCAAGCTCTCAACTGGTGGAAGGAAGAGGAAAACTTCTCAGTGGGCATCCCCTTTCAGCTCTTCAGTCAGTGGCACTTGGACACCAAAGGAGTCCAAAAGCCACATAAATCTTCTGGAACTCAAACATAGAAACATAGACGGACGGCAGAAAAGGACCGCTTGGCCCACCCAGTCTGCCCATGTCCCTACCTACTGGATAAGCTGCAGATTCTAGTTAACCAAAAGCCTACTTCCTCCTATGCCCCACTATAATTGCCTTATGGCTGTCCCATGCATTCTTGAATTCCCCCACTGTTTTTGACCCCTCAACTTCCTCAGGAAGGTGGTTCCATGCTTCCACCACTCTCTTCGTGAAAAAATATTTCCTCACCTTGCCCCCGAGCTGTCCCCCCTTAATCTTTAAATTGTGCCCCCTTGTTCTTGCATCTCTCTTTTTCTGAAAGATGCTCCCCTCTTGGACTTGACTTTGCTGATTTCCTTAAGGTACTTGAAAGTTTCTATCATGTCCCCCCTCTTCCTCCTTTCCTCAAGGGTATACATATTAAGCTCTCTTAGTCTCTCTTTATATGGCTTCTGTTGCAGATCCTGCACCATTTTAGTTGCCCTCCTCTGTACTGCTTCCATCTTGTCTATGTCCTTGTGGAGATGGGGTCTCCAAAACTGTACATAGTACTCCAGATAGGGTCTCACCAACTGTCTGTACAGAGGGATAAACAACTTCCTGTTTTCTACTGGTGATGCCTCTCCCTATGCATTCCAGTCAGGGTGGGACAAATAGGGTCACCAGGTCGCCAAATGCGACCTGGCTAATCATTATGGCCACCAGTTTTCTTTAAATACTCGCCATTCTGGCGAGTGGTAAGCTGTGATGTCCCTGCACATGCGCGGTAGCTTAGCATGCTTGTCAGTCGTGAGCTGAGCTGCCGCTGTTGCACATGCGCAGGATCAGAACTCCATTGGGGAATGCATGGCCATGAGAGTGCGGTCACAGAACAGCCACCTGCAGCGCGCTCTGCCGACTGTAATGGAATCCACCACCAGTCCAGCTGCTGGCACCCACCTGTGAACTCCTACGCAGAACTCCTAAGAAAGACAAATCACAAGGTAAGCAACTGGGTTTTCACGTGGGTGGTGGGAGCCGCATTTCTAGGGACATTGAGCTGAAGCCCGCCATTCTGAAGGAGACAGAGTGAGAGAGCATACCTTTGCTCTATAGGGGGGAAAAAAAAAAAAAATCAGATCTATCCCAGGCATCAAGACTTGCACAGTTGCACCAAAAGCCCTTTAAAGGGCTGTGAAGTGTAAAAAAGCCTATCTCAGCACTCGAGTCCATATAGAACGTTTATTCAATTTCAGGGACATATTTAATTAATCATTTTCCTGTGAAACCGACAATCCAATTCCGACGACATGCTGACTGGGGGGAGGTGAGGGAGAGCCTTCTTAGTGGTCTGGGGGAGCCCTGTAATACAGCTTGTTTGGACAGACTGTGGAGGAAAATAGCTGTGAGGAGAAAACATTAAATCTCCAGCAGTGTTGCTGCTGTCACACAAGACGACAGTGTGCTGACTGGGGGATGGGACAGAGAGCCTGCTTGCCATGGTGGCCAGTGAGGGAGCCCTGACTTTTGCCTTTCTGTGTGGGGGGAAATTAAAAGAAAAACTATTACTGATAAGTTGCTGCTGTTACTTGTTTAGGAGGCTTGGTTTAAAAAAACAAACCTGTGTACTTAGCAAGTGAGAGACTTACAAAACTGATGGCAGCTGAGTTAATATCAGTTTGTTTCTGATACTGTTTGACTGCAGTCTTGATTGAAAAAGTGAGAGAACTTGATCCAGCTTCATCGGATCTTTTTTTAGTACCTCTTAAGTCAGTTTGAAACAAACCTAGATCAACTATAAGGAATTGTTTGTATCAGAATAAAAAAATTAAAGACTTATCATGGTTGAACTGAGAGAAACATCTTGTTGAATGAAGTAGGGTGGAGGGGGGAGCTTGTTGTATTAAAAAAAAAAAAAAAAAACAACAACCAGTGTACACTTACAGGACTTGTTTCCACTTGCAAATCAGCAAGATCTGGTCCAGCCCGGTCACAGTGTTTCTCCAACAGTTCCATCTTCAGTAGTCATCCTCTTGGTGATTTTCATCTTGTTTTCTCAGTTGTGACTTCTTTTTTGGATTAGACAGGCAGCACTTTCAGTTTGCACTTTATAAATTCTCCCTCTTGTGTAATACTTGATGCTGTTTTGGCAGGCTACTTCTCATCAGGATCTCTGGTAATGACTTTCCCAAATGTAGGTCAATGGACAATTCCTCGGCTAAAAGGCAAGCTAAAAAAATGGGCACCAGATTTTATAGTCCAGTGGCCGTAAAAAAATTGACCACCTAAAAAAATTTTTGGCCACCAGATTTTGAGGTATGGTGGCCAAACTGGCCACCAGGTCAAAAAGTGATTTGTCCCACCCTGATCCCAGTATCCCCCCAGCTCTCCTTACTGCCTTCTCACATTACTTGCCTACCTTAAGGTCATCTGATATGACTACCCCAGGTCCCTTTCCATTTTTGTTGTTATTAGTACCTCCCCCCGCAATTGTGTACTCTTCACCTGGGTTTTTGTTTCCCAGGTGCATTATTTTGCATTTCTTTGCACTGAATCTAAGCTGCCATACTTTTGACCATTCCTCCAACCTTGCCAAGTCCCTCTCATCCTTTCCACCCCACCTTGTGCATCAACTCTGTTGCAGATCTTTGTGTCATCTGCAAAGAGACATACTTTTCCTTCCAGTCCCTCTGCAATGTCACTTATAAAGACACTGAAGAGGACCGGTCCTAATACTGAACCCTGCGGTACCCCACTAGTAACCCCCCTTTCTTCAGAGTGGACTCCATTTACTATTACTCTCTGTGTCCTATTCTCCAGCCAATTCTTTACCCAGGCTGTCATCTTGGGACCTGCTCCCAGGCTGGATAACTTGTATATTAATCTTTTGTGTGGGACTGTGTCAAATGCCTTGCTAAAGTCTAGGAAGGCCATATCCACAGCCCCTTCCTGGTCTAATACTCTGGTCACCCAGTCAAAGAAATTGATTAGATTTGTCTGACATGACCTTCCCGATGTGAATCCATGTTGCCTTGGGTCATGTGCCCCGCTGGCCTCTAGGTACTCAACCATTCTTCGTTTCAGAAGTGATTCCACAAGTCAAAGCTGTGTACCTGGCACTGAAAGCGTTCACCCCTCAGGTCAAGAGACACACTGTTCAGATCAGAACAGACAACACCACTGCTATGTTTTACATAGACAAGCAGGGTGGCACGAGGTCTACTGCCCTGTGCATACAGGACATGAGAATCTGGTCCCTGGCCTATTCCCTGGATGTGAGTCTCTCTGCCATACACCTCTCAGACAAGGACAATACCCTGGCAGATGATCTGAGCCACATCAGCCAAGGTCACAATGAATGGACTCTAAACAGACAGGTCCTTACCATGGTCTTCAGGAGATGGGCACACCAGAGGTGGACCTGTTTGCACCCCACCTCAGCTACTGGCTTCCTCTGTATTGCTGCAGACCCCCAGCAATATGCACTCTCCCAGCAGATGCACTAGTTTTGAACTGGACAGGGAAGTTTCTGTATGCTTTCCCCTCCATTTCCCCTGTTACACAGAGTGCTACTGAAGCTCAGGGGTCAGCCTGCAGCCATGATCCCTATAGCTCCAGACTGGCCAAGGCAAGCTTGGTATCCTCTCCTGCTGGCCATGTCCCACAAGAATCCGATTCGACATCCTCCGACTCACTGTCTCCTCACCCTACCACAAGTAGGGGTGAATTATCCAGACCTGGAATCCCTTCATCTCAAAGCCTGGTTCCTTAGTAGCTAGAATTCTCTGACACACAGGCTTCAAAACAAGTTCTGAAACTTCTTCGCATGCCTAAAAAGCCAAGCACAAAGAAAGCCAATGCAGCTAAATGGAAAAGATTTTCAATCTGGTACAAAGGAGAAAGAAGGCCTCTATCCCTTCCCTTTTGGACTATTTAGTTCATCTGCAATTATCAGGCTTCAAGACCTTATCCTTGAAGCTTCACTTAGCTGCAATTTCAGCCTACTTTTACACTGGGAAAGAAAATTCTTCTAGGCCCATTTTCAAAAAGTTCTTCCAGGGTCTCCATAATTTGCAGCCCCCAATTAGGGAACCTGTTGGGACTTTAATCTCTGCACTTCTAAGCTTGTGGAGCCCCTCTTCAAGCCCATGGCTGCAGCCCACATTAAGTTACCTGGAAAACAGTGTCCATCACTTCTGCAAGAAGGATTTCAGAACTGCAAGCACTCTGCACTGAGCCTAACTACATGGTCCTCCATAAGGACAAAGTAGAGCTCAGAACAAATAGGAAATACCTTCCTAAGGTGATCTCCGAGTTCCACCTTAACCAGTCCATTACGCTCTCTGTCTTTTTCACATATAATTCCACTCCAGGGGAAGAAGGCTTCACAGCCTAGATGTCAGGAGAGCTCTGTCCTATTACATGGAGCATACCAAAAGGCCAGAAGCTCCTCTACTCAGCTTTTCCTCACCTATGGTGCGGTGGGCAAGGGAAAACCAGCCACCAAGAGAACTCTCTCTTGCGGGATAGTTTCCTTTATTCAATTCTGTTATGCCAAGGCTGGCAAACAACCCCTTCAAGACATCAGAGCCCACTCTACTAGGGGCACTGCTGCCTCTTTGGCAGCTGCAAGGGACATCCCCTTGCTAGAGGTCTGCAAAGCAGCTACCTGGAAGACTGCACACACACACACACACACACACACACACACACACACACACACACACACACACACACATTCATAAAGTATTACTGCCTGGATGTACAGTCAAGGTCTGATACCAGATCTGGCAGGGCGGTGCTGCAGAGCCTCTTCCCTAAGTAGGTTCTGTACCCGCCTCCCAACAGTACTGGTTTGCAGTCTGCTATTGTTACTGATGCTAAAGGACTCCTGCGGTGAGAAGAAAAAATGACTCACCATAGTAATTCTATTTCTTTCAAGGGGTCCTTTAGCATCAATAACCTCCCACCCTGTCTGCCCAGGCACCTACGTGAAGAGGGTTCTGCTTCTGTATCTTTTTGCCAAATTTGTTCAGTTTTCTGGATTGTTTCTAGAGCATGTTAATGGTTTATTATAGTTTGTGTTATTGCATGGTTTTAAAGCCTGATGGCAGAGTCATTTTAGTTATTCTTCTCCTTTCGTCTTTGAAAAAAAATTCTGAAGCCCTGTGGGCTCTTTGCACTCAGCACAACTTCCTGCTTCATTCCGATTGGCCACTATTTTAATGAATATTCATGGCTCCACCTCCGAGGCAGTTCAACCTGGTCAGCTTACTGCTATTGTTATTGATGCTAAAGGACCACTTGGAAGAAACAGAATTACTAAAGTGAGTATTTTTTTCTACCAAGCCAAATATGCCATTGTGACACAGAGCATGCCCAGACAGTGAGGCCAAGCACTCCAAAATGAGAAAATACAAATCAGCCAGATGTTAAAGTCCAGAGTACAGGGTAAATGAAAAAGAGAAACTGGATCACCCATCTTCCGAGGTGTCATCTTGAGGAACAGCTGCTTGGGAAATCAGTTTTTCAGCCAATGTCGAGGTAGCATCAGGGTCAGAAAAAAAAGAAGTCTTATTGTTGTGTTTAATCTGTAAGCGAGCAAGAAAGAGGAGCCACATTGGTGAAAAATCCCATTCTCCAATAGGGATTTCTTAAAAGGTTGCATGAATTTTTTCCGAGATGGAGTTTGGGAGGAAGGGTCATGAGAAAAAAAAACAAAAAAAAACACAACAATCTTGCTGCTTTCCCAATAACGTCCCCTTTAGCACGAGCAGGCTGTAGGAGTCCGATACAGGCATCAGCTGCCGAAAGACAGATAGTTGTAAGCAACCAACAGGGGTCTCTGCTGCGAGTTCGGGACTGCTGAGGAATCACAAAAGCCAGAACAATGTGCAAACCGGAGTCTGAAGGCAATATAACTGCAGGTCGGTGAAGATAATTTTATGCAATGAGGGTATAAGGTCTGCAGCACCTGCCAATCATGGTGAAAATCCCACCACGTGGATGTCTACCTGCTGTTGAAAATTCTCCAGGCTGTCAACTCTGGACTGGAGGAATTGCAAATCCCGAACAAACATTGGGGAAGGATCCAGATTCATTTCTGTGCAGTAACTGCTCATCGCTGTTTTTGTTTTAAACCAAGATTTGTGGGCTTTTAGTGGTACTGTTATCTCTTTTCTGTCTTTACTTAGAATTGTTTTTGGAGCGAGCCCGCTAGTGCTGAGGGCTAAGGCACTGGACGCCTACCCTCACGGCATGCTGGCGACCCAGGTTCGGGAACAAGCCCGGGCCGTTGGAGGCCAGCAGCGGTGGGGAGGGCGGAGCTGGATGGAGCTGCTGACAGGCAAGCTCTCCTCTCCAGGCAGGTGGGGTGGCAACTTCCCGGCTAATGGCTGTCACCTAGTGGAGGCTGGGGACAGAACAGGTCTAGGAAGGAGCCAGGCGCTAGGCCAATGGGGTGGGAGGAAAGGGGCGGTTACTGGGGCCACTGGACCTAATGCGTGCCTCCACACGCATGCGTACCCACTCCCGGGGCCCTTGGGTGATAAACGGAGGAGAAAATATCACCGGCGGCAGGATGGCGACCGACTCCCCGCAGGCACTGCTCCTGGGCTGGGCGTAAGGTAAGCCCCGGTAATTCCAGGGGATGGGGCTGGAGGGGTTGGTCAGATAGGGGCCGTCAAAGTGAAGGGTGTAGAAAACATGATTTAAAAAAAAAAAAAAAAAAGAGAACACTTATTGGGCTGTTGAAAATGTAAAATCTAGTTTGGTGTGCTTGTAGTGGTGCTGTTTTCCTTTGCTGTCTTTACTTGCTGCAAATTTTGTCTTGTCCTGTAGTTTGGGGAAGGGGTGCCAATTGTCTGACCTCAGCTACGTGATAACTGGAGGTGGGGCTAAGTCAAATTTGAGGTAGCAAGTTGATTTTTGGTTTCTCAGAAGAGGACAGAAGGGGAAGGATCCAGATTCATTTCAGTGCAGTGCAGTAACTGCTCATTGCTGTTTTTGTTTTAAACCTAGATTTGTGGGCTTTTAGTGGTACTGTTATTTCTTTGCTGTCTTTACTTAGAATTGTTTTTGTGCTGTTGAAAATTTAAAACTTAGTTTCGTGTGCTTGTAGTGGTGTTGTTTTCCTCTGCTGTCTTTACTTGCTGCAAATGTTTTGCCTACTCTCCCATCCCTGCTCCCCACTCTTAATTATACACCCTGTTAAATCTGATTGACAGAAGCCAAGCACAGGGAATAGCAGTGGTTGTGGAGTAGGAGGGGCATAAGGGAGAGGAATACCGCCCTCAGCACAAGTGTTTTGACTAATTTATTTTTATTTTTGTTTTCCTTCTAAAAAAAAAAAAAAAATAATAAAAATGGTATCTGAGGATTGGTGGCAGGATTTTCAGGACAATAAATTAATAAAGAGGGAACTACAAGGAGAGCTTCAGTAACAGACAAATACTGGAACAGCAGTATAAGTGCAGTACAATGTGGGGAGTGGTGCAATGCAGTGGCTGCAGGGCAACCGTATCCAGGCAGACCTTCTGGACGCTGAGGTGCTCTCCTAACTGCAGGCATCTCTCTGGACTGTGGGATAAGGTAGCCAGGCTCAGAGCGGAAATAAACTGGGTCAGCAGTACCTTCGCCCCTATCCAGAGATCACCCAGTCCAATGCCGCTGCTTCAAAGGATGCCAAGAACGAGGAGCACTTGAATGATGGTGGGCTCGGGGAGGGTTAGCGCAGTCAGGCGGAGGCACACTTCTAATCCTATTCCACTCCAGAACTCATATGCAGCACTGGCAAATGGGGACAACCAAAGAGAGGTTACCAGAGAAGTGGAAGGAAAGGATGTGGAGATCAACCAAGGAGGTGACCTCAGTGGTGGGGAGAGCAGTGGACCCCAGAGGAGGAGGAGGAAGTAAATCCTGGTGGGGACTCTATCATAAGAGAGATCCAGCTAGGAACACAGGACGGGGAGGACAGGGAGGTGAGGTGCCTACCAGGTGCCACGGCATGGAGGGATGGGAGGAAGATCCTGAGGATCGCCGGGAAGGCAAGACGGGAGGGTGAGCTGGATGTCATTATCCACCTAGGTACTAATGACCTGGCAAACGGAGAGCCTAAGAAAGTTCAGAAAGAGTTTAGGAAATTGGGGAGGGGTCTCAAGCAAGTAGCTACTTCTGTCACCTTCTCGGAAGTACTACCTGTGAGAGGCATGGGAGAGCGTAGGGGCACATGCACCAGAAACTTTTAACTCATGGGTGAAGAACTGGTGCTGTGAGGAAGGGTTTGGATTCACTGCTGACTGGGGACCCACCTGGAGGGATGGGGGCTTGTTCAAGCCTGACAGCCTGCATCTGTCCAGAGGAGCATCCAAGCACTCAATGATAAGTTTAAATGCTACATGGACAATAATTTAAACTAGCCGGGGGGGTGGCAGGCCAGCAAGGAAGGTACCTAATTGCCCACCCACCCCCACAGCTAGCAGTGGAACCAGCAAACAGAAGGAGTGGATATCTATACAAAGCAGTGTGAAAACATGGAGATAAGCACCCAAGGGGTGGATAGGCAGAAAGGGGACAACATTCAACAGAAGGATAAACAGTAGGGAGAACCAGGGTTAAAGGACAACCAGGAAGGGGGCTGGAGCAGAACAGCTAAACAGTCCAGGGAGTTCACATCATGGAGAGCCATGTGTGCCAATGCCAGGAGCCTTAGCAACAAGAGGGAGGATCTGAAAGCTACCATGGTGCAGTCGGACCTGGACACTGTGGCCATCACAGAGACCTGGTATAATCATAACCACGACTGGGAGATGACCATACCTGGCTATAACATATTCAGAAGAGACAGGGCAGGCAGGAAAGGAGGAGGAGGAGTGGCACTTTATGTGAAATATGGCAAAAAGGCCACGGAGATCCAGGAGGAACAAAATGGGGGAAGAGATACTGTGGGTTAAGCTGAAAAGGAAAATGGGGTCAGCCATCCGCACAGGAGTGGTCTACAGACCACCAGTCCAGGAGGAAGAAACAGACAGGGAGCTGATATTAGCCATCCAAAGGATGGCAGACAAGGGTGAGGTGGTGCTGGTTGGAGACTTCAATATTCCAGATGTGAACTGGAGCCTCCCAGCAGCAGCATCAACCAGGAGCAGATTTATCCTGGACTCCCATCAAGGTGGACTTACTCAAGCAACTGGTCATGGAACCAACTCGGCAGAAGACAATACTGGACCTCGTGCTATCAAACGGGGACAGTGTGATGGGGTAACAGTTAGAGAGCACCTGGGGAACACTGACCACTGGTCACTGTGGTTTGAAATCACAGAAGAAGCAGAACCAAACCGCACAAAAACATGTATCCTGGATTTTAGGGGGGCTGACTGAGAAATGGGGAGATGCTTGAAAGAGGCATTGATGGGAATGGGGAAGGAATCAGGTTGAGAAACGGTGGACAATATTTAAAACAGGGATTACAAGAGCAACAGAATTATGCATTAAGCAGGTTAGCAAGGGGAAAAAGAAGAGGAGGTCATTATGGTTTTCCAAGGTGGTAGCGGAGAAAGTGAAAACCAGTAAGATCGCATTCAAAAAACACAGGCAGAAGGGGATAGGAAGAAATACCAGGAGAAGCAAAGGGAGGCATGAAGGTCAGTAAGGGAAGCCAAAGCTCAGACAGAAGAGCGCATAGTAAAATCAGTGGGTAGAGAAGACAAAACCTTTTACAGGTATATAAGTGAAAAAAGAAAGACAAAAGGAAGGATAGTGAGACTGAAGGAGAAGGATGGGGACCGCATGGAGGATGACAACAGTAAAGATGACAAACTGAACAGATATTTCTGCTCAGTCTTTACTGAGGAAGAAGAGGGTCATGGGCCTGAAGGGAGTACAAGGTGGGGGAATGGTGCAGAAATGGACACAAGCCCCTTTACACGGGAATGAGTCCTAAAGGAACTGGAAGAAATAAGAGTTGATAAAGCAATGGGGCCAGATGGGGTGCACCCCAGGGTCCAAAAGGAACTAAGAGAGGTGGTGGCTGAACCTCTGGCAATCCTGTTTAGCCGATCACTGGAAACAGGGGAGGTACCCAAAGACTGGAGGACAGCAGATGTAGTCCCCTTATACAAAAGTGGGAACAAAGAGGAAGCGGGGAACTACAGACCAGTCAGCCTGACCTCGGTAGTGAGGAAGATCATGGAAGCACTACTGAAGGAGAGACTGGTGGAACACCTGGTTGCCAACAGACTACAGGACCCAAGGCAGCATGGTTTCAATGGGGAGAGGTCATGCCAGACCAACCTCACTGAATTTTCTACTGGCTGACAAGGGAGGTGGATCGGGGAAGGCAGTGGATGTGGCCTATCTGGACTTCAGCAAGGCCGCGGACACTGTGCCACACAGAAGTCTATTAAACAAACTAGGGAATATGGGAGTGGGCAGGACAGTAGTGCGGTGAGTAGGCAATTGGCTACGTGGCAGGACACAGAGGGTGGTGGTAAATGGCCGTCACTCCACAGAGGGAAGAGTGACCAGTGGGGTACCACAGGGATCAGTGCTGGAACCGGTCCTATTCAACGTCTTCATCAGTGACATTGCGCAGGATCTAGAAGGCAGAATTTCCCTGTTCGCTGATGACACAAAGCTCTGTAACAGAATGGACACGCCAGAGGATATAGACAGAATGAGGAGGGACCTGCAGAAGCTTGAAGAATGGTCAAGGGTTTGGTAGTTGAAATTCAATGCAAAGAAGTGCAAGATAATGCATATGGTGCACAGAAACCTTTGAACAACGTATCAGTTGGGGGGTGAGGATATAGCATGCACCAAGCAGGAAAGGGACCTTGGGGTCATCATCTCTGATGACCTCAAGGTAGGGAAACAGTATGACAAGGCAGCAGGTAAAGCAAATAGGATGCTGGGATGCAGGGACATCACCAGCAGGAAAAGGGAGGTCACAATTCCACTAAACAAGACACTAGTGAGGCCCCATCTGGCGTACAGTTCTGGAGACCTTGCCCATGTAAGGGCAAAGACAGGGTACAGAAGGTTCAGAGGAGAGCAACAAATATGATACAGGGATTGCAACACAAGTCCTTTGAGGTCAGGCTAAAGGACTTGAATATGTACTCCCTGGGGAAGAGGCGAGAGAGGGGATATGATAGACATACAAGTACCTTGCAGGAAGGAAGAGAGTGCAGGAATACACAATTTTCCAGCAAAAAAAAATATGTTCCAGGACTAGAGGGCATGGGATGAAGTTGGAGGGAGGGTGATTCAGAGCAAACGTGAGGAAGAATTTCTTCACAGAAAGGGCGGTGGACAAGTGGAATACCCTGCCAGAGGAAGTGGCGGGGGCCCAAACAATCATGGGATTTAAGAATGCATGGGATAGATATAAGGGATTCTGGAGGTCAGAGGTAAGGGGCAACAGACTTCTAGAAAAACATAAAGTGAACTTACAAGCTTAAACGGGCAGACTGGGTGGGGCATAGGCCCTCATCTGCAGACAGTGTCTATGTATCTATGTAAACAGTGCAGCAGTCTACTGTCAGTTTTGAGTATTCGCCCAAGTTCCTGATGTGTGCATTCTACTGAGCCTTGGTTCACCCACTACGGTGTGACAGGAAACCTGCAGACCATCATTAGGGCGACAGCACAATGCTGATGGCGCTCATCATGCCCAGCAATTGTGCCACCCGACCCCTATTAACCCAACTGACCTGGGCAAATGCCAGCTTCGCCCCGCACCTCCTGAAACTTACTAGGGGGGAGGGGGGAAATAAGGGAAAGGTAAGGAAGGAAAAGGGGTGGAGGGTGTTTATGCTGAATGCGAGGAGCCTAGGTAATAAGTCAGCTGAGATGCAGGCTCTCCTGGCAGTGGGGAAGGTGGACATTGCAGCCATCATGGAAATGTTGGCCACCCAGTACCAAGACTGGGATATGATGATCCCAGGGCACAGAATATTCAGGAAGAATAGGACTGCAGGGAATGGGGGCGTGTGGCATTCTATGTACGGGAAGGGATAAGGCGCATAAGGGAGGAAGGCAGAACAGAGGCCCTGTGGATGCAGTTTCAGGACTCGAAAGGTAGGACACGGAGGATGGGGATAGTATACAGACCACCAGTGCAAGGGGATGACCTGGACATAGAGCTAGCTGGGCAAATCAGAAGGGTCTGTAGGAAAGGAAACACGGTGGTGGTGAGGGACTTCAACCTACCTGGGGTGGACTGGAGCACTCCAACCACCATGATGCAAGGGAGCAGGTCATACTAGATGCATTTCAGGACAGCTTTCTGGTGCAGCTGGTACATGAGCCAACTAGATTGGAGGACACGCTGGACCTGGTACTTTCAAATGGAGAGGCTGTAAGGAAACTGGGGGTGGAGGACCCTCTGGCTAGGAGTGACCACCACTCGATGTGGTTCATGCTCAATATGGGTAAAAACAGTGGTTTTGGGGACCAGGGTGATTGACTTTAAAGGGGCGGACTTTAAAAGGATGGGGGAAGGCCGGCCCGGTAGTGCAGAGTGCTGAGGCACTGGCACCTTACCTCGCGCTATGCTGGTGAGCCGGGTTCAGGAATTATCTCCGGGGGGGGGGCTGGAGCAGGACTGAGCCATGGCTCTCCCCTCCAAAAGGGATGGATACCCACCTGTCCGTAGTCCCGCTCCCACTGGGTGGAGGTCCGGTGGGCATTTAAGTGGTAACAAGTGGCGACAAAAGTCAAGGGAGGGGCAGAAGGGGACACCAGATCCTGGCGTCTACACCGTGGCCCCGGGGGAATGGGAGTAAATACCAAAATACCCGAAAATGCAAAAAAGAATTAAAAAAAAAAAAAAAGGATGGGGGAAATTTTGGGTAGTTGTCTGGCGGGAATTCAACCAGATATGGATGCTAGTCAAAAGTGGGATATTATTAAAAAAGGTTGGACAGAGGCCACTGAGACTTGTACAAAGACAGAGAGTAAGAAGGGAAGGGCAAAGAAGCCCAGTTGGTTGACAACAGAGGTTATGAAGGGGGTGAGAGCCAAGAGGAAGGCATTTTGGAAACTCAAGACATTGGGAAGAGGGGTTGACAAGGATGAGTAAACAAAGAAGCTCAGGGAAGTTACCAGGCTCGTCAGAGCGGCCAAGGCTTCAAGAGAGCAGAGACTAGCACAGGGTATTAAGGAAGGAGAAAAGGACGAACCAAGCAACTACAGACCAGTGAGTCTCACATCAATTGTGGGGAAGCTCATGGAGACAATACTAAAAGGGAGGCCAGTGACCATTTAGGAGGACAATGGTCTCCAGGACAGCTAACAACATGGGTTTGTCTTGGGCAGATCCTGCCAGACAAATGTTATTGAGTATTACTACTGGGTGACCAGGGAGCTGGACAGGGGCCATGAGGTGGATGTCCTATATCTGGACTTCAGCAAGGCCTTTGATTCTGCGCCACATGGAAGACTGGGGTGGGGGGGGAGCTGGAATACATAGTGGTGGGAACGAAGATGGTCAGATGGATCGTCAATTGCCTGAATGGAAGGCAACAGGGGGGTGGTGGTGGGGACTTATTACCAAGGGAAGTGATGAGCGGGGTGCCACAGGTACCGGTACTGGGACCAGTGCTGTTTGGGACATACATAACTGATACCTCACATGGGATCTGGAGTAGGATCAATCTGTTCACTGATGATACGAAGATGGGAGTGATGGTAGATGACACTGAAGGGTGTAAGGGGCTGCAGGAGGACCTGACCAAACTACAGGAGTGGTCGGAAACATGGCAGCTGGGGTTCAACACCAAGAAGTGCAAGGTATTGCATTTCAGAGCTAGGAACCAGGGAAGGAGCTATCAGCTGGAGGAAGCTAGCTGCACAATCGAGCAGACTGGATAGACCGTAAGGCCTTCCTCTGCTGGCATTTTTGTATTTTCATATTATAATCACCCACACAATGCAGGTTTCTCAGGGAGGGGGCGCAACACCTGTGTCGTGCTGTCTCTGCAGGGTGCTCCGACAACCAGTTTGTCACTGTGACAGGCAAACTGGTTGTGGCACCCTGATCACGTCGCCCTCATTCTGTCGCCCCATTCACAGGAGACCCTGAGCCACAGACACTGTCTTTTGACTTTTTGATTCCTGTAATAGGCAATGTTAGGTGCACAGATAACAAAAACTAAAAACATTTTTGCGTAAAATACCAGAGACCAACTGTGTGCTGCATTTGTTCATACAAGAGAGAGGAGGACCATGAATGGATGCATCACACACGTTACATGGAAGCACAAGGTAAACTAAAACACTCCCATATATGAAAAAGAGAAAACAGGATACTCCTCAAACTGACATTCAATCATCAGCTAGGGTGTGTGTAAGAATTATAAACACTGATACTGTAATTTGGCTACAGGTTGCCCAACTGTACTGTATGTCAACAAATGAGCCAACATTATCCGAGAATGACTCAGAAAACACAGTCAGTTAGCGCTGCATCGACAGGACTTGGGCCGCGGTAACTATGCACTGCACACTCAAGAGGTAGTCAGTGTAGCAAGCATGATATCAAAAGGCACAACTGGTGCGGTCCAAAGTTCTTGGCACATGAGGGTGAATAAACTACAGGAACACATGTAAATGAGAGGCAGAGGCATGCATACAGGGTGCACTGGCATACTGGAAGCTTTTTGGAAGTGCTAATAGGCTATGTATAAAATGCTAGTTAATGCTTCCAAAAAGCATGTTTTAACAATGTGCAAACACCTACCTCTCCATCCCTTGCCCAGTTATCTCTGGGCTCCAGTGGCATCCCCTCCTTCACCTGCTGCCTGTGAAGCACATGCTTCATATCTGGTGGCATAACCTGGTCCCTGTTAGTACCCCCCTGGTGTCTGGTGGTACCCCACCACCACTTGAAACACAGCAACCCCCCATGTCCCCTGATGGCAGCTGGCACACACCCTTTGCTCACCTTCACAGCTGTCCACCATCTGACTCACAAAAATACTGTTTTGATATATCAGTGGGTATATCTATATTTTAGCAGCGATAGGTCTATGTAAAATCATGGAAGCTCTGTGATTTTACATAGACATCTCACAACTACAACTACTGTATTGATATACCTGCAAAACAAATCAGATGCAGCCAGCTGTAGATGTGAAGGAAGGGTCTGAACTGGCTGCTGCTGCGGGGAGTTGTGCACAACAGGTAGGGGTGATGTGCTTCACAGAGACGAGGGGAGCACAGCTGTGATCATAAACAATAAATGGTTCACAGGTAGGAACTGCATGACAAATACAACACAACTGTTCCTGAGCTATCAGTATAGTGATGTACTGTAGTTCCACAAAACACCTGTTTGCATGGGGCTATGAGTGGGTCTTTCACCACAGAACACCTAGCCTCCATGCAATGCAAGAAGCAAAGGCCTTACCATGCGCCGCGTCGGCGACCTGAGTTCGGGAACGACCTCGGGTCGTCAAGGAGCCGCATGGGGAGGCCCCTCCCGGTCCCGTCACCTCTGGGTGGAGGTCCGGTGGCGGTGCAGGTGGGTAATGGGCGCACAGTAGGGTGGGGGTCCTGCAGTGCATGACACACACGCGTTTCCACACGATCATGCCAATGGACATGAGGGTGGGCAAAATGGGGAAAAACAGCTAAACAAATAGGAAAAAAAAAAAAAACATTTTCAGAATACTGACTACTTACCAAGATCCCAAGGTTGTTAAAATAAAGGCCCCCATTCCAACGTCAAAAGATCGTTTAACTCTGCCTAAATGAAACACAAGAGATGTAAAATAAGGGTAAAATGTTGGTTATAACTTATATTTAAATCAAAGACCTTTTGTAACAAAGACCCTATCAGTAGAAATAGGTACAGGAGATACTCACTAGTTGCTAAAAAATTGATGAGTCCCACACCTACAGATCCTGCCGATCCATAAAGCACTGACTCACGGGCACATGGCGTGTTCTGGACATCCAGGATTCCTAGCAGCTTGAAGGACTAGAATAAAAATGCAGGTTTTAACAAAAATGACTACAAATTAGTTATCCTACCCCGTAAAAACTTCCAACATTGCATACAATGCATTAGGTTACAACATTAAGGCTGAATGCGATTGTGACAGAAATGGTAAGGAAAGAGTTAATGGTTTGGATTCTGTAGGTGCCTCATTTTTTAGCAGTCTGAAGGAAAAAAAAAAATAAACACACACTCATGCAAGCTGAGAATTCCAGCTTGTGGAATTATCAGTCCTCCCTAGCTGCTAGATAAGAGCTGGGTCATAAATCTCGAGTGGACATCTCCACACACACAGGCCAGTTTGAATGGATTGGTTCATTCAAATATAAACTTAAGGTTAAAAGGGAATATAATTGGTCACTGATAGGTGTTCAGTCTGATTGGGACAATTAAATACATACATGTTAGATGGTTGGTACATTCAAAGGGAAAATAGGAATGACCTATTCTCAAGAGAGTATATAACCTTCTGAAAGACAGAGAAGGGTGTTCCTCTTACTTTGGAAGCTGGAAGGGGAAACACAAGCTGACAGCCTACCCTTTTAGCTAGGTCCGTGGGAGCAGGCAGTTAGAATAGGGTCCAGTGCCTCTTGTAAGGACAGGAAAGGGTAAGTTTAGTACTAGCATATTGCAGTAATAGACCTTTTTCTTTTGCCATCTGTTATTTAAAACATTTGTTTACTTTTCCTGTATGACTGTTATTCTCTTGTGTTGTAAATATATATCCTGTAAATGCTCAGTGCACTTTCTGTTCAGTAAAAAGCTATTTATTTGCTCAACAGTTGTGACTGATGTCATTTTTCTAAGGTAATATTTGGTTTCCACCGGCTGAGGTAAACTCTGTGTAGCATCCGCCACCCGAGAGAGACACACTACCAGACTTTAACTTGTGCAATTGCACGTTTAATTATTCAAGTTTGTAAGCTTGAAGGTTGGCGCTGGACGACTCCAGCTGGTGGCAGTGAATACCAGAGGACGGACACCTCTCTAAAAGCTGTTCCAGCCCACAGGGAGAGGTGGGTTGTCACAGTGATACTACTAATTTTGACTGTGGTTGCAGTTGCACTGGAGGGAATTATCAAAAGATTTTTGTCTTTGGCCCAGAATGGGAGAAACATTTTGTAAAAGGATACAGGGAGGACTGAGAGGATAGAAACATAGACGCTGATGGCCAATAAGGACCGCAAGGCCCATCCAGTCTGCCCATTTTTCTACGTTATTTTTTTTAATCGCATCTTTCTTTTCGCGCCTGCTGGATGCCTCTACCGGGCGGGGCACCCAGTCACGACCCTGCCTGCAGGGAGCAGCAGGCTGACTCGCATGATGGGAGGGTCCGCACGGGCCGTGGACGATCCACTCGGAGGGCTCCCCATCCTGCCAGCCAGACCGGTGCAACCCCCCAAGAGCGATTCCATGACAGTCCTCCTGCATGGCAGGGCATGGCCATCAAGCTGCTCAGTCGTGACCTCGCCTTTTTCCCCATTTTCCCCAGTGAGCACGAACATGCAAGCATCAACGTGCAGACGTCCACCACACTTCCCCCTCCAAACACCCGCACGTCTGCAGTACTGCCGGGCATCCCCAGGGACCGCCACAGCACGGTGTGGATCCCACCCTTTCCCCAGGACTGGTAGAGCAGTTGTCAGACGCTCAATCCCAGTCCTCCCCTGCTATAGTAGCCCCCGACAATCCAGGCTCATTCCCAAACCTGGGTCGCCGGCATGGAGCGAGGTGTGGCGTCCAGCACCACAACCCTCAGCGCCACCGGGCCAGCCATTTTTTCTACCATATGAATGTGCCATAGGCCTTTACTTTGTCAATGATACATACTCATCTCTATTGCTCCCTTATGCCTATCCCATGCCTGTTTGAAGCCCTGCACTATTTTCATATCCAACACTTCCTGAGGTGGGCCGGTCTTCATGCATCCACCACCCCTTCTGTGAAAAAGGATTTCCTCACACTACCCCTTAATCTGCCTCCCTCAAATCTTATGCTGTGTCCCCTTGTCCTGCTTTTTTTCTTACATTGAAACATGTTAGGCTCTTTCACCTTGTTAGGATGTCTGAGGCACTGGAACAGAAACAAAGGGACATCAAGCAAAATGCAGTTTGATTTTCAGACAACGTGACTGCAAGCGTTGGCTGCAGAGTTGAGGTTTTTCACCCCAGAGGTCACTCCTGCTGAATTATGATTACTCACGGTTGTTCCCATTTACCCTCAAGTCATTAAATAAAGTTAGAATAGCTCACAAAACATCACAGAACCAGGAGAATGTTTCCTGATCACTATTTTCTTTCTCTCTCTTTCTTTCTCTCTCTCTCTCTTGTTATTTTATGGAGACTTCCCTCTGTTTCATACAGTGCTCTAAATGGAAAATAGCCACATCATCATAAACCAGACTAGATGAGATGTCACTTAATTTCCATAGTCCTGTAAACACTCGCTATAAAAAAAAAAATTTCTTCAGCCTCTCTCTTCATGGTCTTTTTACATACGAAAGAAACACTCAACAAAAATACTGTATATTGCAAGTCCCAATACTTCTACTAAGTAGATTAGACACAAGAGCAGAATTCAGCCCCCGAGGACTGACTATTGAGTCTTTCAGGTCTGAACTATGATCCACTAAATATAAGAACCACGTCTATTACTTAAAAAGGTGATATGGAGGGCGTGGTCAACTGACGAGCATGGTGCAGCAGCTTTGCAATGCACCACTACACTGAGGGTCCATTTTTAAACCTTTTACAAGATAAATGTAAAATTTCAGTTACAGGAACATCAGGGAGGGGATTTGGGAGACACCTTTTTGGGCCTAAAAGATAATGTGAAAAAGTGTGACAGTGAGATCCAATAATGTAGTAGGCGGGTGGAGCTGAAGAGGGCACCTGGATAAAGAAGCAGCACAGAGTTCACAGCTGCAAAATTTAATTCAATTCCTGTACTGGTTATAGGGACATTTTACCCTACTGTCCCAATCTGGGGTGTATATTTATGTCTTACTGTTGATTCTGGTAATTCCTGCTCATGGCAGAACATGACTTTCTTAAACAGTGTATGGTTAAAAATCAACAAAATAACTGGAAACCCCACATGTGAAGTAAGTTGTGTAAGGGCAGAAAAGAAATAACTGTAACAATGCTGTACTGTTGCTCACCAGCACTGAATGTGCATATATTAAGAGTCATCTGTCTACTTATAGGATATAACGTATACTGTGCTGTATTCAGCAAAGTTACTAACAAAGTTATATAAAAAAAAAAGTGATAGAAATGATCCCCAATAGATGTACAGACCAATAAGTTTTACTGATGTTAGGGGAAATATTTTTGCTAAAGCTATACTGTCCAGAATACAACTTTGGCTAAATGAGAAAAAGATTGTGACAGAATCTTAAGTGGGCTTTCAACAAGGTTACAATACAATTGATGCTAATTGCTACATACTGTACAATTTATTAGAAAAACAAAAACTATATGTATATTAAAGAGCAACTATCTGGGTCCCTGGCCCGAGACGCATAACTAAAGCGTACCTGGGCAGAAGTCCTAGCATGCCCATATTTTATTTTTTAATAGCCCCTATTTTAGAAGAGAAGGGATCGTATTTTGGGTCCAAAGAGCCAAGCTCCGCTGATCCCTTCCACTTCCTGACAGCACTTCAGTCCACGATACGCCCCTGTTACACCCCGCGGATTGCGGACTGAAGTGCTATCAGGAAGTGGAAGGGATCAGTACGGCTCGATTCTATGGAGCCAAAATACGATCCTTTCTCTTCTAAAATAGGAGCTATTAAAAAATAAAATATGGGCATCCTAGGACTTCTGCCCAGGTAAACTTTAGTTATGTTTCTCAAGGGGAATCGTCAAAATGCCTGAGAAAGTTGCTCTTTAATTGATCTATATTTGATATTTTTGAATAGGAGCATTTTACGGGATAAAAAAATGGAATCTGTGGAACTGGATACAAATCTTCAGTATATATTTAGAAGCTTATGTGAAAACTTGGGCTGAAGTTAAATGTAGATCTGACGGCAGGCCAACGCAATCTTTTATTACTAACAAAAGGTGTCCGACAAGGATGTGTTCACCACACCTTTTATCTTCTATATAAACATTTATCTCTTTAAAAATTGCCTTTCTTTCCATATTCAGAAGTTATATGATCACTGTTTGCTTGTACAGATGATCTTACTCTCTTTTTACTTATGTGTGCAACACTTCAGAAAAAACTAGATGCCGTGCAAAAAATGCTTACATCTGAAGTTAAAAACAGATGCTTATAAAAGTAAAATATCGATTGCAGGATCAAATGAATTGACTAATAGAAAGAAAATATTACAAATCTACTGAGTTCGAGTTAAGTTTGAATTATCCGAGTGTCACTTTTAGTAATAATGGACAATGAACTAGTCATATCTGAGAAATAAGTATAAAGTTGACACAAACAGCCTGTGGTTTAAACAGATTCAATGTGCAATGTGCTGTGAATTCTGTTATTCCTTCGATAAGGGCAAGTGACGTCAAATTGGTAAATCAAGCTCTATACATGGTTCCAATTTTGAGTACTGGGCACTTTAATAATTTGGAAAACATTTTTTCACGACTATGTCATAATAACTTTCTAAATACACATTTATGTAATGACACTCAGGTTTACTAAAATGCTGCCTCATAGATTTTCTCCACTGTGTTTACAAGAAAAACAAAAGGTAAAGGGATTTGAGTACAATAGTACATCTCCCTGGTCAAGGTTAGTTGATATGACCTTTATATGTTCTGCTTTATCTTAAGGGGTATTAAGGGTTATTTGGGGTGAGGGATTGTCATCTCTGATCAATGTACACGACATATTTAGAAAGTGATTTATGATGCAAGCAGATTGGAGGATTTGGAAGAACCTCACCAAATCAAATCTTCTCCTTGACTGGCCCAACTCAATGCTGTGCATAAATGCCAGTACTACTCGGAAATCTCAACTGACCCACCATGCCTCTCTCCTTTACTTACCAGCCTCGATAGTGCCCTGGACAGCCCCCCAGGTAGGATCTGGGGATTTCACTCTGAAAGCAATCCTGTGTCAGGCGGTAAGCGGGGAAGGCGTGGAACCCAGATGCACCGGGGTCAATCTTTTATTAGCAAAGGGACATTTTCCTGTTTTCCACCCTCCCTTCTGGATGCTGACCACTGGTGATGCCATATGTATGCACAGGCACTACCCAATGGTGAGCCTTGTCTGTAATGTCCAGGCATAGTGGAGATTCCCTGGACCTTAAATTTGTTGCTCTAACTTTGGAAGAAATAATCATTCCTCTGACGCTTATCAATGCTTCACTTAGACCCTCACAGTTCCCACAACTTTGGAAAGCAGCTTTAGTGACTCCAGCGTTTAAGAGTGGTGATCGCTCCTCTCAGGGAAATTATCGACTGATCTCAATTCTACCTCCTTAAGGCCCTGGAAAAGATAGTTGCAGATCAGCTGGTAAAATTCCTGGAGAGGTACAACTTAGTGCCCTCAGCAGCACAGGTTTCGCAAAGGACACAGCACAACCACTGCCCTGCTGGAATTCACTGGATATACTCACAATTCCCTGGATCGCGGCGCTCTAGTCGGTGCTACTTTCACAGACCTGTCAAAAGCGTTGGACACAGTTAATCATGACCTGTTAGTGAAGCAGCTCGGAGCGATCTGTCTTTCACATGACACCGTATATTGGTTCAAGAGCTACTTCTCAAACCGTTCGCAACAAGTCAGGATAGATAACACCCTCTCTTGGACAGCACACCAGTTCGCTCAGGGGTACCCCAAGGATTAATACTGGGTCCATTACTGTTCACCATACTCCTTAACCAACTCCCACTCGCCTGTAACTGTCAAACTCTGCTCTATGCACATGGTGATGTACTCTTCACAAGTGACACTGACCCTAAGGCCTTGGAACATACTATGTAGAGCTGTTTTACTGTAGTTGAAGTTAACGCTGGTTTAAATACAAAAAAACTTGTCATGAACTATACAAAAACCAAGACTATGATGTTTTATAATCCCCAGAACAGAAATCTAACTTACCCCCTTGCCATAACAAATAATGCTAGTGCCCCTATTGAACTTGTTCAATGATTCAAATACTTTGGAATCACAGTTGACAGCACTATGTCTTATGCCTAACATACTGAAAACATTGCAAAGGCAATCAAAATTCAAACTGACTTACTCCATAGGCATAAACATAGCTTAACCCCTTAGGTTCTCAGCCTTGCCATTCGCAGCTCAGTGGTCTCTCTTGTGGATTATGGTTTAGTAATCTACGGATCTACAACAGACACTGCCTTCTGCCATATTACAGTCGTCCTTAATAAAGTGTGTCGTCTCTCAACTGTCTCCAGCCGATTTACTGGGCCTCATGCCTGCAGGGGTGCAGAAACTTCTCTCCATGTTCGATAGCAGTCGTCCCACCACAAGTTCGGAGAAAGCCGTCTTCAATATTTCTAGGTGTCGTACCTTCCTAGGTCAAACAGCCTTTGCCTTCAGGGCTCCTCAATGGACCAAAAATCTTCCATCTAACATCTCTTCTACTACCACTCTAGGACACTTTAACCAGGAGCTCCTAAATTACCTGGTTGCTAAGTCAAATTGTGACTGCTCTCCTTGTGCACAGCCTTGACAACTTTAATGAACCTAACCAGTGCCCCCACCCAGCCTCCTGTCCTAACTGCCAATCAAGTTTTCCCTTGTTCTCCCCCCCAGGGTATACAGGTTGCCAAGGTCAACTCCATTCCACCCTCCCTATTACCCCCTTTCATCCTACATCTTTCTGCTCGTTCCTTCAGCCACTTGCCCGGTTACCTGGAACTTAGCAGTGGTTTCTCTTCCTACCCACCTTCTGCTTGTAACTTGGCTGGTGCCCCCCCAACCCCTCGGATATCCACTTCTACTCTTACAAGGCCAATCTTGGGCTGCTGAACTCCACATCTGTATATTTTGTATGAAACTGAGTATCTTTCCCCTGCCCTCTTCATATAATTTTGCCTCCCTCCTCCCATTATCAGGAAATAAACGTGTTTTGTTCCTTAATTTGTACTTACCCAGTGTATATTGTTGATCATTGGAACCTTTATATAATGTCTGACTCAGGATGGTTTCTCCCTCGTATTGACTTACCGTAATTTCTCTTGTTAACTGTATTTGTAATCTCTGATGTGGAACCTATGTAATGAGTTTGTTCTCAAAAGGTGTTAATCCAAGATCACAATAAATAAATAAAAATAAATAAAATGCCATCTGTGGTCACCCAGGTGATGTCATAACAGTGACAGTCTCCCTTCCTGGAGAGGGACAGCATCCTCTGGGAGGCTCAATCCTCCTCCCCCAGCAGGCCCTAACAATCTGGCTCCATTTGCGATAACCTGTCGCTGGCATCATGAGGGGCAGCCCTACCACTGCACTGACTGGCCGGTTAACCTGCTTTGTAAATCTTTGTATGATCTGTTTTTATCTTTGTGTGGTACGATAACTTCATGTAATAACAGTAATGCTCTTGACTGACCGATCAATGAACTTGACTTAATAAAACAATTGAGGCTTTCCACACACAGCAGTTTTGGTGACTGCCTCTTTTTCCTATTCAAGGGCCATGAACAGAAGGGCTGGAGAGTTCTTATATAAAGAGTGCTTGCAGGACTATGGAGACTCAGTACCATCTTGTCTAGTTTTGTTTAAAGTCAGAACAGATGTTTCCACAATTAGGTCTTCTTCAAGCATGAACTAAAAAGGAAAATGCATGTAACTACCTCCCCTTAGGGTATGGAAGCAGTCTGCCCACACCCATGGCCATGTAAGTCTGATGGGTTGGCCCTGGCAGGGATAAGGTGTGGCATGGAAATGCACTGGCAGAAGTTGGTAGCAAGTATAGTCAGTGCTTGTGGGCAACACCTGAGTGAGCAAAAGACAAAGTGTCGGAGACCATTGCGACCGCACTTCCATTGGAGGCATTCCAGCGCGCAAGTTCAGTCTAGTCATCCAGCTACTGATGGTGAAATAGGTTTGGACTTGCCACAGTGAAGGCCCCCAAGCCCACACCAGATGTTGCACAGTGATTGACAGATGCCATGTTTAACTGTAAATAAAATCAGAATCTGAACAGTGCTGCTTAAGAGAATAGAACTATGATCTTTGCAGGTTTTTCCTTCTGAGAAATGGCAATAACTAGTCATAGATCCCATACTGTATGACAAATGTTGAACACATCATATTTCCTTACTGGTAATTATGGTTTTGTGTAGGCTCTATCCATAGGCAGTCAGTTGGTATGAGATATCTTCCTCTGCTAGCTGGGACAGGTTGTGACAGTCAGAGAAATCTTAAGACATGTCCCTTCCCAGACTCCCTCAGTCCAATCTTCTGCTCAAGTCTCTACCAAGACCACAAATCGTGCTGCAGCAGAGATCCTGAAGCTACAAGAGACAATTTCAAGCCTAACTAAATTTCACTGTCTCTGGTCACCTCTAAGCTCTTTAAAAGCATGGAATACAACAGGAAAGCAGCATTCAGCATAGCTGACGATTTCCTATCGCCAAAATTCACACCACTTGATCAGCAGTTTCATCCTGCGTAACATAGCCCAGAGTATGGCAGAAGGGCCACAAGCCCTAGTTTGTCATCCACCCCACAGGCTAAACTTCAACAGCTTACATCACCTTCAGTTCAGCCCAAATTAATTCCGGTAGCATCTGCAATAATTGGTGGACCCCAATCTCAACCAAGTAAGCAATCCTCTCCAGTGGAGCACAAGCAGAAAGAATATACACTTGGAACCTCTTGGTAGATTCACTGTGAAAACTGTGTCATGGATCAACAGATACAATGGGAAGTTTGAGACCCTGTCTGAAAAAAATGGACTTCCTACAAACAGAAATTGTCAAAATTAAAGAGACAGAGGCAGCAATGGGGAAAAACAGTCTTGAAGTACACCTCACAACTTTCTAAATCTGAAAGCAAAACTGTGGCACTTGAAGCAACACTGCAAGGGTGATTAAGAATAACTGCAACATTCACCTTTGACCTCCCCTCTGATAATCTACCACTGCTGTTACGTGCCTTCAGAGTACCAGAGAAGCATCAAGAGCAAGGTATGGCAACTAAACTAGCCACTTTTGCATCAGACTTTGAAAGAGACTTTTTATTTTCAAGTTGGCTAAACTTCTGGAAAACTTGACAGTACAAAGAGCACCGGTACCACATATTTCCTGACCACTGCTTTCAAGCTTAGCAACAGTGCCACAAGCTCATGGCATACTGTCAGGAGGTGTTAGAAATTTGTGTATGATTTTCAGTGCTCCCTCCTGGAAAAGTCAAAATTGTTCAGGACAAGGTCCCCATCTTCTTTGAGATCGACCACATTGTCAGCTATCTGAGAAGTTACTATTCTCAAGAAACTGCTGGTTCTCCTAATGACTCAGAAAAGGATTTGTTGGAGACACTGAAAAAGGACAGAAATATGAATATTTTGTAATGACTAACTTATCAAATTTTGTTTATACATTGGGTTGTGGCTGATGAGAAACTACATTTGCACTCAGTTTAAGGTGTACCAGGTGGAGCAGACCATTATTTATAAATAATGGACTGTTTGTAGAAAATTGCTCCTGCATGATTGTGTGATGAATAAATTATGATTTTTTTTTTTTTTTTTTTTTTTTTTTAAACTTTACCTATTAGCTCTCCCCTGATGAAATAGCCTAGTGCACTCAGGGCTCTCAGCAACACGAGTGCCCGCATCCTTTACGCACATTTTGTGCTTCCAGATGCTCCAATTTATTTTCAGAAAGTCATCGAGACACTCAATCACAAGGCCTTGGGAGTCCATCCACTTCCGTATACTAAGCCACGCCCCACACTTGCCCGTTTTTTTCATGTAAGAATCTGAAGAACGCAGGGGCATGCTCCATTGGTTTCTATAGAGCCGTTTTCTTAACCAGGATTTTCAATGCTTTAGAGGATCAATTTAAACAAATTAAGGCCACCACTCAACTAACAAGGCCCTTGTTAGTTATGCGATGGCCTTAAATTTGTTTGAATTCGCCCTCTAAAGCATTAAAAATTGTAGTTAAAAAAATGGCCCCACAGAAACCAATGAAGTGCACACCCACACTCTACAGATTCTTACATCACGAAACATGTGACAGTGGGAGCATGGCTTGCATGCATTTCAATAGGGACCCAAAACAATTTCACAAGGACTCCCACTTTTTAGCTGTGGATCCCCCTTTTTTCCCCAGAAAGTCCTGGACCCCCAAACAAAAAATCCTACCGAGAGCCCTGCTGCACTGTTACATGTTTAATAAGTAGCATTATATCCCAGGGTTGTACACAAGTTCCTTTATGTTTCTTATTTATGGGTTGTCACTGCGATATGTCATATTGTTTATGCAAATGTACTCATCTATGTAAGCAAATTATAAAATCTAAAAATAAAGAAAAAAAAAGGCACAGAAAACAACAGTTAACATTAAAACACCAATAGTAACCCCCACAAAACAGAAATGAACTATATGTAACATAGGATAGAAAATAACATAGTGGAAGGGCCTGACTGCTCATTGATGGAGCCCACGAATTACCATTAAGGAAATATAATTCCCCCTTGTGTGTCTGTTCCTTTAAACAGTCAGTTGGTATGGGGGCCTAATTGAGCAGTCCCTAACTGGGAGGGTCAGTGCTATATAACCTAATTCAACACATACCTGCCAAACACAGCATCGGCAGAGTTCAGAACATCTAGGTGATAATGTCTGGAAAATGTGTGGCCCAAGGCCCCTGTAGTGATCTTATAAATATCATCCAAGAAAGTTGAAATGTGCTTGGCATATGACACTGCCACAGCTCTTGTGGAATGCCTCTAGTCCCTGATGAAGGAGCGAGCCATCATAAGGAATATGCTAGTCTGATAGTGGCACACAGTCACTGGACCACAGTACATTTAGCTACAGCGGACCCTTTTCTCCCCACCCAAAAAGAACAGAGAGTTTATCGATACCATGGAACAGCTTAGTACATCTGAGGTAAACTCTACAGACTTTCCTAACATCTAGAGAATGCAGACGTTCCTCCATGGGGGGTTTGGGCAAAGGAACGACAATGCTATCTGCTGGTTTCTGTGGAAGTTGGGAAACCAGTTCAGGAAGAAAAGAGGGAACCATTCAGAAGACCACTTGGTCCTTATGAAAACACCAAATACGACTCCTTGTGCAAAAGTATTTGTATCTCATTTATCCTACTAGCCGAGCAAATGACCATGAACAAGAGAACATTAAGGCATAGGAGCCACAGGGACACTTCTTGGAAGTGCGTAAAGGGAGTTCTATCAGAGCTCTGAGGACCACATTCATTTAGCAGGGAGGTGGAACCTTAGTGTGTCTGGGGCAAAGCTTGTGACATGCTTGAAGAAGTGGACATCTGGATGTTAGCAGAGGGAGTGCAATTCCATATAATCCTTACTGCCGAGAAGGCCACCACCTGCACCCTGTGGGAGCTGCCTGACAATCCTCTGTCCAAGCCCTGCTGCAGACATTCCAAAACAAGGAGGCGGCTGAAGGGTCAATTTGAAAAGGGGTGCACCAGGAGCAAAACATATCCCTGACTCTCCCACAGGTCATCTTCACAGAGTCTCTTCTGGACTGAATCAAGGTGTGGATCACTCCTACCAAGTATCCTGCTTTCATGAATCTATCTGTGCTCAGGAGCCAGGCTGACAGCTGAAGCTTCCAAGGCTCTGGATGAAGAATCACTACAGATGAAGAAGGTCGGGCCTGTTCAGAAGTGGGATCGGGCTTGCATGGTGCCAGTTGGATCGGTTATAAGCCACCTGGGTGCAGTGAGGATCAGCGTTCACAGTTCTCTTTGTATCTTTCTTAGAGCCTTTGGTATGATTGGCCATGGAAGAATATGTACAGAAGGGCATCTGGCAATGATAAGGAGAGGCAGTGGATTCACAGCAACTTGCATTCCCGATATCTGCTGAAGTACCTGAGGGTCTTTCCACTGGATCTGGTGCCCATGAGCTCTAGTACAGGAGTTCTCCAGTGCCTGCAAATCATGTTGAAAACTTCATGGTTGAGTTCTCACTCCCCTTGGTAGAGCTTCTGTTGACTTAACCAATCCACTCACTTGACAGCTCAGGGAACCTACCAAGTGAATCACGGATGACAGCAGGTTCATCTTCACCCAGCAAAGTTGCTTGCATGCCTCCATCATCACTGCTGTGCCTTTTTTTTGCTTCCTTGGTATCTGAGATATGCTATGGTCACTGAACTAACCAACCAGACTAGGATGTGCCGATTTTTCAACCCGACTCAATTTCAGCAGCACCCTAAGCATTGCTCTCATCTAGAGAACATTGATGGGGTGCTTTATCCCCCACTAGACTCTGTGTCCCTTGAACCAATGCCATTCCTAGGCTGGCCTCTGTTGTGAGGGCGAGTTGCTGCACATCCCATATAGACAATCCTTGATTCAGGTTCATCTGTACTGTCAACCATTTAAGGGATGATCTCACTGAGAGTGACAGAGAAACAATGGCTTACAAGGAGTTTGCCTGAAGATCCCACAGTTGTATGAGGTGGTAATGAAGGGGGGCGAAAGTAAAGCCTGGTCCACTGCTACAAGTCAATGCTTGCCGCCATCAGACCCAGCACATGCAGGATTGTCCTTGCAGTCACCATGGGTTTGCGTCTGAGCCTCCTGGTAGCCTGTGATAGGATCTGAACTCTGTGGCTTTTGCTGTGTTGCACAATGACATCAGGTGCTGAATGTGCTGTAGGTTATATTATACAGCTATGGTGCTGCAACATCCTGGTAACTTTGGAAACTGACCGTTGTGTCATGCTCGGTAACTGTGCTCCGATGAGCCAATCATTCAGGTATGGATGAATGTGTGCTTTTCTCTCGAAGTTGTACTGCCAGCACTGGTTTGACCGTTGCAAATACCTTTGGTGCAGTGTGTAATCCAAATGCCTGAGCTATGCACAGAAAATGCTGACCTTGAACATAGATATGCAGAAACTCAATGAGGCTACGTAGATATGAATCTTGAAAAAAAAGCAGAGATTGGATGTACTGCCACTAAGGTATATCACTATACTGTTCACATTTGGAAGGTTAAAGACTTGCCTAATCTATTGAGGCGTTTGAGGTTAGCTACACCCTTAAGGCCCAGTCTTCTTCAAAAAGAATGAAGAAGATGGGAGTAAAGGCCTGGGTCTTGTTGCTGAGACAGGACCAATCACGGCATGAATCAGCTGGGTCTTGGCCAGAACATAGGATATTAGAAATTGCAGAAAGAAATCTCAAGTTGGAGTTCAGAAAATCAGTGGAGTAAACAATACAGCCGATGTCTGAAACTCAATGATTTGTGGCGATTGCCATACACCAGTCTACAAACAGCAACAGTATGACTCCTAAAGGGTGCTGGAGACCAGGGACAAGCCTTACCTTAGTAAGACTGGTTGCCTTTGCGATCTGTGTTGTCCCAGTGGTTTCCTCTGCCTCTTCTGTTGTAGCAGAAGGCTCCCTGGTTGGGAGAATTGTGCGATTTACATTGTAAGAAGTTGAAGCAGCATCCAGGGTGGTACTAACGTGTCTCACGAAAGGGGTGTTGTCCTGTAGGGTCCCCATCCTGGGGAGGGCAAGCTTGGAATCCGACACCAGATTTATGATGGCTTCCACATCCAGGCCAAATAGCAGGTCCCAATGAAATGGCATATTCAAGAGACACCTTGGACAAATTATTGGCTGACCAAAGGCAGAGTCAGTGAGCCCAGCACACCATAAATGAATACAAAGCAGATTTTGCCAACAGCTGCAGCAGATCACAGGACACATCTGGCAGAAGGACTTGCCCACAGACCAAAGCTTAAGTTCCCATGTCACTCCCCAGTCATGGGGCAGGCTGAAGGAGATGTCCATGAACTAAAGAGACATGGCCCTAGAGATATAAGCCAAGGCAAGTGTTGCCCGCATGAAGGTTCCTGCCACATCGTATGCCTTCTTCATCACAGCCTCTAACTTTTTATTGAGTGTCTTTAATGGCTGCTGAGCTAGGTGTTGTCAACTTCAGGATTCACATCTCATAGTTTTGCATCCTTGGTCAATTTTGTAGGCCTTTGCATGTCACAATGCCTGAAACTTGCGTCTCTGTGCTTGGCCACAATGTTCTTTACTGTACTGCATACCGGGAAGACTTTTTCCTTTTTGACTGCACTTTTCAGGGGTCTTTTTCCTTTCTGGACTCATGCTGCAACTCCATGTAGTCAGGTGCTCCCAGTGAAAGGCTCTGCCTTATCTATCTGCCACCTGGTACTTGTCTGAAGAAACATATTCTCCATCTTCTAATCCTGATTCCATGTCGAAACTGTTAGCCCTGCGGAGACATCCTGAGACAGCAAAGCATCTCTGGGATGTGTATCCCTGATGAAGCCTTTCTTGTAAGGCAAAACACCAGGTTGCCACTCAGTTTACTAACTTCGTAGATGTACTGAAATCATTTTTATGTCTTTTTGGTTTTTCTCTATACATGTTTTTGTAAAGCAGTTTGCTTTTTATGGATGTTAAATACAATTTAAAAGTATTTTTTTTATATTTCAGATGCAAATAGTGTTTTCATGTATGATAATTTCCCAAGTGCCCTCAACATTGTGGGCAAGACATCTCTGGATGTGACCCTGCAAACACTAATGACAACCTAGAGAATGCTAGAGGTGCTGGTAAGGACCCCTTTTTGTTGGGATGCGCTTCCAATAGAACCTCCAATATGACGTCCATGGCTTTGGGTAAAAGCTGCAGTGCCTTATTTCATGGGGAAGATGCTCTAGATTCCCCTGGGAAAGTTACCGGTGACAATGATGTCTTAGATCTGGGCTTGGAGGCATTTCTCTGTTCTGTTGCCCCTGTAGCTAAGCAGGCGAAGCTCTGGGCTTTGCTCTGCTTAGAGGAACAAACCTTCAAAAGCCGCAGGGAGAACCAAGAGGAGGGGGAGGAAGGGGGGGGAGATATCAGGGCAAGCTAAAGGTGTCAAAGAGAGTGGTAAGGAGGGTAAAGGCAGACAAAGAGTTGCACACTGTCAAAGATGTCAAAGGATGAAGAATTCTCTACGTACGTCAGGGCAGGAATTACCTATCAGAGGATGAGAGTAGTGGAGAATGACGAGAAGAAGGCTAATGTTTCAAAAAAATACTTCTGCTTAGTATTTATGGTGGAGGATGAAGGGCCTCTAACAGACAGTGGTGTTAAGGCCTCTACAAGGAGTTCAGGAAATGGGGTGGGCAGTGGTCATGGTAGACAGGGTAAGGAAAGAGTTTGCAGCCCTCAAGATAGAGAGGGCACCAGAACTGGGTGGCTTACACCCAAGGATGCTTAGGCAGCTGGGTTCATTGCTGGCACAGCTGCTCAGGTGCTATTTGGAATCTAGTGTGGTACGGGGGGGACTGAGGTCTGCGGATGTGGTTCCAGTTCATAAGGACAGGGGAGGCAGGAAGACCCAGGAAACTTCAAACTGGTCAGTCTTGCCTCCACCGGAGGTAAGCTGATGGAGACCCTGTTCAGAGAAAGCAAAGTGGCCTACCTAGAGGCAAATGGGGTGCAAGACAAGCAGCACGGATCTGTGGCAAGAAGTCATGTCAGGGTGACTTGACAGGGGGAGGTGGTAGATTTACTCTACTTCGATTTCGGCAAAGCCTTTGACTTGGTGCCATACAGGAGCCTGCTGAGGAAGCTGGAAGACCTGGGAGTGGGACAGAACTGGAAAGATGGGTAGGGAACTAGGTTGGGGAAAAGAAAAAGGGTGGTAACGAAAGGGGTCAAGTCAAGAGACTGGGGGGGGGACACGAGTGGGGTGCTGCAAGGGTCAGTTCTGGAACCAGTCCAGTTCAATATGTTTATCAGTGATAGGGGGCGTGCATCCAGGGCAAAAGGAGTCCCTTTGCTGACGACACAAAACTAAGTGGTATGGTACATAGAGAGGATTGGGGAAGGAGTTAAAGAGATCTTGAGAGATTGGAGAGATGGTCCAGAATATTTCAGTTGAAACTGAATGGCAAGAAGTACAAAGTGATGCACATAGGGAAGAGGAATCCATATAAAGAATTCTGGATTGTGGTGGGGGGAGCCACAATATCTGAGATCAGGGACCTAGGAGTCATCATTAGTGACTCCCCTCAAACAAACAATCAAGCAGTGCAATAAAGCATACAGCTAGGTAACAATAATGCTGGGATGCAGTTGTAGAGTGTTTTTACAGTAGGAAGAAGGAAGTGAGAGTGGATGCTGCCCCTGTATGGCTCATTGGAGAGGCCTCACCTGGAGTACTGTGCCCAGCTGGAGTCCGCACCTGAGAAAGGATTGTGATAAGCTACAGTCTGTGCAACAAAGGGTCACCAAAATGATCCACAGTTAAACGAGACAAATACTATGAAGAACGGCTTGATGCCCTTAACATGTACTCACTGGAGGGCTAGAGGTCAGAAGGGAGAGGGCTGACATGATAGAGGTGTACAAGTTCCTGAGGAGAATTAACAGAATGAACAGTGAAGACCTGTTCAACAGGAGAGGACGTGAATGGAGGCTAGTCGGTGGAAACTTCAGGAGAGATGCTTCGCCGAGAGGGAGGTGGAGTTGTGCAACAGATTACTGGCAGAAGTGGAGGAGGCAGGGACTACAAAAACATTGCTGGAACAGGTTTAAAGGGCTGATCATTTCAAGAGGAGGAGTAGCTAGATAGGTGGGGGGAAGGGCTTGGGGAAGACCCCTTTAAAAACACTGGATCAAGGGATAGGTATGAAACTCATTTGTGGGCAGACTGTATGGGTCCTTGGTCTTTATCTGCCAGCAACATCTATGTTTCTATGTTGTCAAAGGATGGACAACAGGAGCTGGCCACAGTGGACCACAGCCTAGTCTGGCATTTTTATACTTGGAGACCTTATACCTTGTCTCCTTCGGTGCAGCATTTGAGGACTCCATGCTAAAGTCTGAAAATTCCTGAAAAGACCTGCATTTATCCAAATACACATCCTTATGTAGTAATATTGATTAAGGGTCCAAAAACATAGCAATCTAGGCCTGAGAGAGGAGTAGCAGTGTTATGTGCTAAAAAGCATTTTTAAGATAGCTGCCACACTCAAATGCCCATGTGTGGGTTTCCCAAAATTGGTAGCTGGTTCTATTCATGAGATTCATAAGATTATATTCAGGTTGAATTAGCGTTAGCCTTTATAGACCTGCAACACCCAAGTTAAAATGTGTAGCATCTGTCTGCACAGTAACTATCCATTTCTAGTTTGAATTTATCAGTAGCCTTACTTGAAGCACCGAACTCAGGCAACGAGTTCCAACCAGCAACAACTCTTCGGGAGAGCCAGTTTCCTCTAAGATTTTTCCTGTAGTGTTCTCCCTTAACCTGTGTAAAATGCCTTAGCAGCCCTGTCTGGTTCGGTTTGAAGTTCAGTCCCAGACATTCTCTAAGATCATTGCTATTTAACGCAGTATGGACCAAACACATCTCGCCTCTAGTTCTTCTGTATTGTAATGAAAACAAGCCTAGGTCCCTTAATCTGCGTTCGTAATTTTTATCCCTCATTCCCGCTATCCATCTTGTCATTGTCCTTTGGACACCCTCCAATCTTCTCACGTAACTTCCTATGATAATTCTATTGTGCATGTGTGGCCTGTATCCAGATGGCCACCACCTGTACAACTGCAGTTCCTGGCTTCCCAAGATGGCTCTCATCCCACATGTTTGGACAACAGTGTGAGGACCCTCTTGCATGTACACTTCTCACGGTGATCGCAACCAAGAATAAACTACCCCTTAGTACTCAAACCCCAGCTTCCTACCTGATCTTCTGTGGGGGAGGCAACAGTCGACCCAGACAAGACACTGCAAGAGTAGTGGGGGTTACAGTGGCACTAGCTAGGCACCACAGCCCAGGTACCCAAACCTGCAGCCTGAGCCCGAAACAGTGCAAAAATGCCGCTTATAAATGTTCCTTCATGCTGCTGAAAACTGTACAGGGGTTGAAAAGAACAGAAACAAGATTGGATGCAAAGCAGAGAATCAAAATATTTATTTTTATTTATTTTTGAAAGTTGGATTTACAACCTTCGAGTCAGGGACTCATTTACAAAGGCACCTAGTCTCAGGGAGGATAGACATGGTTACAGTGTGAGATACAACAGTGGTAACATACAGGTGCAATACAGATAACAAAAGAACACAATACAACAGTGGTTTACGGAATAAAGTTACATGCAGTAAATAGCAATCGTATAAAGTATAACAATAGTAGAAGTCACAACCCTGATCATGCGGGCCCAATACCTATGTGGAAGTGTGGGGGGGAGGAGTGAGAAAAAAGTGGGGGAGGAAGCAGTCCAATGGACATTGTTAAGGCTATGGGCCAGAAATGGGGAGGGACCCCAACATTAGGTTGATTAAGGGCAACTACAGCTTTGGGCGCTAAAGAGGTGGTTATGGAAAGTGACTTTAAAGGAACCAATTTTGGTAGACTTAGTGACAGAGGGCGGGAGGGAGTTGAACCATGTAGGGGCGCGGTAGTGGAAGGACCTTTAGACTAGGAAGGTCTTGGTATGGGGCACCAGAAAGGTGGCCTTAACTGAGCTATGGGTGGCCAACAGATGGAGATGCAAGATGCAGGGATGCAATGATCCTTGGGGGGGGGGGCGCCCTAACAGGGATTTTCTGGCAAGTAAGCAGGTTTGGTAGCGCAGGCACTCCTCCAAGGTGAGCAGGCTGGCGGTGGAATAGAGTAGGCAAGTATGGGTGTGGAGGGATGCGCCGGTCAGGAGCCTGCAGGCCTTGTTTATCGAGGTCTGGATTCTGGTGAGGGCGGTATTGTCGGCCACAGCGTAGATAGGTAGGCCGGACAGGATGGAAGAGTTGATGGCCAGTCAGAGGGTGGATTGGGGGAGGCAATCTCTGTGGCGATAGAGAAGGCCAATCCGAGAGTGTATGGCTGAGGACAGGGTATTGATGTGGGTGTGGAATGTAAGAGCCAAGTCGAAGGTGATGCCCAGGTACTTGCAGGATGACACCTGCTCGAGAGGGTGAGCATTACTGGGGAGAATGCAGAGGGGGGCATTTTTGGCCTTATTCTGGTGATGCGAAAATAGCATAGATTTGGTTTTTGTTTTTTTTTAGGTTAATGACAAGCCAGTGGTCAAGGAACCACTTTTTGCCTTGGTTGAATGTGTGCTGCAGGGATTCCTGTAGAGATGCAGGGTCAGGGTGGGAGGCAAGGAGAACCGCATCATCAGCATAGAGTAGCATCTTGCCTGAGCAGGAGCTGGGGAGGGTGTTTAGAAATAGACTTAACAGAACGGGGCCCAGGATGGAACCCTGGGGGACCCCCGATCGAATGGGCAGGGTACTGGACAGGGTGCTGTTTACCTTCACGTGCTGTGATCTGGCAGAGAGGTAACTGGTGAACCAAGTCAGTGGGCCAGGGGAGAAACAAGTTGGTGGAGGGAGTCAAGTAGGAGGGGGTGACAGACAGTGTCAAAGGCCATGGAGAGGTCAACGAACACTGCACCCACAACATGACCAGAGTCGAGAGCAGAGTGGATGTGCTGGGAGAACTCCAGGAGAGCTGTAGTGGTGCTGTGTCAAGGGTGGAATCCATGTTGTTCTGGACACAGCAGGTCATATTCGGCCAGATACTCTGAGAGCTGAATGGCCACTATTTTTTCTAGTGCTTTGGAGAGAGGGGGAGAATGGAGACGGGCCTAAAATTATTAGGGGAGGTTCTATCTCCACTCTTATGGATAGGGGTGATTTCTGCAATTTACCTACAGTAGAGAAAATTATCCCAACAGAGCAGGGAACTGTCTACCAGCTAGGATAGGTTGTGAAAAAACAGAGAGTCTGTGTAATGGGGGTTTCTCTAAGATTACTACAACCTGTCCCAGCTAGAAGACAGTCAATACCAACCGACTGCCTATAGGGGCCAACACATAACAGTGTTTTCATGTTCTAGTTTGCTGAGCAACACTGCCAGGCAAGGTAAGCAATAACTCATGACAAAGTATGAATTTCTAGAGTATTAAGGCACGCCTAGTGTAAACTGGTGTCATGTCAATTTATTACCGGCAATTCCAGTTCTCTCCATGACGATTCACCTCCCTCTCCCGCATAAGATTTTACTTATATATTTTTGGACACCTCTCTATTAATAACTCACATTACAGTAGAATGTGAACTTTCATGACCCCGAGTTCTGAAGGGGTGAATTGCTGGTAACGAATGGTCATGTAGCCGGTAAACTGGAAGGCATGAGGCCAATGGTTTCGACTTTCATCGCATCCGAGAACGGCATTTCTCAAAAAACAAAACAAACCAAAAAAAAAACCACACATGCTCTGTAGTGGGTTACTGTGCTCATAAAACTGAATGTCATTTTTCTGTAGTTAAGTTGTTGCTAGAAGGCAAACCATGTGAGTTTGGTAACAAAAGGCCAAGAGCCTTTAAATGAAACCAGGAAGATTTTTTATTTTGAAGAAACCTATGCCATGCTGTGGGTTTCTGTGTTTAAGACATGGAAACAATGATATTTTAATGGAAAAAGGATTTATTTTCATTCAGTTAGACTGTTTCTAAGTAGATTAGGGTTGACTAGTTAAGAACTGTGCATATACCAGAGAGTAAGCAATGGCCAGGTGATGCGTTTAGACCAGTGAATCTGCTAGGATTCTGAAGTCCATTTTATACTATAAATTCAGTAACATAGTAATTTAAAGCTGTACGTGCTTTTTATGTCCACGGCCCCCTCCATTTCACTAGCATGCTGAGCAAACACCTACAGTATCAATTTATAATGATTCTACTATCCAGGGTGCCCAGTGATTCCTTTAGTAAGCAAAGATTTGTTCAGGCTCATCTAGAACTTAAGGTCTGTACTGTCTTCATATCTGCTCTCTCCTTTAGTAGGCTGTTCCATAGGTTCATCACTCTCTAGGAGAAAATGCCTCCAAATGTTATCACTGAATTTACTACCCCTGAGCTTCACGGCAGATCCCCACATCCTGCTGCAGGAAAACCAGATCAAAGATCGATACCTTTGAGTATGCGAAAGACCAAGGTCACGGCTCCTCTCATCCTCCTTTTCTCCAGGGTGAACATTAGGGCCTCCAGCTTCTCCTCACATCTTTTATCCCCCATAGAGCTAATCATTTTGGTGGCCCCGTCTTATATCCTCCTGACTACCTCAATGTCATTTTTGTATTAAGGAGGTCAAAACTGCATGCAATACACCAGGTGGGGCCTAGCCCAGACCTTGTAAAGTGGCAGGATTACCTCCCTGCTCTGCTGGTCACCTCCCCCCCCGATGCAACCTAGCATTCTGCTGGCCCTTATGACAGCTGCTGAGCACTGCTTGTCCTGCTTTTTTCCCTTGTCCGCTATGAGCCCCAGGTCCTTTACCTCCCCTACTGCAGCAAGAGGAATCCCACACAGTGAGGTCCTACCTCTGCCCTCCCCCAAGTATAGCACCTTGCAAATGGTTGCACCAAATCTGAGGCTCCCTCCAGAAGTCAAACCAATCCCCCAGTTTGTTCAGGTCATCCTGAAGTTTGGCCCCATCCTCAAGGGACCCCGTCTAGCTTAGTGTCATCCTTGAACTTAAGCAGCATGCTAGAAACTCCAGCTTCCACATCACTGAAGATGCTGAAGAGCAGTGGCCCTGCACCGATCTGAGGGCCACCGCTGAGTACTCTTCTCCATTTGTAACACCCATCCACCACCACCCCTTGCTTCTTGCCCCAAGACAGCGAACAATCCACCTTGCCTATGTCTTGTGTATACTGCATTGGCTTACTTTGCCCAGAAGCTTATCATGCACCACAGTGTCAAAGGCCTTGCTGAAGTCCAAACAGACTATGTCAACGGCCCTGTCCTAGTCCACCTCCCTGCTCACCGATTCACAGAAGGCAATCAGGTTGGTTTAGCATGATCTACTCCTCTTAAAGTCATGCTGACAGGGATGCAAGAACCTTGGTCTCAACCGATTGCTCCATTATTCCTTTCCTTGATAATGGCTTCAAACCTTGCCAAGCACGGATGTCAGGCTGACTGGCCTGTAGTTGCCTAGGTCCAACCTTGTCCTATTCTTTAAAATGGGAACCACACCGGCCACATTCCAGTCTTATGGCACAACACCTGTTCGGACACATGAAAAATTACTGAAGGTGACATAGCCAATTGTTACTGTAACTCCATTATGACCGTGGGGTGTATTCTGTCTGCCCCTTGGGACGTACCTGGCTTGATCTTTGCCCGGTAGTCTGCTACCCGGGCAGGCTTGATGCCAAAGGGCTGCATCGTGGCTACCCCTAATGTTATGAGTCCTCCCAATGAGCCCCCTCTCAACCTTACAGGTGCCCTTTGGTTAACATGGACTTGAAGTATTCATTAAGCATCTCATCCATCTACTCTAACATTTTCAGACTTCTAAAAACAAAAGGAGTCCAGGATACCCTCTCTTCTGCACAGGGGTAAAATGTTTGTCTTGGACCACCCCAATCAACGCGACTCCACTAAGACAACCAAATAATAGAGTTAGACACCACTAGTATTAGTGATGTCTAACCCTATTATTTGGCTGTCTTACACTACTCTTACAAGTTTCTCTCACCCACCCATTTTCAATGGCCCAATACCCTCCATCATTTTCTCCTTCCATTTATGTAGTGAAAGAAGGCTATAGTATTGTCCGCAGCTCTTGCTGCTGCCCTGGCTTCCAGACCTTCCTTTGCTGTCTCCATTGTAGTCTTTAAGTTACTCCATGCTGCTTTGCACTTCTCTCTGGCCTGTACGCAACTTATCTCTTTCTAGTGGTAACATACCTTTTTTTTCTATCAAGTTTTTTTGGTCCCAGCCATGCCACATGCATGCTTCAGGCATTCGGCCGCACTCCCAGCCAAATCTGCCACTCACCCTGCTATCAGTCTGGCAGGGATCCACGTGGTGTGAGCCGAGGTATCAGTGCTGTCATTTATGTCAACCAGTGCACACAGTTTGTTTTTTTTCTTGCTTCCCCCTCTCTTGGCGTTGTCGCAAGAATGCATACCCATACAAAGGCATCCCCATACATGCCTCTCAGGCACATGTAGTAAACTCCTGTAGAGAAGGCAAGCTCCCTTAGCCCACCACAGGGGTCACCATGGCTCTACATCCAAGACACCTCCCTCCACAGCTGAGAGTGATGCTGCATGCTACCACTATCCCAGCCCCATGGCTGCCCGACCTAATGTCCAGAGTCTGCTTCTGATCCAGGGTCTCTGGCACGGAAGCGCACACTACTTCCGCAGGATAATCGGGCAGCCCATCATAGAGCTACTTTATGTTCAGAATTAGTTACCTTATGCCCCAGCTGAGCTGGGGGGCACTTTTTGGACCATTTTCCATTACTGTTTGTAGGAATGCAGACCTCTGCAGCTGCTTTAAGCACTTTCTTCAGTAAGCACCACATGTACTCTGTGTCATCAACATCATGCAACCGCTCCTTCATCACGGCAGTCTGCCTTTCTAAAGTATCTGGTTCGGATGACTCAGGTCTGGCTAATTTTCCCTGTCATCAGGGAGAAAATGGCCCAGTTGTGGTCACTGCCTCCCACCAGTTCCTTATCTGTTACATTGGAGATGACCCGATCACCACTGCTGAGAACAAGGTCAAGGAGGACCTCAAACCAGGTACCTTGTTGAACATGCTGCTCTAGGAATCAGTCCTTGAAAGTGGACAGGAATTCAGTCTTTGTCCTGTGATTAGCCCTCTCAAGACTCCAGTCTCTGCCTGGGACATTGAAATACCCCAGGATAACCACTGCAACTGATTTGGTTAGGTTCATGTTCTTTATATCCAGCTGGGCATCGTGCACCATTGAGTTGTTTTGGGGGCCTGTATCGCATCCACACGATGACCCTTTTACCTCAGTTACCCGAGCTTGACTCATATGAACTCTGTGACACTGTCCCCCCACCAATGTCCACTATTTCTACGCAGTGGCTCCTTCCTTTACAAAGACAGCCACCCCACCATGCCTTCCTGTCAGGCCTATCCTGGGGGGCCCTCTTACAATGAGCACTTCTGTGTAAGCAGGTTTTGTCTATTATTAACAGTGTCCACTATATCATAAAATCTTAAAAACATGACTCTCCTTTACCACAGCCAAGACCTCTGGAATTCTGTGATTCTATGGTTGTGAAATGTTCCACAGAATTTGCATCATGCTGCAGAATATATATAGTGCCATAGAATTAATTGTTTTTGGTGAATTTTCATTCAAATATACTGTTTTTCCATAGTGTTAGACTTCTTTTCCCATCTCATTTATCCTGAAGCTCCTCCTCTATGCTCAGCGTGTGATGTCATCAATGACATCACAAAATGTTTTACCAATGGCAGGACTGCATTATGCCAGAGAAATAAATAATGCCGAAGAAATCAGAAAAAAACTGCTGCAGAAGTCAAGACGTCCTGCTGCAGAAATTAGAAAATTCTGCCGCAGAGCACTAGGGGCCCTGACCACAGCTCACACACCAGAGTTAAAAATCAGAATATACCCCCTCTCTGTCAACCATGGGTATGGGGAACTGCTATTTGGGGCTAACTGTGGACTGAACAGTAAACAAGTGGTAAGATTCTACTGTACAGTACCTGTGCTGAGTGGGTGATCAGGTGGCACAGCAACAACCATCGAGTGCGGGGGGGGGGGATAGGTTATGGGAAAAGGCATATGTGCTGTGGAGTAATCCACTGAAGTAAGGTATCATGCATCAGGTGAGGTGAGTGACATATTTATAGTGCCAGACTTCATTACATCACGGCCACTAGCAGACATTTTCACTTGCTTGCTATCCATGGAGAGGGCAGTGGATGTGGTTCCACAACACAAGAGTGTGGGAAGAGGGATGTGCCAGCGAACTACAGGACAGACAACTTGACATCTATAGTGGAGAAAATCATGGAGTCTGTACTCAGGGAGGATGTGGTAGACTTCCTAAAAGGGAATGGACTGCAGGACCCCAGACAGCAAGGGTTCAACAAGGGGAAGGTTTTGCCATACAAACATGGTTGAGTTTTTAACTGGATAACCACAACAGCTGACAAGGGGCAGGCAGCTGATTTATACCTAGGCTTCAGTAAGGCTTTTGACTCAGTCCCCCTACAGGATGATGGTCAAAAAGATTAAGGTCAAACAGCACATCCACCCACCTCCACCCCCAAGCTCTGGGCAATCCAAGGCTACATGGAGGGACTACCGCGAGACCAGGTAAGGTGAGGCAGAGCAGGCGCGTTGGCGACTCCCGAGGTGGCAGAGTCTATAGGGCAGGGAAGGAATATAAAGTAAAAAAAATATAATAAATAAAATGTAAAAAGATTAGTGACCCTGAGGTCAAGGGGAAAAAAATGAAATTGGGTAGAGAGCTGGCTTAGGGGCAGAACACAGAGGGTGGTTGTCAAAGGGGATGTTTTTAGAGGTTAGGGAGGTGACAAGTGGGGTAACCTCAGGGACAGTACAGGACCAATCCTTTTTAATATATCCATCTGTGATATAGGTGAAGGTACCAAGGGTACTATCTGCCTCTTCGCAGATGACACAAAGCTCTGTGCAAGGGTAGGCACAGAGGAAGGGAGAAGGGTACTAAGATAGGATCTGGGCAGGTTGTAGAGCTGGTCAAAGATTTGGTGACTGAACTTTACTTATCACCAACAAATGTAAAGTAATGAAAATTACGAAAAGAAACCGAAGGATACAGTACACAACAGGTCAGTTGGTACTGGATAGCAATACGGAAGAAAAGGATTTAGGGGTGATGACACTGGAGACCCTAAAACATCTGCACACTGCAACAGGGCAGTGAGCAAAGCAAACAGAATGCTGGGATGCATGGGAGATAAGCAACAGAAGTCAGGAGGTGATCTCTGTGCAGGTCTTCGGTGCGGCAACACCTGGAATACTGTGCAAAGTACTGGAGCCCACACCTGAGGAAAGACTACAGCAAGGTAGAGGCAGTACAACACAGGGAAATTAAGATGGTCCATGGCTCAGGGGATATGACGTATGAGGAGAGGCTGCAAGACTTGAACATGTACTCCCCCTGAGAGGGAAAGGATGACATAATTAAACATACTGTACAAGTACCTGCATGAGATAAACACAGTGGAAACCAAGGAACTCTTCCTGAGCTCAAACACAGGAATGAGAAAGGTACGCTAAAGCTGGCCGGGGGTGATTCAGAAAGGGTGCAGGTAAGCACTTCTTTACAGAAAGGGTGGTAGACAAGTGGAAAAAGTTAATAGAGAAAGTAGTACAGGCTACACCAATCAACAGCATCAAGCAGGGATGGGATAAGCATGTTGGTTTAGTTACAAAAGGGGGGTCTGTTACCAAGGGGATGGATTCCATTAAGGCAAAGCAGAATAGTTAGGTAGGGTGGGCTGACTGGATGGGTCAAGGGTCTCATATGTCTTTGGTCTGAACAATCAGGTGAAAAATCAGCAGGCAGTTCACAGAATGTAAGAGGCGCACAGAGGAACTTGCACTGTCTGCTAAACAGGAGTTGCACAGCAAGGTATAAATGGGATTTTGAACATTATGGGTTTAGCTTTTAGCGTCTGGCAAGGTGGATCTACCCATTATAAGCAGATGTCTGATATAATAGTGTCTGCTACAAGTGAGACTGCATCTCTCTGGAATAGTCTGTATCCCTCTATCCAGGTGTCAGTCATTTTCTTTTCCCCGCCAAGTCTCTGCGAGGGTCACAAACTCCTGACCTACAATGTGCATTAGGCTCTCAAGCCCACCCATACTGCTGGGTGCTCTCCTCATTTTGGCCTGAATGCAAGTGAGGACTGTTGCCCCTCCATGTTTCCTTAACCCCCAGGAGTCTCTTTTCCTTGTTCTTAATGGTTCTGCTGTCCTTCCCTCTGACTATCTGCATCTGTCTATTACCCATGGTAATCCCTCCAGTTAATCCCCAGAGGCTTCCTTGTCCACTCTCAAGGTGAGTACCCCCTCCTCCCTAGCAAGGTGTCCCTTGCTACGGAAGGCGCTCCAGCTGGCCAGAAAAACAAAATCATTCCTCTTGCACCAGACCCTTGCCAAGCATTAGCCTGCTTAATGATCTGCTGCCACTTCTCACTACTCCCCAAGACTGGAAGGATCTTGGAAAAGATCACTCTTGATACTGTTCCCTTGAGGATCATCCATATTCCCATGAATGAATGCCCTTGGAGCTTGGACTTCCTATGTCCTTTAGGCCAACAGGGCAACTACGATCTGCTCCTCGAGCTCCCCACCCAATCATCTCCAGCGAAGGTGCCTGCCCCGGGACAGCACCTGTTCGTTCTTCTTAGTAGGTTGGGAGTGTTGGTGCTACGTCTGCCTCTACCACCACGTTGCCCCCAAAAAAAAAACAATTGCTGGCTAGCCAAAAACTAACACATGTTGCTGGTGTCTTATGGTAACGATGTTCCCTTTTGACCATACCTGTTACACTCCTTCTCCACTCCGACTGATTCCTCGTCCCTACCAGTAGAGATCAGCAAACCAACACGCCAACGCTTTCGTCATTGTAATTGAAAAAAAAACATGTATTTAATCCAATGCATGATTTAAATGTAAAAAAAATGCACTCAACACCCAATGTGCCAGAAAACCACATGCGTGTCTACTGTAATGCGCTTTTCCAGGAAATACTGTATATGGAAACATTATAATACTTCCATTAGAGGTGGCTAGTACCTTTTTGTTATCAGCTTCGTTGTTGTCTGCCATCATTCAACTGCAACTGTAAAAACAGAAACCGGTGCAATACACGACCTCTCATGCAGTACCTTATGTGCAGCCGTATGTCACATACTGTAACAGGGAAGAGGTGTCCTCAAGCACGGCTCCGGCGTTCCCATCGACTGAGAAAAGGATCGTTCCGCTCACAGTATATAGCCGTCCTTACGCGGCTGTTGTTGGTGTCTTTCTTCTTTTTTTTGTTATTTTGCAAACGGTATGAAGGGGAGCCTGGGTTTATTTTAGATTTCAAAACCAACTAATTGGGTTCCTTGCTATTCCTACCACATTCTGCACGGTCACAGACACAGAACAGAAAGAAGGACCCTGGGCAAGATCACAGAGCAATGGAGACCATATGCTGTAGATCATGAGTACTACAACGCTTGCATAAGAAGAACGCTAGAGGGCAGACTGGCCATAGGGAGCTTATATTTATTTGAAATTAGTCCAACCGGGATAACCCCATCCATAGGGTTACCCACCTGTCCTGATTTTCGCAGGATAGTCCTGATTTGGGCAGCTGTGTCCTGCGAAAAAACATGAAAAATACTACATGTCCTGACTTTTTATTTCAAATAATATTTTCTAACTTTCCATTAAATGTTGCAGAAAACTATAATACCTTAACTAAAATACATTAAATTGATTACAAATAACAGAAGCAACCAAGAAACTCCAATACTTTGCCTTAATTCAGATTATATACAGAAAACCAGTCTGTTGCATTGGTCAAGGTTACATACTGTCCTGCGAAAAATCATGTTTCAGTAAGAAATGTCCCACTTTGGACTTCTTAAAAGGTGGTAACCCTACCCATCCAGCATCTCGTTTTCCTGGGGTCCCATGCAGGGACCGGCCTTAGGGTATCGGTGCCCTTAGGCGAACTTGACCAGCCCCGACCATTGCTAGGATTTTTCGGAGGGGATCTTTCAATTAGTGACAGAAGTGTGTTGCACATAGTGCTTCAAAAGTTTTGGGCCCAGATATTCAAACTGCGCCCAAAAAGTGCGCAATAAGAGGAGCAAGCGCAAGTCCATTGAGCCCATGCGCAAGAGGCGCGATATTCAAAAACTGAGCCGGCCAAGATGTGCCTACAGCCGACTACTGAATATTGCACCACCTGCGCCATAGCGCAACTAGGGAAGGGAAGCTGAGCATATCTGATGCGCCATAGCGCAACAAGGGATGTTCAGATGAGCAGTGCAGAGGTGCCATAGCGCAACCAGGGATGCCCCCCAGCGGCAGTGCAGCAATGCAGCTGCACAACCAGGGATGTAAGGGCCCACCACCCATGCCACAGATGGACAGAGGAACACACAGCAGAACAGACATCGTCCCCCTACACCCCATGCACTCAGTACCGTAGGAAGGGTGGGGCGGGTGGTGTGCCAGCCCCGGGCGCATACATCCGAGGGGCGCAACAACGCGTCGCAAGTTGCAACCTCAGTACTAAAAAAAAATAAAAAAAAGTACAAAAAAAAAAATTTTAAGTTCTGCCAGCAGGGGCGCATCCCGGGGGGTCACATGGTCCGCGCTCTCTGTCTGGAGAACAGTCACATGGTACAGTAAAACAGACCGTATTTAAAGGAAGGGGCGTGGGAGTCTCAGAGTTGGTGAGATTAGGAGGAGAGCGAGCGGAGCGAGTTAGGAGAGTAGGAGACGGTCACAAGGAGACAGAGAGTGAGAGACAGCGTATAGAGTACAGACAGACAATTGAATAATAGATTAGAATACAGATTAGACATTAGAGCAAGAGAAAGACAGTCCAGTATGGTGTGGTGGCAATTTAATTTAAAATAAATTACAAATAAAAGGTCGGGATTAGAACTAGCGTCTGGCGTGCCTAGTCTGTGCTGTTGTTATGTTTGTAGAGGACCAGTGCTTGGGCTGGCTGGGCCTGGGCGGGCTGGGAGATGAGCCAAGCGGTCGGAGCAGGGGCTGGCTGCACGCACGCAAGTCCAACAAGTTGTCCAAGCAGTGTCCAACCAGCTCTGTGACTGTATGATCATGTTTATATATGGCATACCATGCCATACCCTACGATGATAGGCGCGACCGCCGCGGTCCAGTTCCGTTCCTTCCTGCGGCTTTTTTCGTTCCCGAATCCCGACCCAACTTAAGTTGGCTGCCCTGAGTCTTTTACTGCCGCCCTGCCTGGCTCTAGTCGAGCGCGAGCCCTGAGTCCCTCCCGAGTCCTCCCGCTCCTCCTCCCGGAAAGTAGCTGTAGTTGTGCTGGCTTGCCTGGCTGCCCTGAGTCTGACTGCCACCCTACCTGGGCCTGGCTCTAGTCAAGCACGAGCCCGAGTCCCTCCTGAGTCCTCCCGCTCCTCCTCCTGTTCCCTCCGCCGCCGCGATCACATGAACTTGAGGCTGCCATGCTGCGGCAGCATGCCGAAAGAAATTGCCGATTCTCTCTCAGTCTCACTGACTGTGACTGTGTCTGTGTGTGTTATACGGCAGAGCTTGGTTGCTTGAGGGAGATTTTGGAGAATAATTCCAGACAGAGACAGACTTCTCTTGATTGATTCCTTAGGCTTCCAGTGACAGAAAATAAGGGTTTTTTTGGGGGTGGGGTGGGGGGTGATTTCAAACGCAGGGCTCCTGTAGAGACTAGATTCATAATATCAAATTATTGAATGACTTCAAATCATCTTGTCCAAACACTAGAGAAAATGTACTGTGTGTTGGCCATTGTGATGCAGTCAGAGCAGAGAGAACTGCAGCACTTTTGAATTAATAAAAAAAAAAAAACAGGATCATGCCCTAGGACTTGTGTTGTGACAGAAAATAATGGTTTTTTTTTTGGGGGTTGATTTCAAGCATGAGGGCTCCCATGAGTCCCATAGCTCATAAATATGAATTCATGTCTTGTCCAAACTAGAGAAAATGTACTGACTTTGGCCATTGTGACTGTTATGAAATGCAGAGTGAGAGCAGAGAGAGAACTGCAGCACTTTTGAATTAATAAAAAAAAAAAAAACCAGGATCATGCCCTAGGACTTGTGACAGAAAATAAGGTTTTTTTTGGGGTTGATTTCAAGCGTCAGGGCTCCATAGTTCATAATATGAATTCATGTCTTGTCCAAACTAGAGAAATGTACTGTCTGGCCATTGTGTTATGAATATAGAGCACAGAGAGAACTGCAGCACTTTTGAATTAATGAAAAAAAAAAAAAAAAAACAGGATCATGCCCTAGGACTTAAGTGACAGAAAATAAGGGTTTTTTTGGGGGGGGAGTTGATTTCAAACGCAGGGCTCCCATAGCTCATAATATGAATTCATGTCTTGTCCAAACTAGAGAAAATGTACTGTTTGGCCATTGTGACTGTTATGAAATGCAGAGCAGAGAGAGAACTGCAGCACTTATTAATAATAAAAAAACAGGATAACGCCCTAGGACTTAAGTGACAGAAAATAAGGGTTTTTTTTTGGGGGGGGGTAGTTGATTTCTAACGTAGGGCTGAGGGCTCCCATAGCTCATAATATGAATTAATGTCCAAACTAGAGAAAATGTACTGTTTGGCCATTGTGTTATGAAATGCAGAGCAGAGAGAGAACTGCAGCACTTTTGAGCTAGTAGAGCCCCCCAAAACACACGTACACATACCTCTCAAGTATCCCTGATTTTGTCTCAAAATTTTACTCTGTCCCTCCTAAAATTAGTGTCTTGTGGCTAAACAGTGGGGACTGTAAGCACTAAACAATGTCAAGCATTGAAGTTACAGATGTGTTCTTCCTTAGAAAATGCATTTTGCACTAAAAGCCCCATATTCTTGGTGGATATCTTTAATTTTGAAGATGTGTCCCTGATTTTGGTCCTTTGTCCCTTATTTTTTTTTAATCTTGTCCCTGATTTATGTGGCAGGAGGAGGTTCAGAGGTATGCTGTGATAGGTAGCTGTACACTTAACCCATGCCATTCTCACAGGGGTAGAGTACTTTCACAAAAGAAGTGGCTTGGAATCAGAGTTGTTTTCTTATGGGGGACAACCTTGCTACTGTAAGGGAATACAGTACACTTGTTCTTTTCTTCATGACTTCACCATCACTGCTGTAGTCGTAGACATACCTCTTAACCTTTTATCCTCGAAATGTGGAACACTGCCTGTCAAAATGTGGAACAAATGGGCAAAATGTGGAGCACTTAATCAAATATTTGCCTAAGAAGCTCAAAACAGTGTTAAAATGTTGAATTTCTTTGAGTTGAATCTAAGTTGCCATAAATTGATTTGACCATTCCTCCAACCTTGCCAAGTCAATGTTCAATTCCTTTCCACCCCACCTTGCGTTTCAACCCTGTTGCAGATGAGATCTTAGTGTCATCTGCATAGGTACATACTTTCCCTTCTAGGCATTCTGTAATGTCACTTTTAAAGACATTAAAAAGGACCGGCCCCAGTAGTGAACCCTCAGTACCACTACTACCACTAGTAATCCTCCTTTCTTCACTATGTGGATGGACTCCATTTACTATTACCCGCTGTGTCCTGTTGTTGTCCAGCCAGTATTTTACCAGGCGCTGCCACCCTGGCACCCACTCCAGGCTGGCTATTAGTAATTTGTTTGTCTTTGTGCGGGACTGTGAAATGCCTGCTAAATTCTAGGTAGGCTGTGTCAACAGCCCCTCTCTGGACTACTACTTTGCCACCCAGTAAGAAATCAATTAGATTTGTCTGACATGACCTTCCTGCTGTGAATCCATGCTGCCTCGGGTCCGTGCCCCACAGACACTGGCCTCTAGGTACTCAACAATTCTTTTCTTCAGCAGTGATTCCATCATTTTCCCTACCACTGAGGTCAAACTGACAGGTCTGTAGTTTTATGCCTCTGCTTTGTCTTGCTCACACTTTTGTGAAAGGGAATCACATCCACCCTCCTCTGGTCCTCAGGTCCCACACTATCCTCCCATGATTTATTAAAAAGGGTAGTCCGTGGAAAGCCAGGCTTGCATGATCCCACCATCATGGGGGGCGGAGGAATGATCGCTATTAGCTACAGGCAGTCAAGTCAGGAAAAGCTTAAGCTTAATAATAAAGTAATATAATTAATAGGCTTTGGCATGCAAGGCATTAGGGTTAGCCATAAGCCAGGCAGCAGGGCAGTAGTCTAAAAATAATTGCCACAAGCACAGAAGCACTGTCTGTATTATGTAAGCACTGCACAAGCACAGAACTGACACACAACACCCTCCCCACTGTGCACTCTGTAATTTCCTTGCTGATGTAATACAAATGCCCTTCCTTTGAGAGTGGGTCTACATGATTTGAAATTCAACTACTTTAGACTCTAGGAGTTGAGCGGACAGTACAGCAGAATAAACTATGCAGTTGTATTGTATAGCTCAGCTGTCACTGGAGGCGGCAGGCTATCTGCCCCAGTCACAGAGAACCAGCCAATCCAGTAGTCAGTTCAGTGTAGTGTGGTGTCACCTGACTCCAGAGTAATTACAATGGGCAGACTAGATAGATGGGCCCTTGCGGTCCTTATCTGCCATCAACTCTTTGTTTCTATGTCAGTTATCTGATTGCTATCATCAGGCATCAGCCTAAAGGGTAGCAGCACCAGTGGTAGTACTAGTGGTACTGTACTTGGGTTGGGTGGGCCACTCGGTTTTGTCTGCGAGGGAGGAACTGACTCACTCCCAGCCAATCAGAACTGTGAGCCGCTGAGCGACCAACGCTGCTATCCTCTAGGCTGGTGATAAACAGCTATATAACTGACATAGAAACAGAGTTGATGGCAGATAAGGATCGCAAATGCCCATCTACTCTGCCCATTCTTTTCTACCTTATGAATATGCCATAGACCTTTACTCTGTCAATGGTGGCCTATCTATTCATACTCATCTGTATTGCTCACTTATGCCTACCCTATCCCATGCCTGTTTGAAGCCCGCACCTTATTCATATCCACCACTTCCTGAGGAGGCAGGCCCGACCATACTATTCTATACATCCACCGTGACCACCCTTTCTGTGAAAAAGTATCCTCACAAACAATACCCATTAATCAGCCTCCTCTAATCTCATGGTGTGTCCTGTTGTCCGGCTATTTTTTTTATATTGAAAACATCATCATGTTAGACTCTTGCACCATTTAGCAGTACTCCAGATGGGGTCTCACACAAATTGTCTGTACAGAGGCCAGGATGACAACCCCCTGTTTTATACTAGCGATGCCTTTCCCTATGCATGAGAGAATCCACAAGCCCTGGCTCATAACTGCCTTCTCAAATTGCTTGCCCACATTTAGGTCATCTTTTGTTTGTGTTGTCTGCAAAGAGGCATAAGTTTCCTCCCAGTCCCTCTGCAGTGCACTGCCACTTAAAGACAGTAAAGAAGACCGATTCCAACCCTAGGCTACGGTACATGACTAGTAACCCCCCACTTTCTTCTGCATGGACTCCATTTGTTGATTACTATAACCCGTTCCTATGTCTTGTTGCTCATTCCTGGCAATTGTTTACAGGTTACCATCCTGGGATGCACTCCCAGGCTGGCTTTCTTGTTTAAATTATTAATCATTTTTGTGACAGTGTGGGACTGCTAGTATAGGTAGGCCATATCCACAGCCCCTCTTTGTTCTACTGACTGGCACCCATATTCCAGCATCCACTCACCCTCCCTATTTCCGAATTACTTGTAACATGCATGCCCACCTTTAGGCTTTAGGTAATCTGAAATGTACTCTGTAATGTGTCTAAGGAGGGGCTATCCTTTTCAGTGAAAAAATAATAGATATGTATGACTGTAGCTGATTATCTACTGTACTACACTACTACTTAATGTAATGTGTGGACTTTCATTTTATAGCCAGTGTCGAAATTGAGTACAGTCTCTGCAGACGACTCTTGGAGTGGACAAGAACGCGTGACTCAGCTGAGTCTTATAAGGTAAGGTAATGGGTTTTTACATTTGGAATTTGATGTTTTTGTGTTATCATTTTACTCTCCTCTTATTGTCATGGTATCGATGATGTGACATACTCAGGAGGGTGAATAACCTCTTGACATCACATCGATACCATAGCAACATAAACTTGCAGAATTTGGAACAATAGGGCTCGCCATTCAAATAACATAATTCCAATTGTCACACGTTGCTGTTGCTGAGTTTATCCATCACCATGTCTGATAGAGATCTTAACTCTGGTGCTATTTTGTCCTGCTGTAGTTCAATGTTGTATCATAATAAATAGTTTTCTACACATTTATGTGGCCATAGTGCGATTCATTAATAAGGTGAGGCTACATTAATTGTGTTCGGATTGAGATAACTTCTCATATTGAGTCCTACCCTCTAAATGTCAATGCCTGATGCAGGTGATATACCACAGTATAATCACCTCTTATGCTTGCTAGGGCAATGGCAACCTCTCGAGCTGTGCTCTCAAGCCAGTTTTACTGATGCCCTAGCAGCCACTTGAGGTAATTACACCGTGGTTATCACCTGTACATCAGGCATTAGCCTCTATTTAATAACTCAGTTTAAATTTGCAGTTTAAGGTAAGGTGCCCTTTGAAATATACATTTTTGATCAATTCAGGCAGAACCCACTGTCAGCTCAGCTTCACTATTGAAAGCTGGTACAGTAAGTAATATGGAGCCAGGGTTATTGTTCATGGTTACCAAAGAAACACCAGCAATGGAAACCATGACTAGTACTTCCTTTCTGTATTTGTGTAAGGAGGTGCTTTGCTCTTGAGTGAAAATAGCAATAAATTATGTACTTAATTTAAATGTGAACTTCCATTTGTAGGCCCGAACTTGAGTGTGGACTCCAGACCATCACCATCAGATCAGAAAGTTCCTGTCCTACATAAGTAGCAGGAGTCACCTTCAACAGTCAGTCTTATTAAAGGTAAGTCAATGTGTTTCTAAATTGGGTGACAGGTGTATCGTGATCGCATTTCTGTAGCACTGACTGGTAGTTTGTCTGACTGTCCGGGTTGGGGTAGGGGCGGGAGTAGGGGAGGTAGGGTAGGGGCAGACCAGTACCGTAGCAATGGTGGTTGGAGAGCATGGCAATAAGTTACTAAGCAATAAGGCACTCCCAGAGGTTAGATTAATAGTCAGTAACCACTATCTAGGGTCTGGGATGTCGAGTGTAATAGTGGCACAACAAGACGGGTGGCCCAGGATATTTTCGCCCAGGTTGTATTTAATTGGATGTTAGTCTAACTCCTGTAAGAGCCTTATTACTATTATAAAATGTATTCAAAAAGAAAACTGTAACAAGTATGGTTTATGGTTATGAATGTTCTCTGTAGCCTAGAGTTAGAAAGTGACTGGTAATGCTGCATTGTGATTTTAAGCCAGCATTCAAAACTGTTCGTAGAAGAACTTTTTCTTAAAAGTTGATCTTACAATAATATCAACTGTTTATGTAATTTAAACAGAGATATTTGAGAAAAAGTTCTTCCACCAACAGTTTAGGAAAGTTGGCTCAAAATCAGAGTGCAGCATTCAATCATCAACAGTGACAGGATGGAATGCTAAAACTCAGGAAGAATCAAAATGCCATGGCAATCAGTCTGTACATGACGATTAATGTAAGGCTGATCTAACAGCCAAGCCAGTCAAACAACTTTAGGCTGGGGGCTGGCTGTATAAGCGTAGAGTTTACAGTAATGAGCTGTGAATTTTGGCCTTGTTGTCATCCAGCAGCCTGGGTTTGATTACCACAACCTCCACTTGCATACTGTGTGACTGTTATTCTCAGCAGCAAGTCATTTAACTGCACAGTGTTCCCAGGTCACCACGAAATGAGGCACTTGTGCTGAGTAGGCCTAACCCAGTTAGCAAACTCTTAACAATTAAAATATGTGTGTGTGTATATATATATATATATATATATATATATATCTTGCACAATGAAACTGCCTTCTAAGATCTTCAGCATTCTCTCATGACCGGTAATAGATGTACTTAACTTGGAACATCCCAGTCAATAACCCGTCCCACTTCCTGTGTGGTTAGGGTTAGTCATTACTGCTCGCGCCGTGATCACACCACATTGCTGCATGAGTAACTCCAGTAACTCACACCCTGTTGTGCCTTTGATTACACAAACAGGAAGTTGGATAGGACATTGACTGGGATGCTTTGAAGTTAAGTACAAGTACATATATTATACTGTACACTTCTCTCTTCAGTATTTTGTAAAGGAAGGCCTGATTCTTGAAGATGCCACCAAAGAAACTATCAGGCAGAGTTTAGAAAACTGAGGAAAGCAAGAGAAGAAGAAAATCGAAAACTCTCCCAGCAGTGGCAACATTGGCTTACTAAGTCTAAGGAGCAGGAGGGAAGTTCTGCGACTCTGTCAGTAGCAACACCAATTGACATCGATGAGCCTACCCCTACTAAGACAGATGTTGAGGGCAATATTACAGAAGAAGAAGTAGTTGAAGAAAAAGAAGATGATGATGATGATGATTGCCAGCCGACACCATCTGCATGCAGCTTTGAAAATTATACAGAGGATCCTGCATTAGGAAGTAATGTAGATGCTGTAGCCAGTTCGGTACTCCAACTTAATTTTAATGACCCAACATCATGGCCTGACATGACTGACAAAGTTAGATGTTGCTTGGTGGAACATGGCCCTGAACAAAGAAAATGTTGATTTTAGTTTCTCAGCGCCTGATGATGGCGGTGCTTTATGGAGATTGGTTCTACAAAATTCTTCCCAATGGAGAGACTGTGGAATCACATGGCTAATGTATGGTGAGACCAAGAAAAGCTATCTATTGCTTCCATGCATGCTGTTTGCAAAAGTCATCCATTACATCAGTCTAGCAAATCCAAAAGGATTTTTGTGACTGAGACATTTTAATCCCAGAATTCCAGATCATGAAAACTCCCCTGAACACCGCGACAGTCATTTACGTTGGAAGAATTTTTGAAATGTGCTTGAAGACAAGGGCCACAATAGATGATCAACTGCAAAGGTCAATTGCCTCAGAAAAGAGAAAGTAGTACCATTCTGAAAATTATTCTTGATGCTATTCTTTCCTGTAAGAACAACTTGGCTCTCAGGGGGTCCACAGAGATAATTGGACACACACATTCTGGAATTTTTCTTAATTTGCAAGAACTGATAAGTCACTATAATCCGGAGCTTGCAGGACATTGCCAACCATAAGAAGGGTCTGCCATTATTTTCTCCTACAATTCAGAACGAGTTTATTAACTTGCTGTTCCACTGTGAGACGTGAAATAATCGCAAACATTAAGAGGCAAAATATTTCTCTATTATGTTTGAATGTCGTGAGATGTGGCTCACAAGAGCAGATGTCTCAAATCATTCGGTATGTGGGATGCAGGATAATGATTGTACTGTTGAGGAAAGTTTCATTGATTTCATCATCTCACATGAAAAGACAGGAAGGGGCTAGCTGCAGAAATTGAAAAGAAATTAGTGATGATGGCTTACTAGCTAACTGTCGTGGGCCAAGGGTATGACAACGGTGCTAATATGGCAGGAAAGTATCGTGGTGTGCAAGCCCGTATGGCACAAGTGAATGAACATGCTAGATTTGTCCCATGTGCAGCTCATTCTCTTAATTTAGTTGGGGTCCATGCTGCGAGTGTGTCAGTGGACATGGTATCATTTTTTGGCACAGTGCAGAGATTGTTTACATTCTTTGTAGCTTCAACAAGCCGCTGGGAGGTGCTGTCCCAAGCAGTAAAGGTCACTCTGAAGGGTCACACTGAAACAAGATGGTCTTCAAAGTTTCGGCAGTTCACTCCCTTCATCTTCAAATACCTGATGTCTTAAAGGCATTGTACCGAATAAGTGAGATGCAACCAATGCCGACGTGGTATCAACAGCCCAGAGCCTAATCAAGCAGATAGATTTCAAATTTCTTTGTACCCTAGCAATGTGGGACAAAATACTGAACCTGATTGAGCAGTAAACCAACTGTTGCAATGTAAGGGATTGCCTGTCGATGAGTGCCTCAAAACATATCAGTGGATTAAGGGATGCACTGCAGCACATACGATGATGGAATACATGATGTTGTACAACATGCAGCAGAACTTGCTGAACAGATGTCACTGAATGCAGAATTTCAGAAAAAGAAAAGAAAGGTGAAAAGGATGGCCGATGAGAGCGTTGAAGATGAAGGGCACTTGATTTCTGCTGAGCAGGATTTCAAAATACAGTTCAACAATGTTCTAGACACCCTCACTTCCCAGATTCAGTGGCGGTATGAGTATTAATTGAAGTGGCTGCTGACTTTAACTTCCTTACAGGGCTATCTTTCTCAACAATGGAAGTTACAGAAAGTTAAAGAAATGTGCAGCAGATCTAGCAATGAAATATTCTAAGGACCTAGATGCTTGTGAAATAGTATATGAGGTAGAGAGCTTCAAATTTCAGGCAGCTTCAGTACTGCCTAATTTTTCTAATGCCACACCCTCAGCTTGTTGAAGCTCATTCACAAATGGTCTTTGAGTACTTCCTATCAAACATTGAAATTGCTCTCCGACTGTTCTTGACGCTTCCTGTAACTGTTGCTTCTTACGAACATAGTTTCAGCAAACTGAAGCTGATCAAGACCTATTTAAGATCATCTATGGACAAGAAAGACTGTCAAATCTCGCTATACTGTCTATTGAAATCTGTAGCTAGTGCCATTAACTTGACAAAGTCATTGATGAATTCCGCTTCTTTGAAGGCAAGAAAGGTTCACATAGACCAGACAGACAACTGTGAAATGTAAGCTGTATCTGACTACTGTGATATGCTATCTGGATTCAAATAACACATTTGCATGAAAATATAGCATCCATCAGCTCTCGCCGTTACCGGGTTTCCTGTCCTGATTGCCTTCAGGGTTTTGGTTTAGTACTCAGTGTGGCCTGTGCTGTTGTGTGGGGTTTTGGTTCATTCAGCTCCAGATCCATATCTTGTATTGCTGTGTAACTGTTCCTGTGTTGTATAGATTGTTCAATTCTCACATTTCATATATTTATCAATTAAGTTGGAGTACTGAGTTGGCATGACATCTGCATTACTTTCTAATGCAGAATCCTTGTTAGCAAACTGTGATTTTCATTTAAATACCACTGGTTCTCATTTGGCCACTTTACAACACAGTTTATTCTTATTTTAATTCCATGATGAAAAATCTGAAATCAGGGGCTTTCATGGATACTCAATTTGGAAGAACATAACACAAGTGTGTTTTGGTTCAGTAGGGGAGTGATTCAGTAGTAGATTACCCACAACTACCAAATCAGGCTACAGCATGTAACGTCTCCTCCAAGAGCTTCAGTGGGCCTAGAGGACCCTAGCCCATGCTTGTGTAGCAATCTTTCACAGTACATTTCAGAAATGCATATAGGGTGGGTGGGTGGGTGGTTGATGGCATTGTTGGTCACACAAATGCCCACAACAATTGGGGTGGCTACATTCTGTATACCATCCAGTCAGAGTCTCTCATGTCTCATTTCGCGGGGGCAAAATATCTCCTGAAATCAGGGTGAGGAACTGTATCAAAAGTATGTTTTTTCTCTACAAAAGCCCCAAAATCACCACAGAGTATGTTAACCCCTCAGAGTTTCTGGGGCCTTGCTGCCAGACCCCCATGCTTTATGTAGCAATTCTACAATATATTTCAGAATACATATAGGTGTGGGTGGTTGATGGCATTCTTGGTCAGCCACTCATCCACAACAATTGCGGCGGCACACTCTATACCACCCACTCAGAGTCTCCCATAACTCATATTCCATGGAGCAAAATATTCCCTCCTGAAATCAAGGATAGGGAACTGTAATAAAAGTATGTTTTGTCTTAAAAGGCCCCAAACTCACCACAGAGCATGCAAACCCCTCAGAGTGCTGGCCTTATGCCCCCAGACCCCGGCTCTTCCTTGGGGCGCAAAATTAGACTCTCGCTCAGGGCACCAAAATGCTTTCCTACAGCACTGCATGCACTACACAACTGGGGGAAGGCTGGAATAACCACTGGGCCATGGAGACAAGCAACTAACCCACAGCTGGGCCATGGTGCCCCATCACACCCCCAGCAAGCTGTGACCGCACACAAGGAGGGTCACCTCACCCCGCACATACAATTATCCCCAATGCAGTACACTGTGACCCCAGACACCCTGACCAGGAGCAGCATCCACCACTGCAGGAAACCCCATGCATGCCACCACCCCCACTGTGACAATGCAACCCTGTGCACCACAGAACCATGCAAGGCAGCCCCACCATGAGCACCAGCAGCGGGTGGCAGCACACAGCAATGCAACAACAGCATACACCGTGCCGCCATGCACAGCCCCCCCGAGGTACAGCTGAGAGACCAACCATGTGTCGGCACATGAGGTACCCCACACGTGACAGGGCATGCCCTGGACCCCACCACCAGTGGTACAGCACCCTGTACACCCTCCCAAGGACACACCCCGACCCAGCACTGGCCACAACAGCCAGCGCAGACACCCACAGTGGTGTGTGGAAGCATGCACCACACCGGATGCAACACAGTGCATGGACAAACACCCACCCATACCCAAAGGTACAACAACACAGGGACGCAGTACCAGGGCAACCAAACCCCCAGCGTGGGCCCATGGAAACTGTGTACACATGGCCTGCAGTCCTCCATGGCACAGGAGTGCCAGCCACCCCGTGCAGGCACTGTGGACCTGTACGCCACCATCATTTGCCCAGAGCACAAGTCACAGACAGTGGTGCACATCCCCTGCAACACACACAAGCCACAGTATGGAGGTGGGACAACAACCACGGAGGCCACAGTGTCACCAGAGGCAAACATGCACCACACCAGTGACAGGAGGCAACCCAGCATTGTGATGGATGCAGTGGCTGCCCTGCACGGACAGCCACCACTAACATGCCAGCAGACTGTGCAGGTCAGAGACATGCAAGGGTGTCAGCTGCACAGCCCATGGACGGGCTGACAGGGTGTGCCATGGACACAGAGCATGCACCATGGACCACTGCACACAGTCATTCAGTGTACAGGGAACATCACACACACCACACACCACAGACAGTGACTGATAGCTACTCCCACACCATAGTCACTTCCCCACAGACACACACACACATACCCATGACTGCACCACCCCTGATGCCATGCACACCACTGCAGCTGAGCACCTATAGCCTGCTGCAAATCAGAGACCACCCCAGTATTCATATCAAAAGACTTGTAATGAAAGACATCAAACAAAACTATTTACAAGTATGTACAGATGTGTGGGGGGAGGGCCACAAACAAGGTGGGGGGTGGGTAAGGGGCAGGGGTGAACAAATGGGATAGGAAAGGAGGGGTGTGAGGGTGGGTCCAGGGGGATAGGGGAAATCAGGGGCATGGACATGGTCACTGGGAGCCCCGCTTCTTGCTCTGGCTGCTCCGCCTTCCGTGTCTCCTCTGGACACCCAGCCGCTCAAACCCCCCGCAGTATGTCCAGTGATGCCCTCACCACTGTCAAAATCTCCTGCAGTGCCTCCTGGATAGTCTGCAGCTGGTGGACACCTAGGACAAGGGAGCAGAGTCAATAGGTGTGAATGCGCAGCCCCATACAGACCACCCACTGTGCATGGCATACGGCCGTAGGACATGCCTCTGTGATGGTGTGTGACCACCTACAGTGATCACATCCACAAGACGTGCCCACCCAGGTGCATACAGTCATGCAGACTGCTGCACACACCCACCAGCCAAGTCCTGCACAGCACCACCGTGGCTGTTTAGTGACATGGCTACATGGTGCGAAGGCAGTGGCACAGCCATGTACCCGGTGCACGCATGGACCACCATTGACGCACTCCCAGACATGCAGTGCCACTGGACAGTGCTGACTGTAACAAGTTGCATGCATGGCAGTGGTGTCAATGGATGGCGGCCATGCCCCGCTGCCCGCCCTGTTACACAGCATGCAGTAGTAATCATGGAGGTAAGGCACTCACCATCATCGGGCCGGTTCCTCTGGCGCTGTGGACCGTCACCCCTCCTACTGGCCCTGTCCTCCTGCTGGCGCATCTGCTCCCTGGCCAGCCGCCTCTCTTCCAGCCCTGTGGCGCAAACATGGAGAGAAGAACATCAGTACAATCCTGTAGCAAAGTCCTCCTGCTCCATGTGCAATCCACCCAGCTAGACCCACTCACACCACACCCTGATACAACACCACCACAGCCCCAACACCAGATGGTCCCTCCCCCATGTTCCGGACACATGCAACCGTGATACCCATATGGAAAATAAAAGTGTGTGGACGTAACACCTACCTGGCTGTGGCACCGTGCCCCTCTTGGCAAGTGTCCGCAGGCGGGCAAGCAGGTCTGGTTCCCTCCTCTTCAGGTCGCCATACCTGTGGCGGCGCTGCTCCGCCGTCTACCCCTTTCCTGTGGCCTCCTCCAGGGCGTCGGCCACCTCCTGCCACACCTGGCTCCTGGACCTGTCCAGGGGTGCCTTCCCAAACAGTGGGCCATAAAGTGGCTCAACAGTTGCCACCAGGTTAGCCAGCTCAATTTGGGTCCACTGGGCAGCCCTCCTCCGTGCCGTCTCACTTGCTCAGTAGGTTCAAAATGGCGCTCTGCAGCGCGGCTCCACCACGTGCAGATGCTGCACGGTACAGTGCTGCCATTCCCTATTGCGCTGTCACCGAACAGCACAATAGTGGTGCAACCATGCCTGACGCATGGCGCCTAGGGGGCAAAGGTCGGGCACAGGGTCAAGGGTCTCTGGCGCACGGACAGGCACAGTGCCACTGGAACCCAATGCATGTAGCGCGATTGGGTGCCTGTGTGCTACCTCCAGTAGCGGCCTACCGCGCAGTTGCCCCAGTGCACCTATGATGCCCCAGTGCCACAGCGCCATATAGGTGAACATCGCTGTAGCGCCACTGGCACAATGGTGGCCATGCCCTGCATTGCCTGCCGTGCACAGTACATCAGCAGTGCAGCAGTCGCCTGCATCAGCAACCCGGGCACGCACAGTGAGGTGTGTACTGCGCATGTCACAGAACCGCGCCTTGGCTCAGCATGTTCAACACAATCGCGCAAAGCGCAACAGCGTGATATTCATCTGTCATATGCAAATCAGCTAATCAGGCATTCAATGGTGCAGCACTGCAATTTGCATCCACTTAAAGTTGCGCCTCGCCTCATTTGCATGGGTTGCACTATAAAAGTGTGACATTGGGCTGCACTGGCCATAGTTGGTTACTGCAGTCTATTGGTGAGTTGCATGCTGTTTGGGAGTGTGGACTGTGAATTTTGGGACATGCATGGGACAGCACAGTCACAGGTAACAACTGTCATTCTCACAGGCTAAATCATGACTGAGAGAGTTGTAGGAGAGGAGGAACACAGTGGTGGGAGGAGGAGGCCTAATTTCACCAAGGCCAAGACGGGTGCCCTGTTTGAGGCCTACCTGGATCAGGAGCCGCTTCTCAGCGGACGTCAGGGAACACCACAGGCCCATGCTGCTGCATGGGAGGATGTGACGTGTGAAGTGAACCTGCATGGCAGCCGCCAGTGCTCGGTGCAGGAGTGCAAGAAGAAGATGGGCACAGACAGGAGGAGGATTAAAGGAGAAGGCTGCCATCAGCGCAGCACAAGCTGTGACAGGTGGGGGACAGCCGGAGGTGCTACACCTGACCCCACAGGAGGAGAGGGTTGCTGGCAGCATGCAGCATTGTGCCATTGAGGATGTTCCAGGTGGTGGCTTCCAGACGGGTGGTAGCCGGTTACTGCATGGTAGGTCATGGCCTGTCTATTGGTGGGGGGTGCAGGGTTGGTCACAGGCAGTAACGCAACTTTGTTTTCCCTTACAGATCCTGAGCATCTGCATGGGTCAGCGGTGGTGGGCCTGTCCACTGAGGCCAGTCAGATGGAGGAGGGCCCATTCACATCCACAGGTATACGCGGCTCAGTGCGACAGTGGGCCCGCCTGGCTGTCCAGACTGATGTGTTTGGAACAGTTGCAGAGGAGGCCCTGCCCGTGTTCCAGCGTGCCAGCGTCCACAGATGCCAGCATGCTGTGACTCGGGCTGGTGCCTGGTCCGTCACCGATGATGATGTCGCTAACACCATGGGCAGTGACATATGTGTGCCATGGGATTGCCACACAGCAGGTAACATCGCGGCCATGGCTGTGGGTGGTGCCGCCAAGGAGGCCTGCGTGTCATCACAGTCCCAGTCTGTGCCTGTCAGCACCAGTGGGGCAGCACTGGTGTGTGTACAGGACAGTGGGACCACTGCAGCAGCACCAGTGAGCCCTGGGGAGTGGCAGCCAGAGGGGCAGCATCAGCAGTCGGCCAATGGGCTTGGAGGTACAGGGTCAGGGGGCAGCATCAGTGCACCACCTGTGGACATGCCCAGACCTGGTCCTGGTGTGCAGCGCCCACCCTCAAGGTGTGCTGAGCATCCGGGCCGCACACACCCTGAGGGACAGGATGCCGAGGAGGCAGATGACCTCTGGGATGAGCACATCTGCATACTACAAGCATCAGTCAACCAACAGGTGCAGCTTGCGACATCGGTGGATACACTGCATGCAGCTCTGGAGCAGGCAGAGGAGTGTCGCAGCAGAGACACCGCTCTGATCCTGGCAGGGATGGACCAGTTGTGGGAGGATGTGACCACTGCCATTGACAGGCAGACACAGGCATTCACTGCTGTCATGGCCACAATGGGCACACAGTTATTTGCCCATGCGTCGCAGACACCACGCAGTGCACTGTCCACCCTCCATTCCCAGCGTCATGCGACACCATCCTTGTCGACACCGGGTTCAGCTGTGGGCATCCCAAGCACACATGGCACAGGCATGTTTGGTGTGCTGCAGACCCCTGCGCGAGCATGGTCGCGTTCACACAGTGGAACCCCTGAGGGACCATCGGTGCCACCCCATGAGGCCAGTGGTCAGCCTGTTAGTGCTGGCGGGTCTCGGTGGGGCCACCCAAGCATCCATGATGGCCGGAGCACTGTGGCACGTGAGTGACCTGTCTCCCGACGTGACTACTGTCTGGTGCTGCCCTGTGTGCATTGTGTCATTCAGCGGGCATTGCACGGATGGGTACCCGGCCCTGCACGCGGACACACAGTCCATCTGCACACCCTCCCAGCTGCTGTCCGCAGTTGCATGTGCATGCTGATGCCTGCATTGTGCTGTACACCAATGTGCAATGGTGCTCAGCATCTGACACACGCACAAGGACAGGCAGTGGGCGTGGTGGTCTGTGGATATGTGTGTGGCTAGGGGTGGCTTTCTGGGTCAGTGTGCCTCCTACCCTTTGTGCATGTCTGGTGCGTTGTATGTGTGTGTGTATGTGTGTGTGTGTGTCCACGTGGCATGTTAGACCTCACCCATCTCTGGTTGTGTGTGTGGTTCCATGCCTGGCCAGCTCCCATGACGGCATGCACCCCTGGTGTGTGTCCATGCGTGTTTATGGGTTGTGCCTTAGCCACTGTTGGTTGCACATGACCCCATGACTTACCTGGGTTGGCTGAAATGCTTCTCCATGATGGTGTCCCGGTGCAGCTGCGCCAGCCAGAGCAGTCGGAGGGCCCATCGCCCAAGGGGGGCTGCCCATCACCATTGTTACCGGTGTCCTCATCATCCCCATCGCTGTCCCCCTCTTCAACCTGTATGGCTATCCCACATTCATTGGCCATGTTGTGCAGGATGCAACAGACCAGGAATAGCCCACAGGCCTTTGAGGGGCTGTACTGTAGGGCACCACCAGAGGTATTCAGGCAATGGAAACGTGCCTTCAGCATCCTGAACACCCGCGCGATGACATTACGTGTGGTGGCATGTGCTTCATTGTAGCATTGCTGCGATGGGGTCACGGGCCGCCGGTAGTGTGTGAGCAGCCAGGGACGGAGTGGGTATCCACTGTCACCTGTTTGTAGAGGGTGGAGGTTAGTATGGTGATCAGCATCGCCCTGCCCCGGACCATGTAGGCCACTACCCATGCCACCTCTGACCATGCCCCCCGAGGCCCTATGATTGTCCATGTGGTTTGCATACTCACCCACTAGGTGGCCAGTGGGGATATCCCCACTCTCGAATCTGTGGCACAGTGCTGACTGGTGCCAGATGAAGGCATCATGTGCTCCCCCAGGGTGTGGCATAGACATTGATTATGTGCCCTCTGGCATCGCACACCACCTGGCAGTTGATGCTGGCATAGCCCTTGCAATTTATATATGTGGCCCCCTCGGGGCCAGGTGGTGTGCGGATGGCCACATGAGTGCAGTCTATTGCCCCTAGCATGCCAGGCATACGTGCTACCCTGTGGAACTCCTGTATGTTTGCTGTGAGCTCCACCAGTGTGCTGGGGAAATGGATGTACTCCACAGCATGTGGCAGCAGTGCGCTGAGGAATTGGGTGAGGTAGCATGACGTGGCCGACTGGGTTATGCCTGTGGTGACCCCAGTTGGTCTCTGGAAGGTACCTGTGGCGAGCAAGCACATGCAAGCTGTGTGTTAATAATGACTTTAGAACGTATGAAAATAATCAGATTCTGGAGTTCCAGACTCAACTGTTTCTTCCTAATTATAGTCATTTATTTGGTGTAAAGGTTAAATACATGTGTTATAACTTGGGTTACAGTGTTAGGAAATATAAGACACGGAAATGTGTTCTGCCTGTTTTCATAAGAACCTGGTTACATTGCTTTCTCTTGCTAATTCGATCTGGCAATGTTGAAAGCAACCCTGGTCCTTTAGCAAATGATATGGCAGATAGTGATTTTTTTGCAGCATTCATATGGCCTCAAAATTATGCATTTTAATGTATTAAGCTTAACATCTAAATTTCATGAGGTGGAGTCATGGATTAGTTTATATAATCCGGATGTTCTGGCACTGACTGAAACCTGGTTAACCTTACCTGTTCTTGATACTGAACTTTGTATACCTGCTTATAAACTTTTTTAGAAAGGATCGTGTCACTGGTAGAGGGGGTGGGGTTTTGTTTTATGTTAAGGAATATTTAATGGCAAATGAGACCACTATATTTAACAGTAATTTGGAATATTGTGAACATATTACTATTCAGTTATTGTTGGGATTTGTCAAAAATTAACTATTTGTTGTGTATATCTTCCACCTAATGGTAGCAATTCAGGCTTACAAGAACTTGTAAATGCTTTGAATACTGGGGTTTCTACAGAGTTAATACTACTGGGGATTTTAATTTAAATTGGATGGGTTCAGATATAACAAAGTTAAATACGGTCTTGTCTCAGTCTGGTTTACAACAAATTATTTCTTGCCCACTCGACACAATAATAGATCAGGAAATCACACATTGCTGGACTGGATATTAACAAATAGAACTATTAATATGATAAAATGTGGTTTGACCTCTGATTCGTTATGATCATCATCCAGTCTTCTGTATTTGGAAGCATGGGGACTGAAGAAGTCTAAGCCAATTATAATGATTTCTAGATCTTTTTCAAATTTGATGTACATTCTTTTGTACAGAGTTGGGTAAAATAGATTGGTCTTTTTATATTCTATCCCTGATGTGGATTCTGCATTGCATTTTTCATTACTGAGTTTACACATGTTTTGGACCAGTTAGCTCCCTTGTTAAAAGAAGGGTCCGAGGAAAACTTATGGGTGGTTAACACCTCCTTTGATTAAACTTATGAGACAACGAGACAAGGCCTGGAAACGATAAAATGAACCATTCTGCTTCTGGTTATCATGCTGATAGGACTTTAAGGAACCAATGTAAGGCTAAGATAAGGAAGGCTAAAACAGACTATATTCGTCTATAAACAATGTGAAGGGTTATCTAACGCTACTACTTTTTGGAAAACAATTAATAATTTATAAGGTAATGTTTGTCAACCAGGTTCAATGAGGTTGAATGGTGACTTGTTGTCTTGTCCACTGAAGATAGCTAACGAGTTTAATTTGAAATTTACTGCATTGCCTGATTCCTTTAGTGACCAGTCCAAGGTGAACTACTTGGGATTGACTGAAGATTTTACAGTTAATCCTAAACTGTACTTAGACTACTACTCCGAAGGAGGTAGAGAAGTTGTTGTTGTATTAAGAGGACAGCTCAGCTGGTTCTGATGGCTTATGTCCTAGTTTATTGGCGGATGCTGCCTCGGTTATAGCACTTCCAGTTAGTATTATTTTCAATTTGTCTTTTGTTACAGGTACTATACCTAGTATATGGAAACATACTTTGGTCACTCCTATATTTAAATCTGGTTCACAACATGAGTTTTGTAACTACAGACCTATTTCTATCTTGTCTGCTTTAGCTAAAGTTCAGGAAAGAATAGTTTATAATCAGTTGATTGGGTATGTGGATCGCTTTGGATTATTGTCTCAGAATCAACATGGTTTTAGAAAGGGAAGGAGTACTGAGACTGCCTTGGTGGAGTTCCTGAGCAGCGTTAATGGCATGGATAAGGGTGTCTGATTTGCCGTGTTCGTGGACTTGACTACAGATTCGACTCCAGTTGATCACCAATTGTTGATTTCTAGACTTGAGTCATTGGGAGTTGGTGAGTCTTTCTTGGACTGGACGAGGATTATTTAACAAATAGGTTTCAAAGGGTTAAATATAGGGTGCTGTATCAGACTCTGTAATGGTTATGTGGGTTCCACAAGGTTCTATTTTGGGGCCACTTTTGTTTTCTTTGTTTTTGATCAACTAGTAAGTGTGATTAATAATGCTTCTCACTTTACGCTGACGATGCAGTAATTTATATGCAGGGTTTGTCATTTGGAGATCTAGGTGTTTCTTTTAACAGAGGAATGTGCAATTTTCAGTCTTCACTTATGGCCTGTAAATTACTCTTAAACAAATCTAAGACAAAGGTGATGGTTTTTGGTACCCCACCTAGACTGAGATCTGAGGTTGGTACTTTGAAGTTAAATCTCTTGATGGATTACTGTTTGACTATGTTGATACATTTCAATATCTTGGGGTATTACTAGATTCTCATCTAAGTTATGAATCTCATTTTTGAGGGTTACCTCAAGAATACATCGTAGATTAGGTTCTTTGTACAGAATCCGTTCATTTCTTATTCCTGAGTCTAGGCTGTTATTTCAAATTGCTGCTTACTTCCTATTGTGAACTATGCAGCTATGATTACTGACACTGCTTTCTGCGACAGTGATTTCAAAGAAATCACTTTACTTCACTTGATAGCTAAGTTTGCTTTAAATTGTTCTAAGTCATCTCATCATTGTGTGATTTTGAAAGAAATGGGCTTGTTATCGTTTCATTAAATTTCCAATACTGTGTGGCCAAGTTCATATAAAGTCATGGACTCTGGAATTCCACATAGTATTTCAAAGTTTTGAGACCATATATTGATGGTCATTATTCTAGACATAGGTCAGACAGTAGGTTTCCGAGATTCCTTTTATGAAATCTAAAGTGGACAAAGATCCTTTGCTTATATTGCTCCATTCATTTGGAATGAAATTCCTCAAGATATTAGGTGGTTGTGTTCTGTCAAAAAGTTTGCCGATGCATTAAGGATGTATTTCGAATATCAATTTAATTGTAACTGTTTTTAATGAATTTTTTTTATGAATTTTATACGTAACAAAGACATTTTTGTCTGTAATTTGCTGCATTATATATGTATGTTTGATTATGTATTGTCTGTATGCAATATATGTGGGTCGCACCTGTAAAAGGAACTTGTTTCCAGTGTGCTTACCCGTTAAGCAAATAAACAAACAAACAAACAAACAAACTTTTGTCTCCACTGACAGAGCATGGCTCTGTCGTGTGGGTGCCTGCATCACATCACATCACTGCACAGCTCACAGAGCCACCTCAGAATTGCCCGATTCAGGTGGTACCGGCCCACGGTCTCCGTATCACTATACAGCTCGAAGCTGGTGCAGGCTCGGTACTGCCTATTGGGGCATACCTGGCGATGGTCCTTCCACAGCCACGCCTCTGCTGCCCACCTTCTCACCCCTCATTAATGCATCCATCTGGATGGTGGTACTGGCAATGTCCTGGCTTGTTTTCACCCCCAGCAGCGTTTCTGTATTCCCCCGCTGTCCTGGCTGCTACTTCACCTGCACCGGGAACACCTGCCTGTGCTAGCCTCACTGCTGTGTGGCGTACTTCCCCCTTCTGCACTGTGGCTCCCCACACCTTCCCCTGAGCCTGTTGATTCCAGGTGCCCTTTCCTGGCCTGCTCTGTGTGTCCTTGCTGCCCAGTTTGTCCTGCTAGACTTCAGCCTCATGTGTCTTCCCTGTAGCGTTCTTGCGCCTCTCCCTTGCTCCCTTTTATTTTGGCTCATTTCCACTATGGCGCAACTTCCGCTGACTCCCCTATTGCGCATGGCGCATGTTGTTGAATATCGCACTGCGCCATTTATGCATGGTTCCTTCTCCTTCAGTTGCGCATACATTCATTATCATTGCACTGTTGCTCAGCGTGATTTGGGGGGCGCAACTGCCTCCTGCTGAATATCGCAGAATGGCGCATTTTCCGACTTGTGCAGGCGCAACCCTATTGTGCATGGCTCAACTCTTTTGAATATCTGAGTCCTGGTGTTTTAAGTACTCTGTGGTGCATTTGAAGGCTTACATTGAAAAAATAAAGTTCTGTTATCTTTCAAAGACATCTTATAAATTGAAGTGGGTGGGTGAAGGGAATTTTACTTCACAGGGCTTGCTGCCCTATTTAACGGGCGGCCTGCAGCAGCGCTGGAGAGCGAGAGAGGGACCGACCAGCGAGAGGGAGCTCATCGGAGCTCAGGGACTGGGGCTGAACTTTTTAATTTAATGTTTGGTGCCAAAATGCTGCAGGCTTGCTGCCTTATTTATCTGGTGGCCTGCAACAGCACCGGAGAGCAAGAGAGGGACCGACCAGTGAGAGGGAGCTCAGGGACTGGGGCTGAAGTTTTGAATTTAATTTTCGGCGCCAAAATGCCACAGGCTTGCTGCCCTATTTAACGGGCTGCCTGCAGCAGCGCCAGAGAGTGAGAAAGGAACCGACCAGTGAGAGGGAGCTCAGGGACCGGAGCTGAACTTTTGAAGACTGGACTGAAATGTTCTCCCTACCACCCCACACTGCCATCCTTTTAAATAGACTTTATGGGCTGGTAAGGGGAAGGGTTCCCTGGAGGTGGACAAATCAGGACTTCTACCTTAATAGAACTGTATCATTCTGGGGCAAGTAAGGAAAAAGCATGGAGATACAAGTGGGACTGTGATATTACAGGCAACTGGGTTGTGGAACAGAGCAAAGATATACTATATGATTATACTGTTTGTTCTGGGGCTGTGATATTGCAGGCAGCTGGTTGTAAAACAGCTAACATGTACTATATGATTATATTGTTTGTTCTGTATCTTCAATTAGAGTTTAGGAGTTTACTTAGAGCCTGTTTAACCTGTCCCATCAGTTAGAGTTTAAGTGTCTATTTAGAGCAGGGCTGTTTGCTGGAAGAGTACATGACTGATCTATTCTGTATCTTCAGTTAGTGATTAAGTGTCTCATTTAAAAGTCTGTTTATTCTGTATCATCAGACAGAGTTTAAGGGACAACCTTGAGCTGGGTTGTATGTTGAAATTAATATGGCTGACCTAGGATACCCCAGTATGGCCACTTGGAGGGGAAGGAGGGGTAGTAATCCAGGGGGACAGGAATGGGAAAAGGAGGAAGTGATTATAAGGAATAGAGAAGGATAAATGGGGTGGCCACTTTCCACCATGGCAGGCATCTTCCGAAGGGCTGTAGGATGCACAAGCTGTGAGGCAGCAGTAATTCTAAAGTGGGCCAGGAGAGAGGGAGTCTGCCCACTCTGTAGGCAGCTACAGTATCTCAGATTAGGAGTGAAGTTTGTTGGTTAGGGAGTAAGATGGGAGACTTGGGGGGGCGACCAGAGATAAAGGGTGGGGGTATGGGCGGCAGAGGGGTAGAGATGAGGGAAAGCGGGAGCAATGCCCAGAACCAAGAGTAGGACATGTTATAGCAAGTAAGGGAGGGATATTAGGGATAGAGGACCCCTGGATAGGGAGGCTGAGGTGAAGGAGAAAGCCTATGGGGCAAACACTCCGGAAATAAAGAGAGTGGCGGGGGAACAGTCAGGGGAGGCTGTTGGGGGGGAGACTAAAAGAGCAGACAGTGGGAAGGGAGCTCCGAAGGTGGATAGGGCAGGAGGGGAGAAACAGGCAGCTTAGAGGGCCAGTCGGGGGACACTCAGGTCAGGTAATGGAGGCTGGCATAGAGTGTCATAATAAATTTTAGCTGCTTAGTAACCTAGTTGGGGAGGAAGGGGTTAGCGGAAATGAGGAAACTGGGACAAAGGCCATGGGGAGGGAGTTGGATTCCCATAGAGCATCATGGGTCGGAAAAGGAAAGGATAGAAATAGTCCCAAGGGGAGAAAGGGAAACCTCAACGTGAAGCAGAGAGGGGAGATGCAATATATAGCAGAAACGACAGAGGAGAGCAGGACTGGAGAGAATCTAGAAGACAAGGGGGTGGGGGAAGGACCCCCTTCAGGAGGGGGGGTCTGTCCCAAGGAGAGGGACCAGGCTGAACAGGTCCTGCAGGGGGCCTCTGGAAGGTAGGGGTACCATTATAAGGGGTGAGGATGACAGTGTGCGGGAAGGGGATATGATCAAGGCCAGGATAAATGGCCTGGAAATTAGTGGGATTAATGGGACACCTATACGGGGGGGGGGTCTGAGTCAAGTGGGCAAAATGTTAAGGGAGACAAAAAGGGGAGGGTGGCAAGGGGGTCTCTCATAATAAGGCAGGAAGACTCCCATGACATTGGGATCTTGGATAAAGGGGGTTGAGAGCACAGAGAGAGTGGAAGTAACCATAAGGATGATGGAGGTGTTAAGATTCTGTTACTGGGTGACTCAATGATAAAGGGTATCCAATGGGAGGGACGGGGTGGGATGCCAGAACTGGGTGAAGGTAGTGAGTATCTCTGGGCTGGCAGTGCACATAGCTATGTTCATGGTGTACGAGCTGGTAAGGGATTGTGGAGGAAAACCAGATTTCCTGGTGCACTTGGGGACTAACGATATAGAGGGGCACAAAGTCTTGGAAATCCAAGCAAGGTTTCGAGAACTTGCTAGAGTCTGTCGGGATAATGGATGCAACATTTCCTTTTTGGAAATATTGCTGTTATCTAGGGCCTCAGTGGAGAACAAAAGGAAGATCACAGAGGTAAATGATTGGCTCAGGAAGTGGGGGGAAGAAAGGGGGTTGGGGGTGTTAGGTAACTGGGAGGAGGTTTGGGAGGATAAGGGACTATTTGCCAAGGACAGACTTCACCTTACCCCATTAGGGAAGGAAATTCTTAAACGAGGTGGCAGACTACATTCTAGAAACGTGGTGTTTAAACTTGTGGGGGGGCATGGGAGGGGCTGGCTTGAAGCTCCCTCCTCCAGATGAGAGGAGTAGCTGTCAAACCCAAGGGGAGGAGAGGGAAAATAGGGGGAGGAGGGTCCAGGAGGAGGAGCAGATAGTGGCAGGAGGCACAAGGATCCCGGTTGTGGTTCGACAAAGGGGATCAGGGACAAGGGGTGGGGGGTAGTGTTAGTAAATGGCAGGAGCTTGGGTAACAAGTTACCAGAGTTCTAGGCCATGCTGTTTGGGGTGGGGGTTGGGGTGTGGATCTGGCAGCGGTCACGGAAACGTGCTCCAACAACAACCATGACTGGGACCTAAATGTGAAGGGATACCTTTTGAAGGAGAGAAAGGAGGGCAGAGGGGGAGGAGTAGCTATGTACATTAGAGAAGGCATAGAAATTGCTAGGGTAGAAGAGGCAGAGCGAAATGTGGAGGTCTTATGGGCCACCTTACAAACCCTGACAGGAGGTGAGGTCAAGCTGGGTGTAATATATAGGCCCCCCAGGATGGGTGATGTTCTGGAGGATGGTTTGCTGGACAATATTATTGCCCAGTGCTGACCAAAAGGGGTGAGAGTAGTATTGATGGCAATGCCAAGGACAAACTGGGGAACCATGTCCTCTATGGTGGCCAAGGAGCAGAGGCTGCTGGACGGTTTCCAGGATATGTTCTTAACACAGCATGTGAGGGAGCCCATGAGGGAGGGCCATGTTCTGGACATGGTTTTGGTGGACGGGAATCTGGTAAGGGACCTGGTTGTAGAGGACTCCTGATTGGGAGCGACCATGACACTGTCTGGTTTCCAGTTAACATGGGGGGGAGATCTAGGACACTGGCAGTGGATTTCAGGGGAGCAGACTGGGCATGGGAAATATTCTAAAGGATCACATGAAAGGGATTACAACAATGACGGACGTGGAAAAGAGATGGGATGTCATAAAACAGGGACTTCACGAGGCAGTCAGGACCTGTGCTAAGGTGAAGCGCAAGGGAGCAAGGTCACATAAACCGTGCTGGTGGACCAGTGAATTTCAGGGAGCAGTCAGGGAGAAGAAGGCTGCCTACAAAAAATACAAAACATCGAGAGGGGAAAGGGAAACGTATTGTCTTGCATCTAGAAAAGTCACCCAGATGGTGCAGGGGGCAAAGCCCAGTAAAGAGCAGCGGCTGGCACAGGGGATTTAGGGACGGGAAAAGGTTTTTTTCCGGTACATCGGGGAGAAGAGAAAAACTAAGGGCAAGCTTGGCAGACTGAGATCAGATGGTGGGTGGGTGGAAGAGGTGAGGGAGCAGGTGAAGGTATTAAACGAGCACTTTGCCTCGGTGTTCACTAGGGAAGGAGATGGAATATTTGCTAAGCAAGGCACAAAGGGGATAGAAGCAAAAGTGAGTGGGATCAGGGAGTAAAAGAAAGGGAGCATAAGGGATGGAGAGGCACCCCTGGGGGTTTCACAGCAGGCCAAGGATAGAAAGGCCAGCAAGGAGTGGGGATGGACGAAGCTATCGCCACTGAATGGGTGTGGCAAGCCCTGAAGGCCCTGAAGAAAGATAAATCTCCTGGGCCAGATGGCATTCATCCGAGGGTACTATGGGAGTTGGCGGACATACTGGCCGTACCCCTGGCAGAGTTCTTCAACAGGCCGCTTGAGAAAGGGACAGTACCTAGGGATTGGCGTGAAGCACATGTGGTGCCAGTGCATAAGGGGGTCCAGGGAAGTACCAGGTAACTATAGACCCATCAGTTTGACCTCAGTAGTGGGAAAAGTAATGGAGAGTATACTGAAGGTACAACTGGGGGTGTTCCTGGAGGAGGAGGGAGGGCTGGACAGTAGATAACATGGGTTTGTGCCAGGTAGATCATGTCAAACCAACCTTGTGGAGGTCTACGAATGGGTAACTTCGGAACTGGACAGGAGGAAGCCTGTGGATGTAATATTCTTGGACTTCAGCAAGGCATTTGACCCGGTCCCCCACGATGGGCTGGTGGAGAAACCGACGGGGTTGGGAGTGTGCCCTTTGACAGTCAGATGGATAGGAAATTGGCTTGCTGGATGCACACAGAGAGTGGTGATCGGTGTGGAGCTCTCGAACCCTAGAGAGGTTGGTAGTGGAGTGGAGCATACATATCTGACATCAGGGTGGGTATAGGATGTGAGATGAGTCTCTTCGTTGACAGTTCCAAAGTGGGAGCAGTAGTTGAGGGGGAAGAATGGAGGTTGGCCCTGCAAGGGGGCCTGGACACCCTGGAAAGTTGGGCTCTCGCATGGAAGTTACATTTCAATACAACCAAGTGCAAGGTGTTACATCTTGGGTTGGGAAACCCCAAACACAGGTACACCCTGGGGGTGGTGGTGCTGGAGGCCTCGTCTGGGGAAGAAGACCTAGGAGTCATGGTGGATGCATGTATGAATAACTCTGAGCAGTGCAGGAGAGTGGCTAGCAAAGCAAACAGGATATTGGGATGCATTTTAAGGGGGATCACCTCTAGGAGCAGGGAAGTGATTCTGCCATTGTACAATGGGCTGGTGAGGCCACACCTCGAGTACTGTGTACAGTACTGGAGACTGCACTTAAATAGGGACATACAGCTCCTGGAGAAGGTACAGAGGAGGGCTACCATGATGATTCGATGACTGGGGGAGTTGACGTACGAGGACAGACTTGAGGAGCTCGTCCTGTATACTTTGGAGGAGAGAAGAGACGGGGGACATGATCGAGGTCTTCAAGTACCTCAAGGGAATAAAATATAAACACAGAGGGGATCTTTAGACTAAAGGAGGGAGGTATCACCAGAGGGCATGGTTTGAAGTTGGAAGGAGGAAGGATCGGGGGGAAAAGAGGAGGAGGTTTTTCATGGAGAGGGTGGTGGATCCTTGGAATGCGCTGCCTGGTGAGCTGGTCCAGATTTCTAATGTAGAGGGCTTCAAGAGAGGGAGGGACAGATACAGAAAGGGGTATCGGAACACAAGGGGGGGAGGGCCTTGGTTCCCAACAGGGGATCTGAGATTCGAGCAGACTCAATAGACCATAAGGTCTAATCTGCTGGCAATTAGTATGTTAGTACAATTAAAATATTTGATTTTGAAAAAATGTCACAAACCCAAACACTGGGAAACCTATACCTCAGCAACACATTTTTGTCCTTCAACAAAACAATTCAGTCACAAAACACTACATTCTTTCATCTCAACTAGATTCGGCAGCCTGGTCGGTGCTCATTTTAGGTTTCAGTATTGACAAACTGAATAACTGATAACCGTGCCATTTATTTATAAAGGGGAGGGTGCCTAGTTTTAACAGACCCAGCTGCTCAATTAAATTTAAATCACATCGACTTAAGTTGCTGTGGTCAGTGGTCCATCCTACACCTATTATCATCTAGAATGCTTGACTCCATAGTACAGTTAAGGTCTGCATGATCAGCAAACAGAATAGTTCTTAAAAAAGGAAAATAAGTGACAAAGAACCATCCACAAAAAGTAATGGGAGAAAGGAAAAAGGAACTCAGAATATCACTACCAAATCCCAAAATAATCATGAAAAAAATAGAATCATAAACAATAATAGCAAAAAATAACCAATGATCAGACCAGCCTGCCTGGGTTGCCTTTCTAACCCTGGTACCCACTGTCCATCCAGGGTCCTAGCCATCAAGATGGTTCGTGGATGAGAAAAGGGAGGCGGGGGGCTAGTAGTTGCACATATTGTATATTAAATTCAGGACAGGGTGCACTATTCAGCTACAGTGCAGAACAAACCTAGCCCCCCCCCCCCGGCAAACTGACTGGATATATATTTTATCAGAGTGATCTTCCAGACAATGTGGTACCATGTGGGAGCGTTGGGTGAACTGAGTGCCACTGCAACTCAACAATCATTAAATTGTATGGAGGCAGCACTGAGCAGGGGCATTGTTTTCATATTATTCCCTTCCCTATTTCCTTCATCTGAGTCGAGACATTCAGATACTTAACTTCTTACTAAAGTTCTGTTCAAGTACCTGCACAGTAATAGACAAATCCTGAAATTCATACCATATATCTGTTAAATACAGTCAAATACTTCAATTAATTATTGCTGCTCGATATTATGCATTACTACTAACAAATTGCAGCACTGCGGAAACAATAACCAAACCAGCCATGTAATTTTTTATCAGCCATGTCGTACACACCACAAAATAAAACTCCTCTTGCAATGCCATATAAGGAGACTACTACACACGCACTTCAAGTTCTCACAAATAGTGATATTTTCATGACAGAATTTGCAAAGGGTGATGGGGAGACATCACATTCAAATAAATCCTACTTGGCAGACTGCATTTTAAATTATGTACTTATTTAAATGTGACCTGCAAATTAACTACAGGAGCCCGCTCCCATCCCACGTACCTTTCTGGTGTTGCTGTAAATATTAATTTAGGCATCAAGACCCCCCGTGAAGCAATAAAATAAGTAAATTAAGCGCCCCTCCACCGCTGCTTCATTGAAAGCAGTGGTGTCTGCAACATCACTAAATGGGTAGTGTAACAGAGGTGTGGGAGTCACTCAAAAACACCAGATGTTGTGCCAAAAAAAAAATAGCTTTTATTCAGCAAGTTCTGTCAACATTACGTGCGCACTGTACGACAAAATAATAAGCTTAGCTTCAAGCTGTGAACATGTCCCATAAACGTTTAAAATACCATACATACATACAGCGGGTATAGCTCTTAGCTAGACCCAAAACGAACTAACTAGCTGCAAGATACAGCCTTCTTTTATAGAGCTAAAGTACCATGTGATACACAGACTCCTCCTATTTCCATATGCCCTGGCTATTACATTGAAAGTTCTACAGTTATTTTTCCCTGATTAAACTTTAAACAGTTTAGATTGAGGTATTCAACATCACAGGATATCTAACTTCTAAAATTGCTTGACAATGTAAAAAAAATAGCATTTTGTCCCTAAAGCTAAACTCCTCCCCTTAGACTGACATATAAAAATGGGGAGTAGAGCGCCAGCCAGCTCTATAGAGAGGGCAGTACAAGCAGGCAGGAGTCATAACATTTAGACCTCGCGGTATAAAAACGCCAACAGGTATGACTTCCTTAAATATCTGTATCTGTATTGAACTAAAGATGCTAATAGCAAAAGAAACGTAGCGCTACTTCCACCAGGCTTATCCAAATATTCAACATAAGAATTTAACAAACTGTTTGCTTAGAACTGCAGCGTTGAAAACGCCTTTTTGAAGGAAGGAAAATGAAGGGGGGCTAAGCTACTTAATCATGTGAGCTCTGCCTAGAATACGAAACAACAACATTATAACTTTACCCTGACACCAAAGGTTAGGTAGCGAAAAACAGACCTTTATATTTTATACTGTTTACAACTCTGTTTGCAGTGTGCAATGTCACGATAGGCATTTGCGAGAGGGCGAACATGTGCACGTTCGCAGAGAAGACGTGCGCACGTTCGAGGAGCGCATGTAGCGGGTGTTACAATTTTTTCCAAAATAGAGACCGCTAACCACAGTGACAGAAAGAACTAAAGACAGGCGGCCTACCTGTCTCAGGGGAAATTTAGGGGTAGAGAACAGCAAGAGAAAGATAGTGGTGCTGCTGCAACAGACTTATAATAGAAGAAAGGAAAGGGGGGATCTCTATGGCGACTGTAATCCCGTTACAGGTAGAATACCCGTGAAACTTGCACCTGCTCTAGCAGGACCCAGGCGGCACTTCCATACTCACCAAAAAGTTTTGGCGGTTTGGTAAAATATGCAGACTACTGCAAAAATGTTACTGATGGCAGCCCCAGACTCCCATCGCAGCTTAGAAAGGTATGTGGGACGGGAGCGGGCTCCTGTAGTTAATTTGCATGTCACCTTTAGCAAATATTTGTTGAGTGTGGCCACAAGGCCCAAGCACTATGAAACTGAGAGGTACATTAACAAGGTCCCTTTCAGCTAGATGCAGGTCACCTCACCAACTACTTTAGCTCAGAAAATTCACTTTTTAAGTTGTAATTAAACATTAAACTATCAAGTCTGAATTTGTTCATCATTTTATTCTTCACTCCCTTGGACACAGCCACTCACCTTAGCACTAGTCCATGCTGGTAGTCCTCCTAGTCTTCTTGAGTTCTTTTGCCAATTTGCTGCAGCTCGCCTCAGCTGCTGTGGCTGCCCCTCAGGATCAGCAGAACAAAGATTGCCACAAGTCCAAGACCACCAGGTTACGCACTCAATGGAGGCCGCATGATGACCCTGACTCCAACAGGACAGCAGATTGAGTCAGACACTTGCTGTTTTTCTTTTTTTTTTTTTTTCTGGCCTTCTCTTTCTCTGATCTTAGCCTGCTGAAACAAAAATCTCCTCCTCTGGGACATTGGGGGTGGGATCGTCTGCTACAGCCAGTCTCCTCAGCATTGCCTTATCGGCCTTATTGTTCTTTCTGCTGCCTGAGCCTGCTCTGCTCCCTCTCCCTTGCTGGCTGGCTGCTGCTCACTGTCTCTGGCTGGCTCTGCAGATAGTCTGCAGTCACTTCACTGACCCACCACAGGCCTGATTCAAATAGAATGGCCTGGCTCTGGGTGCTGCTGCTGAGTGCACTTTTACTTTTTTTTTAATCCCTCTCCAGTCCTCCTCGAGGGGTCTTGACCTTTCCTACCCCACATGACCGTGTTTTTTCACTAACCTGACTCCCAGGCCTGAGGCTTCTCACTGGCAGTGCTGCTGTTGTAAGCCTGCACAGCCTGGCAGCCCTACAGACCCCCCAATGGTGACAAGAATTTAAACCCACTCCGACTGGCCCAGTCGGACCTAGTTGTCCTCCTCCTCCTGACCTCCTCCTCCTCCTCCTCCTATCCCCTGCAGTCCTTTCTGACTTTCTGAGTCCTCTTGGCAAGTCTGGACTCCACTGGACCTGACTGCTACTGGCTCCTGTGACAACCCTCCTGTGTCAGCTCTGGCACCCCTCAACAGCACACAGCGCCGCTGTGCCCTCCTCCTTGTAGCATCCACTGCCTGCACACTGACCTTCTCCAGTCCAGTCTGGTTAAACTCTGTGGCTCTGCCTTTGGACTCCCCAGTCTTCACTGCTCACTTTGTGCTCACTAAATGCAGTCACTTCTCTCCGTCTCAAATTGATACCATCAAACCTTCTGTTGCAACCACTCCCCATAGCTCTGCTCATGCACTAGTTGTTCTTTAGTGCCAAAAGGAAAACAGTTAGGTGCAGGGGGAGGCGAGTGCAGTGCTTGTGTGTGGGGGGGTGCACAGCAAAGGACCTAACATGTGCTGCTGCCTGTTATTCCATGAGCTACACAACATTAAACAGAGAGCAGCAGAACTCCAAAGACTGTTTACGGGTGAGCCGGGCGGGCAGGTACTTGGAGATTAATCTGGCAGACCCCTCCCTCACAAAAAAGCACCAGATTTGACCAACTTTATTTTTCAGCCCTGGTCATTAAAGAACAAAAAATCATTAATAAACAATAAGAAACTATGAACTTTGCTTCACGGTGCCCCCTATTGAATGGTGCCCTAGGCGGCCACCTAGTTCGCCTATCCTTAAGGCCAGCTATGGGCTCAGGGAGGATAGCAGCAGTCAGCAGGTAACATAGCCCAAAAGGAATACTTACATACATTAGGAACACCTGTACCTGTGAGACACGCCTTGCTAAAGCTGCCCACTTTAAAGATAGCCTTTCTTCCTCTTGAGGGAATGGGAGCAAGGATGTAGACAGGCATACTCACTGTACACATTTGCGTACAGTTTTGTTGAGTGCCTGTTACAAACCATAAGCCACTCTGTTAATATTCTTTGTAATAGTCTTTCGGATGAGACATTAAACCGAGGTCCCATCTGCCTGGACTGGTGGTAGTTCAGGTGGATGTTAAAGATCCCATGGCACTTATCAAAAAGAGTAGGGGAATTTCTCCCAGTCTCCTGGCCAAATTTCCCTCATTCACTAAAATAAATACCACCAACAGCTTAATTTGGTTCAAGGTCAGTTGGCATTCATCTGTATCCCCTTCCCCCTGGTCGTGCCTGAAAATAGGCAGGATTTGTCTAGTGCACTTACCCGGTCAACAAAAACTAAATAAATAAATTAATAATCATTCTGATCTGTAGTATTTGGGTTAGAGTAGGCCACTGAGGAGAGTCCAATACATGTATAACCTCTTTAGAGAGTAGAGGAATCATCTGACAACAATCTGACTTATTTGGAAGGGGGTGCCATTCGGAAAGGATGTGTACATTTTTTAATGGGGGGATGTAACTGGTGGAGACTGTGTACAAAACAGAAATTTCTGGCTACGCCCTTGAATGGGATAACATAAAAAGTTCTGGGATAACATAAAAGATTTCACCGGTAAACCTAATACTCTCCCCCCCAAATCCATGTTAAATACTAATGGTGTCACAACTCAAGACCCCCAGCTCATAGCTGACACCTTTAACACCACCTTTACACATCCTAGTGGTGTCCCCCCACCTGACGTTTTCACTATTCCCCCCAGCTTGACTGACTCCCAATCAACTTCTGTCTCCACAATCACCCCCCCATTCCGCTTCAGGATTGTATCACTTAGTGAAGCCAAAAAGTACCTTCAGCGAGTACTGGGGAAATTCAGATTCAGTAGTGATTCACTGGACCTGAAGCTACTACACCTTGCTCTTGACACTGTTCTATCCCCCCTTGCCAAGTTACTAAATCTGTCTCTCTGTCTTAGCCAATTCCCCCAGCTTTGGAAAGCAGTGGTGGTAACTCCTGTCAACAAGAGTGGTGATAGGGCCTCCCATAGCAATTACCACCCGAAATCCATCCTTCCCCCTCTGTCGAAAGCCCTTGAAAGAATCATATCTGATCAACTACCTGAGTACCTCTCCAAATACAGTCTACAATGCCACCAGCAACATGGCTTCAGGAAGGAGCACAGTACCACCTCCGCCCTTCTTGAGTTTACCGATTTCACCCATAAAGCTCTTGACCATGGTCACCTCATAGGATCTGTCTACATGGAACTTACTAAAGCGTTTGACATGGTCAGTCATGCCCTCCTAACTATTGCCATCTATGCCATCAGTCTCTCACATGAGGCCACTTCCTGGTTCTCTAATTACCTGAATGGTAGAACGCAGTGAGTAAAAATCCATGACACACTTTTCTCCAGCAAACCCGTTCCCTCAGGTGTCCCCCAAGGCTCAATTCTTGGTCCCCTTCTTTTTAGTCTCTTCCTCAACACCCTCTCACAAGCCTATTCCAGCAATCTGCTCCTCTATGCAGATGATGCTGTTATTTTTTCTAGTAACCCTGACCCCCTTCCCCTTGGGAGTAACCTTCAAAGGAGCTTTGCCGAAGTGTAGTCCTGGTTTGGAGCCACAAACTCATAATTAACTACAAAAAACTAAGGTGATGTTATTTGCCAGCCCTCTAAACAAACATAAAGGGATGTGCCTGAGCATCCTCAGTAGCCACCGACTACCGCTGGAGCAAGTGAAGAACTTTAAATACCTCAGCATAACCCTTGACTGCTCCCTGTCTTACCATGAACACATCAGCTTGGTCTGTAAAGCGATGAACACTAGGGCTACTCTACAGGCATAGGCACTGTATGACCACTGATGCCCTCTGGCTAGCAGTAACTAGTTCAGTCCTTTCCATAATTGATTATGGGATTATTATTTATGGCTCTGTAACCAACACTGTACTTAACAGAATCAAGATCGCACTCAACAAAGCCTGTCGACTGGTCACTAGTGTCCAAAGGCTCATCTACACCTGCGACCAATATGACCAAACATACTGCCTAAACCTCAAGGGTAGGCCCACTTACCTGTCCTGCTTGCTGGAAAAAAAGATTAGCATTAACCTCTCCCCACCCTCAGCACAGAAACTCCTTACACGGGCTGCCACCGCCATGGCACGAGGAGTGCCTCCAAGGCCTCCTACCAAGTCCCGTTCTGTAGGACTGCACAAGTACAGTGGGCATTTATGTACAGGGCACCTGTATGGCTAAATGGCCTTCCCACCGATGTCTTGGCAGAACACAAGCTAGGTCCTTTTAAGTCTAAACTCCAGCAGCACCTCCTTGCAATAAACAGCTGTGACTGCTCTTAGCCCGCTCAGTGTCCCAGCCCCCCAACTCCCCTCATAGTGCTACTGATGATTAAATCAACCTTAGTCTGCTTCTGCACTTGCAATGTGTTTCCCTTTTTCAACTTTTGTATAATATCCTAATTGTTCCTCCCTCCTGGTACACTGCCTTTGTTTGGTAATTCCTTCAAACCACTGTTCTGACAATGTCCTCTCATGGACAGCTTTAACTACTTAACCCAAGCCTGTATCAATTGTTACCTCCAATTTAACTTTGTTTACCCATTTTACTTTCTGCTACTACATTGTTTTTCTGCATTTCCCTGCCATTGTTTGTATTTGTCGTGCCACTGTATTTTTCACTGTATTTTGCATTTCCATGTTTTTCTTTTTGTATTTCCTTGCCATTGTATTTTTTACTGTATTTACATTGTTGTAATCTTGAGCACTCTCTGACATGGATCCTTAAAAAAAAGAGTATCTGACTCAAAGGCATTGAAATTCCAAGATTTCAATAAAAAAATATATGTTTATTTAATATATATATATATATATATATATATATATATACAGAAAAACAAGCTATGAAGGAAACAGGTAAGTACAGAGAAGGGGATGGAGCCCAGTCTGGCAGCGGCATGTGTTACTGGCATGCCAATCCAATTGCAGAAAAGCCAGCACTTACAGTGGCATGACCAGCAGATTCAGCGGCATGCCGGTCCAGGTGCCAGAAACACAGAACCTAGAGTGGCATGACCAGAACTTTCAGCGCATGCCAGTCCAGGTGCCAGTTTTGCCGGACAACCGGCACCTAGAGGGCACTTTCAGCACCAGTTGGTCAATGAACTGGCATTCTGCATCTGGAAAATCCTTTTTTTAATGCATTTAATGCTAAATTGAGTAGTGATAGTTCAAGGACAGTCAGCCTGAGCGCTATGCCACCCCCCCAATAAATGAGATTACACTTTGGACCAGCTGAAATCAACTGTGGCCATCACATTATGTCAGATCATGAATAATCTTCAAGGAGAGGTCCACCCCCCCCCACACCCAACAGGAAACAACAAGGGCATCAATTTTTCTTGACTGACTTTATCAGGAGTGCTGTTCTTGTGTGTTTCCATGTTCTAGAAGTATAGCACCTACAGTGGTATGTTAAGCTGTTACAGTGGCATGTCTGTATACTGTAGGTACCAGAAGTACAGCACCTACAGTGGTTTGTCATACACTTACAGTGGCATTTCAATCCAAGTGCTGGAAACCCAGCACCTGCAGTGGCATGTCATGCATTTACAGTGGCATGCTGGTCTAGGTGCCAGAAACCTGGCACCTAAAGTGGCATGCCAATCCAGGTGCCAGAGAACTGGCATGTCATTGAGACATGCTGCATCTGGAAAATCCTTATTTAAAGGAGAACTGCGCTGAATCTATAAATCATTTTCCCAAGTGAAGGATGTTTTTTAAACACCTATTCAAATTCTGTTATTGGTATAGTTATCCAAGCTTCTTAGTTATATTGGTTATTCCTGACTTACATGTGCTGGTAAGCACCATTTTAGAAAAGTATGATGTAGTTTATGTCCCTGTTCTACTCTTTTATTGTTGGCACAATGCATCCATGTTCTAGTAAAGAATTCTGTGTCTGAGAGGGACATAAATTACATCATACAGTTCTAAAATGGTACTTACTGTCACACTTGGACAGCTGGTTCTGATCCCTGTATCTTTTTTTGTAAATATAAAAAAATGTGTGATGGACTGTGTCAAGAAAAAAAATGCTGTCTTGCTGGAACTGACACATCAACCCTCCCCCCCAGGGATAAGTTCAAAGGACAGGAGGTAGCTTACACTAGAGAGATCTGAGGTGCAATTAGCTTGTTAAATTTGCTTTGAAGCCCCAGAAACAAGATATCCATTTTATAATGCCCTCAGGGAAATCCTTTGATCTGCTATGCATGTTGTTTGAACTATCCTCACAGGAAGCCAGCTCATTTCATCAAAGAGACCTTTGATGTCTGGGGATACCAGGTCCCAGACTAAAGGAGGCCAATATACATTTGCTTTGAATATACAGTGACTTACATCAAAGAGACTTTTGATGTCTAGGGGAAAGCAGGTCACAGATCAGTTTTCACAAGTTATAGGAAGAGAGGGGAATCTTTATATCATCTATCATTTTTTTTAATATCTTAGAAGGACAGCCTGTGTTATAAAATATTCATTTTTATACACCAAGGCAGAGTTAGGTGACCTCAGAGAGAAGGCTGGCTCAAGACTGTTTTTTAAACTACTGAGCAGACCTTAGATGAGACACTTTCACATTCATATTTCTGACTGAGAGAAGAAAGACCACGAAGCACTGAAAGATTAAGAAGTAAGGACCTTAGACAAGACTAGTCTGAGTGTTATTATTTGTAGGAATCTGCACTTTTAAACCTGTTTGTTTTAAGGCTGTATGTGTTGGGATATTTTGTTCTGTAAATTTTCTGTTTTCCTATTTTAAAGGTAAGATATATATATTAAAAATGGAAACTGGTTTGCCTTGAAATTTCTTTTTATATAAGTGAAGCTTTGAAGGTTATAGTTGACACTGTGTATGAGCTTATTGTGATACCAAACTGGGAAACAGAGTTCTCTAGGTCTTGCGTAGAGTTCAAAGGGTTCATTTTGTAATACCTGATTAGGTGCCCATAGGCAAAGATATCTGGCCCCCCGAAGACAGAATTATCTGAGCCTGATAATTAGGTATGCTAACAAGAGGTTATCAGTTTGAATTCCTCCAGAACTTGAGCCTAAGTTGACTTGAACCCACAAAACAGACAAGAGGGTTACCTTGTACAGTTCACTGTTCACAATTCTACGCTCAGAGGTTGGCACTTTGGGAGTAGAGGGATGACCTACTGAGTGAATTTGTGACAGATTGTTGGCAGTGGTGGGATAAAAAGTTTGGTGGTATAAGCTTCATTGTTCAGTGTGTCAGCTTGAGACCATTCAGCTCACTTGGAAAAAAGAAAGGCAGTATTTTATTTCAAAAGGAAACAGAACTATATCCCTTGGCTTACAGTCAAGTTCCTACCCATTTTGTTTTTATGTCTAAAGTGCCAGTCAGATTAGCAGTAGTCAGGAAAGATGGCTTCCAACTACAGTAGGCACACTGTAGAATACTTACAGCAGTTGTGTGCGGACAGAGGAGTCCTGTTCAAGGTGACAGCCTAAAAGCAGAACCTCATAGAGGCCCTGATGGTAGTGGACACCCAGAGCAGCAAGTCACAGACCGTGGCTGAAAGGGACCAAACTTCAAGTGTGGAAGGGCTAGCGGCTAGTGAAGTGTCCAGAGCTGATGAGGAGGACAACAGGGCCACTGTCAGTGAAGGGCCACAGCAGCAGGGGAAGGTCACCAGTATCCTGAATCCAGAGGTACTCAGGCTGCAAATTGAGTTGTGCAGGATTGAACTGGAGGCAGAGCGAGAACAGAGGGAGGTGGCTGTGAGGCAGAGCGACAACAGAGGGAGGCAGACTGTGAGGAGCGTGAGCACCAGCGAGCTGCAGAGGAGAAGAGGGAGCGAGAGAGCCAAGAGGCAGAGCGAGAATGCTGAGAGGCTGAGCGAGAACAGTGAGCTGTAGAGGAAAAGAGAGAGGAGCACCAGTGGCAACATGAACTGGAGAAGCTACGACTCTGACCAGTGGCACCAGAGCAGGTAAGTGACTTGGGTTTAACTGGAACTGCAGTACTGGGTTACAAATTGAACTCCAAATTGATAGCCGAATTTAAGGAGGGGAGGACATGGATGCCTTTTTAAACTCTTTTTTTTTAAAGTTTGTATTCAGGCTAAAATTCCTAGAGAGTCCTGGAGCTTCCAACTATCCCCACTACTTACTAGGAAAGCTTGGGATGCATTGGGTCAAATGGACAATGAGGACAGCAATTATTATAGCAAACTAAAAGCTGCACTGTTAAAAAAGTTTGAATGAACTGCTGAATCATACAGAGCTAAATTCCATAAGCTCAGGAGAAGCCCTGACATGAGCTATGAGGAGCTAGCCACGAAACAACGTCAGTTTTTAAAACATTGGTGGGAAGGAATTGAGGCAAACTCTGTTGATAAAATTGAAAATGTGATTTTGTTAGAACAGTTTTATTGGGAATGCCCAGCAGAGCTAAAAACCTGGCTAGAGGACCAAGATCCAAAAACAGTGCAAGAGGCCGCTGAACTCTTGGACCGCTATGCCAAGATCAGACCTGCTTTCAGAGTGAATGGGGCAGGCGTGGCAGTACAGAAAGGGAAAAGTGCACCATCAGGGCAGCTAAAACCCTCACTGCCTCCACCGAAACCAGTCACCCCCAGGTTTCAGAGAAAAGATTTCTCTGAGAGAAGAAATGCCTATTGGTTGTGTAAAGAAACTGGGCATATTGCCAGACAGTGGCCCAGAAAGGTGAGCCATAATACACAACAGGGTGCTAGAAAAGAAGTGGGTTGTTTGTGTGTCCCTGGGAGCATGCCAGTGAACATGAGGGAACACATGCACCCAGTCATAGTAAATGGTGTACAGACGCAGGGGTTAAGGGACACTGGGGCATCCCTGACATTGGTAAAGGGGGATCTGGTACAGCCTGGTCAGCTTATACCCGATAAATACATCACTGTACAAGGGTTTACTGGTGAAGAGAAAACATTGCCACTGGCTAGTGTACTCTTGGACTGGGGTGAAACGGGGAACTGTGCAAGAGGTGGCTGTAGCCAACACATTAGCAGTGGATGTGATCCTGGGTAACAATCTCCAGCAGGGGGTGGTATGTGCAGTTACCCATAGCCAAGCGGCAAGGGAAAATAGTAGTTCCCTGAACCCCACAGAAACCAGTGTGAATATCGCTGAGAGGCTGGTTCCCCAGCCTGTGTCTCCAGATGGGGAGACTGATAAAGGGGGTAGAAATTTCTCCAGTAGCCAGAAACCACACAGCTACAGAGGGTTACTCCGAAGAGGGAGGGGTGACCCCTCGTCAGAGGGTTGGGATTGACAGTGATCCTGAGGGCCCTGATGCTAGTGCTAGGGACCCCAGTTTAGCTACTGAAGGGGACCTGTCCCATGCCTTGGGACTGTGTGAGGGGTTTGCAGCTGCTCAGAGGAGTGACCCTAGTTTAGAGAAGCTGACGGCTCTGCAGACTAGCAGGGCACACAGGGAGGTGACGGCAGACATAAGGTTTATTGGGAAAATGGACTTATGTATACTGAGGCAGTACAGACAGAGGGAGGGGTGCTAGGTAGGCAGCTTGTCGTTCCCCAGGGATATCGTGAGCAGTTGATCAAGGTTGCCCATATTCCCTTGTCATCTGGGAATCACACGCACTATGCAGCAGTTAGCCCAGAATTTGTACTGGCCTAACTTCACCCAGCAGGTGAAGGAGTATTGCAGGTCTTGTCACCGGTGCCAAGAAATAGGGAAGGCGGGCAAGAAAACCCAAGCTGCCCTGATTCCATTGCCCATAGTGGAGGAGCCATTCCAGAGGGTGGGAATGGATATTGTGGGGTCTTTAAATACCCCCAGCTCCTCAGGGAAGAGATTCATCCTAACTGTGGCGGATTATGCCACCCGGTACCCAGAGGCAGTCGTCCATCCTCTCTGAGGACAGACAAAGTGGCAGATGTCTTACTTGGGATTTTCTCCTATGTTGGGTTTCTGCAGGAGGTAATTACCGATTGAGGGGGTTCCTTCATGTTGGACTTGATGAAATGTTTATGGGAGAAGTGTGGGGTGGTGCAGAGATGCACAACACCGTATCACCCACAAGCCAGTGGACTTGTGGAATGATTCAATGGTACCCTAAAGTCAATGCTCCAGGCGTTTGCTGAACAGCAAGGGAGGGACTGGGAGAAATATCTTCCCCACCTGTTATTTGCATACAGGGAGGTGCCCCAAGAGTTGACAGGATTTTCCCCCTTTGAATTCTTATATGGACGCCAGATACGTGGGCCCCTAGACTTGATCTGGGAGGACTGGGAAGGCAAGCATGCCACCCAGGGAACTCCCATGGTGGATTACATCCTTAGGTTTAGGGAAACACTGAAGGAGCTTATGGGGACAGCCCAGAGCAACCTGGCAGCTGCCCAACAGAAACAAAAAGTGTGGTGCGACCACAGAGCCAGAGCTCGCTCGTACATGGTGGGTCAGGAAGTCATGGTCCTTATTCTGGTCCGGAAAGACAAGCTGCAAGCTGAGTGGGCAGGACCATACAAAGTGGTTAGGAAGGTAAATGACTTGAACTACATTGTGGAGTTACCTGACTGTAGACAGACAGAAAGGATGTACTATGTCAACATGATGAAGTCATATGCAAATAGGGCTGACATGGTGTTTGCAGTGTGTAGTCATGGGGAGGGGATGGACAAAGGAGACCCCCTTCTGGATTTGCTGGAAGAGAGTAAACAGGAGTCCTCTGTGGAGGCAGTAAAGTTGTCTCCCCAGCTGACCCCGGGCCAGATCCAGAAAGTAAGGGAGGTTTTAGCAGACTTTGCCCCCTTGTTTAGCGCCAAGCCTGGACTAACCCCGTTAGTGACACATGATGTGGAGACAGGGACACAGATGCCCATATGGTGGACAGCAAGTCAGGTGTCAGAGGCTGTCCAAAAGGACATTAGGAGGGAAGTGGAGGAGATGCTGGATTTAGGGATAATCCAGAGATCCCACAGTCCCTGGGCCTCACCCGTAGTCCTTGTACCCAAGCCAGATAGCTTGACTCATTTCTGTGTAGACTATCGTGGACTGAATGCAGTCACAAAGTCAGAGGCCCACCTGGTGCCCCAGATGGATGAACTCCTGGACAAGTTGGGGGGTAACCTACCTTATGACCATTGACCTGACAAAGGGGTATTGGCAGGTAGAGTTGACGGATAGAGCTAGGGAGAGGTTGGCCTTCATCACTCCGATAGGCTTATTTGAGTTCAAAGTAATGCCTTTCAGAATGAAGAACGCCCCTGCCACTTTCCAAAGGTTGTCGAACCAGGTGTTAAATGGTGCTGAGGAGTACACCGTGGTGTACCGGGATGACATTGCCATCTGTAGTACCAGCTGGGAGGAACACCTATCCCACCTTAGGGAAGTGCTGGACAGGATACAGAGGGCCGGGCTCACTGTCAAAGGTGAGAAGTGAGAAGTGCCAGGTGGCCATGGGAGAAGTGTCATACCTCGGGCTTGTGGTAGGCCAGGGACAGCTCCATCCTAACCAAATAAAGATAGAGGTAATCCAGGCATAGCCCAGACCACAAACTCAAAAGCAGGTCAGGAGTTTTCTTGGGACAGCAGGGTACTATAGAAAATTTGTACCCAATTACAGTGCCCTGGCTGTTCCCCTATCTGACCTGACAAAGAAACGGATGCCCAAGAAAATTACCTGGGGCCCAGCATGTGAGGAAGCCTTTTCCAAACTAAAGGAGGCACTGTACAGTGCTCCTGTTTTAACAAGTCCTGACTATAGTAAAATCTTTATAGTTCAGACTGACACCTCAGATGTGGGTATTGGGACAGTACTGAGCCAGACATCCAGCGAAGGAAGGGACCACCCAATAGCCTACCTGAGTAAAAAGTTACTTCCCAGGGAGCAGTCATACTCCACGGTGGAAAAGGAGTGTCTTGCCATAGTGTGGGCCCTAAATAAATTGGAGCCATACTTGTATGGGCAGCATTTTGTGGTGCAGACTGACCACAACCCCCTAGTTTGGCTGACACAAATGGGGAAAAACAATGGTCGATCACTAAGATGGAGTCTTGCTTTGCAAGGACATGATATGACCATTCTACATAGGGCTGGAGTGACCAATCAGAACTTAGATGGGTTGTCCCGTGTATATGAGGAGTGAACTGATTTGGGAAGCTTATCCCATGCAGGGGAATATAGCCCCCAAATTCAGTCTAGGTGGGGAGGAATTGTCACACTTGGACAGCTGGTTCTGATCCCTGTATCATTTTTTTGTAACTATAAGAAAATTTGTGATGGACTGTGTCAAGAAAAAAAATGCCATCTTGCTGGAACTGACACATCAACGCCCCCCCCCAGGGATAAGTTCAAAGGACAGGAGGTAGCTTAAACTACAGAGATCTGAGGTGCAATTAGCTTGCTAAATTTGCTTTGAAGCCCCAGAAACAAGATATCCATTTTATAATGCCCTCAGGGAAATCCTTTGATCTGCTATGCATGTTGTTTGGACTATCCTCACAGGAAGCCAGCTCATTTCATCAAAGAGACCTTTGATGTCTGGGGATACCAGGTCCCAGACTAAATTAAGGAGGCCAATATACATTTGCTTTGAATATACAGTGACTTACATCAAAGAGACTTTTGATGTCTAGGAGAAAGCAGATCACAGACCGGTTTTCACAAGTTACAGGAAGAGAGGGGAATCTTTATGTCATCTATTATTTTTTTTAAATATCTTAGAAGGACAGCCTGTGTTATAAAATTTTCATTTTTATACACCAAGGCGAAGTTAGGTGACCTCAGAGAGAAGGCCGGCTCAAGACTGTTTTTTAAACTACTGAGCAGACCGTAGAGGGGACACTTTCACATTCATATTTCTGACTGAGAGAAGAGAGACCACAAAGCACTGAAAGATTAAGAAGGAAGGACCTTAGACAAGACTAGTCTGAGTGTTATTATTTGTAGGAATCTGCACTTTTAAACCTGTTTGTTTTAAGGCTGTATGTGTTGGGATATTTTGTTCTGTAAATTTTCTGTTTTCCTATTTTACCTATTTAAAGTAAAGATATATATTTTAAAAACGGAAATTGCCTGGTGTGCCTTGAAATTTCTTTTTCTATAAGTGAAGCTTTGAAGGTTATAGTTGACACTGTGTATGAGCTTATTGTGATACCAAACTGGGAAACAGATAGAGTTCTCTAGGTCTTGCATAGAGTTCTAAGGGTTCATTTTGTAATACCTGATTAGGTGCCCATAGGCAAAGATATCTGGCCCTCCAAAGACAGAATTATCTGAGCCTGATAATTGGATATGCTAACAAGAGGTTATCAGTTTGAATCCCTCCAGAACTTGAGCTTAAGGTGACTCGAACCCACAAAACAGACAAAATGAACCCTTAGAACTCTATGCAAGACCTAGAGAACTCTATCTGTTTCCCAGTTTGGTATCACAATAAGCTCATACACAGTGTCAACTATAACCTTCAAAGCTTCACTTATAGAAAAAGAAATTTCAAGGCACACCAGGCAGTTTCCATTTTTAAAATATATATATATATATATATATAAAATGTAAGTAAAGAATTGGCTGGAGAATAGGACACAGAGGGTAATAGTAAATGGAGTTCACTCTGAAGAAAGGGGGGTTACTAGTGGGGTGCCGCAGGGTTCGGTATTAGGACTGGTCCTCTTCAATGTCTTTGTAAGTGACATTGCAGAGGGACTGGCAGGAAAAGTATGTCTCTTTGCAGATGACACAAAGATCTGCAACAGAGTTGATGCACAAGGTGGGGTGGAAAGGATGAGAAGAGACTTGGCAAGGTTAGAGGAATGGTCAAATGTATGGCAGCTTAGACTTAATGTTAAGAAGTGCAAGACATTGCACCTGGGAAACAAAAACCAAGGGGAAGAGTACACAATTGGGGGTGAGATACTAACAACAACAAAAATGGAAAGGGACCTGGGGGTAGTCATATCAGATGACTTAAAGGTGGGCAAGCAATGTGAGAGGGCAGTAAGGAGGGCTGGGGGGATACTGGGATGCATAGGGAGAGGCATCACCAGTAGAAAAAAGGAAGTTGTTATCCCTCTGTACAGACAGCTGGTGAGGCCCCATCTGGAGTACTGTGTGCAGTTCTGGAGACCCAATCTCCGCAAGGACATAGACAAGATGAAAGCTGTCCAGAGGAGGTACAGGGTCTGCACCAGAAAACATATAAAGAGAGACTAAAGGAGCTTGATATGTATAGCCTCGAGGAAAGGAGGGAGAGGGGGACATGATAGAAACGTTCATGTACCTCAAGGGACTCAACAAAGTCCAAGAGGGTAGCATCTTTCAAAAAAAGAGGTGTGCAAGAACAAGGGGGCACAATTTGAAGATAGAAGGGGGCGGCTCAGAGGTAATGTAAGGAAGTATTTTTTCACAGAGAGGGTTGTGGATGCATGGAACAGCCTTCCGGAGGAGGTTGTGGAGTCAAAAACAGTGATTGAATTCAAGCATGCATGGGACAACCATAAGGCAATTCTAGGGGATGGGGGTAGAAAGAAGTTGGCTGCTGGTTAACTAGCATCTGCAGTTTATCCATTAGGTAGGGAAATGGGCAGACTGGGTGGGCCAAGCGGTCCTTATCTACCGTCAAATTCTATGTTTCTATGTAAGAGGGTTACCTTGTACTGTTCACAATTCTACACTCAGAGGCTGGCACTTTGGGAGTAGAGGGCTGACATGCTGAGTGAATCTGTGACACTTACTATCAAAATGTAAAGCAGGTACACCAAATGAGATTACTAAAAGGCCTCTATAGAAAGAACAATGGCTGAATTTTAACCAGTACAGAAAAAACAGCTACTGAGAAAAATGACCTACAGGTTCAGCACAGTTCTCCGTTAATGTTAAATTGAGTAGTGATAGTTCAAGAACAGTCTGCCTGAGCACATGCCACCGCCCCCATAAATGAGGTTACACTTTGGACCAGCTGAGACAGACTCTGACCATCATTTATGTCTGATAGTGAATAATCTTCAAGGGGATGTCCAGATAGTCTGATAGTGAATAATCTTCAAGGGAATGGCTTGTTCTGGGTGACTTCAATGCCTGGGTCAATGATGAATTCTCGCAGTGTGGTTCTGACCTCTTCCACCTGATGACATCACTAGGCCTTGCATGGGCAGTTGCCTCTGTGACCCGTCATCACGGCCACACCTTGGACTTGGTATTCTCACTGGGTCTTAATGTCACTGACCTTGGAACTGATTGGGTCGCTTGGCCCGATCATTATACTGTAAAATTCTTGTTTGGGGCTCCCCGCAACGGTTGTTCCCCTGTTGAGATGATCAGCTACCACCCCCTTAAGGGGATTATCCCCAGATGGACTGACGGTGGCAGTTGATTTTTCTGGTATTAGTACTGTTAGTGCAGTTGGCTTGAGTGAAGTGGTGATGGCCTGCAATAGGGCTGTCTCCAGGGCACTCGACGCCATCGCGCGGTCTGTATACAACCCAGGTCCTCCCGCCTGAAACCCCCATGGTATGATGAGGCTGCCAAGGTGATGAAGACCATGGGTCAGAGGTTAGAGCATTGTTGGCATAGGACTCAGTCAGAGAAGGATAGACTGGCTTTGAGGAATCACTATGATTATCAAAGGGCAATCGACCACAAGAGGACAGAGTTCCTGTCCAGGGAGATTGCTGCAGGAAAGAACAGACCAGCTCAGCTGTTTTGGACCATGGACAGGCTTCTCCATCCTGTCTCTGCAGCCAAAAAGAACTTTTTCAGTAGCACTTTGTAAAGAGTTTGCTCTGTTCCTCTCTGACAGGGTATCCTCTATTCGAGCCAGGATCTCGCCAGTGGGTCTGGATCAGTCCCACAGGGTGGGGTCTGGGTGGAGCTGGGGCACTCCTATTGTCTGGGCACAGTTTCGGTCAGTGGAGGTGGCCAAGGTCTCCAAGGTGATTTCGAAGCTGTAGCACACTTATTGTGAACTGGACCCTGGCCCAACTCATCTCCTAGTGGGCTGCGTTGAGGCTATCAGTCCAGCGTTCGCCAGGATTGCTAGGTGCACGCTTTCAGAGGGGGCCTTCTCTGACGCCTTGAAGGAGGCACTGGTGAGGCCCCTTCTGAAAATAACATCTCTTGACCTGATGTCCTGGTGAATTATAGACCTATCTCCAACCTCCCATTTTTAGGGAAGGTTGTGGAGAAGATAGTGGGTCTGCAGCTTGAGGAAAACCTGGAGACCTTTGACATCTACAAGCCATTCCAGTCTGGGTTTAGATCGAGGCACAGCACAGAGACGGCACTAGCCCGGGTACATAATGACCTCCTCAGGGCAAGAGATAAAGAGGAAAGGTCAGTTCTCATTCTCCTTGATCTGTCATCAGCATTTGATACCATGGACCACTTCATGTTGCTGGATAGAGAGTAATGTGGACTCACTGGTACTGTCATCAACTGGTTTGAGTCCTTTCTGTCAGGCAGGAGGCAGAGGGCAATGATGGGGAATTTCTCCTCCTCCCTGATACCCCTGACCTGTGGAGTTCCTCAAGGCTCGATTCTGTCACCGATGGCTGTTCACGACATACATGCTGCCCCTGGGGAGGCTCATCAGACAGTACAGTCTGGGTTTTCACTGCTATGCAGATGATATCCAGCTGTACATGTCTTTTGTACCATGGGCAAATGGTGCTGCTGAAGTGCTGAATAAATGCCTAGCCAGGATCCAGGACTGGATGAATTCTAACTAGTTGAGACTTAACCCAGACAAGACAGAGGTACTGGTGATTGAGCCGGGTCATGGGCATGATGGGGATGCTTCCAGGATGGCAACAGGTTTGATCCTGGTGTTGACCCCATTGATGGTGTCCTCTTGGGTGAGAAATCTGGGTATTGTCCTCGACGACAAGCTGACATTTGAAGCTCAGGTGTTGGCTGCCATCAAAAGTGGTTTTTACATACCGGACCAATGGCATGGAGGGCTGAGGCATCATGCCTTACCTTCTGTCGCACTGGCAACCCATGTTTGCAGTGTGAGCGGGTTGTTGGGGGTCGGCCAGGGTGGGAGAAGATTGAGCATCCAAGGGACACTGCTCCTCTCCTGGGGAGGGTGGGGAAGAGAGACTGGCACCTGCCTGACACCTAGCAGAGGCTAGGTGTTTGCATGCCACGACCTGCACTGTGGGGATTGGAGGTGGAGCAGCCAACTGGCATGCTCTGTGGGGAAGCACGCGCAACTCAGCCATTGTCAGCATTGCACACTCCTCTCCACAGGAAAAGTAGAAACTGGTCACGGTCAAGCAGTATGGAAGCCATCCTCTGCAGGCACCACCCCCAAGAAGGCACCTCCCTGAACTGAATCCGGTCCTGGCAGGTAAGAGTTGGGGGGTCCCTGCCACCCTACTACAGAGGGTAAGCGATGGGAGAAGAAGGGAAGGTTAGGCTGAAGGTCAGGGGATGGGGCTGAGAGGACGGCAGGATAGTGGGCTGACCGAGACAGAGGGAGAATTAACAACTTAAAAAAAAAAAAGTGGTTTTTACCATCTGAGGAATATCGCCCAGATTAAACCCCTAATTCCGCCCGAAGACCTGCCATCACTGGTGCATGCCTTTGTAGCATCTAGAATTGACTACTGTAATGCTCTTTACCTCGGAGTCAGTGGAGGGAACCTCCACTGGCTGCAGCTATTGCAGACAGGACTGTCAAAGTCCTGTCATGTGTCCTCAGTCCTGTGAGGTCTGCACTGGCTGCCGGTTAGGTGGAGGATTCTCTTCAAGGTGGGCTTGCTCACTTACAAGGCCCTATATGGATTGGGCCCTGGCTACCTGTCAGACCTCCTTATTCCTGCTATTCCAGCCCGCTCCCTTCATTCCTCCAACGTGGGCCTTCTGGCAGTTCCGAGGACCAAGCTGAAAACCTCAGGTGATCGTTTATTCGGGGTGGCCGGCCCGGATCTTTGGAACTCGCTGCCAAGACCTTTGAGGAGGCCCCTATGATGGAGGCATTTAGGAGGTGCCTAAAGACTCATCTTTTTAGTCTGGCTTTCCCTACTGATGTCTTTTAAGATACAACATTATGTAATTATTTTAATCTGTGATTGATTATTTATATAACTGAATGTTTTATCACTCTGTCAAATCTTTGTACTGTACGGCACCTGATAAATAAAAATGACTTACTTACTTACAGAATGCCTTCCACCCCTAAATGAAGCAACAAGGCCATCAATTTTTCTTTATTGATTGAATCAGCAGTGCTGTTCATGTGTGTTTCCATGTTCCACAAGTACAGCACCTACAGCAGCATGTTTTTTTTTAACTATTTTTATCTCCTCCATTTCTTCCCTGACCTCTCTCAGGCTACCCTAATGCACCAGTCCGTTCTACCGCCTACTGTGGCCTCCGCCTCCTCATATATATATCTATATATACTGTATATTACTGCCCCTCGCCTGAGTTCAAACTGGACAACCCCCCAGCTCTGAGCCCCCTAGGGTGGGCCGCCTTCCACTCCTGGCACTCTATCTACAATTAGATCGCCCAGCTGGCTCAGCGAGGAGGCTGAAGGGGCGGAGACGGAGACCCGCTGTTAGGCATGTGATGGCTGGCCCTGTAGGGAGCTGTCGCCTCTCAGGGACAGAGGGGTTTTTCTTAGTAATGGTACTCCCACCCCCTCCCTCCCTCCATTGGAGCTCGGACGTGCAATGATGCCAGCGTCTGCCAAGCTCCACCCCCGTTGCCAACCAGCTGAGACGCAAGATCCTCACTTACCTCTGGCCATCGCCAGAGGTCACTGAGGAGCAACACATGACCCTACTCCCTCCCTGGGAAGGGAGAGCTGTCCTCTGGATGCTCAATTTCTTCCCTCCCCTGCCGACCCCCGATGGCCCGGGCTTGTTCCCATACATGGGTCGCCGGCATGGTGCGAGGTGAGGCATCTAATGCCTTAACCATCAGCGCCAGCAGGCTGGCTACTACAGCAGCATGTTAAGCAGTCATAGTGGCATGCCTAGCTGGATGCCAGAAATATAGCATCCACAGTGGTTTGTCAAGCATTTACAATGGCATGCCACTCCAGGTACTGGAAACCTGGCACTACAGCCACATGTCATGTACTTACAGTGGCATGCTGGTCCAGGTGCCAGAAACCTGACACTTAGAGAGGCATAACAGGCACTTTCAGTGCCATGCCAGGCACTTTCAGCAGCATGCTGGTCCAGGTGCCGGAAACCTGACATTTAGAGAGGCATGCCAGGCACTTTCAGCAACATGCTGGTCCAGTATAGCAGCATACTGTACACTTTCAGTGGCATGTCAACCCAGGTGTCACTTCAGGTGCCAGAAGCCTGGAACTAGAGAGGCATGACCGGCACTTGCAGCGGCATGCCGGTCAATGTGCCGCAAAACCAGCATCTAGAGTGGCATGCCAGGCACTGTCAGCGGCATGCCAGTTAAGGTGCTAGAAACCCGGCACCTAAAGTGGCATGCCATTGAGATGCGCTGTGTCTGAAAAATCCTGTATTAATGCTAAATTGAGTCGTGATAGTTCAAGGACAGTCAGCCTGAGCAGTATGCCACCCCATCAATGAGATAACACTTTGCACCAGCAGGTGGACTGTGACCATTACATTATGTCGGATCATGAATAATACAGTGACATGCCTATCTAGGTGCCAGAAATAGAACAGCTCGAGTGGTTTGTCAGGCAGTTATAGTTGCATGCCAGTCCAGGTGTTGGAAAGCTGGCATTTACAGTGGCATGTCATGCACTTACAGTGGCATACTCGTGCAGGTGCCAAAAACCTAGCACCTAGAGCAGCATGCTGGGCACTTTCAGCAGTATGTCAGTCCAGATGATGGAAACCCATCACCTATAGTGGCATGCCGTGCACTTTAAGTGGCATGTCGGTCCTGGTGCTGGGATTCTGGAACCCTAGCAGGCATGCCATTGAGACATGCTGTGCCTGGAAAATCCTTTTCTAATGCTTTTAAAGCTAAGCTGAATAGTGATATTTCAAGGAAACATAGAAACATAGATATTGTCAGCAGAAAAGGACCTTAAGGTCCATCCAGTCTGCCCCTTCTCCTATCTGTTCCATCACCAATGGTCCTAGTTGGTCATAGGTGTCAATCGCTCCCTCATTCCTCTACCTAATATGCCCCTGTGCCTATCCCATGCATGCTTGAAGCACCCCCAGTCTGCCCCCACTACCTCCTCTGGCAGGCTATTTCAGTCATACACCTCCCTTTCCATGAAGAAGTATTTCCACACATTTGTCCTAAACTTCCCCCTCTTAGCTTCATTGCATGCCCTCTTGTTCTAGTGCCTTTTGTTCTCTGACAGAGACCCTCCACTTGCACCTTGTTCACTCCTGTGAGGTACTTGCAGGTTTCAATCATGTCCCCTCTCACTCTATTCTCTTTTACAGAGTACATATCAAATTTCTGCAGCCTTTCTTCATATGACTTCTTGTACAGCCCCCTCACCATTTGTCCTCCTCTGTACCGCCTTCACTCTTTCAGTGTCCTTGCGGAAGTATGGTCTCCAGAACTAGACACAATACTCCAGGTGGGGCCTCACCAGTGAATGATACAGTGGCAGCACCACCTCCCTCCTCCTGCAAGAAATCCCTGTCCCAGTGCACCCCACCATCCTGTTAGCCTTTCCTACTGCTTTGTCACACTTCTCTGCTACCCTGAGGTCATCATATATGATGACCCCATAGGTCTCTTTTTTGCTTGGTGTCTGTAAGTTCCACTCTCCCCATCTTATACACCGCTCCAGATTCTGCAGTCCTAAGTACATAACCTTGCACTTTTTGGTGCTGAAACCCACCTGCCACCCTTAGACCATTCCTCTAGTTTTTTCAGATTCCTTTGTAGTCTCTTCACCCCTACGTGAGTATCAACCCTGTTGCAGATTTTTGCATCATCTGCAAAGAGACACACCTTACTTTCAAGGTCCTCCACAATGTCGCTTATGAAGACATTGAAGAGGACCGGTCCCAGCACAGAATCCTATGGCAGTCCACTAGTCACTCTTCTGTCCCCTGAGTGTCTACTGTTTACCACCTCCCTTTGCCTCCTATCCCTTAACTAGTTTTATACCATGCTTATCAATTTCTCCCTGACCCCCAGGTTGTTTAGTTCCTTAACTAGCCTCCTGTGTGGCACAGTGTCGAAAGCTTTACAGAAGTTCAGATAGGCCACATCCACTGCTCTCCCTAGATCCACTTCCTGGTAACCCAGTCAAAGAAATCTATGAGATTAGTTTGATATGACCCCTCTCCCCCTGTGAAACCATACTGTTGGTGGTCCTGCAGCCCTGTTGCATCCAGGTGCTCCTCAAGCTTCTCCTTCAGTAGCGTCTCCATTAACTTCCCCACCACTGATGTGAGACTGACTGACCTGTAGTTGCTAGCATCCTCTCTACTGCCACTTATGTGCAGAGGGACCACATCAACCCTTTATCAGTCCTCTGGAACTTCCTCCACGTCCACTGAGGTGCTAAAAAATACTACCAGAAGGGTGGCCAGCATCGTGGTCAGTTTCTTTAGGAACCTTGGATGAATCTGATCCAGCCCCATCACCTTATTCTCCTTTAAGGCTTCCAATCCCTTCCAGACCCTCTCCAGGGAGAATAGACTTGTGTCCACTCCCCCTCTCCCTGGTGCTTCCTACAGCATGCTGTTCCATCTCCACCACCCTTCTACTGTGAAGACTGAGTAGAAGTAATTCTTTAGTATTTCCGCTTTTTCTTGATCTTCCTCTGCGCAGTCCCCCTGCCTTCTTTATTCTCCCTCTCCCTCCCTCCCTGTCTTCCCCTACATATCTGAAGAAGGTTTTGTCCCCTTTTTGACCTCCTTAGCTGTCCTCTCCTCTGTTAGTGCTTTAGCTGCCCTCACCCTCCTTCCTGCCTCCCTTTGTTTTGCCAGATATATCTCCCAGTCTTCATCTATCTGGATCTGCTTGTACTTTCTAAATGCTGTTGTCTTCTCCTTCATTGCCTTTGCCACCTCCTTGGAGAACCATAGTGGACTCTTCCTTCTCTTGGCCTTGCTTACTTCCTTCAGACAGTATGCAGTTGCCTGGACTGTACCCTCCTTAATTTTTCTTTATTGAGCCTCCACTCTGCCTTTCCTTTTTCCTTTGTGTGTCACGCCCTTTTCTAGGCTGGGCCGATGTGTTTAAATCTCCTCAAAACTGACAAGGTCTTCTTTGAAAATTACTTACAAAATCTGAGTTTTACATTCAATGCAATGCTTATTATCTATATGTCTTGTGTTACATTGCCAATTTTTATTTTTTTTTTATTTATTACACTTTTTGCTCTGCTGCCAGCTGCTAGGTACCTCCATCTGGTCACGGACCTCTGACTTCCACCTCCAGATTGGCCACACTCTTTGATCACCCCTCGCTTACTCCCCCAGGTGGGATTGCGGCACCATACCCCTGCAGTGCCACAGACAACGGGATAGGTCAAAGAGCTTGCCTGGAAGCTAATTGAAGCCGAAGTGGGTTTCATCTAGGGCGGCTGGCAGCAGTGTTTTTCCCTGATGAGCGAGGGCAGGGATGTGCAATGACGTCCAGTGTCTGCCCCATCCCCTGAGCTACTTAGCGTCGGCATGCAATCGGTACGCCCAGCCTCCACAAGATGTCCATATTACGCTGATTTCTCTACCCCCTCCCCCTGGAGAAGGAGAGCAGTCATCTGACACTCAGTCCTTCTCCCTCAGCTGGCCCTCCGATGATCCAGCTCCATTCCTGAACCTGGGTCACCGGCATCACAGGTAGGCACCCTGCCCCTACGCCAGCGGGCCAGCACACTGACAATTTCTAACTTAAACTTACTTTGAGGGTTTAGTTTAGTTTATTTATTTATATAGTGCACTTTCTCAATTGCATTTCAAGGCACTGCACAAGTGAGAATACATAAAATAGTTAAAAAGTATAATAGTATCAAAAATAGACAGATAATAAGAAATTAAATCGGTAATATTAACTAATAATGAGAGCATATGCTTCAAGCTAAAGGTGATGTGACTCTCGTGTTTTTAGACCCCTGACACTTATGATGTGGATTTTCTACCCCCTTCCCCACAATGTTACCGTGTACTGGTGGGTGAGATGCTTTATTTAAATTCAAGTTGCTTCACACTGGTTGCACTTATAATAAACTCCTACTGAGCACAACCTCGAGACGTCCATCTGAAATAATTCATCAGTTCATTTTTTTAGGTTTTTAGATTTTATGTCTTACTTCCTCAGTGCATTAGTTAATTTCTCTGATGCTGGATATGTCCATTACGTACTTATCTCATACCAAATCTGTTAATAACTAATTGTGAACTGCCGGTGTTTGTTATTGTAGAGTCAGTGAATATATTATCTGTTTGACAACTAAAACTATATTCTTATTCAACATATGTTTGCATGTCTATCCTGCTTATTTTGACACTCTTATTTCCATTCTGTGTAGAGAATCATGGTCTCCAGGATAAGAGGCAGCTTGGGTTCATGGGGGGGGGGGGAGATCATGTCAAACAAATGTGATTGACTTCTTTGACTGTGTAACTAAGACAGTAGACAGGGGCCAAGCGGTATATACATTCTCAATCCTGATTTCAGCAAGGCCTTTGACTCTGTGCCCCACAAAAGGTTGATCAGGAAGTTAGTGGATCTTGGAGTTGGGGGAAAAGATGGTCAGATGGGTGGAGAACTGGCTGAGGGACAGAACCCATAGGGTGGTTGTGGGGGAGAGGTTTCTGGCACCAGAGAGGTAATCAGTGGGGTCCCACAGGGCATGGTGCTGTGGACGGTGTTGTTCAATGTCTTCATCAATGACATTGGGGATGGCATTAGGGGCAAAGTGTGCCTATTTGCGGATGACACCAAGCTCTGTTGGAGAGTGGACATGGCTGAAGGAATACAGGACCTACAGGAACATCTGGAAAAGCTGGGAAGGTGGTCCAGGATCTGGCAACTTGGCTTCAATGCCAAGAGATGCAAAGTTATGCATATTGGAGCCAAGAATCCCAGGACACAGTACTGCCTGGGTGGAGTCCGCGTATCTGCATCAGAGGAGGAGAAGGACCTGGGAGTGATGATCACTAGTGACCTCCACACAGTGCAAGAAAGCAGAAGCAAAGGCAAACAAGATGTTGGGATGCACAGCTAGGGGGAACAGTAGTAGGAGAAAGGAGGTACAGGTCATTGGTAAGGCTGCATCTGGAGTATGGAGTTCAGTACTGGTGCCCACATCTCAAAAATGACATTAACCTGTTGGAGAAGGTCCAGAGGAGTGCTACAAAGATAACAGCCAGTCAGCAGGGTAAGGCATAAGAGGAGAGGTTGAGGACACTGAACATATACTCCCTGGAAGACAGAAGAGAGACAGAGAGAGAGGGGACATGATTGGGACCTTCAAGTACTTGAAAGGGATAAATAAGGGTGATAAGGAGAGTCTCTTTAAGCTGAGTGGCAACCATAACACGAGGGGGCACAGTCTTAAGCTGGAGGTGGAAGGTTTAGAATGGTTGTCAGGAAGCACTTCTTCACAGAGAGGATGGTGGACACTTGGAATGCACTGCCAGAAGAGATCATCTCGTTGAAGACAGCGGGCAGCTTTAAGAGAGGCTGGGATAGGCATGGGGGAAGGTAAGGATCATGGGTAGGGAGGATGGAAGGAGTGGGGAGGGAGGGCAGGGACATTAGCTCAAACTGTGGACCCTGCAGTATGAACAAACTTGATAAACCAAATGGCCTTCTTCTGCTGGCTTCTTCGTATGTTCATATTTTATATTCTGTATTTTGTATCTGTTATCTTTTCCTTTCTTCTCCTTCCCAGGACGCATCTGGAAACAAGTTGATACCAGTTCAGTATGTCTTTCCTGGTAAAAACCTTTTTTTCCCCATATGTATTTTAGTTTCTTTTCCATTTTCTCCCAGATCCCAGTCCAGTTGCATCCCTGACATGATGCACATGTGTGGAGGCATGCACAGGTCACACACTACGGGACACCCCACCCTACCAGTTGCTCCATTACCACCGATGCCTGCCACCAGACCTCCATTTGGTGATGGTGGGACTGCAGGCAGGTGACCCTCCCTCCCAGGAGAGGAGAGACAATGCTCAATCCTGCTCCCACCCCCCCATCCATGCTGAGACCTCAGCCACCCAAGATCATTCCTGAACCTGGGTCGCCGGTGTAGCGTAAGCTAAGGTAGGATGCCTCAGCCCTCAGGGCCACTGGGCCAGCTTTCTGGTAAAACCTTTGAAATAAATAAATATAGGTCAATGCTCTCATTGCTAGCTTCAAATATTTATACACCCTACTACTCACTAACAGGAATAATTCACTTCGCTCAAGTGGGTGCTAATGGTGCACTGCTACAATACTAATAGCATATCCTGTCTGACTGGGGTAACAATAATATCCTGGCGACATTCTGAACTTCTACGATAACTGGACTGTTTTAAACAGGTGCATCCTGTTAATAGTATTATGGGAAGCCTCTTGATGGAGTTCTTATGGTGCAGCTTTCTTGAACCCTCCCTACGCTTCCTTTATTAAGCTCATTCTTAAAAGACATCTGCTCCATTTGTTCTTGTCAACAGCACTTCTATTAATATGATGACTCGATAAGTGAACTCTGGGACAGTTGTCCCTTTTGTTAGTGGCATCTGAGCTTTCCCAAAGTCATAGTTACCCATTTTAAACCATACAAGAGACATAGAAATCAATCAAATTTATTTGGTGCAGTGCTCTTTAAAACATAGAAACATAGACAATGATAGCAGAAAAAGACCATAGGTCCATCCAGTCTGCTTAAGTTCCCTATTATTCCTGGAACCTACTGTTCCTCCAGGGCACAAACCCTCCTCATCCTCTCTCTATTCTCCTCCTTAGTCCTGTCGCCCCTGGTAACCACTATACCCTTCATTATGTCCCAGCCCTGCTTGAATCCCCAGACTGTTTCCATTCCCACCACTTCAGCTAACATACTGTTCCAAGGTTCCACCACCCTTTCTGTAAAGTAGTACTTCCTCACATCTTTCCTGAACCTACCTCCTGTTAATTTCCTTTAATGTTCACATGACCGCGAATTGGTAGTCAGGCTAAATAGTTCCCCACAGTTCACTTTGTCAGTTCCTTTAAGGAACTTGAAGGTCTCTGTCATATCTCTCCTCTACCTTCTGGTCTCCAGTGAGTGCATATTTAATGCCTTGAGGTACTCCTCATAGAATCTACCTGGCTGGCTCCAAATCATTTTGTTACTCTTCGCTGCACTGTCTCCAATCTATCCATATCTTTTCTGAGGTGAGGACTCCAGAACTGGGTGCAGTACTCTAGGTGAGGCCTCACCAGGGATCTATGGAGGAGAAGTATTAACTTCTCTTCTTCTGTTATCAATATCCCTCCCTATACATCCCAACCCTGTTAGCCTTGCTATAGGCCTTGTTGCACTGACTCGATTTCTGAAGTTAGTTGCTAATGATAACTCCCAGATCCCGTTCCTCAGCTATAGTGCTAAGTCTCTCTCCTCCCATCCAGTACTCTGTCTTGGGGTTCTTTTTCCCTAGGTGCATTACCTTGCACATTCTAGCATTGAATTTTAACTGCCAGACCTTTGTCCACCCCTCTAGCTTTTATAGGTCCCTCCGCATTTCCCTTATGCCCTTGTCACTATCCACCCTCCCACATAGTTCTGTGTCATCTGCAAAGAGACACAATTTGACCTGGATTCCTTCTCCAAAGTCACTAATGAACATGTTGAAGAGGACCAGACCCAGGACAGATCCCTGTGGAACTCTGCTCATGACCTCCCTCTCCTCTGATTTAACCTCATTGACCACCACCCTCTGCTGCCTCCCCTCTAGCCAGTTACCCACCCAGTTCACTATGGGTTTGGCTTCTTGAGCAATTGTTTGTGAGGTACTGAGTCAAAAACCTTGCTGAAGTCAAAGTAGAGCAGATTGACAGCATGGTCCTTATCTAATTCCTTTGCCATCCAGTTAAATAAAACTATCAAGTTAGTCTGACAAGATTTTCTTGCCATGAAACCATGCTGTTTACTATCCTGGAGCCTGTTGCTCTCCAGGTAGTCTATGAGGTCCTCTTTTATCAGTGACTCCATCAGCTTCCCTACTACAGAGGTTAGACTGACAGGCCTGTAGTTCCCTGGTTGCTCCTTATCCCCCCTTTTTATGAAATGGTACATCTGCCACCTTCCAGTCCCTTGGAACTTCCCCGATCTAAGTGAGATGTTTAACAGACACACCAGTGGTTCAGCCAGCTCTGCTGCTAATTGCCTGAGTATCCTTGGATGCAACCCATCTGATCCTCGGGTCTTATTTATCTTAAGGGCAGCCAGCCCTTTTAGAACCCTTTCACTAGTAAACAATAGTTGTCTCATTTCTGGGATTCCCTTAGTGGCCGCTTTGATGCCACTCTCTGGCATGGACCCGCTGTCCTCCTTCGTGAAAACTGAGCAAAAGTAGTAATTTAGGATGGTGGCCTTTTACTCATCCTCCTCTAACACCCTACCCCCTCAACTAGGCTACCTCTACCCTTGGATCTTTAGGTTCTGACTTCTCTCTGGCTATATAGAACTAGAGCTGTTATTCACTGCCTGTTTTTTTTTTTCTCCATACCCTTACCCCCCCCCCCATTGTTGTTGGTGTTTTTTATTTCCTGTCCATTCTGCTTCTCATTCATCTACACAATATTGACTTGCAGTAGCTGTTCTACTGTAAATATGTGTTGTGTATTTCTGTTTTACTTATCTCTATCACTTTATTGAATTTTGAAGAGTTAGTTAGCTTATAGTATAGTGACTTGATCAATTAGTCCCCTAGATATTAAGATACCCTTTTTGTTTTATAGTCAGAAAACCCATTTTTTTGTTAGAATATTTGTATTGTTGGTGGTCTATTATGAGCTCCTTGAATATTACAATGTGGAACCTGCAGGGACTTGGACCTCCTATGAAAAGCAAAAACATTGTTACATGCTTAAACAAACATGAAATAGTAATTGCCTTCTTACAGAAGACACATCTTTCTCCTACTGGAGCAGACACACTCCTTAGAAATTGGGTAGCTTTTACAGAACACAGCTGTTTTAATAGAAAAAAGGAGAAGTTGTCACCCTAGTAAGAAAAGGCATTCATTTTACTAAAATCTCTAATTTCTCAGACCCTGAGGGTCAAATCCATATTTTGACAGGATTCTTCAGTGGGAAAAAGTTACATTATGTAAAGTTTATGCGCTCATGACTGGGCAAGCTGACTTATTTTTTTGTTCCATCCGGTGTTTATCCTCGACGGTGGGTTGCAGCTAGTGTCCACCATCCGACACCGGACTTCCGCAGTCATTTGGGCACCTCCTCTACTGTCCAGCTGAACCACTGGAGCCAATGCGGGGGGGGGCTTTATCCAACTGTGGCCCCCAATTTTTCCACATTATTTCTTCCGCTGTTCCCAACAGCCCCCAGACAAAGTTAGCATGTGCGTGAATGCACGCACGTGCGCTTTGGCTGGACCAGCTCCGCTCCACCCACCCCTGGTCTAGCACCCATTTCTATGCCCTGACTGCACCACCATCATGCCCCCATGTGGTGGCGATCAAAGGCCAGGAGAGATGACCTCCCCTACCCAGGAGAGGAGAGCTGCCAGCGGCTGCTCGATCCTCACCTGGCTCTCCCCCCCCGGCTGACCCCTGGTGTTCCATGCTCGTTCCCACACATGGGTCACTGGCATGGCAACAGGTAAGGTGTCCAGTGCCTCAGCCCTCTATATCACTGGGCTGGCTGACAAGCTGACTTTTTTTACTAAACTCCTATTTGAAATAAGTACATCTGCAGATACCAAACTGATCCTCAGTGGTGAATATACAGAAGTCAGTGATTCACTTTTGGACAGATCCATATCATGAAATTTCTCTCATGTCACTTAACTCAGGAAGGCATTCAAACCTTTAGTCCAAGATATGGGTTTATTAGATGTCTGGAGGATGGCACATCTGAACGACAGAGACTACTCTTTCTTCTCTGCCCACCATAATTCAATTATTAGGTTAGACTACATTTTTCTCCTTTTGAAAATGAGTAATGATTTAGCATCTATTAACTATGACTGTAAACTGATATTGGATCACAGTATGCTCAAAGCAACAGTGCGCCATAGAATGCACAGATAACTCATTTTGCAAATGGCCTAGATGGAGGTTTAATTTGTCTATCCTTCAGGATTCTAGTTCCAGGTAATGGTTCAAAAAAAGTGTCCACTGTCTTTTTTGAAATAAATGACAAAGGAGAGATCAGTAAGAAATGTCTGTGGGAAACATTCAAAGTGTGTATAAGAAACAGAAGCACTGGTTATGTAGCTAACAAAAAGAACACAAGACAAAAAGACCTCCTAGAGAAAGAAAATATCTTGTCTCACCTTCAAAATTTACATAAGCAAAACCCCAAAGACAGACAAGACCTAATGCACAAGATTATTCTGCTGAAATATGAAATTAACAAATTACTTTCTCAAAAAGCTGAATATGCTATTTTTAGAACTAGGCAGATATATTGGGAGTCGGGGGGGAAAAAGCAGGGAAGTTGTTGGCTCATCGACTTAAAACACAAACTACTCATAGAGCAATCAACAGCATTCATCTGCCAAACAATAATATCACATATGATGTTAAATAAATTAATGATAGTTTTCAAGATTTTTATTCTGCACTATATGGTTCTAAAAAGAAAGATAACCACACTAACATTTCTGATTTTCTTTCATCTATAAAACTTCCTTAACTTTCTGAAGATAAAAACAGATCAGATGGCCCAATCTCATAGAATATTATTTCAGTCATCAACTTCTATATATCTGGCAAGGCTCCTGGACCAGATGGGATTACTACAGAGGCATACAAGCATGAAGACCCATTGTATCTAAATATCTGCATCTGTCTTTTTTGGAATCCTTCAGAGACGATTCTCTTCAGCATTTCATGAATAGAAACATAGAAACATAGAATTTGACAGCAGATAAGGACAGCTTGGCCCACCTAGACTGCCCATTTCCCTACCTGATGGATAAGCTGTAGATTCTAGTTAATCAACAGCTTACTTCCTCCTACCCCCACTAGAATTGCCTTATGTTTGTCCCATGCATTCTTGAATTCTCCCACTGTTTCCGACTCCACAACCTCCTCAGGAAGGCTGTTCCATGCATCCACAACCCTTTCTGTGAAAAAATACTTTATAACATTACCTCTGAGCCATCCCCTTCTATCTTCAAATTGTGCCCCCTTGTTCTTGCACATCTCTTTTTCTGAAAGACGCTACCCTCTTGTACTTTGTTAATTCCCTGAGATACTTAAAAGTTTCTATCATGTCCCCTTCCTCAAGGGTATACATATTAAGCCCTTTAGTTTCTCCTCAGATGTCTTCTGGTGCAGACTCTGCACCATTTAAGCAAGGTTCTCCTCTGAACAGCCTCTACTCTGTCTATGTCTTTGCAGAGATGGGGTCTCTAGAATTGCATGCAGTACTCCAGATGGGGTCTCACCAACTGTCTGTACAGAGGGATAACAACTTCCTGTTTTCTACTGTTGATGCCTCTCCCTATGCATCCCAGTATCCCCTCAGCCCTCCTTACTGCCTTCTCACATTGCTTGCCCACCTTTAGGTCATCTGATATAATTACTCCTAGGTATCTTTCAGTTTTGTTGTTGTTATTATCTCACCCCCGCCATTGTGTACTCTTCCCCTGGGTTTTTGTTTCCCAGGTGCATTACCTTGCACTTCTTTGCATTAAATCTGAGCTGCAATATATTTAACCATTCCTCCAACCTTGCCAAGTCCCTTTTCATCCTTTCCACCCCACCTTATGTATCAACCCTGTTGCAGATCTTTGTGTCATCTGCAAAGAGACATACTTTTCCTTCCAGGTGCTCACATATGTCACTTATAAAGACATTAAAGAGGACGGGTCCCAGTACCGAACCCTGCGGTACCCCACTGGTTACCCTCCTTTCTCCACTGTGGTGCCCCAAATGATGCCTTTATATCACTAATCTTCAGGGTTCATTTCAGAAATTCTTGTAACCGGGATAGTGTCCCACTGAGAATAAATAAAAAAAAAGGGGGACATTTTGAAAGAATAGTGGGACAAACCCATTTTTAAAATAATTTGCTGTTTTACTTAATAAACTCTCCTTGCCAGCCCTGCTAAACTGAATTTGCTGCTTAGTTGAAGTTAGTTGAGCTGCGTACCAAGTCATGATATCACATTGACTGCTGCCTTCCCCCCCGCCCTAAACTCGCCAGGCTGTCCTGTCAGTCACAATGGTCCCTGCAATCAAGACCTGCACCCTCAGCCTCTGACTTTCCTGTGTCCAGTTGCTCACAGAGAGTCCTCCTTTAAGCTTGCCTGATCTTCTTCCCAGCTTGATTTGAAGCAGCAATCTCAGCCACCCTGAAGACTCTCCCACAGCAGCAGTTCGAACTTGGTCCAACTCTGGACTTCCTTATGGCTACAATGATAAAAGGTACCTTTTTTCCTCTTGTTCTGCCCACAGATGCTCTTTGCAGCCCACCCCCATTGCTTTCTCCAGGATAGAAAGCAGGTGAACAGCATGTCATTGTGTCCCCACGGCAACCGTAAACAGGGGACAGTTTGTTTGAAATGCACATTAATGGCACAATCCTGCACTCTAAAATGAACCCTGAATACTTTAAAACATAAGGACCTGCTGGACTGCTTGAATTATAGATCAATATCACTGTTAAATGCAGACTATAACATTTTGGCTAAGGTTCTAGCCTTTAGATTTCAATCTATAATTGAGAATTCTTCTTTAGATATATTAGCTAGAAGATGAAGACCAATGGGAGGGATAAGGATAAAAGGCTAAGGAGGTGTCTGTGAAGAAGGGGACCAAGGGAAGGCAGACATATTGAACAGGTACTTTTGTTTAGTGTTTACAATTGAAGGGTAGATGACAGGCCGAAGATAAAGAACAGGGGCAGAAGTGGTAGGGAGATGGACACAAGTCCTTTCACAGAGGAGGAACTCCTCAGAGTACTAGCAAAACCAAAAGTTGACAAGGCAGTGGGACCAGATGGGGTTCACCCTATGATACCGAAGCAGCTCAGAGAGGTGCTGCCTGCCCCTCTGACAGCTTTGTTCAACTTATCACTGAAAACAGGGGTAGTTCCAAGAGACTGAAGAAGGGCAGATGTGGTCCCACTGCACAAAAGTGGGAATGATAATGATGATAAACTTAGGGAATAGGGAGAAGGCAGGAAATTGCAGACCTGTCAGCCTGACTTCAGTAGTGGGCAAGGTTATGGAATCACTACTGAAGGAAAGGATAGTGGAATACCTTGAATAAAGTGGATTGCAGGATCAAAGACAACATGATTTCACAGCGGGGAGATCTTGCCAGACAAACATGATCAAGTTCTTCAACTGGATGACCAGGGAAGTGGATCAGGGTGGAGTGGTAGATGTGACATACCTGGATTTCAGGAAGGCCTTCAACACCATTCCAAATAGAAGACTGGTGAACAAGCTGGCCCATCTAGGAGTGGGACAGAAAGTAATAAACTGGGTAAGAAGTTGATTGAGAAGCAGGAGTCAGAAGGTGGTGGTAAATGGAGTCCACTCAGGAGAAGGCACTCTTCAATATCTTTATCAGCGGCATTGCAGAAGGGCTAGAAGGGAAAGTCTGCCTGTTCACGGACGACAGAAAAATCTGCAACTAGGGTTACCACCTTTTAAGAAGCCCAAAGTGGGACATTTCTTACTAAAACATGATTTTTCGCTGGACAGTACATAACCTCGACTAGTGCAACAGACTTGTTTTCTCTATACAGTCAGGATTAAGGCTAAGTATTGTAGTTTCTTGGTTGCTTTTATGGTTTCATATCATCTTAATGTATTTTAGTTCAGGTACTATAGTTTTCTACAAGATTTAGAGGAAAGTTGGAAAACATTGTTTCTACTAAAAAGTCAGGACATGTAGTGTTTTTCATGTTTTTTGCAGGACACAGCTGCCCAAATCAGGACTGTCCTGCAAAACACAGGACAGGTGGTAACCCTATCTGCAACAGGGTGGACACACCAGGGGTGTGTGTGGATAAAACGAGGAACGATTTGAGGAAGTTAGAAGAATGATTAAGTGTTTGGCAGCCGGTTTTCAATGCTGAAAAGTGCAAAATCATACACTTGGGGCACAGAAACCCAGGGTATGTAGCAATTGGCAGGGGAGGTACTGACAACCACCAAACCGGAAAGGGATCTGGAGGGAATCATTTCTGATGACCTGAAGGTAGCCAAGCAGAGTAAAAAGGCAGTGGGAAAGGCTAGTAGAATGCTGGGGTGCTTGGGAAGGGTAGCAGCATTAGGAAGAAGGAGGTAGTGTTGCTCCTGTACAAGTCACTGGTAAGACCACACCTTGAGTACTGTGTCCAGTACTGGAGGCCCCACCTCCAGAAGGACAGGGATGGGGTGGAGGCGGTACAGAAGTGAGCGACCAAAATGGTGCAGGGTCTACATCAAAAGCCCTCAAGGAGAGACTAAGAAAACTGAATATGTACTCAGTGGAGGAAAGAAGGAAAAGGAGGGATATGATAAAAACATTTAAATACATAACAGGTATTAATATAGCACAGGAAGGTTGCACTTTCCACAGAAAGACAGACTCGAGGACAAGGGGTAACGCTATGAAGCTGGGGGGGCTCAAAGGGGATGTGAGGAAATATTTCTTTACAGAGAGGGTAGTGGAAGCCTGGAATGGCATTCCAATGGATGTGGTAGGTGCCAAAACCACTTTTGTTTACTATGTGAGTTCATGTTGCCCTTTAACTTCTATCCTTTATTTTATATCTTGGGTCATCCTCAAAAACTTGGCAAAACTGACTCCCTTAAATAACTAGATTGGGATGAAACTAGATTGGGATGAACTCCATAAAAAATAAAATATTTCCTGCCGAAAAACTGCATTTCATTTATTTTATTCCACACCAAAAATGTCCGGGCAACAGTTTTGTGGCCACCACCACTTCCTCAGGCCCCAGTATACAGAGTTGTTCTTGTTGTTAAAACCTTCTTCAATTTTTTACAGCATCCTTCAGTCTCTATTTTTTTTTTGGTTTTCTTTTCCAGTTTTTAACTTGTTCACAGTCCACTTCCACGTGGCTCTCCTGTAACCAGGAAGTTGGCCAGACCCTCAGAGTGTTGTTGAGACGCCAAGAGAATAGCTTAATCACAAGTGCTAGAGCAAGGGCTCCATGAAACAAGCACAGAGATGCTAGGTTAGAAAGAGAAAAAAAGTTGTGAATATCAGAGTAAGGGCACTAAGAAAGCGCAGCTAAGAAGGAAAGCAGTGCAGGTGACTTTAAAGGCACCATAAGAGAGGAGCCACATGGAAGTGGACTGTGAACAAGTTAAAAACTGGAAAAGAAAAACCAAAAAATAGAGACTAAAGGATGCTGTGAAAAACTGAAGGAGGTTTTAACAACAAGGACAACACTGTATATTGCGGCCTGAGGAAGTGGTGGTGACCACAAAACTGTTGCTCGGACTTTTTTGGTGTGGAATAAAAGAAATGAAAAGCAGTTTTTCGGCTGGAAATATTTTATTTTGAATGGAGTTAATCTCAATCTAGTTACTTAAAGGTGCCAAAACAGTCACAGGATTCAGTCATGCATGGGACAGGATACAAGGGGACCTTGGAAGGAACACAAGGGGTGGGGATGACCAGAGATTGTAGAAGGACTGTTGTGGCACAGTGGGCAGGAAAAATGGGCAGACTGGATCTGCCAAAGGGGTCTTTATCTGCCGACAGCTTCTATGTTTCTGTGTTTCAGAAGCTAATTGGAAAAGAGCAGGCTGGCTTTATGAAAGGCAGAACTTCTTCAGATAATATCAGATACTTACTCTCAGTATGATGGGCATACAAAAAAACAAAGTTCCCATTGCTCTTTTATCCCTAGATGTAAGTAAGGCCTTTGATACACTTGAACAGCCCTTTCTTTTCAAAATCCTAGAAAAATATTATTTTGGCCCCAATGCATGCTTTAGATAAAAATGATCTAGACAAAAACAAATTCTGCCATTATTACCAATGGAAACATTTCATATTCATTTACTTAAAAAGGGGCACTAGACAAGGTTACCTACTGTCTCCTTTCCTAGTCATTCTTTCCATTGAACCCTTAATTAGGAAAATAACTGATGCTGCCAGTGCACATGGAATTGTTACAGGGAACAAAACTCAAAACATTTTAGCTTATGCAGATGATTTACTGCTAACCATTCCCAATCCCACTATTCCATTACCAATTTTAAACAAATTTTAGATGTTTTAGGAGAACTGTCAGGGTTGTTAGCGAATTGGAACAAGACAGATGGTTTCACACTCAATATCTGAAAGCCAAAGATTAACCAAGCACCCTCCCTAGCGACCTCTTCTCCTTCTCTCCAGTCTCACCACGATACTCTAAATGCTGTCCTCGCTCTCAATCTAAGGTTTCCTCACCTGATGGCCTTGACCCCAGACTTCTCTTCCTCTCTGCTCATGCCATTTGTTCACCATTTTCTGCCTTACTAAACCTTTCCTTCTTGCTGGCTTCCGTTCCTGACCCATGGAAGCACACTGTAGCTCTCCCACTACCCAAGGGAGGTGACCCTTCTATGCTTTGGAACTATCATCCAATCTCTCTCTCTTACCTATTCTTGCTAAGCTTCAGGAGCACCTAGTCTTCTCCCAACTCTCCTCTTAACTCTCTGACTCTGCCTTTTTCACTCCCTACCAATCTGGTTTTAGGAAAGATCACTCCACTACCACTTCCTTACTTAGGCTCACTGATTCCATACTCTTAGATATGGACAGTGGTTTAATCACATCTGCGATCTTTGTCGACCTTGCAAAGGCTTTTGACACTGTCTCCCACCCTCTCCTCCTGGATAATCTGTGATCTGATTCCACCACAAACTAGTTTAGCTCCTACCTAACAGGCCAGACACAGTCAGTCAAAATTGCTTATTCCACCTCCCCCCCACTTCAGATTAATGCTGGCGTACCCCAAGGCTCCATCCTTGGCCCCCTACTATTCTCCATATTCCTTAATGACCTCCCATCAGTGTGCACCTCCTCCTCCATCCATATGTATGCATGCTGATGATAATGTCCTTTTCTACTCTGGCCAGTCGCCAGCTGATGTCACTTCCATACTTCAGCATGACTTTGGGAAAGTTCAGCAATGGCTAAACTCCCATCAGCTTTTCCTCAACACTAAGAAACAGTCTCCATGACCTTTGACACTATGTAGAGACTCTCTAGGCTAACTAAATTGCCCTTCTTCCACACCCTTGATGGTTCTACTCTAGAGGACACCTCCTCCTTTAGGTATCTCAGGGTCTGGCTAGACCAGCACCTAAACTTCACTGGACACATAGACTCCATCCTGAAAAAGCTGCGCTCCAAATTAAGTGCACTTTACAGGAACTGCAGCTGCCTACTTCTACAGGCCAGGTGGGACATTGTCCAGAAAATGATACTACCCATCTTTGACTACTGCGACGTAGTCTACATTGCCGTACCGAAGTCATCCTTAACCAGACTGGACACCCTTTTCAATGCTTTCTGTCATTTCACTCTGGATGCCCCTTCCTTTACCCACCACTGCGATCTATATCACTCTCTAGCTTTTCTTTCCTTGGAAAACCACCGTCTAGCCCACTGCATAAAATTTGCCTCTAAATTTTGGCTTGATATGCTTCCCCCTTACCTTGCCTCCTCACTGTCCTCCTGCCCCACTGCCCCTCTCTTCTTCAGATCCAGTGACTTCTGCTCCCTAACTATACCACGACGCACCACCTCTATAGGCCAATCGTCATTCTCCTGTAGGCTTCCTAAGCTCTGGAACTCAACACCTCATCAAATCAGGCACTCCTCCTCTCTGTGGTGATCCATCTCGACCTCTCTCCTCAATTTCCTCTCTCCATCCTGCAGCTGCTACTAATTTCCCCTCAGCTCCTCGCTCCTCCTAATTTCCCCTCTGGCTTCCCCATCTCCTTTCCCAGCCTTGCACTTAACATGAGGAGAAACCAATGTACTTTACTGCACTTCCTTGTCTGCATTGTATGTATTAGTCTGCAGTGCTGTTAATTTGCTCCTCTCACATCAAATCCCAATGGTCATCTAATGCTATTGATGTATTGTTTTTTCACTCTGTTGCTTCTCTGTTTCAGATTACCTTTGGAAATGTGTTGTTGATTATTAATATATAGTTTTCTATAATACTGCATGGAAATGTGCTTTTGATTACTGCACTCCCATGTTCCCCTTCCCCAATAAGCTCTGTGAGACGAGCAATTTTATATTGTTCAATGTGCCTTTCCTGGTGAAACTTTTCAATAAATAAAAAAAAAATAAAAACGTTATCCTTGGATATCAATTGGCCCTCCAAATCCTTAACTTACTTACTGGCTCTGAGGCCACATAACCATTACTATGCTTGTGTTACACTTATTCTGTCTATCTGCCTTATTGTAAAATTGTATGCAATTGATCTAGGCTATTTATTTGTACTTGTTTGACTATTACTTGTACTTGTTTGACTTCATTGCACCAGAACTCACTAAATGTACTTGTGCTGCCATGTAATCTCTGTTATTGACATGGAACCTTTGTAAAAGAGCACTTGTGCTCAAAGATATTCTCTGAAATTGTTAATAAATAAATAAATACTTAGGAATATCCATACATAATTCAGTTTGTCAACTATAGAAGTTAACTTAAGCTCCCTAATTGCATTAATACAGGAGGACCTGGACAAATGAAGCTAATTATATTCATTGTTGTTTGGTAAAATCAGTGCTATAAAAAATATTACAGCCCTCACAATGTTCTACCTGTTAAATAATATTCCCACTTTTATCAATAGTAATTGGTTTAAGAAAATTGATAGCATAATTTCCTCTTTTCTGTGGAATGGTAAGCTCCACCCCGAGTCAACCTAAAGAAACTTCAGTCTAATCGGAGAGATGATGGCTTCGGATTACCTTGGTGGCAAGGCTACCACTGTATTTTTTTAATGAAGCAAACATCTCTGTGGTTTCAATCCACTCAAACAACACACACCCCTCTCTGGTTGGCTGTGGAACAAAACTTAGCAAGACATTGCTCTCTAACCAGTTTGTTGTTTCTCAAGATTCCAGCTCATTTAAAGGGACACTGTCAACCTTTTTTGCATCATGTTATTTCTAGGTAAAATCCCACATTTTATGATTGCTTATGTTCTCCAAAATTCACTGATGTTGCTGGTTGTTTTATCTGCTTCCTTTCTTAGTAGAACTGAAATGCATGCTAATGGTGTTATTATGCCCAGTCTTATGTTTACATCCTCAATCTACTGTTAGTGCTTACTTCCAGAACATTAGAAAAACCCCAAAACAGTGCAGTCACTGATGGTTCATTAGGCTTCTCTCTTTCCACTGCATCATGAGTGGCTAGACTGTGTTGGGTGTCTACTCAAGTTGAGGAAAGTTGCAACGGGAGCTGAACAAGAGAACATAAACAAATATGATTTTGTGTGGTAACACCAGTATGGTGGGCAATCTGTTTTTAATTTTTAAAAGAAATAAGAAGTCAGAATCAAGCTACCATTTACATAAAAAATCTCTACAGAATGTGACCAATCATAATATGTGCTTTTAAACTAAGGACATTTTGAGGCCTAAGGGAGTTGACAGTGTCCCTTTAAAGAATCACCCCTCCATCTCTGTTTCCATTTGGCTATGCAGAAGAATCTCTTTTCTTATGAATGATAACTCTGTTCCCTTACAATATTGCCCCTTGTGGAGCAGCCCCTTAGCTCAATAAATAAATAAATATATATATAAAGGATGTAGGGTGGAATAGATCTGGCATTAACGTTGTCAGGGATATATTAAATCCTGTTAATTAATATCCAGTTACATTCTTTTGTGGAAATCCAAGCTAAGTACAAATTCTCTAAACTTTCTTTTGGTTGTACTTACAACTTGGGCACTATCAAATATATGTGATGTTGTTTTCACATTTCAGCAAAATGAGGAATGTCTTAGTTACTAAAATTAGCTCAAATGAGAAAAGGGGACAGTTTACTTTATAAGGTTATTAATGACTCTGATGCTTCTGTTACCACCTTAGCCAGACTGACATGGGAAAAAGAACTGAATGTAGTGTTCTTTCCAGAACTCTGGTCCTCATTATGGAACAATGCTTACTTGTGTGTGAAAGAAATATAGTCTAGATTAGTACAGTTTAAAATTTTGCATAGTTGGGGCACAGGGTCAACATACGTACATATATCTTCATAGGAATCATGATGGGGAAGATTAGGATAACCTCATTTAATGTGAATGGAATTAATTCAGTGGTTAAAAGGGGCTAAAATTCTATCTGAATTGAACAGACTTCACAGCAACATTGTATTTCTGCAGGAAACCCACCTTTCAGAATCCGAACATAATAAACTAAAAAGAGGCTGGGTGGGACAGGTGGTGGCCTCCTCACACCTGTTGGCAAAGAAAATTAGAACAGGAATCCTGATACGGAAAGGTCTGGGGTTGGAAATTAAAGAGGTTAAAACAGACACAGAGGATAGGTGGGTCTCAGTCTCACTTACAGGACAGATACAAGGGCTGGTGTTATATATGATAAATATTTATGCCCTAAATGTTGGCATAGCTTCTTTCCTAAAGGGTATGTATGAAGTAGCCAAGCAATCAGAAGGCTGGGTTGTACTGGGGTGGAGATTTCAATTGTATGGTCCACCCACAGAAGGACAGGTCCTCAAAGAACAAATGCACAAATAAAAATGCTACTAGAATTTTACAAGCGGGTATGAAGGAACAGAGGTTAGTGGATATCTGGGGGGAACAACATGGAAAGGAACAGGATTGCACTTTTTTCTCCCATCCTCAACAGGAATATTGGAGAAGTGATAGGTTTTTCACACACACGGGGCATATGTACAGAATGATACAGAATACAATTCATTCAATTAACCTATCAGATCTTGCACCAGTGTCTTTGGGCCTTTGGTTGAATTCCTTGCAGAAAAACACCTTATGGAGGTTTAACACCTCTCTATGAAAAAGCTTTTAAAGAAAAGATCAAAGAAGAAGTCAAGCAATACGGGCAGGTAAATGAGGGAGTAGAGGTAAAAGAACCTGGAATCTAGGATGCATTGAAGGTGGTTCTCAGAGGGCATATCATAGGCTGGGCCTCCATGAAAAAGAGGCAGAGACAGGAGAGTCTGGAGAAAAAAATTACAACAATTAGAAAAGGAACACAAAAAACACCCACAGCAAGCTTTATCAAAAGAAATGCAAACAATCAGGAATGAGCTGCAGGATAAGTTAAACAGAAAACTGGAAGGAAAACTTAGATATACTGCCCACAAATATTATGAAATTGGGGGAAGGGCATCAGCATTATTGGCCTACAGCTTGAGAAACGATGCATCAGATAGAGCAGTGGCAAAGATCAGAAATCTGACTCATAAGAACAAGCTAGAGACACACTCAGAAAAAATAACACAACAATTTGTGACATTCTATTCCGAACTATACAAAGAAGATAAGCCACTACAGTCGGTGAAGGATAAAACCCAAGTGTTTTTACAAAACCTAAATCTGCCCAAATCGATGAAGGAGGAAGCGGACACTCTACACGCTCCAATTAGTGATGTGGAGGTCCTTCAAATAATTAAGGATCTCCCCTTGGGCAAGTCCCTTGATCCAGATGGGTCTAATTCAGATTTTTGCAAAGCATTTGGGGAGCAGTTGTCCCCCATGCAAGGTAGACCTTTTAGACTCTGCCAGGAGAAGGGCGCAATTCCTAGATCCTGGCAAGATACAGTCATTTCAGTTTTACCTAAGCCAAGAAAAGACCCTGAAGTTTGTGAATAGTACAGACCCATATCACTATTAAATCAGGAAGAAAAAATATATACTAAGACCATGGCATGAAGGTTACAGAGATTAGTCCTCAACCTTATAAATACAGATCAGACAGGCTTTATACCAACCTGTCACGTGAAAGATAGCATTGGAAGGATGCTTAATATAGTAGAGGAGGGCAAAAAATATAATGGAACCCAGATAGCAGTACTCATAGATGCTGAAAAGGCATTAGATAGGCTTAATTGGCTATTTTTAAAATTAACTATGACAGAAATGGGATTTTCAGACAGTTTTCTAAGGGTGTTGGGGGCTTTATATAGCTCACCAGGGGTGAGGGTGAGAGAGTAAATGGCTTGCTGTCACAGAGGCTTAATATAGAAAGAGGCACTAGGCAGAGATGCCCATTGTCATCACTTTTATTTGCAATTAATATGGAGCCCCTGGCCAAAGCAGTAGGACTCAGTCAGCAGGTACAGGGGGTCATTGTGGGGGCGGGGGTAGAAAACAAGATTTCCTTGTATGCAGATGATATAGTTATTTACCTAAGGGATCCCCAGAGAAATTTGCAACCGCTTTTAGAAATCATAAACAGATATGGAGATGTTTCAGGTTTTAAGATGAATGTGACAAAGACTGAAATACGAATAAGCAGAAGGGTAATGCAGGGGATTAGGACCATCCTACCGGGAAATTGGAAATTGGAATCTGTCTGATATTTGGGGATTCAAATCCCTAGAAACTTAAATAACCTTTTCAAAAGTAACTATGGGAAACTGAAAATGGAAATCTTCACAGATATAAAAAGGTGGGAGATACTACCGCTAATGTTCCATAATAGAATAGAAACAATCAAAATGAATGTGCTGCCTAAGTTGCTATTCTTATATCAGAACTTACCACTTCTCATTCCAGGGAGAGACTGGAAAGGGTTGACAGGGGGTCATCAAACGTTTTGTTTGGAATGGGTGCCAACCCAGGTTAAAATGGGAATTATTAATGAGAAATAATGAGCTGGGGGGATATAGTCTACCAAATTTCAAAGAATATTATAAGGCAGTGCAGTTAGGGGAAATAACTGACATTAGCAAACCCCTTAAAGGGACATTGTCAACCTTTTTTGCATCATATTATTTCCAGGTAAAACCCCACATTTTATGATTGTTTACTTTCTCTAACATTCATTGATGTTGCTCATTTTTTTATCTGCCTCATTCCTCATTAGAACTGAAATGCATGCTAATCTAGTTACAATCAGCCTTGTTTTTCTTCAAATCTATAAACTGCTCTTACTGCATACTTCCTGAATATAAAAAGCACCCTCAAACAGTGCAGCCACTCATTATGACACAGTAGTCTTCCATACTCCCACTGCATAATGAGTGGCTAGATTGTGTTAAGAGTGTTCCTAAGTCTAGGAAAGATGCAGTGGGAATTGGCCAAGAATTGTAAACAAACATGTTTTGGTGTGGTAACACTAATATGGTGGGCACTGAGTTTTTCATTTTTTAAAAGAAAAAAATCATAATCAAATTATCAGCTACATCAGCAGTCTCTACAGAATCTGACCAGCCAAAAAATGTATTTTTTTTAAGCTAGGGACACTTTGACATCTAAGGAGTTGACAGTGTCCCTTTAAAGACAGCCTCGGAAAAGATAGAAGAAGGAACAAACAGGGAGAAACACTTAAACAATTTGATGTGGGCAATAAACTCATTCAAAGACCTGGAGAATGTAACAAATAAATGGACAAAACACACTTTTAATTTAAGATATGGTTAGAGACTAAGAAAAAACTAGCAATTGTGGTTACTCAGAGCCAGTGGATCCCAATTTGGAAAAACCAGAAATTTTTGCCTGCATCCTTGATATATTAGAGGCAAAAAACTCAATTTAATTCATTAGTTAGGGTTGTTTCACAGCAACAAAAGTGAGGAAATTCAGTGTTAGGGTTGAAAGCCCCCCTTGGACCCCCCGCCCACACCCCCAACCGGCATCGGGGTGCGCTTTGGGGTTGCCGGCCATAACTCTCATCCCATCACATGCATAAAGAAGCAGAGGTACAGGGAGAATGGGGTGAGAGTTAGGACCGATAACCCCAATGCGCACCGATGCCGGGTTGGGGTGTGGGCGGGGTCCAAGGGGCTTTCAACCCTAACACCGAATTTCCTCACTTTTGTCGCTGTGGAACAACCCTAACTAATGCATTAAATGGAGTTTTTTGCCTCTAATTTCCCTTCTTTTTGAGAATGATAACGAAACAGTGAATGTAATGCGGCGGTGGGAGCGCCCGCCACATGTTGTCTTGTCACATAGTAACACGGTGCCTGCAAACGCAAATGGTAATGTGCATGGTGACGCAAAGCGAAACAGAAAGAGAAACAGTACTGTAGACACAAATGGTAAAAATAATGCAAACGCAAGCACAAATGAAAATGCAAAGGGTAACGCACATGGTGGCGTAGACGGGAACGGTAAGTGAAATTGGTACGGAACCGCAAGCGGAAGCAGTAACAGTAACAGTTATGTAAGCACACAGGCTGTTTTTCCCCAAAAGCTGCATAGAGAAAGACAGTGAGTACAAAGAATGTACGCATAATAATGGGTCTCGGAGCAGAAAATGAGGAGTTGGAATACTAATTTGCTTATATCTCAGGAACCGTACGACGTAGAAAAAAATGTAAAAGTCATATGATTTATGACTTTTCTGGCTAGTTTTTTTTCTGATGAAAAGTCCGTATCTCGCACCGTTTCCAAGATACGGGTCCTGAAAGGCGCGGCGAATGCCGTAATGTTATCCTATGGGAAAAAAGAGAAGTTCAGAGTGTCATAACTTTGGCTCCCTGTAATATTTTTTCACCAAACCACTGAAATGCACATCTGTGGGATGTTGGCTTTCTTCCCTCCAAATTTCAGCCCAAAAGACCAAACCATTATTTTGCAGTAGGGCGCCAAAGGATTCCTGTAATGCGGCGGATGTCGTAATGTTATCCTATGGGAAAAAGTGTCAACTTTGGAGTGCCATAACTTTGCCACCCTGTAATATTTTTTTACTGGAACACTGAAAAGCACATCTGTGAGATGTTGACTGTGTTCCCTCCAAATTTCAGCCCCAAAAGACCAAACCGTTCTTTTGCAGCAGGGTGCCAAAGAATTGCTGTCATTTTCCCACAGCCTGGAAAAGTACTGTCGAACTTTACGAAAGCTTTCGCAAATTCATTCGACAGTGTCGTGCGTACGAAAGTACTTTGCTAAAGTACTTTTTCCAGAAATCTGAAAAACATATTTCTGGGTGTTTTACCACAAAATAAAGACATGCCTAGCATCTTACCCTTCCTCTTACTCCCTCCCTCCTACCCCCTGTTCTTGCTGCTCTCCACACCCTGCCACAATTTGTGAACATATGTATTAATGAGCCTGTAGTTGTATTCTTGTTTGTTGCTCTGACCTTTGTACTTTTGTCTTCACTTGCTGTTTACCCTGGCCCCACCTGTGCGTGGGCGTGAATTGTTCTATTGTCCATTCAATGTCCTGGGTACTGTTTTCCACTCTCGCCCACTTGTGGTGGGCCTGTATGCTGCCCTGTATTTGTATCTTGTTTTCTCTGTACTGTAACCTCCCGGGTCACTCCTGAAAATAGGCACTCGTTGTCTAGTGTGCTTACCTGGTTAACAAAAACAAATAAATAAATAATAAATAAATCCTCAGGGTTCAACTAGGTGAATACAAAAAGAATTAGGTTGCTAGAGGGTCCCAAATTTAAATGCCAAGCATTTTTCTGATGACCAACTGAAAACAAAATGGCAGATTTGTGACAGTAAAAGGGCCATTTGCGAAAGTAAAAACTGCATTTGCGACACTGTCGAACTTTTTGTTAACTTTTCCCATTGACTTATAATGGGAACTTGTTTTTTGAATAACTTTTGAACCGTTTAATATTTTTTTACAAAATCTTCAAAAGGCACATTGGGGACCCTGGCCACATGTTCCCTAAAGATTTCAGACCAATCACGCAAACTGTGCGACCTGTAGAGACAACCACAGAATTCCAAAAAAGCGTAAACGTGAGCGCAGATCATGCTTAATAACTCCACAGCAATATATCCGAACAGTACAAAAGTTGGCAGATCCCAAGATCTATGGTTCTTGATCATGTATTCCAAATTTCAGGCAAATCCATTAAACGGTTGCAAAGTTATCAAGGTGCAAAATTTTAGGTTTAACATGTAAATGGCTCCTCAACTCTAACTATGGTAGCACTACCGTGCTACCATAATATACACATACATATCTATCTATCTATCTATATATATATATATATATATATATATATATATATATACTGTATATATATATATATATTCAATAAGAGTTTGGATTGCCAAACTCTGATTTATTTAGATTTCTCCAACTCAGGGCTTTTATACAAGAATGAGAAACTCTGGATAAATTCTGAGAATCCCAGCACCCTGGTGGAAAATCTTCACTTACTCTCTCACTCAGACAATAGTAAACATATAATCTCTAACCTATATGCCCTACTCAACTCTGACATAGGTGGTTAAGAAGTGGAAAGAGTGCAATCCCAGTGGGAGGCAGCGATTAACCAAACCCTAACCCCTAAATAATTGCTACAGGTCTGGAGGTCAGTACACAAAGCCATACATTCTGGGAGTTGGAGAGAGTTCTGCTGGAAGGTGGTAAGTTGATTCTTTTTGACACCAGATAAAACAAAGCATCATACATTAACTGCATCAGACAATGCTGGAGAGGATACGGAGAAAGGGGAACCCCTACTCACATCTACTGGGAGTGTCAATTAATTAGGGGGTTTGGGGATGAGGTTAGTTTATGGATGACTAAGAGTTTGGGGATCTCTGTGCAACTTAATGATGATCATGTGATACTCAGAGCAATACCAAGAGATCTAAGAGGGACCTCAAAAAATATCTTTTTATCATAATAATAGCAGCAGCACTGAAGGCTATTACACAAAAGTGGTTACTAAAAACTAGTCTCTCAAGGGTAGATTGGCTACAACATTGTAAAAAAATCAAGGGAATGGAGGCGATCTCTGCAAGATTATCTCTGAAAATGGACAGGTTCAACACAAGGTGGTTGCCCTTTGCCCATATGTTAAAGAACATAGAAGGAATTCCTGTACTTGAACAACTTCTGTATGATTGATTACAAATTAGAAGTAAGGATAAAAACAGAATACATATGTGAATTTTTATTTGCAAGTGAAACCTCTGAGAAGTAGGTGCATATTGTAACATAGTTATGGTATATTCTCCTGATCCCCTGTTTGGGGCAGGTTATCTAATGTGAGTAGTATCAAGTTCAGCTTTTAGAGACACTATTGGGGAATACAAGATGCAAACTGCTTTAATGAAGCAAGTGGATGAAAAGAACACAGGATCTCAGGATGTAGCAGCAAAAGATGTTAGTGTGACAAGAGTGTACTGCTGGATTCATTTTCACTATGTTTGTATGATGCTTTGTATCATGTAACTGAGTCTCTTGAATAAACTTGAAGTTAAAAAAAAAGGTTTTGCATCGTTACCACGTCTCCAGATAAACTACACAACATGTGCTATTCTAATTTTACACAATATCCTAAATGCAATATTGACTCTGCCAACTTGTCTCACATGTTATGGTTCTGTCTGGATACCTCTCGTATATGGAAACAAGTCCATGATATGTGTCAGCAGATGCGCAGTCCAAAGATACCCTTTTCTCCTAATATTCTCATTCTGGAAGATACTTCAACACTCTTTAATATGGGGAAAATCCACAGGAGGTGGTTATTATCAACAGCCTTAACACTTAAAAGGCTCCTTTTAAAAAACTGGAAAAGTTCAAAATCCCTCTTTTTAAGAGGCTGGCTAGACTGGATGGGATTTGCCAACAATGAAAGAATCAGTTGCATGATAAACTAAACAGACATGTTTATTAAGATCTAGAATCCTTTTCTGTCATGTCAAGTAAGCTCTCTTCAGATACAGTTTTTGGGTTTGATCTACTGAATACTTAATTTCCTGTTTCTTATGATTAGTTTTGTAATGCAATCTATAATGTGGAGTTCTTATTATGAAATATTTGTACATGCTTATTTTGCATATATGTAAAATATCTATAAAACTTCATAAAAAAAAAAGAGGTACTCAAACAACCAATACAGCAATGGTTACATCACAGGGTGTGTCAGTTGGCTTTATAGTTACAGATAATGAGTCAAACATAAGGAAGGTCTTGGGGGGGGGCCTTGTTCACATCCACTGTTTTGCGCATTTCTTGAATTTAATAGTGCATAGTTTTATTTAGTTATTTATGTACATATGTATGTACGTATTTATTTCAAAAGATTTACCAGGAAAAAACATACTGAGCTGGTAACAGCTCATTTACAGATATGTCCTGGGGGAGTATGAAGAAGAGAGAAACAGAATGGATCCAAAGTAAACTTTATAAAATAGTATAGAAGTATGGAAATAAATAAAACTATATACAAATTATAAGAAAACACTACAGAATAAAGTTACCATACTATAAATGAAATGTACAGTAAATTTTAAACCAGGCAAAAGAACATTGAATTATGAGCAACAAATCACTAATATGAGGAGTAGGGTAGTGACTGATTAACTGGGGCAGTGGGGATAATCTAGTGTCAGTATAGGGGAGGGAAGCTGTTGACTGAAGTCTACCCCAGTATTAGAAACAACTGCAGGAGTGAGCAGAGAAATCATGGAGGAGAGATTTCAGGACCAGAAGGGAAGGAGCAGAGTGAATGGAAGGTGGGAGAGAGTTCCAAATTTTAGGGAAGCATGAACGAGAAGGCAGCTTGGCCAACAGTAGCTTTTATTTGAGGGAGAGCAAGAGAGTGAATGTAAGCACTGTGGAAGGAGTAAGAGGTAGAAGGAGGAAGACAGGAGAGAAGCAAGATATGAGAGGAGATAGCCAAACCAAACTTTGGAGATAAATGAGGCACAATGGGAAAGGTGCCTGGCATCAAGAGCGGGGAAGGAGAGGGAGATATACAGAGGACAGTGGTGAGTATGTTGGGGGTTGTCAATGGCAAATCAATAGAAAGAGGGAAAGCGGATGTCCATCCTAGCTAAAATTGGCTTTGGAGCAGCACTGTAAACAGTGTCTCCATAGTAAAAAATTGGGAGAATCATCTTAGTGAGGATTTCTCTATGAACAGTAAGTGGAATATTTCTCTTATTTTGATAAAGTGCTCCAAGTTTGGGGTGGAACTTCTTGTGGATTGTATCTAGATGAACAAAAAATTAAGGTGGTGATCCAACCAGACCCTGAGGTACTTGAAGGAGGAGACAGCTTCAATAGTTGTCCATCTAGGATATGAAAGGAAGGAAGGAAGGAAGGGGGTAGACTCTAAAAAGCCTCTGTCTGGTGCCAAAGGCCATAGAGAACATTTTTTTTGCATTGAGGGATAACTGATTTTCTCAGAGCCAGTGCTGGGTGTTGTTACAGTTCAGCTGGAGCTGGTTCATGAGATCAGAGGCAGAGGAGTCAAAGAAAATGAGAACTGCATCATCTGCTTACATACGAATGGACACAGAGGAGCAGGCAATGGGGAGGTTATTTAAAAAAAACTGAGAATAGAATTGGGCCAAGGACAGGCCCATGGGGAAATGCTTGAGCTAATAGGGAATGGAGGGGAGAGGAAATCTCCAATACAGGCAGCTTGTGACCTGCACTCAAGGTATGAACAGAACCACTCAGCTGAAGAGGCAGAGAATCCAGTAGCCTGAAGCTTGTCCAGAAGAATGGGGTGGGCAACAGTGTCAAAAGCTTTGGCTAAATCATCAAAAATGGTGGAAGTGACAAGGCCCTTATCCATGTCAGAAAGGACAGTATCAATGAGATGGAGGAGGGAGGTAGAGGTGGAGAGGAACTTTCTAAAGCCAGAGTGGAAATAAGTGAAGAAGGAGGTAGTGTCAAGAAAAGGGGAGAGTTGGGAGAGAACAAGATGTTCCTGGAGTTTAAACAGAGTGGGGAGAAGGGAAATAGGATGGAAGTTACTAGGGGAAGAGTGGTCACTTCCTTCAGGAAGGGGAATGACAGCAGACAGCTTCCGAGAGTTAGGGACATGGGATAAGGAGAATGAGGGGTTGAGGAGGTAGGTGATGGGGAGGGCAGTGGCATGAGTAGAGAGATACAAGAGTCTGGGGGTCAAGACCATCAGGGCTCCCACCCTTATGTGGGTTTAGAACCATGTGGGCTTTAAGAGTATCAGCAGGAGTAGTGGGAGAGGTAGAAAAAATGGAAGAAGGCAGTAGAATGTGTGGAGAAGGAGAGGGTAGAGAAGAAGAAGAGAGAGGTGGAGGAGGAAGAGAGGAGGGATTGGGCACAGGAGGTGAAAGAAGAATTAAAAAAGTAAGGCAACTGCAGCAGGGTCAGAGATAGGAGATCCATCTTGAGAAAAGGGAGAGGAAACTGGGTCCGAAGAGAGAAAAGGGCAAGAAGTACCTTCCAGAACTTAGAGGGGTGATTACGGTTATTCTGTGGTGTGGATGTGAAGTGTTCAGATTTCACAAGTCTAGTAGCTTTTAGTTTTCTTGATGAGGACAGGGAAATTAAGGCTCTTGTTAGCATTGCTAAAAGAGTCTCCGCTCATTTCAATCACTCAAGCAAAGCCCATCGCGTATTTGAAAAAATACAAGAGGAGCACAAATTGCTTTTGCAGAGACTGACACAAGACATTTCTACGAAGTGGAATTCGACGTTTCTTATATTCAAGAGGCTGCTGGAACAAAAGAAAGCTGCCAGATAGTACGCTTCCGAAAATAAAGTTGGTGATGCAGATGTTTATATCAGTCCACCACAGTGGGCCATGCCTGAGTTTGTAATTTTAGTTTCCCAGCCATTTGAGGAAATCACAAGAGGTGAGCGCAAACACAAAAACTTTGAGCCAAGTGATACCCTTAACAAAAATGTTAACTTACTGCTTGAATCTTATTAGGGACAATTTAGAGAACACAGACAGTTTCATCCCACATGCTGCCACTGCTAACACAAGCAGGTTGTCCACCAGAATACAAAAAGGTTTGACAAAATGTATGATCAGAAAAGTTGATGAAGATGAAAAACTACATAAAATGCTTCAGACTGACTACTACATAAGCGTCCCTTCTGACTCCCAGCCTGGCAGTTGATCTGCACAGTCATCTTACTTGTGCACTTTGCCTGATACCCCTGTGAATGATGCACTTACTCCTGAGTTTGGTATTAATGTAATGGTCCCCACTTTTACGGGTCTGTACTTATCTAAGTTTGTCGGACTGCCATATAATGTGGATGTGTATTTTCTGCTCTCTAGCTCTGTATTCATATTTGCTCCAGTTTTGTTTCTTCTCCTGTTGTGTCCTAAGTACCTTAGCATTTAGTATTGATTCATGTTATTTTTTCTCCTTTGTTCAATCTCTGTTACATTGTAGCTTGCTGTACTGTTTCCAAATATTTTACTCTATGTCTGGTAAGACCCTTATGTTTATTTATAAGATTCTTCTTTATTTCTTAACATATGTCATTCAAGGGGGCGACAGTTTCATGGCATTGCCACTTCATCAGGCCCAACTGTGCTGTTTCTATTGAAAAACATATGTATGTAACATCAGTAAACAGTTTCAATTCCTTTCATTACTTATACAACTTATACTCAGTGTTCCCCTTCACCTGTCCTATTTGCTTGTTATATGTATTCACCGTGGAAGTTTTTCTTCATTTTTAGGGCTGTGGGCAGAACCTACAGTGCTACTGTGATCGCTCAGTAGCTCTAAAAATAGCCAATCATGGAACTTTCCATTGGACTTTTGGAAGTATCCTTCCAAAAGTCCAACAGAGCTAAACCCTCCACCACGATCAGCCGCTACAGAATAACAGCCTCACTATTTCGGCTGTTACTTCTGCATTCCATGGCATGAACTGTGCATGCGTGACTCATGCACATGCGCAGTTCTGCTGGCACCGTCTTGTTGTGAATGGCACACCATTCACCACAACTGCGCATGCGTGAGTGCCGTGCATGCGCAGTTGCCTTGCCAGCTCGGTGGCATTCTGTGGCCCTCCCAACTTGTGGCACATTAGGAGCCCACCCCAGTGTGTCTGAAGATTGCTCCTTTTACCCGCCAACATCGGGGTGCCTAATCCCCATGTTGGCATTATGTGACCCCCCTTCACTCATGCGGCACACTGAGAGTCCACCCAGTATGCCTAACAGTTTTTTTTCCTTCCCCGCTGACATCGGGGTGCCTAATCCCCATGTTGGCATCATGTCAATCCTCCCCAGTCATGTGACACACTGGGAGCCCACCCCAGTGTGCCCAAATGTGTTTTTTCCCGTAAAACAAATGGTCCTCATCATCGCTCTAGTCTCTTTTTTTTTCTGTAAAAAAAAAAGTCCCTCACTGTTGCTCCAGTCGCCCCATCCCCACCTCCCACTGAGCACCCACCTCCCCACCCCCTTACCCCATACTTACCTCTGGAGGTCAGCACTGTCATTTTCTCTGAAATGGGACACATCTGCACTCTTCAAAGCCAAACTATGAACTGAAGACTCAAAGATAAACATGCTATAATGCCATTCAATGGGGTTTTCAACTTGTAGACTCTAATGGCAGATAAGGACAGCTTGGCCCATCTACTTATGCTGATAAATCATCCATTTTTTGGAATTTTTGTCCCAAATTTTCAAAATGGGGTTCTTGGGACCCCACCTCGTGAAAACTGTCACTGTCATTTTGTTACTTGGTCCCAAAAAGTGATTTCACGGTCGCTGTGCGGAATCACCTTTTGGGACCGATTCATGAAATGACAGTGCCACTGTTCATGAGGTGAGGTCCCAAAAAGCCCATGTTGCAAATTTGGTGAAAAAGTTCCAAAAAATGACTGCATTACAAGCATGCATTGCGCAGTTTCTACGCACACTCCTAACTTCACCAATTTTTACTATTTTCACTCCGTATGTTCAACATTGCCATTTTTGCATACCTCCTTCAAAACAGTACAGCTGTCATTTTCCACAACCTACCCAGAATGTGTTGTCGCACCTTTTGCCCAGAATAGCGTGTTTGCTCTGCAAAATCACCTTTCAGGACAAGTGAACAAAATAACACTGGCACTCTTCATGAGGAGGGGTCCCAAAAAGCCCATGTTGAAAATTTGGTGAAAAGTTCCAAAAAATGACTGCGTTATGAGCATGCGTTGCACAGTTTCTCTGTACGCTCCTAACTTCACCAATTTTTAATATTTTCACTCCACATTTTCAACATTGCCATTTTTGCACACCTCCTTTAAAACAGTACAGCTGTCATTTTCTACAACCTTCCCCAAATGTGTTTTCACACCTGTGGTGCAGAATAGCACGTTTGCTCTGCGAAATCAGTTTTCGGGACAAGTGAACAAAATGACACTGGCACTCATCATGAGGAGGGGTCCCATAAAGACCACGTTGAAAAGTTGGTGCAACACCTCCAAAAAATGGTCATGTTACATGCAGGCGTTGAATACTTTCTACTCACATGTGTAACTTTGGTCATTTGGTAGCTCTTCACAGCCCTATCGGCTCTGGCTAGAGTTTGTTTATTTCACACTCTATTCGCAGCATACAAACCCCTTCATACCACTTACTTTAATTTATTTTATAATTCCTCTTGCAGACAATCATTCAGTGTCTCTCTCTTCCCTTATCTTACTCTGTGTTTAAACAATTTATTGCTTGTATTTTTACATTTCCAGTTGCTAAAGCTTATCTGCCTCCTCTCTCACCTGTATGTCACTTAACTTTCTTTTTCCACTTTTCTATTTCTTTAAAGCATACCATCTGTGTCTCTGCACATTCCCTGTAAGTAAACAAGCGTTTTTGTATTCATATTTCTTGTCTCTCACTATTTTAAATAAAGTTTCTCAAAGATTTAGCTTCAGAGGTACTCACTGTTTGCTTGCTGCGACACAGCATACCACTCCTGTTGTGGAAAGGAATGGTTGCTGGCTGTGTGTATGCAGTTAAATACCGCCATCTGGTGGGGGGAGTCTGACGTCACTGCTGACATCCAACTGTCAAGCCAATGCTACCTCAGAGGAGGTAGTGAGTAGAGATCCAGTGGGGCTGTGGACAGAGTGCTGTTCCCTGGAGCGTCCACATGTCCCGATCCCCACCATTGGTGGTTCACCCCCCCTCACCCAGGGATAAATTCCCTTTTATATTTCACAGTGTTAATAATTCCACTTCCCCTTTTTATGTTGGCTTGCGCTTGCGCGGCCGGCATCTTCTTGACAATAGTAGATGTGGGCGCTGTCACTGTTGGGCGAATGAAGTGCGCATCGAAAGTGCGTCCCTCATTCCCCAATCAGCCAGCAGCAGGCACTGACCTCACACATCCCTAATGTGGCCACAAGAACAAAGAAAAGGTCCGCTGCAATCAGAGCAAAGCTCTCATGCAGCGTGACCACAACATGCCTCCCGACGTGCAGGCAAACCACCTGTCACAATGCCGACAGGGGAGCCCAATCCCCGTCGCCATCATGCGGCCCTCCCACCAGTTTTTCTTTGGCGATGGGGGGCCCAATTCCCGTCTGCGTTTATCCCGTCCCCATTGATTGTGCGATGGGGCCCTCCTGTTGGCATAATGTCTCCCCGGCTTTTGTTGCATGCGGTGCCTTAATCCCTCGACATGTCTCCCCCAGTATGTGCGATGGGGTGCCCAATCCCCATCGGCTAGAATCTCCCCAAAAACACTTAGGTGGCACACTGGGAGCCTACCCCAGCGTGCCAAATCCTGCAAAAAACCATCCCACAATGTTTTTTTTTTATAAACTTGTAAAAGAAAACGGTCCTCGCTGTCTCCCCTGCCCCTCCCACAACCCCACCCACCTACTGTGCACCCTGCCTTCCCACACCCTCACCCCATACTTACCTCCGGAGTCCGGCGCGATGATCTTTGGTGGTCCAGGAACACGTCTGCACTCTTCAAAGCCGACCGCGAACTGAAGAAATGCCGGTAAGCTGTATAATGGAATAAATAGGTTTTTTTTCAACTTTGATGCATATCTCAGGCATTTTTTGGAATTTTGGCACCAAATTTTCAACATGGGGGTTTTGGGACCCCTCCTCATGAATTCTGGCACTGTCATGGCGTTAATCAGCCCCGAAAAATGATTTCGTGGTCACTGTGTGGAATCACCTTTTGGGACCGATTAACAAACAACGGTGCCACTGTTCATGAGAGGGGCTCTCAAAAAGCCTATGTTGCAAATTTGGTGAGAAAAATTCAGAAAATGGCTGCTTTACAAACATGCGTTGCGCAGTTTCCATGCACACACGTAACTTCATGAATTTGTAATATTTTCACTCTAGATTTTCAAAATTGGCATTTTTCCACACCTCCTTATGAACAGTACAGCTGTCATTTTACATATCCTGACCAAAATGTGTTTTTGCACATCCAGCACAGAATAACGAGGTAGCTGTGCAAAATCAGTTTTCAGGACAGTTTAAGGAAATGACAGTGACACTGTTCATGAGCAGAGGTCCTAAAATGCCTATGTTGAAAATTTGGTGCCGAACGTCCATAAAATGACTGTGTTACAAGCATGCGTTGCTCAGTTTCCACGCACCCTTGTAACTTCGCAAATTTATAATATTTTCATGCCAAATTTTCAACACTGGCATTTTTTCACACCTCCTTATGAACAGTACAGCTGTAATTTTTCATATCCTGCCCAAAATGTGTTTCCGCACATGTGGCAGACAATGGCGTGGATGCTGTGGTAAATTAACTTTTGGGACAGATTAACAAAATCACAGCACCACTGTTCATGAGGAGAGGTCCCAAAATGCCTATGTTGGAAATGTGGCTAACAAACTCCCAAAAATAATTGGGTTACGGACATGTGTTGCACAGTTTCTATGCATGCTCATGACCACCAATTTTGCATATTTTCACTCCAAATTTTCAACGTTGCCATTTTTTTACACCTCCTCATGAACAATACAGTTGTCATTTTCCATGTCCTGCCCAAAATGTGTTTTCATCCCTGTGTCACCAAATGACATAGCCGCTGTGCAAAACCACCTTTTAGCTAACAAACTGATTGTGCCACTTTTCATGAGGTGGCCTCACAAACAGCCCATGTTGAAAATTTGGAGTACAATACTCAACACCTTACTCACGGTGTAAAGGGTTTGCCAACTGTAGCTCCCACCTGTACAGACTGACAGGAGTCAGGGTGTGACTTGGATCTTGGGCTGTAATGCTCACGCCATTCCACCCCACCCCCACCCTGCAGCTAGTGACAGGCATCGTGTTGTGCCTCGCACTGTTTGTCCACAAAGGTCACCCCATTCTCCTATACTGCACCCACCTCAGTGTATTTCCTTATGGAATGGGGTAAGTATAATGCCCAAAGACCCCATAGTACACCACAACACTTGTCAGTGTCTACAGGGTAGGGTGAGGTACAATGGCATGAGCGTTATAGCTGATGACCAAAATGCACACCCCAATGCCTGTCGCTCTCTACAGGGTGGGGGTGGGGTTGGCGTCACTTCAATACTTCACTGCCATTCCTATTATTCATCTCTAGCTCTGGTACTACCAATGCCAATGCCAGCAAGACAACATTCGGCATTGACAAATGCTTGTTATTTTTTATGCTGCATATGCAGTCCTGTGTCAGTGTTTTTTTCTTTATTCTATTTCCATTATATATTCATCTACATGAAAACGGCCACCAGTTTTGGTGAAAAACAATGCAGTATTACCACCTTCTTTTCACTTTTCGTCTATAGTAGTGCCATCCTTTTTTCATAATCCAACCTTTACCAAAACCCCTTTCAATTTAAAAGCAGTCCATTATATTCATTAGTTTTTATCATATCCATGTACTTCATAAGCAGATTGGTGGCCATTATGGGACCGCACCAATAAAGGTTCCAATCACAGTATTTGTTCAATCCAACTCTTGGGTTCAGAAAATTCAAAGTGAAGATCCAAAAGACCTCTCTCCTTCTTAATGTCATGTCCCAATCAATATTGCTTTGTACTGGTTTTGCCACGTTCTTTTTTTTTTGTTCATTCTTTCTTTATGCTCCCCTGCTGCCAGCCATCCAGTACCTTCTGCCCCATCATGGACCACAGGCTTCCACCCCCCACAACAGCCGTGACCCTCTGATACCCCCTGGATTACCCCCCAGGGCGGGATTGTGGCACTGCCCCTAGCGCCGCAGTCAACGGGATAGGTCGGAGGGTAGGCCTGGGGGACTAATTGAAGCCATGGCGGGCTTCATCAAGGGCTGCTGGCAGCTGCTCTTTTTCCTGGTTTTCTGGGGGATGGGGATGTACAATGACATCCTGTGTCCGCCCTACCCCCGGACGTGCTAGGCATCGGTAGCTGAGCAACTCCCGGCCTCTGCCAAGGGTCTGTCTCCCCCCAGAGAAGGAGAGCAGACCTCAGGATGCTCCATCCTTCTCCCTCCAACTGGCCCACCAGTGACCCAGGTCCATTTCCGAACCCAGGTCGCCGGCGTCGCAAGCAGAAATCCAACTGTTGCGCCAATGGGCCAGCTTCACCACATGTTCTAATCCCCAGAAACAGAGTGAAGAGGCCAAATGTCCCACTCCATTAAAATGTCTCACTATTGAAGATTCTGTGTCCTGTACTCGAATGTCACTCTTGTGCTCACTTATATGAGTCCTCAGTTCTCTAGCTGTCTTACCCACATACAGTTTGTTGCATGGGCAGCGAAGCACATATACCATGTGGTCTGTTTTGCAGTTGATGCGTTGTTTTATTTTGTATTTTCTGTTATTGTAGAGGTCCTCAAAGATCATCTTCTTGTTCATATTTCCACACTGGTAACAATGTCCACAGGGCTGACTTCCTGGTGACAATGGTCCCAGTAGTAGTTGTTTTTTCTCTGTTTGTGGAATGTAGTGTTGAGCGTGTGCTAACCTATCCCTAACTGTTGGTTTCTTTTCAAAGTGACCAATGGTATGTTCTGCAATCTCTTGCATCCTGGGTTCCCTGTCTGTATAATGCGCCAATTATCCACTATCACCTTCCTAATCTTACCACTCTGGTGACTGTAGGCTGTAGAGAATACTATTCAATCCCCCATTTCTCTTTTTAGTTCTGGTTTTATAAGGCTTTCTCTTAGTTTCTCATTGACCTCCTGTTCTGCCTTGTAAACCACTGTTTGTTTATACCTCCTGTTCAAAAACCTTGTGCTGATGTCCTCAGCTACCCTCTCGTATTCTGCTTGTTCACTGCCATTTCTTCTAGCTCCAATTAACTGGGACTTGGGTATACTGACCTTCAGTTTGGGATCATGGTAGCTTTTGTAGTGAAGAATTGCATTTCTGTCAGTTTCTTTCCTATGTAGTGTTGTCTCTAACCCATTAGTTCCCTTGTAGATTCTTAGGTCCAAATATGGAACCCTCTATTGTCATAGTGAATATTAAATTCTGATTTCTGCTATTTAGATAGTCAAAGAACCTATCTAAGTCTCCCTTTGTTCCTTTCCAGATGAAAAAAATATCATCTATGAAGCATCTCCAAGTTATGATATTACCATAGAAGGGATTAATCCTATAGTCCATCACATGCGTCTTCTCTATATCCCACATATATACATTTGCATTCGAAGGGGGCATGGTACTCCCCATAGCCGTTCCTTGGGTTTGAAGATAGAATTCTTCTTCAGATTTGAAATAGTTCTTGGTCAGGACTCTTTCTGCTATTTGATTTAGAAATTCACTCAGTGGATGCTGGTCCTGTCTTGTTCTCAATGCCTTTAGCAGTGCATCTAGGCCTTCCTCACGCTGGATGCTTGTATGTAAGTCTTTTATGTCCAATGTGACTAGATAAATCTCCCAATCTAGTTTCTTTCTGTTTATTTCTCCTATGATGTCTCTATGATGTCTATAATGTGTCCTGAGTCTCTCACATAAGTGGCCATTTTCCCTACTTCCCCATGTACATGAAAGTCCACATATTTGGAAAGTGGTTCCAAAATAGACTCCATTCCTGAGACTGTTGGTCTCCCAGGAGGTTTTAAACTATCCATATGTACTTTAGGAAGTGTGTAAAATAAGGGCACTCTTGCTGCACCTTTTGCAGCATGGACTGCTCTTGCTCCACACACCAGCCCATCTCTACCCCGGACTTAATAAATCTTCTATATCTTCCATTATCTCCTCTGTAGGATCTCAGTCCAATTTTAGGTACTTATCTGTATCCTCTAACTATCTTAGACATTCCCTTTTGTATTCCCCATATTCCCACATAACTATTCCTTCTCTCTTATCTACGGGTTTGATCTCCATGGTCCTGTCTTCCTCCAGTTGTTTCAATGTTTCATGCTCTTTTCTAGTAAGATTGTTGTAATATGGGTTTACTTTGTTCTTATCTACTATTTCTTTTATTTGTCTCTCAAATACTTTAATGTATGTCTCTACTGTGTCTTTCCCTCTGGCATGGTTAAATTTTGATTTAATGCCCCATGCCTGTTCTCTACTTACTACCTCCTCTGAGGTAGCATCAGCTTAACTGTGATCAGGAGACAGCTGGATATCAGCAGAGATGTCAGACTCCTCCCAACAGACGGCGGTATTTAACCACATAGCACAGCCAGCAACCACTACTTCCCACAATAGGAGCGGTATGCTGTGTCGCAGCAAGCAAAATGAGTACCTCTGAAGCAAAAACTTTGAGAAACTTTATATAAAATAGTGAGAGAAAGGAACTATAAATAAGAAATGCTTGTTTACTTACAGGGAATGTGCAGTGACATTGAAGGTATGCTTTAAAGAAATAGAAAAAGGACATTATTAAAACTACACAAATCCTGCTACAATGGCATCAGGACAATCTGGAGGGACCACATCTGGCAGGTCCTGGACTAAAAACTCGGCAAACAAGAAGGATGGTGGAGGATTAATACAGCAAAAAGCGCCCGACTGGAGTTCGTCGCCCACAAGCATGGTTGGTCTCGATCCTGACACTGAAACAGAACGCCTGTCTCGATTTAGATTTGAGGCCCTTCTAACAGAAACCAAAGCAGTCTGATTGGAGACAAAGCAGGAATTGCAAGCCCTACACAATTAATTACGGGCAGTCGAAGAGAGACTGGAGGCCTCAGAGAACCATATGGCGACAGTGGAGATGGCACAGCTGCACTTGGCTGTGGATTTTCTGATTGATCATCAGGAGGCTGTACAAAACAGGTTGCTAGATCTGGAAGCCCACACCTGGAGAAATAATCTCCGTAGCTATGGTCTCCCAGATGGCTCTAAGACCAGCAGGATGTCAGAGTTTATGAAGGACTTGCTGTGCAATGTATTGGATTTACCTCCGACATTTAAATTCAGTATAGAGCTTGCCTACTGAGAATTGACACTGAAACCAAAAGATCCTGCTGCCAGACCTCACTCGGTGGTGCTCAAACTCTCCAGCTATAAAGACAAGGAAGAGATTCTTCGAACAGTGAGGTCAAAGAAAATTATCAAATATAATGCTGCACATTTAATTTTTTACCAAGATTACCTTTCTGAGATTTTGAAACAACATAGGGCTTATTTTGCGATCCTTAGAGAATTAAAGGAGCATAAGGTTCGCTTTCAGATGCTCTACCCTGCCAAGCTAAAAGTTTTTTTGGATTCTGGCACAATAACTTACAGCTCTCCAGATGAAGCATGGCTGGCACTGCAGGATAGGGGATGGGGAACATGGGTGGCCCCCCAGCAAGACCAGCGCTCGAAACCTCCTCATTCTGAGTGGTCCTCAGGAGCTCTGCATGACCATAAAGACAAGGCCAAAAGTGCAGCCTTCAGGACACTACAAGACATCAGAAAGCTCCTCCACAGCATGCAGAAACAGCAACCCATGACCGCAGCAAACCTGAGAGGAACAGCTACTTGAGAGATGAGAGATTCATGGTAGACTCTTTATTTTTATCACTCATTTATCTGACTGATCTCTCGCGTGGTGGGGACTGCTGGCTTGGGAGCCCCCCTGAAATGGAATGGGGGAGAATGATAATCCTATCCGGGTTAACCAGCTTGTTGTAAATTAATTTTGACTTTACTATTCATGGAACAATTTCAAAGAGTTTGGGGAGAGGCCTATGGTGTTTTGGCTGAGACATTTAATACTATGACTATGCCAGGGGATAACTTTGCAGCTGGAGATGCCTCCCCCCGCCCCCGAGATATTTCTGTTTGAGCAATCTTGAGCTGAGGGGTCGTGACAGCTTGATGAAGGTGGCTTTTGGTCACAGGTTGCTTGAGATACTGTCCTTCCCTGGTGATCAATATAGGACATCTGCAAGCCAACAGAAAGGAACAGGAATCTATGATGCCTTGATGGACCCATCCTATGTTGACGGGCATGTTATTACCGGGGGGCATACCTGATGGATGTGGCCTCCCCCATTGATTCCCGTGGGCAGTGTTTTTTTTTTTGTTTTTTTTTTACATTTCTATTTATTGCACCAGTTGGACAGGGCATTTCTCAGAGGTGCTCTCTCAACCTAGCCTCTACTCCCCACCTAAGATCTCTCTCTCCCCCTGTGCACCTCTCACCAGGACCTTCTAACCCCCCGGATCACCCCCCCGTGGGAGGGCCCGCCCCACCTACCTGGCGGCCTTATCTGAAATTAGAGGGTCGGTCCTGGTAGGAGCCAGTGGGAGCCTGGAGGAGAGATGGTCTGGCACTGGGGATGTGGGTTCAGTCACTGGAGCCCTCATCGCCTCCCTGGTCCACCACAGTTTTTTCCTTATAGGTTGTCCCCATCAGAGTGTGGACGTGTAATGATGTCTATGGCACAAACATGCTGACGTCTGCCGCCGCTCCACCCCTGCATTCACCAGCACCGCTTGTTCCTGGCATGCCCCCAGTCACCACTAGGAGTCACTCAGGAGCAGTGTAGTCCCCGGATCCCACCCCAGAAAGGGAGAGCAGTCCTCTGGATGCTCAATCCCTTCCCTCCCCTGCCGACCCCCTGGCAGCCCGAGTCCATTCCTGAACCCAGGTCGCTGGCGTGGCACAAGGCGTGGCATCCAGCTCTTCAACCCTCAGTGCCACTGGGCCGGCTCCCATGGGCAATGTTGATTCCAGATAATGAACGCAATCTATTTTAAAATGTTACAATTGTTGTGGGCATTGCGGCTGCCATGGAGGGGAGATACAAATGTATAACCAACTCAAATGCTTTATGATGTTTAAACTCCAAGGTTCTCAATTATTCTTAGAGGGGGCTCACTGTTAAGATGTAAAATTATAACCACATACTCAGAAACGAGGTGCCAATTTAAGTCCTTACGGAAATTAGGACCCCCCTCCCGTGTGGTGAGTTACTCCTCCTCCTCTGCTATGGTGGACTGTTGACTCGGGGGATGGGGGGTGCTAGGTCTGTTCCTCTTCCTATACCTGTATAGATGGGGTGGACCCCTTCTTCTGCCTTCCTTTTTTCTACCTCCTATTTTCTGAGGGATGAGGCATCAGCAACATTATTATAAAGTCATTAAAATATGGACCTATTTGAAAACCATGGATAACATATAGTGGGTATTTGAAAATTGGATGCCGTGTACAACTCAAGGATGCCAGGGAGAAGAAGCCCTCCTCGGATCTTACTGGGGGATGTCTTTTTACTATTTACCATCTTAGTTGGGTCTGGATGTGTCCAAGACCGGGGAGGCCTGGCGTTTTTTTCTGCCACTTTACCTCCTTTTTGTACAGGTGCTCCCACAGGAGACCTTGTACGAACTAATAGAGGGCATATTGGGAAACTCTCCTACCTTGAAAGTAACTGTGTTATAAAGTTTTACTCTTTTGTTATTTGTTTCTGGAAAGTTGCTCGATGTTCTTTACATGTTAAGCTTGACAAGGTAATTCAAAAGTTACACAGGTATAATCTAATAGACCGGATGCATTGGAATCCTATGCTTGGGTGGACTGAAGGGAGTGGGATATGGTATTACAAACAAGGGAATGAAGACCCCGAGGCTTGGGATCCTACGGGAAAGAAGCACTGGCATGGGTATCAATCATGGGACCTCCTTGGGGATCCCCGGTGAGAAGGAGGCTGAATGAATAGCTATAACAATACAGGTGGTAATAAGTTCACAAAATATGAAAAGTTTGAATAACCCAGTTAAAAGGTATAAGGTTATTTCTTCAGTCAAGAGGCAAAAGTCCACCTTTATCATGTTACAGGAAACCCATCTGAGAAAGAAGAAGCATCAGAAATTTGCTAAATTTGGCTTCACACATATCGCCTCCTCCTCCTATAGGGAGGAAAAGCATAGGGGAGCGGCTATACTGATCCCCTGTACCACCCCATTCCAGCTATCCTCCTCCTACCTGGATCCTGAGGGATGCCTGGCTGTGGTCAATGGGATGTTTGAGGGACACATGATTTTGCTGGCCTCCATCTATATTCCCCCCGGTTCAGGGGCGGGGGAGGTGAGAGCATTATTGCAAAAAATCACAGAGTATCATCAAGGTGTTTTAGTAGTTGAGGGGATCATAACCAAATATATGACCCTATAGACACCACTAACCCTAGAGTACTCAAAAAATCTAGTACGCAAAGAGTAGCCTAACTGTACTTCAAGGAGGCACAATGGGTAGATGCCTGGAGGTCATTACACCCACGGGGGAGGGTTTACACTCACTGCTCAGTGCCACATGGAACATATGCTAGACTTGACTATTTTCACACCTCAGGGGAACATCAGTATAAGATTTGTGACTGAGCACCTCCCTTCTCCTTTGTCTGACCATTCCAGGGTGATCATTAGGCTGGAGTGGGATTTGATCAGGAGGACAACCTTATGTTAGTTTAACAATTTTTTGCTGAACTTACAGGAATTTAAAGCTATGGTAAAGGAGTGTATCCCACAGATAATACAAGAAAGCAGGTTGCCTGATACAAAAGCAAAGACCCTTTGGGACACCCTTAAGGTGGTTCTTAGACGTGATATTATAAAATTTGCCTCCCTTTATAAGAAAAAGCAGACCGCCCAATTCGACTCCTTGCAGAAGCAATTCAAAATACTACAAGAGCAGCATGCAACGGGAGACATTGGGGTTCATTCTTTACTACAAGCCACTAGGCAGCATGTACAACATTTACTAGATCTCCAGAAGGAGCAAACCCTTCTGTTCCTAAGACAGAAATATTATGAGGGGGGTCCTAGGACCTCTTGTTTATTGGCCTATTGCCTTAGACAAAAAATAACTCTGTCAACCATCACACAAGTTAGGGAACCAGGCTCGGGACACGTGGAGAGGCTACCCTCACAAATTATGCAAGCCTTAAAATCATATTACCAGACTCTGTAGACTCCTGAGGGACCGGCCGACCCACAGGGGATTCAGGCTTTTTTGGCAGGCTTGCACTTACCGAGCCTCTCCCAGGAACAGATACAGGCTCTGGATACCCCTATCACAATGGCAAAACTAAATGGGGTTATCTCTGACTTAAAAAAACAATAAAAGCCTGGGCCTTGATGGGTACTCTGGGGAATTTTATAAAGCCTTTGGGGGGACTTTTGCTGATCCTTCTTGAAGTCTGTCAAGGGGTTCAGGAGGGGGAGGAGCTCCAAGGACATGGAGATATGCTACTATTACGAGTATCCCTAAACCTGGCAAGGACCACACCTATTGTTCCTCATATCGTTCTGTCTCCATTCTTAAAATAGATTATAAAATCTTTGCAGCTGTAATGGCTAAGAGATTAGAGACCCTCTTTCCCTCCCTGATCTATATGTATCAGACAGGTGTTGTGCCTGCTAGGTAGACTCAAGAAAACATAAGGAGGACACTTCATCTTCTCCACTGTGCTGCCCAGTTGGAGGCCCCTTTTTTGCTGTTAAGTCTGGAAGTGGAGAGGGCCTTCAGCCAAGTGGCCTGGTCATTTCTTACAGCGACCCTGGTGAGGGTGGGCTTTTCTAGGGTCTTTGTCCAACTTATTGTCTCTCTTTATCGCCAACCTATGGCATATGTCGAGGTGAATGGTGCTGTCTCTGATCCTATCCCTTTATTGCATGGCACCAGACAGGGATGCCCTCTGTCACCCCTGCTCTTTGCCATATATTTGGAACCATTGGCTCAGGCAATATGACAGGAGGGCACTATAAGGATGTTGGAAATGGGGGGGATCATCAAAAATTAGCATTATACACTGATTATCTATTAGTTTACCTCTCAGACCCAGAAACATCACTCCCACCCCTATGGTGGCTTTTGGACAAGTTTGGCAAACTTGCGGGGTATAAAGTGAATTCCTCCAAAATTGAGAAGCTGAGAATCCGTTATGAACCCTCAGAACATATAAAAACATTATTTTTCTTCCGGTGGAATTTTAACAACTTGAAATATCTAGGAGTTCAATTAACGATGGACAATACCCAACTGTTTACCCTAAATCATCTTCCCTTGCTGCGCCAGCTTTCCTTGGACTTTGAGAGGTGGAAGTATCTCCCTTTACCTTTAATACAAAGGGTAGATTCAGTTCAAATGAACCAACTGCCCCGTTTTTTTGTATTTGCCACCAGATCCTTCCCATTCCAGTGTCAGACAGTTTCTTCAGAAATTTAAATAAGAAGATTTCGAGGTACATTTGGAATTCCCAGAAACCTAGAATAAGATATACCATTTTACAGTTATCAAAAAGACTAGGAGGATGAGCTCTTCCAGATTTGAAATCCTATTATCATGCTGCCCAACTTAGATGTGTGAACTATTGGTTGAACCCTCAGTATAGAGCTAAGTGAAAGGAGTTGGAGGTATGCGAGGAGGATCTTACAAATATGAACAAACTACTACTGTTGCATCCCAATTGACCAGTGCAGGACATCACAACAAACCTATATACTGTTAACACATTAAAATGTTGGAGGGTCATATTAGCCTCTAAGCCTAAGAGCACAGGCAGAGCAACATTATATTCCCTCCCCTACCTCGATTCTTTTATGCCCTCCCGTTCATATCATGGATATCATAGATAGGACAGAATGGGTTTGCACCTAGTGGCTCACGTTATAAAAGATGACTCTTCTCACTTTGGAGGAGTTGACAGTGCAATATGGGATTTGCCCACAGGACCAGTTTAGATATTTGCAGGTACAGGATTTTATTAAAACTCTGTCTCTGGACTTGTGGGCTGGGACTTCCATACCTCAAATGGTAGGAATTCTCAGACTGGCACTGGAGGGTAGAGCCCAATTGACACACATGATTTCATATCTGTATATGGGGTTCATTTCTATGGTATGGTACTCCCTCCAGTCAGTAAAGACCGCATGGGAATCCAATCTAGGCATCCTTTTACAAGATGAAATTTGGGAGAAACACCTAAAAACCTTACATTGGGGAACTGCCTTGATGAGTTGGAGAGAGTTTTCATGGAAGCTCACCCTTAGATTTTTTAAATCACTGGCCATCCAGGCAAAATACTTGGAGAGCAAGGGCAGGGAGTGCTGGAAGAAATGTAGGCATTCTCCTGCTACTCATGGGCATATTTTTCGGCTCTGTCCAGCACTTCAATCATTTATACAAGCACTGCAGGATGCTCTCACGGAGCTATTCACACCGTCCCTTCAGCTTTTCCCTGTTTTTTTCCTTTTTTCTAATTATCCAGAGGGCTGTAGGGATTCAAATACCAAAAAATTACTTACGATATGCCTATTAGTGGCTAAGAAGGCTATTACTAGGAAATGGCTTGCTTAGGAACCTACTACTTTAGGCCAATGGCATGATATAGTCCTAGAAATATATAGGATGGAGAGATTAACAGCCTTGGTGAATAAAAGACAAGTCCAATTCGAATTAGTAGGGAGACGCTGGGTGCTATACATATCTCCCATTAGATCTGATTTTGTCCCATGAGCTTTTTTTTAACCTGGATAATGTATTCTATTTTCCCACATTTGCTCTAATGTACATATGTATCCTATGATTTCCTTTTCTCCTGGAATCTTTATCTTTCAAATCTTAAATCAACTAGGGACCTGTAATTTCTCAGCATGAAATGTCAAGCTATGTATGGTTTAAATTTATTGATGTTTTTATTGTTGGAAAAATTACTAAAATAAAGAAAGTTTAAAAAAAGGAAAGTGGAAAAAGAAATTTAAGTGACACACAAGTCAGAGAGGAGACAGATAAGCTTTAACAACTGGAAATGTAAAAATACAAAGAAATGGATCTTTTACTCTATTTTTTAAGTAACAATCTCCCATTTTTTCTTAAATGAATAGATGAGCACTACCAAAGGGAAGGAGACCAAAAGAAATAAAAATATGAATTAAAAAGAATAAGAAAGGTATATTTGCAACATAAAAATGTTTGAACACCGAGTAAGATAAGGGAAGAGAGACACTGAATTATTGTCTACAAGGGGAATTATAAAAGAAATTAAAGAAAGGGGTATGAAAGGATTTGTATGCTGCAAATAGAGTGTGAAATGAAAAATGAAGGAAAACTTCCATGGTGAAACATATAACAAGCAAATAGGATGGGTGAAGGGAACACTGAGTACAAGTTGTATAAGTAATGAAAGGAATTGAAACTGTTTACTGATGTTACATATAGGTATGTATGTTTTTCAATAGAAACAGTACAGTTGGGCCTAATGAAGTGGCAATATCATGAAACTGTTGCACCCTTGAATGATGTGTGTTAAGAAATAAAGAAGAATCTTATAAATAAACATGAGGGTCTTACGATGGCCAATCGTGCATGTGGCGCAAATGTGCCATTGCACACCAGCAGCATGATCCGTGCACACCTGACCTGGTGACACTGGGGGGGATCATGCCACGTGCACAGAGGACAGGCCCAAGGGCCATGAACTAGGGTGAGGTGGAGCTTCTCAACCTTGTGGCACTGGTACTGTAGGTTGAGGGACAGCTCTTTGGTTCTGATGACCTCATTGAGCCACACTCTGCTATGTGAGCCAGGATTGCTGTGCAGCTGGTGCACAGGACAGGGGTTGCCCACAATGGGAAGCAATGCAGGCACCGTTACAGTGATCTGCAGTGCAGGGACCAGAACAGGCTGAGGAGCCTACAGGACCATGCATGTAGGGGTGCGGTGCCACTCCCAGGTAAGTCACAGTACTATGAATGTACACAGTAAGCATGGGGTATGGGGGGGCTGGCACACTGCACACTAGTACATTCACACACACACACACACACAGCAAGGGCAGTGTCTGCATGACCACATGGAGTAGGTGTGTGTGGCATGGTGCGTGGGGGGGCAGGGCCACTGTGGCATGTGTGGTGTGGCGCAGTCATTGGCATGTCATACGTCCAGCTGCACATATGGTGGGCATGGGCAGGGGTGCTATGTGTGGATGCATGCAGCCAAGGGCACTGTCACTTGGGCACTGTGGGGGTGTTGCCATCACTGTATACTGGCACTGGTGTTGTTGCTGGGGGGGGGGCATGTCACACCTCCAGTCTCCTCACGGTGTTCTCTGCTTTTGTTCCTCTCACAGGGCTGGCAGGCAGGTGGCAGGCCATGGTTGCAGTGGAGGCCAGGAGCAATAGGGCCAGTGTCATTGCCCGTGGACAGGGACAAGCTAGTGCAACTGAATGTCTGTCTTGTGCATCCTCTGTGTGTTCAGGGGGGTGCCCTCAGCTGGTCGGTGCCAGTCCCTAGTGCATGCCCATGTGCTTCTGATTGCATGCACACATGAAGTGTGGGCATGGCGATGTGTGCTTGGGCCACAGTACACCTGATCCATGTGTGTACATCCACTTTGTGTGCATATCATGTGCACCGTGGGCATCCTGTGGTGCTCCAGTGGTGTCCGGACAGGTCCTGCACACTTGTGCTGCCTGCTGGCATGTGCACATGTTGTGTGGAGCAAGGCTACATGCCCCTCTGTGCAAATCCCTGCATGCACATGTGGGCCATATTCTTCCTGAGTAACATTTCACGGTCACAGTGTGGCACTGTGTGCCAGCCTGTTGCTGGTTTGCAATGTGCCTAGTGGGCTCTTGGCCATTTGCGTGGTGGATGCCTCCAGCACAATCACATGGTGGGCAGGGGGGGCAGTGTGGAACATGGCACTTAGTACCTGTTGTCTGTGTCCCCCACTGTAGGTCCAAGGGGTGTATGGCCACGTGTCCCCATTCGTCTTGGCATCAGGGAGTACTGCAGCTATCAGGGATCCAGCTCCAGATCTCATTACGGAAGATGCTTCAGCCACTCTACAGGAGTCAGGGACAGCTGCTGCAGGTATACTGACCATGCTGGTCAGAGTGATGTGTGCCAGGAGTCATAGGCATGGGCACCATGCTGTGGCACATCCCATACATTAGGGACATGGACATTTGTGTATAACCCCTTTCTGTTTTGCCTCACATTCCTTCACAGTCCACATTGTATGTTGCTGTACCCTGTTCAGACACACACACACACACACACACACACACACACACACACACACACACACCTTCACCCTCCTGCATACCGTTTTTGTACTTGTACAGACCCCCCACCCTCACCTTCCCTGTTCCTTCTACCAGTTGTTATTGTAAATAGTTTGTTGTGTTCCATTGCTGTTACTAAACCATTTTCTATTGCAACTGGTGTCTGTGGTCACTCACTGTACATTGTGCATGTTGTCTGTAATTGTCTGCTGCTTTCCGCTGTCCCTTTGTTGCTGTACACACATGTGCACCTATGTTACTGCGCACACATGCATCCTGCTCCCCTGACATGACGGCCTCACTGTGTGCCCTCCTTGTTGCCTGTTGCATGTGAGTGTGTGTTGTGTCATGCTGCCTTTCTCAGTACCCCTGTTATGTGTGTGGTGCACATGGGCTGCATCTGTTGCACTGGTGCCCTGTTGTTGTGTGGCTCTGCATGCAATCCACATTGGTTGTGGGCTTGTTACACCTGTGTGGTGCGTGGCTGTCGGCCATGTCCGCCATTGTGCCTGCCCTCCGGTGTGCCCCTGTGTGGCATCTCCTTTCTGCACACCACCGGGTTCCTGTGCAGGAGGCTGTATCCTGGTGACACATCCATGCTGCATGGTGACCCCAGCAGCTGTGGCACACCTTGACAGGCACCCCTGGGCATGTCACATGTGCCAGTTGGGCTCCTGTGTGGGGTGTGTCAGGTGCTTCTTGGTGTTTCTCTGTGTGCTCTGTCTGTTCACCTCTTCTGCTGTGGCCACTCTCAGGCCCTTTGGCACTCTGTCCGGTCCCTGCAGGTGTGTTCTGCTGCATCCTTTGTGCCACTGCAGGTTCCCCTGTTACTCCTTCGTCCCTTGCTGACTTGCTCCATATTCACTGTTATGCTGCCCTAGGTGCTTTGGTGCATCCCTGTTGCGCTGGGGCATCTCACGTTGCGCCGTGCCGCATCTGTGCAATTCACAGTGGGGAAACGCACAGTGTATCTTGTGGCACATCCTTCTGTGAATCGCACTGTCTGAGGTTGGTGCATCCAAGTTGCACCGCCACATCTCATTTGTGCCCAGCGCATCTGCTTTGTGAATCCTGCCCACTGACTCTGAGTCCTTCTCCACGAAAACGTTTTTCCCATTGTGCTTGTGGTAAAACTCTTCTGTGAATAGGATCTACTTAATACATGAGGCATGATATGATAGTGGCAACAAGCCAGGCCAGGATTACTTGAAAGAACACAATGTGCACACACAAAAAAAAAAAAAAATCAGTGGGTCCAGAGAGTCCATATAGCAACTTCATTTCATGTCTCAAACTTTGTTGGGGCTAATCTGGATGGTAGGGTACTGCTTACTACTACTGCTTGTCAGCAACTGTGTAAAATATTATTTTACCACTTGTAGAATTATGTTAAAAGAACATTGTCAGCTTTTAGTTGCGGTTTTTAGTTTCGTGGCAAAACGATAGTTGTAGCCATATCTAGCACTTGATTCCTCGTGTAAAGTGCCAGCTGAACTTAGCAGTATGATTTAGCCTTTGTTTCACTTTATTTTTATATTTTCCCCGACCCAACTGAAACCCCAGCAGACTGCTCATTAGGCATGTGCATGCTGCTCATGGTGCCAGTAAAGTCGCGTTTTGTCGAGTCTGACTTTGTTCAACGGATATATTTTAAAGCCATTCTGTGAGAGGGGCCAGGGTTCTGAGTGCCACGAAGTAGTTCATTTATAAAAATGAGTGCTGTGGTTACAGTAATTTAAGGTGAAAAATGTAAAACCGTGACTCTGGGCATACACATAATGGCCCCTATGCATGACCCCATATAGTGTCTATGCATTGCATAACCTGGGCGCATAGCCACTCTGCACCTATTGCACCTCCCACATGGGGTGCACAAATGGGGAACCCACAGACCCAATGCCCCCTGATCTCCCAGGCCCGCAGACTGCAATGCGCCAGGGCAGGGTGGAGGGCATGCCAGCACTACGCGCCATGTACTAAGGCGCATAGTGCTGGCTGTGGGGGAGCGGAGGAGGGCACAGGGTACACCAGGGAGAACCCTGCTGTAAGCCCCCTATGTGCCCCATGCACACATCCTGCCTCTGCCTGGACAGGGAGGAAGCCCACAATACCCCCGGTACCACTGCGGCTGGACCCCCCTACGGCCGCCCGGCGCCTCCCGCCCCAGCACACATCAGTGCGTGACCCCTACTGGGTGCCCCCCACCTGACACATGCAACACAGGGGCACTGGCCCAAGGATGCTGTCCCACCAACCGGCACCGCTGGCCCACACCCACTACAGGTTCCACCAGACATATGATGAGACACTGTGCCCCCCGGCACTGCCAACAGACCCCTCCACCTCGTCCCTGCACCTACCTCTGGTGCTACATAGGGCTGGCAGCTTTGCCCTCCTCTCACCTTCACAGCTGTTGGCCAATGGACATCCATGGGGTGCACTGGCAATGCACGCCCTGCTGCATAGGGGATCCACTCGGTGCCCAGTCCAGGCATCCGATTGGACTCCTGGCCAGGTCCACGACTCCACCCCGGCCACCCTCCGGTGTCCTGCATGCTGGTGGGGCAGGGCCACGTACAGGTGGCCAGCAGTCATGAATGCTGCTGGTGCACACTTGTCCACAGGTGTAGAGCTCCGCTGGTGGGATATGTGCCTCTGGTACATAATTGCTGCCTGTTGGTGCATAGGCACCAATGTGCATATCTGGAGTCACGGCTTTACATTTTGCACCTAAAATAACTGATGTTACACCATTCATTTTTATAAACAAACTACTTTGTGACACTCAGGATGCTGGCCCCATCACAGAATGTCTTTAAAATATACCCCTTGCACAAAGTCAGACTCGGTGAAGCGCAACTTTGCCGGCGCTTTGGCACCATGTTCAACATGCATGTGCATAATGAGTGATCCACTGGGGTTTCAGTTGGGTTGGGGAAAATATAAAAATAAAGTGAAACAAAGGCTAAATCATACTGTAAAGTTCATCTGGCACTTTATATGGGGAAGCTAGTGCTAGAAGGAAGAATTCCTGTCCAAGGAGATTGCTGCTGGGCAGAACCGACCAGCTCAGCTCTTCTGGACTGTCGAAAGATTGTGCAATCCAATCTGTCTTCAGCCTGGTGGAGCTTTTTCACAAGAGAAGTGTGATGAGTTTGTTCAGTTCTTAGCAGATAAGGTTGTCACCATAAGGACTGGGATCTGTCCAGCCCCCTCTATTGGGTATTGCGGAGGTCAGCAGGAGGTTGCAAGCTCCCAGATTGCTTGGTCTGACTTCGGCCGTCTGGAAATCATTAACATCATGAGGATCATCCAGACTTTACAGCCAACCTGCTGTAGTTTGGACCCAGGCCCAACACACCTCCTTGTAGGGTGCATTGATGAAATCAGCCGGGACCTGGCCAAGATAGTCTGGAGGTCATTGGAGAGGGGAATCTTTCCTGACCCCCTAAAGGAGGTGGTTTTATGACCACTCCTTAAAAAGCCCTCCCTTGACCCAGACTGTCTGACCAACTACAGATCTGTCTCTAACCTTCCCTTTGTAGGTAAGGTTATTGAGAAGGTGGTTGTGCTGCAGCTATCATAGTAGATGATCATCTGTCTACCTACGATGTCTATGATTGTCTCCAGTCTGGATTTAGGAAGAGGCATAGCACTGAGACAGCCCTTGTTTGGATATTAAATGATCTCCTAATAGTGAGAGATCAGAGGACTCATTCCATCTTAGTCCTCCTTGATCTCTCTCTGCAGCATCTGACACTGTGGCAAAGGCAAGACAAATTTCATTTTTAAGGTGCCCAATCCCGGAGGCTCTGGGCGTCGTACACAATAAAAACAAAATACATGGCAGATACTCTTAAAAGACATCCAAGATAAATTTAGTACTCAGAAATTGAAATTAACTATAATAAGACAGGGTTGGAGTATGTTATTCAGTGAATGCCTGGCTGAATAGGTGGGCCTTAAGCCTCTGCTTAAAAACACCAATCAAGGGGGACTCCCAGGCTGCAGGTGGAAGCGCATTCCACAGATTCGGCCCAGAGACACTAAAAGCTCAATCACCAGAAGTTCTGAGCTGAACCCTGGGAACATTCAGGAGGCCCCTCGAGAAGGAGCGGAGGGAGTGAACAGAGATTGCAGGTGTCAGGAACTCTGACAGGTAGCCAGGACTCAGTCCATATAGGGCCTTATAGGTGAACAAACCGACCTTGAAAAGAATCCTCCACCTGACCAGCAGCCAGTGCAGAACACACAAGACCGGGACACACAAGATCACATGACAGGACCTAGGTAGGCCCATCAGTAACCGGGCCACCGTGTTCTACACCAGTTGCAGCATGCGAGAGGATCTCTCCCATGATCCTGAAGTACAGAGCATTACAGTAGTCAAACTTGGAGGCAACAAAGGCGTGTACTAGAGTTAGTAGATCCTCAGGCAGAACGAGGGGCTTGATCCTGGTGATGTTCCGTAAGTGGTAAAAACCACTCTTAACAACAGATGACACTTGATCTTCAAAGGTCAGCCTGCTGTCCAGGATCACATCTAGATTACACACACTCAGGGAAGCAACCAATGGAGCAGACCCAAGGAAAAGACCTGTGTCCACTCCAGGCAGCAACCCATCGTGCCCGCGACCTGGCTCAACCACCAGCACCTCTGTCTTATTGGGGTTAAGTCTCAGCCAGCTGGAAGCCATCCAGTCATTGATTTTAGCTAGACAGATGTTAAGCACATCAACAGCACTGGATGTTCCAGGAGCAAATGACAAATATAGCTTGGTATCATCTGCATAGCAGTGAAACTCCACATTGTATTGCCAAATGTTTTCACCCAAGAGCATTATATACACCACAAGCAGCATCAGTGACAAGATCGAGCCCTGCGGTACTCCACATGACAGGGGCATTGGAGAGGAGGCGAAATTCCCCATCACCACCCACTGCACCCTATCCAAGAGATAGGACTCAAACCATCTGATGACAGTACCAGAGAGTCCACAAAACTCACAGAGCCAATCAAGAAGCACAATGTGGTCCACGGTGTCAAAAGCTGAAGAGAGATCGAGGAGTACAAGAACTGACCTGTCTCCTTTATCTCTAATCCTGAGTAGATCATTATGCATCCTCATTAGTGCAGTTTCTGTGCTGTGTCGTCCGAAAACCCAACTGAAATGGCTCATAGATGTCATATGACACAAGACAATCCTTGAGCTGCTGAGCCACCGATTTCTCAACAACCTTGCTCAAAAAAGGCAGGTTGGAGATAGGACAGTAATTCGCCAGGACATCTGGGTCGAGGGAAGATTTCTTTAAGAGGGGTCTCACCAATACCTCTTTCAATGCCACTAGGAACACCACCTCTGCCATCGAGCGCCTGGCAATCCTGGGGAACACCGGGCCAACAGCCTCGGCACATCCCATCAAGAAATGCGTTGGAGCTGGGTCCAGCTCGCAGAATGTGTGCTTCAGCTCTAAAATCACCTCAGTCACTTCCGGCACCTCCACTGGCCTAAACTCCCTCAGACAGACAGAGAGCCCATCTTCCCACCAGTCCGGCCACTGCAAGGCTTAAGCCCCTCTGACGATATCCCGACCGAATGGACGACACCCTGTCAGAGAAGAACAGAGCAAACTCTTCACATAAAGTGGATGAAAAAGTCTTCTTCGGCTGTAGACAGGCCGGATGAAGAAGCCTGTCCATGGTCAGAAAAAGTTGAGCAGGTCTATTCCTCCCTGCTGCAATCTCCCTAGGCAGGAACTCTGCCTTCTCACGGGAGATTGCCTCCTGGTATTCACAATAGTGAGCACGCAGAACTAGTTTGTCATCCACCAGCCGGGTCTTTCACCAGCAATGCTCCAGCTTCCAACCCTTGATTTTCAACACCTTCAGATCCCTATCAAACCATGGGGATCTCAAGTGAGAGGATCTGGGTCATATACGAATCGGAGCAATGGCATCCATTGTTTTGGACACCACCATATTATAGGTGGCCACCGCTTCACTGGAGCCAATCGCACAAGCTGCCTCAAGTCTAGATAGGTCAGCCAATGCCAAAAGTCCTTCTGGATCTAATCCCCTTAAAGGGTAGTAGCTGACCATCTCCACAGGGGAAGCACTATCAGGGGGGACCCCAAATGTGAACGACACGGTGCAGTGATTGGACCAAAAGACCCGATCGCTCTTAAGGTTATCAACCCCAAGACCCAGCTGGAACACCAGATTGAGTGTGTGGCTGTGCTTTTGAGTCCTGGAAGCAACAGCTTGTGTCAGGCCCAGTGAAGACATTAACTGGAGGAGGTCGTAACCAAACTGTGAGGATTTGTCATTGACCCAGGCGTTGAGATCCCTCAGGATTAAACATGTGGGGGACTCCAACACCTGGTCGACAACGAAGTCCTCTACCTCCTGCAGGAATTCTCCTCCCACCCCAGGACGGCAGTAAATAAGGAGAATCCTGCAGCCTGCACCTGGACCCCTGTGCATGGCGACACACTCAAAAAATCTGGTATTGCCAATTGAATGCACCGTGAAGCCCAGGTTGACCCTAAAAATAATGGCCACTCCCCCACCCCTGCAATCCCTCCTCGGGCAGTGCACTATGGAGTACCCAGCGGGGATGGTGACCTCTAGAACTGGACCAGCATCGTCACCCAGCGAGGTCTTTGTGATGCAAGCCAGGTTGACAGAGGAAATCAAGTCCGCAAAAATAGTGGTCTTTTTTCTTATCAACCTAGCATTGCATTGTGGACCATGGAGTGTTATTGGAGCACCTGAGGTTTATCTGCGGACTGTCTGGTACAGTCTTTGGGTGGTTTCAATCATTCCTTGAGGGTAGGACTCAGAGAGTGGTGTCTGGGATTTATTCCTCAGCCCCTCTCCCCCTATCCTGCAGGGTACCGCAGGGCTCCATTTAATCACCCATGTTGTTTGCACCATATATGCTGCCATTGGGAGATATCATTAGACAGCATAATCTGAGTTTTCACTGCTATGTAGATTATACTCGGCTGTACATGTCTTTTGTGCCCAAACAGGATGAGAACCTCTCAGTCTTTAACAACTGCCTCTCCGAGATCCAGGACTGGATGAGTGCCAGCTGGCTGTGGTTGAACCCGGCTAAAACTGAGGTATTGGTTGTGGACCCAGATCATCGAGAAGCAGGTCTATCAATGGGAAAACCTTCTGGGCTTTGACTTGGGGGTGTTCAGTTGACTACCTCAGATCAGGTGCGGAACCTGGGTGCTATTTATGATGATGGCCTGACCCTGAAATCTCAGGTGTCGGCCATTATCAAGACCTCATTTTACCATGTGAGGAATATCGCCCAGGTGAAGCATCTGGTTCCTCCTGATGATCTTCCAACATTGGTCCATGCCTTTGTGACCTCTCACCTTGGCTACTGCAATGCCCTCTACCCAGGCCTACTGGGGGTTGATATCTGATGCCTGCAGCTGGTGCAGAATGCTGCTGCCAGACTGGCACTTCTAGGGCCAGTCGTAATACACCTGTGCTCCATGGACTGCACTGGCTGCCAGTACAGTGGAGAGTTGCCTTCAAGGTCGGGTTACTGACCTACAAAGCACTACACAAGCAGGGACCCCGCTATATGCAAGATCTCCTTCACCCTTACTGCTCCTCCCACCCACTCCGCTCCACCAATGAGGGATTGCTAGAGATTCCCAGGGTTCAACTAAAAACAACTGGGGCTCTGTCTTTTGCTTTTGCAGCCCCTACCCTGTGGAATTCGCTACCTCATCGAGTTCGAGAGTACCTGACCGTCCAGCGCTTTAAAACGGCACTTAAAACTTATCTGTTTAGCCTGGCGTTTCCAGACTCTTCTTAATTGCAAAGCTGATATTTATTAGGATATAGATTTTATGAGATTTTTAGGTTTTTGATTTGTTGTGATCTGATTTTAAATTACTGTTGTATTGTATTTTAATTATGTACAAGCGCCTTGATCTTTGGAAAGGCACTTTTTATAAATAAAGTATGAAATGAAAATATGAAATTAAATGAGATATACCTACTTGCCAAGAAAATAAAACATCAGCTAAAAGGGACACTCTCAACCCCTTTAGGCTTCCAAGTGTCCCTAGTATAAAAAACACATTGTATGATTGTTCACATTCTATAGAGACTGCTGATGTAGCTGGTAGTTCAAGTCAGTTCCTTTTTATGGTGTCTTGAGCATGTGCAAGCAACATCTTGCAGTAGTAGTAGCACAGTGAGAGGTGTGTCAGTGTTGGTGAACGCAGGGCACACTTTAGTAGGTGCGTTCCTCATTCCCCAATTAGCTAGCATGCTAGCACTGATGCAAAAATTATGTAAAGTGCCACCAACTTGAAAGAAATGTGCCGCTGCAATCAGAGGCAAGCTTGTCATGCAGTGGCAGAGATGACACGCCTCCTGTACATGCCTTTCCTGGTGAAACATTTCAATAAACATGGCGGCAACAGGACAATCCCCAAACAAAGCCAACATCAGGGGTGCAGTCCCCGTGTCGGCATGTCCCCCACCCCCCACATTGTGTGGGACACTGGGAGCTCACCCCAGTGTGCCGCCGCTCACACAAAGCCGACCATGTCGGCATGTTTCTCCCCCCACCCCCATTGTGTGGCACACTGCGACTTGCGAGCCCACCCCAGTATGTCCAACATCCCACCCCCCTGAAAGTCATGGGGCACACTGGAAGCCCACCTCAGTGTGTCCAACATTTGTTTTATTTCACCTGTGAAGAAAGAAAATGGTCCCACAATATCCAGGTTTTTTTTTTGTACTTGAAAAATAGAAAACGGTCCCTTATTGTCAGTGGTGCCCCCCTCTCCCAACCTGCACCCACCCTCAGCGCACCCCACCTTCCCACCCCCCCACACTCCATACTTACCTCCGGAGGTCTGGCACTGTGATCTTCGGTGAAGCAGGAACACATTTGCACTCTTCAAAGCCGAACTGCAAAATGAAGACACGTCAGTAAGCTGTATAATGGCATCAATGGGGGGGGGGTCAAATTAGGTGGATATCTCAGCCATTTTTTTGAATTTTTGCTCCAAATTTTCAACATGGGGTTCTTGGGACCCCACCTCATGAACACATGTACTGTCATCTTGTTATTCAGTCCCAAAAGGTGATTTCCTGGTCACTGCGCAGAATCACCTTTCAGGACCGATTAACAGAATGACAGTGCCACTGTTCATGAGGTGGGGTCCCAAAAAACCTATGTTGCAATATGGTTAAAAAGTTCCAAAAAATGAATGTGTTACGAGCGTGCATTGCACAGTTTCCACATATGCTCATAACTTTGACAATTTTTAATATTTTCACTCCAGATTTTCAACATTGCCATTTTTCACACCTCCTTATGAACAGTACAGCTGTCATTTTTCACATCCTGCCTGAAATGTGTTTTCGCACATCTGGTGCACAATGGCGCTGTCGCTCTGGGAAATCAACATTTTGGACAGATTAACAAAATCACAGTGCCACTGTTCATGAGCAGAGGTCCCAAAAGAAAAAATTACTCACCTTAGTAATGTTGTTTATTCTAATGGAGTCTTGCCATATTATGACATATGCAGTTTGCCTCAGCCTTAGAACTGCTCCGGAGGTGAAAGAGTTAACTTCCATGCCAGGCATGGAATCTGGAGCGCTAGCTCGGTTGAAAAAACTCTGTCTGTCGATCTTCAAACTGAAACTGTCAGATCTTTACGAGCAAAAACTCACTAAGGTTCTGTGTGGAAGCTGTAAACCTACACTAGCCAACTGGCTACTAAAATATTAACACATTTTTCTGGTCCCAAAACCAAGACTCAAGTCAGGGGACCCAGAAAATAAGATAAAATAAAATACAACACCCAAACACCCCAAAAAGGAGGGGTGGAGAACACAAGGTGGGCATCATTAAGTGCCAACACTGGACTGCCCACCCACATCCCAAGAGTAGAGGTTCTGAGAGGGGCAGGCAGGGGGGGAGGTCATAATATAGCAAGACTCCATTAGAAGAAACAACATTACTGAAGTGAGTAATTTTTTCTTCAAGCAACATGAAGTCTTGCTATATTATGACATATGCAGACTACACAGCAGTACCTCCATGGAGGAGGGACAGAACCTACTTAGGAAATAGGCTCTGAAGCACAGCTGTGCCAAACCGAGCATCCTCCTAGCCTGGATGTCCAGGGAGTAATGCTTGGTGAAAGTGTGTACTGTTTTCCAGGTAGCTGCTTGACATATCTCTAAGATAGGGATGTCCCTGGCCACAGCTAGGGACGCAGCTGTACCTCTGGTAGAGTGAGCCCTCAGGCCTGAAGGGGGAACCTTACCCAGTTTTTGATAGCAAAATTGGATACAAGAGACAATCCACCTGGCAATGGATCTTTTAGTGGCAGGTTTCCCTTTCCCAACCTCACCATAAGTGAGGAGTAGTTGGAAGGAGTCAAACCTGTGACCCTTGGTACACTTTACGTAGTAACTAAGGGCTCTCTTCACATCTAAACTGTGCAGCCTCCTCTCGCCAGAGGAGGAATGGTCAGTGAAGTACACTGGAAGAGATATAGATTGATTAGTGGAAATCTGAAACCACCTTAGGCAAGAACTTCCTGTTAGTCCTGAGGACTACCTTATCTCTGTGAAAGGAGATAAAATCAGGCTCCACTGACAAAGCTTTAATTCACTTATGCGCCTGGCAGAAGTGATGGCTACTAGAAACACAGTTTCCAAGTCAAGTACTTAAGCTCTGCTGAAGACAAAGGTTCAAAGGGGGTTACATCAGCTGAGCAATGCAAACATTAAGATCCCAGGCAGGAGCAGGGTCCCTGAATGGAGGGTTGGTGTGAAGCAATCCCTTGAAAACTTGGAGAATAACAGGGTGAGCAGAAAGAGAGAGGCTTTCCTGCTGAAATAAAAGCAGAGACAGCTGCCAAATGCACTTTCAGGGTAGCTGGCCTCAGCCCCAAAGTATTTAGATGGACCATATAGTCCAAGACTGTGGGCAAATCAGCAGATTCTGGGGAAATATGCTTCCCAGAGCACCATATGGAAAACCTTTTCCATTTAGAATTATAAGTAGCCCTGGTGGAAGGCTTCCTAGAAGCTTTCAAGATTTCGAGTACACCTTGAGAAAGGTGTAGGTCAGCAAACTCTAACTCCTCAAGAGCCAGGCCTTGAGGTTGAGGGATTTGAGATTCGGATACCAAACTCTCCCCTGAGCACAGGTTAACAAATTGTGGTTCCTGGGGAGACACAGGGGAAGATGGACTGCTAAGGACAGAAGGAGTGGATACCAGGGCTGTCTGACCCAATCTGGAGCAATCAGAATCATCTTGCAAGGTTGAGATCTGATTTTGACTAGCACCTTGAACAAGAGAGGGAAGGGGGGAAAGGCATAGAGGAACTTCCCTTCCCAATCGAGAAGGAAGGCATCCAGAGGGACTGAGCCCAACACTGAGGATCTGCAACAAAAAAGCGGAAGTTGGTGATTGTCTGGGGCTGCAAAAAGATCTATCTGAGGGGTGCCCCACCTGGCAAAAACTAACCCCAGTACTAGGGGATCCAGTGACCATTCGTGATGGCCCTGGGAAATCCTACTGAGAGCATCTGCCAGGACATTGTCCTTGCCTGGGAGGTGAACTGACATGAGGGAGGCGTTCAGGGAATAAGCCAGAGACCACAACTTCATTGCCTCGGGGCACAAGGCCGAAGACCGAGTGCCCCCTTGCTTGTTGATGTACCACATTGTAGTGGTATTATCTGTTCTGACCTGTACCACTTTGTTCTGAACAGATGCATAAAAAACCTGAAGTGCTAGAAAAACAGCTCTGAGTTCCAACAGATTGATGTGGAGCAGAGATTCCTGAGGGGACCACAATCCCTGGGTGGAGAGGTCGCCCATGTGAGCTCCCCATCCCAAGAGGGACACATCTGTAGTAAGGGTCAAGAAGTGAGATTGAGGGATGAAAGGAACCCCCTGTCTCAGATTGCTCTGATCCTGCCATCACTGCAGGGCCTGGATCAGGGTTCGAGTTACTGGGATCAATTTGGTTAGGGAATCTCTCCTTTGAGACCAGAAGGCTCTCAAATGGAACTGAATGTCCCTCATCTGAAATCTTGCTCCTAGCACTACAGCTGTGGAAGCAGCCATGTGTCCTAGGAGCTGTAGAAAGTGCCTTGCTGGTCGAGAGACCTGCAGAGTGAAGGAGGAGGCCAGGGCCACCAGGGTCTTTACTCTTTCTAGAGGAAGGAAAGCTCTGGCCTGCTTTGTGTCCAGTTCTGCGCCTATGAAGGTGAGTAGCTGAACAGGCTCTAAAACTGACTTTGGGAGATTGAGAAGAAACCTAGAGATGTAAGCAGCTGCTGGGTAACCTGAAGGTGTGATTTGACTTGGTCTGGAGACTGACCCACTATGAGCCAGTTGTCCAGGTAAGGAAAGATGGCAATCTTTTGCCTTCTTAAGTGAGCAACTGCTACTGCCAGGCATTTTGTGAATACCCTTGGGGCAGAGGTAAGGCCCAAGGGCATTGCTCTGAACTGGTAATGGCCTGAGGGCAGTTCGAATCTGAGGTACTTTCGGTGGGAGCTTCTGATGAGAACATGGAAGTAAGCATCCTTGAGGTCCAGGGACGCTAGCCAGTCCCCTGGCCTTAAGGAGGGTAAAATCATTCCCAGAGTCACCATTTTGAATTTTGGTTTTAAAAGGTGCTTGTTTAGGTATCTTAGATCCAAGATGGGCCGCCATTCTCCTGTCTTTTTTGGTGTAAGGAAGTACCTGGAGTACAGTCCTTTGCCCTGGTGTAGGGGAGGAACCCTTTCCACAGCTCTGAGAGCCAGGAGGGTTGAGACTTCTGTTTCCAAAGCAAGAGCCTCTAATGGATTTGCAGGTGGAAAGATCTGGTTCTCATCTTTGGAAATTTTTGAAGCTGAGAACCAGTCCCTGGCTTACTACTCCAGGACCCACTTGTCTGATGTTAAAGACTCCCAGTCCTGGACAGAGTAAGCCAGCCTGCCCAGGGTAATGGAGAATCGGCCCTGGGCATCCCATCAGGGTGCCTGTTTGCAGGGGCTTTAGGGTGAGGGGTGGGAGCAGGCCTGCTCGTCCCCGCCTGTCTCTCCCTCTGAAGAATCCCTCTGGGCATAAGCTGAAGAGGAGGCCTGGCTTGGTAAAAGGCCTGTGAAAGGCCTGCCCCTGCCCCTGGGAGGCTGCCTCTGAGGAGTGGCTTGCCTTTCCTTGGCCTGTGCACCCTATAAGTGGTCCTATACTCATCCATTTTCTTCATGTAATTCTCTGTCTGCTCCCCAAACAGAGAATTACCCACAACAGGAAAATCCATGGCCTTAGCCTGGGTATCCTGTGACAGGCTAGTACACCTGAGCCAAGCCATTCTACGAAAAGCCACAGATGTAGCCATGACTCTTGAAGATACATCATTAGAGTCCACTGCAGCATGGAATTGCACCTTGGATGCCTCAATACCATCAGCAGCCACCTGTTCCAGCTCCTTGGCAAGCTGGCCAGGGACCTGTTTCGCTAGAGCCATAACAGTATCCCATCTGGATTTCTGGTATCTTGCAACATAGGCCATATAATTTGCCTGTCTGAGTCCCAAGGATGCTGCCATGTATTGTTTCTTAGCCATGGCATCAATCCTCCTGGAGTCCTTGTCAGGGGGGTGTGAAGCCAAGGGAATATTTGCCTTATCACAGGCGGCAGCCTGCACTACCCCAACACGGCTGCATTGTTGTGAAAGGAACTCCGTATCAGGGCCTGACAAAGTGTACCTCCTGTCCATCTTTTTATCCACAGGAGGTAAAGAATTAGGAGCTTTTAAAATTTTTATTGTTTGTTTCCTAAAGGATTTATGTAAAGGAATAGACAATCTCCTGGACTCTGGGATATCCATCATTTCCACATAGTCAGGCTCCTCCTGTTCATCCACAGCTTCTTCCAAAGGGAGCTGGAGGGTTTCAGCAACTTTTTTATAAAACAGAAAATGAGAAGGGGACTCAGAAAGCCTAGGGGGAGACACTCCTGAAGGTCTGTCTGGGGAGATGTCCGGTTCAATGGGCACATCCAGACTTTCAAAATCACATTCACACTGTTCATAATCCTCCTCACCCTCCTCCGGTTCAGAAAATTCCTCTATATCATATTCTTGAACCGGTGGAACCGACCGAACCGACCGTTTACCTGATAGTGGCGGTTCGGACGGAACCAGGGAAAGCGACTGGACAATTTGGATCGCTTTGGCTATCTCTGCAGCGGTTGGAGAAGGACATTTTGGCTCTACACCTGCTGATTTTCTAGTCCTCTTTGCTGGAACTGGCTCCTCCGAGTCAGCTCTTCGTTTGCCGAAGTCTGTCGCCCTGGTCAGAGGGCACTCCCTCCGGTTCGGTTGGCACCGAACCAGGCTGGCCATCCGGGTCAGCTGACTTTTTGGCCTCTCGTTCCCTGAGCCTACCAACTCTCTTATCCAGGGTAGCTTCAGGGAAATTCTTGCAAATCTGACAGTCTGCATTGAGGTGGTCAAACCCCAGACAATAAACACATGTGGTGTGTGGGTCAGCCTTGGCAAAGGCTTCTCCACAGACACTACAGTGCTGAAACCCAGTGGGCCTGGTTTTTCTTTTGGGTTTCTCGGACATAATGCCAGCCTAACCAAAAACTTGCCCTTTTCCGGCAAATCGCCAAGCAAGACACCCTTATCGGTTCCCAACCGTGTCACGGGTCGTGGAAAAAACCGTAATGAAATCCGTTTTTTTTTAGAACCGATAAGAACCGGGAACCGCACTCTTAATGTAATTTTAATAAGTTTTAAAAACAACCTGATCAGTTCAAACCGAACCGATAACAACATTTACAAGTTCCACACAGAGAATATAAAACCTATCTACTACTTACGATACCACAGACAGAGCTTGAACCGACTGGTTTGCGGTTAAAATAAATATAATTGCGGTTTAAACAAACCGAGAAAAAACACTTTTTAACTGAGAAATGAACTGAGCAGTAGGAGGAATCTCCAGAGTGACTGTTCAGTGAGGCGGAGTAAAGAATCTGACAGTTTCAGTTTGAAGATCAACAGACAGAGTTTTTTCAACCGAGCTCACGCTCCAGATTCCATGCCTGGCATGGAAGTTAACTCTTTCACCGCCGGAGCAGTTCTAAGGCTGAGGCAAACTGCATATGTCATAATATAGCAAGACTTCATGTTGTTTGAATGCCTATGTTGAAAATTTTTTTTAAAAATCCCCAAAATAATTGCGTTAAGGGTGTGCATTGAGCAGTTTCTACACACACTCATGACTTCACCAATTTTTCGTATTTTCACTCCAGATTTTCAACATTGCCATTTTTTTACACCTCCTCATAAAGAGTACAGCTGTCATTTTTCACATCCTGCCCAAAATGTGTTTTCGCAACTGTGGCGCAGTCGCTGCGCAAAATCACCTTTTGGTTAATGAACTGATAGTGCTACTGTTCATGAGGTGGGGTCACAAAAAGCCCATGTTGAAAATCTGGAGTGAAAATACCAAGAAATGCCTGGGGCGTTACAGTTTTCAACCATAATGCCCCACCCTGTAGAGATTGACAGGCGTCAGGGTGTGACTTGGGATTATCGGCTGTAATGGTCACGCCAATCCACCCCACCCCACCCCCCACCCCCACCCTGCAGCCAGTGACAGGCATTGAGGTGTGCCTTGGACTCTTCGGCCTCAAAGTTCACCCCATTCTCCCATGCTGCACCCATCTCAGCGTATTTCCTTATGAAATGGGGTGAGCGTAAGTCCCAGACCCCAAAGCACACCGCAACACTTGTTGGTGTCTGCAGGGTGGCGTGAGGCGAAATGGCATGAGCATTATGGCCGATGACCCAAAGGCACACCCAATGCCTGTCACTCTCTGCAGGGTGGGGGTGGGGTTGGCATCAGTTCAATACTTCATTGCCATTCCTATTATGCATCTCTCTAACTCCTGCACTAGCAATGCCAATGCCAGTAAGACAACATTCGGTATTGACAAATGCTTGTTTTCTTTTAAAAGGTGAAAAACTGAGTGCCCACAATACTGGTGTTAGCACATCAACACATGTTTCTTTATATTTTTTTATCAACTCCCACGGCATCTTTTCTTGACTCAGGAACACCCCCCAATGCAATCTAGCCACTCGCTATGCACTGGGAGTAGAGGAGACTAACGTTTCATGAGTGATTGCACTGTTTGAGGGTGTTTTTAATGTTCAGGAAGTTTTCACTAAGAGCAATTCAATGATTTGAAGCAAAACACAGCTGGGCATTGCTATACGTTACCATGCACCTTGATTCTAATAAGCAAGGAGGCAGACAAAACAACCAGCAACATCAATGAATTTTAGATACAGTAAGCAATCACAAAATGTGGGGTTTTACCTAAAAATAATATGATGCAAAAAAGGTTGACAGTGTCCCTTTAATACTATAGTTACTGTTTTTATTACGAACATACGAAATTGCCAGCAGATACAGGCTTTATGGTCTATCTAGTCTGCTCGAGTGTGCAGCACATCAGTCCATTAGACTGCAGCTGGACTGCAGTTGTTACAACAGATGGCTTAGCTGAATGCTCTTCTTTGGATAATATATTCACATCCCTCCATATCTGGCTGTGCTTACTTTACAGAGAACAATTAGTATTCATTCATTCATTCATTCATCGTAGTATGATGTAATACTACATCTCAGTTACAGTGATGGGCTGGGATGAAATTCAGTTTTATTACATATAGTTATAGCACTTGGCAGCAACTGTTTTTTGAACTAGGAAGGATGTAATATGTGTGTTATCAGGTGCACACAGCACACTGTTTATTATTGACTGCAAGTGACTGATGTGACTGCCTGGGTGGTGATCAGTAAGATATCTCTTACTTCTTATTTAAAAGTTGTTGCTGAGTAGAAGTAGAAAAAAGCGCAACCAGTGGGACTAAGTAGTGTACCGTACCATGGTGCACTGGGACATGATGCAGCTGTATCACATGGGTAGGTGGGTGGGCTCTTACTGCTGCTCATTTGATCATTCTTTCATGGCTGCTTTTGGGCCTGGTCTCCTCTGGTACAGACAGCAATAAAACACCCAGCCTTAATACAAAATACCTTAGCTGCTTGGTATTAGCAGGTACTTGTTTTGTCTGTCTCTCTCTCTCTCTCTCTCTCTCTCTCTCCACCGTTTCATCAGAGTCTTTTGTCCCATGGATTCCCCCCAAATTTGAAACTACTCTGTGAATACTGTACACTGTACAGCACTTTAATTTAGAGTGAGCTGTCTGTCCCCCTCCCCCTCTCTCTCCCTCCCTCCCCCCTGCTCTCCATCTGTCTCCTAACACTCACAAGAGCCCAATCAGGTATGCCCCCGAAGGAGGTCATGAAGTTGCTTTGCTGCATCATATGCCATAGTTGTCCCCCTCCCTACTCCCAGAAGGTGCCAATACCTGACTTGTGTCCCATATTAGCAGTTTTACTTTATTTTTAATACAAAATAATGAATTAAAGTATTTCCTTCTGCCGTGTTTGCTAAATATTAAAGAGTTTGATCCATTTTTATGCATTTGAATGCATTTATTGAAATTCTTTTATTAAAAATCAGAACTAATCAAGAGTATATCAGTATAGTTAAAAAGGGTCAGAACTTTACTTGAATTTTGCCAACCCTACTTGGGATGAGAGTGAACTACTCCAGCCCCAACTGGCCAAGGGAAGTATTCTTCCCTAGGATCATGTTCTGTTTGCTGACTACTGCTTCTGCAGGGAGCAAGTCCTTGCAAATCCAACTGCTGAGTAGGTTTTCTGACTCACCCTGGGTAACAATGTGCAGCCTTAGGAACAGTCCTTGATGGTGCTGATGCTGAGTCAGCCTCTCCTTTCACATAAAAGGTGTTTCAGACATTCCAACAGCCCAAGGCTTGCTTTGCTGATCTTCCAAGGAGGGTGTGCTGTATCCTAAAGCTTCCAATGGTGCAGCAGTTACAGCTACCAATGGTTCATCAGTCAGGTCAGCCAGCAGAAATTCAAATGCTGAGATCCACTACTGCAGCTGGTCAGCATGCCTTTACTACCCATTTCCATCCAACATCTTAAACACAAAGGAAGTAAGTGCTGTTTTGCCAAAATCTCTCCAGAAATCCACTGAACTCCACAGCTGTAGTTACAAGCCAACATTATCGTTGGCACAGAATGCCCTGCCTCTAGAAATTTTCTGATAATACTTAATCTGAGAATTCCGTACATTGGACAGCCTTTCAGCCAGGTCTAGTTTCAAAAGGTCCAGTCAGGTATGCAGTCTCCATTTAACTAACATTTCTGAAGAGTCTAGGCTGCTGAAAGTGATGTATTTTTTTTTATTTAATCTTTTATTTAGTCAATGCAAGTCTCTACAGGCAGGTTACATCATAGGTTGGTACAGATCATTCATATTACAATTTATCACAGATAAGAAATGACATGTGGGGGCGCTGTGGAGCAGCAAACTGGCAAGACGCACTCAAGTGGAGCTCTGCACATTCTCAAGCTTTATTCGCAAAAAAATCATAATTTGCTGTGGGTAAAAATTAAATCTGATTGCAGCAGTGGACAGCTCAAGTTTTCCAGTGTCTGGACATGGACCTAGAAATGTGGCAGTGGCAGTTGAACAGGCCACGAATTCCCTAACGACTATCGCCGGTGGAGAGCCCCCTTTGAGAGCTTTACAAGCCTCTATGCAAGCAATCGACTCTAAAATAGAGTCGATCATCCAGCGTTTTGCAGAGCAAGATATAAACTTAGAGGCGGTCAGTAAAACAGCAGAGACTGCAGAGAAAACAGCTGTACAAGCCCTGACAACAACATCTAAACTCGTACAAGAAAACGCTCAAATTCGCTACAGGTTAGAGGTGCTGGAGAACTCTAACAGGGCATCGCACATTCAAATAATTGGTCTCCCAGAGGGTAGCGAAGAGGAGGATCTTATTTCCTTTTTACAATCTTGGTTACCTGCAGTACTTCGAATTCCACGGGAAACTCTGGAGGGACAGTTCTGCAAATCCTTTCGGATTACACCATGTGCTGTAGGCCCACGTGGTGAGGCACCAAGAGTGGTTCTGTTGGTTATGGCTAGTTCCCTGGTTAGGGATCATCTTCTGCAAGCGGCGAGATCCTTGGGTGGACTTGATTACAATGGATCTACTGTCCATCTCTTTCCAGACCTTTCTTTTGCAACACGCACCCTAAGGAAGAAATTCGATGCAGTGTAAGCTCGACTCAGAGGGCTAGGAGTTTCGCATTCCCTCCTGATGCTGGCCCGACTAAGCATCCATTGTGGTGGTAAGACTTACCAATATACCAACCCACTGGAAGCAGGTTAAAAAGTGGAGTTAATAGCTCGGGTGTTCCAATCATCTGAGGGTCATACTATCAGTGAATCGGACTCTGATACCGAGACTTGACTGTTTATTGTAATTTTGGAACTTGATAATTACCACACCAGAACTTGAGCTTACTGTTCATTGACTGATAAAGCATGAATCATATGTTTTTTCCTATAGCTTAAGAAATCTATTGAAATGTTGCTTGGAGTATTGTACTAGCAGTGCTATTCATTTTAGGAGCACCTTTTATTTTTAAGGAATGGGGGACATATCAACACGGGATGTTGAGTTATAATTTATGGACTTTGAACATTATGGACTTGATCTCAAAAGCCTTAGCTAGCTGTAGCTTATTTAGTTACCATATCTGAGTAATTATTTTATTCCCCCCCCCATCCTGAATTCAAACTGTCTAGGCTCTAAGTATCCTAATATACATTGGCTGTATCTGATAACACAATATTGATACCTGACAGTTTATCAGTGGCCAGCTTAAGGTTATAATTTAAAATAAAAATAAAACTAAGTCTCAGGCCTCTTATATTGGATTTTGGCAGGGCATGGTGAGATCCCCCTTCCCAAGATGATCAAGTCATGATTTGTTTTGATTATTTCTATAGGTTGAAACCCTTAACAATGTGCTAGGAAGCAAGACACCTTAAATACAACATGGCACTTATGGAACAAAATCAGCATAGTGATCTAATTGATAGGATACCGATTTTTTTGCCATTGACTGTCAAATTTCTCAGTTTTATCTAATATTCTGTCTGAGAGGCATTCAAGTGCATATATGTCCCTAGACAAGGTTAATAAGGCTTCTTTGGTGGGCGTTTTATTGGTAAACCACAATCTGGTGATAGTCTTGTGAGCAGCTATTATAAGTTTAGAAATTTATTTTAGTGCCTTTTCAATTCGTGTCCCTTCAGGTTTTATAAAAGTCAGAACATAGGTTGGGGTAAATAGATACATAGATACATAGACAGTGTCGGCAGATAAGGGCCTATGGCCCACCCAGTCTGCCCATTTAAGTTTGTAAGTTCAGTTTATGTTTTCCAGGAAGTCTGTTGCCCCTTACCCCTGACCTCCAGAATTCCTTTATGTCTATCCCATGCATTCTTAAATCCCGTGATTGTTTCAGCCCCCACCACTTCCTCTGGCAGGGTGTTCCACTTGTCCACCACCCGTTCTGTGAAGAAATTCTTCCTCACGTTTCCTCTGAATCGTCCTCCCTCCAACTTCATCCCATGCCCTCTAGTCCCGGAACATCTTTTTCACTTAAAAATAGTGCATTCCTGCACCCTGTTCCTCCCTGTAAGACTTGTATGTCTCTATCATATCTCCTCTCTCCCTCCTCTCCTCCAGGGAGTACATGTTCAGTGCCTTCAACCTGTCCTCATAGGACTTGTGATGCAATCCATGCACCATCTTTGTTGCCCTCCTCTGAACCTTCTCTACCCTGTCTATGTCCTTACAATTCTTCAGTTTCATATATTGCCCCAGCTCCTCGAGGGCCTCAGACAAGAACTTTACTATCTTTGGACAAGACCAGAGGATATGACTGTGGTTAGCCAAGTTGCACCCACAACCTCTCCAGCATGCACCCTCGACCAATTCTCCAAATCTGGCCAAAATGGCTGGGGTTCTAAAGAGGTGGGACCAAAGTTTCCACATGTATTCCCTCCAGTATGGAGAGGAGAAAGTTTTAAAAACTGGTAGTGCCAATTCACTCCAAGTGAACTCTTTTATTGTTACTAGCAGTTCCTCTGACCATCTGAGCCTGACCGAATCGGGAGTCTCCCTTTCTCTCACTTATTGCCTTATATATTTTACTAATTAAGTGTTCTGAGGTAGTTCCCTGGATATGAGCTTGTAAGAGCTGCAAAATTGGAGAGGGACATTCGGTCAATGCTGCTAGTGACTCCTCCAGGGAGAGGTGGGACTTAAGATGTAAATAGAATATAAAATATTTGTGGGGCAAGTGGTATTCCATTTATAGGGAAACACATGGGAGCAGTCCAGAAACTTCCACTAATTGGAATTTATCCCATACCATTGTCATTGTGCCAGACAAGGGCACGCAGGGCCTGCATTGAGGTCTGCGTTGCAATACAATGTTCCCAGCATCACTTTCTCTGGAAATGTTAACAGGTCATTACAGAGATTAAGCCAATTTTTTAGTGGTTCTCTGGTGAATTTTTAGTAGTTTTCTAATGCTCGACACTTAGCAGGGTTCCTAAAGAGAAGTTCATGGGTATTAAATAAATCTCCCCAGGTTAATTCTAGATTTTTCCAGTGGGCATCATAATGTGTATGGCTCCAACTTAAAACCACTTTTAACTGTGTCGCCATCGCATATTTTTTGAGGTCTGGAAGGTTAAGCCCTTCTCTTTTTCTGGACAGTTGCAGGATGGTGTATCTTATTCTAGGGGGCTTGCCATTGCAAATAAATCAGGAGATCATTCTGCCCCACGCCTGAAAATAAATTTTAGCTGGAGTGAATGGTAATGTCTGTTTCTTTTTATTCTGCTCAGAAAACTTAGCTAATTTTGGGTCAAGGGTTCTAGATTTAACAATTCTGCATGGATAGGGTTTCTTGTGAGCTTTATTCCTAAATGTCCCATCTCCTGTCTATGCCATTTAAAGGGAAGTTCTTTTTTAAATTGAGTAGACGGGTTATAACTATATGACAACTCCTTTGTTTTTGTTTTGTTTATTTTATATCCAGCTATATTTCTGAATTTTTGAAGCTGTTCCCAGATCCCTGGAATTGATAATTCAGGCTTTATAATTGTTAATAGGATGTCGTCCGCAAAGAGTGAGATCTTCTGTTGTCGACCCCCCAATGGGATGCCCTCTATCTTCTGGGTGGATCTGATGGCTATTGCCAGAGGTTTGAGATATAGAGCAAATAAAATTGGAGACAGAGGGCAACCCTGCCACATTCCTCTGGAGAGCTAGAACATGTCATAGAGGGCCCCATCAACCTGAACATTTGCTCTGGGGGAAGTGTATATGTTTTGTAGTTGTCTTATAAATTGTTGCGGGAATCCAAATTGCCAGGGGGTCTGCCATAGAAATGGCCAGCAGACCTGATCAAACGCCTTCTCAGTGTCAAGTCCTAATAACACTAATGGGATTTATCTTTCTAGGGCATAATCTACTATCAGGTAGGTGCATCTTATGGCGTCATGGGCTTGCCTTCCTTTAATGATGCCCACTTGGTCTGGCTCTATAATGCCTGGGAGAAGATTATCTATTCTGGAGGCTATAGCTGACATAAACATCTTGTAGTTGTAGTTTAACATTGAAATAGGGCAATAAGAGAAGGGGTATTTAGGGTCTTTCTGGGATTTGGGGGTAGCCGTCACAATTGCATATTGCCAAGTGGGGGGGGGCTCGCCTTCTTGGATTGCATGTAGGGCTGGGATCAAAATGGGAAGGAGATGTTTCTAAAATTTGTTATAAAATGCTGATGGGTAACCATCAGGTCCTAGGGCCTTAAGGGTCTGCGCCCTTTTGAGTACTTGAAGTAATTCTCCCTCTCCAACTGGGGCTAGTAGGGCCTTTGCTTGTGTAGGGCTAATATGTGGCGTAGATAGGTTATCTAGGTAGGATTTAATCTTGTCTATGGGTATTTCCTGATCCATGGTGTATAAGTCATGGTAAAATTGCATTAAAATATGTCTAACTTCCTGTGGGCTCTTTGCAATTTTCTCTGTTTTAGGGTCTATCATGGTCATTATGCATGCTCTGGATCTTTGCTCCCTCAGTTTTCTTGCTAGATTTCGCAAGGTTTTGGGTCCCCCTTCATGGAATCGTAGTTTAAGGTAGAACAGTTTTTGCTCTGTGTGCTGGTCCAATAGCTTTTGAAGTTTTTGTTTTGTGATTCTTAAGCTTTGTTGGATTAGAGGGTCACTCTGGTCTGGCCAGTGTTGTAAATGTATTAGTTTCTCCTGTAAGTCCTTAACCGCTTTCTCCCTTTGTCTTTTTTCCTAGCTGAGAATCTTATAATCTCCTCCCTTAAAACTACTTTTAAAGTATCCCATAGGATTATAGGGGCAACATCTAATTGTGAATTGTCCTGTTTAATTCTAAGAATAGCCTTTTGGATCAGTTCCAAGAACTCCGGATCCCTAAGATGTGCAAGATTTAAGCACCAGTTGTTTTTTTTATATTGGGCCCCCAAGTCCATTTTGACATATACAGGTGTATGGTCTGAAAGGAGGGTGGCTCCATGTCACACGTCGTATAGGGAGTCTAAATGTTCCGCCATTGTGATAAAGTAATCCTGACGGACCTCGTCCCCAGAATGTGGGGTTCGGTGGGTATATTCTCTCGATTTTGGAAAGTAATGTCTCCATGTGTCCTCCAAGCCCAGAGAAGAAATGGTTTGTTTGGTGTATTTTTGAGGTGCATTTGTTCTGTGGGCTAGCGGTGTGGCAGCATCTAAAGAGGGATTTAGTGTAATGTTTAGGTTGCTCCCCGTTAACAATTGTTCCTCCATTATTGACAACAGATGGGAGAAGAATCCAGCTGCTACATGTGATGTTGACCCTGGGGGGAAATATACTGATGCCAAGGTGACGGGTCTTGAGTACAGCTTGCCTGTCATGATAGCATAGCGACCCTCTGGATCAATGATCTCACCTTGCTTTTCCAAAGGGACTCCCCTGGACAACATTATCATCACCTTTCACCTCTTCCCATTTTTGTAGGCTGATTCAGCCACCACATTGTACCCATAGTGCTGGAATTGTTTGTGCTCGTCCAAAGACAAATGTGTTTCCTGGAATAAAATGACCTCCGGCCTATCTTTTCTACAAAACTGGAAAAGGCAGGAGCGTTTAATCAGGTTTCCGATCCCATTTATACTAAGGGATAGTATCAAAGATTTCCTATCCATTTTTACCTCTGGGCAAGCACTGTATGGAGGTTCCATTCTGTTCATCAGCTGGGTTCTTCTCATCCCCTCCATGCACATGTCATACCATCCCTATAATTAATAGAGCTATATAATCAACTTCTATATATGCTTGATCTGTCTCAGTTTGCTGATGTTGACTGCCTATTTCACTATATGGAATCCACTTGCTATTCCAACTGCTTGTAACCACAAAAAACTCTACTTCCCTTATTATTAGACATAGAACATTAAACCAAATGTAAACCATTTGTAACCTAATTTGGTTCACCTCAATTAATACCTCAAGGCGTTCAAAGATAACTGACTGCCAACAGGGCAGTATCTGACCAAAAACATTTAGACAAGGCAGGATCCAATATCCTCTGGTCGTCGCTGAACTCTTAAACAGCTCCCAAGGTAGGGGGAGGGTATATACCTCTCCTATATTAGGATGGGTGAAATCGCTCAGTGGGAGAGTTTCAAGGCGAAGCCAAGGGCTTCCAGCACCACTGTTTCTCTGGTACCTAGTGGTGCAGTAGGACACACTGGAGATAATTAAAAGGAGCGTGGACCCCTAGAGAATGGTCCACGCATTCTTTATCTCCAGTGGGGCCATGCAAATATGTCAACCGCACAGAGATGGTGCTCTGACCTGCAGATGATCAAGTGGGCATATAAACCTTTAAAGGCTGCATTAACTCAGCCCTCCTCTCCTGGGCTATATTTTGTCAAATCAATTAATGATAGAAGGGTAACTACAGGCTTTCGGGGAGGGGGATGGAGATGAGGCTCCAATTCTCAGACCCTCTTTCCACATTCATCCTGGGAATATTAAGTGATCTTCTATCTGCCCTTTACCACCAAAACAGACAAATTCCTCCTGGTACTAGTGTGCACCCCCCCATTAAACAAGTTAATATCTACTGTAGATAGACATATTTAAAGTTTCTCCTGGATTCATTTCACCCATCACACGGGTGCTGGTCTTTGAAATCTTTGCAAGAGTTTTTTCACATCTTCTAGGGTTGCTTGACTCTGTCTCTTTCTCGAGTTAGAATCTCGAGCAGTGTCCCAAGTAGCATCACATAGATCTTGTTGCATCTTTCTTTGAGGCAGGTAGGGCAAGTCCCTTCGCTTGGAGTACATTTGTGGCTTCATCTGGGGTTTCAAAAGTTTGTGGGCCATCCGGGAACATAACTGTTAATCGAGCTGGGTATGGTGTTGTAAATCTGAGTTGCTGTTGCTTTAAGAGGCATAGTAGTGGAGCATAGGCCCTCCGTCTGGCCGAGACAGTCGGAGAGTAATCGTTGTCAAAATATATGCGTTTATCCTTGTATTTGGTTTCCCGCATTCTCCAGGCTCTGGTAAGAATTATTTATTTAGTGGCATTGTTTAAGAATTTCATGATGATAGATAGGGGCCATCTGTCTGGTTCAGCTGGTTTCGGTGAGAGGGCCCTGCGTACTTGTTCAGTTTCATATTTGAAGGCTGGATCAAGTTGAAGGGAGTCTTGGAGTAGCTCTTCCATGAATCTTGGTAAATCTTTCCCCTCTTTGTCCTCGGGAACCCCATGTATCCGTAGATTATTCCAACGTGATCTATTCTCTAAATCCTCACATTGCTCTTGTAGATTGTGCTGCTCGTCCAGGAGGTGCATGACCATGCATTCCAGCCTGTTGGTTCGGTCATCTAGTTCTGTATGTTGTGCTTCTATCTCTGTTACTCTTGCTGTAAGTTTACTCATTTACTCATAGTTCTGATCGGAAGGTATGAACTTCTGTTCGGAAGTCCTGCAGTTCAGATAGAATTGTGACATTGCCAGGTTGCGAGGCCGGGGCCCCATCAGAAGCCGCCATGTCAGTTTGGTTTTCCACAGGGTTTACAGGAAGGTGAGAGAAAGCAGTTGAATCCTTAGGACTGGAGGTACAGGCGTTTCTCTTTTTACCTCCCATTCACTGCTGTGACTCTCCTTGTTTTTTTCTTTGCTTAATTTTAGCTTAGTAGCTGCAGGAGAGTCTGTTTGTAGCCCAGGAGCCACAGAGCTGTTTTTCACCCTTGCATCTCAGGCGGTGATGTCACCAGAAGTTCCAAAAGTGATGTATTCCTGTGTACAAAAAAGAAATTAACTTTTCTGATAAAGTCTGCTATGCCTATAGATGAAGCATTCAGCCAGTCCATTAGTGTCTGGATGGTATGGTGCCGAATATATATGACAAATTCCATTGGCCTTTTTTGACTCACTCAGATTCAGCCAACACAAACTGTGAACTGTTGTCGCAGACAGTCTGTTCTGAAAGCTAACCAGTTAGATTAGCAAATCCTGAATCATGCGGTTATAAACCACGCGGTCAGAAGAGTGCTCTGCAATACAGCGATAGGGATAGAATGCCACACGTCAGGTTAGTATTATCCCCGTGGCTGTATTGCACACATGGGGGTGGGGGGGAGGAGAAAGGGATAAAGCCTCTGCTGGGAGGAGTTCTGCCAAACAGCTGCCATGGCATAGAGTGTAGTGCCACAGGCAGTGGAGGGTGGAAGAACACTGGTGGTCAGGGGCTTGAATCCCAGTCCCAGCAGGTATGTTATTTTCTGTTTATATCTTTGGACTTGTTTTTTATTTTTTTTCACCCCTCTCCTGACTTGTGTGGGTACTGCCTGCCCCCCACACCCGGTTGTCCTGTTTTGTTCCCCTTCCCCTCCCCAATGACCCCCCAAGGTTTCACCCCTTCCACAAGTTGTCTCCTCCCCGGAGGTGATTATCTATAGATGGGGGGGTTCAGGGGGCCAAGCCCCCTACAAAAACAGAAGTCTTTGTGTTGTTTTGTATGTTAGCAGTCCATGTCTTCGCGGACCACTACCCTTGCCACTGTTCTTGTGGTTGGTGTTATGGGCAGTTGCTGTTGTTGAGCACGGCGTTTTGTCTTCGCTCTTGCGGACCGTGCTGTTTTGGCATGCGCGATCCTAACCTAGTGCCATTCTGAAATACCATACTGGCTAAACATCCACCATAACTCCTAGAAAGGGGCTTCTGCTGTGGATGAAGTCATCATGCATATGTCAGACCACCAAGAATAAGCATCCACCACCACCAGGAATATGCTGTTTTCAAAGGGTTCTACATAATCTATGTGAATCCATTGTTGTGGAACCTGTAGCCATGACCAAGGGTGCAGTGGGGTGAGTTATATGTTTTTTGTAGGATTTTTAATGTTATTTATCTTTTGTATTGCATTGAATGCATCTATAATTTTTGTGTATAACTGGCCTAGATGATCCCTGAAAAGGGGACGTTAGTCCCAGTGCAGGGAGGGAGAAAGGAAGGAAGGAGTCAATTTCTGTGTCATTTGACAAGAGTTGTAGGCATTGGCCTTTAGTTCAATATCAGAGACCGACTGGCCACCAAAAGTGATTTTGGGTAATGGCCCTCTTTCTCACCTTCCCAAAGTGCCTTTTATGCAACTGATCCAAAACCTGGTTTTTAGAGTAGTTTTGGAATAACAACTGGAATCCTCATTATCAGGCACCCTGTACATACTGAGAGTTCTGTCCAGGAGGAAAGATATGGTGGGAAGGTAGGAGATATTTGTTTCCCCCACTACCCCTGCATCACCATCTCCCTCACCATAATAAACAAGGGGTCCCTATCCAAAGCTGATTTTCTATTTTTACTGGTCACAGGAAGATTTGTTATGAAGGTGATGTAGAACAGTTTCAAAGCCTCAGTCTTAATTTTTGTGAAGCTTTTAGTGTCAACATAAATACAGTAGTCCATCAGCATTCCAGTGTAGAGTTGCTTCCAGTATTGAACGTAATATGAATTTGTGGCAAGCAGCAAAGCCTTACATTACATGTGGGTAGCTGTCAGGGAAGGAGATTCAGTCTTGGTTCCCAAAATAGTAGTCAAGGATTGGTGGTCTGTTAGGAGTGAAAAACAATGACCATACAAGAAAAAGTGAAATTTCCTTACTCTAAACATAGTCAGGGGTGTAGCTACAATGGTGTAGAGGGTGCAGTGGCACCTGGGCCCATGAGGTTTGAGGGGCCCCAAGCATAATGTTTATGTTTATTCAAAACTGGGGAGGGGCCCTGTAACATTGCCTTGCACCCAGGCCCTCTAAGAATTTGCTACGCTACTGAACATAGTTCCCAGTGCACCCAACTCAATCTGTTCATAATTGTGCTGTGCCTTGCTTTGGGTGCAAGATGCACATGCCACTCCAGCTGCTGTCCATTAGACATAACAGGGGACATAACAGTGCCCACTCCATAGGGGATGCATCACATGCAAATCTGAGGGAATAGCTTAGGGCTGAAATAGATCAAGATATCAGACGACAATAATGATTTTGAGCAAATGCAGCTTCACATGCCAGAATCTAGTTCCAGTGAACATCAGTTTCCAACAGGGTATGTAAAGAATGCAGTACAGTTGTCAGATTTGGAAGTAGGTTCTTTCCATAGTCATTTGTTAACCCCAGGAAGGAATACAACCCAGTCATTTTATTAGGACATGGGGTTGCACTACTGCAGCTCCCTTTGCTAGGGACATGTGCAGCTCAGCTACATCGATGATATGTCCCAAATATCCCAGTGATTTCTGAAAGAATTCACATTTTTTCTGGACCCTAATGTGACATCTACAGTTTGTTTTGAAGGTGTTATGTGTCATTGCAACCAGTTACAAGGATATTGTCCAAGTGACACTTGATGCAGCCGGCCTAGTAGTGCAGTGGTAGTGCTACCACCTGCTGTGTCAGTGACCTGGGTTCGGGAACAGATTCAGGCTGCTCGGGGGTCTGTTGGGGAGGTGAGGATCAAGCATCCCAAGAGGCCAGGTGGCAGTGCAGTGGGTGCACATAGACTGGAGAGGGACAGCCTATGGACGCCATGGAGGCATATGTGCACATCATTGCACGCCGGCACCCTAGGGGCAAAAAGCCGAAGGAGAAAATTCTCAGTCTGCCACGTGATGCAGGCATCCCCCCCAGGCTCCCTCATTACTAACAGGGCAGGTCACCCACTACATTGTGGTCCTGGGTAAGTGGTGGTTAACCTATAAGTCCCTGAAAAAGTTGGTGATGGGGCTGGAGGGGTGTCATCAGGAGGGGAAAATACTGAGGGGCCAAAAAAATGCTCCATAGAAAAAAAAGTAACACTTGAAGGCTGGAAATTCCTCTAGGATTTGATCCACTGCCCTTTGGACTAGAACTGGGGTTGAGGAGATGCCAAAAGTAGGGCAATTTTAGCAAAATTGCCTCTTTTGCATTGAAATTTTTAAACACTTCAATGATTCTTCACTCACAGTTATTTGCAAGAATGCATTCAGCTGATTGTGACAGGGTGGAATAGGACCCTGTCCCAACTGCTACGGAAAGAGTTTGAATGCAGGGATCTGTTCTATTCTTTCCTTTCTTGTCTCCTCTATGTCTGGTTGCGCAACCAAGTTTTCCAGTGAGACCTAGGATTTGATTACCTCGACAGTCTTGCAATTATTTGCCTCTTGCTGTCTCTCAGTCTTCACTTGCTGTTTGTTTTTTTCTCCTTTACATATCTGCTGATATAAAAATATATGCAAATCGTTATGTGGAAATGTAACTGATATTGGGATCCCTTTGTTTAGAAATTATATAGTTTTACTTTTGAAAAGTATATAATTATAGTTTGAGATGATTGCAAAAAGCTATTAGAAAATCAAGAGGTTACCTTAGTGCAATTTTTAAGGCTTTTGCAGAAGAGATGTGAAAAAGAGGCCTCAGCTCAGGCACATTGTGTTCCTGCCAGCACCTGCCTGAAGCATACAAGAACACTTTGGAAGATGCTTGTTAAGAATGGGGAGTTGGAAGGACTTATAGGACAGAGCTGCAAATGCTTGCAAGTTGGACACAAAGACTGAAGAAAAACTCTGATGGATTTCCTCTGTTTTATTTTACCTTTGTAAATCGTTATACTGAACTATTTTATTTTTTATGTTACTGCTAGTGCAAATAAATATTTTTGATGAATTCTACAACTACTCCTGGTTTTCCTATGCTTCCTGACCTGTGTCTGAATGACACTGATCCAACTTGCTAAACTGCTTACATCCAGCTAATGAGGCAAACAGATCTTTGATCCTTAGTGATTAACCTGTATCAGCTGTTGAATTTGTTGTAAAATCTTGTCTCCTGCCTTTCCTTATGCACAAATGTTTTTTTTAACTCAGTTTTATTGAACAGCATGATGCCTTTACACATGTTAACATCATAGCAGCATGAAATTAGCTGTGCCAAGATCTGACAGGTACAACTAGTCAAGTAAGGAAAAGCAAAACCTGAACATATACTAGGTTTACACAGTCTGTTACTACAGCATACAAAGGTAAGGCTTCTACCTATCAGTAAGTGAGACAGTAAAAAAGGCAGTGCGAAATAAATATAACAACGGTATAAAACATATAACTGGAACAAGAACTCAATCCCTTGTGTGTCCCAATGCCACTGAAGAAAACCTCCCTTAGACATATATATCACTGTTAGAACCCCCTCCCCCCAGTCAAGGGGGGGAAGCCCCTCAAGCTTCTGTTCTGTTAGAGTAAGTCATTGGCTGCCAAACATCTCTGAACTTCTCTTGCGAGAGACAAAGCATGGCCGTGAGCTGTTCCATATAAAAAATAGCGTCCACTCTCCTCCACTCATCCACTGACAGAATTTCTGAGGTGAGCCAGTGGGAGGTGAGTGCTTTCAGGGCCCCATTGCCATACACTGAAACACCTCTATCCTTGATCTACTCTTGTCCCAAGTAAATAATGTTGAAAAGAGTCCAGCAATTACTGAATCCCCCAAATTTTTGAGAGCTCCTCCTTAACTATCTGCCAGAAGCCCCGAATCTTAGGGCAGGATCAGAGAATATGATAGTGCGTGCCCCTACCCAACAAGCTCTCCAACACCGGTCAGTAGCTGATGTACCCAAATGTTTGACAACAATAGGGACATAGAAGAAACACACTAGAATCCATCATCTGAATTCATGTCAGCCTTGTAAGGTGGAAACCTTCCATCCCCCCATAGCCAATATGCTCATTGCTCATCTGGGATAAGTATCTTTGCATCTTGCTGCCACCTATCTCTGATTCAGAGAGTGTGGATACCTCTTTCCCTTAAAAGGAGTTCATAGACTAGAGAAATATACTTACACCTGTCTTGTAGGACTGTGGACCAAAACAGGTACTCTTCCCACCCAGTTCTGGCCCACTACATCATTTGCCTTCTGTTACCTTCTAACAGATAATGCCTGACTTGTAGGAATCTATAAAAATCTGTGTTATTCAATGAATATTTTTCCTGAAGCATTTGAAAGGAAACACTGTGGTCACCCTCAGCTAATCGCACAAAGTGGACTAAGGCCTTCCTGTTCCAAGTCTGAAAATTGGGGTCCTTTCTACCATTCTTGAAGTCCATGTCTCCAATAATCAGAGTAAGTGGGCCGATGTCATTAGGGGTATGGGAGCCAGCTTGAATCTTTTGCAGCATCTTAAGGTGGTGCCTGATCCAAATATTTGAAATGTTGTGCAGGAGGCTGGGAGAAAGCTTGGCCATTAGTAGCACATGTAAGGGCATTGGGAGGGACCCAGCTCTTTCTGTATTGAATCATTGAGAGTGTTCCTGCTGTTTCATCCAAGTGATTAAAGTGGTGGCTTGAGCAGCAAGGTAATATAGTTTGAGGTCTGTGAGTCCCAAACTCCCTTCCTCATGTGACAGAGACAGAACATCACGTACCACCTTGGTCTTTTTACCCACCCATATAAATTTATGGATAAGGCCATCCAGTCACTGCTAAAAGGCCCAAGGCAAGGGAATCAGCAGGGTCTGAAACAAAAATAACAAACAGGGTAAAATATTATTTTAACCGCACTTATTTTACCAACTAAGAAAAAGGGTAGTAACCGCCATCACTTCATGTCAGCTGACATCTACAAAAAGAGTTTTTCATAATTCAAATAAAATAATTCACCTATCCTTGGAGTAATCTAAACATCCAGATACCTAAAGGTATTGTTTTTTGCCCAGACATAGGGGAAAGACACCCGGAAGGAGGGCAGGATGACACTGCTTAGATAAATTACCTCCGACGTAGCAGAGTTCACCTTATAACCTGAAACTCTCCCATATTACTGTAGTGTCCTCTGGAGGGCCAGGATGCACAAATGTTTTACATGACTTGTTATGCACTATGTTCATTCTGATGTTATGATTTCTTTTTTTTTAAATATACTTTATAGACGATTTTTTGTTACAATACATATTCACAAATTTGAAATATATGCAGTTTATTTTGTAAAATAAAGGTAATAACAATACAACGAACTGTACTCTGGTCTCTTAATTTAAGCATATAAATGTATTGCTCTATTCCACAACGCCAGTCAGAGGTGTAAACAGACATTTTTGCCCTTAACCAATGTACGCAAGTCCATAGTTATCACTAGTCAGGTGGACTGATGCGATTTCTCTATGTAACTAATTCTGGGTCACCCCTGAAAATGCTACTCTTTGGTTCCAGTGGGCCTACCAGGTCATCAAAAAATGATGAATAAGTAAATAAATAAATACATCCTTGGAATGGCATTTTGCTCCTGGTGCAAAACAGGGTTCAGAGTCACTTTATGAGATGTCTTTTTTGATCGCAGGAACTGGTGTTGTTCAGTCACTATGGTCCAACACTGAAAGGTCTATCAACCAGGTCAGATCTAAAATAATATGGTGCAAGATAACAGTCAAAACACAGCACATACATTTAAAATTTACTGAACCAGTTTGTTACCACAGTGTGCATGGTGCAGTGTACTTAGCACAAAGTACTCCCATTTCACATTTCAGACTGATTACAAAACTGTCCTGACATGAATATTGACCAGTTATGTACAGGAGTAACATTGTACCCCTGAAAATTTGTTTTTAATGTATGGGCACATTTTTTGAGCAGGAAAGGCACAATACATACTGCCCCCGATTCATTCATACTTTGAGTTCTCTGCATTTCTTTCTCTAGGTCCTTACATGTTTCTTTTCTCACTGCACTCTTCTAAGGTCTCTTAACCTTAATTGTTTTCCTTTTTTTGGCCCTACAAATGCTGTACCTGTAACAAGATTTGGGTACCAGAACACTACACAAAGCATGCAGGGAAGGATGGGCACAGGTTGCAAAAGCATGAGGGCTCAAAAATGAAATCATGCATAAATGCTTTTGGGGAAATATTGAACTACATGATGACTATAATGAAGCTGCCTTCAGGCAGTCATTGTTTTCCCATCTCTACAGACAACCTGTTAAATAAGTAGTTGATAAATTAATTTTGTGTATCTCTGATTTCCTACTTAATACTTCTCTTCTGTGACCTTGATGACTAGAGTTACCACAGCTTCACCCTTCTCCTGGCTAGGATGACAGACAAGTGGTTAGAGGTGTGCAAGGTCAGAACATGTGACCGAGAACTAAATCAGAGCTGAGAAAAGGTTCTGCCTTCAATTTACAAGGTAAAGCATGAACCAAGACACAATAGTTGCTGCATGCTGTCCTCTACGATACAGACAGCATCTCTTGTGAGTTGCAGAAAAGGAGCTAAAAGTTCCTGCCACTGCACTAACATCTCAGGCTGACAAAATATTATCATCTTGATCACAACTGGCTTGGCTTGTCCTTGGCTTTCCACTGGTCATAGAGGGTGAACCAAGCTGAGACCAGGCACTAGATCATGTTTTATCATCTTGTCTTAGCTTGCCCACCTCTCTGAATGGCTTTCTTCATAGTCAACAGAAATGCTGCTCCTTGGTTACCAGGCAGGGAAGGTATGAATGCCACGTGGCCATTGCCTGCCTCTCTCTCTGGGAACTAAATGCCTCCTATCTTCCAGCCTGCACTGGTTTGGGATTCCAGGGTGCAAACACAAACACCAGGCTCCTGCATGGCAATGCAGTGCACTGTTGCACTCCACTGGACCAGTCCTGATCTCTCACAATCTGATGAAAACAAGGGTCTGGCAGTTTTCCTCAGCTGCAGATATCTCTGTCATGGCCATGATTTGCTGTTCAATGGAAAGAGTTGTGTGATGGGACTGTGTGGCACAGTCTTCAGAAAAGATGAGATACTGTGCAGTACAGTACTTCCCAGTAGATGGCAGCCGTGGCATAAGAGTGAACAGGATCAAAGCTGAAACAGACCTTCTCATTGTAATCTTTGTGATCTTCTGAGCCTCATAACAGCTAAACAAGCAAGATAAAAAAAGAAGCTATCTTTCTGTAATGCTGTCTTAAAAATGTTGTAGTGCCTCCGCGAAAGGCAGCATTATGCAGTCCTTTTTGCATAATATGTTTTATTAAAGACATTTTTCCATGTATAACATAAAGCAGGTAAAAACAAGTACATATATACATAGAGATTTGGCTACGGCTCCGATGCTAATGTCACTGAAAGCTTTAGTACATAGACAAATGCTCCTTTAACAATATCAAAGTTATTTTGAGGAAACAGTGTCATGAGTGTCCTATCATGGATCAAACATTGGATCAGATTCTGGCTTACATCTAATCTGTGTCTCCTCTAAACAGATGTTTTGTCCATGAGTTTTCATTTCATTTAATTTCATTTTTATTTCAACTGGTAGGCAGATGGACAATACTGCCCCTTTTCAAAGCAACCGATACACATTTACTATTGAATCTAGTGACAAAATAAGATATACAAACATCATACAAAGCAAGTACATTTAGAGTTATCCATAAGCATTTTAAATAGATGCATTTTAAAAACAGTGCGCCTATTGCATTGCACTATAGAGTCTGTTATAACAAGCATTTTTCAATGCCGAATGTTTGCTTGCTGGCATTGGCATTGGTAGTGCAGGAGTTAGAGAGATGCATAATAGGAATGGCAGTGAAGTATTGAACTGAAGTCAACCCCACCACCACCCTGCAGAGATTGACAGACATTATGGTGTGCCTTTGGGTTGTCAGGCATAACGACCATGCCATTTCACCACATCCTACCCCGCAGACACGGACAAATGTCACAGTGTGCCTTGGAGTCTTTGGGCCTTATGCTCACCCCATTCCATAAGAAATACGGTGAGATGGGTGCAGTATAGGAGAATGGGGTGAACTTTGGGGCCAAAGAGTCCAAGGCACACCTTGATGCCTGTCACTGGCTGCAGGGTGTGGTTGGGGGTGGAATGACAGGAGTATTACAGGTGATAATCCCAAGTCACACCCCTCATGCCTGTCAGTCTCTACAGGGGGGGGCATTATGGTTGGAAACCCTAACATCCCAGGCGTTCATTGGTATTTTCACTGCAAATTTTAAACATGGGTTTTTTGTGACTCCCACCTCATGAACAGTGTCAATATCAGTTTGTTAGTCAAAAGCTGATTTTACACAGTGACTACGCCATTTGACACCACTGTTGTGAAAACACATTTCAAACAGGATGTGAAAAATGACAGCTCTACTGTTCATGGGGAGGTGTAAAAAATGGCAATGTTGAAAATCTGGAGAGAAAATATAAAAAAAAACTGGTGAAGTCATGAGCGTGCATAGAAACTGCGAAACGCACACCTGTAATGTAATTAGTTTGGGGATTTTTTTACAGCAGATTGTCAACACAGGCATTTTGGGACCTCCAGTCATGAACAGTGTCACTGTGATTTTCTTAATTTGTCCTGAACACTGATTTCCCACAGCAACCACACATTTCTGTGCCAGAAGTGCGAAAACACATTTCAGACAGCGTGTGAAAAATGACAGCTGTACTGTTCATAAGGAGGTGTGGAAAAATGCCAGTGTTGAAAATCTGATTGAAAATATTACAAATTTGTGAACTTACGAGGGTGCGTGGAAACTGTGCAATGCATGCTCATAACACAGTCATTTTATGGACTTTTATCACCAGATTTTCAACATAGCCATTTTAAGACCTCTGCTCATGAAAAGTGTCACTGTGATTTTCTTAATCTGTCCTGAACATTGATTTCGCACACCGACCGCGCCATTGTGCATTACCTGCATGAAAACACATTTTGGGAGAAATGTGAAAAATGGACGCTGTACTGCTCATAAGGAGGTATGATAAAATGGCAATGTTGAAAATCTGGAGTGAAAATAGTAAAAATACGGGAAGTTACGACCGTGTGTAGGAACTGCGCAACACACACTCGTAAAAAAGTCATTTTTGGGAATTTTTTCACCAAATTTTCAACATAGGCTTTTGGGGCCTACCTCATGAACTGTGACACTGTCGTTTCAATACCCAGTCCCAAAAGGTGGTTCCGCACAGTGACCGCGAAATCACCTTTCGGGACCGAATAACAAAATGACAGTGACTGGGTTTATGAGGTGGGGCCCCAAAATCCCCATGTTGAAAATTTGGTGAAAAAATTCCAAAAAATGGCTGAGATATGCACCAAAGTTGAAAAAAAAAACATATATGCCATTATACAGCTTACCGGCATTTCTTCAGTTCGCGGTCGGCTTTGAAGAGTGCAGACGTGTTCCTGGTCCACCAAAGATCATCACACTGGGCTCCAAAGGTAAGTATAGGGTGAGGTGGAGGTGTGGGGAGGTGGGTATGCAGAGGATGGGTACGAGTTGGGGGAGGGGGGCAAGCTAGTCAATGAGGGACCGTTTTTGTTTATAGTTTTTTTTTTAACAAGACGGCGCGACTTCAGCCACGTGGGATGAGCTGCCAGTGTGGCAGCTGAAGTGTGTTCGGGGGCATCAGATGGACATTTGCCACGGGGTGCGCCCCAGCGTGGCACCTGGAAGTGTGTTTGGGGCAGCGGAGCTGATAGGGGATTAGGCACACCCGTCAACCATACAGTGTAGGGTGGAGGCGCATAAGCATGCTGGGGTGGGCTCCCAGCATGCAAGCATGTGTTCATGGGGAAAGAACTGTCTATGACAGTTCATATGCAGTGCTAATGTGGGCAATTTGCATACTGCCGATGGCAGTATGCAAATTGCCTACAGCAGTGTTTTCCTTACAACTATATGCCACTGCATCTGAACGGCTGTCATAGACAGCTCTGACATTCATTGGCGCAGTGCAGCTGCCCCTGCAAAAGGGAGCAGGGCATTGGAAGTGGGGGAGGCACACCTACGAAAACTTGTATGGTGGCACTGTGTTTTTTGCACATGCATGCAAGCAAACATAAAATGATTAGGTTTAAATTTAAATGATCTTGTCCAAAACTGGAAACTAAAAAGGTGGTCGTGACAACAAATCTAGATTGTGATCTAGTAGAAAAGTTATTGTGGTTTCTGGGAGAGATCTTGAATACTGAAAATGGTGTGAGCCACAAACAAAGTTTATACAAAAAAATTGAAGCCTTATAATTAAACCTGTGCTTAAAGGAAAGCACATCAAATTCCTTGTATAGCGTTGGTAGGTCAGTTTCTCCAACTTATAAATATTTTCCACTATGCAATCTATAGTGGCTTGGTGAGCCGTTTTGTCATCATCCATAGTCTAGTTTTTACTTTTTTTGCACAAGTGAGGAGAATTAATAGTAATTTGAACCCTCAACCTAATATTCCCCATTCAGATGGTGGAATGCACACATCGAGCCATTGATGGTAACATCATGCCAGGGTAATCAAAATTCTCCTCTATCACTTGTCCCACTTCCTGCAAATAGCCCCTTGTAGTTGGGCAGTCCCATAGTACTATGTATAGTATTGGTCAGCCTTTTTCTCCCCACGCTCTCTCCATTAACAACCTACAGATGTAATCATATAATGCAGTTGTACTGCAGGTGTTCTGAAGTGCTCGTACTACACTTCCAAAAGAACTCTTCCATGTAAGGGGCCATAGTGATCTTGCATGCTGGCATGGCAGATTTTAGCCAAGTGTCATCAGCGTGGTTACTCTGTAGTTCCTCATTCCATTTAACTTACAATCATACCAGAGGCATCCAGTAACAAACCCTTGTACAGGGAGTCTATCAAGTGGTGATGTAGTTCCCCTCTCTGGTGTCCTGTGAGCAGTGTGTGTGGTCCATCTACTTTTTCAGGGAATTGCATGACTGTTGGACTCAGTGTCCCAATGTATGACTGGACTTGTATGTAACCCCTAGGTCGCACCACACAAGGGCTACTACCCCTGCCTGTGTAACCAGATGCCGGTTGAGGAGCCTGGGTACTGAAAACGAGTGCCTCCACCCAGAGGACAGGGTTGGTGTTAGCATAGCTGACCTTGGTAAAGCTCTCTGCATCATTGTTACCCCCCTCTTTACCCTCTAGTGGCCTAAACAATGTTCTGAACACACAATTACCACAATCCCCAAGCAGCAAGTGTACCACCACACTTGTTGCACTTACCACCAGGGCTGGTTCCACTAGCGTGGCCCTGGAGACCCCCTGTAAAATAAGGTTAAGCACAGCAAGCTATAGAAATCCAGTGCTATTAATACAGAGATGCACCACAAACAGTTTAAGTGCAAAAAGATTCAGATCTGATTTATTCAGGAGAAGTGAACAAGGAAGGGGCGTAATCAGCTTGATTGGTTTAAGAACTGATTCAATCAAGCTACAAGACATGCACTTTAGAGTCCCTCAGCACAGTCACACACACTCTGGGTACCCAGTTGGTAAGATAGGCTAGCCTGATGTGGTGCCTGGGGTAGGCCGGCATTGCAGCTGGTCGGGGCCCCATAGGTGGAAAGAAATAACCATGCACAGTAACCCACAATTTTTAATCCAGAGCCAGATGGCTCAGTTCGTGATAATCAAGCAAAACAATTAAATCAGATGACACACTTTGATTGGGCTGTTGTTGTAGGGAGCTACCCTGGTGTTTACTCACACTACCCAGTACAGGACACAGGATGAATGAAATGGGGTCTGCAGGATGACTTGTTGGTTTGCCAGGAGAAGCAGGGCCCACATGATTCACCGTAGTGTTGTTCCTGTTCGTGATGTTGAGCAGGGGGCTGATCCCCAGGCAGGTCTCTCGATGATTTTCTTCCTGTGGCATGAGCAGCTGGCTGGATCAAGGTGGCAGGGCCCAGGCCAGGTGAACAATTTGGATGGCAGTCCAGTAGGGCTAGATGCAGCTTCCAGGAAGCGTGACACAATCAGGCAGTGGGGAACCAAGTCGTGACTCACTAACCGCATTCAGCACACTTATAGTAAAGAAAAGAAACAGTACCACAGTTCGGATGGCAGCCTGGTTGCAATATACAGTGTCTCTGCACAAACCGACACTCCCTGAGGTAGTCTCAGGTCCTGACAGGCCGATTGCACCAAGGCAAATCTTCGGTCTTCTTCAGGTTCAAGTCAGGTCACAATTCAATGGCTTTGTCACACTCAATTTTGGATATAATCCGGTTTCTTTAAAGGCACCTTCTCGAGGGACAACAGGCAGACAGGCCAAACTCAGCCTTTCCACCAATCTCCCACGCGAACTACGCAGGAGCCGCTGCTCGAATCACTTGAGCTGTTCACTCTCCAAACTCTACCTCCAGACTAACTCACTGTACCCCATCTTCAGGGCACAGTGAAATATTCGGAGACGTAGTCTGAATTAAGGATGCACAAATCTCGCCATGCGAGAGAGCTGAAGGCAAGCAGGCCAGACTCAATCTTCCCGTCAAGTCCCCACACTACCCCGTGGGGCAGCAGCTCGAGAAGCAAGAGCTGCTCACTCCTCCAGCTCCAACTTACTTCTGCCTCTCTGCTGCAGGCAGCTCTGGGATTGCCCTCTGATCCAAAAGGTTTGGTTGGCTCATCCATCTGTCTGTCAAAGTAAGGGCTCCCCCTCCAGGTCTGTTTTGGTGCCAAAGTGTAAAAACTACAATTCCGACAGAAATTCACTCCCACAAGACCCCTGGGGACAGGCCCCATTTTAGAGTCCCCAAAGGTACCTACTGGTCCAAACTGCCAGTCCAGAACCAAGATGATGGAGCAATACAAAATGTCCATGCTGCAAATGAAGGCAAGTTAGACAAACTACAATATTTTTACTATTAAAGCAGATAATCAGCAAACAGTTACAGATCCTTGTAGGGCCCCCTCTGCGCAATTAGCGATGGCAGAATGGAGCAATAACACTGCAGTCTGGGCAGGACTTGAGCCTGAAACTACTCGGCCCCTACCCAGATTAATTTTACACCACAAAATAGTCAGCTCTTAAAGAGACAGGCATGGAGGCTAACAGGGCACTCATATGCAAACACTTTTAAATTGCTTGGACACAGAACACCACCCTAGCAGTGGGTATTCAGGCAAACCCAAGGAAGACTTTTGGGAACCCCCATTTGTAGGGGGGGGGAGTTACATGTAGATATCTAAAATAAACAGATTGGAGCAACTGGTATTGCTGCTATAAGTCCTGGAAAGGGCACATCGCGATTGTATCCAGGAACTGATGTAAGTAGGTGAGCCCTAGCTTCCACCAGGTTTTCAGGAAAGGGTCCATTTTACTCAAGGGACAATTTGAGTCTAATGAGAGGGCTCTGGTTCAAATTAACAGCCTCTGTAGACCTTTTTTAGTGAGACAATGCCAGACTGAGAGGGGAGTTGTCGTATACGGGAGAACCCTAAGAAGGGAAGATAACCTCTGGGAGTAGCACTGAGGATTTTGTCAATTTTGTACTTATCATTTTGTGCAAATTCAGTAGATTTACAGTGTGCTTGAAATTTGTTAGATAACCAGAGGCAAATAACCCTTAGTTGGACTGCCTTTGCATATAACTGAAGGTGAAGTAGGTTAACCCCCTTCCTGCCTTCCCTTGGTAATTGTAAAAGAGAAAAACATACTCTTGGTCACTGTTCCTAGCTTATAAATATTGTCCTTATATTCCCTCCCCCAATAAATCTAGAAATAAGAGTGTTCTAGTAGTAAAAGTATATCTTATCTATGGAGGCAGTATAGCGCAGTGGGTTAAGGCTCTGAGCTGGAGACCTGGATTTGAATCCCACAGCCGCCTAGGTGCATACTGTGTGATCCTGAGCAAATCACTTAACTTCCTTGTGCTCCCAGGTCGCATCTGGAAACAAGCTTCAGCTTGGTGTGCTACTCCTGGTTAAAATATGTTCCCTTATCTGGAACCAAGGGGAGTGTCTGCATAAAGTACAATATTCAAGGGAGAATGTTCTGACTTATATAACTTCTGCTCACTGGAGGAAACTAAGGTGCAGTTGTGACCACCTATTCAAGTCTTCCATAACTCTCTGTGTAAGGGGCTTGTAATTTAGTAGTTCTAAGTGTAAAAGATTTTTTTAAGTGTTATACCTAGGTACTTCAGCAGACTTCTAGTCCAGCGAAAAGGATAATTAACTTTAAACACCTGGGGGAAACAAAGTTGTAGGCCAAGACCTGTGTCTTTGCTGGTTCAATTTAAAGCTCACTAGTTTTTCATATCTATCTAGGTGCTTCCAGATTCTGGGTAAATCATCCAGAAAGGTTAAAACTAACAAAATGTCACCCACAAAAAGAAAATTCTGTAATCTCTGCCCCCTATTGGGAGTTTTTCAATAATCTGATCTTGGCATATAGCTAAAGGTAGGGGTTCTAAGTATAATAGCAAAACAAAAGATGGGGCAACCCTGCCAGGTATCTCAGGCTAAGGGGAAGGGGGGAAGGACCTATTAATATGCATATAAGCCTGGGTATTGCTGTATGTACTACAGAGAAGTCCTATGATACTTCTTGGGAACCCAAATGCCCTCAGGGATGTCCGTAAGAAGGGCCAAGAGACCCTATCAAAGGCCTTCTCCGCATCAAGGCTGGCAGGAACCAGGGGATCTTCCTCTGGGAGGCACGGTCCAAGAGGTGCAGTGTTCTGTGGATGTTAATGGTGTGCCTGCTGGCATCTGACAAAGCCCACCTGGTCCATGTCCAGCAATGATGGAAGAAAGTTCTCAAATCAGGATACCAATATAGACAAGAAGACCTTGTAGTCAACATTTAATGCCGAGATAAGGCAGTTTGACTGTGGCAAACAAGGGTGCTTCTGCAGCTTCAGTATTGCAGATATAGTAGCAAAAATTCCAACACAGTGAGGATCGTTCACCTTCCTGCACTGAGGCGTATACCTGTGTCAGTTGTTGCACCAGAAGGTCTTCAGATTTTTTGGAAAATTCTGCAGGGAAGCCATCAAGACTGGGACATTTCACGTGTTAGAATTCCTAATTGCTAGGCTAATTTTCTGTATGGTGATAGGGCATGGTCTACTTGTTGCTGAGACAGCTGTGGTACAGGAAGGGAAGATAGGTAGTCCCAGACATGCTGTTGAGGGGTCGACTCTTCCATAATATTGAGGTCTTGTTAACACTGCCACATGACCCAATTAATTTCCTCCATACGGTAGTGTAACAAGGAAGAGCTAGGGTCATGTATTACCAAAATATGCGTTTGACTCTTATGATGCCTCAGGCAGAGATTAAGTTAGGGGCTCCTCTCAGTCCCCCCTCATAGAATTGATGCCCAAGTTAAAACAGGGCGTGCTCTACTTTTAAATCCAGGATTTTTTGTATCTGCGATCCTACCTGATTAAGCTGAAACACTATGGAATCATCTGCATACAAAACCGGTGAAGGGTACGGAGGGTCTCCTTTAGCTCCTCAACTTTGGCTTTCCTTTCTCGCTTTTTGTGGGTCCGTGTACTATGAGATCACCTTGCAGCACCGCCTTCAGGGTGTCCTGAAGAATGCATTGAGGCATACCTGGGGCTTCATTGTCAGCTAGTATCTGCAGAATTCACTCTTCCAGCCAGTCTTGGAATGCCTCATCTGTAAGATATCCCAGGTGTATTCTTGTGGGAATGCTCCAGATACAGACTAGCTTTCTGTGGGGCATGGTCCAAAAGTTGGATCATTCCGTGAGACACAGTCTGGACTGAATCCAAATATTCCATTGTTACCAGGAGGTTATCTAACCAGAAATAACTGCAATAGTGAGGGGAATAATGTATACAGTATATTCCCTATGGCGGGGTGGCTTTTCCTCCAAATGTTAGAGATGCCCAAGGATGAGCATTTGTGTTTCACATATTTTTTGGGGGGATGAGGAGAGAGGAAATTTTCAGGGCAAGGATGTATCCAGGTCAGGATTTAATACCAGATTAAGGTCTTTGCCCATCACCAGCTGTCCTTGTAGGACTGTTAGTAGCTTATTAAACAAGCATTTGTCAATGCCGAACGTTGCTTGCTTAGATTTGCTGTTTATAGTTTACTGGTTTGCAGTGTTTATCAACACTGCAAGAGCAGATTTCAGAACAAAGAGGGTGGAAGAGCAGGTGGGGGGGACTGGAGGGAGGGGAGGCGGAGGCCCTAAAGGCCTAATATAACAGTAACATGCTAATTGCAGATGGCTACATTTTTTTTTTTTAAATATAAGGTGGAAATGGGCAGAGAAAGACATAAGGGGGGTCAGGCATATGTCACTGAAGCATAACATAAGAACGGTAATGAAAGGTCCAATGAGATGCAGATTCTAGGAAAACCCCTGTATGGATCATATTTACCCTACACAATCACATTTTGCCATGTGCTCTTCCCCCTTTAAGCCTTACTTAAATTGATTAAATTGAATTTCAGATTAACTGGAAAACATCTAATATATAAGCCTCATAGCCCCCAGAGTGTGCGTTAATCCACATTATCAGCACACCCTGGAGTGCGTTAATGTACTTATAACATGGGTTATGTTTAAACAAAAAAAATCAAAAAAGGTGTTTTTTTTGCTGTTTAAACAACAAAAAAGGGACTGTTTCTGCCACACAGAAAAACAGCCCCCAACTAATAATGCATTTCCCAGTGGTTTTATGCACAACCAAATGTCAGAAATAGAGTACTGGCAGGATTTCTGACATTTGATTTGCATAATACAGTTCCACACAATTTAGCTGTTCACAACCTGGCTTAACATCTCTCACAACTGCACACATACTGGCTGTATGGTAACTTGCAGCACGCTTTCTCTCCTAAGCAAGTGGAACTTTGAGAAGATCCTATTTGGATGGGTGATTGAGCTGAATAAGACAGAGTGGCCGACAGCGAGCAGCAAATTGTCAGCCATCCGCCGGTGACAGTTACTCTTTGTCCACTGCTCACTTGCTGAGAATGTCCGTGGTGACAATCCCCCTGCTTCAGCTGCCCAGCAATCCATGCCCCCCCCCAAAGTAATGCACACCTCAGGACACCATTTCATACTGTGATGTCCTGGTGTCAATAAAAATGATACTTGCCAAATGACATATCCTGGCAGGTCCATGGTGCGACCACAATCGCAGTCACCAGCTGTCAGCTCAATGCATGCTGTGGGCACCACTGACAATCTGGAGACAGAGAGACACAGACCTCTCTCTCTCTCTCTCTCTCTATCTCTCCACTGCTCCCATACTGTGTCTGTCTCTCACGCTCACACTCTCTTTCCCTCTGTCACTGTTACAGTGACACCAGGTGACGTGACAGTAGGGAGATTATCAGTTCCACTATAGCCTGCACTGCTGTCTTTCTTCCTCAGAAGCTTAAATGCCACCTTTCTCTGTGGCTGCTGAGAGGCTTGTGGCTTGTGGGGGGGGGGGAGCTGGCCAGAACTGACTGAAGCCAACATACTGCAAAGTGGGTAGTGGGGTAGCTGAGGGTGGAGGTAGCATGACCCCCCCCCCGGCCCACACTGCATGCTGTGTCCCATTGTAAAGAAGCTGGGAAGTTAGTGGACACTTTACAGACAGTTTGTGAGCTGTATACAACAGGGTGAGCTACGAGATCTGTGGGGTGGGTGGTGGGAGGGACAAGAAAATCTTTATAAACCCATTTGATGTGCACAATGGCTGTCTCTTGTCACTCTCTTGCTCAGGGTTTAGACTACATGAATACCAGGGGTTAAATTGAGGGGGAACACACCGGAATGCAGTTCCACCTCCTCAGCTTGCCAGTACATTACAATTTCAACAAAGTTAACACAGTGGCCACTCAGAAAAAGTAAAAAACACACCAGGAAGTTAAACTAATAGAGCTGTTATCTTCAGCTTTTGAAGCTTGTCACACTATGCTAACCCATACAAGTGCTAATTTAGTGTGACAGCTTCAAAGGCAGAAGATAACAGCTCTATCAGTTTAACGTCATTGTTTTTTGTTTTTCTGAAGCAAGAACAAATATACAACCTACCCCCAGCCCTACTGCCAAATGTTAAGTTTTACTAGGAGCCTGCCAAGAAAAAAGGTTAAAGAAGATTCATTTGCAGATCTTTGTTTTTGCAGCTGTGAAATCCCTAGCACCAGTATCAATTCAAGGAGTGCACATTCATGTACCCATCATCACCCAGAAAACAATAGGTACTATCATATAAAACTGAAGGAAATACAGCAATCCTCCCTTTCCTTGCCATTTACTGCTTCCAAAATCAACTGCTCCTGTTTGCTGCCTGAGACTAGAGCCCCTCCAAGCCTGCTGCTTGGCTGTTCCACTCACTGGAGTGAGGAGTCACCATCACCAGCCACTGCCTTAGTTACCTTACCTTTTTCACCTTCCCAATCTAACTTCTTTCTAAGGCATCCAGCCCATCAGTGCATCCCTATCAAGATACAGTAGGTGAGGTCCTCCAGGAGTGTTGAGTTAGTGCTGTGTTACTGTTACTATGTGACTGAGTGAGGCAGGCAAATATTTTCCTTTTATATTTCCATACATTGATTTTGCACTGCTACTGCTGTAACAGTTAATGCAACCAGTGACAGTTCTCTCAGGCTCAGCAACATATGTCTGTGTTAATCTGTCAGCTTTTTTTTTTTTAGTCAGACAGCTAGACATATAGGTGCTCTCTAATAGAACACTATGTATAACTGAGGGAAGAAAATGTATAGTCAAGCTCTATGCTTTGTCAGTCATTTTTTTTTTTGAGAGAAATCAGAATTACAATTCTTTGAGTCAGAGACTCCTTTACAAAGGTTCCACGTCAGATACACCTATACAAATAACAACAGGATACTTACATAGGTAATACAGTACAGGGAATATATACAATTGGTAGGTTACAGCTGTAGCAGTCATTAACAGTAGACCCCATGTCATTATATATGGTAAGTTACAGTTTCTGGGGGTTTTGAGTGGACCCTGAGTCATAATATATACACAGCGTGAGGTAGATAAACAAGATACAAGATACAGATATGGTTCCCCTTCCCAGTGTGTATCCTAGTGGGTGAACTAAAAAGTTATGAAAATATTCATCCTAAGGATTAAGCTATGCAATCTATAGAGCTGAAAGTAGGAAGATGGAGTATTATGTGCAGTCACATGCTGTGGAGGCAAGGAGGAGGGTCTTGAGGCCAGTCTTCAATCGGCCAAAGCTGGGTGTCATGGAGATGGAGGGTGGAAAGTTGTTAAACCATAGGGAAGTCCGATACCGGAAGGATCGTTGACAGAGGGAGGTCCTACAGTGTGGGATCAGGAGGGTGTTATTGGGGAAAAGCCTGGGGGCTCTTCTGTTAGGGACTATTTGGATGAGGTGGTGAAGGCCTTGGGGGGCTTGTTTCTGGAGTATCTTTTTTGCAAGGAGGCAAGTGTGATACTTGAGCCTGCCTTCGAAGTTTAGCCAGTTTGTTAGGTTATATAGCTCACAAGTGTGAGCAAAACATTCATATCCAGTGATCATGTGGCAGGCTTTATTGAGAGCTATGCTGATGCATCGTAAGGCTGTTTGGTCTGCAGTCCAATAAATCACTATGCTGTAATCCACCAAGGAAAGGATTGAGGAGGACACTGCTAGGCGGAGGGCCGGGGAGGGGTAAGCAGTGTTTATGATGGAATAGCATCCCAAGCCTGGTGTTAATGGAGGATGAGACTTGTTGGATATGCATGTGGCAGGTGAGTGAAGTGTCATGGTTAATACCAAGGTACTTAAAAGAGACGACCTATTCAAGTTTGGTGCCTAGTGAGTTCATGCTTATTAGCTGGGTGTTACAGAGAGGACTCTGACGTAGTCTCATGCATGTGCTGTGTTTTCATAACTAGTATGCCTATCTGCTTCTGTTCACAAAATCAATGGATTGTGTTGGATTTGTTGGCTTAAGACGTTCTGTTTTTTTGTAGCTGTATTAACAAAATACCAGAGACTTGGTTTAGGGGGATGTCAGGTCTGTGCTGTGAATGATAAGTTAAGTGTTCAATTGCCCATTTACTGCAGGAGGATGTATGGCATCATTGGGATGAGATAGGGAAGTGAATGGGTTTCACTATATGCTGTACAAGAAGTAGTCATTCTATGAATATATGTATATAAGCAGAGACACCAAATGCACCAAATGAATGTTCCTTTTACAATATAAAGGCATCTTTATTACATAAAGCAATCTCTTCTGATCTGGTTTAAGTAGATATTTAAGTTACCCACATAGTTATTCATTAATCAGAATTGTTTTTGTGGGGGAGTTGAAATATTTTGTTTCCATCAAATGTCAGTAACTTGGGAACTGTCAGGTGAACTGGGTGGCATGTATCTGTTTCTGAAATAACCAGAAGCCATTTTGGTGACCCATCATTTTGCATTTGGATATGTTAACTTTTTATACACAGTTTGTTAAAATCAGTATCTTTACAATACAGAAGGCTTGGTATACCCCAATACATTGCCACATTGTCTTTCTATATTGTAAAATTATGGCACATTGTACTGAAAAATTACATTTCACATTTTAAGAAGGAAAACACATGAACACTTAAAATTATAACTGGAGTCATTTAAAATAATCTAAATAGTGTAATTATTTGTATACATGAACACATCTTTTAAATATTATAATTATTTTAGTTGTACATATGAGCACAAGGAACCTGCTTAAACCCCTTCGGAAACTGTGCTAATCTGGGGTTTTCATATTGTTGTTTTTCATAACATGATTTCTAGATAGAGTTTCTGTCAATGTCTGCCAATTAATTCACAATACAAGGTTTATAAGATAGTTGATGCTTCAATGAAAACTAAGTTACAGTAGTTTTGTAAAGTGTGTGTATGTGTGCATGCATACCTGCTGCTCAGATCTTCTTTACCACAATTTCCTGATCTTCAAAAGTAAAAGTACACTAATGAATTAATAGATGTCAACCTCTAGGTAGGTGAGTAGGGATGGCTGGAGGGAAGGAGTCAGGTGGATAGACAGACAGACTGACTGACTGACAAACAGGTAGTCAGATAGACAGACAGATAGAATGACTGACCGACTGACATAGAAATAGACAGACAGCTAGTCAGATAGATACATAGATATCCTTCAAAATCAGAGGCAGTTAAAGCAGCAGAACAATGAAACTGGGCAAAACTTTGACCCTTCATTTTTTCACTACAAAAGATGACAAGAATATTTCAGTTTTATTTGGGGGTAAATCAGGGATCAACAAATCCCATAGCCCAATGTCCCGGGCTACAATTTTATACTGTCGGACAAGCAATTTCAGAGCACTAGGTTGTCCCAGGACAACCAAATTAGTGCTGCTTTTCTTTTTGTTTTGTACTGCTCTTTGCTGCTTCTGCCTCTAGATGTCCCTCATTCAGCTGTGGAGGAGCAGCGGAGCACCAATCACATGACTGTGAGTCCATCCGGCTTGGTTCACCTAATTGTTTGCTGCGTGGCCTAGATGGGAACACCGCCGGCGAAGCAGAAGCCAAGAGGGAGCACCAATGGGATTGTGAGTGTGCCCGCGGCAATGGGAACTGCTGCCTGACCCGCTCACCCAGACATCCGGTCATCAGCACCAAGTGACGCCCACAGGACTGACAGGTGAGTTGATGATTTGTGTGTTTTAGACACGCCTGTCAGTCCTGGCACAATGGGGGTTGTTGGGTGGCTAAAACGTTGCTGCACTGAGACAAAACATTGTAACTACCATTTGAGAGAGGTGCAGATACAGTCTATTCAGAGCCAGAGTTACTGCGACTTAGTTCAGTGGAGGCTGCCTTGGGGTATGTCTTCCAGTGCAGAGTTTAGTAATCTGAGTTAGTCCTGACTCCTACTGTGCAGCATTTTTGAGGAGTTGCTCAAAAAAAAACTTTTGGGACAAAGAAAACATTGAAGACTGTGAATGGGGAGGGGAGGAGGTGGGAGGCTTAGGCCAGTTGGGTTGACTTTCGGTCTGTCCTGGGTACTCAGGACGATTCAGAGAAAACAACAAAAAGAGAAAATACACTACAGTACACTGTTACTGACTGACAAAACTGGAGGCCTCAGAGTCACATTGACCCAACAACCAAGCACCAGAAAGATAGTAAAACTGGCTGCTTGTAATTTAACCAAAACAAAGAGGGAAAAACAAAAAAGGGAATACTGAATAGAATAAAAGTACTACTTGTGTAGTGTGCATACAGTTCAGCAGGAAGGGAGATTTGGTGTTGGTGTGTGTAGTGTGGGGCAGTTGACTGAGCAGTCTGGCGTGACAGGAGTGCTATATATGAAATAGTATATAAACAGCACAGTGACCAAGGGTGTGGGACTGGGCCAGTAAGGGGAACCAATTATCAGGTCTTGGTGTGTCTGTGGGGCACTTGGGCAGTGGATAAGTGTACCACAACACAGCAGTGTGACAGTTTGGCAAAAAGGGTGCATTGGGACTGGACTCGCCTTGTGTGTATGGGTCTTCTGTGGGACACTCAGGAAGTTTGGGGTGAGGAGGAGATGAATGTTGTACAGACTAGAGAAGAAAGAAAAAAAAGGAAATTGTCTGTACTGAACTAAAGTGTAAGTGTAAGTGTGTGTGTGTGTGGGTGTGCAACTCCCCAATAAAAATTTACAAAAAAATGAATCAGCCACGCTGCTTTGTACTCTACCCTGACTGACAGACAAACACCCAGGTGGTCATTAACTGTACCAACACAACAGTGAAAGTTCAGCAAAAAGGGTGTGTGCGACAGGACTTGCCTCGTGTTGTGTGGATCTGTGAACACTTTGGCAGTTTTAGGAGTGTTGTACAGACTAAGAGAAGGATTCCCTTTCTGCTGCTTCCCTGTCACCAACCTGACCCTGAGCTGCTGCCTGCAGTCACTAAAGCTTTAAGCATAAAGCTTCAACCGAGTTGTTTGTACTGGTGTTGTTTGACCACTGTCTCCCCAGTCTCCATCCCCAATTAATGCCCCATCACGTCCTCTCCAGTCTCCCTTCCGGACAAGGACATACACACAGTAAGATATTGCAAAATACATTTTATTTGCATATAAAAAGTGTGTGATTTTTTTCCTGTTGTTCCAATAGCCTACATCTATGTAGTATTAACAATACAACCCCCAACACCATTTACTTTGTTGCTACGTAATTAAAAAAAAGTTTCCTTAAAATTTAGCCTTCCGACCATGGACTACCACTCGCAACACTGGGACTACCATTTTTTGGCTAGGCCAGTTGTCCTGGACTAGCACGTAAATTTTGGAATTTGTCGATCCCTGGGGTAAATGTTATCCTATCACCAACAGATGAGTTTTTATAAATGTTTCAGTTTTTTTTTCTGAATTGTGTGTGGGTTTTTTGTTTTGTTTTGTTTTTTTGTGTGTGTGTGGGGGTGTAATATAGGCCAGAGGTTAGAATAAGGAGCTGTGAATGAGCTTGGTACATCCAGCAGATCTGAATTTAATTGCCACAACCTCCACTTGCATACTGTGTGACTCTGAGCAAGTCATTTCACTTTCCCTGTGTCCCTGGTCACCCCTGAAAAGAGGCGTGTGGGCCCAGGGCAAGTGGGCATTACTCAGTTAATACAGGAAAAAATGACTGCCTTGTACATTGCAAACCTGGTAAGGATTAGGGTCAAGAAAATAGAAAGAAAAGAAAACTCACAATGTACAGTTTAGGAGGCACCTAAAAGTAAATTTGATAGGTATGTTAAACTTTTTGTTTTTATGAATTGTAGCTGAAACTACTTTCTGGTTAAAAAAAAACAGTTTTCCTTGTACTGTGGCTGTAAGGTAGAGGAACAGTGCAGTTAGGCAGTGGGAACAAGCAAGCTTAACAATCAGGTCCTAGGATGGCACCCCCCACAAAAACAAACAAAAAACATCAACTTGCAAACCATGCATGCTGTCAGTGGCATATGTATGCAACTAATCGGCTGGTATGCTGTTGTTTTTTTAACTATAACTTGAAGCAGCTGCAGCTATTTTTTTATGTATTTATTATTCTTTTTGGTAATCAGGTAAGGTCCAGTAGGCACAAGTGCCTGTTTTCAGGGGAAACCTGGGAGCACTGGTGTGATTAAGTGACTTGCTCAGAGTCACACAGTATGCAACTGGAGGTTGTAGGAATCCAACCCATGTTCACTGGCTGCACAAAGGTGATTCACAGCTCATAAATCTGTGTTAAACTATGCTAAACGTTTCTTGTAATTAATTTTTTATTTTGGTGGTTCCAGATGTTTAATTTTACTTTATGACTTGAGTCAATTAGTTTTTTAATTGTTAAAACAGTTTAATTTTATTTCTTTTAGTGGTTTTCAATAAAATGTGATATACAATGTCACAATGCCCCCTTTTTTGGGTTACTAATATTGTTGCACTATGCGTGATGTGCAATGTACACTTTGAGCCCTTTCCCAGGAACTAGAATGCCACCTCCTCCAAAATCCCAATTTAACCCCTGATGAATAGCTTTCTGTGATGGGGTGGATAAATGTGATATCATTTTTATGTAAAGCCTGCCCCCCCCCCACGCTGGTTTGGCAGCAGTCTATGAAAGGGCATTTACCACTGTACTATTTCACGTTTATTGGGATCTCTAATTTCTGAACCATGGGCCAGCTTGGCTTAACATTACATAAAAATTATGAGATTTGTCCCCAGAAACAGAAACTGCAAATGCGTTGCACTCTGCTGGTTCAATGCCATTTTATTCCACTCATTCTTGAACCCTTTGCCTACCACAGATCACAGCAAACACAATAAAAACAACCCAGACATGCTATATGGCTGTGGGGTGAGGGGGCAGTGGGCATCATACACCAGTAGTGGCCAACAACAAGTTTTTGATTTCGAGGAAATACTTCCCTAACTAAATGTGCTTAGGTGGGTCTATCGCCTAAGGCAGTGCCTGCACTGCAGAATGGAGCATTTATTTGCCTTAGGCGGCACGTTGATTAGCCCGAGAGAACCCATGCCTGGTCTATCCTAGCTGGAAAATTGTTTCAGTGGGTGATCTGCTCAGTGTTTTCACTACAGTATATAGCACCCCTCACAAAACAGCAGAAATTGTTTAGAATGGACTTACATAATATCTGAAACCACACGATAAACCAAAGCAAATGCTGTCAGAAAACTGCTGTGCATTTTTTTTCTCTACACACTTTACTTGTTACACAAGCCTTAAGAGTACGTCTGCGTGTCATACTACATCACGGATTATGTCATGGAATAATGCCAATAGAAATGAGAAGTATGATTGCCGAGGTAGCGACAGAGTGGAACAACCAGATGGGAAGGGGAATGGAAGCACACCCGGAAGCACGGACAGGGAAAGGAGCGGCGTCCCCCACTGGAGCAGGGCCAAGAACAGAGGAAACACCCAAAGGAGCTGTGGAGAACTGGGGAGTGGCAAATAAGGTACAAGAAAGGGAAATGGGGAACGGGAGGGTGGAGAGAATGGGGAGGGGGGCTCAAGGGTGTAGACAGGCATACTCACTGTACACATTTGTGTACAGTTTTGTTGAGTGCCTGTCACAAGCCACAAGCCACTCTGTTAATATTATCATTCTAATCTATAGTATTTGGGTTAGTGTAGGCCACAGAGGAGTGTCCAATACATGTATAACCTCTTTAGAGAGTAGAGGAGTCATCTGACAACAATGTGACTTGTTTGGAAGGGGGTGCCATTTGGAAAGGATGTGTACATTTTTTAATTGGGGGGTTGTAACTGTTGGAGATTGTGTACAAACTGGAAATTTCTGGCAATCAAACAGGAGCAGATGAGGGAGAAAAGGAAAGGGGAAGGGGGCAACCAGACAAATGAAGTACTCCAATGAGAGAGCACTTGGTCCTTCCAGTCATAAAGCCACAAATGAAAGGGCAAAGTGCTCTTTCATTGGAGCGGTTCATTCATTTCAACTGCACAAAGTATCCGCACATAAACTGTGAACCAGTATCATAGTTAGCATGCATGATCATTGGTCTGTCAAGGACTAGCCCAGTGCAGCTTGATCTGCATTGGGCTAGTCAGTGACACACCTCTGAAATGTCATTATCTGTAGCAAAATGTTTCTTGTGCAAGCAATGTAAAAAGGACTGGTAAACACATTTTCTAGTCCATGGGGGGAAGTAACAATTAGCTGAAGTCTAATAATTGTCATACAGCTACTCTACCAGAATCACGTATCTCCCCTCTCCATTGATAACCCTCTCTATTAACTGAAAAGGAAGACCCCTGGGGATTAGGGTTAGCACTCCCCTCCATCTTCTAGAGCTGTGAGAGCTATGTACCAGGTCAAACCCAAAGCTGGCAAATTTATTATGCTCAGCTTAAGACAAGTACATCTTTTGAAGAAATATAATTTCACATTTCGCCCATCTGAGCATTTGTGAAATCCTGTAGTGCTTAATTGGGCTGTGGATACCGTTTACATTTAAATGACATGACAGTTGTACTAGTCATTGCAGGAAATGAAAAAAGACAGTTTACAGTTTCCTTAGCTAAACTATGGAAAATTATAAAGAGGTACCCCAGCTGCACGTGCCATCCTCTACATTGCCCTTCCCCAAATAAGGAACAATAACATTGACAGAGTACCCCAAAAATAATCTGATTGCAAATATAAGATGAGAGCATTATTGACCCAAAACCTGAAACAGAAGAGCAAAAAACAGTAAGAACAACAGGCAACAGTAGGAACAGGGCACCAACATGGCCACCCTGGGTAAAACCAAGAAAGACTGGTAATAACTGGTAGCTTCCAAGGAACTGAGTGAGAGTTCTGCTATCACTCCTGTGTGGTACCTGATAGTGAGCTGGTGTCACAAGGTGTAGTCCAGGGCATGTCAAGGTCCCCAGCATGGGCAAGGCTGAGCTGAAATAGAAAGTCCAAAAATAACAACCCCCCCCGGTGCATACTAGTATAGAAGTCTCTGCTCAGTTGCAATATATTTTTCGATACCAGAGGCAAAGATCATGTTTGCTTCCATTTGGTATTAAGGGCCAATGGACCCATAGGTTGTGAGATGGCAGAGAGTGGGCAGACCCCAGTGTAACATCCCCTGCCTGTGCCTGGTTAGGAGAGCTGGAAAGATTTACCTGAGTGACTGCTATCACCTAAATGGCAGAACTGGTGGTTGGGCAGTCTGGGGACTCCCAACCCACCCCTACCGGACTTTCCAGCCCTCCCCCCTCCACATGCCCTGTCTGCTTTTATCAAATGAGCACAAAAGCCACATTCCTGTATGTTAGGCAAGAGCTGTGCTCACCCCATGGAGCCAGAAGACCACCAAGTGCTAGAAGGCTGGTGCTACCAGTGACTCAGACCCATGCACCACGCGGCTCCCGTGGCTGTCACACATGCGAATCCACTGGAGCAGCCTGGTTTAAAGCAGTCAGCTGCTGAGCTCACATAGTGAAGTGGCCAGGGCAGAACTGCTAGCACAGGACAAGGGCATCCATGATGAATGGCTCCCTACTCCTCCACACATTCAAATGGTTGCCCTAAGTCATGTAATAGCAGCATTCCATCTAGGTTTAGTGAATAATATCCTATAGGGGTGCTCTACTTATGTCACGTGAGGGATTGCACAAGCAGCACAGAGGGGACTGCCCAAGGGCCAGCCTTGAACCTAGTCTGGAATCTAGGACTATTGTCCCACTTTGGGTGATAAGCAATGGAAAGAGGGGACTTCAGGTGACATCATGGTACTGATGGCACCTGGAGTATGCAGCTGTGCTCCCTCTAATCGGCAAACTCCCCCAAATAAGCATAAACACTAATAAAAACATAGCCATATGGCTTCCTATGGAGAAGGGGGAAAGCGACTCACTAGGTCCTGGGTCCATAACTGAGAACAGCAGGCACATGATGACGGATCCTCCTGTGAACCTCCAGACAGGAGTAGAAGTGCCTCCCTCGTGAGCATGGTGGGTCAGCCTTACGATACAAACACCGAGATGCAGCAGCTATCCAGAACTCAGTTTGACGCTATTATAGCTGAAAGTAAGAGCTTCAGAGCAGAGAACCAAGTAGAATTAAAAAAATTAAGCAAGCAAGGTCTGTGTCTAAAGAAGCGGGTGGATATGGATTGGAGCAAGTCACGTATATTGAGAGTGGCGCCCTTCAACTACACATAGCCATCACCTTTTTGGCAGAGCAAATGGAAAAACTGCAAGAGAAATGCCAGTATTTGGAAGGGTGCTCACCACAAGACAATCTCTGTATGTAGGGCCTCCAAGAAGGCATAGAAATGGGGTAGCTTACAGATTTTTTTGAAAGATCTCCTTAAGGATATATTGTCACCACCCCCCACAATGTTATTCCGAGTTGAGTGAGCGCAATGTGCTCTCGTCCCAAAGCCCATGAACCCCAAAATTAATATCCTTCATACTTGCCATAATTTCCTTTTCTGTTAGCTCCTACATTGTCAGTGGGTAGTCATTATAACTGGGCAATTTGCATCCCTAATAGGAGAAATGGCACTGCCCAAAGCTTTAGAATGTTGGGCATATGAGGATTCCAGATAGCAGCAACTCTGATCACTATTGTGCCAGTAGTATCTCTAAATATGTAAATAAAAAAACAAACCTATCGACTTGACAGCAACAAAGGTACACAAATAGCTGTCTACACATATGCCACTATTGTCAGAATAAAACACAGTAAACAGTGGCCTACCTTGCCAGATGAAGGAAGGAAAATGATGGAACTCTCTTCTTCCCATTTTGCAACCTGGTGGGATCTGCAACCCAAGCCATTAGAAAGAAAACAGACTTGTCACGTAACAAAGAAAACTGCATGCACTGCAAGCACTCCCCTACAACAAAAGAGGCACCCTTGGTTAGCCTCAAATTTGAATCTGCTAAATGTGTATGACAGCAACCGATATTCTAATGTGGAAAAGCTGCATTTCTTTTTTTTTTTTTTTTGCATATCTATATGAACTTTGGCATAGCAGGTAAACTATAGAGAGAGAGGTCCAAAAGAGGCTTACAGTCAGAGTTTATAACAAGACACCAGACATCTCCACATGGCATACTGGACAATATTCTCCCACAGAAGCGAGGCTCTTTTGTGGGCCCTACTGACAATGTGGGAGCTACCAGAAAAGAAAAATACAATAAGTATGAAGAAATTTCTTCTTTCTGTAGCGCTCCTCATTGTCAGTGGGTAGTCATTACAACTGGATTCTAAGAAGCAGTACCCAGACAAGAAAATGGGTGGGGGGAGAATATTGTCCCATATGTCAGCCACATCTAAGAAAGGAATTTACCTGCTAACAGCCAACTGCAACACACTGTCACCAAGCCCACAGCAGCAGAGCTCTGAACATCCAAACTGTGGTGCTCAAAGAAAAAAGTGGTTAGAGGATCTGTAGTTGCTTTACGTAACTCTAAGGCAGATATTTCACCTCATTCCATCCAGGAAGAGGCCATAGCTCTGGTGGTTTGAGCCTAGATGAGAACTGTGACCTAAGTCTAGGCACAGCAGGTCCTCACCCACCTAGCTAGGGTGACCGTTGGAGGCTTTTTTTTTTTTTTTGCTCCTCAGCTCTAGGGCTGGTCACTCCTTTGGGCCTACCTATGCCCCTCGCTGCCACCTGCCACCCCACATTGCAGCCCCCCAGGTAACCTGGTGTAACCCTTCACCAGATGGGTCCCTCTCTTCCGAGGGGGAAGGCGCTGGTGAGGGAAGCCAGTGCAATTCTTGGCCCGGGTGCTGCTGTGGTGGACCATGGACTGCCCGGGGTGTTGTGGGAGCTGGCAGCCATCATCTGGTCAACCACGAAGCTCCTCTCCACTTTGCTCCCCAGGGGGCATGGTGTGCCACTAATGTCAAGGCGTATGCCGATGTTCACCATGCCCCATTAATTATCGGGACCCAGCGCATTGCTGTACCCCCAACCTCTGCCAGGAGTCAGCGAGCGCCGGGTCTCCCTGTCCCCCGCCCCGAGAGAAGGCGAGCAGTCATCCAATGCTCGAGCCCTCTCTCCGTGACTGGCTCTCCAGCATCCTGGTCTGTTCCTGAACCCAGGTCGCTGGCGTCGCAAGCGGAAATCCAACCGCTGCACCGACAGGATTTTTTTTTTTGGTTGCTCCAAAAAAGACAAACAACCTATTTGAAAAGTGGAAATCAGTCTGTCTATGGTATGTCCTAACAGCCCATCACAAAATTAACTTGTGCCACTGCTTCTTCTGTGGGAGAAAAGGTTGCGGACAGACAGACAGAGATAAATTCCTGGTTCACATGGAAGGCCATGGGAACCTGCTGGATGAAGGACAGGACTGTTCTGAGCACCACCTTGTCTGCATGTAAGACAAAGTATGGTTCTTTATGGGACAAGGCCAGGAACACGACAATCCTCCTGACTGAACGCATAGCAACTAAGAAATACATCTTGTAAGACAGCACATCCAATGATACCTATGAAAGCGGTTCAAAAGGTTCCTGACAAAGACATTCAGAACCAGATTCAGGTTCCAGAGGGAACTGGCGATTGTAACATAGTTTGACCCCTGCTGACAACCCGCAGTAAATGCAAAATCTCTCAGTAGTACCTAGGGAGACACTCAAGGAGGCTCCAAGGGCTGACACCTGACCTCTCGGGATGCTCAAAGCCTAAACTTTTTCCACTTCCTCCTGCCAGAAAACCAAAATTTTCAGAACTGGGCTTTAAAAGATCAGATATTTGTATTCCTGGTCCAGATCAAAAAGTGGTCCATACGTGAGCATAAGCTGCCACTATGGAATTCTGCCTGGCAGCCATCAGAGTGTTCACCACCTTCTTGGAGAAATCTAGTTTAGGAGACTCCTCCTTTCAGGGGACAGGCCTCTAGCTGTATCACTCCCAGATACTGGAAGCAGAATGGATCCCTAAGAGATGAGATTCTCCTGCACCGGAAGGCGAAAGGGTGCGCACTGAGCTAAGTTCACTAAATCCGAGAACCACGGTCTTCTGGGCCACTCTGGAGATATTAGATGAAAGCTTCCTGTTGAGGGCCATAACCTGTGAAAGACTTAGGGGAGGAGAGATAGAGGAGGAAAGATAATGTTCTGTAGAGACTGCACTCCTATGACAGGGCATCCACTGCTTCTGCCTGTGGACACCAATAGTGGCTGAAAAACCATTAAACTTGAGTATTGTGAATGGAGGCAAACAGATGGATCTGAAGATGATTAAACCTTTGACACAGAAGCTTGAACACCTCCAGGTTCTACATCCACTCCCCTGGATGAACATTTTTGTGGCTTCTGATTACACCACACTTTGAAATAGAGAGCGAGGCAGACCGCCATCATCTCCAGAACATTTATGAGTAGGTGCGGTTCCTGCACTGACCACGTCCCTTGAATGGGAAAATGGTTCAGGAGTGCCCCCCCAATCCAACAGACTGGAATAGGATGGCAGAATTCACTGTGGGGTGACTTTCAAGGGGAACCCTTGCTCAGATTATCCAAATTCACCCATCAACGCAGACTGCTTCAGGTGTGGTGAGATGAAAATCCTGGCATGAGAAACATCCAAGGTCGGAGCCCCGGCTGAGAGTAACTCTATGTGTAGGTGCCACATGAGAAGGCGAGCCCATGGGGCTAGTTCTATGTCCGTTGACCTGAAGATCAGAATCCATAGCAGGTGTTGAAGTGAAGCCAACAATTGGCTCCTCAGCTACTGGACCTCTCTTAATAAGGTCTCCTCCCTAACTGGTGAGAGAAAGATCTTTTCCCTGGTCCAGGGCTGTGATGGCTCAAGAGTGCTTTCATTCTTGAATCACACCCAGCCGTGAGACTCCAACACCTCCAGAATCCTGGTTACTGACTTCCTTGTTAATGGTGCAGACGGTGCTTGAATGAGCTATCAATCCTTCTGACAGAGCTGAGCTACCAGAACTATGAGCATCTTGAGGAAGACACTGGGGGCTGGTTCCAGCCCAAAAAAGGGAGTGCCCTGAACTGGAAAAGTTCTCCTAGGACTAAGAACCGGAAGAACTGTTGATAAGACTGTAGGTGTATCAGATCCAGAAGAGCACAAAGATCCCCCCGACTTCTTAGGGCCCCAAGAAATAGATAGAGTAGAATCCCTAGCCTTGCTCGCTGGGAGACAGCAGCAAAATTGCCTTGCTTGAGTGAGGTGGGCCCAGGTCTCAGACACGCTTGCCTCTTGATGGGTTCCTTTGGAACTGGAATAGCAGAAAATAACCCTTTGAGGAGATTTTTGAAAATTCTTTTGCATCACCTAAGGCCAGAATTTCCAAAACCCAAGAAACTGAAATTATCTGGGCCATCTTGAGTAAATAATTGCACAGGCTTCCACCAAGGGAAGGAAGGCAGAGATGGGCCCCAAGTACCTTCATTGTGAAGTGCCCTCTTTTTTCCCTGGGCCTCCGTTACGACTTCAGACAAGAGCCCATTCTGTTACTATTGCTCTAGTAACCTGGTTGATGCTACCTTCTGCTGATGCTTAGATACTTGAAGGTGGCCCTTTCTTTGTCCTGGATATCCTTCAAAATATCATCAAGGCTGGAGCCGAATAACAAGCCTCCCTCAAGGGTAGAATGAACAGCTTGGTCTTCGAAGCCTTCTCAATCACCCAATGCCTGAGCCACATGCCTCTCATAACCAACACAATGTAATAGGTGGAGCAGGCAGAGATATGTAGGTTTGTCACCATGACATCCCTTAAGATGGAAGCCAAGGAAACCAGTTGCAAAATGCTCACCCCATCCGAAGCTGGGGAACAAAGCTGCCCAGAACTGTAACCCACAAGTTTAAAGCTCTGGCAACAATAAAGGAGGCATAGACGGTGTGCAGATTTGCACCATTAGAGGCAAAGGCTCTTCTACATGCAGCATCCACTTGCTGGTCATGCAAATCTGTTAAGGCCAAGGACCCTTCAACAGGAATAATGGTGTGCTTGATGGAATTATGAACCGCCTTATCCGACAAAGGAGGAGTTTTCCACTTGCAAGTATTAATTTATTAGTGTGTTTTTTGTTTTTTTTGACAGATATGTTCTTTGGTCCACAGCAGGCCATTCCTGTTTTCCTTGCCCCACCTGGTGTCTGTGCCCTCCTTAAGCCTAGACATAGGAACGTCACTACAAGGAGATCCAATTCCCATCTACTACATATCCCACGATGTCACACGACCCAAGGACAAAGATCATTCGCCTATCGGGCATCCAACTGGCTCAACTCTCTTGGCAGCGACATAGTGACCACTCCAACACTCGGCCTCTTCAAGTCCAAGCTGCGCACCTCACTGCTTGTATCCTGTGATTGCCCATCTTAAAATTTCCACCATTCCAGCTGCACATGCCCCAGCACCCAGCAATTACAATCAGCCTTTGCACCCCTAGCACCTTACCTGTCATATTCCCTCGACAAGGCCCCCTGGCTGCACTGTCTCCCGCCCTCACCCACCTCCCCCCCATATCTCCACTCCTGCCCCCACCCCAACCACCTCCCATACTCCCCTTACTCCTGCATCTCCTACCCGCCCTCGATCTCCTACCCTCACTTCCCCCCCACCACCCCCTTCCCTTGTCTTGCTCATAGTTCAAGTCTTTGTACTGGTTATTACATGTCTGTAAGTCAATGACTATATGTTTGTAACTAAAAATGATGACTGTTGCACATGCTGATGTGGAACCTTTGTAAAACAGCCTCGACTCAAAGGTATTGTAATCCTAGATTGAAATAAATGTATAAATAAATAAATAAAAATAAACTGGCCACAGGGAATAAAACTTGGAAAAGGAAAACATTTGCTCAGAGCTGAGAAGGGTGTGGACATTGACATCCACTGCCTCCATGTATAGCACCCCTTAAAGGAGAACCATAGCAAACGAGTACCTCCTTACCCCGTAAAGCTGACCCTCCGGTTTAGCTTTAGCCCCCAAAAGCATTTTTCTTGCACATAAAAGGGTTCAATTTATTTTGTAAGCGTTACCGTGAACCAAGTATGGCGCAGCTGAGGTTTCCATGAGGTGTAATAGTGTGGGCGCAGCTATGCTCACTTGTGTTAGGCGGCGGGCAGCAGCACTATTACACTTAATGGAAACCCCAGCGCCCGGCAAATCTTCCGATTCGAGGACATTACAAAATAAGCGGAATTTCCCCTGATACTGTATCGCTTGAAACTAAGCAAACGAGAAGCTATCTGACACAATAGCTTTCGTTTACTAAATTCTCTTCAGTATGGATCTACACACCCTCAGCTATCAGGTAGGACAAAGACTTGATATCAAACAGAGATGCAATAGGAAACCACCTCTTCGGCTCCATCCACTCTGCTTTCTCCTCCTCCTCAGAAGCTTCGTCCTGCTCATCATCAAGTAGCTCCTATGGTCGGAATTTTCCCCAAGACCCTGATATCCTCATGTAACTCCGCTGCAAATGGGGGTTCCCAAAAAGTCTTCTAGGAGCTTGCTTGAATGTTCCAATCCTGAATGGTGTTTGGCGTTTAAGCCATTTATCTGTGAGTGCTTTTAGAGCCTCTGGTACTGTCTCTTTAAGAGCTGTCTGCTTGCAGACATAATTAGTTTGTATGGGGGGGACTGTGTATTTTCCTGCTTGAGTCCCACTCAAGCTATTGCTAAATCGCTCCATTTCTGCCATCGCTAAGTGGGCAGAAGGAGTACTCTTCAAAGATGTAATTGTTTGCTAGTAACCTGTTAGAGTAATAATGAAAATGCAGTTTGATTTAACCTGCTTTCTTGTAGCAAGGACAGTGCAGAGTAGCTCCCTCATGTTGATTCTGAACTGCTGAATTGGACCAATCATGGTGGGATCCTTTAAAATGGAGCCTGCTCTGGTGAATCAGAACTTGGACTCTCCTCTGGAGCCTGCTGTAAGGGATTGTAAGGCAGTGACTCTGGGAAATGTAGTTTGACTTGCGCCTTTTTTCCACCAACAGGGGGAGTTTACTGTGAGTGACAGCCAAACCAGCCAACTGAACTGGGAGGAACTCAAAGGAAATGCCCAGCTCTGTCTACTGGAAAGATCAGATCAGTTTGGGCTGTGAAGAGACAGGGAGCTGTGTGCTTCTTTGGTGTGTAGTTTTAGCGCGGGAATCTCGTGTAAGGCCCTAAGTTTCGGTCTGCAGTTTGTGCAAGCGCCTGTTCAGACTTAAACCGACCTGTGAAGAGAATCAAGGAGATCTGAAGAGTAGAAACCAGGCTCACCCTGTAGAAGACTGGAGAAATTGCTGAATAGCACTCTGTCTCTCAGGAACTGAATCTGCTGTGTGTTCTCCCGGGTATTATGCAGTAATTGCGATCGGGATCAAGAAGCAGCCTGCCTGGTATAGTACTTTCCTTTTACATATAAATGTGTGTAGTGCTTGTGGGGAATCGTGTTTCAAATCTCCTGTACAGTGAATTGAGTGCATGAAGCTGGACATAAACCCCAGCTTAATCCAGACTACATCCATTTGCTCTAAACTGCAGTGGGGTCCAGTCACAAGGACCTTGTCCACATGGTCTGCTCCTCCTAGCAATCCAGGACAATCTGCCTTCCATCCAGTTCCCAGCATTGAGTTTGTGAGTACAAAGCAGGGTAGCTCCCTGCCATCTGTTTATCGAATTGCAAGTGTATCATCTAATTGTTGTTTTTTTCATTTCTTTCTTCACTAACTGGCTCAACCGCCCAGATTACAATTTCGGTATTGTGCCAGTGTTTTTCCATCACAGGACCCCATCCAGCTGCAACCAATCCTGGCTAGCCCCCCATCCTGGGCACCCAGTGAAAGTGACAATTTGGGACTCTGAATATGCGCACAGTACTGTGATTATTAATGTGTTTAACCTAATTAACCTGATTTCCCCCTTCCTTGTTACAGCTCCTTAAATAAATCAGATCTGTTGGTTTCAGCAAAGTTGAACTGGCTGAGGTATTCATTTATGTTAAAGTATTGTACTGTGGTTTTTGCACTGTATCATCTTGTTTTGCAGGGGGGTTCCCAGGGTCCAGTCGATGGAGCCAGTCCTGGGGGTAAGTGTACATTGTGAAGATATTCCTAATGCATTGTGTGGGCCACTAGTGGGAAGAAAGGGGTTACAGTGTCCCAGAGGGCTGTGATCAAGTTAGTTTAACTACTGCAAACCCTGACCTCTGGGTGGAGGCACCTGCCATTGGACCTAGGCCCCTCAACCTGTTAGTAGTTAAGCAGGCAGGGGTAGTAGCCCTTGGGATAGCGCCACCTAGGGGTTACACTCAACCTGACCCGCTGTCAGGGTCTGGGTCTGCCTGCATATCCAAAAACATGCAGCCCTGTCCTGCTGCAGTGCACCTGGACATGCCTGTGTGGACGCCACCTGACCTAAGGGGCCCAGTTTGTGTAATTTTATCTGATGGGATGTCCTGCCGAACATTGGAGCCCAAACACTCCCTAAGAGCAATAAGAAGGATATACACAGTTCTGCTTGCCATTGTCAGCTGGTACACCAGATGCATCCCCCCCCCCAGCTCAGAGGTCTGACTGGGGCGGGGGACCATAAGAGACATACTATCTGAGAAAAAACAAAGGAGGAAAAAGGAACCCATGGGAGGGGCCTCATCACCCTCCCAAATGACATGGTGCCTAGAAAACTAGCCCAGTAGTTGGGCAACAATAAAAAAGGAACTGACCTTAATCAACAACACAGAAGACTGTTCACACCTTTGACTCTATTCCACATACAACGTGATACCTTCTTAATTCTGAAGTAACTGGGAAAAGCCTGATTCCAGTGGCAACCTGGGATCTTTGGGGTGGCTAAGAGACTTGATCAGGGTCACACAGTATGCAAGTGGAAGTGTCGGGCATCAAACCCAAGACTCCTGTATGCACTAAGTACATTCCTCTGAGATACTGGCTGCACTGCCACCCTTTGGTGTGACCACCAGCCAACAAGCGAGTAAGAAGTTGCTGAAAACATTTGGATCAGCCACAACCTGCCAGTAGGAAAAAGATTTTAGCAGACCAGCAGCTGAAAAAGCAGACCACACAGAATAGCTGCATCTAGCCTGTATCTTTAGTGCAGGCGCACACACGCTCTCCCAAAAGGCTTGTGCGTGACATCATGATGCTAAGCATGATGTCAGTATGTGAAGGGGAGCAAGCATGCACAGGCACATGAAACAACAGTGCTCAAAAGAATAAACAACAGAGTGCACACCCAACTGCCACAGCGGCTGTTACAAAATGGCGGGGGAATTGCGCGGCTCAGTAGAGCCTAAGAAAAACCACCAGAGACCGATGGACAGAAAAAAAGCCACCGATAATGGCAGAAAAAGTCTCCGATCAATAAAAGAGTTATGGGTCCTCACCAGGCAGCCCCCTTCCTGTAGAGAAAAAGACAAAATTAAGGAGGGGGGGGGAATATCCTCACACAAGAGCCCTCTTAAAAGGGAAATGCTATAAATAAGGAAAAATACAAAACATACACATATGTTCTCTCACAAGAACCCTCTTAAAAGGGAAAAGTTCTAAATAAAAATACCAAACAACAACACTGTAGGACTGGGAAGGAGAGGAGGGGGCACCGATGCCCAAAGATGGGAGCATACCCCAGGGAAACTCTGGCTAAATAAAGATAAAAGAACAGGTACCTACCTAAGGCACCATTTTTTTTTTGTTTGTTAACAGAGACCTCACTAAAAACACTCAGACGTGGCCCTTAATCCAAGCACAGGCAGTGGAAATAAGGAGAGCGGGTTAGCCAATTTGAAAGCCACAGCTTAACAGGCACAATTTTAGTCTTGTGGTGCTCCATGTCACCAGACAGCCCCAACCTGCTATGCAGAATTGCAGCCCCAAGATCTAGAAGCTGAGATTTCTTCAGAGCAGCTTGAGAGATGTTTCCCATTGGTTGGCACAGCTTAGATTAGTTGCTGATGTCTGGAATCCTCATATGACCAATATGCTAAAGCTTTGGGCTGTGCCATTTCCTCTAGTAGGGGTGCACATTACCCAGTTGTAAGGACTACCCACTGACAATGAGGAGCGCTACAGAAAATGGCAAGCTTATGCAGGAATTCTGCACGTGTTGAAGGACAATAATGTCAGATTTCAAATGCCCTACCCGGCTTGGCTCCATGCTTTTTGGGACTCTGGAGTACAAATTTACCATACACCAGAGGAGTCGGTGAGCATTCAGCAAAAGAGTAGCTGGAATGTCCCTCCACTAACCACATCTCAACAGCAGCAGAATTTTCCATCAGCGGCATGGCAACTCGTGAAACAACAGTGGATCAAGTAGAACAGGAGAACAGCTCTTACTATGATGCAGGAGGTCCGGGACATTTTAAAATTCTTCTCAGGTCGACAAGTTGCCCCTATTGTTCAAATATGACAACCCACCTGGTTGACTATTTTTGGCTGGTACTACCTACGAAGCTGGAGCGTTTCAATTTGTGAGTAAGATGATTCTGTGTTGGAATTAAAACTGCTCTCCGTATGACTCTGATCACCATGTAGAGGAGACAAGCTACATCAAGTGGTCTGATGCGTAATAAGGGCAGTGGTTATTGCATTTAATTTTTAACTCTCCCATCTGGACATCAGTAGTTAAAGGGAGAGGGGAATGTTTTCAGGGTTTTCTTCCTTAGGTAACATATTCTAAGCTGGATTTGACTTTTCTTTTACTTGGGTTATCTCTCTGGCAGAGGTTTACTGACTGGCTCAGATCAGGGATTATACCATCAAGTATAGCAGGCTAGCAGGAGTGATGCTTAACTGGCCTTGTGTAGCTCTGAAGAAAAGGTTTGGTCTTGGTTTAACCCACACTCTACTGTGTTTTCTTCTCGGGTTTCTGCTCTGTATGCCGGCCAACACCAGTAATGATACAAACAACAGGCAGAAGAAACATAGATGAGTGTCTCTAGCCCCTCCCCCCAAAATATTGGTTATGGTACGTTGGGTACCAGGAACGCTCTTGTAGATAATGACCCTGGAGCCTGCCTGCATGGCCAAGATGAAGGCCCAGTGGGTGCATGGGCCTTTGGGGTGCACCTTGGTTCCGAAGCCCCTAGAAGCAAGTTCCTGCCTCTTGCTGTTCCGGGGGGAGGGGGTACATCCAGGTCCTTCCATAGCAGAGACAGATAATATTATTACTCTCTTGAGTGGTATTTCATATTTTATAAGCTATGTGTGCATCTTGTTGTACTGTGTTAAGTTCTCAGGGAATTGGGGGCATTGTTCCTTTGCTAAGGAAATGTGTCTGGTTCTTTACAGCCAGGAAGTAGCCCTCCCATCCCCTGCAGGTTTATACAAAGGTGGTGATGCAGCTTGGACCTTGTGATTTTTTCACTGATCTGGCCGGTCTAAATTTACCTTATATAATATACGTGACTGGAGGGAGCATTTACACCAATGCAGACCGGGCAGATCTTTATTACTGATCTTTTGCTTTTCAGTGGACTCCTTACTCAACTAGGCAGCCGCAGTGTTGGTGCCATTCTCTTTTACCCCAACACCATTTTTGTAGTCTATCCCGATGGGGGGGGGGGCACTTGTGCATCATATTGTATCTGGGAGGCCACCCTCATGAGCTGAGGTGCTTTTCCTCCCAGATTGAGGCTCATTTCTCCATCTCTACTTGGCCTCAGTCCTGTAGAGGGTCTCCTCGTGAGCCCTCTTTTGGAAGTCATCATCCAGGCAGGCAGGTTCTGGTTGAGTGCCCGTATCAAGTTCTTGATATGTTTGTATACTGTTATATATTGTCTGTTTGTAGTTTTATTGTTCTTATTTGTTGATGCAATTTATCAGAATTATTTTTGTGTAAATAGGTTTATATTACATGTGACCCCTGGGGGTTGTTCATATATTGGGATACTGACTTTCAGGAAATCAGTTTTTCACCCCAAGAGTGGATGAAGGGGACCCCTTATGAGGATGCCATATACAGATACTTTAAACTCTTATGATGGCACACTCAGATAAGTGGATACCTGTAAAGGTGTATTTCCATAATTTTAATGGGAAAAATCACCCTGTCAAAAGAGCTAAGGTCCTAGCAATGATAAGGAAACATCCCCCTGCATTTGTCCTGTTGCAGGAAACCCACTTTGTTTCCCACGACCATGACAAGTCAGCAAAATTTGGTTTCTCCCAAGTTGTGGCATCCTCTTTTCAAAATGGAAAATGGAGATGCATGGTGACCCTTATTCCTAAACAAACACCCTTTCAGATCAAGGCTCTACAGACACACAGGATCACCTGGCTATGATCAAGGGCATGTATTTTAATCAAGTATTTGCGCTGATAAGTCTATACCTTCCACCAGATTCAACATCTGCCTTCCTAAAGCAACTGTATAGGAAGGTTGTGGATTTTCAGGAAGGTATGTTCATATGCAGGAGACTTTTTACTTTATATTATTTCCTAAAGCTATGACAAATAATAAACCCCCCCCATGGGAAATGGCTTAAGTTGACATCTGGTGTTCTCATCATCCTATGGGCCATTCCCATGCAGATTATTCTGCCCCGCATGGTGTTTACACTAGAATTGACTGTACACTGGTATCTGTGGCGCATGCCCACATGAAAGAGCGATGCGAGATTTTTGCTGTATTGCGTATTGCTATCAGACCAACCATGCCTCTTTGTGTGTGTAGAGCTTACCTTCAGCATTCAGAAAGGTTCCCCTCTCTCTTTCTGGAAGCTAAATATTACTGACTTTAAGGAGTCGATACAAGAAAGACTCTTGCAGATGCTTTTAGATAATGACAAGGAAGGGGTGACTCCCTCTGTGCTATGGGACAACTTAAAAGCTGTTCTCAGAGGGACATCATTGCTTACGCAACTAGACTTAAAAAGCAGAGAGAGAGGAACAATTGCAAGTGTTACAGGAAGAATTACAGACCTTTCTGCAGTTCCATATGCAGGGAGACCAGTCCTTCCCCAGCTGCACCAGGTTAGACAGAAAGTTCAAAGAATTCTAGATTTGAAAATGGAAATGGCCCTTCCGTTCCTTCAGTAAAAGTACTATGAAGGCAAAATCCATGCTTCCAAGGTTCAAGCATACCGTTTGATGCAGAAAATAGCTCATAGTATGGTAACACACATTAAGACACCTGATTACTAAAGTAAAAGAGATGATTCCGATAACATTTGATAGGCTTTCAGGACTGTTACAGGAGTCTACATTAGGCAGATATCAATCACTTGCCCACTTTGCCCAAACCTCAGCAACAAGCGTTGCTATCCCCTTTGACACAGGATGAAATTAATAGGGTAATAAATAAAAAAAAAAATAAATAAAAGTCCAGAGCCAGATGGATATACAGGTGAATTCTTTAAAATATTTCAGGACTCCCTTAGGTCATTGTTACTCCATACTGGAGAAGGCCTCCTGAAGGAAAAATCTTGTCCCCCCTATTGTGAACGCAGGCCATAATCTCAGCCATTCCGAAATCGGGGGCTGTTAATCTTATCATCCAGTATCTTTCCTTAATGTGGACTATAAAATATTAACCTCCTTAATGGCAAAACAGTTGGAGCCCTTCTTGCCCCTTTCTTATTAATAATGACCAGGTGGGATTTGTGACATCGTAAAAGAGACAGGATAACATAAAAAGAACTTTACATGTCCTTCATCATGCCACCTGATCAGAGGCCCCATCTCTTCTATTAAGCCTGAATGCAGAGGAAGCCTTTCACTGGGTGGCATGGCCATTTTTATGTTGCAAGAAACATAGTGCCATCATTGGAGATTTCGAAGGTGTGTCACCTCCTCCTCCAATTCAGGCAGTGTGCTGGCAGGCGCAGCCCCTGTAAGCCAATGCATTTTGGAGCTGTCTATGACACGCTCCAAAATGCAGTGGCCTCCCAACTGAAAGGAGCTACGCTTCGGTGAGCAGAGATAAAGCCACTGAAGTGTGGCTCCCCCAGCAGCGCGACTTCACCTACTGCATAGCCGATGGCGCCCAATCCCCGCCGGCTGAGATGCTGTCATCGTCCCCAGTTGCAGGTGCCACTCTGGGAGCCCACCCATGGCAATCACTGGCCGATGGGGTGCCAATCCCCGTCAGCTGAATGCCCCAATGTCCTTGTGCTTGCGCTGGGAGCCCACCCCAGCGTGGCAGCAAACCCCTGCATCTTTTTTTAACCTGAAACGAAAACAGTCCCAGCAGGAGTCTTCGACCCCCACAACCCGCACCCACCCACTGCACCCAGCCTCCCACACCCCCCACCCTACTTACCTCTGGACTCTGGCGCGGCGATCTTCGTTGGACGGGAACACGTCTGCACTCTTCAAAGCCGACCGCGTACTGAGGAAATGCCGGTAAGCTGTATAATGGCCTAGATAGTGGGGTTTCAACTTTGTTGCATATCTCAGGCATTTTTGGGAATTTTTGCACCAAATTTTCAACATGGGGTTTTTGGGACCCCTTCTCATGAATGATGTCACTGTCATGGCGTTATTCGGGCCCGAAGGGTGATGTCACGCAGTGACTGCGAAATCACCCTTTGGGCCTGAATACCACCATGATAGTGACATCATTCAGAAAGTCCCAAAATCCATGTTGAAATTTGTGCAAAATCAAAAAAATACTGTTTCTGAGCGTGCGTTCGCAGTTCTTATACAGGCTTGTAAGTTCGCGAAATTTCAATATTTTCACTCCAGATTTTCAACATTGCCATTTTACCACACCTTCTTATGAGTAGTATAGCTGTCATTTTTCACATCTCACCCAAAATGTGTTTCCACCCAGGTAGCGCAGAATGGCGCAGTCGGTGTGCGAAATCAATGTACGGGACAAATTAAGAAAATCACAGTGATACTGTTCATGAGCAGAGGTCTTAAAATGGCTATATTGAAAATCTGGTGAAAAATTCTAAAATGACTGTTTTAATGCCGCGTAAGCAGCAGTTCCTACGCAGGCTCGTAAGTTCAAATTTTCAATATTTTCACCCAGATTTTCAACATTGCCATTTTACCACACCTCCTTATGAGAAGTACAGCTGTCATTTTTCACATCCTGCCCAAACCGGTATTTCATTCCATATAGCGACAATGGCGCAGTCGGTGTGCAAACTCAATGTAATGGGACACATTAACAAAATCACAGTGACACTGTTCATGAGCAGAGGTCTTAAAATGGCTATGTTGAAAATTTGGAGAAAAATTCCTAAAATGACTGTTTTATTTAGGTTGTTACAGTTCCCACGCACGCTCGTAAGTTCGCAAATTTTCAATATTTGCACTCCAATGACTTCCAAATAACTAAACAGCACATAGAAGCAAGCAACATTCGGCATTGACAAATGCTTGTTATTTCAGATCTTGAAAAGATTTGGTGTCCCCTTAGAATCTGTTGCAATGATAGAAGCCATATATAATTTACCTACCGCACATGTAAAGGTTAATAGACGACCTTCCTCTTCATTTCCACTGAGTAGGGAAACCTGCCAAGGCTGTCCTTTGTCCCATTTATTATTTGTCCTTAATTTATAGCCCCTTGCCCAGACTGTTCGGCAACATACGGCTATCTCTGGAATATAGCTGGGGGAGAGGGAGCAGAAATTGGCCCTATATGCGGACAACATTTTAATCTATTTCAGAGGGTCTATTTCAGAGAAAGGAAGATACTAGAACAAGGAGGCATGCAATGAAGCTAAGAGAGGGAAAGTTTAAGGGAGATGTGCAGACATACTTCTTCACGGAAAGGGTAGTGGATGACTGGAACAGTCTGCCAGAGGAGGTAGTGGGGCAAAGACTGTGGGAAGCTTCAAACATGCGTGGGATAGACACAGGAGCATATTAGGTAGAGAAATGGATGAGGGAGTGACACCTATGACCAGATAGAGTCAGTAGGGATAGAATAGGTGGAGACAAGAGGCAGACTGGATGGGCCTAAAGGTTCTTTTCTGCCAACAAAATCTATGTTTATGTGTTATTTAATTGTGAGAGTGATCTCCTGCACTTATGGGATATGTTACAACGATTTGGAAAGTTAGCTGGATGTAATCTAAATACAGCAAAAACAGAGGTGTTACAGATTAATTATGCCCCCTCCAGGAACATTAAGGAGCGTTTTTAGTTCAGATGAGATCTACCAACTATTAGATATCTGGCCATCTCTTTAGCTAAAGACCACAAGATGATCATATCCCTCAACTATGACCACATTTCATGGACATTAGCTAAAGATATTGAAGTGTGGATTCCTTTGCCCCACCCTCTCATCCAGAGAGTGGATAGCATCAGAATATGTTTGCCCAGATTATTATATTTGGCGCAAACACTTCGGGTAACCCAACCAGCTGGCTATTTCCAGAAATGGAATAAGCAAATCTCCTGATTCATTTGGCAGGGCAAATATCCTAGGATCAGAACGACAGTACTCTACTTTCCTAAATCTAAAGGTGATCTGTCACTCCCCAACTTGACTTTATATCACAAAGCAGCACAAATCTGACGGTACTTTATTGGCTGCTCCTAGCATACCATGCACACTGGAAAACACTGGAGCTTGTTAAGGGAGACGTGCCTAATAGGCCTAAAGTATTATTTGCAATGCAGATTGGTATCACACCTAAGCAAGAAGACAGTCCATGTACTAAATCCACCCGCATTCAGTGGTACCAGGTCCTCAATAATAAACAAAGAGCAACCAGCAGATTTCTTCTCTGTTCTCTTTCAGATATGGCAACTTTTCTTCCAGCTACCCTGGACCCTGGGTTTCGGGTATGGGCACGACTGGGATTGCAAAACATTTTTACATTTTTACAGGGATGGGAGGTTAGAGCCTTCTTGGATCTTAGGACCTCTTTTGACCTTCCTAGGTCCCATTTTGTTTAGATATTAATAGGTATGAGCTTTTATTCAGTCACAGGTAAGGTACAGGCCACCTGAGAGTAAGATTCACCCCCATAATACAATTGGTTATCACGGCTATTAGCTGTCAGAACAACATCTGCAGTCTTATCTCCCGCATTTATCAGGCCCTATTAATGCAACAGAATTACATCATACAGCATGCCAGACAAGTATGGGAGAAGGACCTCCAAATACCAATTACAGATCAGCAATGGGAAAACTGACTCAATAATATCCATAAGTTACCCCTTCATATATAGGAGAGAGTACCCATGGAAAACAGTTCTTTGCTTCTTTATTACACCCGTTAGACAAATTAAGTACCAGACAACCCAGGGTGCACATTGCTAGCATAGATATGCCGAAGTAAAAGTAACACATGGGCATATTCTGTGGTTTTCTCTGGCTCTTGAGCTCTTCTACTTAGCCTTGCAGCAAGAATTGTGAGAATTGTTAGGGTGAACCCTGCAACTTACTAGCCACAGAGCGCTGTTACTAGAAGCAATGGAAGGCTATAGGGACACACATCTGAGGAAATTGTTTAATATTGCTATGGTTATAGCTAAGAAGGTTAATACTAAATGATGGTTAACCCCATCTCCTCCCTCCTTGGTTACTTGGAGGGATCACAGCCATACTTTTCAGTGTATACCCAAGCTTTAAAGTGGCACCAATGTAAGATGCATATATCAGCAAAGAAAACACACTGTGTGCTATAAAAATATATTTTATTTATCATGGGGTAGGGGCTTAAAATTGTGTAGATGTTAAGCCTATTCATATATCTTACAATGTATTATCTGAATGCAGCACGTTGTTGCTCATGTATTGTATGTTGTATTGTTCTTTGTTATGTCTTTTTTTTATATAGCTGTTTGCTACTTGTTGCCGCCTCCCTCCTACTCAACAATGGGGAGACATATGATTTTTGATAGTTTCCAGGACCCCAGAATGCAGTAATGCATGGAAACATAGACATAGAAACATAGACTTTGACGGCAGATAAGGACCACTTGGCCCACCTAATCTGCCCATTTCCCTACTTACAGGATAAGCTGCAGATCCTAGTTAACCAACAGCCTATTTCTTCCTACCTCCCACAAGAATTGTCTTGTGTCTGTCCCATGCATTCTTGTATTCTCCCACAGTTTTAGACCCCACAACCTCCTCAGGAAGGCTGTTCCATGCATCCACCACCCTCTCTGTGAAAAAATACTTCCTCACATTGCCCCTGAGCCGTCCCCCCTCTATCTTCAAATTGTGTCCCATTGTTCTTGCACATCTCTTTTTCTGAAAGATGCTACCCTCTTGGACTTTGTTGACGCCACTGAGGTACTTAAACATTTCTATCATGTCCCCCCTCTCCCTCCTTTCCTCAAGGGTATACTTATTAAGCTCCATTAGTCTCTCTTTGTATGGCTTCTCTTGCAGACCCTGCACCATTTTAGTTGTCCTCCTCTGGACTGCCTCCATCCTGTCTATGTCCTTGCAGAGATGGGGTCTCCAGGACTGGACGCAGTACTCCTGATGGGGTCTCACCAACTGTCTGTACAGAGGGATAACAACTTCCTGTTTTCTGCTGGATATGCCTCTCCTTATACATCCCAGTACCCCCAGCCCTCCCTACTGCCTTCTTACATTGCTTGCTAACCTTAAGGTCATCTGATATGATTACTCCAGGTCCCGTTCCATTTCTGCTGTTGTTACTACCTCCCCCGCACTGTGTAATCATCCCCTGGGCTTTTGTTTCCCAGGTGCATTATTTTGCACTTCTTTGCATTGAATCCAAGCTGCCATACTTCTGACCATTCCTCCAACCTTGCTAAGTCCCTTCTCATCCTTTCCACACCTCCTTGTGTATCAACCCTGTTGCAGATCTTTGTGTCATCTGCAAAGAGGCATACTTTTCCTTCCAGTCCTCTGCAATGGCACTTATAAAGACATTAAAAAGGACTGGACCCAGTACTGAACCCTGCGGTACCCCACTAGTAACCCCTCTTTCTTCAGAGTGGACTCCATTTACAATTACCTTCTGTGTCCTGTTGTCCCACCAATGTTTTACCCAGGCTACCACCCTGGGACCCACTCCCAGGCTGGTTAATCTGATTATTAATCTTTTGTGTGGGACTGTATCAAATGTCTTGCTAAAGTCTAGGTAGGCCATGTCCACAGCCCCTCCTTGGTCTACTACTTTGGTCACCCAGTCAAAGAAATCAATTAGATTTGTCTGACATGAACTTCCCGCTGTGAACCCATGCTGTCTTGGGTCCTGAGCCCCACTGGCTTCTAGGTACTCAACAATTCTTTCCTTCAGAAGTGATTCCATCACTTTCCCTACCACGGAGGTCAAACTGACAGGTCTGTAGTTTCCTGCCTCTGTCTTGCTCCCACTTTTGTGAAGCGGAATCACATCTGCCTTCCTCCAGTCCTCAGGTACCACACCATGCTCCCATGATTTGTTAAACAGGGTAGTCAGTGGTGTCACTAGTTCTCCCCCTTAATTCTTTTAGAATTATGGGGTGAATTCTGTCAGGCCCCATTGCTTTGTCCACCTTCAGTTTTAGGAGTTCTTTCAGAACCCTTTCTTCTGTGAAAGGACTTGTTCGACCCCCCTATCCAGAGTGCTTCTGTTAATTGGATTAGGCACCTCCCCCTCCTCCTCTTTTGTGAATACTGAGCAGAAGTATTCATTCAGTATCCCTGCTTTTTCACTGTCCCTCTCTGCCCACCCACCGTCCATAATATTCAGTCTCACTATCCCTCCCTTTCTCTTTCTACGCTCCCTGATGTACCTATAAAAGGTTTTATCCCCCTTCTTAACCGAGTTGGCTATCTTTTCCTCAGTTTGGGCCTTTGCTATTCTGACTTCCCTTCCTGCTTCCTTCTGCCTTAACTGGTACAGTTCTCTGACCTGCTCCTTCTGTGTTTCCTTATACTTCCTAAATGCAATTTTTTTTCTCCCTAACCTTCCCTGCACCTCTTTTGAGAAACCATAGTGGCTTTTTTTTCATTTGATTTGTTTATTTGCTTCACACAAAGGCTTGTTGCCTCTGTGATGGCAGTTTGATGTTTCCCCATTGTTGCTCCAACCCTCCTTCTAGCCTGTTTGCTAGTGCTTTTCTAAGGCACTCTCCCATCTTGCCAAAGTCAGCTCTCCTGAAGTCCAGTACCCTCACTTTTGTATGGCTTGACTCTGTAGCTAAGTTTATCGTGAAGCACACTGTTTGGTGGTCACTTGTTCCCAAATGGCTACCCACTTCTAGATCTGAGATCCTCTCACTGTCCCCATTTGAGTACATGAGGTCAAAGATTGCTCCCTCACGACTGGGTTCCAAAACTAGCTCTCTGAGGCATGCCACCTGTAGGGCATCGAGAACGGCCCTGCTCTTGGATGAGGCTGCAGCAAAGGTGCTCCAGTTAACATCTGGCATGTTAAGGTCCCTCATCAACAGTATCTCCCCTTTCTCTGCCATCTTAAGGATGCCTTCTATCATATCCTTGTCCATTCTGTCCCCCTGACATGGGGATCTGTATACAACCCCTTTACGGATTGTGGTGCCATTTCCAGCCTCTAAGGTGACCCACAGTGCCTCCGTTGGCTCCCTGTTTACTCTTTTGTTCCATTGCTTTTATCCCTTCCCTTACATAGAGAGCTACTCCTCCCACTCTTCTACCCTCCCTGTCTCTCCTGTAGGTTGTGTACCCTGGTATGTTAACATTCCAGTTATGGTTCTCTGTGTACCATGTTTCTGTGACTGCTATGATATCCAGGCATCCCTCTTCCATCTAGGCCACCAGTTCAGGGAGCTTGTTGCCCAGACTACGGGCATTGGTATTCATTACCCTCCATCTCTTGATGGCCTCACCCCTTTTCACCCCATCCCTGTCCTTATTCCCTTTGTCATTTTCTCCATTTACCCCTGCCCTTCTCCCTATCGACATCTCTATCTTGGTGTTTACCTCACTTACTACCCTAATTTTTTGGGGGGGGCTAGAATTTCTCTGCTCCTTTCCAGTGCCTCCCCCTTGGCTAGTTTAAATGCTTGCCAATGAAGCATTTAAACCTATCACCAAGGATCCTGATTCCCCTCCTGGACAGATGCAGACCATCACACCAGTATAGGCCTGCATCACTCCTGGTTTACCCTCAGTCCCCAGTGAAGCCAAATCCCTGCGCTCTGCACCAGTTTTTCAACCACTGATTGAATCCCATGGTGTGGAGCACCCTAGCCTCACCCTTGCCATAGACAGGCAGCACCTCTGAGAAGGTTACTGTGCGTGCTATTTGTCTAAGGCCCCTCCCTAACTCCACAAACTCTTCCTGCACTGCTCTGATCCCTTTCTCAGCCATGTAATTTATTTCTAGGTGGACAATGACATCCAGCTCCCTCCCCCATGCATCTGCTCCAGCAATCCTGAGGATTCGTTCCCTGTACCTCCAAGCCATTGGCGCCAGGCAGGCACCTTACCTCCCTCTCCCCTTACTCTCCCAGTTCTACCCCCAACAATGGAGTCCCCACCCAGAGTTGTTTCCTTCCCCTGTGGGGTCCCATGCCACCCTCCCGTGGGTCTCCTTTGTGGAGGTTCCCAGCATCCTCCTTAGTCTCCACTGTGGGTGCCTCCATAGAGGAACCACACTTTGCCAGAACAGCATATGAATTGTGGAGAAGTACAACTGGAGGGATGTGATTCTGTTCCACCACCCTCACCCTCCCTGAGCCCACCGTGGTTCAACCGGTCTTCGTTCTTGGCAACCTCTGAGGCAACGGCAGTGGCCCTGGTGGTACCTGGGTGGGAGAGTAGGTCCCCCAAATCCTGGCCAACTCAGCCTGAAGATAAGCAACCTCCCCCCTCAGCCCAGAGAGGTGCCTGCAGATGGGACAACACTGCGTCCTCCAGAACATTTCCCAGAAGACTGCGGCTCCACAGCCACTGCACTGCATCACTCCCATCATGTCTTATTTTTGGCCCCTTAACTGTTGTTTGGACTACTTACTCTTTCCTCTATTTTTTTTTTTGTTCTCTCTAGTTACTTACTGTCTCTGTGCCCTTTAATCTCCTGCACTTCCTGTTCTGAGACAAGAAGTTTCTATATTTCTTAGTAGTCTCCTTACTTGTTCAGAGTCAGACCTCCAGCAGCTGGGGGGGACAGATAGCTACTCTTTTCCTTCTAGGATGAGGAGTCTTTTGTGGCTCTGTGATCACTCACTTTCTGCTCCCAAACAGGAAGTTCCTGTTGTCAGTCAAATCCTGTGCCTATAAAAGGATAACTGGCTTAGGGTGGGGGTGGAGGGGAGGGAAGGAGGGTAACATAGTCCCAGTAGAGAAGTACAGTTATAACAGCAGCTCCTTCTTCTTGGTGTCCACTACCTGTTCTCTGGCAGAAGCTATCTAGGGCAGTTTTTAAATCTGGCTTTAACCTGGCTTCCTTCTAGTTAAGCCACTCACCCTACTTTACAGTTTTTTCAACAGTTAGTTAATTGCACAGATAACAATTCCTTTCAGCCACCTGAGACAAACACCTAGATAATGCACAGTTAACAATTCACTTCAGCCAAGTCAGACAAACACAGTAACTTTTTTGTTTTGTTTTTACCCTAAATTGAAGGTCCCAGTAGTAGAGTTCTAGTTCTTCAGTTCCAGTAGAGAAGTATAATTATAACAGCAGCTCCTTCTTGGTGTCCTCTGCCTGTTCTCTAGCAGAAGCTATCTAGGGCTGTTTTTAAATATGGCTTTAACCTGACTTCCTTCTAGCTAAGCCACTCCCCCTAGTTTACAGCTTTTTCAACGGTTAGTTAATTGCACAGATAACATTCCCTTCAGCCACCTGAGACAAACACCTAGATAATGTACAGCTAACAATTCACTTCAGCCAAGTCAGATACACTAACTTTTTTTAATTTTGTTTTTAACCTAAATGAAGGTCCCCGTAGTAGAGTTCTACTTCTTCAGTCCCAGTAGAGAAGTATAGTTATAATAGCAGCTCCTTCTTCTTGGTGTCCTCTGCCTATTCTCTGGTGTAGGTGAGCATGCGCCTCCTGGTTCTATTGATGGCCCCTTCCGGCCACCCACCTTAATGCTGAGTCTCCCTCTGGGCTTAGTGCTGCCATCTAGCCTCCACTGGGTGGCAGCCACGAGCCCAGGAGAATCCAGATCTTCCCCAGGAATGGAGAACTGCTTAGTGGCTGCTCAGTCCAACTCTTTGCCCTCTTCTCCCTCCCCAGTAAACCCCTGGCAACCCGAACTCATTCCCAAACTCATGTCACCCGCATGGTGTGAGGTGCGGTGTCCAGCACCTAAAACCTCAGCACCACTGGGCCAGCTCTTCGTCATGTCTTTTGAAAATGACAATACAGGGGCGCAGTAGAGACCGAGCTGAGAAGTTGCAAAGTGTTTCATCTCCTTAGATTCCTGTTTTCAAACTTTAAAATACTACTTTTATTTGGTATTCTTTGCAGTGCAATTTATCCCATTTGGGAGAGGAGGACCTGGTGCACCTTATGGGGAAATCTCAATGAAATCAACTTTCGGGTGACCCTAAGAAGATGCTGGAAAGGGACCGGTTGCAGACCCAAGCACCCGCTCTACCCACGGTGATCCAACAGAGGGAGAGGAGACCTTGCAAACCTTAGGCTGGAAATGCAGCAGCTGATAAATTCTTCCACATCTATAAATAATAAACTGGATCTTCTTATGGGTCACCTTGCTACTGTAGAAACAGTTGTAGGTGTTGTGCAAGGGCACATGGTGGATTTGAAACATTACTCCGAAGTTTGTAACAGTGCTCTGGTGCAACAGGCTAAAGAAATGCAGCACACTAATAATCATCTTGAAATATTAGAAAATCAAATCCGGAGTCAGAATGTGCACCTACTGGGTCTGCCAGAGGGGTCAGAAGGCAACCATGCACTGCTGTTTCTAAAGGACTGGCTTAAAGACCAATTTCAGGCTCATGTGCCCGATTTAGATTTTCTGATCATGAAAGCCTATCGACTCCCACATCGCATGAAGTCATTAGTGGAGTTACCCAAAGTCATGATGGTGGTGCTGGATAGTGTGGGCATTAGGGACAAACTATTAAATCTTACAAAGCACTTTGGGCCCTTGAGTGCTGAAGGGGCCACTATACATATTTTTCTGGATATTTCCTATACTACCTGGCTTCGTAGAAAGAAATTTGAAGGGGTTTGTGCTGTTCTGAGAGAGTTGAATATACCCCATACCATCCAGTTCCCTGTCAAACTTTGGATCATTCACCACAGTAAAGTATACATTTTTACTGATCCCACTGACACTGACAAATGGGCTTCGAAAATGGCAGCCGCCTTGAAAGCCACCCATTCTGCTGATGTGTATGAGGAAGACACCGAACCTGAAAGGACTGAAGAGTATGCCTCTTACTCAGAGGCTTGTTCAGTCTGTGTGTTCCGAGATCCTCTTTTACACTACAGTGACTTTTAGTTCTCACTGCTGGTCTCCCTGCAGTGTGTATTTTACAAATTTAAAGTTTGGTCCCCTTTTTAGGGCTGTGGGCAGAGCCTACAGCCATTTTGTGTCAGCTCGGTAGCTCTAAAAATGGCCGATTGTGGAACTCCTTCCATTGGACTTTTGGAAGTATCCTTCTGAAAGCCCAATGGAGCTTAAACCCCTACGCCATGATCGGCCGCTATGCAATAACAGTTGCACTATTTCAGCTGTTACTTCCGCATTCTGGTGCGTGAACTGCTCATGCACACAACTCATGCGCATGCACAGTTCTGCCGGTGCTGCCGTGTTGCGAATGGCAAAATACCATTCATTATTTTCTGTGCCCCCTTCCCCAGGTCATGCCCAATATCAGGGTGCCCAATCCCCATGTCGGCATTCATGTGGCACACTGGGAGCCCTCCCCAGTATGCGGAAATTTTTTCTTCTTCTTTAAATTAGAACACGGTCCCTCGTTGTCGCATTTTGTTCCCCTAGTGCCTCCCTCCCTTCCCAAGTCATGCCTGACATCGGGGTGCTCAATCCCCATGTTGGCATTTATGTGGCACACTGGGAGCCCACCCCAGTGTGCTGAAATGTTTTTTTTTTCTGTAAATTAGAAAACGGTCCCTTGTCGTCGTTTTTTTTTTTTACCTGTAAAACTGAAAATAGTCCCTCGTCATCGCTGCAGTCCCCCTTCCCCGTCCCCACCCTCCCACAGAGCACCCACCTCCCCACCCCTACCCCATACTTACCTCCAGAGGTCAGTGCTGTCATCTCCTCTGGACCAGGACATGTCTACACTCTTCAAAGCCCAACCGTGAACTGAAGAATTAAAGGTAAGCGTGCTATACAGCCATTCAATGGGGTTTTCAACTTATGCTGATATCTCAGCCATTTTTTGGAATTTTTTGCCCAACCTTTTCAACATGGGGTTCTTGGGACCCCACCTCGTGAAAAGTGTCACTGTCATTTCTTACTCGGTCCTAAAGGTGATTTCCTTGGTCATGTGCAGAATCACCTTTGGACTGATTCACAAAATGACAGTGCCACAGTTCATGAGGTAGGGTCCCAAAAAGCTAATGTTGCAAATTTGGTGAAAAAATTCCCCAAAATGACTGTTATGAGCCTGCATTGTGCAGTTTCTATGCACGCTCCTAACTTCGCCAATTTTTTATATTTTCACTCCACATTTTTAACATTGCCATTCTTGCACACCTCCTTCAAAACTGTACAGTTGTCATTTTCCACAATCTGCCCAAAATGTGTTATCGCACCTGTGGTGCAGAATAGCGCATTTGCTCTGTGCAAACAGCTTTCGGGACAATTGAACAAAATGACACTGGCACTTTCATGAGGAGGGCTCTGAAAAAGGCCATGTTGAAAATTTGGTGCAACACCTCCAAAAATGGTCACGTTACACCTGGGCGTTGAGTAATTTCTACACACATGTATAACTTTCATCACTTGGTTAGCTTTTCACAGCCCTATTGGCTCTGGCAAAAACTTGTTTTATTAACACTTCATCAGAGTGGTGAGTACTGTTTGTTTTTGTTTCCCCTGTGGACTTCTCAAGTCGGGGACCGGGGCTGAACTCGCAACTTCTATTAATTTTGAGATTGAGGTTATATTGCCTAGTTTTATTTAGGCTTAGTAGTGTAATTTAAAATTGCTATAGTATATACAGTACACTCTGTATGCCAATATTATTATTTTGTTGATGGAATAATGTAAGTACTATGTTAGCTAATAATGTAGCTTTTTTCAGGTGGAACTGTGCCTGTCATTAACATTTGATGTTATTTCACTCTAAGGGGATGGGGCTTAGCTATTGTGACTGTTTATCTTTTTTTTTTTTTCATTATGTTATTACATGTTGTGTATTCAAGGCACCTATTGCCCAATAGGGCAGAAGACTGAAAAGGAAACATTTACGGATATTTACTTTTAGTGTGATTGCCATGAACTCTTGGGCGACAGTTCCACAATGCTGGATTATTGTTATAGTAGTCGTTATTATTAAGTGATCGCCACTCCGTCAGTGTTACTAGCATCGGATACTCTTATTCTTTATAGTATTAGGTGTTATGTCTAAGTGCTATTTAACACTATGGATGTTCCTTGCATGGACACATTGTATTTTTACAATTTTCTTCAAAATGAATAAAATATAATTACAAAAAAAAATTACAATAAAAATGAAATTGAAAAAAAAAGGGAAGGGAAAGAGGGCCCAGGACTCCTTTGGACCTACAATCACATTACTCCAGCAACCCTAGGGCACAGTAGCAGGAGAACACTACACTAGAAACCTCCCTCTTACCTCAAGATCTGGGATATGAGCAGCTCTTCCAGCAATAATGTGAACATTAAATACAGGTCTGCACAGACTTACACTATATCTTTACTACTGTCAATTTTGCAGGGCGAGTGAACTGCTGTAGCAGCTGCCTCATTCTACTGTGTAATACAGAACAGTCCAGTCTGTAAAGTGCATGCATAGTTTCATCAGGAAGAGCATCTGGAGTTTAATTCCCCCCTGCTTGAGGGCATGGAGATAGGGTGAACATACCTGTTGCTTCTGCTGTACAGGTGCTGCATAATCATGGTCTAGGTACAGACTGGTCTGGCCCCACATAATGACCCCCTTCTGCCATGCCACCTTCAGAACTGCCTCCTTAGTATGAAAACTTAAGAACAGCAGTACTATGGAGTGTGGGCATCAATTAGGGGATGGTTTGGGGCCTAAGACCTGATGGTTCTATTTAATTTGCAGGACCATGTTTGTGGGAAGATCTAGAGCCTCATGAAAGAGCTGATTTATATGTCTGGTGATATTGCAGCCATCTTCCCCCTCCAATAAGCTATATATACATATATTTTTTTCTACAGAGGCACCCTCCAAGTCACAGCTCTTGTCTTCCAGCTGTAATATTTTCAGACAGAAAATGAGGGCCATTTCCACAAGCTGTTCATTTCTGTCAGTGATTCTGGCCCTTAACTTTTTCCAGCTCTGTATCAAATGTTTCCATTTGATCCTTAATCTCTACTCGGAATGCTTGGCAGTCATGAAGGATACAACCATTGGTAGAGTCTTTTGTTTCCAAGTCTGTACTACTAGTCTGGGAGTGCACCATACTGCTACACAGGGAAGGCAGGCCGCCTGAAGAGTCGACCTACTGACTTGCTGCTAATAGCGCAATTGGCTTTTCTTTTTTCTTTCGTGCCTCCCATTGGTATATCGAATTTAACTGCAAGAAAACACTGATTTAAATGTTTTAGACACTGTGTTTAGGCCTATGGCTGGGAGCTCCATTTTCAGGGTGTCTTCATATTGCTGGCAGAATCAGAAATCTCAGCATTATGCAGTCCTAAATCGTTAGTGCCAGAGTGGGTAAGATATCCATCTTGCACTGTCCACAGTCCTCAGTTTTTGACTGGAAAGGGTATTATCCCAGGCTACATACTGGAGGATTTAAAGTCAAGGTCGATATTGATATATAATGCTACATTCTCTACGTCATCTAATATTGTGCCAAGTTATGGGACAAATTTGTTGAAGTTTATCATACTGTCACTGACATAGTTTAGAGATTAAAGGCAAAACTGCAGTTGATTGAAAAAGTCACCCTTAAAATTGTATTTGTTTATTTCGTAAGTTTTACCATGAAAGGCATACAGAACTGGGAATGGGGAACAGCTCATTTCCAGATATGCCCTGTGGGGAGGGGTCAGGAGAACAGTGCATGGCAATAATACAGTCAGTTAGTAATAAGATAACAAAGGTAACAAGACAGCAGTAGCAGTTCTTTTGGATTGTAAAATGGGTAAGAAAAATGTAGATCTGTGATTAGTTGAGAAGGATTCCAACCCGTATAATTATTAGCCCATAATGACATGGGCTGTATTTCCAGGCAACTCACAGTGAAGTAAGAATCCATACAACCCTCCTGAAATGAGCAATAGACATTCAAAGCAAAAAAAAAAGGTTTCTTTCATATGTGTGTCCTGCTACTATTCCTACCTTGAAAGTGCTGTGTTAAGCCAGCCCAGTGGCACTGAGGGTTGAGGCGCTGGACGCCACACCTCGTGCTCGCTGGGGACCCGAGTTCAGGAATGACCTCGGGTCACGGGGTCCGGCCTGGGGTGGGAGGGTGGGAGCAGGACCAAGCATGGCTCTCCTCTCCCGGGTAAGGGGTGGGGTGGCCTGCCCATAGTCCCACCATCACTGAATGGAGGTTCAGTGCCAGTGCAGCTGGTCAGCAGCATGACTGGAAGGGAGGGGCATCCTGAAAAGCATGTGCATGCATACCTCCACATGCATGTGCTACATCAGAGATGCATGGGTGTAGGGGCCGGGAGAAAACCCATAAAAACCAAGAAACTACATATGAAAAAAAAAAAGAAAGTGCTGTGTTATGTGCCATGTTGTTGATGCTTCATATACTGCTCATGTTCTAAACATTGCAGAGCACGGCAGTGCGACAGCCCAAGATGTGTGAGCACTGGGTGGTGGGTGCATCAGAGAAACATAAGGGGGGTGCATAGACAGGTTCAGTAATAAGGGGACTACTTTTTTCTTATCTATAGAGCTGTTTCCTCCCCGTGGCCATCTACGCCTGCCATAGGGCCCCCCCACTATACCTGTCCCTATCTGCCTCTCCCCCCACCATCATGCCTGTGGGGATCTGTAAGGAGCAGGGCCCAAGAATGGAGGGGGCCGTCACATATGACCACAGGGAGACGTGGTGTTTGTGGTTTTCTCCCTGTTCTCCCAGAACAACAGTGGATGCAGTGAGTGAACATGTGTGGAAGTGTGTGCACACTACCAGAAGCTGAGTGTTCCTTCCATCCTTCCCTACATTACGTCAGTCCTCGACTCTGCTCTGACACCCAACCTCCACCATGTGTCAGCCGAGCAAGGAACTATACCTCCCCAATCCGTGAAATGAGAGTAGCTCAGCGGCTGCTGCAATCTTCTCACAGCCCTCCCCCCAGCCAACCCCAGCGGCCCAAGCTTGCTCCCGAACTTGGGTCATTGGCATGGTATGAGGTGTGGCATCCAGCGCCTCAACCCTCAGCACCACCAGGCTAGCTAAGGGGACTAATTTTGAAATAAGATGGTAAAAACTCATTTTTTATTTTAAAGTTTTGGCTTTATTATTTATGTTTTAAAATGTGTTCTGTTGGACCCATTTTATAAATGTTATAAGGGACTTCAAGATGTGTGATTTTCACAAGCACCTTGTGCCTAAATAACAACACTCTTAAGAGATTGACCTGTAATCACACACCCTGTTGTGCCTTACTGCATATTTATCTCATTCATGTATTGCATTAGCAACTCAGTTTTGACTTGTTTTGTTCTAAAACATTTTGGAATGCAGCTGAAATAAAATACACTGAATTAAGAACAATTGTATTGTTTGAGTGTTTATGGTTTCTTATGGTTTACTTTGCATTTCTCAATGACAGCATTCCATGATTTACTAAACCTGGTATTACCCTTCCTATGTTCCCAAATTTTAAACTACAGGGCACTCATTAGTACTCTTTCATTATAATTTAGGACTACAGCTAATTTTTACCATCATCTCAGTTTTTGTTTTGTTTTGTTGTTGCAGCATGCAGTGCCAAAGCAGATTTTATATTTGTCTTACTTTTTAAACTTGGCCCCCAACTGTGAGTTCCAGAAAGAACTGAGGGGAGGCAGTAGATAGCACCCCTTCTTGAGCCACTTCTTTGACATACTAAATTGGCCAGGGGCATGGTGACTACACTGCCATCTATGGCCACTGCCAACCTAGCTAGGATCATAGGGCTTCTTCTTAATTCTCAGGTGCCCTGACTGGCTATGAGCTGAAGACCCAGTGAGCCACCCCTATGAGTGAGAGACTCAATTGTCCACATAGTTATTTAGGATCCCTAATGCTAGGCCAGGCAGTGCTGCAGCTTGGCATCCAGATGGCCTGGGTTTGCACCCTGATCCCAGGATGTCTGATGCTGACTGGCATGGTAGGGATTCTGGCATTCTGTTCAGACATCTCCTGCCTTGGGGAGGGCATCTCATTCCACTGCATGACTGCCCCCAGGTGGGCCAGGGAGTGTCTGTTTTGTGGGAAGGAATTAGTGGTCCCTCTGGAGTGAAATTACATTTGCATGCACCCCCTCACCTGATGAGTGTCATGGAGGTGCAACATGTCCAGAGTGGAGCTGGCAGGGGAGTTCTAAAAGCTAGGCATTCTGCCAAATTGCTTCTCATGACCATGAGAGATAAAGGGGAAGGATAAAGGAGGGCTTTAGCTGAAAAAAATACTCCAGCAGTCCCAGGAGAATGAAGCTAATGTATCACCCATTCCACAGTAGGGTCCTACTGACTCCTCTTGTGCTTGCTGACTCCTCCTTCCATAGAAACATGGGCACTGTTGGCAAAAAAAAAAATCAGAGGTTCTTCTAGTCTGCCTGAATAGGCATCTCTGCTTCACACATACCAGGAATTCAAGAGCCTCTGGTACAGCAGAAAGATAAAATATTTTTTCAGGGAGTAGCACAGATTCAAAACAAGCATTTGTCAATACCAAATGTTCGCCGTGTGCACTGGTGTCATAGGGTGTGTGTGTTTGAAAATTGCTTCCGTGAAGGAATCATTTTATTAACATTTAAGAATGCAAGGCAGAAGTGATGATGTTGAGCAGTGTAACTGTCTTGTTTGTTAATATCTGTGCCCCAAATTTTCAACACACCATTCTTATGACCCCACCTCATGAGCAAGTGCAGAGAAAATTTTCAACTCTTGGCCAAAAGATGATTTCACACAGTGACTGCAGAATCACCTTCAGGATGCAAAAAACATTTTTGGCCAGGATCTGAAAACTGACAGCTGTCGCATTCATGAGATGCTGTGAAGAAATGGCAATGTTAAAAATTTGGGGTCAAAATATTGAAAATTACCAAAGTTACAAGCCTGCATTCCTAAATATCAATGTAGGCTCATACCTTTGTTAATATTTTTGGGCCAAATCTTCAACATAGCCTTCTTATGACCCCACCTCATGAACAAGTGCAGAGAAAATTTTCAACTCCTGCCCAAAAGGTGATTTCGCGCAGTGAATGTAAACTCACCTTTCAGGATGCATAAAAAAAACAAAAACATTTTGGACAGGATCTGAAAAATGACAGCTGTCACATTCATGAGGTGTTGTGAAGAAATAACTATGTGGAAGATTTGGGGTCAAAATATTGAAAATTGCCAAAGTTACAAGCCTGCGTTCACAAATTTCAATGCAGGCTCATAACTTTGTTGTTTGTTAATATTTTTGGGCCAAAGTTTCAACATACTGTAGCCTTCTTATGACCCAACCTCATGAGCAGGTGCAGAGAAAATCTTCAACTCTTGGCCAAAAGATGATTTCACACAGTGACTACGGAATCACCTTTGGGATGCAAAAAAACATTTTTGGCCAGGATCTGAAAACTGACAGCTGTCACATTCATGAGGTGCTGTGAAGAAATGGCAATGTTGAAAAATTTGGGTCAAAATATTGAAAATTATCAAAGTTATAAGCCTGCATTCCTAATTATCAATGTAGGCTCATACCTTTGTTAATATTTTTCGGCCAAATTTTCAACATAGTCTTCTTATGACCCCACCTCATGAACAAGTGTAGAGAAAAATTTCAACTCCAGCCGAAAAGGTGATATCGCGCAGTGAATGTAAACTCACCTTTCGGGATGCAAAAAAAAAAACCATTTTGGACAGGATCTGAAAAATGTCAGCTGTCACATTCATGAGGTGCTGTGAAGAAATAGCTATGTGGAAGATTTGGGGTTAAAATACTGAAAATTGCCAAAGTTACAAGTCTGCATTTGCAAATTTCAATGCAGGCTCATAGCTTCGTTGTTTGTTAATATTTTTGGGCCAAAGTTTTAACATACAGTAGCCTTCTTATAACCACACCTCATGAACAGGTGCAGAACAAAATGTCAACCCAAAGGTGACTGCGCAGCAACTGCGAAATCACCTTTCGTGATGCAAAACAAATTTTGACAAGGATCTGAAAAATGACATCTGTCTCTTTAAGTAGGTGCTGTGAAGAAAAGGCTATGTTGAAAATTTGGAGTCAAACTATTGAAAATTGAAAAAGTTATGAGCCTGTATTTGCAAATTTCAACGCAGGCTCATAACTTTGTTGTTTGTTAATATTTTTGTCCCAAATTTCAAACATAGCCATCTTATGGCCCCACCCCATGAACAAGTACAAGAAAAATTTCAACTCCTGCCTGAAAGGTGATTTCATGCAGCGACTGCGATATCACATTTCAGGATGTAAAAAAATATTTTCTGTCCAGGATCTGAAAAATGACAGCTGTCACATTCATGAAGTGCTGTGAAGAAATGGCTGTGGTGAGCTGCCCAGCTGCTAGCCCTTATTTGTAGATATAATTCTGTTGTATATATGTCTTTTAATGTAATTCTATCAGCAAAGGCACACAGAGAAAAGACTGGATTTTTTTTTTTTAAAAAAGGGTTGACCTTCTTTTAACCTGCAGGCCAGCCTTGCTTGCTAGGAATCTGACAAGTTCTTGTCAAAAAGCTTGTGAATAGCTGATCAAAGAGTATTACTCTAAGTTAACTACCCAAGGGAAACAGGGGTAATAAAATCAGTTAGTATAATCATAAACCTTACAAGCTCTTCCTTGCAGCTAATTAAATGAAGCCAGTTCAAAAGCACAGGATGTTTACCCAGGAATTGAACAGCAGATGACCATACTAACAGGACAGTGTGCATTTTATCTTATGGATGCTAACTGTCTACAGGGGACTTCAAAGGCTTAGACTTTAATGCCAGGATTTGATTTTTGGAAACAGCAGAACAGTGACGTCTCCTGGTCTAACGGAGTAGTTGTTCTGAACTGGGAATTGATGGCAGTGCAAGTTTACAGACTGGAATGGCCATCCTTATAAAAAGTCCAGCTCAGGGCATTTGAACACAAATTTTCATCTGGACACTCTGCTTGACACACACCAGGAATAAAACTGCTGAGACCCAGTGGGGGCTACCAAGGACTATAGTAGCTAAGATTCTTCATCTACTCTTCTGGACTTTCAATTTACTGCACTTTTAAGGTAGACACTTTAGCTAACAGTTTTAGGTCATTTACATGAATATATTTTTCCATTTTTTTCCTCTATACTGTAACCCAAATTAGAGTATTTTCTTTTTAGTTCTAACTATATTTATTTAAGTATTTTAGTAAAAAACATTTGTTTTCCTAAATAAATTCTGCCTGCATGAGGTTTATATATATTTGTGTGTGAATTTTGAAAACAGTATTAATAATCTGTGACAACTGTTAATTGTTTAGAGGGGCCACCATAAGCAACCAAATTGAGAAAAGGGTCTGTAAGGGATCTGGAAGGATGGGAGAATACTAAAGTCTCAGGGATGAGTCTGCAGAGATTCTGAACCAGGCTGTTGCAAGTTCTGTTGGGAGAAGGCCAAATCAGGCTTACACTGCTACCTTGAAGATATTGTGTTGCCTGGGTCTTCCTCCTTTGTGTAATAGCCAAGGAAAGGGTTCATATTTGGCCAGAAGGCTTCAGACTGGTATTGTGCCCTTATCCAGAGTTAGTGGGAAGCCCTGGATCCTCATGGCAGAGGTGCAGTTGTGACCTCAATGAGTATTTAAAAAGGACAAGGAGGGTATTCCTGTTCTCCCCTCCATCATGGTTTGCACTTAAGGATGGGCATTGTGAGCTCAGTGGGCCTGACTCCCAGGAGTAGGATCATGACAGATCTGGTGCACAGCGTTGTTATCCGAGAGATGTGGTTGCATACTATTGCAATTTGAAATATTGGTGGCACAGGCATAACAGTTGGATTTGAGCTCAGTGTATCAGATTGATAAACTGTAAACAATCCACACACAATCAAGGCAGAGACTGAAAAAAATATATGTAATTTGGTTACAGTATAAAGTTCTCTACCTGTTTTTTTTTTCCCCCCTCAGGTGCAAGCTAGTATAGGGGTAGTTAGGGAAGAAGATGGCTTCCATCTATAGTGAATACACTGCAAACTACCTGAAGCAGTTGTGTCAAGAAACAGGAGTCCAGTGTGAGGGGAGAACCAAAAAGCACCTTGTGGAGGCACTTTTGGCAGCCGATGAGCAACCAAATGCCCAGGACCTCAAGTCACAGCTGGTGACTGAAAGGGACCGGACCCTGGGTGTGGGAGTGCCAAGGGACATCGCAGAGTCCAGTCCCAATGAGGAGGACAGCGAGACTAAAGGCAACCCAGAGCCACAGCACCAGGGGAGAATCACTACAACACTGGAGCCTGAAGGGATCAGGCTGCAGCTAGAGTTGAGGAGATTGGAGCTGGAATTCAAGCAGAGGAAGTTCCAGATGGAGCTGGAGATGCAAAGAAAACCAGCATTGGAGAGAGGCCAAGGAAAAGGAAAGGCAGCTTCAGAGAGAGGTCAAAAGAGAGGAAAAAGAGCACCAGAGGGAATTCAAACTGGCAAAGTTAAGACTCCAATGACCGGCGTCAGAGGAGGTAAATGGCAGGGATGAACCCAGAACTCCAGGACTGGGGTATAAATTAAATTCCAAATTAATAGCTGAATTTAAAGAAGGGAAGGATATGGATGCATTTTTGAATTTGTTTGAAAAGGTCTGTACCCGGGGAATCCTGGAGCTTTCAGCTATACCCACTGCTTACTGGTAAAGGGTGTGAGGCGCTAGGCCAAATGGACAATCAGGACAGTAGTAATTATGATACACTTAAAGCTGCCTTGCTTAAAAATTATGACCTAACTCCTGAAACCTACAGGTTTAAGTTCTGTAAGCTCTGGAGAAGCCCTGTCATTAGCTATGAGGAACTCACCACAAAGCGTCAGTTTTTAAAACGTTGGTGGGAGGGAGTGGAAGCAAACTCTGTAGAGAAAATTGAGGAGGTTGTACTTCTGGAGCAACCCTTTTGGGCTTGCCCAGCAGAGCTAAAAACTTGGCTAGAGGACCAAGACCCCAAAACAGTGCAGCAGGCTGCTGAGCTCTCTGATCACCATGCCAGGAACAGGCCTACTCTGAAAGGGAGTGGGGCAGGCATGGCAGTGCAGAGGGGGAAAAGCATGCCTTCAGGGCAGCTAAAACCTTCACTGCCTCCACAGAAAGAGAGAAGCCCCAGGTTACAAAAAAGGATTTATCGGATAAAAGAAATGATGATTGCTGGTTTTGCAAACAGCCGGGGCATCTTGCTAGACAGTGTCCTAACAAGGCACAGAGTGGGAAAGTGGTGCTCAAACAGAGTTGGGTGCACTGTATAGCCCTGAAACTATGCCTATAAAAATGAGGGAGCACATACGCCTGGTTACTTTAAATGGGGTGCACACCCATGGGTTATGGGACACGGGGGCATCTCTTACCTTAGTAAAAGGGGATTTGGTTGAGCCTGAACAGCTTATACCTAATCAGTACAGAACAGTAAGGGGATTCACTGGGGATCAGAAAACTCTGCCACTTGCTAGTGTTCTCCTGGACTGGGGTAAGACAGGAGAGAGGGTGCAAAAGGTGGCCATGGCAGACAACCTCAACCTGGATGTGATTATAGGGAACAATCTCCAGAAGGGGATATGTGTGCAGTTACCTGCAGTCAGATGGCAAAGGCAATTGTAGTTTCCTGGAACCCATAGAAGCCCCTGTGGAAAACAACGGGAGACTGGTTCCCCAGCCTGTGTCTCCTGAAATGGAGAGTAGTGAAAGGGAGGCAGGACTTCCCCACATGGCTGTTCACAAAACAGCTACAGAAGGTTACTCTGAGGAGGGAGGGGTAACCAATGGTCAGAATGTTAAGAATGGCAGTGACCCTGAATGCCCTGATGCTAGAGCTATGGACCTCAGTTTAGGAACTGAAGGGTACATGTCCCATGCCTTGGGAAAATGTGAAGAATTTGTAGCTGCTCAGAGGACTGATCCTAGTTTGGAGAGCCTGAGAGCTTGTGCAGAATTTTACGGGACACAGGGAGGTGACATGAGACATAGAGTATACTGGGACAATGGACAGTTGTATATGCAGGACATAACGAGAGAGGGAGGGGTGATGGGCAGGCAACTTGTCATTCCCCAGGGGTACTGTGAGCAGTTGCTCAAGATCACTCATGATATCCCCATGTCCAGACATCTAGGAATCACTCACAGCATGCAGTGATTGGCCCAGAATTTCTATTGGCCAACTTCCCCCAACAGGTGAAGGAATATTGCAGGTATTGTCACCAGTGCCAACAAATAGGGAAGGCAGGTAGTAAAACCAAAGCCACCCTAATTCCCTTGCCCATTGTGGAGGAGCCATTCCAGAAGATAGGAATGGATATTGTGGGATCTTAGAGTACCCCAAGCTCATCTGGGAAGAGGTTTATCCTGACAGTGGCAGATTATGCCACCCGATACCCAGAGGCAGTTGCCCTCTCCTCACTTAGGACAGACAAAGTGGCAGATGCCTTGCTAGGGATTTTCTCCCATGCTGGGTTTCTGCAGGAGGTTATCACTGATCGAGGGAGGTGCCTTCATGTTGCACCTGATGAAGTGCTTGTGGGAGAGGTGTGGGGTGGTGTAGAGATGCATGATACCTTATCAGCTGCAAGCCAATGGGCTGGTAGAAAAGTTTAATGGTACCCTAAAATCGATGCTCCAAGTGTTTGCTGAACAGCATAGGAAGGACTGGGAGAAATACCTTCCCCACTTGTTGTTCACATACAGGGTGGTGCCTCAAGAGTAGACAAGGTTTCCCCCTTCAAACTCTTATATGGACGTAGGGTGCGTGGGCCCCTAGGCGTGATCCAGCATGAGTGGGAAGGCAAGCACGCCACTCAGGGAACTCCCATAGTGGAGTATGTCTTAATGTTTAGAGAAAAGCTTTAGGAGCTTATGGGAGCAGCCCAGAGCAACCTGTGAGCAGCCCAGCAGAAGCAAAAGGTCTGGTACAACCACAGAGCCAGAGCTTGCTTATACGGTGTAGGTCAGGAAGACATGGTCCTAATCCTGGTCCTGAAGTACAAGCTGCAGGCTGAATGGGTGGGACCATACAAGGTAGTCCGACAGGTTAATGACGTGAACTATATTGTAGAACTGCCTGACAGGAGACATACCCACAGAATGTACCATGTCAACATGATGAAGCCATATACAAATAGGGCTGACAGTGTATTTGCTGTGTGTAGTCCTGGGGAGGGAACTGATGAAGAAGAACCCCTACTGAACTTGCTGGAGGAAAGCAAGTGGGAGTCCTCTGTGGAGGCAATCAAACTGTCACCCCAGTTGACCCTGGAACAGACCCAGGAAGTGAGGGAGGTTTTAGCGGACTTTGCCCCTTTGTTTACGGCCAAGCCTGGACTTACTCCCTTAGTGACACATGATGTAGACATGGGGATGCAAGTGCCCATATGGTGGACAGCCTACCGGGTGTCTGAGGCCGTCCTAAAAGTCATTAGGAGGGAGGTGGAAGAAATGCTGGATTTAGGAGTAATCCAGAAATCCCAGAGCCCCTGGGACTCACCCGTAGCCCTTGTCCCCAATACAGATGCCTGTACTCACTTTTGTGTGGACTATCATGGACTCAGCACAGTCACAAAGTCTGACACCCACCCAATGCCACAGAGGGATGGAGTACTGGACAAGTTGGGAGGGGCAACATACCTTACCACAACTGACTTGACAAAAGGGTACTAGCAAGTGGAGTTAACTGCCAGAGATAGGGGGAAATCAGCCTTCATCATTTCAGTAGGATTATTTGAGTTCAAGGTAATGCCTTTTGGAATGAAGAACACCCCTGCCACTTTCCAAAGGTTGGTCAACCAGGTGTTGCATGGTACTGAACAGTATGCGGTGGTGTACCTGGATGATATTGCCATCTTCAGTGCCAGTTGGAAGAAACACCTGTCCCACCTGAGGGAAGTGTTTGGCAGGATACAGAAGGCAGAGCTGACTGTCAAGGCTCAAAAGTGCCAGGTGGCCATGGCAGAGATGGCATACCTAGACCTGCTGAGCCCAGTGGGGCTGCCAAGGACTAAAGCAACTGAAAACCTTCATCTGCTTTTCTGGTTTTTAATTTACAGCAGTTTTAAGGTACACACTATAGCTAACAGTTTTAGTGCATTTGTATGTATATATTTTTCCATTTGTTTTCCTGTATACTGTAACCCTAATTAGAGTATTCTCTTTTTAGTTGTAACTATATTTATTTAAGTATTTTAGTAAAAAAAAATTGTTTTCCTAAAGAAATCCTGCCTGCATGAGGTTTATATATATATATATATATATATATATATATTTGTGTGTAAATTGTGAAAACAGTATTAATAATCTGTGACAACTGTTAATTGCTTAGAGGGGCCACCATAAGCAACAAAACTGAGAAAAGAGTCTGGAAGGGATCTGGAAGGATAGGGAGAACACCAAAGTCTCCAGGATGAGTCTGCAGGGATTCTGAACCAGCTGTTGCATGTCCTATAGGAAGAAGGCCAAATCAGGCTTACACTGCTTTCTCCTTTGTGTAATAGTCAAGGAAAGGGTTCATATATGGCCACAAGACTTGAGACTGGTAGTGTGCCCTCATCCAGAGTTAGAGGGATGCCCTGGATCCTTATGGCAGAGATGTAGTCATGACCTCAGTGAGCATTTAAAAAGGACAAGGAGGGTATCCCTGTCCCCTGTCATGGTTTACACTTAAGGGTGGGCACTGTAAGCTCAGTGGGCTGGCCCCTCAGGAGTGGGATTGTGACAATGGCTATGTTGAAAATTTGGGGTTAAAATATTGAAAATTGCCAAAGTTACTAGCCTCTGTAGACAAACTGCAATGCAGGCTCATAAGTGCATTGTTTTTTAATATTTTACACCAAATTTTCAACATAGCCTTTTTATGACCCCACCTCAAGAACAAAGGTGGAGAACATTTTCAATTCCTATCCAAAAGGTGATTTCATGCAATGACTGCAAAATCACCTTTTGGGATAGAATTGCCCACTGTCACTTAATTGTTCTTGAGGTGGGGTCCCAGAAAAGGTATGTTGAAAATTGGGGCAAAAATATTTAAAAATGGTCAAGTTACGCCACTAACTTGAAAACCCCATTGAAATATGTTGAAACTGAAAACTCCGGACTTCCGGTGACATCACCCCACGGAATGACCGCTTGGAAAAGGAGCTCCAGTAAGGTCCGCTTAATAAAGTCTCCAAAACAAATAAGAAGGCCTTAAATTTAAGCTGCAACGAATTGAGGAATGTTTGGAGGCAAAGAGGGAGCTAAATCGCACTCAGGCAGACATAAAGGACGAGCGGATGTAATGGGATCACAAAGAAGGCCTAGTTCTGGTCGCAGTGTCTCGCCTGTAAGCAGTGCAGCGGGAGATATGGACACCGATAGAGAGGGAGAGAAATTATCCCGTTCGCGGTTCGAAATGCTTCTGTCTGAAATCCATGCATTTCGAGCGGAAAATAAAAAAGAATTTAACTTACTGCAAAATCGATTGGCAGACGTGGAAGAAAGACTGGATGGATTCGAGGCCACGACAAACGAGATGTCAGAGGAGACTCAGAATTTGCACAGGGCCGTAGACTTTATGATGGATCAGCATGAGGGGCTACATGAAAACTTACTAGATTTGGAAGCCAGATCCCGTAGAGATAATTTACGCATATATGGTCTCCCAGAAGATTCAGAAATGGGGAGAATGGAAGACTTTTTAACAGACATGCTCAGGGATGTTTTGGATCTTCCCCCTTCGTTGCAGTTTCGAATTGAAAGGGCCCACAGAGCTCTCACACAAAAGCCTACTAATAAAGATGCGAGACCTAGATCTGTGATTCTGAAATTCTCTAGTTACAGAGACAAAGAAACTGTGTTAAGGGCAGCTTGGACTAAGAAAAATGTTGCTTATAATTCAGCTAGACTCCTCTTTGACAACGACTACCCAACTGAAATAATGAAGAGAAGAGCAGCATTTGCGCCAATATTAAGAGTACTCAAAGAACATGGGGTCCGCTTTCAGACTCCTTACCCGGCGACCTTGCAAGTGTTCTGGGACTCTGGTAATAAAAGCTATGCATCCCCAGAAGAAATACACCCGGAACTAAAGAGTAGGGGATGGAGTTTCCAGACGCCGGGTCCGGTTCACCAGGAAAAACGTCCCCCGTGCTCAAGCTGGCAGAGGAGCGCACGAAAGAAAGACGGCCTCAATAAGCATTGGGAAACCCTTAATACACTTAAGAATATTAAGGAGAGTCTTCGGAAAGTGCAGAATCCTACCGGGAAAGACGTCAGGAATATCCAGGACACCTGAGCGAGACAAGGCGGATAAAGCTAAGTAGCTTCAGGGAATTTGATCGAACACTCATCTGATGGAATAATTCAGATATAAGCTGTCGGTCCATAACAAGTTATAGACTATAAAGATTGCTTAACATTTAGCCTTCAGCAATCCTCTAATTGAGCAGGATTTATAATCTACAGCAGAGATAAGGACACTGCGATTTGAACTAGAAGGCAATTGATCTCCATATTAATGTGATCATTTTTACCCTTCCTCCCCATTTCAGACCCCCCTCCCATCCCTTTCCTCCCCCCCTTTTTTTTCTTCCCCCCTCTGATAGCACTTGATTGAAGTTTGAAGAGCGTTGACCTTGCTATTGGAGGCAAGTGGTCTGTTCACTTGTTGGGCGACGCACCCTGCACTCGACCTCGTACATGGGAGAGGTCGGGGAGGCCTGGTCGAGATTTTTTCTTCGGCCACATTTCCTCCCAGGGGGACCTTTGTTCCTCATATCGGAGAGTGAAAGTATCACTCCCCTTTTTGGAAGTACAAATGTAAATAGGTTAAATAGTTTCTTCTTGACTATAAGTCTGATAGTGTTTTTTTCAGACGAATGTTTCATGATTATTGTGAAGATTATCCTTTTAGTTTGTAATAGTATATTTCAAAATTTACAGGTGCTTAAAGGAAAATAGTCCAAAGAAGGAGGGGAAGGAAGGGCTGTGTTTTATCTCACTGGTGATAGGAAAGGGAATGCCTTTATTTGCTGGAATTCAGATAAGTGTATGGGAGATAGCTGCAAGACCTATGCTTCACATAAATGAATAGGACCTCCACGATTTTGATATGTTCACAAAATGTCAATGGGCTTAACAACCCTATTAAAAGGTACAGAGTGATTTGCTCCCTTAAAAAATTAAAACCTGCTTTCATATTATTGCAGGAAACTCACCTAAGTAAGCAAGAACACCGAAAGCTCCTGAAATTTGGCTTTACTACTGTAGTGGCCTCAGTGTTTCGGAAGGGTAAAAGGAGGGGAGCAGCAGTCTTAGTCCCCAAGAATATTCCATTCCATTTACCGAATTCATATGTAGATCCAGAAGGTAGATTAGCAATAGCCATAGGGCAGCTAGAAGGCCAGGACATCACCCTTGCTTCGTTATATGTTCCCCCTGGGGCGGGGGGCGAGGTAAGAAAGTCACTGCTTCAGAAGGTTATGGAGCTACATAAGGGAATGCTGATATTAGGAGGAGACCATAACCAGACGATGTCCCCTATGGACACTACAAATTCGAGAGTGTACAGGAAACATCCCACACAAAGGACGAGCCAGGTTTTCCTTTCGGAAGCTCAATGGGTAGATGTATGGAGGCATTTACATCCTAACAAACGGGAATACACACATTTCTCTTCCCCCCATGGGGTTTATACATGTATAGATTATATACGTGCCCCTAAGGAATATTTATATAAGATACTAGAATGTGTGCAGTCTCCCTCAGTTCTCTCTGACCATTCTTTTGTTACAGTGAGGGTGTCATGGGGGGGAGAAGAAGAGAGCTAACACCATTTGGAAATTTAATAACTTCCTATTAAACAGAAAGGACTTTAGAGATATGGCCCAAAGTAGAGTTAAACAAATTATCCTAGAAAATAATACCCAAGGAGTTACCAAAAGCACTTTGTGGAATACTGTGAAAGTAGTTTTAAGGGGAGATATAATAAAGTATGCATCACACTACAAGAAGCAACAACAGAAGCATTTAGATACTCTCCAGCAGCAATATGTTACACTTCAGGCCCAACATGCAGCAGGAGATACGGGGACCCTCCCTCTCCTCCAGGCCACCAAGGAGCAAATACAGGGAATTTTAGATATCTGAACAGAATTGGCCTTGCAGCTTGTTAAGCAAAAATACTACGAAGAGGGTCCCAGAGCCACTCGACTATTGGCACATAGGCTTAGGCAGCACAGAACACGTTCTAACATAACCCAAATCAGAAACCCAGCAACTAATAAATTGGTCTCCCTTCCTAAACAGATCTAACAAGCATTTCAGACTTTTTATAGCTCATTATATCAATCTGAGGAAACATTACAACGACAGGAAATGGGGACTTTTATGCAAGGGCTCGGGCTTCAGACAATAACAGATGAACAAAAACAAACCCTATTAAGACGAAATTCCAAACAGGAAGTGAATAGGGTACTTAAGGCCCTGAAGTCTGGTAAGAGCCCTGGCCCGGATAGGTACTCCGGGGAATTTTACAAAACCTTCAGACAAGACCTAATCTCGATAATAATGGAGACATATGGGGAGGTGCAACAAGGCATTACAATTCCAGACTCATGGAGATATGCTTACGTAGCTAGCATTCTAAAACCAGGCAAAGATGTAACATCTTGTTCTTCCTATAGACCAATATCGGTACTCAATATAGATTACAAGATATTTGCATCTGTACTGGCGGACAGATTTAAAGAATTCTTACCAAACATAATACATCTAGATCAGACAGGATTTGTTCCTGCCCGGCAGACACAGGATAACATCAAAAGAACCCTGCATTTGATTCACAGGGTCGGGGGTAGTTGGAAGCCTTTTCTGCTCCTCTCGTTGGATGCGGAGAAGGCTTTCGACAGAGTCGAATGGTCCTTTCTGTGGGCAGTACTGGAGAAGGTCGGAATACCTGAACAGGTTATCACAATAATAAAATTAATGTATTCTGACCCTAGGGCTTTTATCAGGATAAATGGCTCCTTCTCCCCTCCTATTAAGCTGTCCCGCGGTACTCGACAGGGATGCCCCCTATCACCTCTCCTGTTCGCAATATACTTAGAACCTTTGGCCCAGGCACTGAGAAAAGAACAGGGTTTGGTAGGAGTGGAGGGTAATCCTGAAATGCATAAACTTGCGTTATATGCGGATGATTTATTAATTTATATGACAGATCCTGAGAATTCTCTCCCCTGCCTCTGGGAACTTCTTACTAAATTTGGTAGGTTAGCCGGGTATAAAATCAACCTCTCTAAAACAGAGGTCTTAGCCATTAATTATGTCCCATCTTTAGAATTGAAGGCAAAATTCCCTCTTAGGTGGGATTTAAAAAAATATTAAATATTTAGGGGTATCCATTGGGAAAACCCATACAGACCTCTTTTCCTTAAATTATATTCCCTTTCTGGAAGCGCTTACGGCAGATTTAGAGAGGTGGAAAATGCTACCTTTAGCTCTGCATCATAAGGCTGAAATAATTAGAATGATAGTCCTTCCCCGTTTTTTATATTTGGCCCAAACTATTCCTTTGGTATTGCCTGAAGCCTTTTACAGAACTCTACAGAGAAAGTTAGGCCCATTTCTTTGGGCATACAGAAAACCTAGGGTTAGGCTATCTATATTGCAACTACCTAAGAGAAGGGGAGGGTGGTCAGTTCCAAACTTCAGAAAGTACTACATAGCAGCTCAGCTTAGAATACCCCTCTATTGGTTGGATGGTGGATATGATGCCAGATGGAAATCCATAGAAAATCAAGAGGGGGAACTTAAAAACTTACACCAGACCCTACTGTCATTCCCTCCTACTATAAAAACTTAACAGGGTAGATAATCCATATACCCTCTCTACTTTAAAATACTGGCAGGAGGTACTGACACAGGATGGGATTGCAGATTGGAGATCAGCATTATGTTCCCTGCCATACATGGACTCTTTCATTCCAGCTAAGCTGGATTGGGGATTTCGGCAATGGGAGAGGTGTGGCCTCCACTTAGTGCATCACTTTATGCCACAAGGTGTGCTTTTATCCTTAACAGAGTTAAACCAGAAGTATGGAATCCCCTACACAGATAGGTTCAGATACTTTCAAGCAAGGGATTACCTACAGAAGATGGGCATGGCTAGGTGTGGGGATCAACCGACTCCTGAGCTTTTACAGATTCTTATTAAAGCCATAGACAAGCATAGTGTGCCCCTTCACCCAATTTCTGTATTATATAGGGTCCTTGCTATGTTGAAAGCTGACTCCACGGAAAAAGTCAGAAAATCTTGGCAGAAAGATTTAGGAATGGAAATTACTTCAGTACAACGGGAGAAATTTTTACAAACTATGGGAAAGGGTATAAATTCAGGGCTTTGGAAGGAGTTTGCATGGAAGCTAGCCATAAGATATTTCCGGGCTCCAGCTATTAGCCAAAAATGTAATCCTGCTATGGGCATGTGTTGGAGGCAGTGCAGACATACTTCAGCGACCCTGGGTCATATATTTTGGACATGCAACATTTTAAATAATTTTTTTGCTGAGCTACAAGAAGCTTTGCAGAAAATAATATCACCAGATATAGTCATGGACCCACTTTTCTTTTTTTTTTGGAGTATGCCCCCAAACATGTAAAGATACCCCTACTAAAGACTTCTTGAATGTGGCTACCCTTGCGGCTAAAAAAGCCATAACTAAGAAACTGGCTCTCCCCACTCCCTCCAACATTAGACCAATGGTATGTCTTAATGATACAGATATATAAGATGGAAAGACTAACTGCAATACATAACAAGTCATTGAGGAAATTTGAGATTCGTTGGAGAAGATGGGTGATGTACATTACTCCTTTACGAAAAGACTTTATCCCTTAGTCAGATAGAGCCATATACCTGACTTCCAGACTCTCAAAGACTTTACTCGGACCATAAGTCTCTGAACTGTTGACAGCACCTGATTAATTCAATTTTTTTTTTCTTATATACCTTTGTTAGTAATTATACAATTTTATATAAGATAAACGGTTCTGTAATTTTTATGTATCTGATTTAGATAAAATGGAAAATAAAAAAGAACTAAAGTTAAAAAAAAGAAACTGAAAACTCCATTGAGATACATTGAAGTTTCTACCTCAGTTCGTGGTTGGGCTTTGAAGAGTGAAGACGTGTCTGCGGTCCAGAGAAGAGTACAGGGACGGACCTCCAGTGGATAAGTGTGGGATGTGGGGCACACATAGCAGCGCAGCAGACAATGATGGATGGTATTCTTTTTTTTTAGGTTACAAAAAAATGATGAACAGTTTTCTTTATTTCCGGGAGTTTTCTATTAATGGCGAGTTGCCTGGCTGCTAGCCCTTATTTGTAGATATAATTCTGTTGTATATATGATTTTTATGTAATTCTATCAGCAAAGGCACATAGAGAAAAGACCTGATTTTTTTTAAAAAAGGTGATTGATCTTCTTTTAACTTGCAGGACAACCTTGCTTGTCAGGAATCTGACAAGTTCTTGTCAAAAAGCTTGTGGATAACTGATCAAAGAGAATTCCTCTAAGTTAACTACCCAAAGGAAACATAGGTAATAAAATTAGTTTGTATTATCATAAACCTTATAGGATCTTCCTTGTAACTAATCAAAGGAAATTTCCAGTATAAAGTACTGGGCTTTTTAGCCCAATACCTTATATCATCGTGTGCTGATGGATGTTAACATTTTAATTTAAAAGTGCCTCTTTTAGTAGTGAAGGAATCGTAACTGGTGCCAAACCCATGGCCAGCCAATCCCTTCCAGCTTCCTGGTGAGCCTCCTCTGCCTGTGTTCTGCCCCCGAGCTCTGAGATTTTGTGACATGAGAACAGGAAGAGCATGGGGGCGAGACCCATACAAGTCTATGGGGATTGTTTTAAAGGCCATTTTTTAGAAACTTTAAGCACTCATAGAGGAAACCTAAAGCCACCGCTCGACTAATAGGGCCCCTACTAGTTAAGCAATGGCTTTAATTTTCCTTTATGAGTGCTTAAAGTGAATAAAAAACAGCATTTAAAACAGTTCCCACAGACTTGTATGGGGCTTGCCCCATGCTGTCCCTGTTCTCATGTCATAAAATCTCAGAGCGTGGGGTGGAGTGGAAGTGGAGCAGGCTCACCAGGAAGCTGGAAGAGATCAGCTGGCCATGTGTTCAGCACCAGTGATGATCCCTTCCACTGCTAAAGGGAGGCACTTTTAAATTAAAATGTTGACATCCATCAGCTCATGCTGCCATAAGGTATTGGGCTATGAAGCCCAATACCTCATGGCACTAGCTCAGGAATTAACTTTAAATTAAGCCAGTTCAAAAGACCAGGATGTCTTAGCCAGGAATTGAGCAGCAGATGACCATTCTAACAGGACAGTGTAAATTTTATCTTACGGGTGCCAACTGTCTAAAGGGGACTTCAAAGGCTTAGACTTTAAATGCCAGGATTTGATTTTTGGAAATAGCTGAACAGTGACATCTCCTGGCCAAACAGAGTAGTTGCTCTGAACTGGGAATTGATGACACTGCAAGGTTACAGTCTGGAACAGCCAACCCTATAAAAAGCCCAACTCAGAGCATTTGACACATTTTCTCATCTGGACTCCACCTGACACACACAAGCCAAACTGCTGAAACATAGTGTGGCTACAAGGACTAAAGGAACGGAAAACTTTCATCCACTTTTCTGGTCTTCAATTCACTGCAATTTCAAGGTAGACTTTTAGCTAACAGTGTTAGAGCGTTTACATGTATATATTTGTCCTATTTTGTTTCTGCATACTGTAACTCAAATTAGTGTAATTTATTTTTAGTTGTAACTGTATTTATTTAAGTATTTTAGCAAAAACTTTTGTTTTTCTAAAGAAATTCTGTCTGCGTGAGATTTCTATATTGCATGTGTGATTGTAGAAGGTTCATTAATAATCCGTGAAAACTGTTATTGCCAAAGGGGTCTCTCCAATAGCAACCAAATTGAGAAAATGGTCTGCAAGGGATCTGGAAGGATAAGGAGAATTCCAAAGTCTCAGGGATGAGTCTACAGGGATTTTGAATCAGGCTGTTGCATGTCCTGTAGGAAGAAGGCCAAATCAGGCTTACACTGCTACCCTGAAGAGAGTGTGACTCCTGGGTCTTCCTCCTTTGTGTAATAGCCAAGGAAGGGTTCATATATTTGGCCACAAGACTCAAGACTGGTATTGTGCCCTTATCCAGAGAAAGAAGGACACCCTAGATCCTCGTGGTTGAGGTGCAGTCGTGACCTCGGCGAGCATTCAAAAAGGATGATGGAGGGTATCCTTTTTCCCTCCCCTGTCACAGACTGCACTTATGGGTGAGCTCTGTGAGCTCAGTTGGCTTGACCCCCAGGAGTCAGTTCATGACAGATCTGGTGCACAGTGGTGGGATCCAAGAGATCTGGTTGCATAGTGTTGCGATTCAATATATTGGTGGCACAGGTATAACAGTTGGATTCGAGCCCTGTGAATCAGACTGATAAACTGTAAACAGTCCACACACAATCAAGGCAGAGATTTAAAAAAACAGAAATACATAATTTGGTTGCAGTATTAAGTTCCCTACCTGTTTTGTTTTTTATTGGGTGTAAGCTAGTATAGTAATAGTTAGGGAAGAAGATGGCTTCCAACTATAATGCATACACTGTAGACTACCAGGTGTCAGTGTGGCTCAGTTGGTAGCACATCTGCCTCTGAACCAGAAGGTCGTGGGTTCTTGTCCCATACCAGGATTGGACTTGCACCTAAAAATCACTGGCATCTGAGTGCAGTATTGGGGCATGCTGTACTGCTGGGGTGTGCCATTCTTCACATGAGACGTTAAACTGAGGTCCTTTCTGCCCATCCTGGTGTTGTCCTGGTGGGTGTCCAGGTGGAAGTAAAAGAACCCAGGGCACTCTTCACAAAGAGCAGGAAACATTCCCAGTGTCTTGGCCAACATTCCCCTTCTCATAAACTGGTTCATGCAATTATCCAGGCTGTGTGTGGGTGATGATGTGCGATATGGCCACCACCACACATTCAGTCATTTCACTACCAGTCTAGCATTGCTTGTAAAGCACTTTGGGATACTGTGTATGAAAAGCACTATATAAATGCTGATTCTTCTTCTACCTAAGTCAGTTGTGTCAGGACAGAGGGTTCCAGTACAAGGGTCTAACCAAAAAGAACCTCACGGAGGCTCTTGTGGCAGCCAATGAGCTAGTGGTAACCCAGGACCTTGAGTCACTACCAGTGAGCAAAAAGGACCAGAGTCTGAGCATTGGGGGGGGTACCAGGATCCATTGCAGAGTCTAGTCCTAGGGAGGAAGACAGCACGACCAGAAGGACCACATCAGCAGGGGAAGGTCACCACAGAGTTGGAGCCAGAAGGGATCAGACTGCAGCTGGAGTTGAGGAAACTGGAACTGGCATTCGAGCAGAGGAAGTTCACAATGGAGTTGCAGGAAAATCAGCTAGAGGCCGAGGAAAAAGAAATGCAGCAAGAGGCTGAGGAAAGAGAAAGACAGTTTTAGAGAGAGGCCGAGGAAAGAGAAAAACAGCAGTAGAGGGAATTTGAACTGGAAAAGCTATGACTCGAATGACCAGTGCCAGAGGAGACAAGTGGCAGGAGTGAACCTGAATCTCCAGGGCTGGGGTAGAAATTAAATTGCAAATTAATAGCTGAATTTAAAGAGGGGGAGGATATGGACACATTTTTGAATTTGTTTGAAAAGGTCTGTATTCAGGCAAAAATACCCAGGGAGTCCTGGAGCTTTCAGTTATCCCTGCTGCTTATTGGGAAAGGGTGTAAGGTGCTAGGCCAAATGGACAATCAGGACAGTAGTGATTATGAGAAGTTTAAAACTGCTTTACTTAAAAAGTATGAACTAACTCCTGAAGTATACAGGGTTAAGTTCCGTACGCTCTGGAGAAGCCCTGACTTGAGCTATGAGGAACTGGCAACAAAGCAATGTCAGTTTTTGAAACTTTGGTGGGAGAGAGTAGAAGCAGATTCTGTGGAAAAAATTGAGGAGGTTATGTTGCTAGAGCAGTTCTTTTAGGCTTTCCATGCAGAGCTAAAAACCTGGTTAGAGGACCGAGACCCCAAAACAGTACAGCAGGCTGCTGTGCTCCCAGATAACTATGCCAGGATCAGGCCTGCTCTGAAAAAGAGTGGGGCAGGTGTTGTAGCGTAGAAGGGGGAAAAGCACATCTTCAGGGTAGCTAAAACCCTCACTGCCTCCACAGAAAGAGGGAAGCCACAGAGTACAAAAAAAGGATTTATCAGATAAAAGAAATGATGACTGTTGGTTTCACAAACAGCCAGGACGTCTTGCTAGACGGTGTCCTAAAAAGGCACAGAGTGGACAAAGTGGTGCTCAAGCAGAGTTGGGTACACTGTGTACCCCTGAAAACATGCCTATGAACATGAGGAAGCACAAATACCCAGTTACTGTAAATGGGGTGCAGACCCATGGGTAATGGGACATGGGGGTATCTCTTACCTTAGTAAAAAGGGATTTGGTTGAGCCTGAACAGCTTATACCTAATCAGTTTGTAACAGTAAGGGGATTCACTGAGGAGGAAAAAATGCTGCCTCTAGCTAATGTTCTCATGAACTGGGGTGAGACAGGAGAGTGGGTCCAAAAGGTTGCAGTAGCAGACAACCTCAACCTGGATGTGATTATAGGGAACAATCTCCAGAAGGGGGTAGTGTGTGCAGTTATACAGTCAGACAGCAAAGGCCGGTTGTAGTTCCCTGGACCCCATAGAGACCCCTGTGGAAAACAATGGGAGGCTGGTTCCCCAGCCTGTGTATCCTGAAATGGAGAGTAGTGAAAGGGAGGTAGGACTTCCCCACGTAGCAGTTCACAAAACAGCTACAGAGGGTTACTCTGCGGAGGGAGGGGTAACCAATGGTCAGAATGTTAAGAATGGCAGTGATCCTGAATGCCCTGATGCTAGTGCAATGGACCCCAGTTTAAGAACTGAAGGGGACATGTCCCATACCTTGGGAAAATGTGAAGAATTTGCAGCTGCTCAGAGGACTGATCCTAGTTTGAAGAGGCTGAGGGCTTCTGCAGAATTTGATGGGACACAGGGAGGTGACATGAGACATAGAGTATTTTGGGACAATGGACTGTTGTATACACAGGACGTAAGGACAGAGGGAGGGGTAATGGTCAGGCAGCTTGTTGTTCCCCAGGGGTACCATGAGTGGTTGCTCAAGATTGCTCATGATATCCCCATGTCCAGACATCTGGGAATCATGTGCACCATTCAGCAATTGGCCCAGAATTTCTACTGGCCCAACTTCACCCAGCAAGTAAAGAAATATTGCAGGTCTTGTCACCGGTGCCAACATTTAGGAAAGGGAGATAGTAAAACCAAAGTCACTCTAATTCCCTTGCTCATTGTGGAGGAGTCATTCCAGAGGGTCAGAATGGATAATGTGGGACCCTTGAGTACTCCAAGCTCCTTACAGAAGAGATTTATCTTGACGGTGGTAGATTATGCCACCCGATACCCAGAGGCGGTCACCCTTTCCTCACTTAAGATGGACAGAGTGGCAGATGCCTTGCCAAGGATTTTCTCCCATGTCGGGTTCCCACAGAAGGTTATCACTGATTGAGGGGGTACCTTCATGTCAAACGTAATGAAGTGTTTGTGGGAGAAGGGTGTGTGTGGGCCTCTAGACTTGATCTGGGAAGACTGGAAAGACAAGCATGCCACCCAGAGAACTCCCTTAGTGGAGTATGCCTAAAATTTAGGAAAAGCTGAAGGAGCTTATGGGAGCAGCCCAGAGCAATCTATCGGTCACCCAGCAGAAGCAAAAGGTTTGGTACGACTGCAGAGCCACAGCTCGCTCATACAGTGTAGGTCAGGAAGTCATGGACCTAATTCCGGTCCAGAAGGATAAGCTGCAGGCCAAGTGGGCGGGACCATACAAGGTAGTCTGACAGATGTGAACTATACTGTAGAACTGCCTGATAGGAGACATACCCATAGAATGTATCATGTCAACATGATGAAGCCATATGCAAATAGGGCAGATATGGTATTTGCAGTGTGTAGTCCTGGGGAGGGGATGAACAAAGGTGACCCCTACTGGACTTGCTAGAGGAAAGCATGCAGCAGTCCTCTGTGGAGGCTATCAAACTGTCACCCTAGTTGACCCTGGAACAGACCCAGGAAGTGAGGGAGGTTTTAGTGGACTTTGCCCCTTTGTTTACAGCCAAGCCTGGACTAAATCCCTTAGTAACACAAGATGTAGACACAGAGATGCACGCGCCCATACAGCAGACAGCCTACCAGGTGTCTGAGGCCATCCTTAAGGACATTAGGAGGGAGGGAGGTGGTGGAAATGCTGGATTTGGGGTAATCCAGAAATCCAACAGCCCCTGGGCCTCACCTGTAGTCCTCGTTCCCAAGCTGGATGGCTCTTCTCAATTTTTTGGGTAGGCTATCATGGACTCAGTGCAGTCACAAAGTCTGCTGCCCACCCAATGCCACAGATGGATGAACTACTGGACAAGTTGAGAAGGACAACATACCTTTAATTTCTTTTTTTTTTTTTTAGTTGTTTAACCAGGAGTAGCACACGAAGCTGAAAGCTTTTTTACAGGAGTGACCTAGGAGCACAGGGAAGTTAAGTGACTTACTCAGGGTCAGACAGTATGCAAATGGAAACTGTGAGATTCAAACCCAGGTCTGGTCTGCTGGATGTCACCAGATTTGCAGCTCAGAGCCTTAAACCACTGCGCTATATTGCCTCCCTTACCACCATTGACTTGACAAAAGGGTATTGGCAGGTGGATTTAACTGCCAAAGCTAGAGAGAGGTCAACCTTCATAACTCCAATAGGTTTATTCAAGTTCAGGGTAATGCCTTTTGGGATGAAGAATGCCCCTGCCACCTTCCAAAGGTTGGTCAATCAGGTAGGTGTTTTATGGTACTGAAGATTATGCAGTGGCGTATCTGGATGATATTGCCATCTTCAGTACCTGTTGAAAGGAACACCTATCCCACTTTAAGGAAGTGTTGGGCAGGATACAGAGGACAGGGCTGACTGTCAAGGCTCAAAAATGCCAGGTGGCCATGGCGGAGGTGGCATACCTAGGCCATGTAGTCGGATGAGGGTAGCTCCATGCCAGTCAAGCCAAGATTTGGGTGACTTAGGCAAGGTCCAGGCTCAAAACCCAGAAACATGTTCAGAGTTTCCTAGGGACTGCCGGGTACTATCAAAGGTTTGTACCAAATTACTGTACCCTGGCAGCTCCCCTATCTGGCCTGCTAAAGAAAAGAATGCTCCAAAAGGTAAACTGGGAGCCAGCCCATGAATGAGCTTTCACATGGCTAAAGGAGGCACTGTGCAGTGCTCCTGTGTTGGCCAGTCCAGATTACAGTAAGCCATTTGTAATCCAGACAGATGCCTCAGATTCGGAGATTGAAGCAGTCCTCAGTCAAACCTCTAACCAAAGAAAAGATCACCCCATAGAGTACCTTAGCAAAAAGTTACTTTCCTGGGAGCAGGAATATTCCACAGTTGAAAAGGAATGCCTTGCGCTAGTATGGGCCCTGAAGAAATTTGAGCCGTACCTCTATGGGAAGCACTTTGAGGTACAGACTGATCATAACCCCCTGGTGTGGCTAACACAGATGGGGAAAATGAATGGTCATCTCTTAAGGTAGAGTATTGCTTTACAGGGCCACGATATGGACATTACTCACAGGGCTGGATCAGCCAATGCCAACGCAGACAGGCTATCTCACCAGTTAGAGCAGTGAACAGAATTTGTGAAAATCATACCATGCCTAGGGATGGATTCCCACAAATTCAATCTAGGAGGGAAGGGTGTTGCGAGCTGCTGGGCTGCCAGCCCTTATTTATATATATAATTCTGTTGTATATGTGTTTTTTAATGTAATTCTATCAGCAAAGGCATATAGAGAAAAGACTGGATTTAAAAAAAAACGGTTTGACCTTCTTTTAACCTGCAGGCCAGCCTTGCTTGCCAGGAATCTGATACATTCTTGTCAAAAAGCTTGTGAATAACTAATCAAAGAGTATTCCTCTAAGTTAACTACCCAAGAGAAACAGGGGTAATAAAATCAGTTTGTATAATTATAAACCTTATAGGATCTTCCTTGTAGCTAATTAAATTAAGCCAGTTCAAAAGCCCAGGATGTTTTAGCCAGAAATTGAACCATTCTAACAGGACAATGTGAATTTTATCTTACGGGTGCCAACTGTCTACAGGGGACTTCAAAGGCTTAGCCTTTTAAATGCCAGGATTTGATTTTTGGAAACAGTGGAACAGTGACATCTCCTGGCCAAACAGAGTAGTTGTTCTGAACTGGGACTTGACGACACTCCAAGATTACAGAATGGGACAGCCATCCCTATAAAAAGCCCAGCTCAGGGTATTTGACACACTTTCTCATCTGGACTCGACCTGACACACAGCAGCAAAACTGCTGAAACCCAGCGTGGCTACAAGGTCTAAAGGAACGGAAAACTTTCATCCACTTTTCTGGTCTTCAATTCACTGCAATTTCAAGGTAGACGTTTAGCTACCTGCTACAGTGTTAGAGTGTTTACATGTATATATTTGTCCCATTTTGTTTCTGCATACTGTAATTCAAATTAGTGTAATTTCTTTTTAGTAGTAACTATATTTATTTATTTTAGTAAGAACTTTTGTTTTTCTAAAGAAATTCTGCCTGAGTGAGATTTCTATATTGTGTGTGATTGTAGAAGGTTCATTGATCATCTGTGAAAACTGTTATTGCCAAAGGGGTCTCACCAATAGCAACCAAATTGAGAAAAGGGTCTGTAAGGGATCTGGAAGGATAGGGAGAATACCAAAGTCTCTGGGACGAGTCTGCAGGTATTTTGAACCAGGCTGTTGCATGTCCCACAGGGAGAAGACCAAATCAGGCTTATACTGCTACCCTGAAAAGAGTGTGATGCCTGGGTCATCTTACTTTGTGTAATAGTCAAGGAAAGAGTTCATATTTGGCCACAACCATCGAGACTGGTATTGTGCCCTCATCCAGAGTGAGAGGGATGCCCTGGATCCTCATGGCAGAGGTGCAGTCGTGACCTCAGCGAGCACTCAGAAAGAATGAGGAGGGTATCCCTGTCCCCCCCATCATGGATTGCACTTAAGGGTGGGCACTGTCAGCTCAGTGGGCCTGACCCCCAGGAGTGGGTTCGTGACATCTGTGGTCCACAGAAGAGTATGGGAATGGACCTCCGGTGCATAAGTATGGGGTGGGGGGGTATGAGTAATGGTGCAACAGAAAATGATGGACGGTTTTCTTTTTTTCAGGTTAAAAAAACTATGAGGGACAGTTTTCTTTATTTCAGGGAGTTTTCTATTAATGGAGGACACTGGAGGATCGGGCACACCCAGTGTCACTGGGAGGGACACTGTTACACTAATTAAGGACACTGGGAGATTGAGCACCCCCAGTGTCAGTGTGTTATGTTTTGGGGGGTGGCAACAGACATCGATGGACTACTAGACCCCCACCTCCATACTGGCTGTGACTCCCGATACCCCCAGCTTTCCCCCTCTGGGGGGGGTTGCAGAACCTGAGGCTCAGTGCCGCAATCATGATGTCCCCTACTTTTTGTGAGGAATGCCCTGGGTTCATATACTTCTACCTGGACACCCACCAGGACAGCACCAGGATGGGTAGAAGGGACCTTGGTTTTAACATCTCATCCAAAGGACACCACACTCCAGCAGCACAGTACCCCCAATACTGCACTCAGGTGCCAGCATTTTAGGTACAAGTCTAATCCCAGTGTGGGATAAGAACTCACAACCTTCTGGGCCAGAGGCATATGTGCTACCATCTGAGCCACACTAACACCTGAGAGGAAATATCGGTCACCAGGAGTGGCGCTGGAGAAGAATTACTCCACATAGCCCACTCCCACAAATTAGAAATGGACTGGATTTTAAACTCCAGTAGCCACGTTAGTAGCTGCTACTTACCTTAATGGTTGATAGTTTATTCCTCCAGTTCCTTTCTCATTAATCAATGGTTAGGGACTCAGTTAATTCAGTTTGCTGTGGAAGTTATTTTACAGACTGTGGCCATAAGTTAGCGAGCATGCATTCCAGGCTGACCATGACAGATCAGCCTGGCTTGCTGGGTGAATCAAAGGGATGGCAACTTCTTTTGAAGTTAGTGCCATACCCATCCAGCAAGACAGAAACTCTGTCATGGCCAGTCTGGATGCTGATTGGTGTGGCACTGTGTGCCCCGGCAACACTGCTCTGCATTGGGCGGACAGTGTCACACCCCTCAAAAGACATTCACATACCAAGGTGTTCAGTGCATGCACAATGAACACAAAAATGACTTCACTAATGTTTTGGGGTGAGAAATCTCCTTCATCAGGGTGAACAGTTTATCTAAATAAAAATACAGATACATGTTGTCCACATGCTGTTCTGTTATGTAAGTCATTTCAGTAAATAATGAACAATCACCACCTATGTAAATAAGAACAACCCCCATCTCAGGACAAATTACCATAGCCCTTTCACTTTCTTGGTATAGACATGTGTCAACTATAGAGCATAAAACAGTAAAAATCTTAGTATTCAGTGCATATTCTATTGCATTGTACATGTGATAATTAATGGCACATGCTGTTCTGTTATGTAAGTCATTTCAGTAAATAATGAACAATCACCACCTATGTAAATAAGAACAACCCCCATCTCAGGACAAATTACCATAGCCCTTTCACTTTCTTGGTATAGACATGTGTCAACTATAGAGCATAAAACAGTAAAAATCTTAGTATTCAGTGCATATTCTATTGCATTGTACATGTGATAATTAATGGCACAAGCATTATTTGTTCTGAGATGGGTGTTGTTCTTATGTACATAGGTAGTGGTTGTTCATTTTTTACTGAAACGATTTACATAATAGAACAGCATGTGGATGTGTGTATATCTCTTTATTTAGATAAACCATCCACCCCAATGAAGATTTCTCTCCCCAACATTGTGGGGTCATATTTTTTTTTATCTGAGCTCTCAAAAATAATTATATATTGACGTTATTTACACCAGGTGAGTAGCATTATTCAACTTCTGCTTTCTAGTTAAGCTTTGCAATATTCATAGCAACTTGCTATTCCCTGAAAAACATTTTTTTTTATCTTTCTGCAATATGAGAGGCATAGTATTTAATGCTTATTCTAAGTTCTACACATTTGCATTTTATATGTGATTATTAATGGCACAATGTGTACCATGCATAAATAAAATATATCTCATTAACCATTCTTTAAATCATAGTGGCTGTAAACATAATAAATATAAAAAGAGGCTCTAAATGTATTTTGCATTCCTAGTAGGCAAATATGAGGCCACTTTTAAGATTCAGGGGGCTCGATTTTAAAAGAGCAAGTTGCGTTGCTCTAGTGCTGTGGCAAACTCCGGATGTGTCAGGGGCCCTGTGCCAAATTTTATATTTTTTATTTATTTATTTTATTTATTTAGCTTTTGTTGACCGGGTAAGTGCACTAGACAAATCCTGCCTATTTTCAGGCACGACCCGGGGGAAGGGGATACAGATGAATGCCAACTGACCTTGAACCAGATTAAGCAGTTGGTGGTATTTTTTTTTAGTGAATGAGGGAAATTTGGCCAGGACACCGAGGAAATTCCCCTACTCTTTTCGATAAGTGCCATGGGATCTTTAACATCCACCTGAACTACCACCAATCCAGGCAGATGGGACCTCGGTTTAACGTCTCATCCGAAAGATGGCACCTCAGAAATGCAGCACCCCTCTCATGCTGCATTACAGTGTCAGTACTGGGATATTAACCCAAGTGCCAGATGTGGGAACTGAACCCACAGCCCTCTGATCTCCCGGCCTCAGAGGTGAGTGTGCTACCTACTGAGCCACTGACACTGACAACTGGGGGTTCCTGTGCCAAAGACCCAGGAGTTGCTGCAGCAACAGGCTTGTGCCAAACATGTGGCACACCTGTGAGGTTAGATGCAGGGATCTGCTCCCCCTCACTCAGCCAGCGCAACACTAGATGGGATGTGAAGGTAGGGGGTGAATACAGCTGCCAGAAGGAGTCCAGAGGCAGAAGGAGCACAGAGGATGCCCTGGGGGGGTGTCAGAGAAATGCCGACAATGTCAGGGAGGTGAGGTAGCACCCAGCAGGGGTGCCATGCATCATGGCAGACAGTTGGTCAGCCTGGGTAGTGGGGGGGTTGGTGGGAATGAACAGTGACCTGGTTCCAAGTGGGCACAGCCCTGAAAGCTGCTTTAGAGGTGCCAGCATCACCAACCCTGTAGGCAGGAAGCAGCCTGTTACAACGCAGGAGGGCTGGGTACCAGGGGACTGCTGCAGGTCCCAGAAACTGTTCCCCTCCACCACTGGCAGCCCTCAACCTATAGCCACTGCTTGTTGCTTACAGGGTTGAGAATTTTGGCACCTCTGGGGCAGGTGCCAGGGCTGTACCCACCTGGGGCTAGGTCATGGTCTGTCCCTGCCAACCCCCCACTACCTGGGCTGATCGGCTGTCTACCATGGTGCATAGCATGGCTGCTGGGTGCCACTTCACCTCTGTGACATTGCCGCCATTTCCCCGATACCCCCTATGACATCCCCTGTGCTTCTTCTGCCCCGGCCCCTTCCTGGCAGGCCTCCCAATCACCACAGTGTTCAGCAGTGTCCAGCAGTGCTGCATGGTCCTTAGACCACCTCCTGGCTGGTCTAACCTGAGCCCCCTGTTATGTCCAAAATTCAAAAACAGGGGATGGTGCAGTCTCGCCATGGTGCAAGCCCCCTTGTGACCTGGCACAAGGGCACTTCTGCCTCAAGGATGGCGCAGAGTGGCTTAGGCATAAGCCATCCCAATTGTGACATAGCCTTCATTTGAAAATCAGGATTGCCACAAACTTTGATGCAAGATGTCACTTGCATCATATCCCTTTGGCACAGGCACCTTGCCTCAAACAATTCCTTTTTAAAATTGGGTCCGGGGTGTCTGGGGGGCATGGCCAGCAGCCAATACAGCCAGACACTCTAGAAGCTCAGCTAAGCAATTACTTTGAAAAACATTTTCTGTTTGGGACTAAACCTACAACAAACTACCTCTTCACCTATAACTTGTAGAGCTGATCATTTTGAGACCCACCTTTAACTTGTTTAAGATGGGTAACCTGAGGAAAGCAGCACCACAAGACTCTGTGAAAGGCAGGCAGTCAAAGCCACTAGACCATGCTACAGCAAGCGTGAGGAGCTAGGAGCATGCAGGGGAAGGGAGCCCTCAAACTCAGCCTTGTTAAGTACTACTCAGGACCTCGATAAAAAAAAGTGGAGGCGCTCAACAATAAATTCACATTGATGGAAACTAGATTGACCATTGTATCATAGGAGGCTAAAACAGCATCAGAGATGGCATGAAAGTCAGCCACGGCAGTAATGGGACTGATTAACACCCCGCTCACTAGCTGGTAAAACAGCCTTTGCCCATTGGCTCCCTGCCCTCTAGAACTCTCTTCCCCTTACTGTATGTAGCTTGCCTACCATGCTCTCCATCAAAAAGCACTTCAGGCACCTCCCACTCCCTCCTTGCCATTGTTTCCACCATCCTTGACCACTAGATACCTTTGATCATCCTGGCCCCACTCCTTAATCTATTACCAACTCCTGTTCACTGTCTGTTTTCCTGGCAGCACTTACTTATGCACTCTCATCTGCCTCGGAGCTCCCAGCCTAGCTATGTTAGCTCTTGTATTGCTATGTTCACCTAATTATTGTCCACAGTTAGATACGCTGCAAGGCCCAACTTCCTGTATAGGCTGAATTTCACTGTATATTTTTACATACTCATGTATACTGCTGTACGAGTTGTAATTCACTGTGTATTTTTACATACTCATGTATACTGCTGTACAAGTCATAATTCACTGTGTATTTTTAAATACTCATACAAGCCGTGAGCAGAGCAAGTGGGGCGAGCTCGAGTGGGTTCACACTGGGTTGCGCGCAGAGATACGCGCATCTCAGTGCATGTTGGCTGTGTCCGTGATGGACGCAAGGAACAAGGGGAAAGATTTGGGTTCTTGTTCGAGTAAAGAGCTGTTGGACTACACAACTTAAAACAAAGAAACAAAGATATAACACTATAACACAGAACAAATGGAGTCTCGAGTTACAAAGTGCATTCATTGTTTAATGTTTGCTCAGGGATTAGGAAACGTAGAGGATTATGAATGTAGCAAATGTCTGTTGATAGGTGAACTAATACAGGAAATAAATTACCTAAGAAATGGGTGGGAAATTAAGCACAACATAGAAACACTTGAGAAATTCATTGATACTGTTGCTAGTGATTTGGGTACTGAAATAGAAACGCTGGAAGAGGAGGGGGGAAGCTAGGCTACAATTAAAAACAGTAAGGTCAAATGTAGAGGTAACCAAGTATATAATGTTGCACCTCTGGAATTGAAAAGTTCCTTTTCAGTCCTGGATATGGACCAGGCCCAGGAAATCAGTGATGGTTGTCCCATAGAAAGCGATAAAAGGGAAACTGAATCTCCAGTTCTAACATCTACCAAACCCCAGCAATTAAATTCAAATTCAGTGATAGGCAATGATACAGTTAATCACAATAATGAGCAGTTAGATTTAAAATCAAGGGAAATTATAGTATTAGTGGACTCTACAATAAGGGGTACTGATAAAATTGTTTGTAAATGAAGGAATACTAACACTATGGTTAGCATGTTTCCAGGAATAAAAATTCAAGAGCTTAAACAAGAAATAGAGGGATGTATGGGGCAAGCTAAACAACCATTGGTGATTCTTCAAATAGGAGTGAATGATATTAAGTCAAGTAAAAAAGGGAATATTTTAGAAAATTATACTGATTTAATCCAGGAAGTGAATAAATATACCACTTATACTATTGTATCTGGTATCCTACCTACTTTTGGAATGCAACATATCAATCATGATATTGTCTCTACTAATTGTAGGTTGCGAGGGTTATGCCTTGAACATAAAATAGGGTTTATTGAAACAGGTTGTATTTTCAGAAATGGGTCATTATACAAGAATGATGGACTTCACTTAAATAAAATGGGTGAAAGAGTTCTGGGAAATACATATAATAAAATCATTGAGAAACATTTAAACTGGAAAAAGTGGGGGGTAGGAAATGTATTAAGATAAATCCCGTTACCACCAAACAAAACTTTCAAAATAAAGATTCTGAATCAGTAAATTGCTTATTATCAAATGTGAGGAGTTTGGATAGCAACTTTAATGAGTTTAAGCTTCTTATGAAGAATAAAAACATCAAAATAGCAATTCTGATGGAAACCTGGTGGGAGGAAGACGATACATGGGATAAAAACATAATAGTATTTAATACCTATCACAAATCCAGGATACATATAAAGGGTGGTGGGGTGGCAATTTATGTTCATGAATCTATTCCTAGTATGGAAATACATGATGGTAAATTAAATATTGAACATTTATCTGTTAAAATCATGCCACAAAATGCTCCTAAAATTATGTTGAGAGTTATGTATTGTCCCCCTTCAGCAAATAAGGAACTGGATGCAGAAATTCTAAGTTATCTAGACCATATTGATTCAACTGAAAATATTATTATAACAGGAGACTTTAATGTTCCGGGCATAGATTGGGTAAACCAGACGACATTCAGTATAAATAAAAGGAACTATCTAGAAAGTTTTAATCAATTGGGCTTGGAACAGCTAGTCTTAGAGAAAATGCAAGATCTAATAATATATTGGATCTTGTATTGTCAAACATGGGACCCAGATTAATTGTCACTGAGATTTGATCTCCAATCTTAAATAGTGATCATAACACTGTTTTCTTTCAATTAAGTGGATTACCTACCCAACAAGGTAATAATATAAATATTCCTAATTTTAAAAAAGCAGAGTTCCATAAAATCAGACAGGTATTACTTTCATGGGATTGGAAATCAGATTTCACTGGGTCAATGCTGAATGTAATGTGGAACATCTTAGTGGATAAAATTAAAGAGATTGCAGAAGTAAATATACCATATACAAGTAAAAATTATAAAACCGGTGCTTCCCCTAAATGGCTAACCTGCAAAATAAAAAGACAGATAAAAGAAAAACATAAAATGTATAGATTAGCCAAACTTGATACAAATTTAATGCCAAAGTATAAGGAACAAGTTAAATGTGTAAAGAAATTAATAAAAGATGCCAAAACAAATTTCGAAATAAAATTAGTGACTAGAAGTAAAAATAACTACAAAGCATTTTATGCATACATAAATAATAAAGAAGGGAACAAACAAACAAACAATAGGCCCTTTCAAGGATGACATTGGCAATTTACTAAATGATAAAGAAATGGCTGAGGTACAAAATCAATATTTTGCTACTGTATTTAACCCCAAAGATACAATAACAACTAATACAAAATACAACATAATAAATGAAAAACAAATTAATACAAAAGATGTTTTGGACAGATTAAGGAGAGTTAAGATTAATAAATTCCCTGGACTGGATAATATTCATCCTAGACTGATTTATGAAATAGCAGAGAAAATAGCCCATCCATTAATCTTTATTTTCCAAGAGTCATTAGATAGAGGGGAAGTTGTTAGGAAATGGAGGGAAGCACATGTGGTACCCATCTTTAAAAAGGGAAAGAAAGATTCCCCTGAAAATTATAGACCCGTTAGCTTAACATCTACATTGGGGAAAATTTTGGAAAGCATAATAAAAGATCATATTCAGGACCACATGACTGAAAATGACCTTTTTGATCACAGCCAACATGGGTTCACAAAATCACGATCATGTCAGACTAACCTAATGAGTTTTTATGAAAAAGTTAGCATTTTTTTGGACCAAGGTAGGTCAGTGGATGTAATTCAGTTAGATTATTTAAAAGCTTTTGACAAATTACCACATGAAGAATTAATTAAATCCCTTCTTTTGCTAAATATAAATAGGATTCTTGTAAATTGGATATCAGAATGGTTGGAGAATAGGAGGCAGACAGTGGTGATAAATGAGCTGTTATCTGATTGGCTTTCAGTGTCAAGTGGGGTCCCCCAGGGCTCAGTGTTGGGCCCCTGCCTGTTCAACATATATATATATATATATATGATCATTACACTATAATAAGGGAAATGTATGGATAACCAAGTTTGCTGCTGACTGTAGAGTGGGAGCAGTAATAGATTCATCTTCAGACTATATTGGACTTCAAGAAGCTCTAAAATACATTGAGAAATGGACAGTAGGTTATAAACTCAAACTAAACGAAGATAAATGTATTGTCCTACACACGGGCAAGAAGAATTTGGAACTGAATTACACTATCAATAATAAACAATTAAAACAAGTGACACAGGAAAGGGATTTGGGTGTCATTATACAAAATGACATTTTCTTTACTGCCCACTGTGATCAAACTATAAAAAATGCTAACAGGGCTCTAAACTATGAGACATACAGTAAGTAGAAGTAGGGAGGTCTTGATCCATTGTAAGGATCATTGGTTAGAACTCGCTTGGAGTACTGTTCCCAGGTCTGGTCTCCTTACACTAAAGGTGAGATAGCGAGAGTGGGGAGAGTACAGAGAAGGGCAATCCGATCAATAATGGGACTTAAAAATATGTCACATGAAGAGAGGTTGGACAATTTGGATCTATATTCCTTGGCTTATAGAAGATGAAGGGGTGATATGATTTTCATCTGTAGATCATTCCAAGATAATATCCTCAGAGAAGATTTAGGACTTGAAATATATGTTAGAAATTGCAGTACTAGAGCTCACTGTAAACAAATTAAACAACAGAAGTGGAAATTGCAAAAAAGAAAACAGTGGTTTAGTCAGAGGGTGGTATATGGGTGGAATTCTCTCCCCCATGAGATAGTAGTCCAACTTTAGATATTTTTAAAATAAGACTAGATGATCACAATAGAACCAAGTCTATAATTTATTAATTGGTCCCCATGTTTCTAATACACTATATGGCATGCAGACAAGGAAGAAAGTCTATATATGCTTTGTGACAACTATGATACTATGATGTATACTGCTGTACGAGTCATAATTCACTGTGTATTTTAAGTACTCTTGTATAGTCCTGTTTTTATACTGATGCATTGATCTTGTGATTACATTTTGTGTCCTTATTCTCCTTCCCTGGGTCATACCGGGAAACGAGCCTCGGCTCAGTGTACCATTCCCGGTTATCAACTTTTAAATAAATAAATAATGAAAACAAGCTTGTAAGGGTCTAACCTGAGTATTTGGAGAATGGGGCCCGAATGAGAAACTTGTATGTATTGGGGGTTCCTGAAGGAGCTGAGGACTCAGACTTATTGGCTTATTTTTAAAAAAGCATATCGAATCTCATCATGAAGGAAACCACCAGCAAACCTTGTACCATTCTGCTGACTACGGCTGGACCCCATATAAAGGCACCATCCTGCAAGCAGTGAAGCAAAAAGGTCAGCTAGCCTTACCTGATGGTACTCAAATTTACTTCTTCCCCAACCAGAGGTTCACTACAAGAGAGCAAACAAAAAGCTTTGATTCCATCCACTCACACCTACATACACTAGGCATCTCTTACTCCATGCAGTTTCCCACCAGACTCTGGATTAATTACTGTAGTAAAACATTTAGATACTCAGACCTGGTGGAAACCACAAAAAGACTGGACATAATAAAACAAGACTTTTTATAGAGAGAACAGGAGTCTGAAGTGAGGGGAGAGGAGGACCGAGTAGACCGAACTGCTGAATCTTATATGCAGATCTGAAGGTGTCATCTGTGTGGGCTTATTTTCACTAATATTTTAATCTTGGATCTACAGACATCAGGGGCCCAATATTCAAAAAGGGGAAACATGGAGTGCAAAGTTTTGCACTGCACTTTGTCATTGCCCAGGATGCCGAGGATGCTATATTCAGCACACTGGCACTATCCGACTGAATATAGGGACAGTCGATGCAGCATTAAGTCAGGTAGCACTGCCCCAGCATGGCTTCCTGTTGTGCAGGGAATAGTGGCATGAGACCCAATAGGGCCAGTAGCCTCAGGTGCGATATTCAGATGAATCCATGCAAATGGTCACATTGAGCATGCAAGGTGCTAAAGGGCCATTGCATGCCCATTATGGGCACATTTGTATGGAAAGCAGCTGCAGTGATGCATGGCTTTTCACCCACCCTGATTTCCAAGTCCCAGAATATGCAGTCACAGCCCTCCCACCCTCTGTTCACCATCCCTGGTAGCTAAAGTTAAGTCCCTGGTGTCCTCTGGTCCCCCCAACCTTCAATCACCATCCTGACAATTAAAACAAAATACCCTGGTGCTTAGTGTGCCCCCCACAACCATTGTCCCAACAAGTAAAACATTTTAGCATCCAGTGGTCCCCCTGCCCTCCGATTGCTGTCCTGACAATTAAAACAAAATACCCTGATGCCTAATGTTCCCCATGCCCTCCCATCACCATCCTGACAAAACAAAATACCCTGGTGGTCAGTTGCCCCATGTCATTGAGGCATAGGTCGGGAAGCATAGAAAGACCAGGAGTACTTGTAAAATTTACAAGTAGTGTTTTATTTTCTTTCATGAACAGTAAAATAAAAATGATATAATATAACTATATACAAAGGCAGTACAAACACAGAAAACAAAGTCCTTTGTCTGAAGGAATCTTTAATTCCAAGTTTCAGTTTCTCAGTCTCTCTCTCTCGCTCTAACAAAAATCATTGCTGCTCTTATTTCTGCCTCCTGAACTCATTCAGAAAACATTCTGTTTCTCAGAAAATGTTCTTGTCAGTTTCCTTCCTTGCAGGTGCAACAAAACAGAATATGGTGTCCCAGAACTGACCTCTTGTTGACACCTTCTGCAAAAGAGTTTGTGCTGCATGTCAAGGTTAACCCCCTAAATTCCAAATAGCTTTTTGCAATCATTTCAACAGTATAACTATATACAGTTTCAAACTACGAGATCCCAGTTTCACACAAAAATTCACATATATTTTTATATACACAAATACACAAGAGGAAAGAAAAGACAGAGACAGTAAGTGAAAGTAGAGAGTTAGCAAGAGGCAGAGAATCACCAGACCATCGGCGTGATCAGTTCCTAGGTCTCACGAGAACATTTGGTTGGCCAACCAGACAGACAAGAGACAGAAAAGGAGAGGACAGAACACATTCTTGCATTTAACTCTTTCTGCGTAACAAATGGGACAAGAGGGAACCTGTTTTAAAAACAGGTTTTCAAAACTTTCTATTAATACTCTTCTAACATTAGCTTATAACCTTTATAGTTCAGTGCATGTGCAGTACAGCAAACAGTGAAGTTTAAACTCACACTTTTGTTTATGTTTTTTTCAACCTTCTGAATTCTCAATTCACGATCCATATCTTGACAGAAAATCAGTATTGACATTCTTTTTTCCGGATTTGTGTATTACCTTGAATTTAAATGGCTGTAGTGTCAGGTACCACCTTGTAATTCTGGAATTTTTATATTTCATTTAGTTAAGCCAACAGAGAGGATTATGATCAGTTGGAAGTACAAAGACAGCTCCTCGCAAATAAAACTTAAGGAACCCAATGGCCCACTTTGCTGCAAGACATTCCTTTTCAATGGTGGCGTATCTTTTCTCTCTGTCATGCACTTTCCTACTGATATATAGAATGGGATGTTCTGTCCCATCTATATTTTGATTAAAGACTGCACCTATGCCAATCTCTGATGCATCTGTCTGTAACAAAAGTTGTTTCACAAAATCTGGGCTTCATAAAACAGGAGCTGAACATAATGCAGCCTTGATGGCCTGAAAAGCTTTATCACATGCTGGGGACAATTTCACATTATTCGGGAACTGTTTCTTCGTGAATTCAGTGAGAGGAGTAGCTGACTGGCCAAAGTTGGGAACAAATCTCTGATAGTAACCTGCCAGACCTAAAAATAACCTGACATGTTTCTTTGTTTTAGGGATAGGACTGTTAGCTACAGCTGCTATCTTAGAAATCTCTGGCTTTACTTCTTCATTTCCCAAAACATATCCCAAATATCTGGTTTCCTGCATGTTCAATGCACACTTGGTAAGATTAATGGTCAGATCTGCATTTTTGATAGCTTGGATAACTGCTCATAGGTGTTCCAGGTGGCTTTTCCAGTCTGAACTGTACACCACAACATCATCCAGGTATGCAGCACAATAGCCAGTGTGAGGGGATAAAATTACATCCATGTACAGCTGGAATGTAGTGGGTGCACTATGTAAACCAAATGGCATGGTGGTGAACTGATAGAATCCAACAGGGCTGGCAAATGCAGTTTTGTATCTGGATTCTTTAGCTAGGGGAATCTGTCAGTAACCTTTGGTGAGATCTAGGATACTGATGTACTCTAGGGTACTGATGTACTTGGTACTTCCAAATCTGTCCACCAAATCATTTATCCAGGGCATAGGATAACTGTCAAATTTGGACACTTGATTAAATTTCCAAAAATCAAGGCAGATTCTTACACCCTCTCTCCCCCTTTTTTTTCATTTACTGTCACCACTGGTGATGACCAAACACTTCTTGACTCTTCTATGATACCCACTTCTTTCATTTTTTGCATTTCCTTCACCACGTCTGCTCTTAACCACTCTGGTAATCTGTACGTCTTTTGTCTAATAGGGTGAGTATTCCCTGTCACTATTACATGCTCAACCCCTTTTGCTCGGCCTGGCACTGTGGTAAAAGTACTGTTAAATGTCTTTAGTAAGTTACAAATTTCTGCAGTTTGTTCGGAGGTTAAGGAAACATTCACCTTTATAGCATCAGCAGTTACAGTTTGTTCCAGTCTGTCATAAGCTATATCAATATCTTCTTTATCAGTTTCCGGTAAAACTAGCAAAGCAGCTTTCAGTGTTTTTTCAACCCATTTCTTCAGGAGGTTTGAATGGTATATCTTGGTAGGATTTTTCTTATCAAGGGTCTCAATTTCATGGTTAACTGTGCCAGTGCGTCTAAGCACTCTATAAGGTCCTTGCCACTTCATTAATAGTTTATTTTCTGTAGTGTATAATAGTAGCAAGACCTTTTCACCTCACTCAAAAATACTCTTTTACCCCATGGTCATAATATGCCTCCTGCTGGTTTTGGAACTTTTCCTGATTACTGTGGGCAATTTCAACATATTTTGCCAGTTTCACTCTCAGGGCACACATATAAGATGAAATAGATTGTTTTTGAGTGGGGTTATCTTCCCATGTTTCTTTTATTACATCTAGTGGCCCTCTAGGTTGTCTACCATACAGCATTTCAAATGATGAAAAACCTGTTGAGGTTTGTGACACTTCTCTGTAAGCAAAAAGCATGTAAGGTAAGTACTAGCCCCAATCTTTCCCTTCCCCTTTTACAAATCTTTCTAGCATGCATTTTAGGGTGTGGTTAAAACACTCAACAAGACCATCTGTCTGAAGGTGATAGGGGGAGGTTCTTATGGCAGTGTTACCTAGTAGTCGGTACAGCTCCTTCAGTAATGCAGCATCAAAATTACTACCTTGATCAGTAATAATTTCTTTAGGTATGCCCACCTTGCTGAAAATGTTGGCAAGCTCTGCTGCCACTTTCGGGACTGTGACAGTACACATTGGAACTGCTTCTGGGTATTGAATAGCATAGTCGCATACTACCAAGATAAATCTAGTACCCTTTTTACTTTTGTCTAAAGGACCAACCACATCCATGACAATTCTCTCAAAAGGCACATCTATCAAGGGTAGGGGCACCAGGGGCACCTTGTCTTTTTTAGTCACTGGGGCTACTTTCTGACATTCAGCACAAGAACTGCAATAGGTAGCAGCATCTTTATGAATTCCAGGCCAGTAAAATCTGTACAGCAATCTGGCAAGGGTGAGATCCCTCCCTGAGTGACCAGCCATAGGACTATCATGTGCTATCTATAACAACTCAGTTCTATACTTTTGTGGTATAACCAATTGTTCTGTCTGTTCCTGTGTCTGAGGTTTAACACAAATTTGGTACAGTAACCCATTACATTTTTCAAACATTGGTTCACCCTGTTTTTGCTTCACCCCCAACTGCTTAAAATAACCTTGGAGAGAAGCATCATTAGTTTGCTCTGAAACAAAATCACAATCAGTTATCAGTTTAGCTTCAACATTTTCATATTTTAACCCCTTATGTCCATCAGTCTTTTGTTGCCACTGTTGTTTCAGGTGTCTACTTTCTTTCCTGGACTTCCAGATCTTGTTGCTGGGCTCAAACAAGTCTGCATCAAAGTCACTGAAAGGAAGTATACCCACCATCTGAGATTTTCTTTGCCTGTACTTGTTACCACTGCTGCTGAAACTGCAGGGTTCAGTTCCTCTCAGATTAACTCAGTAAACCCTGGACATGCTAGAAGGGAGAGTCTTAAAAGTCTGGAGAATGGCTAATATTACACTGATACATAAAATGGGAGATAAGGCAGTGGTAGATAACTACAGACCGATAAGTATAACCTTTGTGATAGGTAAGGTGATGAAGGCCTTTATTAAGGAACTCCTGGAGGAGAATTTAAGACAACTTAAAGAAACAGACATTTCACAGCATGGGTCTGAAACCAGCAGGTCTTACACCAGTAACTTGTTACATTTCTTTGAACCTGTGAGTCAGGCATTAGATCATGGCTTACCAGTTTACGTAGTTTACCTGGATTGTGCCAAGGCTTTTGTCTCAGTGTTCCATAAAATCTTGTTGAATTCCCTTAAAGAGATTGGGGTTAAACAATATCTTATTAGGTGGATAAAATCATAGCTGTTGGATAGATACCAGAGGGTGCATGTAAGAGTTTTTTTTCTCTGACTGGGGTGTGGTTAATAGTGGGGTGCCCCAGGAATCTATTTTGGGTCCCATACTTTTTAAAATGTTTGTCTCCACCATGCAAGTGTCAAAAGGAGCATGGATCTGCAAATATGCAGATGACACTAAGGTGGGGGCAATTGTGAATGATGTGGAATCTATTAAGAAATTCCAGGAGCAACTGCTAGAACTTATAAACTGGGCAAAACAACATAAGCTAGGATTTAATGAAAAGAAGTGCAAAGTGATGCGCTTTGGTTGCAATAACACCAAAGCATCTTACATGATTAATAATAAAATTATTATAAACACTAATTGTGAAAGGGACCTAGGGGTAATAATCACAAACACTCTGTTGTTTGATAAACATAATAATGATATAACAAACAGGGCCAACAGGGTCATGGGTAACTTTTTAAGGAACATCAGGAGCAGAAAGGATAAAGTCCTTGTCCCATTGTATAGATCCCTGGTCATGCCGATTCTGGAATATGGTATTCCTTTTAGTACTCCTCAGAGTGTTGTAGCATCCAGAAATATCGAAAGGGTGCAGAGGAGATTAACTAAAAAAATTAATAGGGTCCAAAGTATGGATTATAGTGATAGATTATGGGAACTGGGGTTATAGTCGATGGAATATCGCAAAACCAGAGGAGATTTGTGCTATGTATATATTGCTGTCTGGAATGGAATACCATGGGAATAGGCAGTCTTAAGCAAAAAGAAACTGTCAGGTAGGGCAACTAGAGCACATACATATCAACTCCAGGGGGAGCAATATAGGACCACTAAAAGGCGAAGGTGATACAATCAGAGGGTGGTTGAAGTATGGAATGCTATACCAAATGATGTGGTTGGAGCGGGTAGCTTAGCCACCTTTAAGGTATAATTGGACAAGCACATGGGGCAAGGATGTTGTCCACTGGAAAGTGGCAAGTCCACAAATGGCCCTAGAGGCTACAGGATTTGAAACCCCTGCCTATGAACCAATGACAGTCATTTCCAATAATCACAGGTACAAGTAACTTGGGTACTACCCCCACTTTCATTCGGTGTGACACCCCGTTGATATTCAGGGTCACTTGTGCGGTAGAATAATATCATGTGTCACCGTGGATGCAAATGACACCAGTAGTGGTCCTCTTACATAGCATTTTCCCAGCACGTCAACATGCTTCCCGAATCAATAAGTCCCTTTACAGCCGTATCTCCCACTTTGACATCTGTTAAATATTTACTCCAATTTGCTATGGTCAAATCTGCTTCAGTGTTACCCTCCTTGCTTTTTCACAGTTTCTTGCGATATGGCCTGGCTTGTTACAGTTATAGCAAATAAAATCTTTGGGTGCAGATTTGTTACCCCCACCAGAGTTTTTATCTGCTCTGGAGTTAAATTGGGAAAAAGAGGGTTTTACTGGTGCTTGGCTGTTACCTCACTGCTGCATGGCCTGTCTGACAATCTGATAGTCCTCTGCCAAAGAAACAGCTTATTCCCCACTTTCTGATTGGTGTTCTTTCACCCAAAGCTGCACATCTGTAGGCAGGATGTTGATGAATTCCTCCATTGCAAATGTGTCAATGATGTGTGGGACTGTTTTGCCCTGTGGTTGGAGCCATTTAATAAGTTCTGTCGGGTGAAGGTTTTCCGAGGATTGTTGAATGTGTTGCACTTCAGGGACCAGAATCTTTGCCTGTAGGTCTCTCCTGAGATGTTGTTTCTTTTCAGAATTTCTCTTTTCACAAAGTAATAGTTTTCTGACTGTCAGGTAAGGTACCAGTCTGATTGCCCATTGCTGCTTTGGCCACTGGCAGGCTCCAGCAACCCTTTCAAAAATTGTCAGGTATGCTTCGATATCATCCGATGGACACATCTTTGTAAGTTTAATGTCTTTTCAGTTGTTTGTGTCTTGTTGCTTTCCTGGACCAGTGCCAGATCCTCCAGCTTTGATAACTTGCAAGGCATCCATCTATTGCTGCATCTCTTCTCTTCTTTGCTGCTCCTGTTGCTGCATCTCTTCTCTTCTCTTCTCTTCTCTTCTCTTCTCTTCTCTTCTCTTCTCTGCTTCTTGAGTTGCTGCATTTCTTCTTTTCTCTGCTTCTCGAGTTGCTGCATTTCTTCTTTTCTCTATTTCTCCATCTTTTTTTGTTGTATAGCCCACCATTTGAAAAAGGCAGTCAGGCTTTCAGGTTCTGTCACTGACTGTTTTGTTTTTTTCCATCGCTGGTGCCGGCTGTACAGTCTCGGCTTGGACTTCTGTTACAGCTAGTTTGACTGCCATCTTTCTGGTAATGACTCCTGGGCTTGCTGATGCAGAATCTATTCCTTTCTGCTATGCTTCTCTGGTTCCAGGTCCAATACCCACGCACAAAACTTCTGGCTTAGAGTATGCATGGTGTAAATCCCATTTAGTCTGACACCATATGTCGTCGAGGCATATGTCAGGAAGCATAGGAAGACCAGGAGCAGTTATAAAATTCCCAAGTAGCATTTTATTTTTTTTTCAATAACAGTAAAATAAAAATAAAAATGATTCAGTATAACTATTTACAAAGGTAATACAAAGAAAACAAAGTTATTTATCTGTGGGAATCTCTGATTCCAAGCTTCAGTTTCTCAGCCTCTCTCTCACTGTAGCAAAATCATTGCTGCTCTTATTTCTGCCTCCTGAACTCATTAAGAGAACATTCTGTTTCTCAGAAAATGTTCTTGCCAGTTTCCTTCCTTGCAGATGCAACAAAACAGTACATGGTGTCCCAGAACTGATCTTTTGTTGGCAACTTCTGCAAAAGAGTTTGTGCTGCATGTCAAGACTAACCTCCTAAATTCCAAATAGCTCTTTGCAATCATTTCAACAGTATAACTATATGCAGTTTCAAACTAAGGGATCCCAGTATCACTTACAGTGTCACACAAAAATTCACATATATTTTTTTATAAATGCAAATATGCAAGTGAAAAGAAAAGACAGAAACGGCAAGTGAAGGCAGAGAGAGCACGAGGTGGAGAATCACAAGACCGTCGGAGTGATCAGTTCCTAGGTCTCACGAGAACGCGTGGTTGGCGAACCAGACACACAAGAGACAGAAAGAAGAGAACAGAACAGATCTATGCATTGAACTCTTTCTGTGTAACAAATGGGATAGGGTCTTATTCAACCCTCTCACACCCCCCAACCTCCAATCGCTGTCCCAACAATTAAAATAAAATACCCAAGTGCCTAGTTTCCCCCCTCTGCCTTCCGATCGCCAGCCGTGATAGGTACTGTGAAGTCCCTGTCCTAAGTGGTTCCCCCCACTCTGAACCCCAGCCCCATTACCAACAATGACATCTCTGGTGTCTAGTGGTCCCCCTGGTCTCCAATCACTGGCCCTGTATGTAATAAGTGAAGAACAGTGAAGGTACACCCAGAAGTGGTCTGTCAGTAAGAAATACCCAAACAACCCATATTCCCTGGCATCTAGTGGTAACTCCCCCCACCTACTGATCCCTGCTCTATCATAATCAGTCCCTGGCATCTAGCAGCCCCCCGCACCATGGCACAGACCACCTACCCTGCCAATCCCCTCATCACATACCTGACATGCTGTGGCTAGGGCTGACATAGGGCAACCAACACAGCCCCTCCCCTCACCTCCTCAGCAGATTGCCGTGTAACAGCTCAGTATGCATGCCTCCAATGTATTGTATAGGGCATGTGTCCTCTATACTGTACAGGGTGCGTGCAGCTTGTGTACTGTACAAGGAGCACTCCTTGTACAATACACAGACAGCACACTTCCCGTACAGTGCAGAGGATGAGCTCTCCATACAATGCATTGGAGGTGTGCTCCCTGAGCTGTCATATGGCGACTGGCCAAGGAGGTGAGGGAAGGCTGTGCTGATCACCTTATGGTAGTCGCAGCATTGCTGCATCAGATGGGGGGGTTAGCAGAGTGTGTGGTTGGTGCTGTGGTGCGGGGGGGCACTAGATGCCAGGGACTGACTGCAGTGAATCTGGAATTGGTGGGTAGAGGGTACCACTAGATGCCAGGGAATTGGGTTGTTTGGGTATTTATTTTACTGTATGGACCACCTCTGGGCCTAGGCACTATGGTGTTTTGTTTTAGTTGTTGGAACAGCGAGCAGAGTACAGGGGGACTACTGTGTGCCAGGGACTTTACCTACCAGGGATGTTGATCAGGGGGCTGGGGGAACTGCTAGACAATAGGGACTATTTTGTCCTTACCAAGCCTGGTGATCAGTAGAAGGGGGAACCACTAGGCACCAGGGATAGGTTTAGTTAATGCTGTCCAGCAAGCAGAGGGAGGGGGGACCACCAGGCACCACGGACAGATTTCCTTAATTCGGGGATGGTGATTGGTGGGTGGGGAAGTCACTAGGTACCTGGGTATTTCATTTATGTTACGGGGTTATTGATTGCAGAACAGGGGACCACGAACCATGTGGGGGCACGTGTGTTCCTCCACCTGCCAAGTTGGTTGTTGGCTGCAGTAACTCCAGTGGCCACTAGGGTTGCCCGGAGTAAGATGGGGTTTTGTTCAGCGGTATTTGTGCTACACAAACTGACTGCACTAACACCTTTTGTACAGCGCATGTGCACTGAATATTAGATTGCATAGGTATTCCTGCCCCTGCCCCTCCCTTTGCCCACCTACATATATTATTTTTCAGCCCATGCAAATTCCCCCATTGAATATTGTAATGGGACACAAACCCCATGCTAACAGTGGGTAATCATTTTGCCAGTTGTGCAAACTTTTGAATATCTGGACCCAGATCTTGAGCTGGGGTAAGTGAGCATTGTCAGTTTCTATATGTCATGATGCCGTATACCATCTAATCAAGGTATTTTTATTTGTAATTTGAAGCAATCTCTACTTGGGGCCAGTTGAAAGTGGAGGGAAGCTGAAGACTCAAAATGTCAGCTTCCTCGTGGCAATGGAGTACCATGCTATATGTGTGATAGTGAAAATCTTATGGCACGAAGTCTTCCATCAGCAGCTTGTAGCATACCCACCAGACCCACAGAGAGAAACTCAAACTGGAATACAAACATACAAAATTGCCGGCAGAAAAAGGCCCAAAGGTCTATCAAGTCTGCCAGATTGTGCAGCTCTTAATTTCATATTACAGTTGCCCCACCCCCACCCAAACCCCTCCCTTCCTCCTCTTTCCTGGTCCTTCCCCCCTTTGTGTTTTTGTCTGTACTAACCCTGTCCTTAACTCTATCCCAACCCTGCTTATAGCTATTCACTGTCCTTTGAGCGATTAACTCCCCTGGCAGTGCATTCCAACCCACCACCACTCTCTCTGTGAAGTAGTGCCTCTTCATCTCCCTCCTAAAACTTCCCCCTTCCAACTTCAGACTGTGCCCCCTAGTGACCCTTCCCCCTTTTAACTGGAACAATCCTCCCTCCCTGACTTTGTTTATGCCTTTCAAGTACTTAAAGGTCTCTATCATGTCCCCTCTTACCCTTCTGTCTTCCAGCGAGTACATGTTGAGCTCCTTCAACCTTTCCTTGTATGGTAAGTCCCCTAGTCCCATGATCATTTTTGTAGCCCTATGCTGCACCCCCTCCAGTAATCTCATTTTCTTTTTGAGGTATGGGCACCAGCACTGTACACAGTATTCCAAGTGTGGCCTTACCAATGATCTATACAATGGCAGGATGACCTCCCACTTTTGAGAGGTGATCCCTCTGGCAATGTACCCCAACATCCTATTTGCCCTTGCTGCCACCATCCTACACTGTGCAGATATCTTCATGTCCTCTGTGACTATTACCCCTAGGTCCCTTTCCTCCTCTGAAGCCATTACCTGCCTCCCCCCAGCCAGTAGCTGTTCTTGGGATTTCTGGCTCCAAGGTGCATGACCTTGCACTTCTTAGCATTAAACCCCAACTGCCACTCCCTAGACCAGTGTTCAGGTTTAGCTAGATCCTCTCTGAGTGCCTGTCTCTCTTCCTCATTGTCCACTTTTGCACAAATCTTAGTGTCATCCCCGCACAAGCAGGTCTTACTTTTGACCCCCTCTGCAATGTCTCCAATGAAGACAGTGAACAAAGCAGGGCCCAGCACTGAACCCTGTGGTACTCCACTCATTACCGGCTGTGGCTTGGATGTCTCCCCCCCTTACAACTACCCTCTGTTGTTTGCCCTGCAGCCAGCTCTCAACCCACCCCACCAGTTTTTCCCCTGCATCCATGTCCCTCAGCTTGCTCATTAACCTTCTGTGTGGCGCAGAGTCAAAAGCCTTGCTAAAGTCCAGATACAGGACATCCACAGCGTGGCCTTTGTCACCACCCTAGTGACCTAGTTGAAGAAGTCGATCAGGTTAGTTTGACAAGATCATCCCATGACAAACCCATGCTGTCTCACATCCTGCAGGCCATTGCTATCGAGAAAGATTAATAACCTCTCCTTCAGAATGGACTCCATCAACTTCCCCACTATGGAAGTCAAGCGCACCGGTCTGTAGTTACCTGGTTGGTCCTTGGGTCCACTCTTATGAAGGAGCAGCACGTGAGCCATCCTCCAGTCCCTAGGTAAATTCCCCATCTCCAAGGAGGTGTTGAACAGGTCTGTCAGAGGTCCCACAACAACTCTGATAGTTCCTTCAGGACCCTTGGGTGTATATCATCCGGTCCTGGTGCCTTGTGCACCCGCAAGCCTTTAAGGCCCTTCAGAACTCTATCCTCTTGGATGACCTTGTCTGTTATCTCTGTCCCCCACCCTTGCCCCTTTCCCTGCTGTATTTGGCCATCCCTTTCTTTTGTGAACATCAAGCAGAAATACTTATTGAGTGCCTCTGCCTGATCTTCCTGCTTGTTCCGCCCATCCTCCCTCTCTCTTGATTCTAATGATGTCAAACCTACAACTCCTCTTCTCCCTTATATATTTAAAGAACCCCTTTTCCCCCCTCTCTGATCCCCTGAGCCAACTTCAGCTCCTTTGCTGCCTTGGCTGCCCTGATCACCTCCCTAGATGCCTTTGAGAAAACTTCTCTATCCTCCTCATGCCCAGATTTTTTTAACTTAATGAAGGCCAATGCTTTTTCCCTCACCTTCCCCTCCACCTCCTTACTGAGCTAGCTAGGTTTTTTTGACCTGAACTGCTTACTCTGAGATATGGCACACATGTTCGTGGCCTCATTTAGCCCCTTCCTAATGAATGCCCATTTCTTTTCAGCATCCATCCCAGGGTTAATTTCAGTTAAATACCCCTCTAGGATGCTGTCCATTCTGGCAAAATCTGCCTTCCTGAAATCCAACACTGTTGTCCTGGTCTTACCAGACTCCCTCCCTGTGTTGAGGCTTAGCAGACTCCCTCCCTGTGTTGGGGTGAGAGATACTACCTTCTCTTAAATGTAAGCTCTGTTTAACAGTTAATTTATATGTTTCCATAATGTTTTATTTTCTGTGTTTAAGATGTTAAGCAATAAGTGTTGCTGTAGAAAGTTTGTTGTAGGCGAAGTTTCAAAATGCACAGCAGACAGTTTTGACTGAAGTTTTTCACCTGAAAACGTAGACTTGGGAACTTTTAAAGTATGGGTACAAAGGGATGGGTCGCACTCGGAAGAAAGTAGTGCCACGGTTTAGAGTAAATGTATAAGGAGGGAAGAAAATCGGCACCTGCTAGGCACGGTCACCACAGTTTTTGGTAATACTTACAAGTAAACCCGATTCTCAAAAGGAAATGCTGTCTGGTCCATTAAAATCTCAGTGGGCATCAATCGAGAAGCAACAAAAAATAGCAGCAATCCAAGAATACATACAGTTCAGTAGCAGAACTCCACCACCAGCTATTGCTCCTGTCCCCAACACGTTTCACTCTAAATGAGCTTTTTCAAGGGTAAACAGCCTTCTTTAGTGGTCTTGTTTATAAAGAAAACATTTAAAGAGACAGTGCTTTAAAGTGCATAATCTTATTTATTTATTTAGTTTTTGTTGACCTGGTAAGTGCACTAGACAAATCCTGCCTATTTTCAGGCATGACCCGGGGGAGGGGGATACAGATGAATGCCAACTGACCTTGAACTGGATTAAGCTGTTCGTGGTATTTTTAGTGAATGAGGGAAATTTGGCCAGGACACCGGGGAAATTCCCCTGCTCTTTTCGATAAGTGCCATGGGATCTTTAACATCCACCTGAACTACCACCAATCCAGGCAGATGGGACCTCGGTTTAACATCTCATTCAAGACGGCACCTCAGAAGTGCAGCACCCCTCTCACGCTGCACTAAAGTGTCAGTACTGGGATATTAACCCAAGTGCCAGATGTGGGAACTGAACCCACAGCCCTCTGATCTCCCAGCCTCAGAGGTGAATGTGCTACCTACTGAGCCACTAACTCTGCAAATAAACCACCAAGATATATATATTGGATGTGTATTAAAGTGCATAAGAAGAATACACATATATGTCGTATAAAAAAGTGCATATATAGTAATGAAATAAATAAGAATGTATTTTAAAAGGTTACTAAGCACCAGCATTTCAGAATTGCAGAAACACATATTAAAAGTCCTTAGACCGGTCAAATTAAGCACAAGACGATAATCATTTTTTTTTTTACTTCCTCCTGGTCTCGGCCCGGAGGAATCCTTTCCTCCTGTCTTGTCAGCTGGGCCCCGACATACCAGGAATTCAGTGTCATGATGCATGATACCGGGAGATTTTTTGCCTTTGTTTTTTCTCCCAGTTCATCCCTACCCCCCTGAGAGCACCAACGTGGAGGACTTATGTCCAGATGTACAACATGCTTATGCATGCCATTGTCAAGTGTCCACAATGCCCGCCCCACCCAACTCCCCATATTTGAGGAGCCATTGTGCTTTGCCACCCATGCTTCCACAGGCAGTAACACTTGTGGGCATTACTGTCCAGTAATCCACCCCTCCCTGGAGGAGGAGAGCATCCATTGGGATGCTCAATCCTACCTCCCCCAGCCAACCCCCAGTGACCTGGGTCCATTCCCAAACTTGGGTCGCCAGCGTAGTGCGAGGTGTGACATCCAGTGCCTCAACCCTCAGCGTCAACAGGCCAAAGATGATAATCTTGATGTGCCAAATGCTCTTGTCCTGTTAATGATCTCCCAAACCAGTGGGTCAATCACAAACCACATCTGTGGATGAAACAGAGCACAAAAGAAAGTGACCAGAGGAATCTCTGTTATAATGGTGCCCCCCCCTTTTTTCCCCCCATATTTTTCCATGAGAGTATACTTGAGGGCAATTTCACTAAGACAACAGAAGCACTTAAAGTGCAATTGAAAAACCACAATTCTGCAGCAATTTTTATTTCTTTTTCAGAAATGGGCTGATCTCAATGTTGTCATCCAGTCCCTTACTTTCCATTGCTCTGAGCTAAAAAATCCGATACTGTTCCCTCTTTAACAGTAAATTGTCATTATCCCCCGAGAGGGATCAGTTTCCCAATGCCTAAAAACTTGAACTTATGTTTTGAGAGTTCACCACTCTTTTGCACATGTACTGCCAATGTATTTTTGATGTTACCCCCTTCTATATCTCTCATGTGTTCCCCTATCCTGGATTTAAAACTCCTCCTAATTTCTCAAACATAGAAATACCCACAGACACCTTTTGTCAGATATATAATCCCCACATGTGGAGCACGTGATGAACCCTCTAACATCAGCCTCCCTTCCTGTGACGGGATTAAGGAATTTGTCAGCTACAGTAATGGAGGGGCAAAACTTACAATTGCTACATCTCCTACAACCATTCTTCTTCTGTAACCAAGTTTTGGGTTGTTGTTTACTGGGTTGAATGGTATGGACCAATTGGTCCCTCAGGTTTTTGCCCCTCTTATATAGCATTCTAGGGTTCATTATATTCAGATTTTTCAAGCCCTCATCTTTCTGAACCACCCATTTTATATTGCAGGCAGTCCACTGTAAATGGAAATTAGGAGGCGTGAGAATTGCACCCTATTTAAGTAAGTGCATACGAACATACAAAGAAGCCAGCAGAAGGCAGCTATTTGGTCTATCTAGTCTGCTCAAATTGCAGGGTCCACAGCTTGAGCTTCTGACCCTGCCCCCTCTCCCCACTCCTACGAACATACGAAATTTGCCAGCAGATAAAGGCCTAGAGGTCTATCAAGTCAGCTCGAATGTGCAGCTAGCTCTTCTCAACCTTTCTATCCTCTGAATCCTTTCCTTCCCCCTATACCTACCCCAGCCTTTCCTGAAGCTGCCCACCGTCTTCAGCAAGATCACCTCTTCTGGCAATGCATTCCAAGTGTCCACCTCCCTCTCCAACAGCTTAAGACTGTGCCCCCTCATGTTATGGTTTCCACTTAGCTTAAAGCGACCCTCCTTATCCACCTTATTTATCCCTGTCAGGTACCTGAAAGTCTCAATCATGTCTCCCCTTTCTCTCTCCTGTCCTCCAGGGAGTGCATGTTCAATGCCCTCAACCTCTCCTCATATGCCTTACCCTACTGACCCACATTCAACTTTGTAGCCCTCTTATGGACCTTCTCCAGTAGGTCAATGTCTTTTTTGAGGTGTTGACATCAGTACTGAACTCCATACTCTAGATGTGGTCTCACCAGTGACCTGTACAAGGGGAGTATAACCTCTTCTCTCCTACTACTGATCCCCCTAGCTATGAATCCCAGCATCTTGTTTACCCTTGCGGCTGCTTTCTTGCACTGTGTGGAGTGCTTCAGTTCAGTAGTGATCATCACTCCCAGGTTCTTCTCTTTCTGGGATGCAGATACCTGGACTCCACCCAGGTGGTACTCCGTCCTGGATTCTTGGCTGCAATGTGCATAAGTTTGCATTTCTTGGCATTGAAGCTAAGCTACCAAATCCTGGACCACCTCCCTAGCTTTTTCAGATCATCCTGTAGGTCCCGTATACCTTCAGCTATGTCCACTCTCCCTCAAAGCTTGATGTCATCCACAAGTAGGCAAATTTTGCCCTTAACGCCATCCCCAATGTTATTGATGAAGACATTGAACAACACCGGCCCCATTACCGAGCCCTGCAAGACCCTACTTGTGACCTCTCTGGTGCATACCTCATAACCTCTTGCCTCATAAATCAGGGACAGGGCTTACAAAAATCAAGGACAAAGACACCAAAGCAGGGACACATCTTAAACATTGGTAATATTCACCAAGAAAGCTGGTAGAATAAGGGGGTTAGTGTAAGATGCATTTTCTGAAGAACAGCAAGTCTGTAACTTTAATGTTTGACATTATTTTGTGCTTACAATCTCCACTGTTCAGTCACAAAAACACAAATTTTACGAGGGACACAGAACAATTTTGAGGCAAAATCAGGGATGTCCCTGAAAATCAGGGACAGTTGAGAGGTATGCTTTTGTGTCAGATAACTCTCCTCCCACAACCACCCTCTGGGTTCTGTCCCTCAGCCAGTTTTCCACCCATCTGGTCATCTTCTCCCCAACCCCAAGATCAACCAACTTCCTGATCAATCTTTTGTGGGACACAGAGTCAAAGGCCTTGCTGAAATCCAGATGCAGGATGTCTATCACTTGGCTCCTCTCTACTGTCTTAGTGACCCAGTCGAAGATGTCAATCAGATTAGTTTGATACGATCTCCCCCCAATGAACTCATGCTGCCTTGCATCATGGGGATCATACTCCTCTAGATATTCTACCAGCCTTTCCTTAAGTATGCTCTCCATGAGCTTGCACATAATTGAAGTCAGACTGACTGGTCTGTAATTCCCTGGGTCATTCTTGGGACCGCTTTTGTGGAGAAACACCACATGTGTTGTTCTCCAGTCCTGCAGTACCATGCCTGACTCCAGTGAACTATTAAATAGGCCTGCCAGTGGCCCTGCCAGCTCCTCAGCCAGTTCCCTTAGTACCCTTGGATGTACTCTGTCTGGGCCTGGTTATTTGTCCACCTTCACTGCTAGCAGCCCCTCCCTCACTCTATCCTCCTCTATCACTACATCTATGTTCACTTGTTAGATGCAATATTAGAAATACTAGGAACACAAGATATTTAGGGCCACTTTTTCTGTTTATTATGTTTACATAGAAGTTGTCAACAGATAAAGTTCCCTTTGGCCCATCCAGTCTGCCCATTTTTCCAGTCCACTGTGCCATCACAGCCCTTGTACAATCTCCAATCATCCCCACCCCTTGTGTTCCTTCCAAGGTCCTCTTGTATCTGTCCCATGCATGCTTGAATCCTGCGACCATTTTGGTAACTACCACCTCCGCTGGGATGCTGTTCCAGGCTTCCACCACCCTCACTGTGAAGAAGTATTTCCTCACATCCCCTCTGAGCACCCCCCCATTAGCTTCATAGAGTGATCCCTTGCCCTTGAGTCTGTCATTCTGTGGAAAATGTTACCTTCCTGTACTTTACTAATACCTGTTATTTATTTAAATGTTTCTATCATCCTCCCACTTTACCTTCTTTCCTCCATCGAGTACATATTCAGTTCTCTTAGTCTTTCCTCGTAGGGCTTTTGTTGCAGTCCCTGCACCATTTTGGCTGCCTGCCTCTGTATCACCTCCACCCTATCCCTGTCCTTCTGGAGGTGGGGCCTCCAGTACTGGACACAGAACTTGAGGTGTGGTCTTACCGGTGACCTGTACAGGGGCAACACTACCTACTTCTTCCTAATGGTGATACTGCTTACTCTGATACCTAGCATTCTACTAGCCTTTCCCACTGCCTTTTCACTCTGCTTGGCTACCTTCAGGTTATCAGAAATGATTACCCCCCCGGTCCCTTTCTGGTGGTTGCCAGTACCTCCCATGCCAGTTGGTACATAGTTCCCTGGTTTCTGTGCCCCACATGCATGATTTTATACATTTTAGAATTGAAACCCAGCTGCCAAACACATGACCATTCTTCTAACTTCCGTGAATCATTCCTCATTGTTTCCATCCCCCCCCCAGTGTGTCCACCCTGTTGGAGATGTTTGTGTCATCCGTGAACAGGCAGACTTTCCCTTCTAGCCCTTCTACAATGTCACTGATAAAGACATTGGAGAGGACCATGCCTAGTACTGCCACCTGAGGCACCTCCACTTGTCACCCTGCCTTCTCCTGAGTGGACTCCATTTACCACCACACTCTGACTCCTGCTACTCAACCAACTTACCAAGTTTACTACTTTCTGTCCCACTCCTAAACAGGCCAACTTGTTCATGTGGGATGGTGTCAAAAGCCTTCCTGAAATCCAGGTATACCACATGTACTGCTCCACCCTGATCCACTTCTCTGGTCACCCAGTTGAAGAACTCGATCAGGTTTGTCTGGCAAGACCTCCCTGCTGTGAAACCATGTTGCCTTTGATCCTGCAATCCACTTGTTTCAAGGTATTCCACTACCCTTTCCTTCAATAGTGATTCCATTACCTTGCCCACTACCAAAGTCAGGCTGACAGGTCTGTAATTTCTTGCCTCCTCCCTAGTCCCACTTTTGTGAAGTGGAATCACATCCACCCTTCTTCAGTCCCTCGGAACTACCCCTGTATCCAGCAATAAGTTGAACAAAATTGCCAGTGGTGCTGCCAGCACCTCTCTGAGCTCCTTCAGTATTCTAGGGTGAACCCCATCCGGTCCCATTACTTCATCAGCTTTTGATTTTGCTAGTACTCTGAGGACTTCCTCCTCTCTGAAAGGACTAGTGTCCACCTCCCTACCAATTCTGCCCCTGCTCATTATCCTTTGGCCTGTCACCTACCCCATCTATTGTAAATACTGAACAAAAGTATCTGTTCAATATGTTCACCTTCCCTTGGTCCCTTTCCTTACAGACCCCCTCGCCCTTTATCCTTGTTATCCCCTATTGATCTTTCTTTTCTTGCTAGTATATCTAAAGTAGGTTTTATCTCCTTTTTTATTGACTGGGCAATATTCTCCTCTGTTTGTGATCTTGCTCTCCTCACTGCCTTCCCTGCTCTTTTTTTTTTTAATTAACCTACTGTATACTCCTCTTGCTGGGTCTTTTTGTATTTTTTAAAATGCTATTTTTTTCTCTCTTACTGTTTCTGCTAGCTCACCACATACATCCAGTATGATTTAAAAAATTACTTTTGAGGTACACTTTATTTATACATCATGCACATTGTGCCAATAAAATATCAAATGCAAATGTGTAGCACTTAGAATATGTACTGAATACTATGCTTTACTAGTTTATGCTCAAAGTCGCCACCTGTCTGTCTTGTACGAAGAAAGTGAAAAGGCTAAGGTAATTTGTTCTGAGATGGGTGTTGTTCTTATGTACATAGGCAGTGGTTGTTCATTATTTACCAAAATGATTTACATAATACAACAGCATGTGGACATGTATCTGTATTTTTATTTAGATAAATCCTCCACCTTCATGAAGGGTATTTCTCTCACCAAAACGTTAGTGGGGTTACACTTTTTTTTATCTGAGCTTTGATAAATAAAGATATAGGGAATATGTGGTCAGTGACTTCTTGAAAAGGGAGAAAAAGTGACTTCTTGAAAAGAAGTCACTGACCATGGATGGAGATAAATACCATATCTCATGAACGCAATGCACATGTGCAGTTTATACAATATACATTCATATATTAGTGTACATTATACAATATATATTGTTTATTCCTAGTGACTTTTGAATAAAATGTGAAAGTTTACCATCTTTTTAGTCTGTTTATTTTTAGAATGCTGAGTGAAGAGATGACTGACATTTTCCCAATCTACAGTGACCCACTGATTGAAAGATGTAGCTTGTACTGGCAAGAGTGCATGGCTGTATAAATCATGGGGCACAGGTGTCAGAATAAAATGCTTGTTGTTACATACCCAACTAGCTGAATAAATTTTGTGATGTACCCTACTGTGGAGATAAAAAAATGATCTAGCTAGCTGGTGTTCTCTGGTGCAGATGATGTTTTTTATTCAGCATAAAAAACATTAATGTTTATTGTATAAATTATTTGCAAAAACTTACAAAAGTAGTTGAATGTGGTGTTAGGTTTCAACCCTAACTTCCCACCACCCCCAAGCAGGCACATGAGACTGTCTGGACCACCCCACTGCTCTTTTTGGGGATCCCCAGACCCAAATGAGAGTTTTGATTGCCATTTTTTTATCTTACTGCTGCCATATGCCACCACTCTTGTTCCCTTGCTGAATGCGATTGATGCCTGTGCAGGGTTCCGGGTGAATGTCAATTTCAAGATAGATGCCCAGGGAGCTCAACTAAATCGCGGCTGCCATCATGTCTGCGCAAGCCATGCCTGGATTGTGTCATTCTTATGAAACAGGATGTCTTCATACAAAAAAATGAGACAAAAAAACTAAGTCCAAATTATTTTTTATTTTTATTTTGTACTTTCTGTTTATTGTAATTTCTTCAGAAAATAACAATACAGGTTATACAATTCTCATACAGACACTCCACTTGTCATATGGGTTGTAGCCCATTCAGCAATTAGGGAGAAAACAAATTAATGCTACTGTTCTGTAATCTGGTACAGTAGGAGTTGGGTGAATCCCAAAGAAAGAGAAAATGAAATATTCAAGTGTCCCAAGGAAGTCCATATTATGCCAGCTGCTTCTATGGCTAGAGTAGTAACCTTGAAAGGAGGAAGACTAAAACATGTAAGACACATTTGAGTGAATGCTATATACTCTGTGAAATGTCAGGTATATAGGGAACTTGTGCTTTAACCAGTGCATCCATTTAGCACAGCAACCTACAATTCAGAGCAGTTTTCCCAGGCACAAATTTCACAAGCAACATACCAATAGCTATCTCCAGAGTGAACTGAGAAACGTATATAGCTAGTCATTATGCCATCTTAAGCAAATAAATGCAACTTTAACCTTATAAAAGAGGGTCTTGTTTCAAGAGTCTCTTCAGTCCCATAGTTCAATAAACTATATAAGGCCATGACCCCGAAACTGGAAACATCAGCTTTAAGCTAACAAGGTATGTTATTAGGCAGATCTTAGTAATTTTAATTATTTATACCTTATGGAAAAAAATGCTTATAAACTTTTACATTTTGGAAAATTGCAAACTTGCAATTTCTAAGAGCAACCTCTCGAGTCTCCTCATCTTCCGATTCTAGATCTATCTGTAAAGGTCTCAGCGGGCTGCGAATTCGGACTCCGTTTTTCCAATCAGCGACCTGCGTCTTTTGGATCAGCAAATTGCCATGACTTTCCCCCATAAGTAAGGCGCAGCCTGGCTGGGAGTCAAAAAGAGTGGATGACACCCAGGGAATGGAGCCGTTGGCGTACTGCTTCAAATTGTTTGCAGTGCAATCTGGTCTGGTAAGAGAGGTCGGGGAAAACCTTCACATCCCTTTCTTGAATTGTGAGTGGGTATACAGCCCAAGAGGCTGAAAGTAGAAGATCCCTGGTGTCTTGCCCGGAGATACGAAGAAGGATAGTGAACGGCATCTCTGGGTTAGTAGGGCACATATGTGGGCTTACCCTATAGGCCTTCCGGAGTTGTCCCCAGTCAAAATCTTCAGGGACTTCCAATACAGCAGCAAGCCAGTCCTTGAGATAATTCAGCAAGTTGGTGCCTTCTCCTACAAACTGTAGATTCCCTGCCCTTAATTCATTCTCCATGTTCTCCAACCGGCTCCTCATAGCGTTGTTTTCTTTCATTAAGGCCCACGTCGCTACCTGGGTCATAACCATCCTTTTCTCCACTTCAGTCACCATGGATTTTAACTCAACCAATGTAGCATCATGCATCTCCAACTTTGATAGTTTTTTTCCATCTTAGAGTTCATTGATCGAACCATTTCCAAGATGGCCTGCCACGGGGGCTGCGGCATGGATGCAGGCTAAGAACTCCCCGCTAGGCCACTATTCAGGTTTTCTGAGACAGGCTGAGAAGCATTGGGCTTTGGAGGTCCCAGTGGCTGATTCTTTTGACGGCCCACAGCTATATCTGGTATCCACCAAATCCTTAGTTTATCAGGAGATTAGAGATGGAGCTCTTTTCAATGTAGCTTATGTAGAAACTTTGTTTTTAATCAAAATTAATATATGCTGTGCAGGAGCTCTGGAAGAAGTATCCTATCCAGAAGCTGGCTGTCTGGCGCCCCCTAAATTCTTTTTTTGTATGAAGGCAATCTTGTTTCATATGGCCCTATTCCTGTTTCATGTGGCCATACGGAAAGAGATCAATCGTCTAATGAAAAAAAGATTTTAAAAATATGTTAAAAACACATTTCAAGGTTATTTTTCCAAAAACTAACTGCAGAATCCAGCTAATGGAGTCCCAGTTAACAAGGTACATGTGTTGTTGTCTTTGCATGATATGACTTTTATTGGTTTTCAGGAAAGAAAAAAAAAAGGAAACAAGATGTCCGCCACACGAAAAATAATTTTTTCTCATGAAAAAGGATTACCCCCATGTGAAACAGAATCCCTTTTCAGGGGAGGTACCTAAAACAAACAATAGAAACACTCTGGATACAGAAGTTGATACCAGCCCATTTACAGAAGAAAGGGTTCTGAAAGAACTCTTAAAACTGAAGGTGGACAAAGCAATGGGGCCTGATGGGATTCATCCCAGAATTCTAAAAGAACTAAGGGTAGAACTAGTGATGCCACTGACTACCGTCTTTAACAAATCATGGGAGGATGGGGTGGTACCTGAGGACTGGAGGAGGGCAGATGTGATTCCACTTCACAAAAGTGGGAGCAGGGCAGAAGCGGGAAACTACAGACCAGTTAGTTTAACCTCAGTGATAGGGAAAATGATGGAATCACTTCTGAAGGAAAGAATTAAGTACCTAGAGGCCAGAGGGCACAGGACACAAGGCAGCATGGATTCACAGCAGGAAGGTCATGCCAGACAGATCTAATATATTTCTTTGACTGGGTGACCAAAGTAGTAGATCAGGGAGGGGCTGTGGACATGGCCTACCTAGACTTTAGCAAGGCATTTGACTCAGTCCCACACAAAAGATTAATATACAAGTTAGCCAGCCTGGGAGTGGGTCCCAAGATGATAGCCTGGGTAAATAATTGACTGGATAATAGGACACAGAGGGTAATAGTAAATGGAGTCCACTCTGAAGAAAGGGGGATTACTAGTGGGGTGCCGCAGGGTTCAGTATTAGGACCGGTCCTCTTCAATGTCTTTGTAAGTGACATTGCAGAGGGACTGGAAGGAAATGTATGTCTCTTTGCAGATGACACAAAGATCTGCAACAGAGTTGATGCACAAGGTGGGGTGGAAAGGATGAGAAGGGACTTAGCAAGGTTAGAGGAATGGTCAAATGTATGGCAGCTTAGATTTAATGCTAGGAAGTGCAAGGTAATGCACCTGGGAAACAAAAACCCAAGGGAAGAGTACACAACGGGGGGTGAGATACTAACAACAACAAAAATGGAAAGGGACCTGGGGGTAGTCATATCAGATGACTTAAAGGTGGGCAAGCAATGTGAGAGGGTAGTAAGGAGGGCTGGGGGGATACTGGGAGAGGCATCACCGGTAGAAAACAGGAAGTTGTTATCAGACAGCTGGTGAGACCCCATCTGGAGTACTGTGTGCAGTTCTGGAGACCCAATCTCCGCAAGGACATAGACAAGATGGAAGCTGTCCAGAGGAGGGCAACTAAAATGGTGCAGGGTCTGCACCGGAAGACATATGAAGAGAGACTAAAGGAGCTTAATATGTATAGCCTCGAGGAAAGGAGGGAGGGGGACATGATGGAAACATTCAAGTACCTCAAGGAATCAACAAAGTCCAAGAGGGTAGCATCTTTCAAAAAAAGAGGTGTGCAAGAACAAGGGGCACAATTTGAAGATAGAGGGGCAGCTCAGAGGTAATGTAAGATTTTTTTCTAGAGAGGGTTGTGGATGCATAGAACGGCCTTCTGGAGGAGGTGGTGGAGTCAAAAACAGTGGTTGAATTCAAGTATGCATGGGACAGCTATAAGGCAATTCTAGGGGGTTGGGGTAGAAAGAAGTAGGCTGCTGGTTAACTAGGATCTGCAGCGTATTCATTAGGTAGGGAAATGGGCAGACTGGGTGGGCCAAGCAGTCCTTATCTGCCATCAAATTCTATGTTTCTATGCGGTCAAATTCTTTTTTATATGAAACAGCTATCCAAAAGAGCCTACTGAGCATGCTCAGAACTGAAATGTCAAATCCTTATAACTCTGGAATGGATTAAAACATTTTTTAGCAAATCAATGAAAGGCACCACTCTGGGCAAAGCCCTTTCTGTCCTGAAAATTTCAAACCAAAATTCCAAACCATCTGTGAACTAGGCGATGACAAAGAAACAGCAAAAAAATCCTCTTTTTTTCATTGTTTTCACTATCCGGATCTCACAATCCGCACATCCAACTGGAAGGAAACTTGGCACATCAAGAGACTTTGCCCTGAGACCATGCATACAAAATTTCATGGAAATCTGTTGAATGGGGCAAAGCTATTAAAGTGCAAAATTAGTGGTTTAAAGAGGACAGGAAATGATTTCTAATTGGTAGCTGTTTATAATGTTCCCATTTACAGAAACAATATCCATAAGCCTAAATGATCCATATGTAACTGTACCTCAGCAAAAAGTGATGTGAAAAAACTGTATTTTGCATTGTTTTGTTTTTATGGGCAGCATTCTGTTGCAGCTCTGTTCATGGAACCAGAGATCTGGAGTTTTAACTATGTCACGGTTTGAGCAAAGAACTCTAAGCATGGTTCTGATAGGACAATAGCTCATGTTTAGCATTCTGTACTCAAACCATGACATAGTAAACACTCCAAATTATTGGTTCCATGAAGAGAACTGTTCAGAATGTTGTTCATAAAAAGAAAACAATTGAAAACACAGTTTTTCACATCAATGTTTATTAAGGTAAAGTTAAATATGGTTCATTTGGAGGCAAGTGTATCATTTCTTTTACTAGGAACATTACTAACTGCTGCCAATTAGCACAGATTTCCTGTCCCCTTTAACATTAAACAGCCTACTCAGCCCCAACTATAGTGGCACTACTGTACCACTATAATAGGGAATTTCTAACAGATGATATTTTTATCTTCATGAGTGGTCAGTGAGCTCTTGATCCTCACGAGTAGTGAAACCATGAGTTAGGTCTGGAGAGGTCACTGACCACAAATAATACATAAAAAAGATATCTGAGAGCCACTTGTCAGCTGTCTGGTTATACAGTTTACTTTAGCATTTTTAAAAAGATCATAGAAATCAGGGCTGCTGTGCGGTTCAGCAGAGTGGAGACATAATGCTCAGTGTAGCTACAGCATGACATACCTCAGTAGCAAAATAAATAGAAACATAGAAACATAGAATTTGACGGCAGATAAGGACCGCTTGGCCCACCTAGTCTGCTCATTTTCCTACCTAACAGATAAGCTGCAGATCCTAGTTAACCAACAACTTACTTCCTCGTACCCCCCACTAAGACTGCCTTATGTCTGTCCCATGCATTCTTGAATTCCCCTACTTTACTTGACTCCACGTCAACCTCCTCAGGGAGGCTGTTCCATGCATCCGCAACCCTCTCCATGAAAAAATACTTCCTCACATTACCTGTGAGCCATCCTCCTTCTATCTTCAAATTGTGCCCCCTTGTTCTTGCACATCTCTTTTTCTGAAAAATGCTACCCTATTAGCAAGATAAAAAATGTATCTAGCTAACTAGGATTCTGTGCGTTTAACAATGTTTTTATCTTAGTGAAAAAATGCTAATGTATAATGTATAAATCTTTGTATCACTTACACTGGGTGAGTGGCATTAGTCAACCTGTGCTCTCCGGCTTCATTCCCAGACCTAATGTCCTGATGGGGTTTTACCCTCTCCACTTGAATACCTTGACCTCCCTAGTTCTTCTTGGTGGAACTATCAGTCTCCGTACCCTGTCCCAGCCATGGTTAAACCCAGTTATAGTACCCACCCCACCACGTCTGCCAGTAGTCTGTTCCACAGCTCAACCACCCTCACAGTGAAGTAGACCCTGTACCCTGTCCCAGCCATGGTTAAACCCAGTTATAGTACCCACCCCACCACGTCTGCCAGTAGTCTGTTCCACAGCTCAACCACCCTCACAGTGAAGTAGACCCTGTACCCTGACCCAGCCATAGTTAAACCCAGTTATAGTACCCACCCTCACCATGTCTGCCAGTAGTCTGTTCCACAGCTCAACCACCCTCACAGTGAAATAGATCAGTAGAAGTAAAAAAAGGTTCTTGCTGTTTGATCTGATTCCCCTTAGGAACCTGTAGATCTCTATCATGTTGGCCCTCTCTCTTCTGGCCTTCAGTGAGTACATGTTCAGGGCTACCAATGGCTCCTCATAGGATCTACCCTGCTGGACCCGATTCATCTCAGTGACCCTTCATTCCACCAACTCCAGTCCTTCCTGGACCTTGACCATTGAGGGAAGTATTTTCCTGACTTTGGGAACCAGGGGGTCCAACTTACAGGTATCAAGGTGTGCATCAGTTGAGATTCTGGAGAGGACATCTAGCAGAGGCTTGTGGAAGATTAGACCACTGGAGAACTCTTCTGGTGAACAGAAGGGCTTGGTTAGGTGGAAGGAAGACCTGCTATCCAACGAGGAGAAATGAGAGCAAAAATAAAAAGTTAAAAACCAAAATGCAATTCCTAATAAAAACATAGACAATGGCAGCAGAAAAAGACCCAAGGTCCAGCCAGTCTTCCCTTAGCACTCGATCAAACCCCAATACCTATTTTACATGCAGGGTTCTATCCTACACTATCCACCTCTATGCTGCTTGCCTTACTGCTACTGCCGTGAGCAACCACTAAGTCCTTCATTATGTACTAGCCATACTTGAAACCATTAATGGTTTTGGCACACACTGCATCAGCTGGCAGATTGTTCCATGGGTCAACCACATTTCATGTAAAATAAGACTTTCTCACATCCCTCTTGAACCCCCCTGACAGCATCCACTTGTGCCCCTGTCTTCTTGATCCACTATTCATGCTAAATAATTCCCCACAGTTTACCTTGTTTATTTCTGTCGGGAACTTAACGTTCTCGATCATATCTCCCCCCTCTTATCTGGCCTCTAATGAGTACCTGTTCAGTGCCTTGAGCCTCTCCTCTTAAAATCTGCCCTGCTGGCCCCAAATCATTTTGGTTACCTTACACTGCACCATCTCCAGTCTGTCCTTATCTTTCCTTAGGTGAGGACACCAGAACTGGACACAGTACTCCACTAGTGAGGCTGTACCTGATCTGTAGAGAGGTAATAATACCTCTTTTCCTTTGCTGTCAATTCCCTATCTTATAAACACCATCACTCACTTTACCGTACTGTAGGCCTTGTTACACTGGCTTGATTGTTATAGGGAGATGCTAAGGATGATGTCTAGGTTTCTTCCTTTAATGGCAGTGCCCAGCCCTAACCTTCTATCCAGTACTCTGTCCTGTGGTTCTCATTCCATATGTGCATCACCTTGTACTTTTTGGCATTGACCTGTAACTGCCAAACCTCAGACCACCTCTTTAATTCTTGTAGGTTCCTCTGCATTTCCCTGACCCCCCTCCTCACTGTTTACCTTATCACAGAGTTTAGTGCCATCTGCAAAGAGACACATCTTGCCCTGAATGCCTTCAACTATGTTGCTGATGAACATATTGAAAAGGACAGGACCCAGGACCAATCCCAGTGGCATCCCACTGGTGATTGCCTTCTCTTCTGATTTCACACTGTTAACTACAACCCTCTGCTGTCTCACTTCCAACCATTTACTTAACCACCTGTGTCCTTTGTTGCCCCCAGATCATCTGACTTCTTCAGCAGCCTTCTGTGAATTGAAAGCCTTGTTGAAATCAAAGGAGAGTAGATCCACAGTGTGGCTTTGTTCTGTTAGGAGCCCCTGAATCTGCGGCCAGACTAGTTGTGACCCATTAAACAGGAGATTAGCAACTGTTTTGAATCTCCATAGAGGAAGGGGAAAAGCACAGAATTACCTCTTTGTAAGCGGGACAGGCTCTGGCAACTGGTAGATGCAAACCTGGAATTCCAACAAATTTCAAAATAAGTTATTTTTTACACTGCTACACTGTTTCTTTAAATGATCTATTTTCACATTTGAGCAGGGAAACAAATACAGCCAGATTATTTCTTGCTAGCAACATTGCAAAACAAAAGTCCCAAACTGGATTTTTGTTGGTCAGCCACCCTCTACCTGGTCTAGTAGTTCTTTTCCTTCAGGATATCTAGTATTTATCTCCTCAGCCCTCCTCTTGCAAGTAACAGGATTCTCCTTAACCTCTCTCCCTTGCCAGCAGTTAAGGATTCTATCCTCAACCCTCAACTGGCTAGTAACAGGAATTGTTAACCTCTCTTCATTTATGGCATTTAAAGATTCTGTCCTCCGTGATCCTTCGACTAGTAACAGGACAATTCTCTTCAGACTGCTACAAACTCACTCAGCCCCCCTGTTACAGCATATAGGGCAGGTTGCAGATCCAGTGGCATTCCAGGACCCTTTAGGCTGTACTTTGGCTTCACCAACAATGTAGCTGATTCTCTCTGCCACTTCCTGACTCCATAGGCTTGAACTCAGCCTCTTTATACACCCCTAAATGGGTATTAAGCATTCCCCTAGGTTCCATCAAGTGAATGATCATTAGCCCTAAGAAAAAGGTCAAATTCCCAGTCTTTCTCCCAGGCTTCCTATAACTGAAGTCTCAAGTAGATTTCTGGTTCTGGCCACTTAATTACTTGGCAACCAAAGCTGCAAGGCAACAACCAAAGCAAAGATGGCTCAGAGAGCTTTCTCTTATGAAGTGGTTTGCCTATGGAGTTCTTTACCTTTAAAGGTAATTGCTTGTAAGACCATTTGTAATGTTAACTATTTACTTAACATGCATTTTTCTGCTTCGCTTAAATGTGATTAGATTGACAGGCCCAACCTTATCCCTCACCTGTTGGCAGTGTTGGTATTTATTCACACATTCCAGCAGAGATAATGATGTCTTGAATTTTTTTAAATAAAGTACCTTGGAATTTTGGCAACAAACTCTAGTGTCGAAAAGACTTATTTTCTGCACAGTGAAGCTTAATGAGTGCAGGCTATTCTGAATTCTATTATAGTGGTTAGCAAAACCCCCTAGCCTGCACGGGCCTTGTATTGGAGAGTGCAAACCTTTCTTTTGGACTTTGAACTTACTGTCCACACTTGAACTACACCACACTTCTTCCTGTAATTAAATGGCCACAGCCATAAGTTTATTGATCTTCACATTTCATGACATGCCTTTCAGCATGATGTGTGCAGCTAGGAGTCTCCACCTTGGTTCCACTACCCCCTTCCCTTCTCCTTTTAAAAGGGGGGGGCCTCATCAGAATGGATAGTGTGACCCCCATCTCAGTCCAGTCCTCTCTCCAGGAAAATCTTAACAAATACAGTGGACGGTTCCTCCAACAGCGAGGGTAGTCTAGTGGCTGATACAACCACGTGCCCCATCTGGCAGGGTTCTCCTCATTATGGGTAATTGCAGTAGGGGGGCTGCTGAGGCCTATCTTGACCAGGCATGAGCTTATCATCTCTGCTTCCTATGCCAATCAAGAGGAATCTATTCAAATAATGTGCAGGTCCCCCTTCTGTTACATAGAAACATAGAAATTGATGGCAGATAAGGGCCTCAAGGCCCATCCGGTCTGCCCAATTTTTCTACCTTATGAATGTGCCATTGGCCTGTACTCTGTCAATGGCCTATCTATTCATACTCATCTGTATTGCTCCCTTATACCTATCCCATGCCTGTTTGAAGCCCTGCACTGTATTCATATCCACCACTTCCTGAAGTAGGCCTTTCCATGCATCCACCATCCTTTCTGTGAAAAAGAACTTCCTCACATTCCCCCTTAATCGGCCTCCCTCTAATCTCATGCTGTGTCCTCTTGTCCTGCTATTTTTCTTATATTGAAACATGTTAGACTCTTTCACCTTGTTAAAGCCCTTAAGATGTTTGAATTTTTCACCTCTCTCCCTCCTTTGCTCTAAGGTATACATAATGAGCTCCGTTAATCTGTCCTCATATGTTTTCTGATGCAGTCCCTGCCCCATTTTGGTTGCCATTCTCTGGATTGCCTCCATTTTGTTAATGTCCTTCTGCAGGTGTGGCCTCCTGTACTGCACACAGTACTCCAGATGGGGCCTAAACAGTGTCTTGTAAAGAGGGATTATTACCTCCTCTCTTACGACTTGCAATACCCCTACTAATGCACTTCAACAACATCCCTCTAGCCTTATCTACTGCATTAGTGGTCTGCTTGGATGATTTCAGGTCCTCTGTGATGATGAGGCCCAAGTCTCTTTCTTCCCTTGTGATTGCCAGCAACTCCCTTCCCAGCCTATAGGTGGCTTCAGAGTTTCTCTTCCCTATGTGCATGACCTCGCACTTCTCTGCGTTAAACCCCACTTGCCACTCTTCTGACCATTTTGCCAGTTAATCCAGATCTCTTCTCATTCTGCCCACCCCATCTGGATCGTCTACTCTGTTGCAGATCTTGTTGTCATCTGCAGACTGATAGACCTTACCCTCCAGTCCATCTGCAATGTCACTGATGAAGATATTGAAGAGGACTGGCCCCAGGACTGATCCCTGAGGTACCCCACTTGTGACTTGCATCTCTTCTGACTGTATACAGTTTACCACCACTCTCTGTTTTCTGCCCATCAACCAGTTTGCTACCCAGTTGACCAACTTCTGACCCACCCCGAGCCTACCCAGCCTATTAATCAATCTTCTATGTGGAACAGTATCGAAAGCTTTGCTGAAGTCAAGGTAGGCGACATCAACTGTTCCCCCTTGGTCCATCACTCTGGTTACCCAGTCAAAGAAATCTATGAGTTTAGTTTGACAGGACCTTCCTGTTGTAAACCCATGCTGTCTTGGATCCTGTGCTCCTATGAATTCCAGGTGTTGCACTATCCTTGTCATTACCTTTCCCAGAGACTACCAAGCCACCATCAGACAGACCTAGCCCGTCCCCCAAGCACCGCACTCTAGCCATTCTATCACAGTCTCCAGAATGGTAAGGCTGAAATGATCATATACTGTACCATGCCCAACACATGTACCCCATCTCAATCCTACAACATCCAGTATGTGGCTGAAATGCTGTCATGTTCTAGTACCCTCCCCTGCAATGTTCTCATGAATGATTCCATATTTATATGACTCTGACACTGAGCTCTGTCCATAGTGTTGTGGTCTTGAGTATGCCTCCAGCAGAACCTCTGAGCTGTGTGTGACCACATCAGTGTCAAGCTGGGCCTCCTCATTTGCAGGCACAATAATCCATCCTTCTTGGCCTGCAGAGGAAGAATGAGGTCCATTGCCTGAGATCATTCCCTCCCAGATGATTGACTAATAAATCCGAAGGCCCCTTTGCCATACTTCTGTCGCCAACCTGGGGAGCAGGTCCCTCCAGTGCATGCCCTGCTATCCAAGTCATAGCATTTAGGCTTTCTCTGGCTTCTGGAGCAAGTCCCTGCCCTCCGAATGTAGCCTCACTGTCCAATCCATCCAGTGAATGTGAGTGTACCATGTACTATACCTTTGGAGCCATAGGCTGTGGATCTACTCAGTAAGTGACAAAATAGAGACAGACTATAGGAAATGTGGTTGAGCATAACTGTTAAAGGTCTGTAATTTCCAGTGCCCTAATGCCTGAATCTGGCTATGTCATCCCCTTAATGCTTGTAGTTGTTGCTGCACTAGTCCTGGAAGAATGTGCCCCATATTTTGATGGCACGAGCCCCACACTGCCAAGGCCCTCCCAGGTATATGCTGGCACTGGTACTGTGTAAGGGTGTTCCATCCTCATGTCTAAAGAAAGCCTCCCTCCAGGCCAGGCCAGCTTTTATGTATTGTTAAACCCACTGATCCACTGGCCACTCAGGCCCTTCCAGGACCTGTGTCATGCATCGGCACCCCTGGCCTACCTGGTCTGACTTGGTCTTGTCCAAGCACACAAACACCCCAGCCTTGGTTACTGCTACATTAGCTCTCTGCAACCTCACAGTTTATGGAGTTGACCTTGTCCTGGCCACCAGTTCCAAAACCTGGAAGACCTCACAGAAGGTGATCAAAAAGACTGTTTGAAACATCAGAGTCTTGTACAGTGACCAACGTACTGCTGCAAGTGTTGCACAGACTGCTGCCAACAATGTCAGGCTCAGGAGGTGCCTGGCATCTGTTTGTTTCTACACCCCCTGAGTTCAGACTTCTAAGGCTTTCCATACCCTAAAGGACTGCGTTATATTCCAGAGGTGCAATGCCTAAGAGAACCAGGCTAACTCTGCCAAATGAGAAGACCTGCCCCCTGATGAAGACCCCGTTTTGGGTTGAAGCCCTGGGGCTGAGGGTATTATTCCTTCTGAGCACCAGTGCCAAATAAAACAATTGCACTGAGCGACTAAACTTTGCCTACGTATTATGTTCACAAGTGCTTAGTTTGTTTTTTTCTAACTCTGCCAAATGCTGTCCCACATCCCTCAAGGTCATAGTCTCTTGTTTTCAGCCATGATGTACTGGTACAGTTGGTCTTCTGGAACTGGCCAATGTTCCGGACACCTCTTCTCAGCCCTGACTCAAACAAAGTGTTTCGCCTCTCTGTGGTACAGCACATATTTCTTGTGCTCAGTGTATCTGAACTGCTAATCAGCTGCCAGGTCCCTGATCACCAAGTCCCATAGGTACAATGGTACCCGGTGTGGCTGTTTCTCCACCACTGGGGCTAAGGCTCTGAACCTCTGCCTTTGAAATCAAGACAAGGCATCAACAATCCCATTGTTAACCGCAGTACATGTTTTGCCTTGTAGTTATGTTCAACAAACACTTGAGAATGAATACCCCTGTCAGATTTCACAGTGGACCCTTCAGTCCAAACTGTCCATTTATCATGTACACTACCCCCATGTTATCTGTCCAGAATAACACACTTGTGTCTCAGAGCCTTTCTCCCCCATAGTTCTACCACAATCATGAAAAATTCCAAAATGGTGACACTCTTGGTGATCCTCACAACAGCCCAGGCCTTAGGCCAGGCTATGGCACACCAAGTCCCTGCAAAATATGTCCTGGAGCCTTGACCCCTAAGGCATCACTGTAGAGTTCTGTGCTTCTATTGAGTACCTGGTCTGGCTACACCAACACCCCATTGTAATACTCCAGGAAATGATGCCAGAAGATGAGGTCCTCCTTTTGCTCTCCATGACCCAAATCCTGTATTAAGGCTTTACCATCCCCAACTCTGTCTTGGCCAGGTGCCAAAAATGTCTACCCCAACAACATGACCCTGCATGCAAATTTTAAGTGCCCCATCAACTACTGTAGTTGTGTGTGGATCACCTTTTTGGCCCCCACAGTGGCCCCTAGTAACACCCACAGTGTTGTTTATCTTTTCTTGTGACCACTGGCACTCCACCTTTGCTGGGTCTATCTTGAATCCCAAAAATAAAATAGTCATCTGGTGGCCATTAGTCTTCTTTTTTGTCAAGAGCACCCTGAATGCCTCATATACCCATGAAACACCTTGAGAATCTTTTCATAACTGCCCTGCCTAGCTAGACCTATGAACAGGAAATCATCCAAATAATGGACCACCCCACTGTTTACCCATCTCCTGCATGAACATCCAATTTAAGAATGTACTAAATTCTTCAAATATGACACATGCTACTGAGCATACCATAGATATACATTTCTCTACATCATACTGTCTCCCAAAAGTATGCCTAAGGGCTCCTGGGTGGGTCCACCTTGTGGAATGGCCAAAAGTGAAAAACGGATTTGATAGCTGCCTTCTCCATGAGTGCCCCTCCAAGACAAAGCCATATATGCTCTTAACCACTTCATCCAGGGATGCATATGATATTGCTGTGTACTTAGTATCAATGAAGTCATTCACCACTTCTCCCCTCCAGGTACTGTACAACAGATGATTCATCATCCCAAATTTACCTAGACTTTTTTAATTTTGGAACTATACCTGTAGGAAAAACCCTCAGCCTGGGTACAGGGGGTGATCAAAAGGGCCCATAACCTTGGCTAATGCTATTTCATTCTATAATTTTGCTGCTTCTGCCTGTCCCTTGCTGATTTGTGGATGTCTGCCTCATACAATGTCCTCAAGCCTTTCTATGGAATTCTAAACCTTTTGTACAGCATTCTTCTAAACCCATAGCTATTAAGTGTTCAAAGCATTCCTGAAGCCAAGGCCGAAGCTGATCCTCCCTTACTGGCAATGCTGCCATTCCATTTTCCTCTAAATATCCCACTTTTCCCTGGAAGGGCTGCCCTGCTTGATGTTGGGTAGCTGGATGGCATCTGCTGCAAGATATTCATGCTTGTACTTGCAGTTAGTCTGAGGGCAGGTCCCCTTATTGCATCCAAAACATTGATCATGGTGTTTGGTATTCTCAGGTCTGAGGAACCTGCACTGCACTGACAGGTCACAGTTTGTACACCACACTGGTGCTCCTCATGGTATCCACCCACAACAGTATATCCAGGGTATTCCAGTTCACATTAGGGTAGTACTGCATCTGCCTATGACATTCCTTATTTTATTCCAGCCAAGACTTACCACCTATCTGTTTCTGAGCACTCATTATCCTATCCCAGTAGTTGAAAAGCCCTTTCCTCTTCTTTGGAGCTATCTGGCATATCATGATGGCAAAAATGTAAAAACTAGCTGACCAGTTCTCAAAATTCTGCTCAGCTGTAAGTTTTTCAGTCTCCTTGTCATTGTTCTGGTCTCTTTTCTTTTTTTTTTTTACTTATATTTTATTATATTTTGTTATCTCTTTTCATCGTTGCTGGCTTCCTTCCAGAGGGAGCCCCCAGCCCCGTCCCCCGGTCCTTTTTAATGTCTTTATAAGTGACATTGCAGAGGGACTGGAAGGGAAAGTATGTCTCTTTGCAGAAGACACAAAGATCTGCAACAGGGTTGATACACAAGGTTGGGTGGAGAGGATGAAAAGGGGCTTGGCAAGGTTGGAGGAATGGTTAAATGTAATGGCAGCTTAGATTCAATGCAAAGAAGTGCAAAGTAATGCACCTGGGAAACAAAAACCCAGGGGAAGAGTACACAGTGGGGTGTGAGATACTGACAACAACAAAAATGGAAAGGGACCTGGGGGTAGTCATATCAGACAACCTAAAGGTGGGCCAGCAATGTGAGAAGGCAATAAGGAGGGCTGGGGGATACTGGGATGCATAGGGAGAGGCATCACCAGTAGAAAACAAGAAGTTGTTGGCCCTCTGTACAGACAGTTGGTAAGACCACATCTGGAGTCTGTGTACAGTTCTGGAGACCCCATCTCTGCAAAGACATAGACAGGGTGGAGGCTGTCCAGAGGAGGGCAACCAAAATGATGCAGGGTCTGCATCAGAAGACATATGAAGAAAGACTAAAGGAACTAAAGATGTATAGCATCGAGGAAAGGAGGGAGAGGGGGGGCATGATAGAAACTTTCAAATACCTCAAGGGAATCAACAAAGTCCAAGAGGGTAGCATCTTTCAGAAAAAGAGATGTGCAAAAACAAGGGGGCACAATTTGAAGATTGAGGGGGGATGACTCAGAGGTAATGTGAGGAAGTATTTCTTCACAAAGAGGGTTGTGGATACATGGAACAGCCTTCCTGAGGCAGTTATAGAGTCAAAAACAGTGGATGAATTCAAGAATGCATGGGACAGACATAAGGCAATTCTAGTGGGGGGTAGGAGGATGTAGGCTGTTGGTTAACTAGGATCTGCAGCTTATCCGTTAGGTAGGGAAATGGGCAGACTAGGTGGGCCAAGCGGTCCTTATCTGCCATCAAATTCTATGTTTCTATGTCCACCATCCAGCACTGACCCCCCTGGTGGGGCCGGTGGGGTTCCCCAACCCCCATCTGAGACTGGATTCAAGGGGTCAGTGCCGTGACTGGCCAGGAGCAGAGTTTGCAAGGTGCCCTCCACCATACTGTTGCGGCAACGGATTTTGTGTAGTTTCTCCCCAGGAGTCAAGGCATGCAGTGGTGCCTGCAGAGGGGAGCGTGTACACGTCTGCACACACTCCCTCCGAGAATCTGCCCTGACTCCTCCCCTGTCTACAGCATGGCAGCTGTGTCCCCCACCCTCCGCTAGGGAGCAGACAGGTGCTGACGGCTGGGAACCCCACTCCCCGGAGAAGGAGAGCAGTCCACTGGACCTCAATCCTTCTCCTCCCCTGCCGACCCCCGGCGGCCCGTGCTCATTCCCGAACATGGGTCACCAGTGTTGCACGAGGTAAGGCATCCAGCACCTCAGCTCTCAGCACCACCAGGCTGGCATATTTTGTTATTTTAAACAAAAATCATTCTGAGGCATTAATATATTTCAGCGTACAGTATATGTAATTCTATAATTATGTGATACGGTGCATGGGGGAATCCAGGCAATCATTAGTAATTCAGATATTCAGTCAATTTGCTAACCTCACTAAAGCATATGGAAACTTTTCAAAATGGTAAAGTTCATGTGTTCTAATAGCAGCTAAGATGCTGCTTATTCCGAAGCCTTATCAACATGATTAATGGATCCGTGGACCTTCACTCTCATAACCCTACTGCACGGGATCCATACCACTGCCCGACCGGCAACTTGCCGACAATCTACTGTCTGACTGCAATTTACCAACCGGGTTTGTTTGCCAACAAATTATATCCCGAAACAACCATTGACCAACGAACACTGAATTTGCATTCGGGAGGTGCATTGTCGGGAGTTCAGGCTAAATTAAATGAATTGCAGCACTGAAACTAATAACACCACTTGAAGCACTGAAGTGATGTACAGGACGAACATTGGGGGTAAATGTACAGGACTAGACAGTATAAACATTTTAAACTCTTGCTTCTGTTGACCAGACAAACATGCCAAACTCTTGCTATGCCTTGGGGCTAAATGTACAGGACCAGAAAAACATGCCAAGTTTAAAAAAAAATGTTTCTTACCTTTTCACTTGTTCATTCACTCAGCTTTGTTAAATCCGACTGGTTTAATATTAAAAACAAGTACTTTAAAACAGATCGAGCAGCTCTGTCTTTAGTGATGTTCTGAGTGAATGAACAAGCAAAAAGCTTATCAGATGGAAAATGTAAGAAAATGTAAGAAACATTGTCTGGTCCTGTACATTTACACCAAAGCCGTAGTGTTTAAAATGTTTGTTTGGACCTGTAAACTTTTTAGAACTTGGCATGACGACACCGAAACCAAAGCAGTAGCAAGGGTTTAAAATGTTTGTCTTGTCAGTTGCACTTGGCATGTCTACACCGAAGACATAGAAATGTTTGTGTGGTCATGTACACTTTTTTAAAACCACACTGAAGCCGTAGAAGAGGTTTAAAATGTCTGTCCAGTACTATACATTTATGTGTTTCTGTGAAGGGATTTAGTGTACTACTATTAGTCGGGCAAAGATTATGTCGGCAAATGCTACAGAACGGGAAATTGATTTACGGGAACTTGTAGTCAGGAGGTGCATTGTCAGGAGATTGACAGACGGGCAGTCATACCAGACCCTCCTGCACCACACCTAAACAAACACACTAAAACTGTTACTAATACATGTTCATTAAACATCCTTGAGCTATAACACAGCTCAACTACTTAAGTAGAACTGAAGCTCCCATCTCCTGGAAATAAAGACATTTTCACAAATTAAATGTGTCAGAGAGTAAAAAATGAAACAAAAGACTTGCCACCCACACACATACTTGGTTCCAAATTACACAGAAACAAGAAGTCTCTCTTTGGTGCCATTTTGAGGTATTATTAACATAAGAGTTAGATTCAGTTTCAACGAACACAATGCAGTAATAGGAACACAAAGCAGTTCATATATTTTACTCAGGTCTTTTAAAGTACAGTATATGTTAGCAAACTGCTGGTTTGAGGGAGATACACAGTCCAAAATCCTCAAGCTTAAGGAAAAAAGTACTGAACTCATAAACTTTTACTCATGCCTCTCCAGACGAGGCTTCATCAAGACCTGTACCACCACAAAACTCCACTGCAGTGTTTACCACCCATGCTCCAGCATTTTAGGATTAATAAATTGGTATTGTTTTCCTCCACAGACTGTGCAAAGTCTTGCCAAGGCAAGGGGGGAGTGGGTGATGCCAAGACTCTGCAGTTGTTTCCTAATTGCACCAAATTGTTTGTTCCTGGTCCTCATTGCAAAGGACCAGTCAGAAAATAGGTGCATTGTTGTAGACTCATGGTCCAAATCCCCTGCCTGCCAAGCTGACTGTAGGACAGAATCTCTAGCATCCACATTTGTAGTAACTATTATGATAGTTCTCAGCTTTTCAAAAGTGGCAAGTGGGTGACGAAAGTTAACTCTAAAGGACTTGAAGACATCTTCTGGGTCTCGGTGTTCCCCCAAAGGCATTTGTTCCAAAAGCCAGGTGCATATAAATACCAAAGTCTATCTCCTTAAACACCTTCAGGCATTCCCACTAGTCAAACATTGTTTTCTCGATTTTTATTCTCTACTGCCCCGAGTCTGTGCCTGAGGTTGGTATTCTGTGTTGTAACCTGGGCTACCATTGTTAACTTTTTTGTGAGCATTCATTTGACTCTTTTGCAGTTGTGAGTGCTACTTCTATTTTTGAGTCCTTTAAGGCCATCCTTTCTAAAATGTGTTCAGTTTTGTGGTCCGTGTCATGAACCACTTTCAAAATGCTTTCACATAGTGGTGTATCTCCTGCTGCCACAGGCTTTCTCATTCTGATGCTTGAATCTCCCCACAGTTCTAGCCTCTACCACCTCTGCTGGCAATCTGTTCTGGGCATCTACCATCAGTGAAGAAATATTTCCTCACATCTCTCCTAAACTTCCCCCCTTCCAGCTTTATCACATGCCCCCTGATCCTGGAGCTCATCCTCCTTTGAAAGATACTCCCCACCTGTACCTTGTTCATCTCTGTGAGGTACTTGTAGGTCACAATCATGTCACCACCTCTTTCTCCTCTCTACCAGGGTGTACATCTTGAGATCCCTCAGTCTGTCCTCATAGGGCTTCCTGTCCAAACCCTGTACCATTTTAGTTGCCCTCCTTGTCACAGAGGCATATGTCAGGAAGCATAGGCAGACCAAGAGAAGTTATAAAATTCACAAGTAGCGTTTTATTATCAATAACTATTAAAAAGGAAAATAAAATTGTACAGCATAGTGCTCCTTAAAAGCAGTACAAGCAATAAATCCTTCATCCGAGTCTCTCTCTCTCAATGTAAATCTCAAGCTACTTGCATATCTCTGTAAACAAAACATTGCTCTCTTTTTGTACGAGGTCTTTTCTTGGCATTTTAAACTCTACATCCTGATCTTGTAAGCTACATCTCCTGTTTTCTACAAAATGTCTCAAATCTTTGTCACTTTCCTTCCTGTGACCATCTGACGAGTACATCTACTCTAAACAGGTGAAACAAAATAATACATTTTATCCCAGAACTGGGTTTCCTGTTGACAATTCTGTGAACAAGCTTGTTGAGGTCAAAATACATCTGAAAGTCAACTCTCTGTATTACAGTTGTTATTTAAGAAACCCGAATAGCTTCCTGCACTCATTTCAACAATATAGGTAAATACATTTGCAAACCAAGAGATCCCAGTTTCACATAAAGAATCACATATATTTTTTAACCACAGAGAAGTAAGGGGAGAAAGAATAGAAACAGCAAGTGAAGGAAGGGAGATAACAGAGGGAAATTGTGGGACCATCAGAGTGACCAGTTGTTATGTGCCACAAGAAAAATTTGACTATGCAATGAGACAGGCAAGAGACAGACACGTGGCAGATTAGGATAGACAAACTAGAGCCCTATGTTTTACTCTTTCTGCATAACAAATGGGACCGAGTCTTACCCAACCATGTCTCACACACCCCTCTTTAAGAGGGAACCTGTTTTTTTTTTTTAAACAGGTTTCCAAAACCTTCTTTTATTTCTCTCTCTTGACATTACCTTATAACATTTACAGTTCTTTACATACACAGTATCCCTTTTTCCATAACACCTTCTACAGCAAACATTTTGGCTAAGCACACACATTTTTTTTCAACCTTTTGAATTGTCAGTTCCTGAACACTATCTTAACAGAAAATCAGCATTGATGTTCTCTTTTCTGGGTCTGTGTATTACTTTGAAATTAAATGGCAGTAGTGCCTAGTTTCACCTTGTGATTCTGAGATTTTTTTCCTTTGTTTGATTAGGTCAATAGAGAGGATTGTGTTCTGTTATAAGTACAAAGTCAGCTCCTAGCAAATAAAACTCAAGGGGCTCCTTTGCCCATTTTGCAGCAAGGTTTTCCTTTTCAATAGTGGAGTATTTTTTCTCTCTGTCGTGCAGTTCCCTACTGACATACAGAATGGGGTGTTACTTCCCATCTACATTTTGATTCAGGACTGCACTTAGGCCTACTGTACCTCTGATGCATCTGTCTGTAACAGAAATTGTTTTTCTTAGTCTGGACTTCTTACAACAAGTGCTGAATATAATGCAGCCTTGATGGCCCCAAAAGCCTCATCGCACTCTGGAGACCATTTCACATTATTTGGGTACCATTTTTTTCATGAGTTCAGTAAGGGAAATAGCTAACTGGGCAAAGTTAGGAACAAATCTACAGTAGTAACCAGCCAAACCTAAAAATGAGCAGACATACTTCTTTGTTTCAGGGACAGGACTGTTAACTACAGCTACTGTCTTGGAAATCTCTGCTTTACTTCTCCATGTCTCAAAATATAACCTAAATATCTGGGTTCTTGCACGTCTAATGTATTCTTGGTAGGATTAATGGTCAGAGCTGCATTTTTGATAGATTGGATAACTGTTTGTAGGTGTTCCAGGTGTTTTTTCCAGTCTGGACTGTACACCACAACATCACCCAGATAAGCAGCGCAATAACCAGTATGAGGGGCTAAAATTACATCCATGTACCACTGGAATGTAGTGGATGTACCATGTAAACCAAATGTCACGGAGGTGAACTGATTGAATCCAACTGGAGTGGAAAATGCCACCTTGTCTCTGGATTATTTAGCTAGAGGAATTTGCCAATAACTCTCAGTGAGATCAATGTACCTGGCACTTCCCAATCTGTCTACCAAATCATCTATCCTGGGCATATAGCTGACAAATGCAGACACGTGATTAAGTTTCTTAAAATCAGGGCAGATTCTTATACCCCTTCTTTTTTATTCACAATCACCATTGGTGATGACCAAGCACTTCTAGATTCTTCAATGATACCCAACTCTTTCATTTTTTGTATTTCCTTAACCATCTCTGCTCCTAACAGCTCTGATATTCTGTATATTCAAGTTCAAGTTTATTTATTTGTTATTCAGCTCAAAGGCATTTTACAACACATTAAAAACATAAAAATTACTTACAATATCAAATACATATTAGTATACATCTTACATCTGAGTCTATTATTATTATTAACTGTATATCTTTTACATCAATGTCCCTTATTGTTATCTGGTTGTTCCCTGAGTCATTGACCTTTATAGTTTTTTGAGAATGAGGTATTCAATACACACTAATTCATTCATCTTTACCAACAGTTTCATCATAAAAACCTATAACACTTTCCACAGTAAGATATCCATTTGGAGATTGGATAGAATGCCATCTGTAATTTATTGAAGTTAATCATTTATTATTTTTTTTAAAGTATCAATTTTTTGGTTTTAATATCGTCTTCAAATGAAAAAAAGATCACATATAATTTGTTGATTAGCACCATATTGCATTTTTACAGTATATATGGTTCTATGTATATTTTCCGTTCTCTTTGAAATTTTAAGCATCTTAATATAATATGTTCCAAATCATCAATCTCTCCTATAAGACAGTCACAAAATGGAGATGGAATTCCATCCCAACTTTGTTTGTACTTAAGCAGTTTAAAGTTATATGTTTTAAAATGAAACCTATTTATTAAAAATATTTTCTCTTTCTTTCTTTCTTTCTTTCTTTCTTCTTATTCAAATTTAACCCCATTTCAAAAAATGTTTTGTTTAATATGCAATGTGAATTTTGGAAACTGTTTTATTTGCCATATCTTTTTGGATTGTAATATCACTACATCTTTGTTTTATGCTATCAATTAAGAAGACCCTTGTTGAAATTATATATGTATATATATATTGTAGTGGCATGGTAGTGCCACTATAGTTAGGGTTGCATAGCCATCTCTATGTTAAACCTCAAAATTTGCACTTTAATAACTTTGGAACCGTTTGTCCAATTTGCCTGAAATTTGGAATGTAGAAAGATGTACCATAGATCTCTGGATCTGGACATTTTTGTTTCAGTCAGATTATGGTTGTGGAACCGTAGTGCACTGAAAAAGTGAATTTTCCCCACTGTTGTGATTTTTTTGTCCAGGCATAATGGACTGAAGAATGCATTTGAGTGGGTTCAGAGTGTGTTGTCTACATGTGTCCTGGGTTGCACTGGTGCCTTTTGAAGATTTGGTGAAAGAATATTGCTGCGTTCAAAAGTTATTCCATTTTTTTCATGTCCCATTATAGCCTATGGAAAAATCTGTATGTGCATGTGAAAATATTTGCGATCACATTTTGTTGTCAAGCTTGTTGTTGTGCTGCAGCTATTTTGTTTTCGGTTAGCAAGAGAGAAAAAATGCTGTAATTCAAAAAATACTGCACTTTACAAAACATCAACCACTGTGTTTACTTAATCAGGCCCTGAGGAACATGCCCCTGGCATTAGTCTTTCACCAGCTAGCCTGTAAATATGTTTTTTAAACGTTTGCCATTTTTTAATCACGCAAACATTTATGTTGCCACACAAACAATCGAGCTCACTCAAAAAAGTAACCGCGGCAACATTTTTTTGTGTGCGATAACATTCCCATTCTAGAGATAGGAGAATCACAAAAACATTAAAGTAATTGCAGCAACACTGCATAACCACATTTTGCTATGTGTTATTTTCTTTGTCACTTGATTGTGGTGAGCTGGATTGTGCTATTGGCCTGCAATTGTCAGGGTGGCAAGCCCTAGTGCCACAGATGTGCCTTTCAGTGGTTTGGTGAAAAAACATTCAACAGGCCCATAGTTACAGCATTCCAAAGTTCAGAAATTTCCGCATAGGATAACATTGGGTGGTTGTTTTCTTTGTCACTTCATTGTGGCAATGTGGATTGTGGTATTGGCCTGAAATTTTCAGGGTGGCAAGCCCTAGTCCACAGATGTGCCTTTTGGTGGTTTGGTACAGAAACATTGAACAGACCCATAGTTACAGCATTCTGAGGTTCAGAAATCTTCTGATAGGATAACACTGTGGTGCCCGTGATGCCTTTTGGGGCCCATATCTCGAAAACGGCTCAAGATATGGACTTTTCATCACAAAAGTGCTTAGTCCCCCTACAGTGGGACTAAGCACAGAAGTAGGTTGGAAAGCCATGAAAACCATGAAATTTGTAATTTTTTTTCTACCTTGCACAGTTCCTGAGATTTTTGTGAATTATTGTTCCAATTGCTCATTTTCATGTGCGTAGGCCACTATTATGCCCTCAGCATTAGCAGTCACAGTGCTTTTTGGTGCCCATATCTCAGAAATGGTGCAAGATACAGATGCAATTAACCTTTACATTGTGAAAACTACTCACTCTCATGATTACAACAGTTGAATTTTTTCTAGCTGCTACAGTTCCCAAGACATGGGCAAATTAGTGTTACAAGGGTTCCTTGTCTTATAGGGCTGTTGTATGGCTCCATACTTATGTGTAAGTGGGAGCACAGGGCTCAAAGGGCCCATGCTCCCACAGACACATATCATTCTGCTGACATGGGCAGCTTGGTGGGACCACAGGGTCACCAACACATATCATTTACTCTTTATATTACACTTTTTAAAAAAGAAAGGAAATTATTTGCAAAAACTCCATTAATGCATCAGTTAGGGTTGTTTCCACACTGACAAAAGTGTGAAAATTCCAGGTTAGGGATAACAACCCTACCACCCCACCCCCACCTTCCACACACCAACAGGCATTGGGTGTGCGTTGGGGTTGTCAGCCTAACTCTCACCTCATTCTCCTATTCTGCTCCACCACAGCTTCTTTACACATGGAATGGGGTGAGAGTTAGGCATGATACTCAGCACGCCGATGTCTGTTGGTGTGCGGAGGTGAGGTGGTAGGGTTGTTAACCCTAATGTGGTATTTCCACACTTTTGTTGGTGTGGAAACATCCCTAACTGATGCATTAATGGAGTTTTTGCAAAGAATATATACATATATATATATATATATATATATATATATATGTAGTACTGAGCCTAAACCCATTGAATACATGCTTTTGCTTTTTTTTTGTGAAAGATGTGGAGAAAAGAATAGCCTCTTATGCAGTATAATATTTGTTCTTCCATACTCATTTTAGGCAACCTACTTTCAGACATTACTTGAAGATCCATCAGAAATACAACATTCCTTGTAAGAACCTCAGATTCAATTGAACATTGGCCTAGCTTTGCTCTTAAAAAATGAGCTGATACACTTTGCGGTAATCCTAGCATAGAACGATAAAGTGTGTTCAATATACTCTCTAGCTGACTGCATCCAGTAGATATTGTTCCCCATACTTCAGCGGCATACAATATAGCACTCTTTAGTTTAGCATTTATAACTGCTGGTATACCTCTGACTGAGTGTCCCCCATACGTGGCTGAGAACAGTACAGTTATGTAAGAACTTACCATAACAGTAGATCTTTGAGAGGAGTTCTTGTAGCAGGTAACACAACTAGGACTAAAGCCGGCAGGTGGCAGGATCCCACAGTAAATCTCTAGCTAGAAGTATACAGTGGAGGACCGCCCCTGATGTCAGCCCACCCCGACGTCCCATGTGATATAAAAGGGGCAGTCCCCAAGCACCCCTCAGTTCTCCCAGTGGAGACTCTGGCACAGATGAAGGTTCGGATGGAGAAACTGAGATCCTCCTAAGACCTAGGAGGCAGATGTTCTTGCTGCGGATGCATAAGGAATCCCATGAGGGGAAGGTGGGAGGGAAACAGCCCCTGCTGCAAGAGCTCCTCTCGAAGATCTACTGTTACGGTACATTTTTACGTAACTGTACTATCTTACTTTGAGAGGAAGCTCTTGTAGCAGGTAACACAATTAGGACTAAGTCCCCAGCAGTGCATAATCCCATACATACAGGGTGGAGGAAATAGAGAGACACAGATAGTCCCTCAAGAGAGAAGGCCTTGTAGAACCGCAAGGCCGAAGCTGGTCCTACACCTAGAAGCAATGTCCAGACTGTAATGCCTAATAAAAGTGTGGACTGTACTCCAAGTGGCTGCTGCGCATATGTCTGCTGCAGACACGTTCCTCAAAGAGGCGAAAGATGCTGCTACTCCTCTGGTGGAGTGGCCCTTTACCGGTCCCGGTAAGGGTTTGTCATACTTCTGGTAACAGAAGGTAATAAAATTCACCAGCCATTTTGAAAGGGTTTGCTTTGTAACAGGTGCCCCTAACATTCATGAGACAAAGGAGATGAATAGTTGTTCTGTTTTTCTACGTCCTCAGGTTCAGGTTAAGTAGTACCAAAGAATCCGGTGGATGTCCAGGGTATGCAACAGAGCTTCTCCTCGATTCGAGTGCTCTGGATAATAAACTGGCAGGTTGATGTCTTGTTACGGGTGCATTCAGACCCCACTTTTGGTAAGAACTTAGGATTTGTTCACAGGGACACACTGTCCCTGTGGAAGATCAAATATGGCTCTTTACACATCAGAGCCTAAAGCCCAGAGATCCTCCAAGCAGAAGAGACTGCAACCAAAAATAATGCTTTCCAAGAGAGAAAGCATAGCTCACAATCTACAGCTGGTTCAAATGGAGGTAACATAAGTTTCTCCACAATAAAAAGGAAGTCTCATAGAGGGATGGGGTCCCTGATGGGAGGGTTCATATGAAGGATGCCATGCAAAAAGGTGCGTGCAAGATCCGACTGTGCCAGGATTTGACCCCTCACTGGTGCATGATAGGCTGATACTGCAGAAAGGTGCACCTTTATGAAGAGTAGCTAAGGCTTGAGTCGGAAAGGGAAATTAGGTACTCTAGCACCAAGTTCACTGGACAAGTGAATGGGTCTGCTTGATGGTACAGGGCCCATAGACAGAAGCGTTTCCACTTCATTACGTATGTGGCTCTGGTGGAAGGTTTTCTAGCAGCCACCAGAATGTTGGCTACTCTAGCCAAGACCCCAAAGCGGGAAATGGCTAAGTCTGTAGGAGCCATGCATGCAGGTGTAATGATCTCAGGTCTGGGTGGACTAAAGTCCCATTGTCCTGAGATAGCGAACATGAAGTGAGTGGCAGAGGAAGAGGTGGCTCCCTCGCCAGATGCTGGAGTAGTGGGAACCAAATCTGTCTAGATCAGAAGGAGCAACCAGCATCATGTCCGCCCCTTCTGACTGGAGCTTGAGAAGAACCCTCTGTATAAGTGGAAAGGGGGGGGGAAGACGTAGAGAAATCTCCCTGTCCAGCAGAGGGACAACACGTCTTGCCAGAAAACACCAGGCCCTGGATCTAGTGAGCAGAAACTGGGCAGTTTTGTGTTGTATGGGGATGCAAAAAGGTTCAACTCTAGCAGACCCCACCTGTTGAACAGATTTTGTACAACTGATTGCTGGAGTTCCCACTCATGGGTTCTGGATCTTGACCAGCTTAGTACATCTGCCAATGTTGTTTTGAACACCTGGGATGTGAACTGCCGAGATCTCCATTCTGTGATCTATGGCCCATTCCCAAACTCTCGTTGCCTCACGGCAGAGTGGATATGAGTGTGTTTCCCCTTGTTTGTTGATGTAGAACACCACCATGTTCTTTGTCTAGACCAGGAGGTGTCCAAGGAATAGGTCTGTTTGTAATGCCTGCAGTGCATATAGGATGGCCCTCATTTCCAATACATTGATATGTAGGGACTCCTCGATTGGGAACCACAATCCTTGAGTCCTGCGATTGGAGAGGTGTGCTCCCCAGCCTGTACCTGAGGCATCTGTTGTCAGAATCTGGGTAGGCTGTGTCCTCTAGAAGGGAGTACCCACTGACAGATGCGATGGGTCCATCCATCATAAGAGGGTTTGCTGGATGAATCTTGAAACTGAGATGAGCTGATCTAGAGCATCCCAGTGCTGGTCCCATTGGGTTCTGAGTGTCCATTGGATCGTTCTCATATGAAGCCTGGCCAATGGTATGGTAGCAATGGTTGCAAGCCATGTGGTGTAGAAGTCTGAGTACCGTCCTGGCTGGGACCTGTTGTGAAGACTGAATGTGGAAGGCGAGACCCCTTAAGCAGTCTACTATGTCCTCTGGTAGGAAGGCTTTCCTTTGAGAGGTGTCAAGAAGTGCTCCTATAAACTGGAGCTTCTGAGTCAGCCAGGGTGATGATTTTGGCATGTTTACTATGATTCCCAATGTCGCAAAGAGAGAAAAAGTATCTTCCACTGTGTGTTGAAGAGCCTCCCTGGATGGGGCTGTGAGAAGCCAATCATACAGGTATGGGAAGACATAGTGACCTCTCCTCCAGATGGCGGTTGCTACCACTGCCAGGCACTTGGTAAAGATCCTTGGTGCCGAGGATAGGCAGAATGGCAGTGCCCTGAATTGGAAATGCTGGCCTTGAATTTGAATCTCGGGAACCTCCTGTGATGTCTGGCTATCAGGATGTGTAAATACATGTCCTGCATGTCCTGGGATGAGAGCCAATCCCCTTGGTAGATCATGAGAAGCAGACCCTGTAGGGTGACCATCCAAAATCGCTTGTATTCCATGAAGATATTGAGGTGGCTGAGGTCCAGGATGGGCCTCAGATCTCCTGTTTACTTGGGTACTAGAAAGAAGTGTGAATAGTACCCTTGTCCCTTTTGAGTGGTAGGAACCAGCTCTATTGCTCTTTTGTCCAGCAGAGATTGGATTTTGCCCTGGACAAGAGCTGCGTGGAATTGGGAATAGTGTGAACAAAGGGGTGGTCTTTCTGGGGGCATTGTGGTGAACTCTATCATATGATCCCACTAAATCAGTTGCAGAACCCATTGGTTGGAGGTGACCATTTTCCAACCCTCTAGATAGAGAGAGAAAAAAAGTAGCCTCCGACCACCTCTCCTGCTGAATCTGTCTGGAGAGGAGGGTTTGGCCAAAAGTCAGGTGCTGGTGACTGAGGGCAGAGTGGCCTTGGTGGGCTTAGCTGTCCTTTGCCCTGAGTTTCTGGAAACATGAGAGGAGCCCATGCGGCTGTAACCTCCTCTCTGTTGCTGTTGTTGCTGGTATCTGGATTGTTGTCCTGACTTGCCACGAAAACATTGTTTTCGAAATGGCTTCTGTCTGGGCTTGTACATAGTTTGAACTGTGCTTACAGCCTTCCCAGAGTCTTGTATTCTAGTGATAATCTTTTCAGATTCCTCTACCCGAAAATAATTGAGCCGTTAAAAGGGGCATCAAAGATTCCTGCTTGGACATCTTGGGCAAAACCAAAGACCCTGAGCCAAGAATGTCTCCTGAGACATACCCCAGCAGCAGCTGCTCTAGCCGCAGTATCTGCAGAATAATAGGCTGAATGAAGCGCATGGGTGCCTATGTCTGATCTGGTGTTCATAAGCTTCTCCAATTCTGCTTTTTGGAGACAATCAGGTAGGTCCCTGACTAAGTCCATGCCTTGTTCCCACATGGCATTCTGGAGCTGCACCATGTGGGTCAGGAAGTTCAGGGACTGAACAGTGCAGGTGGCAGAGGAATACACTCACCTGCCCATTGAGTCTAGCTGCTTGGATTCTCAGTCCGGTGGTTGTATGCTAAGATGTTTTGGTCTCTGGGACCTGTCATGAGCAGCTGTGATGACTATGGAGTCAGTCATGGGCTGTTCACCTAGGAAGGGTTCCTCTCGGGGTGCCCTGTAGAGGCAATCTGCCTTCTTTGGTACGGCCAAAGATATGGTGGGATACGAACATACGAAGAAGCCAACAGAAGAAGGCCATTTGGTCTGTCAAGTCTGCTCGTACTGTAGGGTCCACACTTGAGCTAATGTCCCTGCCCATCCTCCCTACCCATGATCCTTACCTTCCCCCTATGCTTATCCCAGCCACTCTTAAAGCTGCCCACTGTCTTCAATGAGATGACCTCTTCCAGCAGCGCATTCCAAATGTCCACCACCCTCTCTGTAAAGAAGTGCTTCCATGCCGCCTTGACAACATCCTGAAAGGAGTCCACCAGGGTGGGTACAGCCACTGGTTTTGGGTCCTTTTGACACAGGTACTTGGCTAACCTGCATCTTTCTGTATCAAGATCCTCTGTGTTCCATCCCATATTTGATTGAATATGACGCATCACCTCCATAAAGGAAGGGTCATCAGGTGACGATCTTGGTGTGTTTCTTGGGTCCGGCGATGGGAGATCAGCCTCTGAGAGGGACTCAGAGGAGGAATCAGGTGAGTGGTCTGAAATCTCTGAGGATGAGGACCTGGACCTGGTACATTTGCATTTGCATCTGCGCTGACTCGCCTGCTTCACAGCTACAACCAGGCATCGTGCCCAGAACAGATGACTGCCTCCCTCTGCAAGCCATGGGAGTTGCTCTGACCCACCTGCCTCGCAGCCTACAACCAGGTATGGATTTTGAAGAGCAGGCCAGAGCCGCCGACAGGACTGAACTTAACACTTTTTATCTTTCTGGACGATTGGTTGCACTACTACTGCTCCTGAGCTCTGATTGGGCGCGGTGCTATTCCCCCTTCTCTTATTGGTTCTTGCCTCTACCCTTTCTAAGCTGTGTTTTTTTTAATACAAAAACTGCTAATGCTGAGTTTTCCAGTACCGACTGTTTAGCTGAACAGGACTGTTAAAGTTATAGCTTGTTGATTTTTACTGCATAGAATTGTTAATAACTGCAGCTTATAGATTTTACCTGCATGGAGTATTAGACTGTCTGCATTCTTCTTTCTCTAACCAACTCTAAACACCTGCATTCTTTTCCCCCTGTCCTACTCTAAAAGCCTGTCTGTGTCTAAAGTGGGCATTGAAGTACCCTAAGGACTCCCATGCTTGAACTAATAGCTCTGATCTTTACTGCTCTAGTCCCTGTTCCCAATACTATTTTTCTTCCCTCTGAACTCTCAGACCACAATTCTTGTGTTCATCCTCTCTTCCCTCCATGTCCTGTTTTTTCCTGGCTTTGCAGCTAGCTCCAGTAAGCCCCCCTCAAGTGTAACAGCTCTTTTGTGAAGGTGTTGTTCAGCTGCATTACTGTCTGCCCTGCCCTGAATATCTCCCTCTGCTATTGTCTCCTTGTCTGCTCGGGGCCTAGGTTTCTAATGCCCACTGTCCCTGTTAGCCTTAAATTAACAGACCCTTTTCCCATTTACAGGCATCCTGCCCAGAACAGATGACTGACTCCTCCTGCAAGCCGCGAGAGCTGTTCGGACCCCGGTCACTGTTCTGCACTGACCCACCCGCCTCACAGCCTACAACCAGGTACAGATTTTGAAGAGCAGCCCAGAGCTGTTGATAGGATTAAACTTGGCACTTTTTGCCTTTCTGGTTGATTGGCTGCACTACTACTGCTCCTGAGCTCTGATTGGGTGCAACACTATTCCCCCTTCTCTTATTGGTTCTTGCCTCTACCCTTTCTAATCTGTCTTTTTTTAGTACAAAAACTGCTAATGCTGAGTTTTCCAGTACCGCATGTTTAGTAGAACAGGATTGCTAAAGTTATAGCCTTTTTTTTTTTTACTTTCCCATTTGCTAATTATACTGCAAAGCCACTAGAGGGCAACAACTCACAGAGGTTGCAATCCTCTTCCCACTGCTCTCCTCTAAAACTTCTAGTCCTAGGTCCTTCAAAATCTTGACTACTCCACGGTGGCTGTATGCTCCAGTTTTAACTGAACTTCCCTCAGATCGCTGGAATATCATTCTCAGCCTAAATTCACCCATACTATCGGTGACAAGAACTCTGTGCTCATCACAATGCCCCTCAAGTCTGAGAGGATTTCTGCGAGCCTTGTCCTGCTCACTATAATATCACTTGCAGGTTCGCCCAGCAGACTGCACCCTCAACCCACACAATGGATCACTCAACTAGCAGTGCTAAATGCTTATGGGACCATCACATCCCATAGCACTGGAGTCTCCGAGCACACCTTGCACAGGTGCTCTATGCCCTGGTTGCGAGAATACCAACTTAATGGTCCATACACACTGTCACTCTTCCCTGGGATGGTAACACAATTCAACACTGTGAAAGAGCAACCATCTAGGAGAAGGAAACAAGGACGGAATCTAAAACTCCTACTGTGCTATGTTGCTTGCCTGCTCATGCTCCCACTCCAACTATCAGGCAATGTGCACCCCAACCTAGGCCAGCCACCATTACAGGTGAATCGAACAACCAACCCAGCTGGACTTACTCTTGCCTCAATTAACATATGCAGCCTGCTCCCTAAATTGGATAACCTGAAAGCATGGGTTACCCAACACAGTCTGGATGTTCTCTCAATGGTGGAGTCTTGGCTGTCTCCCAAAGTACCGTATTCCACTATCCTTTTACCAGGTTACACCTCATTCAGACAGGACCATTTCTCAAAAAGAGGTAGGGGCTGTGTCCTGTACGTCAGGGATTCCCTTCTAGGGCACATCCTCCCCTCGCCCAGTAGTAGTGATAACCTGCAGATCCTGACCTTAAAACTCCTTCTGGTGTCACATAGCGAGGATCTCACCATACTCGCTGTATACATCCCATCCAAACTCACTAGGGCTGGAACCGGGGACCTGATGGATTACCTGTGCACCCTGAGTCTTAATACTGAAATCGTGATGCTGGGAGATTTCAACATCAACTGGCTCTCCTCTACTGTCACCTCAATCAAAAATGCCTTAACAGTCATCCATTTCTCACAATTGGTTGAGACTCCAACCTATATCAACTACAAAACTGGGACCAGCACACTCCTTGACTCGGTTCTATCCAATCGGCCTGCCTGCATCCACAACACTACTGTTCTCCCTGATTGCCTGAGTGACCACTCTTCGGTCACATGTACCTGGTCCTTCAACTATTGCAAACCACCCACCATAACAATCACAAACTGAGTCTTACTAAAAGGGCACCAGTAGCTGCTAAAATGGACCTCAACAGCACAGATTGGGCAGCACTCTATAATGCCAATAATGTGGACACAGCCCTGGACCACATCATAAAAACTTTCAACGCCATCTGTGACAAGCATGCCCCAATAAAAACCAGAAAGATAAGAGGGCACAGTAACCCCTGGATCACCCCTGACCTCCTAGAGCAACTACAAGCCAGAGATCACTTATGGCAGATAGTGAGAGCACACGGTACCACCGCTAACATACAGAGGTATATAAAAAAGCTCAGAATGAGTGCACTAAAGCTGTCAGACTCACCAAAAGCAAATACTACAAAGAAGCCCTCTACAGCACCTGGAATGACAGCAAGTTGTTCTGGGATAACCTCAATGACATAACCGGCAAGGACTCCAAATCTGCACAAGCCATGCTTTTCATTTGACAGCATACCATCCTTCGACCACATGCACATTGCCAACGCACTTAACATCGTGATCATGGACCTAAGCAGTGTGCTACCAGCAGACTACTTCAATCCCCCCACCACCAACTGATCCTAATATGGCCAAACAACCGTCACTTAACCACCCACTCTTCTACTTTAAAGAAGTCCCTCAAGCCGATGCTAAAAATTACCTGGAGATGGTGCTGGGGAAATCTAGACATAGCAGGGACACTCTAGACCCAACATTCATCAAGCTGGCCCTGGCTGAAGTCCTAGGCCCACTGCCAAAACTAATCAACCTCTCTCTCTCTCTGCCTCTCACAGTTCCCCCAGAGATGGAAATCAGCCACAGTAATTCCAGTGCACAAAGGTGGCAACAGGACCCTACATAACAACTACAGACCTATCTCCATACTCCCACCCCCTCCAAAGCCCTTGAGCGGATAGTGGCGGACCAGTTAGTCAAACACCTGAACCAATACCAACTTCTCTGTCCTGAGCAACATGGCTTCCAATCAGGTCACAGTGCTATCACGGCCTTGCTCGAATTCACCAGACACATTCACCATTCAGTTGATCAAGGTCTCCTAGTTGGGGCAACTTTCATTGACCTATCAAAAGCATTGGATACGGTGAATCACGAGCTCCTGTTGGACCAACTGTCAGCTATGGGACTCTCCTCAGAATCAGTATGCTGGTTCAGCAGCTACCTTCACAGTCGCTCACAAAAGGTCAAAATAGGGGTGCTCACCTCTGATAATAGACCAGTCCACTCAGGAGTCCCACAAGGATCAATTCTGGGACCCCTACTGTTCAGTTTATTCCTAAACAAACTGCCATCTATATGCTGGGCCAAATGCTCCTATACAAAGACAACGCAGTCATATTCAACAGCAACTCTAATCCCGAACAACTGGAGGTGGATCTCCAAAAGGGGTTCTCAACCACTGAAAAATGGTTTACAGATCACAGATTAGTCATGAACTGCAAAAAAACTAAGACTATGATATTCAACAGCACACAAAGGAAGCATAAGGCCTCCCTCCCTCCCTCCCTTGCAATCAGGAATGCTAATGGGGACCTACTGGAACACGTCTTGCAGTTCAGGTACCTGGGCATCACACTCAACTCTACACTTTCATATGCTCAACACATCGACAACACAGCAAGGGTGTTTAATACAAGAATAGGGATCCTATACAGTCATAGACACTGCCTAACACATGAGGCATTGAGCCTGGCCATCAACAGCTCAATAGTCTCCCTCATTGACTATGACCTGGCAATCTATAGGTCAGCGACAGACACAGCCCTAAACTGCATCACCATTGCACTAAACAAGGTGGGCCAACTGCTCACAGGTGCAGAAAGACTAATGCACACCTGCAAGCTCTACAACCAGGCAGGTTGGCTACAACTGAAGGACACAATAAACTACTAAACCTGCCTCATCACCAAGAAATGCTCCCTCAACCAACTACCCACAGGGGTCCAGAACCTCCTAACTCCACACTCAAGCACCTGACCCACAAGGAATTCCTCCACTCAGACCTGTTAAGTTTCCAGATGCCGCGCAACCATGGCACAACATGCCTTTTACTATTGTGCTCCACTATGGACTAATGCCTTTCCTCCTTACGTTATCAATTCCACATCTATTGGATTGCTCAAATGCAGACTTCAGCAGCACCTAGTAAAATCTAGTAAATGTTACTACTACCATTAGCACCTTTCTGGAGCATCAACCAACTATCTGTACTTACCTCCTGATAACTCATTGGATTGAGGGACCCCAATCTCAGCACTTTAGGTTACACCTACCTCCCTAATCATGACATCACTCCCATTTCCCTACCCCCTCAGATGCTCCCAACTACCTTACTCCTTCCACCCATGTTTGCAATCCCTCCTTCTTCTCACCTCTAAGAGCTTCCAAGTAGGGTGCTAACCTCTGACACTGGCTAGCTGCTATACTGCCTAAGCTGTTTAATGCTGTTGTACCCTGTAACCATATGTAACCCTATCATCTGTATTGTATTGTCTATGTAACTGATGTGAAACCTATAAATGAGCATCTGCTCACTGGTGTAATCCAAGAACCCAATAAATAAATAAAAAAATAGAAATAAGCTTGCAACCCTCTGTGGAGTGAGATAAGCTCCTGCTCCTAGTTCTGGCGTGATTCTTGTGGCTTGAGTGACCCTGCCTTTGGGTGGAGGGGTGGTCTATTTGGGTGGAGGAGTAGGTTCCCTGGGGTTAGGCTCCTCTACCTTTGTTCATTTGGCTTGGAAAACATCAGCCTTAATAGTGTCCCACCAAGAGGCAAATAGGTCCTTGACCCATGACAGATGGGAGTCTCGACTCATGGTCTGGTGTTGGCCAGTTCAAAGGACCTGATGTCTGGCCCATCATCTGATCTGGTGTCAGGATAAGCAACATTGGTATACCCATCAGCAGCTCTGCGGGTGGCAATGGGGATTTGGCCGGGGGTCCTGCCGGTGGTGTCGGGACTTTGGGTGGGTGTCCTGCAGGTGGCAACAGGGCCTTCAGTGGGGATCCGAGGTCATCAGCTAGAGTCTGTGGGGAGGCTGACATTGGATTACCTGATGGTGGATCATGGCGTTCATCATCTGGCATTGGTAGTGTGGCTGTCAACACTGAATCCACAGTGTTTGGTGTCTAAGACTGTCTGGCGATAGGCTTCTTTACCTGACGATGGGTGTCATCGCTCATTGTCCGCTTTTGGGATGTTGGGGCTTGGCGGTGGAGAGTATCCTCGGCTGACGGCCATTGCGCCACCTTTTTTTCAGGTGTTGGCTTAAGCGCCATTAGGCCCCTGGAGGGTTGAGAAACAGACCTCCTGGAGGAGTGGCCCGAACCCCCGCATCTATCCAAGGAGTCAGTTCTCAAGGAAATTTACTTGGAGGATGCTTTGTTGGTCTGTCACCGAAGAAAGACCAGACGCTGAAATGTGAATGCTGGCCTGAGGAGTGAGAATGTGGCCGGATCTTCAGAGGCTGAAGGGCTGAGGACCCTTACATGGAGCTCCCTGTTGCCCTTACCTGGGTGGGTGGTTTCACTACCGTTAACCTGGTAGGAGAGCATGTAGTCTGGGAGGTTAAATCCAAATTCCCCCTGAAAGCTGAATGGGAGTTGGAGGACCTAGATCCTGACAGGGAGCTGTCTCTGTCCCTCTCTTTCTTCTTATCCTTATGGTGATGTTTCCCAAATTTTGTGTCGGAGGCCCTCCTTGGCAGAGGAATCCTTCTGCATGGCGGCTAATTTCTGCTCTGTTAAGTAGGCCTGGAGTGTCTTCTGGTGGCAAATCCTTGTCCTGCTGTTGAATTTTTGGCAGTGTGGACAGGCCTCTGTATCGTGGTCTGGGCCTAGACATAGCAGGCAGGCCGAGTGTCCATCTTGCAATGGTATTTGTTTGCCACAAGGCACACTTAGACTGGTGCCAGTTTATAGATGATGACGGGGAAGTTGACATACAGGAAAAATAAAAGTAAATAAACTCAAACTTATTGTAAATAAAGCATTTAAAACGCGGTTGAAAAGGCGGTGGATCAATAGCTGAAGACGTCCATGTAACTGATGCGTGTGAGTCGATGGTGGGAAAAGGACTGAAGGACACTGGGGGGCCACCTCTTTTATATCACATGGGATGTCTGGGGCAGGCCGATGTCAGGGGCGGTCCCCCGCTGTACACTGCTAGCTAGAATTTTCCTGTGGGGTCCTGCCACCTGCTGGCTACAGTCCTAATTGTGTTATCTGCTGCAAGAGCTTCCTCTCGAAGTAAGATCTCATGATTTCATTGATTGAAGAGTGCAATTTTGTTTTTATATACTTTATGTGTTGTGTCCAGGTCATGTTCATATCAATCCTTTTTTCCTTTTTTGTATGCTTTTGTGCCTCCAGTCTTCCCCTTAATGCCCCAGTGGAGATTCAGCCCCTACCCCGCATGCCGACTCACCATGTTCAGGCTTACCCCCTGGGCGCCCCCCCACACCCTATGGTCAATGTAGGTTAGCCCTGGCTACCCCACAGGCTGTGGCCATGAGAGTGGGACCCCCTGGTGGACACTGGTGGCAGCAGGCAAGACAGTGGAGCAGGGGCATCATGGCTGTGGGATTAGAGATTTTTGTTAGCTGTGCGGCAGTACCTGGGGCGGTGATGTGCAATGCCATCCCGCATCCACCCCGCCCCCCACAGGTAATGGCACCAATACAGTGGGTCCCCCCAGCCTCTGCCAGAGGTCCACAGTGTGTGTCAGACACTCTACCCTCTCCCACCTGGAGAAGGAGAGCAGTCTCTAGGACACTCAATCCTTCTCCCCCAGCTGGCCCTCTGATGTCCGCTTCCGAACCCAGGTTGTTGGTGTCACAGATGCACACTCTGCCTCTGTGCTGGCAGGCTGGCACCATGTTCATATCAATCCTAATACCCTGATAATCATAAATCTTAATGGTTTCTATTCTTAGTTTATATTTATGAAGTAATTTTGCTCCAAAGACTACCATTTGTGTCTTGTTTTTATTCATTTGCAGGAACTTATTTATACAGTGTTGTGTGAAAGCATCCATCTTCTGGATTACCTGAAAGATTTTTTGATTTCTTACTGCCCTGGGCGATCACTCCACTCAGCTGACGAGGGGTTGTGAGATTCCTAGGGTGTGCCTGAAATCGTCTGGGGGCCCGTGCATGCATGCAAGCGGCTCCAACACTTTGGAATTCTCTACTCTGTCAGTTACGGGAGTGCATGACCATGGAGGGATTTAAACAGGCACTAAAGACATACTTGTGGTACCAGGCGTTTGGTGACTGATTTCTTTTTTAACTGCATTAGCCGTTTTATTTTTAAAATGTTTGGACTGTCTGATATGTTATTTTATATTTGTTAGGTGCCTTAGTGTTTGAAAGGCACCATAGAAATAAAGAAATAAAGAATATCATTTCTCTGGAGTCCCAAAAATGAGGTCAAGATTAAAACTATGTCACCTGCATATGCTAGAAATGATACTATGTTATTACCTACTTTTGAGGAATGGAAGTCTAGGTTGTACTTATCTGTTAGCACTGTATTTATATACAGGCTGAACAAAACTGGGGCCAGTACACAACCTTGCCTTACACCTGTATTAGTTTTTATTAGATTAGTAAGATCACCTTGGAGGTTATATTGTTCTTTAGACCAGATATTCTCATGTAATCTTATAATGATGTCTAATAAAGAGGTTTCTGTTCCATAATTTTCAAAGATGGTCCATAATGTCTTTCTATTGATTGTATCAAAAGCCATTTTTAGATCGATGAAACAACAAAATAATTTAGCCTTTTTAATGTTGGTGTATTTATAGATCAAATGCTGTAATACAAAGCAGTGTTGGATCGTAGATCGGGTCTTCCTAAAACCATTTTGTGCTTCATCTATTATATTTTGTTTTTCTATCCATTTATCTAATCTATTAAGTAGTATTCTGGTTAATATTTTTTGAGAATAGTCAATAAGACTAATTGGACAATACATAAATGGATCTGTGCGCTGTTCTTTTTTATATATAGGATATATTATGTTACCTCTCTGTGAGTTGGGAATTATTTTAAATTGTGCTATGTATTTATAAACATGGTGTAATAATGGAGTCCGCTAATGTTCATAATTTTTAAAGATATCACTTGGGATCCTATCTGGTCCCAGAGCTTTGCTAAGCTTGGATTTATTAATAGCAATTACTATTTCTTCGAATGTCATATAAAAGGTTATTGGATATCCCATTTTTTGCAATTTGCTAGTTAGGACTCACTTTATATTGAATAAATTATCCTCATTATCACTATAATATACCTTAGTAAAATGTTCTTCCCATATTTCTGGATAAATATATGAATCAACGATATATTCATAGGAATTCATTCCTTTAGCTACCATTAATCAAATGTTTTTTGTATTTTTTGTAATAACTGAATTGTGCTGTTTCGTCTATAATTGAGTTTGAGGCTTAGATTTTTGTTGTAATAAATTATTATATCATTTTCTCTTCTTATTCAAAAGTTCTCCTTTGTTTATTTTTTTTAACTTTGCTTATTATTTTGTAAGACTATTTTTGCTTCTTTGCAGATTCTATTATTCCAAATATGATCTTTCTTTTTGTATATATTGTTTTTGACAAGCAAAACAGCTATGTATTTGAACAGATTATTCCAAGCCGATTGAAAATCATTTATGTTAGTAAAATTGATCATTCTCTGTCTAAGACTAAGCAAAACATCTGAGTACATGGCATGTGCTATGTTATCAATATGGTTTGCAGTCCATTTCATTCTTTTAGAGGATATTATGGTAGGCTGAAGTCGTTCTATTCTTTACGTAAATTATTTTCTAATAATATTTGTATTGGTAAATGTGATGACTCCACCCTTGTAATTACATGTTAGTCCATTATTTATCAATTATTTTTATATTTGACAGAAAGAGATCTAACTGAAAGGTTTCATTAGCTGATAAGAATGTGCATTGACCTTCAGGGTCACTCTGTTCTACCATTTATTACAATACAATTTTTTTCTTGCAAACATGTTTGTAATAAAGTTACATCATAATTCTGTTTATTATCCTGTGTCTTTCTATTATTAGTTATTCTAGGATTCAGGGTATGTAAACATGTTATTATATCTTGATCTGTATGTGAGGGTATTCTTACATTGAAATCTCCTCCTATTATAATATTGGAATCTATGTTACTCACTATTAAGTTTGATAAACCAACCATGATCTTGTCCCATATTATATTAATCTCTTTTATTTAATTTCTTGGGGGAGTATTAATTATTATCAGTTCACTATTTTTTCTTCTATTTTTATTGGAAGAATGTATTCTGATGAAATATCCAAACTCCTAACTTTAAACCTACACCTGATTTTAACTGCTGTGATATCCCAGAAGATTGGCATCAAGCTATAGTGGTACCCATCCACAAGCAAGGGGACAAAAAACTCACAAAAAATTACTGGCCTATAAGTCTGACATCCATAATTTTCAAATTATTAGAAAAAGCACTGAAACTAAGCATTGAGAGTGAGATACAGTCAAAAGGACTAAAAGATTATACACAACATGGTATCTATAAGGGAAGATTCTGAGTGACTAATCTTGTAACCTTTTATGAGGGTGTCAGTTCAAGTCTGGAGAAAAACATACCAGTTGACATTATTTATCTAGACTTTAAAAAGTCTTTTGAATTGGTTCATCATTATTTATTAATTCATAAATTGACTAAACTTGGATTCAATCTACATTTTGTAAAATGGATTGTGTCATGGTTACATGATTGCTCTCAGACTGTCAAAATAACAGATGTAACATCAAGTGAGTGGGAGTGAGTAGTGGGGTCTCTCAGGGGTCAGTCTTGGGACCAATTCTAGTTGGTATTTATATAAGTGACTTACAAGAGGGTGTATACAAAAGAGTCAGTAAATCTGCAGACGATACAAAAATGTATTCAGAAGTGGACACAGTTGTAAAAGTAAACTCACTACAACAAGATATCTCATGCATTGTAGCATGGGCAATTGATAATAAAATGACCTTTAATACTGATAAATGTACAGCGATCTATTTTGGAGTAAAAAATACTTTAACAAATTATGCTGTAAACAGGAATATTATAAAATCAGCCAAAACTGAGAGGGATTTGGGAATTACAGTAACAAATCATTTAACAAATGGAGACCAGTGTAGAAAGGTGGCCCAAACAGGTAATTATATACCGACATCAATACAAGATTCTTTATTACAAGGAATGAGAATTGTATCATCCCCTTATATAATACATATATTTGACCATATACTGATTATGCCATATCATTCTGGGCTCCATGTCTATGTGAGGATAAAACAATTATTGAAAACATGCAGAGAAAAGCTACTAAACTGGTCCCCTGGGTCAAAAATTTGCCATATAAAGAAAGGTTACAACAATTGGGACTATATGACTTACAGACCAGAAGGGGGGGGGATTTGCTTATGTTATTTAATATATTAAGTGATCCTGATCTAATAAAAGAGTGTAATATTGTTATGGTGGATAAGCCAATAAACTTTAGGTGCCACAATAAACAAATAAGGATACCTAGAGTGGTCAGTAATAAACGCAAATTTTACTTTACGGTAAGGGCCCCACTACTTTGGCATTCACTTCCACAATATATGGTTAACATAAAGAGCTTTAATGAATTCAAAAATAACCTTGGTAATCTATTATTAGGGGTAGAATAATAAATGCCCCACCAGTGTGGGGAAGATTGGCAGAATGGGCTTTATGTCTTCTTCCATCTTTAAATCACTGAGTAATACCTAGTAATAAGTCCTAAATGTGGCCTTCCATACTTTTTTTGCTTTATTAATACAGTGGAGCCCTCTTAAGTGCACACCCTTTAATAAAAGTGTTTGTGTACTTAAGTGGCCTGAGCATTTAACCAGAAAATCACTTCCAGGCACATTTCATTGTTTCTGTAATGTGCTTTATTAAATATTAGGTGCTCAAGTTAAAATGACATTACTGCACTGTCCTACAACTCAGTACTACTTAAAAAATCACTAATCTTCTTTTGCTTTGTGTGTTTCGGTGTAGGATTCAAAATTAAACAGAAGGCTAAAGTCAGTCTTTTCTTTTGATAAAATGACTTTTCTTACTGTGGCCATGCTAGACAGCACCATGGCTGCAGTTAAGATGTTAAGGTGGACTATTTAAGGTCGTACTGTACAAAATGTGCACTTAAAAGCTGGGCAGGACTGAAAATCAATAGGAAAAGTAAAGAAAAAAATGTGCATTTAACCGAAATGTGCACTTATATGTAGTGCACTTAAGGGGTATATTTAACGTTTGATGAATAGGAAAAAAATTCGGGATATGGAAAAAAATGTGCATTTAAGTGGGATGTGTGCTTATCTGATGTGTACTTAAGTGGGCTCCACCATGTAAGCATCATAACCTTGCAGTTTTATAGAATCATCCATCTACCATGTTTCCTGCAACATAATTATGTCATAATTAAGTAAAAATTGTATGCATTGTGTATCAGAACATTTGTTTTGTACACCTTCAGTGTTCCAAGATAACATTTTCCAATAAAGTTTAATCTTGGGTAATCTGGTGTGAGTTTTTTGCCAATTATATGTGGATCCATTAAAAATTCCAAATCTATTATGAGTAAGAATTGTGTATACGTGTCCTCTATCAGAAAAAGTTAGTAAGGATTCTTCCCCCTGCTTACCCCAATGTTCACAAACAAACTGTTTAATGCCGTATTGGTCCTACTAAGAACAAATCCAGAACAAATGGTTTGATACCTTTTATTGGACCAACAAGGATGTTACAAAAAGAACAAAGAGCTTTAGCTTTCGGACCAACAAGTCCTTCTTCAGAAGCCTAATGAGAGTTATTTAGAAAATCCCATATTATTAACACTTAAAACATGCAGAAAAAAAACCAGAAACAATTCTCATTGGTTTAAAACAGACCTTCAGAACATAATTAAAGTGACATTGGAGAGCTTGAATATCTTAAGTGTGATTTCAGCTGAACCATACTTAAAGGTCAAAGGTTGTCCAGAGATAACAGCAGGCAGAGAGTTCAACCCACATATATTATACCATGTATCAGTCTAATGGATAAAAAAAACACCAAGATACGCTGCTCACTAAATTACATGTCAAGTGAAGAAACCTCCCGAAGATGCATACTTCACAAGTGAATTAACAGTACACCAGTAAAATCCAGCTTCAACTCTGCTCAGAACTCTGTTTGTGAATACAGCCTATGACAATAAGATGACCCTGGAGAAAACAACTGCATGCCAAAATATAACATATTACCCAGTAAAAAAAATAATAAAAAAATCAGCCTCAAAATTACAACATCAGAAAGTATCTTTACATGGCATATAGAATGATGAAAGCGATGTTTACCCAAAGTGAGTAAGTGTCTCACACTAATGAAAACACAACTGGCTGGAGATATATTCCCAACGTACTCTCAACAAGCTAGTATGTTCCAGAAATCTTAAGCCTTTGTTGTAACAAGATTTTACACATGATAATATCAATTGTCAGTGTACATTCCAGATACAAAGAAGTGCTAGTCAAGGACCTCCAAGAAATTTAGACTATGCAGCCTGATATGTACATATTTCAATAAATTGTCAGTGTATAATCAAAATAATACATATATAGAAACAGTCCAAGGAATCTAAACAAATATTCTTAGGAATTAACCCCCCTCCGCGTGGGGAAAAGTAACTACTTAAAATGAAATATATGTACATGAATCTTAACACAACATTAGTTGTACCCATCACTACAACAATTACTCAAAAAGGAATTACACCTGTCACGAACCCCCAAGTAAATGAGACAATGTGTCCTAATAAGTACAGAGTGTAAAAACATTACAGTATATACTCAAATTACAGAACTAGCAGAAGGAAGTAAATATCTACTATAATGAGTCCAGAGTCCTAGCCACTATAACACCATAATGTCATGTACCTGAACATAAGTTTACCACAATATCCCCACAATATTCACATCCACTATGCCCACATAACCACCCATCTCAAATACCCATTTTAAAAATTCAATGTGCCACATGTCTTCTAGCCCCACAACACACACATAAACATATTCACAAACCCACACACAGACATACCCACACACCCACTCACACAATACTAATGTGAGAGGCCAACCTGTAGATAACCAGTTAAGAAGGACTATATAAGTATAAGAGTCAAAGTCCAAGGCTTGCTGAAAACCTAAAATATGTACGTCCATCCTTTGATGTAAAGGTCCATGTAAGTTTATGTGTAATGTGTCATATATCCAACATCAATGTTCAAGCCATCTTGTACCTTATTAGGAAGTAACGTAAGTCTGATTTCACAAGCTCTTCTCTGTTGTGTACTGTTGAAATGTCCTTTCAAGACCATCACAGACATATCTGAAATTGAGTAGTCATCCCCAGTGTTCACTAGAGTCTACAAAAATATCACACATATCCACAAAATTAAGTCCCATTCCATTGAACATACTTGCTCCCTGTAAAATTTTGGTAATTAAGTCAAGGTCTCTCAGATAAACATCTATCTGTGGAAAATAATTATGTTCCTGGGCAACATCAATCCATTTGATCATTTTACTATCTGGTTCTAAATTTAAGGCCCTTTCCAAGAAGCTGGCAATGGCTCTTTTGGTTTTTCCTATAGGTTCATTCTTAGGAATGTACCAACCAGAGAATGAAAGGGGTTTAATTTCCAAGTATGGGGGACACTCAATCAGAGGCTTAGTGTATATATATATATATATATATATATATATATATATATATACTGTAGTACTCTCTCAATTCATATTACCATTTTTTAGGGTTGAGATTGGTGAGCCAGTAATTCTTGATTCAAATAACTCTTAGCCAAAGGAACATGAAGGACATCAATCTTGTATCCATATCTTGTTTTTTTTATATACTTTATTTTTAAAATGTTATGTACTACAGCATACACCATATAGCATATAACACATCAGAGAACAAGTGTTGTACATCACAGTCAGATGCAGATTAACATTCAATAGGACTATACAGTATTGTGATACAGTCCAGACTAGTGACTAACAACTTCTGATATTCTAGGAGTTTACTCTTTGGCTAGATAATAATGTAGGGTATATCGCTCTCACAGACCTTATACAAAAATGGCTATTCCCCCATTATTTCCACCCCTCGCAGGAGTCTAAAAAGGGTGAGAGGGCTGGATTATCCTAAAGAGAGAGACTAAACCAGGGTCTAACAAGGTTGCCTGGTCTCAAGTTGCTTTGCACCCCTACCACAAATGCTAGACCTGCTAACAGATAGGAAGACAGGTTATAGAAATAGAAAATCACAAATAGTTCATGAACTGAGTGGGGTAATATATCCCCTACATTTGTGGTATCTCTCAATAGGCAGAAACATCAGGATTATCCTTTAAAGATAATAGCACCAACATGGCTTGCCTAACAATAATGCTTAATCTCAGGTAAATTTCAAATGATTAATAAAAAAACAGTTGTCTTCTCTGGGTAAGCAATCAGTAAAGGATAACATCACTTTAATCTATCATTAATTCAGTCTTTAGTGTCCCAATCAGAGCTCAAGTCCAGAGCAGCTTTTTTGCTGAGTGTGGCCTTTAAGTAATTTAGAAGCCAGGGTGGCGGCAGCATCTGGATCCATAAGAATATGAGTTTTACTGGAGTGCTTAATCTGTAGTCTGGCAGGGAACAGGAGCTGGGCCTCAATGCCATTCTTGAGAAGTTTCTTCATTAGCTGCAGAGCCTTCTTCTTCTTCTTGGTCTGGGATTGAGAAGAAATGTCTGGGAAAAGGTGATCTTGCTGCCTTTCCAGACCAGGTCCCCTCACTGCCTAGTAGCTCGCTGTAGTGGAATTCAGCTCTCCAAGCGCGACAATGTGGCAATAGCAGTTAGAGGACATGCGTTCCCCGAGCCCTTTCAGGAATGAATGGGGATAGCGAAGGCCTTTGTTACTGAAATCCCTGAATCAGCAGGCAATAAAGCAAGGTTGGTGAAAATAAGTCTATTAATTGCTGGTATTATTTCAGAGTTAGAGGCAAATCGTGGTGGGAAGCCCACTATATGCATGTTCAGCTTTCTCTGTGTATTTTCAAGAGCTTCTAGCTTAGCCTGGAGGAAGGTCAGGTCTTGAACAAAAGTAGCATTTTTAGCTTGCAGATGAGCCGACTCCACTTCAAGGGCATGAATTTCAGCTTCATTTGCACCTACTTTTTTCATCTAGGATCTTAAACCGGAACTCCACCACTGCCAATCTGCAATTTGTTTCCTCGCTGTTTTCTTGAATTTTGTGCAGGAGTGCCATGACCTGTGGGTTGGGGGTTTCACCCACTCGTGTCTCCGCTGATGCAGAAGGACTCGGGCCTGCTTCTCGCGGTGTTGGTGGCATAGAAAGAAAGGTTTCAACATGGTGAGTCACGTGCTTATGGTCTTTCTTCGGACTCATTCCACTGTCAGTAGTCCTTCCAACACAGGATTTAACTGTTTTTAGATGGCTAGCTTTCCTGGAGATGAAGGAAATTAAACTTTGAGTTTAGCCTGAGCAGGAGACACAAATTAAGCGTCCGCCGTGTTGGGTGCTCAGCAGTGCACCCGTATCTATAACTTGTTAATTGCATTTTTTATTATAAAAGCTTTCTGCATCAGATTGTATTAGAACATATAATAGTATTTCTGTGGTATGATGGCTTGTGCAGCTGGTTACTCTCTTAACTTCAATATCAGAATCAGGACACTGTAACTTTAACAGGGATTTTGTTTTCTTTGTTAACGCATCATCCAACTCATATTTTGACCAGGAAATATTATTTATTAAAAATATAAATTTCTCTGAGCTTAAGTCATTCACTGAGACATCAGGAGAGATATTTTTTGTTGAGTCTGTATATTCAAGTGTAATGCCCATTTCATTTACAGAATTTCTTTGTTCCCACATAGTCAATGCTGCCTTCACAGTTTTTGTGAACATCCATACCTCGTTTCCCTCTGATACCCCTTCCTTCCTTCCTTGTTATTTTAAGGATTGTGTCCCCCTGTTCTGCTAAATGAAACATAGACACAATCTTGCTTTTTAAAGTTCCTGTAGTCTCCTTCTGTGTTATGGGAAGGTTTTTTTTATTTTAATTAAGGTGACTTGTTCTAGGGGCAATTCCTCTTGTAGGCAATTATAATTTGTTATTGGTTCCTTAAATTCCTCTGTTAGTTGGATCTTGGATTCACCTGGCCATAGTGTTTCTTTTGTGTAGTGTTATCAGTTTTATTATAACATTCTTTCTTTTGACTGGATTCTTGTATATCATTTGTTCTTCACTTTTTCTGATTCTGCATATCTCTCAAGAGTCATTTTTCTTATGGGTAGACTTTCATGGTTTCTTTGGTACTTGGATTCTTTTTTTCTTAGTGTTAACTGCATTTCTTCTTTTGCTTTGGTTTGTATCTTGCTTGGAGGAGGTTAAATCAATAATCTCTTCCCTACTAAAGGGGGGGGTGGAAGATTAACTTGTGTTGCTTTGTTTGCTCTATCAATTTCTCTCAGATCCTTGTTTTTGTTAAAAATCACAGACCCATTCGTAGCTTCTTTATAATTTCCTATTATCTTCCACAAGTCTTTGTATTATAAATTAATTTTCTACGACATCTTTCATTTCCAATATTTCGTCCCTTAAGGTCCAAATTGTTTGTAAAATTGTGATGTTAGCAGTGTATGGATCTTTCATCTGTTCTAATAAATCTTTAGAGAATGGGATAATTCCTTCAAAATTCTGTTTTTTGTTTTTTTTTATTTCTGGCACATCATTTTGAGAAAATAGTCACCAAGTATATTCTGGAGAATATTCTGGTGAGAATATTTCTCTTTCCTTAGATAAAAACGGAGAGCTAATGCTCCCTTCCCCCTTTTTTAAATGAATTTGGTGGCTCTAAAGTTGGTATACATAATACATTTTCACTGTTTTGTTTTGTTAAAGTGTATAAACTTCATTAATAACCTGAGAGATCTGAAATTCCAGTTGTATGTGTTTTGTGTTTGATAAACTATCTTTAATTGATATATTGATTCCTCCTGGTACTAATGAAATGTTTTTGATATGATTATTTGTTAGACTTTGTTCCTCCAGATCCATCTCTGTTCTCTCCAAATTATTCAATGACTTGCCCTTTAAAGAGTTTAACTCTAATTTGCTCCTTAAAGGTACTGAAGCACCACTAATAAAATCCTCCATTTTTAGTTGTAGCTTTTCCTTTTTCTTTTGTTTGTAGTTTACATTTATTTTAGCTTTTATCATAGTCTCCTCCTGCTGAGATACCTCCCTTTCTTTCATGTCAACAGACTCAGAACTCTCACTCTTCTTGGAACTTCTAGTTTTCATTTAGATATATGTTCTATAATCTAAATATTCTATAATCTAAATATTCTCTCTCTCTCTCTCTCTCTCTATATATATATATCTATAGTCGGGAGTCATCGGGGGCTGAGGCAGCTGTGTCCCAACAGCAGGACCCCCTCTACCATGCACCAGAGCAAAGAAAAAAGAGGCTGACTTTTCACAATCAGGGAAAACGCAGAGGCTGACTTCTAAATTGGGACAGTTTCTAGCTGTGGTCTAAGATCCTGCATCAATCCTGGTTGCTGGGTTGGCACTGGAGCAAAAAGAGCTGACTTTTCTCAATCAGGAAATAAAATCTGATTCAGTCGGGAGTCATCAGGGGCTGAGGTGGATGTGTCCCAACAGCAGGACCCCTGCTACCCTGCACGGAGCAAAACAAAAAGGCTGACTTTTCACAATTGGGGGAAAAGCGGAGGCTGACTTCTAAATTGTGGCCAATTCTAGCTGCAGTCCAAGATCCTGCATTGATAAAGTACTGCAGCAGTGACTGTCCAATCAGGAGAGGGGAAAAGGCTTGGCACCTTTTTCAAACAAAGGACCCAGCACAGCAGAGTCCTTACAAAAGGGGGCTCAAGGTTGCTGTCTGATTCAGTCGGGAGTCATCGTGGGCTGAGGTGGCTATGTCACAACAGTGGGACCCCCTACCCTGCACTGGAGCAAAAAAAAAGGGCTGACTTTTCACAATCGGGGGGAAAAAGCAGAGTCTAACTTCTAAATTGGGGCCATTTCTAGCTGCAGTCTGAGATCCTACATCGATCCAAGTTGCTGGGTTGACACCGGAGCAAAAAGGGCTGTTTTTTCTCAATCAGGGAATAAAATGTCCTGCCTTCCCACCCATTCCACCGCGACTTCTTAAAGTAAATGTTGAAGGTTCCCAAAGCAAACGGAAGTAGTAAACTGTAGATGTTGTGAATCAGTCTCCCACCATTCAAACTGCCAAATAGTGCTGTTTTCCATGAAAAAAATTATTTTATTTTGGTGTTCTGCTTCATTTGCAAAACTCAGCCCCTTTTTTTCTTAGCGCTGCAACTCCCAACTGTGACATCATATCATGGAAACAAAGCTATTACAGGGACACTGTCAGTTTTTAGTTTTAGATAGACAAATCAGCTAGGTACTGTACCCACAATGCCTCACTATGTAAATTAGTATACAGGGTATTATATTTCTGTGCTCAATGAAGAAATAAGAGACTATATCACTCAGTATAGGAGTCTTGTAGCTAGATATGGTATACACAATGCAAAGTTGTGAAACAAAACATAAAAAGCTTATATTGTTGACATCACTACAGAAATATGGGACAGCATCTCACAGTAAGGAAATTGGAAAACAGGTTCTTATTTTACCCACAATGCCTTGCTATGGACATTTATATATTAGTGCTCACCACTATCAACATAGAGGACGGTACTTCTGAGTAAGGCACATTTAAGTCAACGTTATAAATTACCTAGAATTCCTTGCTACTGTAAGTAAAACATTGACAGCTACCTGGTATGACATCACTCTGGGGGTGGGGCCACACACAGAAAACTGGAGGACAACATGCTGATAAAACATGAAAAAAAAATGACTATGCAGATTTTTTTTTTTTTTTTACAAAACAAATTGCAGCTTCAACATCTGAAGCATGTCTGGCAATGGCATACTATGTGTAAAAGGCATTTGGGGAACCTTCAACATTTACTTTAAATACAGGAGGTGCCTACAGGGATTGGGCAGGATGGAGAAGGAGGAGAAGCATTGGGCAACAAAATGAAAATTTATTTTCAATTAGGCAATAGATTTTAAAAAGACATGCAACCTATTGCAATCTTGGAAGGTAGCTAAATGTCAAAATGAAACGTACAGATAAGAAATTATGAGCGATAAAAGGGCAGTTAATTAAAGGAAAGTATAGAAAATAAATTATGAGTGATGAAAGGGCTTTCAATAATTCTGATTGACAAGATAAATTGTGATAGGCTCTTAAGATGAGCTTTGTGAGAGGTAAGGAAAGTTACTTAAGGATTGTGATCAAGGTACTCATACAGAAGGGGCAAAATTGTATTTAGGATGGCGTTGTGACAACAGAGGGTTCTACAAAATGTGGCATACAGGTGAGGGTTACCATAAAAGGGAAATGGAGTATCATGGTAGGAGATGGTAGTAGGGGAAGGGAGAGGAGTACATGGAGCAAGAAGACAAACAAGAGTAAGAAGAATAGTGGGTTGCAATGGATGGGGTGCAGCTATTTTTATGGACACACTATGGAACTTTGGAGGATGCCCAATTTGTCGGAGACTGGGGGACTGGAGGAGGAAGTAAGATGGCTAAGAAGGGAGATGGAGTGGAGGAAAGGGAAAAAGCGGGGGGAGGGAGAGGAGGCAAAATGGGAAGTAAGGTAGAAAGTTCAGGGAAGGAGAGATGGGGTACATGGGGGAGGGGAGGGGAAGGGACAAGAGAAAGAGGCATTGCACAGGGGCACAGAAATGCAAATACAAGCACAGAGAACTATACAAAGGTATCAAATAGATTCTCACCTTCTGCTGAAATGCAGGAAAAGAAGAAGCAAGAGGAGGGAGAAGTTTATGAAGACACAGATCTGGGATCCAGAAGAAATAGGGAAACTGGTGCAGGGCATGGCAAAGGTAAGTGTGGGGGGGGAGCAAGGAAGTCTCAGCAGGAAGGGGAGAGGTTAAGAAGAGGTGGGGGACGTCTGCAGATGACGTAGAGGGAATGGGGAGATATGCAGAGAGAGGAGGGAAGGAAAAGAACATAGGAGAAGCGTTGGAGAAAGGGAAAGCAAGAAAGACACAGAGGGGAGCAGGAAAGGCAGGAGGGGGAGGGAAGAGAGGAGTGGTACATGAGGGGGGAGTGATGGGGGAGAAGAGCAGGCACAGAGGGGAAGCATGGGAGTAGGAGGGGTGCTGGAAGAAAATGGGGCAGAAAAGGTGGACAGATCAGGGGCATAATGCCAGGAAAGAAGTACAAGAATTACAAGGAAGGGCAGTCAGGACATGAGTACAGGGGCACAACCAGGGATGGAGCTCACAAAATCAGACATGGTCTATGGTGACTCAGTCATCAAGGGTATAAACTGGTTGAGGAAGGAGATGGCCTACAAAAGGAGATCAGTCTTCTGTGACCCTGGGATGGAGGTAAACAGAGTGTTGCCAAGAATAAAAGCATGTATTAGGTTGCTGGAAGGTATACCACACCTGGTCCTGAGCCTTGGGACAAATCATCTGGCTGGGGAAGAGGTGGAGGAGGTAGAAAAAAGATTTAAAATAAAATGGAGGATTTAGAGGCCGCACCTGCACAAGGAAATTAACAAAATGGAGGCAGTCCAGAGAAAGGCAACCAAAATGGTGCAGGAATTGCATCAGAAAATATATGAGGACAGATTAACGGAGCTCAATATGTATACCCTAGAGCAAAGGAGGGAGAGAGGTGATATGATTGAAACATTCAAACATCTTAAGGGCATTAACAAGGTGAAATAGTCTAACATGTTTCAATACAAGAAAACTAGCAGGACAAGAGGACACAGCATGAGATTAGAAGGAGGCCAATTAAGGGGTAATGTGAGGAAGTTCTTTTTCACAGAAAGGGTGGTGGGTGGATGGAACAGCCTACCTCGGGATATGGTGGATATGAATACAGTGCAGCACTTCAAACAGGCATGGGATAGGCATAAGGGAGCAATACAGATGAGTATGAATAGACAAAGTACAGGCCTATGGCACATTCATAAGGTAGAACAAATGGGCAGACTGGATGGGCCTTGCAGTCCTTATTTGCCTTCAACTTCTATGTTTCTATGGAAGGAAATAGATCAAATTCCCCCCACCAATGAAAAATTATTTTAATTTAGTTTCATTGATCCGCTATTTTTTTCTTTTTATAAATAAGTGTTGATTATTATAGTCTTATACATCTTATACATCATTATACATTCTCTGGGCTGGTAATTACAACTTCAATGTACTCCAACTATAGCTTTGGAAAGCTGCTATTCGCTAAAAGCTGGAAACTGCTAAGGGCAAGATCGCCAGTTAGATAGACTTTAAATAAGTATCTGTATGTTATCCCGATATCTTCGATTATCTAACTTCTTTTTACACTTAAAAATGGTTCTAGTGGGCTAAACGCTTTTTAGTTTAGTATTTTTACCTTCTGCTTTAAAATCATGTTGTGAAATAACAATTGCGAAAAAATTCACCACTAATTCACCTACGTGGACTTCAGCAAGACCTCGTAGAAGGTTGTTGAACAAGCAGGGGAAAACAAGAGTGGGTAAGATGGTGGTAAAGTGGGTAGAGAATTGGCTGGATATTAGGACACAGAGCGTGGTGGTAAATGGTAGTCACTCTGCAGATGGAAAAGGGACCAGTGGTGTACCACAGGGATCAGTGCTGGGTCCAGTCCTCTTCAATGTCTTTATCAGTGGCATTGCAGAAGACCTAGAAGGGAAGATTTGCCTGTTTGCTGATGACACAAAGCTCTGCAATAGGGTACACATACCAAAGGATGTGACTAGAATGAGGAGAGATCTGCAGAAACCTGTGGCCTGGTCAAGAGATTGGCAGTTGGGATTTAACACTAAAAAGTGCAAGATAATGCACATGGGGCACAAAAACTCAGGAACAACATATCAACTGGGGGTGGGGAGGAAATGGAGTGTTCCAAGCAGGAAAGGGACTGAGCAGGAAAGGGACATAAGGGTTATCATCTCTGATGACCTCAAGGTAGGCAAGTAGGCAGTGTGACAAGATAGCAGGAAAAGCAAACAGGATGCTGAGATGCAAAAACAGGGGAATCACCAGCAGGAAAAGGGAGGTCATATTTCCACTATACAGGACATTAATGAGGCCACACCTCGAGTACAGTGTCCAGTTCTGGAGGCCTTACCTACGTAAGGACATAGATAGGGAGGAGGCGGCTCAGAGGAGGGCAACTAAGATGGTATAGGGATTACATCACAAACCATATAAGGATAGGCTGAAGGACCTGAATATGTACTCCCTGGAGGAGAGGAGGGAGAAGGGGGATATGACTGAGGCATTTAAGTACCACACAGGGAAGAATAAGGTGCAGAAGAATATAATTTTTCAAAGAAAAAGATGCTCAAGGACGAGGAGACATAGGATGAAACTGGAGGGAGGTTCAGAGGGAACATGAGGAAGTAATTCTTCATGGAGAGGGTGGTGGGCAAATGGAACAGCCTGCCAGAAGAGGTGGCAGGGGCAGAAACGATTACACATTGGATAGGCATAGGAGGATACTGGTAGAGGGAAGGGTACAACCTAGTTCCAGGAAAGCTTGAAGAAGCACAGTTACTAGCGTTAATGGGCAGACTAGGTGGGCCGAAGGCCCTTATCTGCCGACAAAGTCTATGTATCTGTGTATCTGTGTACATATCTATGTAATGGTGTTCAGGCACTGGCATCTATGCATCCCAATAGCTGCTGCATGCTTCCACTCTCTCCTTGCGTGTATTGCTGCTGTTTGCACCAAGGCATCAAGGGGAGATTGTGTCATGTGCATTTTATGGTCGCATGTCACGTGGTTCTAACAAAAATTTGTTTACATAATGTACTTAAAATACTATAATATTCTTGATATATCAGGCCCGACTCCAGTAATATGTTTTAACAAAACCAAAACTGTACAATAGCTGTTGATCAGTACGAGACATCGTACCTGATGTATCACTTAAAAATAAAAACTTTTAACTATAAACAGAGAGATTAAACTTTTAATTGCTAGTCAAAAGCCAAAGCCAACATCTAAAATCACTTTTCTAGACTCATTTCATGAACCACAACCCTTGCGGATTTGGTAATATTGCAGGAGAGGCTGCTCCGAATACCTTCCCCCCCAAGCAGGGCTTCTCTGCCAACCGGCAAGAGGTGCGGGCTAACTCACTGTTGTAAATCCAAGAAACCACTGCCAGCTAGCCAAACACAGCTGCCTTCCTGCCAATTGCTCTCTGTTGCACAAGATGGACTGGAAAGATTCTGGGTAAAATAACTTGCAATTTCGCAAAACAGGCAAAGGTGGTATACCTGTTTTTAGTTAAATATAGACGTATCACAGAACCCTGCTTTGACGCTCCTCCTCAGCAACCCAGCATGCAGCAACTTCTTTCCGTCCACCGGAACAAGAAACTCCCCAACAGGCACACTTCCAATATCTATTCTGTGTGACTTTTGGCTGATAGGGCGAGCATTCTCTGTCACTACTACATGCTCGACCCCTTTTGCTCAGCCTGGCACTGTGGTAAAAATACTTTCAAATGTCTTTACCAAGTTACGAAATTCTGCAGTTTGTTACATAGATAAGGAAACATTCACTCTTACGGCATCAGCCATTACAGTTTGTTCCAGTCTGTCATGGCTATATCAACATCTGCTTTAGCAGGTTCTGGTAATACTAACAAAGCAACCTTTGGTGTTTTTTCAACCCATTTCTTCAGGAGGTTGGCGTGGTATATCTTGGTAGGATTTTTCCTATCAGGGTCTCAGTCTCATAGTTAACTGTACCAGTACATCTAACCACTTCATAAGGCACTTGCCACTTCATTAACAGTTTGTTTTTTGTAGGGCAGGGGTGGCTAGCCTGTAGCTTGTGAGCCACAAATTGCTCTCAAAGCAGTTTGATGTGGCTCTCGAGGGGTTTGTCAGTTACGTGTCAAGTACACGTCACAGTCTTCTACATTTGAGAAAAGTCAAAGTACAGAAGCTGAAAAGTACCCTGAGTGCTCAACAAGCTATTTTTACTAAGCCTGCAAGCAAATCTAAAGCTCCAGAGCTGCCTGAATAATTAATTTAAAATTACTGTTTTTTTTTTAAATTCTGTAACTTAATAAAATACGATTATTGACTATTTACTATGACTACTTTATTATTTAACTCCTAAATATGGGTAAATATGGGCACGGTACAGGCTGCACATTGTTGTGGCTCACATTTTACTCAGAAATGTAAATGTGGCTCACGACCCCGAACAGGTTGGACACCCCTTCTGTAGGGTAACAGTAACAAGACTTTTTCACCTGGCTCAAAAACTTTTTCTGTAGTGCTCCATATCATCAATGGGCAATCAAAATAACTAGGTATATTGCACCCCTACTAGCGGAATGGCACAGTCCAAGCTTTAGAACGTTGGGCATATGAGGATTCCATGCAGTGGCAACTCTCCAGTTTAAGCTGTGCCATTCAAAGGAGACAGAGCTACATTTTTCTTCTCTAAAGAATTTCAAGTTTCAAAACTTCACTTGGGGCTGCAATTCTGCTCTGCAGGTTGGGGCTGCCTGTTTCAGGGAGCACCACTAAATTTAAATCGTGCCTGTTAAGCTGTGGCTTTAAAATTGAATAACCTGCCTTTTTCTCATTCCCTGTGTGGATTGGGAGGCACTGCTGCTTTGCTAGGGTGTTTTAATGATCTCCATTTGAAAAGAAAAGGGCACGACAGGTAGGTACAGATTTACTTATTGGGAGCATAGGGTCTCTGGGGAGGGGTCCCTCGACTTTGGCATCGGTTCCCTTTGCCCCCCCAACAGGTTGAGGTTTTGTGTTTCCCAGTATTTTATAGCTAATTTGCGTATTTTGTGAAATTCTGAGGTGTTTTGGTGATTTTTCACCTCAACCTCCATTTTTACCATTTGTGTGGCCACTATTAGGGCTGGGCACGCGCTTCTTCATCAGTTGGGTTTTCCGCCAGTGTTCCAAGCATGTGCCCATGGTGCACGCATGTGCGCAGTGCTAGACAAATTTGCACAGCACTACTGCCATTGAACCTCATTGCGCAGGTGTGTGCACACCACTGTAAGTAAGCGCTTAACACTCCCCAGATACCCGGTGGGTGCATGCATGCTCAGTTTAGCGTTTTTTGAGCATGCACATTCTGGCAGCTGGTTTTGGCTGCTTGATAACAAATAAGCCCTAATAAATTAAACCTGAGGTTCTTTCTGTCACAATTTTTATTTTATTGGCACCATGGCTTTCCAGAGACCATTAATAATGAAACGATGCAAGACCTGCAGAAGGGTGATGAGGCCCTCCCCCATGGGTACCTATTGTCCTCATTGTGTTTCTCAGCATAATATTTCTCTCACAGTACCCCCCAGCCAGTCCTCAAAGCTGGGGAGGGTGGCACCTGGTCCATTTCTTGGCAGTGACAAAGAAGAATTGCAAAAATCTCTCTTATTGCTCCTCAGTGAGCTTCTGAGCCTCGATGTCCCGCAGGGCATCCCAGCGGATACACGTGACCCCAGACCAGGCCCCCTCAGATCAGGGGGGCCCACACAGGCACATCCAGGTGCAACACAGCAACAGCAGGCTGCAGAATCAGATGTGCAGGCAAACCCCAATTCTGACTTCTTAGAAGAACAGAATGAGGGTTTTGGCGACCTTAGGAAAACTTAAAAAATTACCCTCAGATGAGAAGGATGTCCCCTCCGAGGAGGAGGAGGAGGCAGAGGAAGGGGAGTGGATGGAACCCAAGACCAGGATTCCGATTTCCGCCCCTATTCAACAATAAGTCCTTAACCTTTTTGATAGCTGAGGCTTGTAGATCCTTACAGCTTAAGGAGGAGCAGTCCACGGAGACGGTGAATGTTAATCTAATTCTGTCAGCATCCTCCTCTGCTCCAAAATGTTTCCCAGGTTTTATTCATTGTGACCAAATTAATGAGCAAGAATGGGCAGGTGTGGATCAGAGAAAAAATATTTCCAAACCAAAAACTAGGAATTATTCTTTCTTAGAGGAATGATCTCATAAGTGGGAATCCACCCTTCTGGCAGACAAGGTGGTTTATAATTCTATAAAACACCCCCCCATTCCAATTGAAGGTGCTCTGGCACTAGTGGATTCACATGACAAGTGAGTGGATACCACATGCAGGAGGGCTTTTGCCTCTACTAGCACAAATATTTGTACCTCCTATGCTTCATTTTATTGTTGCCAGAGCCTTAAACCTCTGGATCACTACACTGTCCAATTTCGTTCCACCTGACTCGGTAGGTGCAAGCATTTTGTAGTTGGTGGCCATGGCATCCACTTTTCTTGGTGATGCTACAGTGGACAGTTAATGCATGTCAGCCCACTCGGCCTACCACATTGCATTGGCATGAGGGGCATGTGGCTCAGACATTGGTCTACTGACCTGACTTCAAAGGCGAAACTCTTTAGCCTTCCATTTGAAGGAGGCTTATTGTTTGGTTCAGGTCTGGATTCTATCTTGCAGGATATGCAGCATAAGAAGGGTCACCTCCCAGTGTTTAAACAACAGCGCAAGGCCCCTGCACCCCAGTGGGGTCAAGGTGAGAGCTGGCACAGGCAGTCCCGAGATTGGGATTTCGTCCCTTTTGGAGTTTTGGTAACCAAAGAAACAGAGATGCCTACTCAGGCAACAGGGGTTACGACAACAGAGGGTCCTTTCCCAGGTGCCACAGAGGAGGACTAGCACAAAAACCTGGTACCTCACAATGGAGGTACGCAGGCTCATCACTGCCCCTTTCCCTTGGTGGAAGACTCCAGGAGTTCCTTGCAAGATGGGCCCAAACAACATCAGAGGCCTGGGTTCTGGAAATCCTTCAATTAGGCTATGACATAAAATTTTTAACGGTTCCCTCAAGGGGACGCTTTGTGCTGTCCCCGGTTTCAAAGCAAGTGACAAAATGCCAGGCAGTGTCAGACATTCTGACCCACCTCATTCAAATCGGGGCCATTGTACCAGTTCCTCCAAATGAGCAAGGTCACAGGTTCTATTCCATCTATCTCACAGTTCCCAAAAACTCGGAGGGCTTCAGGCCTATTCTGGTTCTGAAGCATCTCAACAAATTTGTTCACCACAAAACGTTCAAGATGGAGTCTCTGAGGTAGATAACCCGGGTCGTTTAGTCGGGGGACTTTTTAGCCTCAGTAGATTTGAGGAAACTTACCTTCGCATTCCCACCTATCAGTGCCACCAAAAGTACCTCAGATTCACGATATTGGGACAACATTTCCAGTACAAGGCACTTCTGTTTGGCCTTGCAACAGTCTTTTCAGTTTTTTCAAAGGTGTTGATAGTTTTGGTGGCTCAGCTATGACAGGAAGGACATCATGTCTACCCTTATCTGGACAACCTGCTTATTCAGGCACCGAGGTCGGTATTCAAGACCCTGCAAATCCTGGAGTCACATGGCTGGATAGCGAATAGGGAGAAGAGCTCCCTCCAACCATCTCAGTCCTTGGAGCACCTGGGGGAAGTCTTCAAACCGAAAGTAGGGAGGGTGTTTCTGTCACCCTCTTGGGAGAAGACCTTGTTGTCAGAGATACGGTGACTCAAAAATCAGTCCTCAGCGGCTGCCCACAAACTGCTGTGGATTCTCGACCTCATGGCGGCAGCAATAGACCTAGTTCTGTGGGCACACTTACACATGCTGCCCCTTCAGACAGGGTTGCTGACGGCCTAGGACACATCACCGGAGGACTATCAAGCCAGGATTCTCCTCACCCATCAACTTCATCGCTCCCTGAATTGGAACTACCACTGGAGGTGATTCTCACAACAGATGCAAGCCTGCATGGGGGGGGCAGTCCTGGACCAACTTACCACCCAGGGGATTTGGTCAGTACAGAAACAGCATCTCCACATAAATGTCCTGGAGATGTGGGTGGTTCACTTAGCCCTTCTTCGGTTTCAATCCGTACCGAAAAACAACACAGTAAAAATGCATTCAGGCAATGCCCTCACAGTGGCGCACATAAACAAACAACTAAGGAGGCACAACAAGCAGAGAAATGCTTCAGGAGGCCTCTGAACTCCTGAGCTGGGTGGAGGAGAACTTCCTCTCTCTGTCAGCAGTACATCTCACAGGAGAACTGAACACTCAAGCCGACTGGCTAAGTCACGAAAATATTCACCCAAGAGAGTGGCAGTTGAACCCAGAAGTGTTCAAACTCCTCAGCAATCAGTTTGGGCAACCACAAATATATCTGTTTGCATATGGCCAAAATGTCTGACTCACAGGTTCTTCAGTCGGTATCAAAGTCCACAACCAGAGGCAGTGGACACTCTGACTCAGGTGTGGTCCTTCCACAGAGTGTATGCCTTTCCCCCACTGCCTCTTGTTCAGAAGGTCTGAAGAAAAATAAGACACTCAAGAGGAAATCTCTTCTGATAGCCCTGGAGTGGCTAAGAATACTGTGGTTCTCCAATCTAGTGAATCTAGCTCAGCAAGTACCCTTCCTCCTGTCGGTATGAAGGGAACTTTTGTTGCAAGGCCCCATTCTCCACCAAAACCAAGGAGCAATGCAGCTCGCAGCCTGGCTCCTGAATGGAGCAGGCTCCTAAAATTAGGTTTCTCCCTAAAAGTAGTTGAAACCTGGGTGGTGGCTAGAAAAACCTCTACTTCAGCAGCTTACGCTCCAGTCTGGACCATATTTTCTTCTTGGTCCAGAGGGAAGGGGTTTAAACCTTCAAGAGCCTCCATTCCTGAAATTTTGGAATTCCTTCAGGAAGGTGTGGAAAAAGAGCTGGCACTGAGCATGCCAGAGGCCAAGTTTTTGCTTTTGGAGCTTCTTTGGGCTTCTCCCTAGGAACTATCAGAGAGGTTATTCATTGTTTGCGAGCAGTTTGCAGGAGCCAGCCACTGTTTCGATCCCCGGAGCCTCTGTGGAATCTTAACTTGGTTCTCAATGCCCTCTGTGTAGAACCTTTTGAGCCGCTATCATCCATGTTGCTGGATGTGTCATCCTGCAAGGTCCATTTCTTAGTGGCCATGTGTTCACCCAGGAGAGTGGACGAACTCCAGGCCTTGTCTTACAAGGAGCCATACCTTATTATACATAAGGACAAAGTGGTACTCAGGACGGTCCTGTCCTTCATCCCTAAAGTGCCCATGGCCTTCCCTGTGAACCAGGAAATTTGCCTTCCATCCTTTTGTCCACATCCTTCTCACCCTAATGAGAAGAAGTTGCACAAACTGGACCTGCAGTGGGCAGTTATGATCTACCTTAAATGAACGGCTGAGTTAGGTAAAGCAAATAGCATCAGGTAAAGCAAATAGGATGCTGGGATGTATAGGCAGGGGCATCACCAGCAGGAAAAGGGAGGTCATAATTCCGCTATACAAGACACTAGTGAGGCCCCACCTGGAGTACAGTGTACAGTTCTGGAGACCATACCTACGTAAGGACATAGACAGGGTAGAGAAGGTTCAGAGGAGGGCAACAAAGATGGTGCATGGGTTGCATCACAAATCCTATGAAGACAGGTTGAAGGAACTGAACATGTACTCCCTGGAGGAAGGAGGGAGAGAGGGATATGATAGAGACATACAAGTATCTTACAGGGAGGAACAGGGTGCAGGAAAACACTATTTTAAGTGAAAAGATGTTTCAGGACTAGAGGCATGGGATGAAGTTGGAGGGAGGACGATTCAGAGGAAACATGAGAAAGAATTTCTTCACAGAACGGGTGGTGGACAAGTGGAACACCCTGCCAGAGGAAGTGGTGGGGGCTGAAACAATCAAGGGATTTAAGAATGCATGGGATAGACATAAAGGAATTCTAGAGGTCAGGGGTAAGGGGAAATAGACTTCTAGGAAAACAAACTGAACTTACAAGCTCAAATGGGCAGACTAGGTGGGCCATAGGCCCTTATCTGCCGACACTGTCTATGTATCTATGTATATATGAGTTTCGTAAGTCAGATAATCTATTTGTTCTTTTTGGGGCAGCCAAACAAGGACAAAAAGCCCTTAAGCCTACCCTAGCTACAGTGGGTGTGGGCCTGTATTACTAAGACCTATGTTGCAAAAAAGAAGAGGACTCCAGCTCTCATCAAGGCTCACTCCACGAGGGCGATGGCAACTTCCTGGGTGAAGAGAGGCAAAGCCACAGTTTTAGAATTATGCAAGGAAACTACGTGGTCTTCAGTCCACACTTTCATAAAACATTACAAATTAGATGTTCATAGTTCTGCTGATGCAGATTTTGGTCACAGAGTGTTGCAGGCAGCAGTTTGCAAGTAATTCCGATGCATCTGGCGTATGGGATGATAATCTCCCCCCTCCTGGTTTTTGTCTGGGTACTGCTTCTTATAATCCAGTTGTTTTATGGAACACTACAGAAAGAAGACATTAACTTCATACTTACCAAAATTTCCTTTTCTGTTAGCTCCAATATTGTCAATGGGTCCTGCCCAGGAGCCGGGCTCCCGAAGGAGAATCTTATCCAGTATGCTAGGAGAGAGGTCTAGTTTTGTAAAAATCCCCTACTGGGATCTCTCTCTATTCTGCTGCACTGTACTCTGATATATATAATTATAGACTGATCTGTCAGTTAGTCTGTGACTGCAGGTTAACTCATTCCATAAAAAAACATACCTCTTTTTCCTGATGACGCCATATGGTGTCCAAAATCATGTGCTGTAGTACCTGATGATGCCAATTGACGTCCATATCTTTCTCTTGGTGCAGCTCAAGCATTTGTTTACATTTGTTGAATTGAGTTGTACCAGCTAATAGGGGACATCATACCCTTACTGATTTTACCTAATATAGTATGTGTTCCCATTGGCTATTTTTAAGAAAACAAGCATTAATACATAAATAAATAAATTTACTATTTTTTGCATGTGCTGTGAAAAATGTATTATGTTCATTCTGCCATTAGTTTGTATTGTAACAACAAATCATCTTGTTTTAGTGTAACATGTTAAGCTGATCAGGTTGACACTATAATTAATTTCATAACTTATAGTTTTTTTTTATTCGAGCAATCTGATTGGCCGTCACCACTTTGGTGTATTTTTTTGTCTTTTGGGGTATTTTTCTACAATAACATGTTGTCACTGATATTGTAATTTTTATAACTATTAGTCCATTTATACCACTAAGTGAGCTGAATATTTCTATATTTAAAAATCGAGCTCTGTGATTGGTTGGATTCACTGACATCATCAATTCTGAATTTAATTGGTATAAAGGGATTGTCTTAGATGCAGGCACCATCCCCCTGATGAAGCCTTAGTTGTCGAAGCACCAGGGAACCTGCACACAGATCTTTCATTGTGCCTTCCACTATTCTATTCAATGTGTGTGCCTGAAATGTTAGACTAAATCCTTATTTAGCATTCAAGCAAGGACTCATATTTTTTTACAACCATCACTGGAGGGAAAGTGGCTCTCTGGGCTCTGAAGTGTACAGTGATTTTTTATTTTTTCTTTGATGTTTCAGTTAGGGGTGACAGCCCTCACCTGCACCTGCCACAGCTCTGCAGTGTGTCACCATTTGGTCATATTGATCCTCACTGTTGCCATGCTTGCTCTATGCTTATTGTACACGTCACTATTTCCATTAACCAGTCAGAGCACACACTGGTGTGGGAAGAGCATGGTGACTGGAAACTTAGATTCAAGATGGAGGTGCTGCTCTTATCCTAAAATACTCACTTCATTTTGGTGCCAAAACCTCGATTTGTAATCTGTATTTACTTTATTTGTTTTTAATTTTATTTATGATGAAAGTTTTCATAGTTGTTACTTTGCTCATTTTGGGATAATTTCTGGTCATCCTGTGTGATCACATCTTATGGATCCGGCTGGCATTCCTGATGGGAGAGAGTGTGTTTCTTGTGCATGTACTAGATGCGGTCACATGAATTCAGTACCTTTTGTTACTTTTTAAAGAGTTTATGTTCGTATTATGGCTATGTTAAAATCTATGTGGCATGTTGCTCCCTGCGTTATGGATGATAAGTGGGTTAGGGTCAGTAGCATGTTTGTCTCATGCTCTGCACTTGAGTTTTCTCCCTAATACACAGTTGCTGATTGTTTAAAATGAAAAAATAATGGTGTTGCCTTCAACTTATCTGGCATCAGTCCAGCCCCAATCTCTGTTGCATTGTAAAGGCCAAACCAGTTTTGAATCCCTCCACAGTCACTGGTGTTGTCCATCGACTCGTATGACGTCAGTCCAGACTCAACCTCTGATGCACTGTAAAGTGTTCTTCAGGTCAAAATCCCTCCACAGCCACTTGTAAGATCTAGCTCCTTACCATGCATCAGTCGAGCCCCAAACTGTAGTGAAAAGTGTAGTGCATTTCAGGTTCAGATCCCTCCTCAACTGATGGTGTTGTCCATCGACTTACCATGCATTAGTCCTGATCAATCCCATAATGCACTGTGAAGTGCATTTCATGTTCAAAACCCTCCACATCCACTGGTGTAGTCCATCAATTCATATGACATCAGTTCAGCCCCAATCTCTGATGCACTGTAAAGTATTCTTCAGGTTCAAATCCCTCCACAGCCGCTTGTAAGATCTGTCTCCTTATCATGTGTCAGTCAAGCCCCAAACTGTAGTGAACAGTGAAGTGCATTTCAGATTCAGATCCCTCCACAGCTGATGGTGTTGTCCACTGACTTACCATGAATCAGTCCAGACCAATCCCATAATGCACTGTGAAGTGCATTTGATGTTCAAAACCCTCCACTTCCACTGGTGTAGCTCATCAATTCATATGACATCAGTTCAGCCCCAATCTCTGATGCACTGTAAAGTATTCTTCAGGCTCAAATCCCTTCACAGCCACTTGTAAAATCTCAGGCTCAAATCCCTCCACAGACACTTGTAAAATCTATCTCCCTATCATGCATCCCATTGTGCTCCAAACTATAGTGAACAGTGAAGTGCATTTCAGGTTCAGATCCCTCCACAGCCAATGATGTTGTCCATTGACTGATATGGTGTCAGTCCAGCCCCAACCTCTACTGCACTGTAAAGTGCTGTTCAGGTTCAAATCCCACCAGAGTTACCAATTTAGTCCATCTGTTCATCAGTCTTCAGTCCAACCTTTATCTCTGACACTCTGTGATGTGCATTACTGATATAGATCCCTCCTCAGTCACCATGGTGTAGTGCATTGTGCACATCAAGATTCATTCCAATACTACCCTCAGATGCACTGTAATGTTCTATTCAAGTTTGAATCACTCCACAACCACTTTAGTCCCTTGTGCTCATAATGCTTCAGACCACCCCTTACCTCTGATGCATTGTGATGTGATCAGTGTCAGTGTATGACTTATACAGTCCATTCAAATGAAACATACAACAGTACACATGTGTACTCAATGAGCATCACTCCATGATGCAGGCATATCCACACCCCACCCACACAGTGCACCATACTGAATGTTGCAACATATCACATGTGTATGCAGGCAAACCATGTGACACAGCACATAGTACACAACCTTTACAGGTGCCCATGTCATCACCCTGTATGCTACTCCACAATGTTTCTGCATGGCATATGAACACCATTACCAGGCAGGCAGCCCCACCTGCTTCCTACAACTGAGTATACCCCAAGGACGGGTGCCAATTCATGACGCAAAATGACTGCAGTGCCTATGAGCATCATTCCTTGGTACAGGCACACCCACCCCCTTCCCCATGACACAGTATACCCCAAATTACCAGTGCCTTTTCAGCAATTTCATCATCCTATACGTATACCCATAATGTGTCTACAGTGTCTGTTAGCACCATTATTACATGCATGCAGCCCCTCTCATTTCCACAGAACATATGAAGTGCATCTGAGCCTGTATTATGAATGCAGGACCCCCCCCCCGCCACTAACACACAGTGCTTCATCATACAGTCATTCCCTCACCTTAAACCATCCCATAATACAACCCCCAAAAAATAAACTATGCCAGGAAATTAAATAATACACAGATTTATGTAACATGATGTTTACTGAACGACTGTGAACCTTAACATGAACATCATCATGCTTCATTTACAGTATGATAAAGCAAACAGCACAAATAAAATATAGTTTCCTATACTTATGGGATTAGAAACATAGAAACGTAGAATTTGACAGCAGATAAGGACCGCTTGGCCCACCCAGTCTGCCCATTTCCCTACCTACTGGATAAGCTGCAGATCCTAGTTAACCAGCAGCCTACTTCTTCCTACCCCCAACCCCTAGAATTGCCTTATGACTGTCCCATGCATGCTTGAATTCCACCACTTGTTTTTGACTCCACAACCTCCTCCGAGGCCATTCCATGCATCCACACCCTCTCTGTGAAAAATACTTCCTTAAATTACCTCTGGGCAGCCCCCTCTATCTTCAAATTGTGCCCTCTTGTTCTTGCACACCTTTTTTGAAAGATGCTACCCTCTTGGACTTTGTTGATTCCCTTGAGGTACTTGAAAGTTTCTATCATGTTCCCCTCTCCCTCCTTTCCTCGAGGCTATACATATTAAGCTCTTAAGTCTCTCTTCATATGTCTTCGGTGCAGACCCTACCATTTTAGTTGCCCTCCTCTGGACAGCTTCCATCCTGTCTATGTCTTTGCAGAATTGGGTCTCCAGAACTGCACACAGTATTCCAGATGGGGTCTCACCAGCTGTCTGTACAGAGGGATAATAACTTCCTGTTTTCTACTGGTGATGCCTCTCCTATGCACCCCAGTATCCCCCCAGCCCTCCTTGCTGCCCTCTCACATTGCTTGCCCATCTTTAGGTCATCTGATATGACTACCCCCAGGTCCCTTTTATTACAAAAATAAAATAGTTTATTTCAATGAAATTACACATTTTAACTACAGCAAATATGCAATTAATCATAGAGAGACCTCCAGCACTAACAAATGTATCCATTTCCTGTGTCAGCTCACTGACCTACACTGGAAGTGTTCTTCCTATATACATCACTTGACCTCACAAAGCACTTCCTTCCTGCATCACTTCCTGATATGTCCTTCTAAGGTAATGTGTAAATATGTTCTCACTAAACTAGGGGAAATACAAAAAAAATTGATAATCAGATTCATAAACTAAAATCAGTGGATACGAAGAATTAAACACTGCAAAATTTCAACCAGTGGAGTGGAACAAAATACTCAAACTGTAATAACAAGAGATTCAGATATTGATTTATGACTAAAATAAAATGGTAAAAAAACTTATATTTAGACAATGACAGATGTTTACTGTATATTTTTAACAATTTTAATCAATGATTTTACAGAAATTTAATATTTTTGCATGACTAGGTAACAGGGCCGGGGTCGGGGGGGGTGCAAGGGATGCGACTGCACCAGGGCCCAGAGTGCTGGCAGGGCCCATGGCCCCTTAAGTCAGTATAAAACGTTAACGTTTTTTTTTTTTTAGTTTTGAACTGCTGATGGAGCAGAGCGATTAGCCCACTGCCTCCTGCCCACACCGTCAATCCCTCCCTGAAGTGTGCATGGATGGAGGACTCACTCAATGGACTGGTCTGGAGACCTGTGGAGGCATTTAAAAATTAAATCCCCTCCCGCCAGCACCTCCGTGCCTGCTGCACACAGTTAATCTGCTGTCCTCTCGGACGTACCTGCTGGTGTGATGGTGCGTCAACTCACTCGCTGCTCCCAGCCTCCGCCATTTGCCTCCTCGACTACTGTCTAATTCCCTAATCCCCATCCAGGCATCATCCGATCTGACTCGTCTGACTCCTCTCTTGGTGTTATCCTCTCCTTGGCTCCTCCTCCACGCTGGCAGTGGCATGTGATGCTCAGTCGAATCTGGTCCTCCTCTCGGCACCAGCGTGGCTCATTTGTCTGCTCCCATTCTGTTGCCACTCCCGACACTGCTCTGTGCTCAAAACCCAGCTAGTAGGTACCCATGTGGAAAATAGGCTTACTAATGAACACGGGTTGACAGCCATCCCAGTCACACAGTGCTTTGATTCTGAGGTGTCCGGTACATAAATTAATTTACCCTCTCAGCTTTTATGTTTGTTTATAAAAGTTTATAACTGACTCCATTGGCATAGCAACACGCTTTATACCCCCGCCCCGGTTACTATGCTACTTCTTCAGTTGATATCCCCATTGCCATAGCAGAGAGAGCTTATTTGGTAAGGTACTAATGGTTACTGTATATAAATTAAATATATATGTATTTATACCTCTGTAACCCCTGCAAAAATGACAGTTGATGGTCCTAATTTGCATACCAAAATATTTTACATTGTTTAATAGTATACTGAATGTTGTGCCTTCCTTTTAATGGGGAGCTCCTTTATGCAAGTTGACAGGACTGCAGCATATACAGTGAGGTTAGGGGCTTATTTCAGGTTATCATCTGTAGTGGGATTCGAACTTCCCGGTCCTCACTACCTCAGTTTACCAGCTCACAATAATTTTGAGCTAACAGGTACCTTTTGCAATCACTGTCAGCGGGGCACGCCTTTATCAGGTCACCCTGCCCCAAAACAAAATCCTAAGTGCTTGCATTATGTTTTAGTAGGATAAGTGCTGTCTGTCAAAGAACGCTGGGTGGTGGTTTTCTGTCTTTATTTTTTCATTAAGTGTACTTAATTGAGCAGAATCTTCTAACTTTTACAAAATACAGAGCCATTATATGTCAGACATGAGACAGTAACACAGTACATACAGCAATCCTCTCCAAGACCCCTCCCCCAACTCACATCTTTATCAATGTTCCTATATTATCATTGTGTACATGTTTGAGCTGTTAGAAAGTACTAACCATCTTGTATGATGCAATGCAGGCATAACAGCAGCAATATTCTCTTGGTGTTGGTGGTGGACTGGTAGTGGCAGTGCAGGGTGGGAGGGGCCCGCACAGGCGGGGGGGCCTGGATGGGGGGGCCCACTACAAAGTCTTGCACCAGGGCCCAGTACATCCTGGAACCGGCCCTGCTAAGTAAACAGAGCATAATTATATTTAGATAAAATCATCAGAATTTATTAAACTATGAAAACAACCTCACACAACATTAAATCCAGTTAAATAGACATTACCAAACCTCACTCATTTTCAAAAACATTTTGTCCTGAAAAACTTTTCTTTTTACATTTTTAAAATTGGATGTATGGTTTTTAAGATATGTAGGTTTAAGCACAGTGTGTTTGTATGAATGTTGCAGATCTAAAACCCCTTCAGGCACACAGGTGTTCTAGCAGCAGGCAGAGGGAACCTGAACATTCTAAGTGACAATAGGATAGAATGAGTTAACAGGTTTTGTCAGTTTCTTTTCTTTGTTTACTTTCTGTTTTTTACTCTCTCCTTTCTACCCTCGGTGTTCTCTCCTTCTGGCCGCACATTCCAGCCCCCCCCTTACACCGGAATTCGGGATCTGCCCCTAGAGTGCTTACCTCCTTCCTCCTTTCTGCATAGTGGGGTCTGTCTGGAACCGGTGGACTGGGTGGCTTGGGGCAGCCATCATTCAGAACCACTGAGGGTTTTTTTCCTGTTTTTCTGTGTCCCCATTCCCAGCCCAAGAAGTCGGTGGTGCAAGGACGTATGTCCAGAGAGGCAATGTGCTGATGCACATCTCTCTCAAGTGCCCAAGTGTGTCTCCCCTGCCCAACTCCGGTATATGGAGCTGCCATGCCCCTTGTGAGCCCGTGTTCCCACCGGCCCACTCAGGACATCAGGTGTTATGGTTGACACCCCTGGTAACCCACCCCAGAGGGAGGAGTGCATCCGTTGGGATGCTCAATCCTCCCTCTCCCCACCGACCCCCGCTGACCCAAGTCCGTTCCCAATCCCAGGTCACCGGCGTAGCATGAGATGTGGCGCCCAGCGCCTCAGTGCCACCAGGCCGGTGGTTTTGTTAGTTTCTTAAGTTTTTTTTTTTTTATGTTGCAGGTAGTTTTCTGCAGTCAGTTTTGAAATAAAACAAAGAGGATATGCTTCATTGTATGTTAGTTTTAGTTTAACAGAGTTTGTCTTTGAAGAAGCCTGTTTGCTGTTACATGGTCTTCCCTACAAGAAGAACCGAATACTCCAGGTCTTGGGTCCATGAAGCACAGTCTCTTCCTTGGATGTCTGCTAGGAAGGTAAGACACTTAGTTATTACAGGAGATGATTGTTTATAGTATATGCAAAGTGTAGCTCTCATGGCACCGCGAGGTAAGTAGTAACTAGGGAGTTGCTGCTGCATGGAATCCTCACATGCCCAACATTCTAAAGCTTGGGCTATACCATTCCCCTGGTAGGGGTGCACTATACCCAGTTGTTTTGATTATCCATTGACAATATTGGAGCTAACAGAAAAGGAAATTACAGTAAGTATGAAGTTAATTTCTTCTTTCTTTTACTCCATGGTCATAATACACTGTCTGCTGTTTCTAGCCTTCTTCCTGATTACTGTGGGCAATTTCAACATATTTTGCTAGTTTCTTTCTCAGGGCATACCTATAAGATGTAATTGATTCTTTCTAAGTGGGGTTATCTTCCCATGTTTCTTTTATTGCATCTAGTGGCTTTCTAAGTTGCCTATCATATAGCATTTCAAAGGGTGAAAAACTTGTTGATGCTTGTGGTACTTCTCTATAAGCAAAAAGCAGGTGTAACCCCCCTGCCAAAGTCTTGCAGCTCCTGTTCTAGCCGCTCTCCTGAGCACATCTCGATATGGCTTGCATTTTTTTTCCTAGGTCCCCCTGGTCCTTTTCTTCCCTCTGGTGCCCCAGTCACAGCCCCAACTGTAATTCCAGCCCTCCAGGGCTCGAGCAGCCAAACTGCGATCTCCCACTTGAAGCATGCTCTTGGGGCGGCAGGGATTGCGCAGGCACAAGTGGTGCCTTTTATCTTTGACTGCCCGAATTTGCAGTCATTCCAAAGAGTGTTTCGTTGGTCCCCAGATCCCCATGTGGTAAGTGGGACCTGGTGACCACAGACAGGGCCCTGAGTGCCCATTTGTTTTAAAAATAAAAGAGATGCACTAAGTGATTTCGATTGGGGCTCATGAGCCGGAGATCCAATCTATTTGAATATTCATGAGGGTCTGTCTGCCCTCGGGGAAACTTGTTCTTGGCTGTGGCCATAAAGAAAAAGGAATGTTGTTAAAATAAATATTGCAACTGTTGCACTGTATGTTTGGGGAAAATTGTTCTAAAAGGGGGAATATGTTTAACATAAATAAATGCTTTACTCCTGGCTGCACTAGACTAATTTTGTGACTCAAATAAAAACAACCTGTCTGCTACTGCATGTCAGGGAACTAAAATATTAACAAAAGTGATAGGAAAGCAGCTGAGTGATCGTTTAATTCTGTGCAGCGACAACAAGTATGCTACCAGGGCAAATGAACTGTGGAGCACTGGGGCAAATATTTAATTATTTCTGGCTGCACCAGAACTTTAATTGGGACTGTACCTAACTGCTTAAGAGATTGTGTGTTTCAGTAGCCACTGCAAGCAGCCACAGCCAATCAGAAAGCCAGGACAACAAAGCCAGGACTTGTGGGACATTAGCCAAAGCTCATGGATAAATGCCAAGTGCTCATGGGGAACTGCAGGGCCCTAATTCTATGTGCCAAAACAGTAAACCAATGGTGCATCAAGTGAGACTCATGTATAATTCATTTTCTTGACCAACAGGCCTCCCAGCCAATCGAAGGCCATGCAACCAACAGCTTCAGTCAATCAGGAGCCTCAGGAGAGCCCTATAAGAGACTGTGTTTTCCAGCAATTTGCCAGATTTGAGCAGGAGCCCCCCACAGGGGTGGGGGCTCAGGCTCCCAGCAGAGCAAATGGGCCTGGTAATCCAGCCAAGCCTCTCCACTCAGGAGGGGTTTTTCTTGCAGTTTAAGTTAAAGTAACTCAGTTAATGTTGAACCTGCTAGCCTGGGGGTTGCCAGAATGTCCCCTAGGTGCTAGCCCTCCCGTCCACATCAGGGAAAGATGTGGACCTGAAGATAACAACAAGCAGCTGTAAGAGAGCTGAAGATTCTCAGTTGAGAGAGAACTGAAGCACTTGGGAGCCTTCATAGCGGAAAATCTACCGTGAGGCGCCTGAGTGAGTACTCTTGTACCCCCGGTTCAAGAAAAAAAGCAATCTTAGTACGTCTGGGCCATCTTGTCCAAGTGACTGTTCAAGTAACCAAGTTCTAGGGTCGGCACCCCATAGCTGCGCATAACCTTAGTCCAGCGTGGGTGGACCTCTATTAAAGTGTTTCTTCTGATTTGAGACTGTCCATTGGGTCGGCACCCTACTGCTGCGTATAACCTTAGCCCAGTGAGGGTGGACCCCTATAGTAAAACTGTTGCTGTTCATATCTGTTCGGGGGGTACCCAGTGACAGCCCCAGACAGACTAGTAAATATGCTGAAATGTACTTATGATAATTATCTGGTCAAAATGTCCTGTGGTGCCACCAGCCATAGCCACACTTCCTCACTAATGGACTGAGACCCCAAAGTTAAGTCGGCCTTGTCGATACAATCTGGAAATGACAGTTTTCCACCTAGTTCAAGGTAACCAGGGTGGCCCTCCTGGCCCCTGGTAAAAGGCATTTCTTTTCTGTGACTGTACCTAATTACGCCTTAGAATATAAATGTACAGGATGTGACCAAAGTATAAATGTGCTGAATATTCAGGATTACCAATCCAAGTTCTAACCAGTGTAACCGGCTCATTACCTCTGCCTAAATTGTTCAGTCTGCTACTTGCAGGGTGACCCCTGCTCTACTGCCAAATGCAGGGCAACCCCTGCACTTTTAACATAAGTCAAAAGCTGTTGTTTGTTAAAGTGCTTTAAAGTTAAAAAACCTTTCCTTTTGTAAATCAAAGCCAGCCAATGCCACCAGCTGCAATGTCCACCAGGCCTGCAACCATCCAGGACTTTGGTAACTGGGTACCCAGAGTATAATGTGAGATAGTGGGGTTTCATACATGTCTGAGAACTGGTACCAATGGGGGGGGAAATGAAATGTATTCCATCTGATTTAATGCAGTTTAGATAGCCATGCCTCTGCGTATCATTCTGGTTGGTAAAACGTGATTTCTTTTCTGCTTAATATGGTACTTACCCAGCTGGAGGGTTTCACCAGCACAAACCAAATCACTTGTACATTTGTAAATAGAATCAGTGCATAACCTCTACTCCTCCTGTTTCCCCATTCCTAGCTCTTATGGCCCCTAAATAAATATTGTTACTGTTTTTGCACGTGGTTATTATGAACATATTATTAGAGAGATACTTTAATTATCAAATGTCTAAAATGTGGGGAACTGTATATTGGGTCATGTGTTGGGGTGGCAAATGGTCATTGTGGGTGGTATAACATCCCTGGGGGTTGTACCAGTTAACAGCTAGCCCACTTTAAAGTTAAACTCTGGATGGAGGCACTGCGCATTATAGAACCTAATGGAAAAGCTCCAATCTAATGTAGGTTTGGGAACCCAAACCTCTCAGCCTACATCCTAAGTAGTAGACAGGGGTGTAACTCTAGGAGTAGCACTGCCTAGGGGTTACACAAGTAAGTAAAGTATTGGTCCCAATCTTTCCCTTCACCTTTTACAAAAATTGCTAACGTGTTTTAGGGTTTGATTAAAATGTTCAACAAGACCATCTGTCTGAGGGTGACAAGAGGTAGTTCTTATGGCAGTGATTCCTAGTAGTCGGTACAGCTCCTTCAGTAATGCAGCATCAAGATTATTACCCTGATCAGTAATAATCTCTTTAGATATGCATGCCCTGCTGAAGATTTTGGCAAGGTCTGCTGCCACTTTTGGGGCTGTGACAGTGCACATTGGAACTGCCTCTGGTATCAAGAAGCAGTCACATACTATCAAAATGAATTGATTACCCTTTGTACTTCTGTCTAAGGGGTCAACCACATCCATCACAATTCTTTCAACAGGCACATCTATCAAGGGGTAGGGGCATCTTGTCCTTTTTTGGTCACAGGAGATGGCTGGCCCTCCCTCCCTCCCTCCCCCTCCCTCCCTCCTTCCTCCCTTCCTCCTCAGGGATACACAGTAATACAGCAGCAATAATGTCAAAACACAGCATAAAGTCCATAGAATATCAATATACAGTACACAGTACGAGCAGAATTAAACAATTTATACATTAAAACAACCAATAACAAGAGGGTGATAAGAGATTTAAACAAACATTTTTTATAAATATGTATGGTAGGGTACTAATCAGATGAGTGAAAAGATAATTATGGTAAAAATGAAATAAAATAAACTTTCCACACATCTATGGTGGGAGGGTGGAGTGGTCCTTGAGAAGGGAGTTTAGGATATGCAGTGAGGCAGTATGATGGATGGGAAGAGGAAGGGCATTCCAAATTTGTGGAAAATGGTGAGAGAAAGCAGCCTAATCAACTGAGGTAGTCCTGGCTGTGACAGTTTATGTGCAGTGGTCCTGGTTTCTGAGTGAGTGATATGTAGAGGGTTTGAAAGAGATGGAGGAGGCAAGATAGGATGGGAGGGAGTGAAACCAGAATTTGGCAAGAACATTGGCACAGTGAATATGGTGCCTAAAGGATTGGGAAGGTAGCGAGAGCGATTGCTAAAGGGTGCAGTGATGAGTGCGGGGAGGACTGTCAAGAGCGAAATGGCACAAACAGTGGAATAAAGAGTCCAACCTAGTTAGGGAATATTTGGGAGTGGTACAGTAGACTACATCTCCATAGTCAAAAATAGGTGGGACCATTTTATGAATTAGGGCATGGCAAGCCGGCAGAGGAATACAAGCACAATTTCTGTATGAAGCACCTAGTTTAGGGTGCAGTTTTTTGTGGATGGCATCAATATGAGTAGAAAAGGTGAGGTGCTGGTCAAGCCAGACCTCAAGGTACCTGAAGGAGGTGGAGACATCAAGTAATGTCCCATCTAGAATGTGGAAAGAATGGAGGGGGTTTAGTAGAGAAAGTCTCTGCTTAGTGCCAAAGGTGATAGAGACTGTCTTTTTAGCATTTGAAAATAACTGGTTCAAGCGAAACCAGAGTTGTACTTTGTCAAAATCATGCTAAAGTTTAGAAGCTACAGCTGAGGGGGAAGGGCCAGATGCAAACAGGACAGTATCATCCACATACATGTGGTTACAGATAGAAAGGCAGGCAGTGAGAAGGTCATTTAGGAAGACAGAGAAAAGTAGAGGGCCGAACATAGAGCCCTGAGGAACACCAGTGTTAATGGGAAGGGAAGGGAATTTGCATCACTAATCCATACAGACTGAGTTCAACCCACAAGGTAGGAATGAAACCAACTGGTGGTTGCAGTAGAGATCCCTACAGCAGAGAGTTTAGCAAGTAGCAGGGTGTGTGAGACCATATCTTCATCTTAATTGCAATCTTCATGAATCCCAGGCCATTAATATCTGTACAACAATCTGGCAAGGGTGCATCCCTCCATGAGTGACCAGCCAGAGGGCTATCAAGTGTTATCTGTAACTACTCAGTTCCATACTTCCTTGGTATGACCAACTGTTCTATTGGTTCCTACATCTGAGGATTAACCCACACTCTGTACAGTATCCCATTACATTTTTTTTAAACATTGGTTCACCCTGTTTTTATTTCACCTCCAGCTGTCTAAAATAACATTGGAGAGAAATATTGTTAGTTTGCCCAGAAACAAAATCACAATCATTTATCAGTTTAGTTACAGCATTTTCATATATCAACCCATTATGTCTATCTGTCTTTTGTTACCACTGTTTTTTCAGACATCTTCTTTCTTTCCTGGACTTTTCCATCTTGGAAAGGGGAGAAAACAAGTCCAAATTAGAGTTACCAAAAGGAACAGAGTCCCCAACATCTGAGATTTTTCTTTGCCTGTGCTCTTGTTATCATGGCTGCTGAAACAGCAGGGTTTACTCCCTCTGTGATTAACTTGGCAAATCCTGAAAAATCATTTCCAGTAATCACAGGCATAGATAATGTTGGTACTACCCCCACTTTCATTTGGTGCATCGCCCCATTAATGTTCAGAGTCACTTAGGAGGTGGAATTGTATTGAGTGTCCCCATGGATGCACATGACCCCAGTACCTGTTTTGCACAGCCTTTTCCCAGAACTTCAACATGCGCCAGCATATGTCTGCTTCTCAAATCTATAAGTAGACCCCCATTAAATTATTTTTCATTTTTCTTTTTAATTTTCTGGAATTTCGTGTTATTTCTTTTTATTCATTGAAAATGTCATTTTATTGCTTATCATATTTACATTCATAAAATGCCTCAAAATGACCTTACACTAGAAATTGTATTCCTAGTATACTACATTGTATTAGGCAGCATTATGCTATGGTCTTGAAAGGTTTTGTGAATCAAACAATTCCACTGTCACTTTCTTGCAGACTATCTCTGTGACAACAATGGAGCCTAAGCAACAATTACTGCAAGTATTTATTTAATTTTTGCCAAAAAAAAGAGCAATATTTGAAACTTTTTTCATGAGTTTGTTTTCATTTAAATTCTTTTTATACCCTGAATTTCTTATTTCTTATTTAAGAAAAACACGGGCCTCTATCTGTAAGTCCCTTCACTGTCTTATCTCCCAGCTTGACGTTAGTTAAATACTTGCCCAGTTTGCTGAGGCCAAATTTGCTCCACTGTTACCCTCTTTATTTTTATGGTGGTTTCTTGCAATATGGCCTGGTTTATTATAGTTATAACAAATAAAGTCTTTGGATGCAGATTTGTTACCCCCCATTAGAGTTCTTATCTGATGTATAGTTAAATCGGAAAAAAGAGGGTCTTGCCATTCCTGGCTGTTACTTCATTGCTGCAGTGTCTGTCTGATCACCTGCTAGTCCTCAACCAAAGAAACTAACTTTTCCCCACTTTCTGGTTGTTGTTCTTTTACCCAAAGCTGCATGTCTGTGGGAAGGATGTTGATGAATTCCTCCATTGCAAATATGTCAATGATCTGTGGGACCATTTTGCCCTCTTGTTAGAGCCATGTAATGAGGGGTTCTCCGAGTTAGGTGAAGACTTCTCGAGGATTGTCAACTGAGTGGTACTTCAGGGACTGGAATCCCTGCCTGTAGGTCTCTCCTGAGATGTCATATCTTTTCAGGATTTCTCTTTTTACAAGGTCATAATTTTCTGACTGCAGTGTCATATTGCTATAGGCAAGTTGGGCTTTACCTGTCAGACAAGGTACCAGCCTAATTGTTCATTGCTGTTTTGGCCATTGGCAGGCTCTAGGGACTCTTTCAAAAGTTGTGAGCTGTACTTGAATATCATCCAAGGGACATAGCTTTGTAAGTTTAATGCCTTTTGAGTTGTTCATGTTTTGTTGATCTGCTGGACCTGTAACAGATCTTCCAGCTTTGATAGTTTGCAAGGCATCCAGCCATCACTGCTCCTGTCATTGCATATCTTCTCTTCTCTGTTTCTCTTTTTTTTTAGTAAAATTGTTATTACTTTTCCAGTTTTCAGTTGCATTCATTAGTGCTTTCCTGGCCAGAGTGGAAATCCACTCCTTGGAGTTACAATTTTACATCCTTTATCCAAGTCCATAGAGTATCTTATATGAGTAATTATATTCAAATGCTATTAGTACATTAATTACTGTAAGTCTGGAATCTCCAAATATTATTCTGCCATCTACACATTACACTTTACAATATGACATAGTATCTACTATATATACCTTTCTTTATTTGCCCATAAAACAGACATGTCTAAGGGGTAGTCAGGTAGCTAGGGATAAGAACCTTGGAATAAGTGCTGGGGGATCCTGCTGGGAGAGGGGGTGTTCGTTACCTTCTTATTTTCAGGAAGTGCATGATGGGGCAATGTCAAGTGTGTCCACTGTTAGCTTTTTGAGAAATCTGGGTTGACGACTTCTGCTACATAATTATTCCACTTTCAGCTTCTTCCCTAAAGTTAAAGCTATCTGATTATGGTATGAAAGTGTATCCACTTCCATAATGCAATGGATCCATCTTGTCTACATTGCCAGGCATAAAGTTTATTGTCATTGAGCCTGTGTGTGATTTTTTTTCCCATGGTGGATACTTGGTTTACTAGAGATCGGCAGGTGCTTACAGTAGGTGGGGATGGCTGGAGTCAGGCTTTTATAACAGCTTTACAAGCCATAGTTATTAATATTCAAAGGAAATATTTTAGGCTACAACTCTTAAGTGTTGGGGAAGAACAATAGAAGGTATGCTTGTCCCTCGCATACAAGGGGAGTGGAAGTTATTTCCATAATTACCTGAGGTATCTCAGTCAAATAAGGTTGGAGCTTTGGACAGGACCAGCGTACACACATGTGGTTGGCTGTTTGCTCTCCACAATCTCTCCAGCAGGAGTGCGTAACGAGCGCCTAATTCTCAACCTGTTTATCAGACATTTTGAAACACAGCATTTGTATTTTTCAAGAAGGCTGGGGAGGAGGAGACTTTACTTAATTCTCTAAGAGCTATGGACCACTGTGTGTCCAAAGGCTGGATACAGAGTTCTTGGGACCATTTTGCTTACCTGTTGGTGAGGGGTGTGGGTTGGTGTTCTAGTAGAATTTGATACAGGACTGAAATAGCATGTGGATGGAGATAACCCTTCTGTGTTTGCTGAAGAAATTGTAGAAGTTGGGGAGGGAGAGTGTCATTATTTTGTAGTTGGGGTGCACCTCTCGTGCTCCCCAACTGGCCATTCCTTTGGATAACCTGGGTGCACCTCACCAGCACTCCTTCCGCACTGCCATCCACAACCCCATTTTGCAGCCTCCTGGGTAATCCATTTCCTTTCAGTGGATGGGTCCCCCCGGGAGAGAAAGCACCAGTGGGAGCGGCCAGCGCAGCTACTTGGCCCAGGTACTGCTGGGGTTGGTCCAGGGGTTCATGGTGGTGAGGAACCAGAAACCATCATCCGGCTGGTCAGGGAGCCTTTTTCTTGGTTTTTCTCTGGGAGTGCGATGTGCCAGGACATCAAGACGTAAGCTGACATTTGTTGTGTTCCCTCTGCAGCATGGCCCGATGTGCTGCCATGCCTCCAGTCTCCTCCAGAGGTCAGCAAACTCTGGGCCATGTACCACCGTCCCTCCCAGGAGAAGGCAAGCCATTGTGGGATGCTTGAGCCATCTCCCCCCCGGCCGGCCCTCTGACACCCAGGTCCATTCCCGAACCTGGGTCGTTGGTGTTGCAGGTTGAAATCCAACTGCTGCACCAGTGGACTGGCCCAGTAGTTAGCATTTTGATATAGTGAGTGACCTGTAAATAGTGCTAAAGGTCTGTAGGTCATAACTGATTTTTCTTTCCAAGCATATCAAAAGGGATTAGGTGTTCTGCTTCCAGGAACTGTGAGAAATGTATTACTCCAGTCCTCCCCATTTTTGATATCTGGTATCTTTTTTGGGGTGGGGGAGAAAGTCATTGTTTTGTGTAATAACAGTATTTAGGGCTAGGCTTGGGTTATGTCAGTACGGATATAGAGCTTTTGCCCAGCTATCCAAGGTGGAGAGAATGTAAAGATATTCCTGCTGTGAATGCGAGGGTGGGAGGGGCAGTGCAGAAAGTCTTTGGTTTAGATGATGAAGGAAGTCTGAGAAAAGCTCTATCTCTTTTCAGTGGCTTTCGTATGAAGGTGAGAGCCAGTACAGAGCTGTGTGGAGTTGTGCAGCATGGTAATCTCTTCTCTGTTTCTCAGTCTCTCTTTGTTGTATACAGTAGCTCACCATTTGAAGAAGGCAGACATGCTTTCAGGTTCTGTCCCTCCCTGTTCTTCTAACTTCATCATTGGTGTTGGCTGTACAGTCTCAGTGTGGACTTTTGTTTCTGCTTCTAGTTTGGCTGCCATTTTTCTGGTAATCACTCCTGGACTTACTGTTGCAGGATCCATACCTTTCTTCTATGCTTCCCTGGTACCAAGTCTAGTACCCACGCACAAAACTCCTGGTGTAGATTGTGCATGGCATAAATCCCACTTTGCCTGACACCAAGTGTCATAAAATGGCGTCATACAAACAAAAAAAAAAATCCTTAATCTGAGTCTTAAATCCTAAGCTCTCTATATACCTCTCTAAACAAAACATTGATCTCTTTTTAAACGATGTCTTTTCCTGGCAGTTTAAGCTAAACATCTTGCTTTTGTAAGCTAAGTTACATCTCCTGTTTTTCACAAAATGTCTCAAAACTTTGTCACTTTCCTTTCTGTGACCAGCCTGAAGAGTACATCTAGTCTTAACAGGTGCAACAAAATTATACATTTTGTCCCAGAACTGATTTCCTGTTGACAATTATGTAAGCAAGCATGTGGAGGTCAACATACATCTCAAGGTCAACCCGCTGTATTACAGATTAGTTTTTTAAGAAACCCAAATAGCTTTCTGCAATCATAGCAATAGTATAAGTATATACATGTGCAAACCAATGGATCCAAGATTCACATAAAGATTCACATGTATTTTTTAACCACAGAGAAGCAAGGAGAGAAAGAAATAGAAACAGCAAGTGAATGAAAGGGAAGTGACATGGCGAATTTACGTGACCAGTCCCTAGATGCCACAAAAAAACATTTGTGTGATCAGGCAAGAGACATACAAGTGGTAGGTTAGAAGAAGACAAAATAGATTACTCTCTTTGCATAACAAATGGAATAGGGTCTTACCCAATCCTCTGACACTCCTCTGGACAGCTTATATCTTGTCTATGTCCTTTCTGAGGTGCACTCTCCAAAACTGAACACAGTACTCCAGGTGGGGGCATACCAGGGAACAATAAGGCAGTGGCACCACCTCCCTCCTGTTGAAGATACCCCTCCCTCTGCATGCCAGCATCCCACTAGCCCTGCCAATGGCCTTGTCACACCATGCTGCACCTTAACATCCTCTGATATAGCAACCCCAAGGTCCCTTTCCTGTCTAGTGACTGTGAGTACCTCCCTACTATCCTATACTCAGCACAGAGCTTCCTATACCCTAAGTGCATGATTTTGCTATTTTTGACACTGAACCCCTAGTTGCCATATCTTTGACCATTCCTTGAGTTTCCCAAGATCCCTACACATTTTCTCCACCCCTCCTGAGTGTCCACCCTGTTACAGATTTTAGTATAATCTACAAAAAGGCACACCTTCTCCTCCAGTTCTTCTGCAGTGTCCCATATGAAGACACTGAAGAGGACTGGTCCCAGTACCAAACCCTGTGGTACCCCGCTAGTCACCCTCTCATCCTTAGAGTGAATGCCATTGACTGTCATCATCTTGTCTCCTATCTGTTAACCAGTTCTTAACCCAGTTTACCAGTTTGGACCCACTCTTGGGCTAGTCAGCTTCCTACTTAGCCTCCTATGTGGCACAGTGTTGAAGGCCTTACTGAAGTCCAGATAGGCCACTTCCACTGCCCTCCCCGATCTATTTTCCTGGTCACCCAGTCAAAGAAGTCTGTCATTTCATTTGGCATGTACTCCTTTATGCTATAACTGTAAGGACAGGATTTCTTCTGTATTTACTCCATACAAAATAGGACTACATATCCTAAGTTAGAATTGGGATGCTAGAGAGCCATCTTCCATATCGGAAGCACTCCTTCAAGCTCTCTCTCATGAGGTGGCAAATTTGTTAAAAACTGGAAATCTAAGACAGTTTTGTCAGAAACCAACTTCAGAACTCGACAGAGCAATTTGTACTGAATCAGCAGATACCACATTTACCATGGGGTGACCAAAACCACAACAGGAGGGCCTCCCAAACATCCAATAATGCATCTCAGCAAGGTTGCGGATCCGAGTGGTAGTGGAGCTAGTAATGCAACAACGTTGAGGGGAACCACCCTGGCAAACTACGCTTGAGTCCTTGTGGGCCATGGACTCAAAAATCAAGAAGACCCTACAAAAACTAGAACACGATGACACTGCTATACTGCAGCTCACGGGGGCCATAGCTGAATTAGACAAACGAGTGATGTCTACTTTAGCAGCTGTTGCCTCCTCCCTAACTAAAGAGAATGGCCAACTTCGAGGATGCATGGAGGCCCTTGAGAATGAAATGCAGGCTGGAAACATATAAATAGTAAGGGTCCCTGAACCTGCTGAAGGGACATCTCTGCTATCCTTTTTGCTGGACTGGCTCAAGGGAAAGCTGCAACTGGACATGGGATTTCCCTTGCACTTCACTTACCAAAGCCTACAGAGTTAATCAGAGGGTCCGTCCCATCAACACTAACCAGCCACACACTATACTGTTGAAATCCAGAGGATCAGAGATCTGTGACATGGTGATTTAAACAGCAAGAGCAGCATACCCTTTAGAGCTCAATGGCGCAGATGTAAAGTTCTACCCGAACCTCTCCTACCAGACCTATGCCAAACAGAAAAGTTTTGATGCTGTGAGACACCAATTCCGAAGCTTGGGAATCATCCACTCCTTATTACTACCTGCATGTCTTCGAGTGGTATGTGGAGGAATGTCATGGCAGTTCACAAATCTTCAGGATGGAGGATGCTGGATGGAGAAGGTCGAACAAGAGTTTGCAGCATGCCGTGCACTCTCCAAACCCCAGAGTTCTGGGACAGGATTCACAAAGCTTTACCTGGGCACAAACCCGGTTCACCTGGGGCAAACTGGGCTTTGTGAATAGCTGCTATTCACAAAGCGGGCAAACTTGGTTTGCACCCAGGCAAAGCAGTGAGGGGGGCCGCAATGCACATGAGAGGGAGGGATCTGCATAGCCCCGCAATCCCATTCACAAACATTTGTTCCACACAATAGCCCTTTGCAAAGGATATTGCGTGGAGCAAATTACCACCTGGAAAAAAATGGCGGTATTCCCTGCAAACCCTAGGTTGTGGAGGTACTGCAGCCACTCCCCCAAGGCCAATCACAGACATAATGACAAATAAACCCCTTTTGTCATGTATAGTGTCCCACCCTCCTCCTGGTCCTCGATCGCAGACACAATAAAAAATTAAATCCCATTTGACATGTACATTATCCCACCCCCATCCTGGGCCCCGATCCCTGTTATAATTTAAAAAAATCTCCATTTCAATTGTGTAGTGGTCCTTCCCCGGTCCCCGATCACTGATATAATGAAATAAAATCCTATTTCCATAGTGTAGTGGTCCTTCTCCGGTCCCGTTCTCCCACCCGTACTGTATGTATATCTTTTCCATAGTGCAGTGGTCCCCCCAACCCCCCACCCACTCCTGTAACTACATCCAACCCGCTCCCCCACCACAGCACGTCCCCAGTCAGCAAGCAGCACAGCACTCCTCTCACCTCCACAGCTGCCCACCAACTGAACTGTCAATGACAGTCTACAGTATATAGTACAAGCCCATTGGTTGAACTATCAACTAATGGGCTTGTACTATATACTGCAAACTGTCATTGACAGTTCAGTCAGCGGCAGCCATGAGATGAGAGAGGAGGGGCTGTAACTGCTGCCAACAGGCGGGACATGTTGCAGGGCAGCAGGGTTGGGATGTGGTTATTGGAGTGGGTGGGGGGTTGGGGGGACCACTGCACTATGTAAAAGATATACATACAGTACGGGTGGGCGATTGGGACCAGGGAGGGGGAGGGACCACTACAATATGGAAACAGGGATATTTTTTATTATAATGGGGATTGAGGGGCTGGCCCAGTGGCACTGAGGGCTGAGTCACTGGATGCCTTACCTCGTGCCACACCAGTGACCCATGTTTGGGAACGAGCATGGGTCGTCATGGGTCGGCAAGGAAGGAGAAGGATTGAGTGTCCAATGGACTGCTTTCCTTCTCCGGGGAGGGGGGGTCCTCTACTGTTGGCACCCGTTCACCTCCTGGTAGAGGCTGGGGGACAGAGCACCATGCAGTTGCTTGGGGAGGAGCTGGGAGCATATGCCTGGAGGGAGCACGTGCGGACATGTCCGTGCTACCCTCCACCGGTATCATTGCATGCCCCCAGCTTCAGGGAAGTAAACAGGGGGAAAAAGATGGCATCCTCATAGAGCAGCTTGATGGCCATTAGAAGATCTCCAGCTTTGGGGGGTGCACCTGATCTGGCTCCATATTGGGTGGGTGAGTTGGGGGCTCCCCACCACCCTGCTGTGGGGGGTTAGCCACAGGGGACAAAGCAGACCCTAATTGGAGTGCAGGAGAATGGATGGCAGCTGGAATCCCAGTGGAGCTGCTCAGAAGGAAGGGAGTAGACAGGTATGACAAGGAGGGAAAAAAAATGTACAGCAAACAAAAATAAAATAATGGGGATTGGGGACCGGTGGAGCAATGTACATGTCAAATGGGATTTTATTTTTTGTAGTGTCTATGATCGGGAACTAGGGGGGGTGATGGGGCCACTATGCTATGGGAAAGGGGATTTATTATACTGACGGGGATCAGGGACTGGGGAGGGGGGTGGGACAACTTTACAATAGAAAATAGGATTACGTTTTTTATTATGAGGGGGATACATAGATACATAGACAGTGTCGGCAGATAAGGGCCTATGGCCCACCCAGTCTGCCCATTTGAGCTTGTAAGTTCAGTTTGTTTTCCTAGAAGTCTTGCCCCTTACCCCTGACCTCCAGAATTCCTTTATGTCTATCCCATGCATTCTTAAATCCCGTGATTGTTTCAGCCCCCACCACTTCCTCTGGCAGGGTGTTCCACTTGTCCACCACCTGTTCTGTGAAGAAATTCTTTCTCATGTTTCCTCTGAATCGTCCTCCCTCCAACTTCATCCCATGCCCTCTAGTCCTGGAACATCTTTTTCACTTAAAAATAGTGTTTTCCTACACCCTGTTCCTCCCTGTAAGATACTTGTATGTCTCTATCATATCCCCTCTCTCCCTCCTCTCCTCCAGGGAGTACATGTTCAGTTCCTTCAACCTGTCTTCATAGGACTTGTGATGCAATCCATGCACCATCTTTGTTGCCCTCCTCTGAACCTTCTCTACCCTGTCTATGTCCTTACATAGGTATGGTTTCAGAACTGTACACTGTACTCAGGTGGAGCCTCACTAGTGTCTTGTATAGCGAATTATGACCTCCTTTTCCTGCTGGTGATGCCCCTGCCTATACATCCCAGCATCCTATTTGCTTTACCTGCTGCCTTGTCACACTGCTTCCCTACCTTGAGGGTCATCAGAGATGACAACCCCAAGATCCCTTTCCTGCTTGGTGCATGCTATATCCTCACCCCAACTGATATATTGTGCCAGGGTTTTGTGCCCCATATGCATTATCTTGCACTTCTTTGCATTGAATTTCAACTGCCAAACCCTGACCATTCTTCAAGTTTCTGCAGGTCCCTTCTCATTCTGTCTACACCCTCGGGTGTGTCTACTCTGTTACAGAGCTTTGTGTCATCAGCAAACAGTGAAATTCTGCCTTCTAGGTCCTGCACAATGTCACTGATGAAGATGTTGAATAGGACTGGTCCCAGCACTGATCCCTGTGGTACCCCACTGGTCACTCTTCCCTCTGTGGAGTGACAGCCATTTACCACCACCCTCTGTGTCCTGCCACACAGCCAGTTACCTACCCACCACACTACTGTCCTGCCCACACCCATATTCCTCAGTTTGTGTAATAGTCTTCTATGTGGCACAGTGTCAAAGGCCTTGCTAAGTCCAGATAGGCCATGTCCACTGCCCTCCCTGATCACCTCCTAGTCACCCAGTCAAAATTCAATGAGGTTGGTCTGACATGACCTCCCCCTGGTGAAACCATGCTGCCTTGGGTCCTGTAGTCCATTGACAACCAGATGTTCCACCAATCTCTCCTTCAGTAGTGCTTCCATGATCTTCCCCACTACCGAGGTGAGGCTGACTGGTCTGTAGTTCCCTGCTTCCTCTTTGTTCCCACTTTTGTATATCGGGGACCAGGAAGGACTCTATGCTATGGAAAATAATTATTGTTTTATATCGAATGTGTAATGAAACGATCAGGGACTGGGGAGGAACACTATGCTATAGAACATTTTTAGTTCCTCTATCGGGTGGGTAAGGGAGCCAGTGGGAAGTGGGGTGGGACACTACACTATAGTAGGGACTGTTTTCTTGCTGTCAGGGCCATGGTCGGTGTGGGGGTTGGCAACATTGGACTATGGGGGAGTGCAGTTGCGTGGGGCTTGGGCTGTGGAGGCGGGCACAATCATACACTAATGATATGCAAATGAGCCCATAATGGGCATGCTAATGGCCTCTAGCACCTTGCATGTCCAATGGGCTCATTTGCATACCTCACATCGTGAATAACACTGTAGCACCTGAGCGCAATTGGCTGCAGGGTAATTGTCCAAGCCACCTGTGGGGGCAGCACTACCATGTATTGCACTGCTTTTTTCTGGATTATCTCTTCCCCCCACTCATAGTCGGATAGCCCAGCAGGTTATTTGACTGTGAATAGCACTGTTGCCAACCAGCACAGCAGGGAAGTGCAGTGAAAACTGTTGTGCTCACTTTGCCCTACCTTTTATAAATGCTGCCCCAGATTCAGAAGATATATGAACTGTGAGTCTAACTATTGCCTGGGGATTCAGGTCCAGACTACGCAGCGGGTCTATCTGTTTTCTGATGTAACCTACTGTTTTTTTTCTTAGGGAGGATAATTGTTGTGTTTACCTCCCTAACACTAATTGATAATATTTAGTGGGCCTGTCTGAAGGGATCGTATAGCTAAATATACCAGACAGAATTTTGGTGGCAGCTATGCCATGCAGTTGTTGCAGGAATCCTGCTATCACTCAGAGACTCTTCCAACTTTACACTACATCAGGGAGCACTGTGATGATTAGCATCATTAGTCATTGTAATGATGGATCTGTAGCACTTGCAGTAAGAATTCACATGTTATTGAATGGATTTGTGGTTCCTGTTAAATTGTAGTTTACTCTAGCAAAACTGTTTAAATAAATATGCATTACATTCAAAGCTGTACTTGTGGGTTGGGGATTTAGTAAAGGGGTCATAGTTTTTCTATCTATTCTCCCTAGTCATGCAACAGGTAAAACCAGCAATCTCAGGACTGTGTTTATCTTTTTGTTTGAATTCTCCCTAATGGACATACCTTACACTTCTGAAGAGGCTGGCAATTATTGACAAACTTTTGGGACTTGATTAAAAGGGCTGACAGCCCAGGCCCCCCCTTCCTACTGTACAAGACTACATGGGTCTTAATCTTTCTATATGTAACCACCCCCACCGGCTCCCCATGTTCAACTAGCAGGGCTGCTCCTCTAACACATGGCGCTGAGAGGGATGTGGGTTGTCACTACAGTTCTGTTTACCAATACATATACTTTGGAGCCTACCATCCTCAGACAGGCAAACCAAGTGTGGCAACTACCTGGCTCACACCTGGGGGGACCATTTTCCATGGCCATCAACCTGGGTCCCTGGGAGAAAATGTTTGCTCGCAATTATGCTAAGTTTGTACTTCTGGTCAGGGGCACCCAAGTAAATCCAGACACAGTGGAAGCAATAACAGTACTGTCCAAACCAGGTTGGGATTCTAGAGTGTGGCTTTTATTCACATACACAGAGAATAGTCACAAAGCAAAGATGGACCCCCACAGGGCTACTCCTACTGGTAATGCAAATTACTGAGGTACAGAGCACGCACACACACACACACACACACAGTGAACCCTCAGGTTCTGAAATGGAAACAACAGACACTCTCTGGTTCTGAATGGAAATTGGGCACACATGGCCAGAACTGGTACACTTCCCTTGACTAGGCACCCTCGGCCAGTACTAGGAGACTTTCCCATATTTCATGAGGAATTACTGGTGGCACCCTCGACCACCAAAGAGCACATACAGTCTCACAGAAAATCCAAGCCATGTCTGGGTAAACTATTTTATTCAGCCACTGGCCAAATGCACTGAGAGAAAACAAAGGTGCCCAAACTAAATCCGGAGAGGTAAACCGGTTGCTTCAGATGGGGGTCTCCCACCTTTTGCTTCCCAGATTTATACTTAGCCATTCATCTGGTTAATAACACCCTCACAGAAAACTTGTAGACGTTATCTTGAAATGTATTTTACATTTAACATACTATATCTCACACCTCTGAGGTGTCATTAAGTTAAAAGTTCTGTAATTGGCAATGTCTCTTCACTAGACTCCAACTATAGCAGGCACTTTTAAATCAGACACAAACTAAAAGTTTTGTACTTAGCAATTCAATCTCTGGACCCCATAGTAGACAGACACTTTTAAACAGACAATAGTCTAGGTGACAGAGTCCCTTTGTCAGAGAAAACTCACCACAGGAATGCAGGTGCCCCAGGCTTTTTCCACACAAAAGTCTCAGGTACTCACAGAGCAGTTGAATCACAGGCAGCTTCAACATAGTCCAGGCATGGACCAGGGGGTTGCCCCTGAATCTTGGAATCCCCCCATCCCTCCAGGGATGGGGCACTGGAAAAGGTTTCCACCACTTCACTCTCTGTCTTCCATGTTCTTCTTCTAGGGTGAGAACAAACTACCCAGTCTACAGTGGTAGCTCTCTGTCAGAGCTAAAAACTGAGGATCTGCCTACTGCAGCCTCCTCCTGGAACTCCACTCTACAGACTACTGAACTCTAACTCAACATTCTATCTCACTCCCCCAAGCTAGCATTCCAATGTGGCTTATGCTGCTGCAACAATTCTAAAGTGACATCATCACCCCAGCTCAGCTGAGACTGAAAAACAGAGTGTGACACTTTGAAATCCATTTAATTGCCATTTTACTAGCTGTCTCTCCCTGCCTGCCACTGATTCAAAGTGGGATTCTAGTAACCCCTGGGAACAAGGGGGTTACATATATCAAATATTTGAAGATGTAATATCTTAACCTTTCTATGCCATGTATGAGGTTCTGTGGATGTTAGTTGTCTGCTTAGACAGAAAAGTAATAAAGTTTAAAAAAAAAGAATTGGATACACAGAATATAAATATTGAGCACATTATTTCTGTTATTGTTCCTTTTCATAGATAATTAATCTTGATGTGGAAATAAATAAAGGCAATGGCACAAAAGAAAGTCTTTCCAGAGGGCCACCGATTTGAAGTAAAGTGGCACCAATCATTCATAATATTGAAGGGCAGCAAGCATCAATCTATAACTGTTACATCAGTTGCTACTGTGCTCTGTATTTATTGAATCCTGTATTGATTATCTATTAGGTATTTTTAGATATGTTTTCTCTCTCCTCCATCCTTCCCCTTCCTACACACTAATCTGGAAATAATTAACTTTTAATGTATTCAACTAAGTTTAAAAACGACAACATTCTATAACTGCTATTGATGCACTGACAAATGTTCATATTAGCTGCCTGTAACCAGTTCTTTGATTGTACTAACAAATGCCCTTCCTTGTTGGCTGTATCTAAAATCTGTTTGTTTTAACACTTGACGTGGAACCTTTGCAAATGAGCACTTAGTTCAAAGGTTAACCATTGTACAAATAAATAAATAATTTGTGCATACTTATTATGCACATTTTCAGTTTTTATTGTTTTGTTTTGGCACAATACATTTCACTTGAATGGGCGAGCCCTACTTATGTTTGCTTGCGAGCATGCATGAAACATCTTGTGACAGTAAAACATTTCAGAGGAGTGTCAGTGTTGTGGCCAATGCAGCAGATGCTTTACTGGGCACATCCCTCAGCTACTAATCAAGGGGGAAGCTGCCAATGACAGCAGCTTCAAAGAGAGCCAAGGAGTTAAAACGAATCTGTCACTGCAATCACAAACAGTTTTGTCACTGCAGCAGCACCTCCCCACTCCCTCGCAACCTTGTCAGCTTCTGCTGCCCAGCACTCTAACCCTGGCCCTTGCTCTGCCAACAACTTTTTGTTTCATGTCACTTTCTTGGTGAAACAAATAATCAGCTGTGGTTCCTGCCACTCCACTACACCTCCAGGAAAAGCCAACATCAGGTGCCCAATCCCGATGTCGGCCAAGTATCCCCCCTTCCTCTGGTAATTTGGCACACTGGGGCCCCGCACAGTGTGTGCCAAAATATTCGACACTGGAATGCCCACTCCCAGTGTCAGATGGACCCTCTCCAAAACCCATCTGTAATCTGCCAATATCGGGGTGCCCAATCTCAGTGTTGGCATGCTGCCCACCACCACCACCACCACTATGGCACACTGGGAGCCCACCCCAGTATGCTGAAATGTTGTTTTTTTAAACCTGTAAATGAAAGAAACCATGCCCCTGGCATCTTTCTGTTTTTTTTTTTTTTACCTGTAAAAAAGAAGAGAGTCCACCGTCATCTCACCAGTCCCCCCCCCAACTGAGCACCCACCTTCCCACACACCCCTTACCCTCTGGAGGTTAGGAACAGTGATCTTCTCTGGACCAGAACACGTCTGCACTCTTCAAAGCCAAACTGTGAACAGAGGAATCGGGTAAGCGCTGTATAATGGGAGTCAATGGGGGGGGGGTGTTCAACTTAAGTTAATTTTGGGAATCACCTTTCAGAACTGAGTAACAAAATGACAGTGCCACTGTTCATGAGGTGGGGTTCCAAAAAATCCATGTTGCAAATCTAGTGAAAAAATTCCAAGAAATGACTGCGGTACGAGCCTGCATTGCGCAGTTTCTACACACACTCATAACTTTGCCAATTTTTAATGTTTTCTCTCCAGATTTTCAACATTGCCATTTCTTCACACCTCCTTATGAACAGTGCAGCTGTCATTTTTCACATCCTTCCCAAAATGTGTTGTCGCATCTGTGGGGCAGAATAGCGCAGTCGCTGTGGGAAATCGACTTTTGGGACAGATTAACAAAATCACAGTGCCACTGTTCATGAGGGGAGGTCCCAAAATGCCCATTTTGAAAATCTGGTGAAAAAATTCCAAAAAATGATTGTGTTATGGGCGTGCATTGCGCAGTTTCTATGCACCATCGTAACGTCACCAATTTTTCATATTTTCAGCATTGCCATTTTTTCACACCTCCTCGTGAACAGTACAGCTGTCATATTTCATATCCAGCCTGAAATGTGTTTTCCCACCTGTGGTGCAGAATGGCACAGTCTCTTTGAGAAATCACCTTTCGGGATTTAGTAACGAAATGATAGTACCACTGTTCATGAGGTGGGGTCTAAAAAAGCCCATGTTGAAATCTGGAGTGAAAATACCAACAAACACCCAGGGCATTAGGGTTTACAACTGTAATGCCCCACCCTGTAAAGACTAATATGCGTTGGGGAGGGTGACTTGGGGTTGTTGGACGTAATGCTTATGCCTTTCCACCCCACACCCACCCTGCAGCTAGCGACAGGCATCGAGGTATGCCTTGGGGACTTCAGCCCTAACGTTCACCCCATTCTTCTATACTGCACCCATCTCAGCTTATTTCCTTATGGAATGGAGTGAGCGTTAGGGCTGAAGACCCCAAGGCACACCGCGACAGCTGTCGGTGTCTGCAGGGTGAAGTGAGGTGGAATGGCATGAGTGTTATGGTCGATGACACAAAGGCATACCCCCAATGCCTGTCAATCTCTGCAGGGTGGAGGTGGGGGTTGGCGTTAGTTCAGTACTTCACTTCCATTCCTATTATGCATCTCTCTAACTCCTGCACTACCAATGCCAATGCCAGCAAGCAAACATTCGGCATTGACAAATGCTTGTTAATGAAATGTGGTGCAGGTAACTTTAAAATTTAAAATCACACATACCACACAACATCACTCATATTTTGACAAAGCAGAAAGAGAGCTGTACACTAGGTTGGGTGGTTGGCAGTGTCTACATCTTGTATATCGAGCTGCTGACTGCTTTATCTGTAAACTGATTTTCTTAGCTGAAATAAAGTTTCTCTGTGTGCTGCATGATCATGGCTGTGACAACTGTATGTGGGTAATGTGTGCTGGGCTTTTCCTTGCTGTAGTGCATGTCTTTTGGACAGAGGCATCATGCTATGCAAAGAGTGACCTATTTTTAGGGCTGGTCTTCATAAAAGATCAGGTCCTATTGTGATCAAAGTCAGTAAGTGTTTTGTAGCTGTGTCATTGCAATGCATTGGGGGCCTGAACTTGTGCTAGAAAACAAGTCCATGAACTTGCTTCCTATTTGCTGCTACTACTTTCACAGTTCCTAAGTATGCCATTGGTTGTGCTGTGAACAGTGCACGACCATCTCATGAGCAAGTGGCAAACCTCTCCAGAACAAGTGCTGCTAAGTTGTGAAGTAGTCCAGATCATGCCCTGAATTCTTGTTTGAGTAGTGACCAGCTGCCGCTGGGATCACTTGTTTCTAAGAGCCCCTGCTTCCTGCCACTTGCGCCCTCCTCCACCCGCAGTTTATCTTTCATGATCTCCTTCTCTACTCAGTCACTTGGAATCACCTCTCTGAAGGCACTCATGCAGCCTAAAGTGGTGTTTGCCCTCAGTGGCCTGGCCGTGCCACAGATTCAGTAAGTCTATATCAGTGACTTGCACCAGAGTTCCATCTATATCAAGAACTCTGCCTCCTGCCCTTCCCCACACACACTCTGGGTAGACTGCTGGTACACTGGCAATGGCACCAAACCTCAAACCATCTGTCGATCTGTAAACAATAAGAGGTGGTATCCATGCTCAGTCACACACAGGTGGCCCTCCTCTCAGCCCTGGGCCTCACCGCTGGCTTGGTCTATATCAGCTATGCATGCCTGACTGCTTTCCTGTGTCAAAAACTCTTCCCCCTCTCAGCTAGCCTGGAAGCACAGTGGTAGACCTACCACTTGCTACTTGCCAGCCAGTGACCTGGATTGGGAAATGGACTTGGGTCACTCAAAGGCTGGTTGCAAGAGGGAGGATTGTGGATTCCTATAACAGCTCTCCTCCTTTAGCAAGGGACAGGGGAATGTATGACCTGCTGATCAGCAGTGACCTGAAGGAATCTGGGTGGAAGTACCACAAGACCACATCTCCACAGGAAGGGGACCCCACACCCAGACGCTAGGGGCATCACTGCAGAGGTGGAGCTCACACATCCATCATTGCAATGCGTGTGGGCTCCAGGGGTGAAAATGGAGGAATGAATGCCTGACTGCAGCCTGGTGATGGCCCAGTCCCCCACAGGCTCTGCACTGATGACTGGGCCCATCCAATACAGTCCTGTGATACAGGACACAACAGTCAGCTAAGCCTCAGGGAAGACAGGTGGTGAGGCTGGAGGGACCAGTCCAGATGGGGGCTAATCTATTTTATTCATTTATTCATTACAAATTGGATTTGCAACCTTTGAGTCGGAGACTCATTTACAAAGGCACCTTGTCGCGGGGGGGCAGACATCAAGACAGTTATTACAGTGCAGATTAAAACAGAGGATAACATTACAGGTGCCGTAAAAGGAACATTTAACATAGATATACTTAGGTTACATAATGTAGTAGTTTGTATGTTACTGAGGTTACATAATGTTACAAAACTGTGAATTACACTCGTGGATATAGTAGGTCCTCAGAGAAGACAGCGGGTTACATCTCTGTTTGGACCTAGTAGGGAAGGAGTGGGTCTGGGGGAAGGAGAGGCTGTCCAGTGGACTCCTCCCCACTTACACTCGGGTTGGACAGCTGGCACACATGCAGTGGCAACAACCTCACCAGTCAATCCATTTGTTCATGTGGGTAGCGAGAAGATATATTTGTGCTCAGTCACCCAGAGGTGGCCCACTCCTTAGCACCAGGCCTTACCACCTCAGTCAGTCTGCATTAGCGATGCACCTCTTACTGCCTTCCTATAGAAACATATAATTTGTCAGCAGATAAGAGCTACTTGGCCCACCTAGTCTGCTCCTCTTTTTCCTGCCTATTCTGCCTTCCTGTTTAAACAACTGCTTATTATCACTTACTGTGTAACCTAGTGCAGAAGGCTTTGTCCAGCAATGATGTGATGGAAAGAGACAGCACTAACAGACTTCATCTGGCAACAATGTGAGGGAGGGAGAGCCAGAAAGAGAGAGAGCGAGATGGCGCCAACACAGATCTGGTCTGGTAATGAAGTTAGGGAGAAAAGTGGTGCTGACAGACCCTGTTGGATATCTGAGGGACAGAACCAACAGTGCCAAGACAGATCCAGTTCTGTGAGAGTGAGTCCCAGTCAAGTTTGCCATGTCCCTGAGCAGGAAGACCAAGAAACTAGAGGAGGCATAGTGGCAGTGGGTCTGGCAGTTGAGGACAAGCCAGCCAACTTGGACTGCTTTGAGTGTATGCAGTGAGGGATTACCTATATTGACATCATCACTGGCACCTTCATGTATATGGCCTGCTCCAGATTGCTATGAGTAACAAATTGGGAAGGGGGTGAGAGGAGAGCTGGGAGCACATCTGTACTGAAGTACCATGGACATGAGGATCGATGCAAAGGAAAGTGCCACTTCTGGAGTACCTGGTTCAGAGCACTGGTATACCCTGTCTGGGGTACTAGTGCACTGAAGTGTTACATCTGGGGGTACTAGTGAACTGAAGTTCTGTACTATGTCCAGGCATACCTCTCAACCTTTTGTCCCCCAAATGTGGAACACTGCCTCTCAAAATGTGGAACAAATGAGCAAAATGTGGAACACTTAATCAAATCTTTACCTAAGAAGCTCAGAACACTGTTAAAATGTTTGCATTTATATTCAAAAAGTCTGTTATTAATTGCATAATATATTTTTTGCATTATTTACTATAAATTTTTGCTTTAAAATGTTATCACTGAATGTGGAACAAGTCCTCACAATGTGGAACAGAGAGTTTTCATGAAGTAAAATGAGGAACGTTCCTCGTAATGTAGTACAGTTGAGAGGTATGTGTCCAGGCCATTGAATTACCTTGTCATAGGGGAATTAGTGCACTTCAGCATGACATCTGCAGGTACTACTGTACTGAAATTCTATCTCCACACCACCAAAGTACCACTAGTGCACTGGAGTACTATTTCATGGTCACTGACATACCATGTTCCGAGGGGGCACTCGTGCAGTATAGTACCACTTTTGTGCATATTGTTAGTGCAGTACTGTAGGACATCTAGGGGTACTAGTGCAGTAAAGTTTCACATTTGTTGCTACTAGTATAAAAGTGCCACATTTGGGCATTTTAGTACAATAAAGTACTATGCCTGGTGCTATATGTGTGCTAAAGTATCCACTACAGTACCACATCTTCGTGTTACTCATGCACTAAAGTAAAGTACCATATATATGGTTGCTAGTGCACTGACGTTTCACATTTGTGACTACTATAACAAAACTACCATATCTGGGCATTCTGATGCACTATAGTTACTATGTCTGTGGCTAATTGTGAACTTAAGTACCGCATTCAAGTCTATTAGGTACCTCATATCCTGGGCCATTGCTACTGTAAAGAAACAGATCTTGGGGCATTACTGCAGTAAAGGACCATGTCCTAGGGTTATTAGGGGCAACTCATGTTCTGGGCTATTACTATTAAAAAGTATTTTTTTATTTTATTTTTTATTTATTTAAAATTGTTGACCGGGAAAGGCACGCTGAGCCGAGGCTCGTTTCCAGGTGCGACCCGGGTGCATAGTACAACAGGGAGACATAGATATATAAAAATATAGATATACAGAAATAATAACAATAAGCATATGAAAAATGATACAGTATTGTAAATTACATGGAGATTGGTGGTATGGTTACACTTTTGAAGAGCATCAGAGTGGAAAAAACAAACTTATATATTTCATCTCTAGACCATAAAATTCCCTAGACTTTCAGATATGAGTATAAATTTGTTTATTTACTGCAGTGGACTTCTCAAAAACTTGGGGTTACACTAGGTCCAGGTAGGGGGGGACTGGGTGCACAGCTGAGGCAGGGAGTGGGAGGGAGGAGCCTGAGAAGCTGTTTGAAGATAGATAGGGAAGGGGCCAGGTGGAGGTTGGGAGGGAGGTTGTTCCATAGGAGTGGGAGCCGTGGGAAAGGCAGCTTGCCCAGAGGCTGAGAGGGACATGAGAGGTGAAGGTATGAGCATGTCTGTGGCGAAGTGAGTAGCCAGAGGGGTTGACTTGAGAGAGGCGGGAGGGAGAGGTAGAGGAAAGGAGCCGAGCCAATATTTCGCTAAGGAGGAGGCGCTTGCGGGTTTTCCGCCTATGTGAGAGTGGTATCAGTGATAGAGTTGAGAGAAGGCAGTGATGAGTTATGGGGGAGGCAGGCTTAAGTGGATGAAGAAGTTTAGCAGGACATCAAGTTTAGCAAGGAGGAGAAGGGGCGTGCTATAAATGACGTCCGTCAGTCCAATACCAGTAGGACGGTTTTTCATATGAGTTCACTCCGAGTAGGGAGGGGGAGGCAGGCTTTGTGGTGGTAGAGGATGGCAAGTTTGGGCTGGAGTTTGGTGCAGGTGGTGTCGACGTGGGTGGAGAAATTTAGGTTTGAGTCCAGCCAGACTCCCAGGTACTTAAATGTGGGTACAGTTTCGACTGGTATTTCTTCTAGGGTGTAGATCAGAGGGGGGGCAGGCAGGGAGGCGAGTTTTTGTCTTGTGTTGAAAACCATGGAGACAGTTTTTTTGCATTTAGTTTTAGCTGATTTTTCTGGAGCCAGGCTTGTACTCGGTTGAAATCACTTTGGAGGTTTGGGTGAACGCTGCCATGGGAGGGGTCTGAGACATAGATTATGGTGTCATCAGCATATAGGTGCACGCTGGAGGTGAGACAGGCTGAAGGGAGGTCGTTTATAAAAAGGGAGAAAAGGATAGGACCAAGGATGGAGCCTTGGGGGACACCCACGAGGATGGGTCGAGGGTTAGACAGGGTGTTCCCGATTTGTACCTGCTGCATCCTGTTTTGGAGGTAGGAATGGAACCAGTTTATGGCCTGATTTGTGAGGCCAAAGGAGCACAATTTGCCTAACAGTAGAGGGTGGGAGACTGAATCAAAAGGCTTTGGCTAGGTCAATAAAAACGGCAGTAGTTGTGTGCCCTGCGTCCATGGCGGAGAATATGGAGTCAGGACTTGTAGTAAGGCGGCGGTGGTGGTGGAATGAGATTTTCTGAATCCTGATTGATAAGGAGAGAGGGAGCTGTTTGTAGAGAGAAAAGGGACAGCTTTGATAGCATGAGGGATTCTTGGATTTTGGCAAGGGAGGGGAAGGGAGGAGAGAGATGGGTCTATAATTTCCAGGGAGGGAGGGGTCGCCACCTTTAAGGAGAGGTAGGATTTTGGCGAGTTTCCAGGCGGGGGATGGTGGCTGTGTCGATCGAGAGATTTAGTATGTGGGTAATAGGAGTGACTATGGCAGCTGCAGAGATGCTGAGCAGACTGGGATGCAAGCCATCTGGGCTGGATTTTGACAGGTTTAGGGAGGTGAGAGGAGTGTAAACTTCCAGGGGTGTGAAAGGGGGAAAGTGGAAACCGTGGTGAGAGGGTGGGGGATTTTTGGAGGAGGTGGGAGGGTGAATCGGGCTTGGCGCAGGAGATGAAGAATGAGTTGAGGAGTTCGGATACAATGGCAGGGACAGAGGCTATATTACCATCAATGTTTAGGCTAGGGCTGGTTTGCTTTGTGCGTGGATTTATAAGAGAGTTTATCACCTTCCAGAAAGACGCCGGGGAGGCTTGGTGAGCGGTGAGTTGGGCCTTGAAATACTGGGCTTTTGACAGTCGAATAGCTTTTGTGCAGTTGTTTCTAAGAGTTTTGTAAGAGAGCAGGTCGCTGGTAGCTAAAGAGGTTTTGTAACGCCTCCAGGCCTTACCTCTGACGCGCCCCAGGGAGATTAGGTCGGCTGTGATCCAGGAGGGGTGGTGGTGGTATTTCCTAACTCGGGCTTTCCTGAGGGGTGCGTGGCGGTCCCATACGCTTAGGAAGATGCTGCAGAAGTGGGAGAGGGCAGTGTTGACGTCATGTGCGGCAAGGACCGGGAGCCAGTCTGTGCTTGACTGGCCGTGTAGAAGGGCGGATTTGTCAAGGAGGTGTGAGGGGTGGGTAGCAATGAATTTGGGGTCGGAGTGAAATGAATGGATTTTCCGGATACAATAGGTTATACAGTGGTCGCTAAGAGCGTCAGAAAGGATACCTGAGGCAGTGATCCTATGGGGGTGGGAGGTTAGAATCCAGTCAAGTAGGGTGTGTTTTTGTGATCGGTGATTTAGATGGGTGGGTTCCTGGATTAATTGAGTGAGATTTAGAGCTTCAATCCTCAGGGCTGATGGTTTTGTGGATGAGGAGAGCCAGTTTAGGTTGAAATCGCCTAATAGAATGAGTTTCCCATTTGAGGAGGTTGAAGAGATGGAGCAAATGGCTGAGATGAGGGAGTCAGGTGAGGTTTTCAGAGGGGTATATAGAACACCAATATTAAGAGGGATGGATGAGGGGAAGGATAGGTGAGCGACTAAGGATTCGTGGGAGGATGGGCGCGATTGTTTGAAAATTACCGAGCACTTAATGGAGTGTCTGATATACAGTGCTAGCCCTCCCCCCCCCGCCACACTTTCCACAGTCCTGGAGGAACAGGATATAGTTAGGTATGGTGAGTGAAAGGTTGGAGATTTTTCCTGAGAGCCAAGTTTCTGTGATACAAAGTATGTCCGGATTGTACTGTGCTGACCAGACAGAGAGGGTGTCTAGTTTGGGGAGGAGGCTTCTGACATTTATGTGGAATATACGGAGGCCCTTTGGGAACGAGTTTGGTGAGAAACTGAGTTGGGGGACCGGTGACGCTGGGGGAAGATCTGTTGTTGTGGGGCCAGGGTTTGGATGTATATCACCTGCCAGGAGTAGGAGTAGCAGGGGTAAGAGGAGGCGAGTATATTTTTTGCATCTGCTATTTGAGTGCCTTGCGGGTGGAGCTCGCAGGTTTAGGCACCAGAGAAGGGCCTCTAGGTTTAGCATGTGTGAGTGGAGCAGGGAAGGGTGAAAGGTTGGGGAGGGTTGATGGAGGGGAGGAAAGGGGGATTCTATGCAAGAGTGGGAAGAAGGGTTGTGGATTTGAGTAGAGGTGATGTAGCGGGGAGGGTGTGGGGTTTACAGAGGGGAGTTCAGAGGAGATGGAGGGTGGGTGTAAGGAGAGAGAGATAGGGGTGGAGAGGTCAGAACGCAAGGGGGGGTGAGCGAGAAGGCGTCCAGGGGTGTAGAGCAAGAACAATTAATACTGAGAGTGACATGGACAAATAGGGTTTTTTTTGTTTGTTTGTTTGTTTTTTGAAACTATACAGTGGCCTCTAGTGGTGGAGCTAGCTGTCTTTCTAGTATTGGAGAATATTTAATTGCAGTGGCCACTAGTGGTGGAAATTGATAGCTTGCAGATGGGAAAGTGGACTGATTGGTTTTCGAAGGTCATGTGTCACTAGCTATATAATGGAGAGCCGACCAAGGGTGGTGGTGGGGGCGGTGTGGAGCCGGAGCCAGTAATGGCGGGGCAGAACAGGATCGCGATCGAGATTCAGCCATACCTGCAGTTTCCGGGGATGGGGGAGGGCGTCCTAAGCCCTCACAGGCCCTGGATTTCATCCGTCGCAGAGCTCTTCTGAGGAGGAAGCAGAGACAGGACAAGATTAAATACTGGTAGGATTTTCGGGAGCTGTTGTATGGGGGGGGTCTGCTGAAAAATAGTAAATTGCTGAAATGCTGAAACCAGCCTTATATGGCTTGTGCTGCAGTACAAGGTATTAAAGGTGCAGCCTTTCTGTATCTAGCATTTTAAACTAGCAGGCAAACAGTTTTACAGCTGGAATTACTTGAAAGGTTCTGAACGCTGAAAACAGCCGTGCACTGACGTTTCAAGCTGCATATGGGGGTATTGCTGAAGAAGTAGCAGTGTCCTAGCATACTGGCAGCCACATACCTTTTTATCCTGGATCATTGGTGCAAAAGAACCTTCTTTATAGAAATTGTTCTAGGTTGAAGGCTTTAACAGGCAGGTGAGTGAGCGTATTCACGAGCAGGCTGGTGAATTAATGAGCTCAAAGGCAGATTTATTTGTTTAACTAGGACACACACCCCGGAGATACAATGTACATCCGTCTCACAAAAGGGTCTCATTCAACACAACAAGCACAGAAAGCATTAATGGCCAGTGCTCAAAGGTTTATCTGCAGTTTCTGCCCTGGCATTCCTGCACTGAATGAATAGTAAAATTGATTATTCAGCCATAAGCAAAGCAAAAGGCCAGTGGAGCTTAGCCTGCAAATAGAGAACTACTTAAGTAAAGTCACTAAAGTACAAGGAGCAAAACTGAAAAGTCCCTGTAGAGTTTTTAATTGTGAGTATGATGTTCTGCATTGTGTTTACAGTCCATGAGTTGGTAAAGATAATGTTTCTGTGAAAGCTGCTAACTTGACAGATTCTGGGTGACCTATAGCTAGAATGTTAACTGTGACATAAATCACTCCAGCAGTCATTACCAGCCTCTTAGTATTCTGTTTCAAACTGTGGAACACATGCTGGACATTCAAAAATGAATAAGGAAGTATGGGGAGCTAGGTAGGAAGTTAACAGTGGTATTTAAGTGAAAGTACAAAACTTTATTGATGAGTAAGGAAAATGACAAGAGGTTTCAGTTCTACTTAAACTCACTCAGATTCTTATAAATACACTTTATTGTTTTAATTTATTGTGTTCAGTTTTGCAAGAAATCATACAAAATGAAAACAATTCAATGAAAGGACAACACAGCAAGAATTCTACATCCATTCACTTACCAAGGATATTCAGACATTTTTCTGTTACATATTTGGAGGAAGTACAAACATTGGAAAAAAACATGAAATGATCACTTAATGCATGCAACTCAAGAAACTTTAAGGAGCTAGATTGTACATATGGGATCTCACCACAAATCCAATTTCTATAGTGACCTTTTTGGCCTAAATTAACTCCCTTGGTATAAATAACATTCCATATTATTCTAAAGAAAACCTGAGGAGAAACCAAACCCCTTCATTCTGGGCTGAAATTCCATGTGACCTGCAGTGACTCTATGCCACATAGCCCAGACGAAGGTAATCCTAGGGTAAACTACAACTTTATGAACTATATGTAACAGTATGATAATTCAAACATTTGCAATAAAAACTAGCCAAATCTGAGGCAAAAAAATTCACCCATGGTTTAACAATGGTGTTAGAGTTGTTATAAAACAGAAAACATTTTGCTGCATGCAAGTATTCTACAATAGAACGGGGTATGAAGAGCACAACCAGTATACCTTATATCATCACATGCTTATACTGGCATTATTTTCGTTGACTACCCAGAACAAGGACAAAAGGATATCAGGGCCTATAAAGACAATGCTGAAAAAAAATCAGCACACCTGTCATGAAAATAGTACCAAGATTTAATGAAAAAAGCAGCTGGTATCGCCACTTTAGGGAGACGTCTCGGCAGTAATTATATGCATAAACATAATATCCACTCCGTGCGGCCCGGTGGCACTGAAGGTTGAGACGTAGGATGCCTTACTTCACGCTATGCCGGGGACCGGGTTCAGGAATGGACTCAGGTCATTGGGGGTGCTGGCATGGGGGCGGGAGAATAGGAGCAGGATTGAGCAAGCCAGAAGGCAGCTCTCCTCTCCTGGGGTTGGTCGGCACCCCCCCCATAGTCCCACTGCCACCGAGTGGAGGTCCGGTGGTTAGCATAGGCGGTGGGGGCGACACAAAGGGAGGGCACCTTGAGACATAACATGCGCATGCCTCTGCATGCGCATCCAAGGTAGGGGGCCATGATAGAGGAGAAAAAGACAAAATCCCATAAAAATCTGTATGGAAAAAAAAAAAACATAATACCCACTCCAAATATCTAAAAGAAAGAAGAGATTGCAAACAATTTCAAACCTTCCAGCTGGCTGTTAGTCCCGGTTCATTATCCATTAAGTCCCAAATGAAAGTTCCATTAATTTTATTTATTAAGTTTTTGTTGACCAGGAAAGGAGGGCTAGGCCATTCTGCCTGTTTTTAGCCTCATCTGGGCATGGGACAAAGATACAGATGCAAACTGACATACTGAATCATGTTAAGCTGTTGGTGGTCATTTTAGTGAATGGAGGACATCTGTCCAGGACACCAGGGAAATACCCATACTCTTTTCAAGAAGTGCCATGGGATCTTTAATGTCCACCTGAACAGCTATTAGAATGGGTAGATGGGGCCTCGTTTTCATGTCTCATCTGAAAGATGTTCAGTAATAGCGGTGGGCTGTAATGACAATGAATGGTGGGGCATGCTCAAATTTTTCCTGTGAGTTTCAAAGCCTGGGGACTGGCATAACGAGGTAGGCCCAAAGTACTAGTCCATCAGAAAAGGAAATCTGTTGCTGCTTCCTCGATCATACCCCATTAATTAAAATCCAGCTAGTTGGTATGAACTCATAACTTCTTTTGCAAAGGTTAACCCCACCAGCCCACAGTACTCACAGTCATCCACAGCATACTTAAAAAAAAACTTCAGTCATCCTCATGTGATGCATCAGACACCCTTGCAGCCACATCTCTGTCTTCCTCCCCAATCCTCTTCAGTAGCTTTTCTGTCTCTCGAGGCTAATTATAAGGATAAATGTGCTCCTGCCATGAAACCCTAAGTTTGGCAAACATGAACATTTGTTGTAAAATTTCCTGCAGTTGGAGTACTGACTGCACCCTGTCAAAGCTTTTCTGGTGCAGTGTGGTACTGTATGAAAAACTGGGGGAAAAACACCACCTCTGAGTCCTCAGACTTGATTTTCCTCATGTTTCTGGTGAGCTTCAATATTCTTTTTGTCAGCCATCCCTGAGCAGACCATCAAAAACATTCTCAGAGCTCTGGCCACAGCCTGTACATGTCTTGGCATGATCCGGTAGGCCTTCTCCAACCGGGGTGCTTGTTCCACAACTGGCAAATTTAAAAGTTGGACAAGCAGTCTCTGTGTACATGAGGATCCTCTCATTCAAGTCCCTCTTCCATGTCTAAACCCTCACATTACAGCTCCTAGCTTGGTTTCCTAGTGTCTCTAGATGCTGTTGCAACAGCGTATTCTCCTTGATTATCTTGGAGGAGGTGTCCACTGCCCTCACCACTGAGTCCTTTTGTTGGTTGACCGACTGTTCGACCGCATTCATCCTGGGCTTCTGCCAGCACCCCAGAAGTTAAAGTGTAAAGATACTTCCCCTGGCTGGAGTGCATTCAGGTCCAGCAGCCCTGCTTGTTGTTCTTGCTCCAATGATTAGGACTTGAAGAAGTCTAAAGAGGCAGCAGATTCTTTACATCTGAACATATTCCCCACTTACATTGTAAAGACATTTGTTTCTGCTATCAGTTTATATGAAGTTGTATAAAATTAAGCAATTTATTCCATTAAATAATGAATCTCCTCAGAAGCTCCAGACAAACGTGTCTGCTCCTACTAGTTGCTTAGCCACACCCCTTGTAAATGCACTTTTGAGTGTGACTCACGCTATTGGTCTTGGATGAGTATTGCAATACTGTACTATGCATCTCTTTAAATGTAAACATGATAACGGACAACACAAGTGACTTATGCTGGTGCATTTTTCCAGTTCAATGGTCTGTTAAAATAGATTACTTAAAATTATTTGTTCTTGCCTCTTTTATCACTTAATACTGATCAGGTTACAGCTGAGGCCATTACTGTTTTGCCTACCAGTACAATTTCATATGGTTCTGTTTGTACTGATGTCTATTTAGGACCCTATAGCTCTACTGACTTACAATGGGTATATTATTTCCTGAAGCCAGCTACAGACATTTTGCATAGAAGTTACTCACCATATCAGCAGATCTTCGAGAGAATCTTCTCCATTGGGCCACACCTTTGGAACTGTAAGCCATTGGTGTCAGGACCACTCAGAAACTTTTGCTAGCTGTGGGCCACTTGTGATGACATGCAATGTCGGTGCCTATATGACCATGGGCAGCCACACTGCTCCTCAGGTTCCCATCAAAGATAAGCTCAGAGGGCCTCATACTATGTGGAATCAGAAGACCAGACAAGTACCATGCACACAAGGAAAGGCATGGGTGTGGAAAATAATAGACATAGGGCACCTATGGAGATCTCCAAAAAGGCAGTGGACAAAATCTGTCTGCTGATATCTCAATAAAGGGGACGGAGGGTGGGTGCACTGGGCCCAATGGAGGAGATTCTCTCAAAGATATACTGTTGCATGAGTAACTGTTCTGTCGTCATTGGGGATATCCCTTCCATTGGGCCACAGCTTTGGACTGATTGCTGAGCAGTACACAAGATACCAAGGGAGGATGGCAAAATCTGACATTTAATTAGGACAGGAAATCTTGCAACACTGCAAGACCAGAGTCAGCACGTCCACAGGAGATGGTGTCGAGATAGCAGTGCATGGGGAAGGTATGCACAGTGCTGTGTGTGGCAGCAGTGCAATTGTCAGTTGCATAAAGGCCATATTATTCAGTAGTGAAGTTATGTACTGTACAAGGAATTTCCTTATTGTACTTCCAATGATGAAAACAACAGCAGTAGCCAGTCATTTGGACAGGCACTATGTAGATACAGGGTTGCCCTGCTTCTCAGGGACAAGCTAAACAAAGGTCCGAGAGGACTTCTACACATATTGTGGTCATAAAAGTGAATCACAGTGTCTATGTACATCAAGTGTATGAAGCAATGCCTACCTCATGGCAGAATGCTCTGGATAATGCAAAGGAAAGTGTATGAACTGAGGCAAGGTAGAGTCAGACACCACCTCAGGCAGAACATAAGGATCGGTCTGTAAAGACACCCCTGTCCATATAAAAAATCCAATAAGCAGGTTCATGCAGCACAGCCTGGAGCTCTAAAATCTCAGGAGCATAGGTCAGAAAGGAAGCACATCTCACTGGGTGCCTCAGCCTGAAATGTTAGTCAAACGTATGGCAGCTTAGATTCAATGCAAAGAAGTGCAAAGTAATACACACCTGGAAAAAAAATCCAGGGGAAGAGTACACAATGGGGGTGAGATACTGACAACAACAAAAATGAAAAGGGATCTGGGGGTAGTTATATCAGATGACCTAAAGGTGGGCAAGCAATGTGAGAAGGCAGTAAGGAGGGTTGGGGAGATACTGGGATGCATTGGGAGAGACATCACCAGTAGAAAACAGGAAGTTGTTATCCCTCTGTACAGACAGCTGGTGAGACCCAATCTGGAGTACTGCATGCAGTTCTGGAGACCCCATCTCCGCAAAGACATAGACAGGATGGAGGCTGTCCAGAGGAGGGCAACCAAAATGGTGCAGGGTCTGCACCAGAAGACATATGAAGAAAAACTAAAGGAGCTTAATATGTATAGCCTCGAGGAAAGGAGGGAGAGGGGGGACATGATAGAAACTTTCAAGTACCTCAAGGGAATCAACAAAGTTCAAGAGGGTAGCATCTTTCAGAAAAAGAGGCGTGCAAGAACAAGGGGGCACAATTTGAAGATAGATGGAGGACGGCAGAGGTAATGTGAGGAAGTATTTCTTCACAGAGAGGGTTGTAGATGCATGGAACAGCCTTCCTGAGGAGGTTGCAGAGTCAAAAACAGTGGGAGAATTCAAGAATGCATTGGAGAGACATAAGACAATTCTAGCGGGGGGGTGTAGGAGGAAGTAGGCTGTAGGTTCACTAGGATCTGCAGCTTATCCATTAGGTAGGGAAATGGGCAGACTGGGTGGGCCAAGCAGTCCTTATCTGCCATCAAATTCTATGTTTCTAAGGCTATATATTATAGTGTTGCGTTAGTGCCACTATAGTTAGGGTTGATTAGGGTTTTTTCTGTGTTAAACCTCAAATTTTGCATTTTAATATCTTTGCAACTGTTCAATGGATTTGCACAAATATTTGCATGTGTGGTCTTGTGGGGCAGATCTTTTGACGTGCCAAGTGTCGTTCTGGTCAGATGTGAGGATTCTGAGCTGCGCATAGTGAAGAAACGTAAATAAATCACCAATTTTTACTTTTTTTTGACGTCACACTGTGTCCAGACAGTTTGGAATTTTGATCTGAAATTTTCATGGTAGAAAGGGCTTGCCCCACAGATGGCATTTTGCTGTTTGGTGAAAAAAATATTAATCTGCTCCAAAGTTATTAAATTTTACAATTTCGGGCTCAGAGCATGCTCAGTCAGCCTTAAAAAAATAGCTATAAAAATGATTATTCATAAACGTCACCTCATAGCTTATGAATAATAATGAGCTTATTTGTATACCCATTTTTTACAATTGAGGGAACTAGAAAAAAATGGGTGAAAACTTTAAGCTATCTCTCCTTGGGAAGCTTGATCTGTTCAAAAAACACTGTTTACAACATTTTCTTTTTGGTTTTACTTGTTCACATTGCAAGAAGGACAGTTCCTCATGTGCCCCAGGTTTTTAAAAATGTCAGAGTAAGCCTACCTTATGAATATTCATGAGCTTATGTGTATACCCTTTCCTTAAAATTAAAGGAATTAGAAAAACTGTCTAGATATTTCTGTACTCACTGCAGAAATAGGAGACTTCTCTCAGTAAAAAATTGTGTCAGCTATACACTGTGGCCCAGATATTCAAAAGGGTTGCGCCATGCACAACAGGGTTGCGCATGCGCAAGTCCTACATTGCGCCATTCTGCGATATTCAGCAGGAGGCAGTTGCACCACTGAAAACAGGTTGAGCAACAGCGCAATGCAAATGAATGCATGCTCAACAGGAGGGGGAGGATCCATGCATAAACTGCGCAACCCGATATTCCAGTCGGGTTGTTGGAAGTGTGCACTGCCAACCCCCAACCTGTGCCTGCACAACTTTGAGCCCAAAAAAGGATCAAGTTGAGGGCCACCCACAGGTGAGCTGCTGTATTGCAGGGCGCAACACAGCAGCTGCCACCCGTGGCTGGCCCCCAACTCAGTCCCTGTGCCTCCCCACCAGCCCGATTGCGGGCAGTATGTATCAGACACCCCCAAACATCTCCCGATGCCCGATCGCGGGCAGTATGTATCAAGACACCTCCCCAAACAGCTCACAATGCCCGATCGCGGGCAGTATGTATGAATACCTCCCCACAATCTCCCGATGCTGATCGTGGGCAGTATGTATGAATACACTCCCCAAACAGCTCCGATGCCCGATCGTGGGCAGAGCGATGAAGCAACCCCCAGTGCCCGATCGCGGGCAGAATGCCAAAAGCCCCCTCTCCCAGCCGAATATCTCCCTGGTGGTCCAGTGGACCGTAATGCCCAATCGCGGGCAGAATGTCGGTTACAACCCCCACATCTGGGCGTGCAGCCCTACCAGACAGTCAGTCGGCGGGCGGCAGGCATGGGTGGATGCCGCCACCGCCGCCGGGGAGCGGTGGAGGGCTTGTGGGTGGGTGGGGTGGGGACACTAGACACCAGGGAGATGTTTGGGGGTTGTAACTTGACATTCTGCCCGCGATCGGGCATTACAGTCCACTGGACCACCAGGAGATATTCGGCTGGGGGAGGGGCTTTTACATTCTGCCCCGATCGGCACTGGGGGTTATCACATTCTGCCCGTGATCGGGCATCGGAGCTGTTTGGGGAGTGTATTCATACATACTGCCCGCGATCGGGCTGCAGGGTGCGTTGGTCCTCGATGGCTGCTGCCGGCAGGTAGCAGGCTAAGTCCTCGGGATCGTGCACCTACATGCTAATGGCATGCAAATGGGGCTATAAATAGATGCAAATGGCCCCGCGCCTTGGTATGAATTATGGCCCCATTTGCATGTCACCTTTGAATATCGAAATTTGCACATGGTGCAATGGTACTTGCGCCACCGCAAGTTTAATGCTCAACTCTGACAACTTGCGGTGGCGCAAGTTCCACTGCACCATGCACAGTGGCTGTGGCTGGGGGGTGATATTCAAAGGAGTTGCTCAATAGCGCAACTCCTTTGAATATCGCCCCGGCCACACCCCTGCGCAACCATTTTGAGCAGCGCAAGGGCTTGCGCCTCAGAATGGCGCAGTTTGAATATCCGGTCCTGTATGTACAATGCCTCATTTTGAAAATAAACATCTTAGATCTTACATTGTTGTAACCACTATAAAACTAGACTACCCCTCCCAGTAAGGAAAATAGAATTGTACCAACAATAGCCGGCCCACTGGCACAGGGGCAGGTTGCCTACCTGCGACGCCGGTGACCTGGGTTCGGGAACAGACCCAGGACATTGGATGGTTGGCCAGGGGAGAAGGATTGAGCATCTGATGACTGCTCTCCTTCTCTGGGGGGTAGAGTGCTCGGCATGATATGGACACCTAGCAGAGGCTGGGTGTACCAATCATGCCAGCACCAAGTAGTTCAGGGGGTGGGGCAGACACGGGACGTCACTGCACATTGCCGCCCCCGTATACCAGGGTAAAAATGCTGCCAGCTTCCATTTATGAAGCTTGCCTAAGCTACTATTAGCTCCCAGGCTGGCCCCCTCGACCTATCCCATCATCTGCAGTACTGTAGGGGGTCTGGTGCCACAACCCCACCCTGGGGGGTAAGCCAGGGGGTATCGAGGGGCCACGGCCAATATGGGAGTGGAAGCGAAGGTCCATGACCAGGTGGAGCTACCGGGTGGCTGGCGGCCAAAAAAAGTATCATAAAAAAAGAATTGTACCCACAATGCTGTGTTATGCACATCCACATATTAGGTATTATACTGCAGTCACCACTACTAAAATAGGAGCCTGCACCTTGAAGTAAGAAAAATTTAAGTAACTTTTATAATCTAGCAAGAATTTCTCATTGCTGTTAGCCTATTAGTGTCAGTGGGTTGCACACTCGCCTCTGAGGCCAGAAGATCAGAAGTTTGTGGGTTCAATCCCCACACCAGACACTTGAAATAAAATCCCAGTACTGATACTGTAGTGCACTTCGGAGGTGCCGTCTTTTGGGAGAGACATAAAATCGCGGTGCTGTCTGTCTGTTCAGGTGGATGTTAAAGATCCCATGGCATGTTTTGAAAACAGTAGGGGGATTTCCCCCACGTCCTGGCCAAATTTCCCCCATTCACTAAAAAATACCACCAACAGCTTAATCTGGTTCAATTTCAGTTGGTTAGCATCTGTATTTTCACCCCCTTCGAGGCCGAAAATAGGGAGAATTGTGAAGTCCTCCTTTCCCGGTCAACAAAAACTAAGTAAACTGAACATACTGCTGTAACCGTTACCAAAATCAGTTCGCTGATTTAACAAAAAGGGACTACTTTATGTCCAAATGCAGTTACAATAATAAATGATAATGTTTTTGAAAGTAGTTTTATGATTTTCTTTTTTAATTTTACAGCTTTAACAATTCTTCTGCAGGTTATAATTTCTAATGGAACTCGTGTAATTTAGCGACTGCTCTACAGATGGCGAGAGGGATCACTTCTAGCCAGGGTAAGTGTATAATTTATAATGGAACTCATGTAGAATTTGGCAACTGCCCTACAGATGGCAGTAGCGAGCGTTAAACTTTGCACTTCAATATCTTTGCAACTGTTCAACGGATTGGCATGACATTTTGCATGCGCGGTCTCGTGGGAGTAGTTCTCTTGATATAAGTTTAGTTTTGGTCGGATGTGTGGACTCCGAGATGCAGATGGTAAAAAAACATTTAAAAAAAATTTTTTTTTTTTTGCTGGTTTTATTTGTCATTGCCTTTTTCTTTTAGTCTTTGGTAACCTGGTAAGGCTCACTAGGCACAAGTGGCAGTTTTCAGGGGCGATCTGGGAGCACTGCGCGGTTAAGTGACTTGCTCAGAGTCACACAGTATGCAAGTGGAGGTTATGAGAATCAAACTCAGGTCTGGTCTGCTGGATGTAGCAAGCTCATTTACACCTTGTTCCTCTAACCTCTAGGCTATACTGTCAGCCAGCCCAGATGGTCTGGATTTTGGAAGGAATGTTTTAGAGCAGAAAGGGCTTGGCCCATAGATGTGCAGTACACTGGTTTTAATCCATTCCAAAGGTATTATTAGGTGTTTGCAAATCTCACAACAGCACACTACCTGTTGTGCATTATTGCTTAAACGGAATTCAGGTGTAATTCAGTGACTGCCATACAGATGGCAGGAAGGATCAGTTCTAGCCAGGTAAGCGTTTAGTTTATAATAGAACTCATGTGTAATTTAGTGACTGCCCTACAGATGGCAGGGAGGGATCAGTTCTAGCTAGGTAAATGTATAATTTATAATAGAATTTGTGTAATTTGGCAATTGCCCTAGAGATGGCAGGAGGGATCAGTTCTAGCCAGGGTAAGTGTATAATTTATAATGGAACTCGTGTGATTCAGTGACTGTCCAAGAGATTGCAGTACAGAGCATTAAATTTTGCACTTTAATATCTTTGCAGCCGTTCAACAGATTTGCACTAAATTTTGCACGAGCCGTCTCGTTGGGTAGTTTTCTTGAAGTGCCAAGTTTTATTCCAGTCGGATGTGCAGATTCAGAGAAGCGGATAGCAAAAAAAAAAACATAAAAAAAAATCACTTTTTTTTTGTCATTGTCTTGCACCCAGACAGTTTGGAATTTTGGTCTGAAATTTTCAGGGTAGAAAGGGCTTGGCCCACAGATGTGCCTTTTGCTGGTTTGGTGAAAAATATTACTCCGTTCCAAAGTTATTATTAGGCATGTGTAAATCTATCAACAACACACCACCTGTCATGCATTATTGCTTAAACGGAACTCGTTTAATTTAGCGACTGCCCTACAGATAGCAGAAGGGATCAGTTCTAGCCAGGTAAGTGTATAATTAAGCAATAATGCATGACAGGGTGTGGTATATCATGGGATATCATCATGCCTCGGGTGGCTGGGCACGATGCTGCAGGCTGAGTGCGTCCAACGACCCGAGAAGTGACGATATCCTATGATATACCACACCCTGGAGTGCATTATTGCTATTATGAATGGGTTCAAAAGTGTAATCAGTAAAAATAAAAAAAATAATAATTCAAATCCTTTTGAAATGCATTTTTTGGGGTGTCGGAGGAGTACATTTTAATAAAAAAGTTCCTGGAGGGCTCTGGACAGCAGGTGGCGCTGTTGTAAGTAGAGTCTATGTAGTTGCTGCTCTGTGTCTCTGTACCACGCTAGGAAATTAACTGTGTTGTTGCGTTTGAGTTGTCCGGCTGCCCCATGAAGATGTGTGTGAGTTTTTATTTTAAGTTATCTTTCAACTGTGAAAAGGAATAAGAATGATTTGAAAGGGAACAATGGCGGTTTTCTGGTAAGTCACCCGGAGAGGTTACTAAAAGTTGAAGCCACACAGAAAAAGACACTCATAGTGTGGTCAGTTTGTGAGTTAATTTGTTCATTTTAAAAGAGTTGTTTGAGCCGCGCCCATGACTCGTACCATCCTGCCTGATATGAAAATTTGTAGAGTTTTCTTTGTTGCGGCCATTCAATAGCACTTTGTTGTTATACTGCTGACTGTTAGTGCTTTGCTGTTTTTATTTTTTAACAGCTACTTGCAGGTTTCCTTTGCTTTGTGGCACGGGTCCTGGGCAGCGTTAGGGTTGGAAGATTTTGTTGCCAGTGAGGAGGCTGGTAGCCGGAGGTTTTCTGAAGCTGTGATGATGTAGCCAGATATCATCACGTCTTCAAAAACCTCTCGGCCAATCAACTTCCCGTATTTACGATCCCCAGTTTATAATTTATAATGGAACTCATGTTATTCAGCGACTGCCCTACTGGTGGTGGTAGTGAGTGGTAACTTTTGCACTTTGATGTTTTTGCAACAGCTCAGAGGATTTGCATGAAATTGTCCATACGTGGCCTCGTGGAGGTAGCTCTCTTAAAGTGCCAAGTTTTGTTCCGGTCGGATGTGGAGATTCTGAAATGCAGATAATGAGAAAATGAAAAAAAAAAAATGTGGTTTGTTGCTGGTTTTTTTTTTTTGTCATCATCTTGCGCCCAGACGGTTTGGAATTTTACTCTGAAATTTTCAAGGTAGAAAGGGCTTGGCCCATAGATCTGCCTTCCGCTGGTTTGGTGAAAAATATTAATCCATTCCAAAGTTATTATTAGGTGTGTGTAAATCTCACAACACAACCCCTGTCATGCAGTATTGCTTAAATGGAACTCATGTAATTCAGTGACTGCCTGCAGATAGCAGGAGGGATGCATTCCATCTGCATAAGTGTATAATTTATAACAGAACACATGTGCAATTTAGTGACTGCCCTACAGATAGCAGGAGGGATCAGTTCTAGCTGGGAATATGTATTTTTTTAATTTTACTTTTTTCCTCCCCCTGAGCCACCAGCCGCCCGGTAGTTTCGGCCCGATCACAGGCCATGGACTTACACCCCTCATATCGGCCGCAAGCCCTCCGATACCCCGTGACTTTCTCCCCACGGTGGGGCTGCAGCGCTTCCCCTACACACTGCAGTCTTCGGGACAGGTCAGAGGACTTGCCTGAGGGGCTAATTGAAGCCATGGCGGGCTTCATCGAAGGCGGCCGGCAGCTGTCCTTTTTCCATTTTTCTGGGGGAGGCAGGGTCATGCAATGACATCCAGCATCCGCCCCGCCTCCTGTGCGTGCTAGTGCCGGTAGCTGTGTGACTCCCGGCCTCCGCCAGGGGTCATCGATGCGCCAGGCACTTCCCCACCCTCCCTCGCAGAGAAGGAGAGCAGTCCTTAGGATGCTCTATCCTTCTACACCGGCCGGTCTTCCAGCGATCCTGGTCTGTTCCAAAACCCGGGTCGCCGGCATCACAAGCAGAAATCCAACCGCTGCGTCGACGGGCTGGCTAGCGAATATGTATAATTTATAATGGAACTCATGGGTAATTTAGCAACTGTGCTACAGATGACAAGAGGGATCAGTTCTAGCCAGGGTAAGTGTATAATTTATAATGGAATTCATGTGTAATTCAGTGACTGCCCTACAGATGTCAGTACAGAGCGTTGAATTTTGCACTTTAATATCTTTGCAACTGTTCAACGGATTCACACAAAATTTTGCATATGTGGTCTTGTGGGGTAGATCTCTTGATATGCTAAGTTTTGCTCCAGTTGGATATACAGATTCCAAGAAGTGGATAATGAAAAAATGTAAAAAAAAAAATCACTTTTTTTTTTGCTGTTTCTTTTTTTTTGGTCATCTCTTTGTGCCCAGATGGTTTGGAATTTTAGTCTGACATTTTCAGGGTAGAAAGGGCTTGGTCCACAGAAGTGCCTTTCACTGGTTTGATGAAAAAATATTAGTCCATTCCAAAACTATTAAATTTTAAAATGTTGAGTTCTGAGCATTCTTGGTAAGCACTTCAAAATAACTGTATTAAGGGTTGTGGCTTGGACGCCTAGAGTCAACTCATAGCTCATGAATAATCATGAACTTATTTGCCTATCTGCTTTTTAAAACTGAGGGAAGTAGAAGAATTGGGTAAAAACCACAAGTTATCCCTCTTTGGGAAGCTTTGTCTGTTCAAAATCATTGCTTACAACAATTTCTTTTTGGTTTCCCCTGTTCACATTGCAAGAAGAACAGTTCCTTATGTGCCACACATTTTCAGATATGTCATTGTAACTGTATCTAACTCATAATCATGAGCTTATTTGCATACCTGATTTTTTTTTTTAATTGAGGGAATTAGGAAAAACGGCTGAAAACTACAAGCTATCCCTCTCTGGGAAGTGTGAATTGTTCTGAAACATGAGCTACAGAAGGAAAGTAGTAATTTTTTTAACTTATGTTAAAATAGACAGAGTAGTGATTTTGTGTTCATGTGAACTGAAAAAGTTTCAGACAATTCAACAGCTTAGAAATATACAAACTTAAAAAATGACTTTTGGCAATACAGAGAAACAAGAAAGTATTATTGGCTATTTTAGTTTGGATCTGTCTTGACTTATGATAAAAGAACATTGATACAGTAATATCAAAGGGGGCAGTGTAGTGGATAAGGCTCTGGGCTACAACCCTAGAGACCTGAGTTTGAGTCCCACAGCCCCCAATGAATATGGTCAAAAGTTTTTTTTTGTAGTAACGTGTTTATAAAAACTAATTACAGAAAATGTAGTATCTCAAAAAGTAAGGAAATTCATTGCCAAAAACTTTGTTAATGCAGTAGTTAGAGTTAAAGTAACAAAAGTAAGAAAATGTTGCATTAGGGTTTCCAACCTTAACCCCCCAACCCCTATGCAGGCGTCAACTCACTCGGGGTGTGCCTTGGGGTTGTCAACCCTAACACTCACCCCATTCTCATATACTGTACCCATCTCAGCTTACTTACTCTTGGAATGGGGTGAGCGTTAGGGTTGACAACCCCAAGGCACACCCCATGTCTGTTGTTGCCTGCAGGATGGGGTTGGGGTGTTAGGGATGGAAATCCTAATGCCACATTTCCCTACTTTTGTTGCTTCCAAGTTCAGGTAACCACAGCTGCATCTAAAAGATTAGATATTAAGAAGCCAAATAGAACGTTCATTTATGAATCATCGCCATTTTTCTTTTTGCTAAACCGTAATCCCGACCACTGCTGTACCGCTCGAGGCTCAACGGCACTTACATCTCCACTCAATCACTCTTCAAATGTGAATAGGATTATCATATAGATACAAAAAAGGAAGTGTGCACTCATGGTCCAACATTTTTGACTCAGAGAAAACCCCTTCCTTCAGTTCTCTGTGTGCCTGAAATTATTCAGTCAAACCGCCAGCCTGATCGGTGCACTTCTAAATCCAGTTCTGGGATCCCGTTGCACTCGCTCCCAGGAGAAAACTAAAATCAATGTGGGCCATCTGCATGAAACAGGAGATAAATGTTGCACTGGCATCCCCAGTAATGTGTCGTGGTTTTCACCTTGCGCTCCTACTTCTGCCAACTTGTTGGATGCTTCGCTCATCTGCGACTACTCAAAAGTAAGCAACACTACAGTACTTCAAATGTTTCAGTGTGTGTGTGTGTGTGTGTGTGTGTGGCCTTGGGGGGTTGCCATGACAACCAGCTGCAACCACAACTACAGCAACCTGTATAGGTCAAAACAGTTAAGGGCCCAAAAAAACCTCTAAGGCAGAGGAACTATTTTACATAAAAACACATCAAACATTTAGCTGTTTTTTTTTTTACCACTAAACCATATAATTTTAAACTTTTAAATCTGTGAAAAACACATAACTCCATTTTATAAGCACAATAAGACACTCTGGGGTGTGCATCAGACATTTCTCTTTTTAAAATGCATGTTTATTAAGTAATCAGGCATCATTACATGGTACTTCTCCTAGATCACAAAGTACAGATTTAAATTCATATTATACATTTCTTTACATATGACAGGCAACAAATTATTTCTTTTGTTCTCTTTTTACCCTATTCAGGCACAGAGATCTAGGTAGTCCCCAGTTCTAGTCCCTGTTCATTGTCATTTGAAGAGTATTAAGAGAAATCCTGAAATCCATCTCCTCTAAATGAGGGTATGATTTGTTTGTTCTGGTCTCTACTGCACAGTGTTCTGCCCCACGTTCTCCCTCAGGCCCTCCTCTATCAGAGTTTCCATGTGCCCCTCACTTTCTGGCACAACATCTCTGAACCTAATCCATCTGTTCACAAACAGAGGGAGTCTAGTATTGATCTTGTGTCAATTCTTCCATTTCCTGTATCTCTCCTATTATCTCAAACCACTGCCCCAACGTGGGCGTTTCTGGTGAGAGCCACCTCCTGGTAACAGTTTTATGGGCAGCAGCCACCAGAATGTTCCACAGATAAACCTGATCCCTACCCCACACCCCAGCCAGAGTCAGGCCTAGAACCAGGTATTTTAATGTTAGGGCCTCAGTGAGAGAAAAAACAGTTTCCATAGCTTCTGCTATTCCCTGCCAGAATTGGGTGAGGTATGGACACTGTCCTAATACGTGCAGATGACCCACCTGTTCCTCCCCACAATCTCTCCAGCATTTTGGTGAGTGCCCTCTGTCCCATTTGTTCTTCACCACCAGAGTAATAAAAAACCTTGTTCTAATCTTCCATTCAGATTCTTTCCATCTCTGGGAATAAGTAGTTTTGTGGGCTTGTGTGAAAATGTTTTCCTACTCTTTTTCCGTGAGTGATTCCCCCAACTCCCTCTCCCATCTGGTCTTGATGGGGGTGGTATGTTCCTTTCCTAGCTCTCGAAGGGCCCCATATATAGCTGAGATAAGACCTTTGCTCTTTTGGGAATTCAGTATATCGCTCATAGTACCCTGGATACCTAAGGGTTTCAGTTTATGTCCATATTGTCTCTGCAGTTTTTGAATATGGGTGCGAATTTGAAGACATCTGAAATGGTCAGTTTGCCTCAGCTGAAATGATGTTTTCAGATCCGCAAAGTCCCTGATCATTGCCCCATCCAGAAATTGCCCAAAAGTATTCAGGCCTAATGTGCCCCATCTCCGGAAGGTGAGGTCCTGTCTAGCCAGGCCAAACTCTCCATCCCAGGCAAACCATCGATGAGTCCACATGTCCCCCTGGATTTTATGCTTGGCCCATATCCTATGTACTGCTTCTAGTGTTTTTAACTGATTTTAAGGTCATACCCTTGCCCTTAGTCCCTATTGTGGGAGTGAAAACTCTGGCCAGCAATGGGACTCCTTCTGTATCTTCTTTTTCTATTGCTTTCCAGAATGCTTGGTAACCTAGTACTCCCCACAACAAGGTGTTCTTTAATTGTGCGGCTAGGTAATAGTCCTCTAAATTTGGGACTGCTCTGCCCCACCCCACCCCCATGATTTATTAGTTTGCAGTGTCAGGCTTTTTATTCTTGGTTTTCTGTTTTCCCAGATGAACCTCATAATTATTCTTTGCCAGGTCTTGAACTGTACCAAATGTATTTTTATAGGTAGGCATTGGAAGAGGTACAGAAACCTCGGTAATATATTCATGGAGATTGTTTCTATCCTAGAATAAACGGGAAGTTTGAGGAGTTCCCATTTTTTTATGTCCTGCTTAATTTGTCCAATGAGAGGGTCAAAGTTATCTGAAAGATGGTGATTTAAGTTTTTAGGGATATATGTCCCTAAGTATTTTATTTTGGGGGAATTCCACTTTAAAAGAAGCAGTTCTTTTATTTTAGAGGACGGGGTGTAATAAAACTAAGACTTCTGTTTTATTTTTATTGAATGCATACCCTGATAGTCATCCAAATTTATTTAGTAGCTCCCATACACTGGGTAAGGATTCTTCTGGCTTTGTTATATAAAGCAGGACATCATCTGCATACAAGGAGATTTTTTGCTCCCCCCCTCAAGCTACTGATACCCTGTTCTTCTCTTATTGCCTGAGCAAGGGGCTCAATGTATACAGTGAATAGCAGTGGTGATAAGGGGCATCCCTGCCTAGTTCCTCTCCCGAGTGTAAACCTTTGTGATATCCCACCAGTTATTTTAATGTAAGCTTGTGGGGCTGCGTACAAGGCTTTAACTGCTGCCAGAAAGCTATCCGGGAAGCCAAGCCTCTGTAACACTGCGAACAAAAAGTTCCAGTCAACCCTGTCGAATGCCTTCTCGGCATCTAGTCCAAGGAGGCATGCAGGGGCACAATGTCTATATATGAGGTCAATTATGTTTAATGTCCTCCTAACTCCCTCTTGAGCCGGTCTCCCCTCAACAAAACCCATCTGATCTAGTTGTATGATCTGGGTCAGTATAGGTTTAACCCTTGCTGCCAAAATGGCCGAAAAGATCTTACAATCTACCTTCAGTAGGGATATGGGTCTATAAGAACTGCATTCTTTGGTATCCTTCCCCTGCTTGGGTATTACTGTTATAGTGGTATAGTTCCAGGAAGGGGGAACAAGCTCTCACGCCATCCAGATCAAGTCGTAAACATTTCTGAGTATTGGAGCTGTTTCTGGGGCAAAGTTTTTATAGAACTCCCCATAAAATCCGTCTGGACCGGGGCATTTACTTGGTTTTAGGGCCTTTATTGTGGCCTGAATGTCTGTTGTGGAGATTGGGGCCATCCAACTCTGTATGTAGGTTTCATTTAGTCTAGGTAACCCCAGATCTCTCAGAAACTCAGATGCCTGGGCCGTAGGTGCCCCCTCCCCCGCCTTGTATAGGGTCTTATAGTAAGTGATGAAGGAATGAGTGATTTGTTCCCATTTCTGCCTAAGATCACCCATACGTGGGTCTTTAATCCCAGTTATCATGGCCTTAGCTGCATTTTGTCTGAGGTGGTATGTAGTTGTTTGTTGCCTGCCCCCACTTCATAGTAGGTCTGCTTTAGGTAGTGTAGGGCTTTTTCTGTTTCTATGTTATTCAATTTTTGTATTTTACTTTTAATGACCTTGATTTCTATGTCTCTTTCTTTATTCCAAAGTTTTTTCTGTTATGTTTCTTGAGATTGCAATTGTTCTGTGAGGCTATGCAACTGCTTTAGCCTCTCTCTCTTTCTGTACGAGGCCAGAGAAATCAGTTTTCCTCTGACCATAGTCTTTATCGTGTCCCATAGAATCTGGAGGGTTGTTTCTGGTCTGTCATTAAGTTCTATAGTTTGCTTAATCACCTGTTGTATCTCCTCTTTTACTGCTTCCTCCCTTAAAAGGCTTGTGTTCAGCCACCAGTGGGTGGGTTTCTTAGGGAGATGCAGGTCTAGTTCCAGAAAAATGTGTTGGTAATCTGATAGGGTAACTGTACCTACCCACATTGAGTTAAAGAGGGGGACGCCCCTGCCATATGCCAGGAATCTATCTCATCTAGAATACATCTTATGTCTACTCGAGTAGAATGTATATTCTTTGGCTGTAGGGAATTTTTCCATCCAAATATCCACTAACCCACTATCTCTCATAAGTCTGACAAAATGAGCTGCAACCTTCCTTTTTTGTGTGGGGATCCTTGAAGTGGAATTCAGTCATCTATTTAATATTAAGTTCCAGTCTCCTCCAGCCACTACCACACCCCTAGCCTTCTGGGCTATTAAATGAACTAGTGTTGAGAAGGAGGAGGATGGGGACCCGGGTGGTGCATATACGTTGACTAGTGTGATCCAAGTCCCCTGGACCTTCCCCACCACTATTAAGTAGCGGGCCTCCGGATCGGCCACCACCTCCTCCTTCTTGAAAGGAAGGTTCCCTGATGACAGGGTCACTACACCCTTTTTTCTCCCCTTCTCTAGAAAAGCCTGATAAAGAACCAGGAAGCCCCTTGTTTTGAACGTAACTGCTTCGGTGGGGGATAGATGTGTTTCCTGCAGAAAACTGATTTCACATCTTTGGTCTCTGATAAATGTTTGTATTTGCTTCCTTTTAATGGGATGGTTAATTCCATTGACAATTTAAGATAATACTCTTTGTTGTAATTGTAGCCATTTTTATTCATTTGGTGGGCTCTAAATACTCTGAGGGACCTCCCAGCCCTAGCCAGTCTCTGGATGATAGATTTTCGTCTCATACTAACTCTGCACCTGACCTTGTGTTGACCAGTATGTTGCCCATGATTTGATCCATAAAGTGATGTACCATTACCTTTCCCTATGCAAATGTGCCTTTCTTGTGTCTGTAATATCTTAAACAAAAGCCAGAATTCATCCTGACACTTATTACATTTTAAACAGATATAACAATTCCAACTTTCTCCACAAAAGGGGAGTATAACCTTTATAAACTTAAAAACCTGTTTTCCAGCTTTTAAAACTCTAGCTGGAAAGTTAAACTGAGTACAACATTTTTGTGCTGCGCTGAGGAGGCCCTCCTCTGTCCCTTCCCTCAACACAGGGAGAAGGAGAATCATGCTCAACCGGCTCCGGTGGAAGCCTAGAGAAGTTCCGTCCCCACGAGGGGGGCAGCAAGATGAGTAATAGCAGCCCTCCGAGTGAGTTCTTCCCCAGCACCACACTTTAACAATTCTTTAAGGGAAATCCCAATCTATCGAATTCCAACTTTCTTGGTCAGCATGGATAAGGTCTTCCCTGCTGGGCAGAGTCCCATCAGGGACATATAACCCATGCTGGAATTTGGGTCTAACCCATATGGTGGGGAGTTTTTTTTGAGTCTCAGCCCTCCCCCATGGTATAAAGCCAGAATCAGCGGCAACATCAGAACCCACCTCCACATGTGATGTCCCCTGTTGTAATTACCTCCATCTTGCCCTGTGATACAATTATATACAGGGGGGAGAGGAGTATCAAATTACTGGATTCTGCTTGTTCAAAATTATTAATCAGCCCTTCCCCTATGAGTTTGTGCATCCACTCTGTAGTTTTACCCCATCCAGCTCCTATTGTAACACCATATTTGATTTTACAAGCTATTATCTGGGTGCATTTTATTTGAAATTACTATCCCCTTCAAGCTCCCCACGCAACCCGAACACTCTTGTTGATATGAGCTTAAGCCCCCGTCATCTATTATCTCTATAATGCTAAATTACTCAGTGTCCGACTGTGAAGTATCTATAGGAAAACACTCATTATTCAATGAGCTCAGAGGAGGTCACTGCTAAGTTCAGTATAGTTCATTTTTTTCCAGTGTCCTTCTGGAGAAAAGGCGCCTCAGAGACTTCAGGACCTGGGGGGTAAGGGTGCAGGTCAAGAGTTGGGCTATGCCCTTTTTTGATGTTTTCAAGCCCTTCTGACCCTCCTCACCTAAATTACCCTCCTATCCCCCAACCTTACATCCCTCTGTTACAGTACCTTCCGTGGTTGCAAGAGTGTTTTAGTAGGGGGTGGGTGGGGGGTCACCCAAATGTCGCGGTCGCAGAGTAAACAAGTTTATTCAGGTGGACTGGTCAGATGTGGAATTGCCTCTGTTGCTCCTCTCTTTCGCCATAATGGAATTAATTTGAATCACATAGCTGTATGACTTGAAGGCAGAGCAGATGTCTGCTCGCAGAGTCGAGGTGCAAGGACCATCAGTCTGCTGAGAGATAGGGGAGCCCTTTCGAGCCACTGCCCACGCTGAATGGATCAGTTCCTTCTTGAGCCTCTCTTTGACCAGATATGGGACAGAGATTCCAGTGCTTTCTAGGTACTGCAAAGCAGCCACCAGGTCCTTGAAAATTTTGGTGCCTCCCTCCATCTCAATTCGCAGTCAGACTGGATAAAGTATTTGGGCCTTCAGGTTTTTGCCGTGTAGCTGTTTCATGATGGGCCATAGGGCCTTTCTGTTTTTCTGCACCTGGTTAGTATAGTCATTGTCGATCTGTATCTTATGCTCCCCGTATTTAATTGCATTCCTTCTCCAGGCAAGCCTTAATGTTTTTTCTTTTGCTGTGTAAGAAGTTAATTTTGCTACGAAAGACCTTGGTCTAGCCCCAGGGTTGGCTGGCCTCCGAACTAGTGGGCAATGAGTTCTGTTTATTGAGAGGTTGAAGTCTGTGGGGAGATTCAGGGCTTCCCGAAGCACATTTTGTAGGAAAGTAATCACATCAGCTGCTCCATCTTCTGAGCCCTCTGGAATTCCGTAAACCCGAATATTTTGAAGACAACTCCTGCCTTCTAGGTCGTCGAGTTTGTTTCTGAGTTCTTGTTCCCTGGCAAGCAAGAATAGGAGCTGGTCGTGGTGGTCGGCCTGCTCAGAGACATTTGTAAGGCCGATTTCAATCTGGTCCACCCAGTGCTCAATTTTATTAATATCTGCCTTGAGTTAGGTTAAGGTATTATCTATCTTTTTCGTAGTCTTTGCCATTTGTAGAATAGAGGACACAAGTTGCAAGTAGTTGTCCTCGTCCATGGTAACCATCTCTGTCCTCAATTCCTCTCCCACGAGGTCCAAAGCAGAACCCCGTTTTTCCTGCTGAAGCATATGGTACAGTTTTTGTACAGGAGTCTGTGAGTTCTTGCTGAGGAGTACCTTCGATCGAGTCCCTTCGGCGGGGGATTGCTTGCTTATTTGTGATGGATGCCAATAGATTCTATTATGGGCCAGATGGAGCTCAGAAGTTAAGCTGCCATGTTGCCGCTGACATCACTGGAAGTCCCATTCTGCATCAGACATTTCTAATGCATGGCCTCTCATGCCTCACTACACCTGGTCATGCGTTAGAAATGTCTAATGCACTCCCACTCATATGTGTGTGTGGTAGGTGTGTGTGTGTATATATATATATATATATATATATATATATATATATATATATATACACACACACACACACACAAACAAACACCATGTAATGAAGGCTGATAGGGGACAGAAGGCATGTCAGTATAGTAGTGACATGACAGGAAGAAAGTTCACTTCTAGGTCTTTAGCAGCCGTAAATGCAGATGCAGGGACTGCAGGTTCAGATGGACAAGTGACCCCCAGGCTTGTGATAGCAGATTTCTGCAAAAAGGAAGCTGAACAGCAGGCTCCACCGCTAGGTGCATCAGAAGTGGGAACCGGATCTGATGAGTCCAAAAGGGGACTACTAGTATGAGTGTGGCATGCTCTGCCTTGAGCTTGAACAGAACCTTTTGAATGAGAAGAAACAGAAGAAATGTGTAATTCAGCCTCCCTGTTCAATGGATGACAATGCTTCTCACAAAAAGACTTCATGCCCTGGAGTAAACAAGCAGAAGTGTGGCAGTTGTGCATTGTGTGAGGGATGCACACAGGTCTACTTCTGGGTGAGTCCATTTTCTGACGTAGTCAGTCACTATGGAGGTCAGCAGTTAGCACTCATGGTCCCATGACAGGGACCAGCTTGGTTTGTCTGTTTAGTCATGTGGGATACCAGGGGGAAACACGGCCAACAGTTGAAGGCCATGAGATATTGCCCATTCCCATATTTTCATTGCTTGCCTGCAGAAGGAACAAGACTGAGTGCCCCCTGCCTGTTGATGTAGCACATTATATACAGAATAAAATATGGAGTGGTGTGTGTAACGAGAAGTTTACACATACCCGAGGTGTTAGATGCTACATAAACCCCGAGAGCGAAGCTCGCGAGGTTTGTGAAAAGCATCTAACACTGAGGGCGTGTGTAAAGTTCAAGTTTAGACACACACCACCCCATATTAAATTTTATATAATTGCTGGGTTTCCCTTTTTCACCACAGCAATTATATAAAATATCAGAGGTTCCTCTGCGGCCGCACTCTGGCTTCATTTTTGGCCAGTCCCCACATTTGTCATGTTCCACATTTTAAAAAGTTGTTTTTTTACACCTCCTCTTGTTGGAAATGAGCTCATTAGTTTAAAAATAACTTACCGCCGAGTTCCACTGGCAGGTCACTTTCAGGGCAGAAGGCAAGCGATGAGCGGTCGGGAAGCGACGAACTGAGGTAGGCACATGCACAGTGTGAGGGAAACCGTGTGCCTGTTTGCCGTTATAAACACTCCTTCATAATGGCAAATTATACCACGGTTTCCTTATGGGAAAAAGGGGAACCCAGTTATCATACTGGCATTGTGGCCTCTATTCTTCAATGTGTGTAGCCTGCTACACAGTGTGCATGTGGGCCGTGGAGGGTTATATGCATGAACTGCATGCACGTTATGCCTAAGAGGGATGCAAAGCCAGGGGCACACTGCTTGTGTAAGCATGGCATGCACATGCCCCTGGGAGACTCCACGTGGGGGCATGTCAGAGGGCTACACATTGCATATGCAGCGTAATGTGGATGTATTAACTAGTATATGCCAAAAAGGCTTGTGCAGAGGCCACAGCAAAGTTCAGCCAGCCAGACCCCTGCCGTAAAACAAGACTCATGACTCCACATACCGCTGTCACATAGGGACTGACCCAGATGTGCCAGCCGTAACAGCCACCCCCTCCTATGGTGCACACATGACACCTACGTTGGATGCCAGTGGTCCTGGACCCGTGCTGTGGGCATTGCTTGTGTGCCAATGTCATGACCATCAGCTTCTGTGGGCATGGCCAGTGGGCACAGCACATGAGGTAGCAGAGGCGGAGACTTTGTACCACACAGTATGCTACATCCCCAATGCAGGCCAAGTGCCCCCTCTACCCTACATCACGACCATCTGTATAATGACATGGTGCACCCACCCTATGGCTCAATATGTCCCCCCTCACCTCAATGGTTCATCCACATATGGCAATGCCCAAGTGTCCTGGCCACCCCCCTTACCTACAGAGAAAAGAGATGACACAGTAGGCTTATGAACAGTGTAATCTTTATAAATACTGTGAATGCCCTGGTAGGGCCATAACATCAGAAGGAACACAAAGACATATGAATGCACATAATACTGCACAACAGGGGAGGTGTCCCCAATAGTCCATATAGTGGTATAGCAGGGGGTAAACCAAGGGATGTGGCCATGTGCCACCATGCAAACTGAAATGTCCTGCACCACATCGTCCTGGCCTATACTCTGGTGCCCAGGATGTCACACATGCTGATATACACCGCCCCGATGGCTCTCACTGTGGCCACCTTGTCCATCTAAAAGTATATCGGGGTCCTGCTTCATTCAGGATTGTCTGTAGGAGCCTGTGACATCCACTGTGTTCTCCATCCTGCTGTCCTTGATGTCCACAAAGAGGACACAGTGCTTCATGATGGTAAGCCCCTTGTAGACTGTGTCCATGAGGGACCTGGCATGCCCCCGGGCCTCCTGGAGATGTGGCAGTGCACTGTCCTTCCTCAGGCCATGTTTGACAAGGATCTTGTCCAGGGCCACCTCATATACCCAGTCCTCCCTGCACTTCTCATGCATGAACCGGAGCACTTCTGGTAGGTAGTGATACTTGTAGTTGGGGTGCTCTACCTTCACACGCCGTTAAATAAATCCTCTGCCTGGGACCACTCTGGTAAAGTGTCTACATTGCCCTGCTGTGCCTCTCCTGGCTGCACTCATTGGCTCTTCTGATACTGAGTGAAGTGGACATTCCACTGTCCTTGTCCCTGCCGGTGGTGGCTGTTGCTTGTATCTGTCCTGTGGTACCGTGTCTACCTGCCCTTGAAGCACCACATTTCCTGGCCTGTGATCATCCTGATGGCCCTGGAGAAGGTGGTACTGTCATGGGCATGCGGTCCCCTCCATGGCATGTGTTGACACCTGTGTTTCAGTGTGTCTTTCAGGCCAGTGTTGCTCTGGTGGTGCCTGCCCCAGTGTTATTCCTCCCCTTGTCAGGTGCCATTACACCAGATCAATGTTGTCCATCTCAGTTGGGGACGGTGGATGTGTAGATGGCACCTGCACTGCACATAGGTACACTCTCCATTCGTTGGCTTCTGATACACCATGTACCCTGTCAGGACTTGCCCTGGACATAGCTAATGTCTTTGACATTCCCCTGGAGGGTGAATGGCGCCCCTGGCATATGTGCCTGGTCACTACATTTGGGCCCCTGTGGCTACACAATTTGTAGCTGTCATGCACCTTGGAGGTGGGATTGGGGCTGAAATCCCTCAGTATCAGGCATTCCAGTGCTGCCAGGGGGACAGTTATGTTCCATGTGCTTTCCCTCCCAGCCATGTCAACACCCTGTGAACAAAACACACTGATTAGTTCAAGTCCCATGGTATATCGTACCCTTCCTTAACACACCTACACAGTGGCCACGATTAAGTAAGTACAAATTTATTTAGTTAGGCACCCAATCCCAGGGGCTCTGGGTGCCATAGAGTAGTAAACAATTTAACAGGGTAATAGAACATCACAGTTTAAAATAATCAGCAAAGAATAAATTATATAAAATATTAAAAAACATTAAAGCACTTTTAAAAGACATCTGTAGGATAAGCTAAATTGAAAAGGTAGGTCTTTAGGCCCCTCCTGAACATCTAAACCATAGGGGCCTTGTGGTGGAGTTAGGCTACACCCTCGCCTGTGAGTGATGGACCAGTTTTCTATCTCCTTATTTCCTAGCAACAGTCAACGCTTTTCTCTTTGCTTTTCTTCTTTTTTCTCCTATCCTAGGCTGGCCACCTAGCGTAGCTCTTTACTATCCCTATAAACTTCCTACTAGTTCTCTCTTTTCATTCTTTTTCCATTTCCATCCATCCAATCCCGGGAATGATGCCAAACACCCGGAGAGGTGTTGTGTAAAGTGCATACGTGCATTTTGTGCACAAAAAAAACATGAAGGCTATTCTAAATAGGAACACTTACAGTTGATAAAGCCTTTTTAAAGAAAAAGAATTCAGAAGTCATATAAAACAATAATAATGCCATGGTCAGTACAGTTATAAGAAATCCTTAAGGTATTTTCATAAATTCACACTATAGACCTGTTACTGTATTAGGTTCTATGTATGAGAATGTGGTATACTTTATAAAAGTGCTTAGTCACTGTGGATCAGAGATATAGGGTCAATATATGTGGAAATATACACTGTACCTTTAACTGAAACAGGAAATCCCCTGAAACAACCTCCCCCTTGGTTTTGAAACAACATGTTCAGACATGAAACAGCATGTCCAGACATGTAAATAGAAAAGGGCTCAGTCAGATAACCCCACCAAAAGATATAAAAAACCTCTTCACTAAGTTCATTTCATTTCAGTCCAGTGGGGCTCAGCCCTGAGAGAGGAGAAGATGTTCTACTATTTGTGCAGACAAACTTTTGAATAAAAATGAGAAGGGTCTCAGGAGCTCTAAGATCCAGGACTGTATTATGGGAGAAACTACTGATGTTAAGTAGTGACTTTCTTTGCAATTTTTTTGTTTTCATTTATTATTTTTCGAACTTCTGAAAAATAAATATCACACCACGGTGTGTTTTAAACCCTGTAAATTTGCCTCGTCTGAAGCTTATTCCCACACGCTGTAACAGGCATCCCTCAAAGACCTTGGGAGCAAGTTCCAGAGGACCCGGCCGGCCACCCCGAATGAGCGATCAGCTGAGGTTTTGCTACAGAGCCCCCTCCTGGTTCAACTCCCTCCCAGTAAACATCACCAGCATTCCCAAAATTGGTCCCTTCAAGACCGCCCTTCAGAACCACATATTCAACACTTGCTGCTGTAATTGTAACTAACTCTGGCTATCTCCCACCCTCTAGACTCTCCCTGTGGGGCCTAACCTATCAGGCTACTACAGATTTCGATAATGTCCACTGGACAGCATACTCTTTCTCTCCCTCCACTTCCCAACCCTCTTCTCCCACTCCTTGACCACTAACCCCACAGGATACTCATCTACATACAACACCAGATGACACCAGTCACCTTAATGTCTATGCCTGACTCATTTGCAGTTTCAGTTGCTACAACACTGCATGTCACTGTTTACTCTACCTATACAGCAATGAATGACTGGGGTATGTTTCCCTTGTAGCGCATGTGTAACCATTGTATCTATTATTGTATTTGATCTATGTAACAGTGTTTGTATCCTGAACTCCGTATCACTGTTTGTCTTCTATGTGACGAGGTGCCTTTGCAAACAAGTCTCTGACTCAAAGGTTGTAAATCCGATATGTACAAACAAACGAACAATAGACAGACTGGTTGTGTATATTAAGAGGATGTAACTTGATATGTTTTTGCTTGTATTTTCAAACTGTATGTTTGTATTTATTAAAACTACCTATTGGCCAATAACCGTACTATCTGTCCTATGCAAAATTTTGGAAAAATTAGTCTCTATCCAAGTAACTGAATTTCTGACCAAATATAACCTCCTCTCGCCAATTCAGCATGGATTCAGGAAAGGCCATAGCACTGCCACTGCCTTGCTGCAGCTAACAAATGATATCCTAATTGCTATGGATAGTGGACATCTCACAGGAGCACTCTTCATTGACCTCACTAAGGCTTTTGACCTTGTCAACCACCCTCTTCTACTTGAAAGCCTACAAGCCTTTGGTTTCTCTCATAACTCAGTGGCCTGGTTTAATAGCTACCTATCTAACAGAACCCAGTTTGTCAGATTCAATTCATCTGAATCAAGTGCCTTACCAGTCAACCTAGCTGTCCTCAGGGGTCGATATTAGGCCCCCTTCTTTTCTCTATTTTTATAAATAGCATCTCATCAGCTATCCCAAATTGTTCCACGATTCTTTATGCTGGTGATCTGGTACTGTACTGCTGTGACAAGAACGTAGACCACATAATCCAAACTCTCTTATCTGCTTTCACATCTACTCAATCCTGGCTCTCCCTTCACAAGTTAATCCTTAATGCTAATAAAACTCAATCCATGCTGTTTGGAACTCCAGCCAAACTAAAACAAAATCATGACATATTTAAGGTATCTGGTCAGGGAGGGTTGGTCCTTGTATCAGTACGCTCTTTCAAGTATCTTGGTGTCCTCCTAGATGAAAACCTTAGTTACGACAAGCACATAACTGCTACCTGTAAAGCAGTCAATGCTAAAATTGGGGTAGCCTACAAAACAAGTTATGTCTTACACAGTCAGCTAGATTAGCCATTGCTCGTGGTATACTGGTTCCATCACTAACTTATAGCGTAGTCACTTACCTCTATGCATCCCACTCACTCCTTAGGAAATGGAATACCACATATAATAGCATATGCAGGTATGCGTCTGCCTTCCCCTGGTCAAAGCATCACTGTCAGCTCTATGCTGGCCTAAACTGGCTACCCCCTACTTCTGTTCGAGATCTGGCTCTTGGCTACCTAACTGATAATATTCTCAGAGTAGGTACCCCTTTCTCACTTGCCTCACTGCTTATCCCATTGCCTTCCTCGCACAGTCTTCGATCGCCTGATAAAGCCTTGCTGCTACTAATGAGATGCAAATCAAACAAAGGAACCCTAGCTTTCTCACACCCGGCAGTCAAACTCTGGAACTCCCTACCTCTGGATGTCCGTCTAGCTCCTAGTCATGTCAATTTTAAAATCAAATATTCCTCCTTCCTCTTTAGTCAGGTCTCCTGTACCTGCTTCAACCCCCCCCAAACATGGCACCCTGCATCAGCTGCCACTTTTTCCCCCTTCGGTAACTCTGATCTCCTTACTCCAGGCACTTGAGCTCTAAATGGCTAATGTTCAATGCCCAGAAATGGATCCTGTTGTTTGCATGTTGTGTTGTATTGTACTATTTTTTTCAGCTTGTGTATGTACCCTATACTGCCTCGGCTTGATTACCTCTGTATTCTGTCTCTCCTTCAGAAAATATTATGTTTCTCACAGTTGTACCTCCGTCTCACCTCAACCTCTTGGGGTGTGTGAAGAATTAGTCCAGTTTCTCTGACTGGGCCCTTACCTGGCAAATTAATGCTAATTACCTGACTATTTAACTTCAAAGACGGTTTTGTACATACTGGGCAAACCAATGCTACCTCTGTTTTGTAATCTTCTCCTAAACTCTGTACCCCATATGTTAATGGAAATTCTGATGTTATCTTACCTTGCTTTTGTACCTTTTTTCTGTATTTGCTACTGTCTGATAATTCTCTGTAATTTGCTCTGTAATTCTCCCGGGTCGTGCCTGAAAATAGTCATCCCTATGGCTAGTGCACTTACCTGGTAAACATAAACTAAATAAATAAATAAAATAATAAACATAATGTAAAAAAAAAAAAAGATAGAGTCCCAGTAGATGGTAAAACTGGGTAAGGCGCTCCGCACTGGGGAGGAGTGGTTTGCCTTAGGCAGCTGAAGCAGACCTGAAGCCAGAGCTTCAGATGGTGGCACTAAGTACCGTTGGCATCTGTGCCTTCAGCTGCACCTTCTTTTGGGCTGGAGGAGCCTGAGATCTATTATGGAGGTCTCTGCTGTCCTTGCCATGAAAGGACTGCTTGTTATGGAAAGAACTGCATCTTCTACCCCTCTGTGGGTTGTAGGGAGTCGACCTTGAGGTCTTAAGAGACATTCTTATTTCATTACACTCCTTAACAGACTGTTCCACCTGCTGTCCAAATAGATAAATGCCATTGAAGGGCACCTTCATAATCTGTTGTCAGAGATCTTGGGTGAAGCCAGTACTCCACAGCTTGTGGTGCCACCTGATGCAAACACCTGCAGCTGCAGAGTGGACAGCTGCATCAAAGGTATCCATGAAAGCTTTAAGCTAATGGCTGTTAAACATGGTATTGATTCTAACAGCTAGCAGCATTTCCTGTTTAGCCTCAGTTTCTGGCAGAGCCTCTGACATGGATTTTAGCATGCACAAGAGGGCATATTTGGACTTGGAGAAGTGATATGGTAACTAGCTATGTTCATGTTGGCCCGCCAGTGCAGTGGCAAGGCATCCACCTATGACACCGGCATCCCAAGTTCAGGAATGGACTCAGGAGTTGGAGGGCCAGCCGGGGGAAGGGGAGAAGGATTGAGCATCCAAGGGATGGCTCTCCTTCTCTGGGGGGGAAGGGAGCAGAGTGTCCAGTGCAATACAGACCCCTGGCAGAGGCTGGGGTCTCTGCTGTGACCAGCGCCTGGATTAGTGGGAGGTGGGACAGATGTTGGGTTTGTACCACAGACGTCATTGCACAACCCACCTCCCGGGGAGCACAGCATAGCAAAAATATTCCCGTCAACAATGGATGACACCCTACGCCAGACCCTACAACGCTGACTGGGCTCCCACTACCGTTTCTGACTTATTGGTAAGCCGAGGGAAGGGGTGCTTGGGGAGTTGGAAGTCTCAGGGCAGAGAATGTGGCAGATGAGACCCAGTGGTGGACCACAAAAAAAAAAAACTATCTATCTTAATGACAAGGGTAGCCCAGACATTGACCAGCTTGCCCATAGTGTCTACTTTACATGACACCTTATTAGTGGGGTGTGTTGTGACCTCCTTGAGCACTATAACTTTGTCATTCTCAACCAAAATCACAATGGCATCCACTATTGACTGAGTGAAACAGTGGGCTTAAATTTAGGTGCCATGTATTTTCTGTCTGCCTGTTTGGGGACGGCTGCCACAGTAGCAGACCTCTTTCAAGCCACCTCAAAAAGAGGCTCTAGAGCTGGATAGCTGGGAAGAACTAGAGAGACTGGGATAATAGGCATATTTAGAAACTCCAGTTGGAGGTGCAGGACCTGGTGTATGGCTGCTGGCTCAAAATATAAGGCAGTGTGCATATTTTTGAGCACAGCCTGAAAGGAGAGAGCCTCCCAAGGTATGGTGACAGGAACTAGTTCCACATTCTCTGGACCATAGCATGACTCCTCATCCTCCCCATTGATGATGAGGAGGTCTGGCTCTGACTCATCATTGTCTGTCCTGGGGGGGGAGTAGAGAGGAGGGGGACAAAATGGCAACAGTGCCGGTCGTGGCCTCAGCAACACAGAAGACATCTGCCCCAGGTAGGGTCTTGGGAAAGGCACTGAGAATGGGCCTGAGATCAGCCCTGAAGGGCCAAACCCTGACATTGAAGGTACACATAGCACCAAAGGTGGCACTGACTCTGAGGCAGGCCCCAAAGGCCAAACTTGGCATTGACAATAGTGTTAAAGGTCCCGAAGGAGCCAGCAGTGGCACCGTGGCTGTCCCATCCCCCGAGGGGTCAGAGACAGCAATATAAGTGGAAGCAGGTGTTGACCGCACTGTCGACAGACCCAGCACAGAGGCTGGAGTAAAAGTCAATCTTGTGCCTGAGTCAGATGGCACCAAAGGCAGCACCACCAAACATATATGCTGCACCCACTGCTCCATAAGAACTGCCCAATGGTCAAGCTGCCCACAGAAGTCCCCCCCATTGGACAAAGCGGGGCTCCAGAATGGAGACCTTGACTCCGCTGGCTTAGGCTGCTCCAATGCAGTCTAAGATGATGGTGGTGTACCCAGGTCCACAGAAGTTGAGTATCTTGTAGCAGAATGACCAGAAGATGACCTTGACTGGTGCCCTTTCTTCCCTCTGTTTTTTTGTGGGAAGAGGTCAAGGCCAAATGGTGCAAGACACCGATGCTGAGCTTGTGCAGGATCTGAACCATTTTCTTTGTGTCAGTCCAAGAGGACTGTCCATTCTCCCGGCTCCAGACTGCCTGTTGCACCCGCCCAGAGAGAGATGGTGACCAGGTATGGCCCCATTGCTGAAGAAACTTGCCTCTCACAGATTCTCTACCTTAGTTTGTGGTCATCGATCATTAGCATGAGGCAGGGCTGAGAGAAAATGTTCATTATTTTTGTGTTAGTTTAATTTAAATTTACACAAAGACTGGAATATTTTAATATAAAACTGAAGAACTGAATGCTGTCACCATATAGATGGTGAAGTTCTGGCCCTGATGAGGAAAGAGGCGATGAAGCTGCACACTATACAATGGCGAAAAAAGAAACCCATGTCACCAGTTCTGGCCATAAAAAGTTCTGGCTCCCACTGGGTCCTAGCATCTCTAGCTGAGACCCTTTTGTGGGAATCTATGGAGAAGATTGATTCTTGGAAGATCATTTGTAAGCATTACTCACCAACAGAGGAGGGTTTTGTCGGTGGATTAATGCCCGCTGGGGGGGTTGGTGCCCGAGGGCCAAGCCCGAGGGGTCCAACCACCCAGCGGGCATTAATCACCGGCAGAGCCCGACACTGGAGGTGATTAATGTGCTTGTAACATAGGCTCGTTGTGGTGGTGACGAGCCTATGTTACCAGTGTGTGTCCCTCAGTGCCGGAGACCCTGTGGAGAGACGGAAACAGAGACAGTTTGCAGAGCAGCAAGGGTTTTGCAGTGCCGTGTTACACAGTGAAATGTTTCCATCTGATTTTGCTAGAAGTATTTTATTTGACTCAAATGTTGCATGTATGGAAGTCACATAATGGATACCAGTGGGATGTTAATACTACTAGAGATACCATCATATGATTCTCATTCAGTAAAGGGGCAGTGGTTGCATTCTGATTGCAGAAACATATTTTCTAGTCCAGCACAAGTTTTTTTTTTTTTTATATATCACTATATGAAGTATTGCATTCAGCTAGCAAGCACCGAGGGTGGCGTGCCGGGGTGGTGATGGAGCGGGAGGGTCCCCTCTACTGCTGCGGTGGCCACAGGTGGTACTAACCAAGCGGGCATTAACTGTGGGTTAATCACCACTTGGTTGGTGTCACCTGTGCCACTTTAGCCAATGCGGCTCCTCCATTTCAGTCCTCTCTCGTATGCCGTGTTACAACTGATGTTAGAACACTAGAGGGAGCATGACCACAGTGCAGAGTTTGAAATATGTCCTATGTTCCAATTCCATCTCCAGGGCAACATCTGAAGCACAAGATTATTGCAGAGTTGTACCACATCACCATTAGACTCCTGCTGTTAGAGACCACACACACAAATAGTCTATCTAGTGCCAAAACATTATGAATACAGTAAAACAGCCCAGAAAGAAACAGTTATTTGCTATTACCGATATAACCATGGTGCTTTGCAATGAGAAATAGCTCTTCCACATTTATTTATCCGATAAATCTTTTTGCTGCAAGTTTCTCTGCCCTGTTCCTGCAGTCTCTGACTGACCATCCATCTTCCCTGGACCCCACTACAATCTCCCATGGATTGCCCTACAAGGCGAGGCCAGGAGGGGGAGGGCCAACACCCCGCAATTCACATCTAGATAAGAGAGTCCGGGTGATGGTGCAACCGGAGACAGGCAGGTGGGGCTTCATTAAGCCTGCAGCCACTGCCCATTTTCTGTTTTCTTCCTCCCACCTCCCCAATACTGGGTGCAACCACTGCAGGTCTTCACACATCAGTGGTGTCCCCTGCAGAGGAACACACTTCCTGATCTGTGCAGTGAAACCCCATACCATCCCTCCCCAGGCTGCCTTCCCAGCATCCGGGCCACACAGCCAACTCCTTGAGGTCATTCCCGAACTCAGTTTGCCTGCATGGGAGCATGATGCATCCCCACTGGGCCACTGGGAGTCCCTTTGTCATTTATTTTATTTGTAGTTTTTACACTGAGATACCCAGTCAGAGCTTGTGTTACTTCCACCACCCCTTCCCACTTAAGTCCCCAAATGGAATCTTTCTGGAATTTGAATAGCAAAAATAAAAACAGTGCTTCAGCAGCAGCCCTATGTGTTGAAAGGTTTGTGCCTGTATAATTAACAGAAAAAGTGTCGAGCGATGTAGTACAAATGCTCATCAGCAAATTTCTGATGCCAAAATTTTCTAAACTGACCCCCAACATCTAAAGCAGCTCATCGAACTTCCCCTAATTTAGTAGTGCTAATGCAAGCCCTGCCAAGTTTCCAAAAGAGGTCCTGAAGTTCTTAGTTACGTGTATTTTTCATAGCAATATCATTAAGAACTTTCTTTTGCTCAAGGGTGACTGAGAACTAACGTACTGTTTATTTGTCAAGTTTAAGTACTGGGAATTCAAATAATTGACAGCTTTTATCTGTCACATGTGTACAAGTTGGCAAAGCTGATCCACTCCCACTGTAAAATCGATAATTCTTTATACCTATGAATAATTTGGTAACTTGGTAGTTGGGACATAAGAAGGCCGAAGCCCATCGAGAATGTCCTCCACACACGTGGATCATTAATAGATTTATTGTTTATTCAAAAGCCATCTGTCTAATTTAAACTTGAATGTATTAATATTCTTGCAGTCAACAATTTCCTGTGGCAAGGAGTTCCAAACTCTTGGAGCTCTAACATTAAAAAATTGCTGTCTTCTGTTTGTTCTTGTTTTCTCAATTATGATTTGTTTATTATGTAGTCTAGCAACAATTTTTCTAGATGCAAAGGACAAACCACAAGATTTCATTAATGTAGGAGATGATATGATTTTAAATAATTGTAGGATGTCACCTCTTAATCTTCTAGTTTCTAATGAGTATAACCCTGTTTTTTGCCTAGTTTCGTAGTCATGACGGGAAAGGTGGGGTATAATTTTTGTGGCCTTTCTTTGAACCCTCTCAATTTTTGTGATATCCTTTATTAGATACGGACTCCACAGGGGTGAGCCATAATCCAAGTGGGGCCTAACATGAGTCTTATATAATGTCATGATACATTCTTCAGTTTTCAGAACAAAAGTATTTTTTATCCTACGCAGAAGAGCGTTGGCTTTATTTGTAACTTTATTGAAGTGATTTGAAAAAGACAAGCCGTCATCAATCATTATACCCAAGTCTTTTTCAACGACCGAATCTCGAACTTTAATACCATTAAGATAATATGGTTGTTTTGGTTTTTTTTTACCAAAATGCAGCACAGAACATTTTGACACATTAAAAGACATCTTATTGGTAATTGCCCAGGATTCGATTATTTTTAAGTCTTTTAGGATTATATTCCTGTTGTTTTCATTATGAACAGGTCCCCCCAGTTTAGTGTCATCCGCAAATTTGATAACTTATTTTGTGATGCGATATTAAGGTCACTTATAAAGATGCCAAACAAAGTGGGACCCAACACAGAACCCTGGGGAACCCCACTCGTCACAGGTCTTTCCTCTGATATTACCCCATTGATTCTAACCATTTGAGTTCTTTTGTATAACCAGCTGTTCACCCAAGACACGATGCATTTAGAGAATCCTAATGTAACTAGCTTATTGATTAATATTGAATGTGAAACCTTATCAAACGCCTTACTGTAGTCTAACAGGATAACGTCCACTGGGATATTTAAATCAAGATTATTGCTTATAAAATTGTAAAAAGATAATAAGTTCGTAGTACATGAGTGCCCCGGTTTAAATCCATGTTGCCTAGAGTCATTTATTTTTAATTCAAGCATTTCCTCATCTATTATGTGTTTGATATGTTTTTCCAGTAATTTACAAGGAATGGAGGTTAGGCTGATAGGTCTGTAATTCTCAGTCTTGGAGTGCACCCCCTTTTTAAAGATTGGTGTAACAATAGCTGTTCTTCAATCAGTGGGCACAATAGATTCAGCTAGTGATTTATTAAAGATGATTGTGAGTGGAGTGACAATATTGTCATTGGTCCCCATGAGAAATTTAGAAGTAATACCATCGGGCCTGTGCTAGTAGTTGATTTCAAAGTTCCCAGAAGTTTATAAGTATCAGAAGTAGTGATGGTATAACTATGAAATATGGGAGTGTAAGTAATCGTTCTAGGTTCCTTTGTCTTGTTCAAGACAGAGCAGAAGTACTTTATTAAATTCAGACGCAGTCACCATATCTGAAAGAATAGCTGTATTGTTAATAATTAATGGACCTGTTTTATTAACTGTACCCTTTTATTATTTAAGTATGAGTAAAGACTTTATGTGAGTCCTTAGTATGGGCAATTCTAAATTCAAGTTCCTTTTAGCCAGAATGATAGATATTTTAGATTTTTAATGCTTCCTTATACTTAATATAATTGTCCTTCTTTTCCTCCGGTTTGCACTTTTTTAATGAGGTAAATAATTTTTGTTTATGGTTACTAAGTTTTCTAATGTTGTTATTATACCAGGCAGGAACCTTGCCTTTATTATTGTATCTCCTTCTTACAGGTACATATTTATCTTCTAGATTGTGTACAATTTTTTTTTAAAGGTGTTCCATGCATCGCTTGCATTGAGAGGTGCAAATACTGAGTCCCAGGGTAGAGCTGCAAGATGTTTGTTGATTTTTGAAAAGTTAGCTTTCTCATATTGTTTTATCATGCAGTTATTATTAATGCAATTTGTATGAGCTAGAGACATAGAAAATTGGATAGTCATGTGATCACTGTTACCCAGGGGTCCAGCACCGTAAACTTGATAAGGCTGCATTCATATTAGTAAAAACTAAATCAAGAATATTGTTCCCCTTGTAGGTTCTCTTACATGTTGTGTAAGGCCAAGATCTGTAATAGCAGAAATCAGCTGTAAATCATATGGGTTATGTCCAGAGAGTATATCCCAATTTATAGATGGGAGATTAAAGTCCCTAGGATTATTATGAGCCTTTATCTGCTATTTGAGCCATTTCTGAAATTAATTGATTTAGATAGGTAAGATCCAAGAAGGTGGACTATAGCAATTTCCACCAAAATTTGGGATGTCCTTTGGTTGCAAATATACCCAAACACTCTCAGTAGATACTGTTGTTGAGATCTCGAACGAGGGAATATCATTGGTAACATAGAGACTAACCCTCCCCTTCGCTCATCAGGTCTATTTTTATAATAATGTTTGAATCCTGGAACATTCGTTATCCACTGTTTATCCTGGTTTCCATGTTTCGGTTATAGCAATCAGACCTATATTAGATTCCTGGATTTTCAATTCTAATTTGCCATTTTGGTTTTATTAAGTGCTCGCATTGCATGTTAAGATGTTCAAATTATTTAGAGATGGCTTATTAGGCCCAGTCTCCCTTCGCTTTAGTTTAAAATTGTCGCTGATAAATGATAGAAATTGACCCACCAAGAAGTGAGCTTCTCTCGGCTGAGATGGAGACCATCCCAGCAAAAAGGGCAGGGTTATCACTGAATTCCTCCCAGTGAGTGAGACACGCTATACCTTGTTTTAGGCACCATTTCCGAAGCCATTCATTTAATGATTTGATCTTCCTTTGGATATAGAAGGAGGCTCGAGGTACTGGAAGAATTTCCGAAATACCAATGTTACATACCCTCTCGTTTAATAAATTACAGAGAGCAACTAGGTCATGTTTAAGTTGTTGTAGTGGGGTTTTTGTTATATCATTTGTCCCAGCATGGATTATAACTAGGGGGTTATTGCCTACTGCACGTAAAGCAGTACTGGTCATGGCGGTTATGTCAGAGACCCTAGCCCCCCTGTAACTTAAGCAAGACCTATTTGTTTTATCAGGGTTACAGATAATGCAGCATTTAATCAGTGCAACAGAGACACCTAGTCGTCTTTCAAGGTACATCTGTATTTACAGATAAATGCTTTTTACAAGAACTGGCTATAGATTTTCTGACGAAGTAAAGTTTAGAGATGACTTCAAACTAAAAATGATGGTCTTGACTCATACACTACACTCACAAGACACATACAGTGGAAAATGAGGACAAACAGGATAGAAAATCGTATATTGCTGAACAGTAGTCTATTTCAACTATGTCACTAAGGCAAATAACATAGTTGAGTTTAGTTCGCAATGGCAGGTCACAGCCTGGATCTGAGAGTACATATGAACTTCTTTTTCTTCCTCTTTGTAAAGAGTATTATCTGTATTGCCTTGTAAATACCTGTGTTGACCTGTATATACAATTGTTCGTGCTCCACCCAGGTCCATCTTGCAAATGAGCTTCTGCTCAACGATGAACGCCTGGTTAAATAAAGACTTGATTGATTGATTGAGAGTGGGAATAAACTGCATAATGGAGTTGACAAAAGACAAGACCCAGCTTTCACTAAGTAACTGGAACCAAAAAAAAACAAGCGAGCTGGTCAGAAATGAGAGCTCATCATCAGATCAACATATCCATTACAACTCAATCTTGTAAAATCACACAATCACAGCATGTTGCTTGGGGCCAGGAGGTGAACAGCACATTTTCTTACAAGATTTGGCTTGAACTAAATGAAAGTTATTTACTTACAACTTATGAGTCTGGCCTTGAGGAACTAGGACCCTTCAGGTGCAAAGCTTTGGCCATGGGGCAACAATAGACACTGGGCACGGTGTCTGCACACCCCTTACATAGTGCTGTGCATTAGCCAATAACTGTTGCTGGCTCCCTCACCAACCTCTGTTCTGTTTGCCAGGGGAGAGAGAGAAACCAAAGTGGGGAAAAATTAGAGAGGGCTTGAGAAATTCCCTGGCCCAAAGGTACACACGAACATAAGAAAATGCCAGCAAAAACAGGCCACATGGTCTATCAAGTCTGCTCGATTGTGCCGCTAGCACCCTTACTTTGCAGCTGCCCCTCACCCAATCCCATCCCCTTTTGAAACTACCCACTGTCTTATAAGATACCACCTCCTCTGGCAGACTGTTCCTTTGCGCCACAACCCTTTCCCTGAAAAAGTGCCTCCTTATTTCCCTCTTATATCTTCCCCCATCCAATCTAAGACCGTGACCTCTCGCGTCCCTACTCCTCTTTAGCTTAAATATCCCTTCAGTACTCATCTTGTTTATCCCCTTTAAGTACTAAAACGTCTCAATCATATCTTTTTCCTCCTCGGTGGTACCTAGTTGCACTCCTCCCAGCTGGTAACCCCTCCCTGGGTTCTTTGCTCCAAAGTGCAGTACCTTGCACTTTTTAGCATTGAACCCCAAATGCCACTTTTCCGACCACTCCTCCAGTCTAATCAGGTCATCCTGCAGCCCCTGCCTCCCTATGTCACCCACCACCTCCCCCAACTTGTTGTCATCAGTGAACAAACTGATCTTATTCCTGAAGTCATGTGAGATGTCCGCTATGAATATCCCAAACAGCACCGGCCCCAGTACTGATCCCTGTGGCACCCCGTTCGTCATAGCCCTTGGAGATCAGAGATCCACCACCACCACCACCACCACCACCACCTCTGCTGTCTCCCCTACAGCCAGTTCTCGATCCAGTTGGTCATCTTATTCCCCACCCCCACGTATCTCAACTTTCCCCTCCAACCTCCCACATGGCACTGAATCAAAGACCTTGCTGAAGTCTAAGTAAATGACATCCACAGCATGGCCTTTGTCCAGTTCCCTCGTTACCCAGTTATAACACTCAACTAGGTTGGTCTGACGGTACCTTCCTGAGACAAATCCATGATGATGACTGTCCTGGAGCCCATTGTCTTCCAGAAAGGTCACCAGCCTCTCCTTCAGGACTGTCTCCATTAGCTTCCCCACAATGGATGTTAGGCTTACTGGTCTGTAATTGCCCGGTTCATCCTTTGTGTCACTTTTATGGAGGGGCACCACATGGGCCATCCTCCAGTCCTGTGGTATGCACCCTGTGTCCAGGGAGGTATTGAACAGGTCTGCCAGTGGCCCAGCCAGGACCTCCACCAATTCCTTCATCATTCTGGGATGTTTGTCATCAGGTCCTGGTGCCTGATCCACCCTCAGAGCCCTTAGACCCTCCAACACCCTGCCCTCAGTTATTACTCCATCCGCCACCCCTCCTCCGCCCACCCTCCTCCTCCCTCCCTACCCCTGAGGTAGTTGCTCTGCCTTCTCAGTCGTGAATACAAAACAGAAGTACTCATTTAGTGCCTCTGCCTGTTCTGCCCTTTTCTTCCCACCCTCATCCTCTCCTAATCCTCGCTATCTGGTCCTTGCAGTTCTTTCTCTCCCGTATATATCTGAAAAAGTACTTTTCACTGCCCTTGATGCCCTGTGCCAGTCTTAGTTCCCAGAAAGCTTTGGCCGCCCTGACTCCTCTTGTAACTTCTTTGGACTTCTTCATGTACTCCTTCCCCCCCTCCTGGACTGCTTGTATCTGCTAAATGCTGCTTTTTTTTCCCTCACCTTTTCCAAGGCTTCCCTACTCACCCAGCTTGGTCTCCTAGCCCTTTCCTTTTTGCTCTGCTTTGGTACAAGTCTCAGTTGCCTCCACAAGCTCCAATTTGATTTTTTCCCATTTCTGGTTCGCATTCCAGTGTGCCTGAATTCCTGTCAGGTGCCCCTCTAAGATCACACCCATCCTACCAATATCAGCCTGTCTGAAGTCAACCACCTGGGTCCCACTTTTTCTCTGCTCATGTTGAGCTTGAACCACACCGAGTGGTGGTCACTCCCTGCCAGTGGTTCTTCCACCTCCACCTCCCTTACAGCCTCACTGTTGGACAGTGTGAGATCCTTCATGTTTCCCAACCCAGTCGGCTTGGTAACCATCTGTGCAAGGAAGCTGTCCTGGAAGGCTTCCAGGAGTATCTGTTCCTTAGCACTCGAGGTGGCTGGGGTTCTCCAATCCACTCCTGGCAGAATGAAGTCCCCCACGATTACTGTGTTACTCTTCTTGCACACCTTCCTAATTTCCTCTGCTAGCTCCCTGTCCAAGTCTGCCTCCTGAACTGGTGGCCTGTATACCACCCCCATCCTGAATCCTATTTTTTCGTGTCTTGGAATTGCATCCACAGGGTCTCTGTTTTACCCTCCTCCCTCTCTTCCCTTGTGCACTTTATCCCTTTCTTCATGTAAATCACCACCCCTCACCCTTTGCACCTATACGTCCTGTAAATCCTATAACCTGGGATCATCAGATTCCCAGTCCTGGTATTGGATGGCCCATGTTTCGGTGATGGCCACAATGTCCACTCCCCTCCTGCCAATAAAGCCTGTAGTTCAGCGATTTTGTTCCCCAGAATTCTTGCATTCAATGAGACAACCCACCAAGATGGTCCCTTACCATCCTTATCCCTTTCTCCACTCCTCTTACCCCCTCCCTTTGACCTATCCCTGATACCATCCATAATCGTGTGGGGGAAAGCTCATTTGGCTCCACTCCCTGGAGCCCCCACCTACCAGTTGTCCACTCGCCACCCCCCACTCCTAGTTTAAATCCACCTTTGTTTCTATGTACTCTTCAATCCTCTGTTTTAACACCCCCTTCCTGCTCAAGTGTAACCTGTCCCTTACGTACAGTTCACTGTTATCCCAGATCCTGCCCCAGTCTCCCACTATCCAGTACTCCTTGGCTCAACACCATTCCCCCAGCCAAGTGTTGAACTCCACTATCCTTCCTTTCCTCACCGTACTTGCACAGGATACTGGGAGTACCTCAAGGAAGGCCACTGATGCCTCCACCTCCTCACACAGCCTTCCCAGTTCCTTGAACCTCTCCCTTACCACTTCTACCATCTCCCCCCCCAAGTTGTTCATACCCAAGTGCACCATGACATGTGATTTCAACCTACCCCTCCCTGCGCACTCGAGCATCGACTGACCCGCCCTGCCCGCCGTCAACCCAGGTACGGACTCGACCCAGATGCAACTATGCCTTTCCCCCTTACTGCTCCATTTGACCCCTTTTAGTACAGAGTTTCATAGCACTAGTATGCCCCCTCTTCATTTCCCTTCCCTCCTCATCCCTTTTTCTTTGTACCTGCTTCTAGAGTCCACCCTGCCATGCACATTTGTGACTCTCCCACTTCCACCCTGTCCCGCCCTCCCTACTTCCCATATTTGACCTTCCCCTCCCTCCAAAGCTCTCCCACTATTCTCATCTTCCTCCCTCTGCACTAGGCCCCTCCCCTCTGCTGTGTCCCCTCATCCACCCTTTAGCTGGGCCTCTTCCTGTACCCCTACCCCTTCCTCTGGCTGAATGTTGTCCCTGGGCACTACTCCCATACCACCTCCCGCCCCCTCAGGTAGATCCCCTTCCTCGTCCTCCACCAATATAGCCAGTACCGCGAACCTAGTTTCTGTCAATGCTGTACTGCTGTGCACTGGTTCCTTCCTAATGCCTTGAGACTCCCCCTTGCTGCTGGCCCCCTGTATTCTTTGCCCATATCCCAACCTCTTCCCTCTCCCTGGTTCAGAACTCACCACTCTCCTCACTGTGTTTTTTCTGGGTCCCTTTCCTCCCTGACCCCTGATGTCCTGCCCTGACACTCCTTGTCCCCAGCTGGTTTCTCCCCACCCTCTCCCCCCCAAGTGGCCTCCCACATCCTCCTGCTACCATTGTAGCTGTAGTTTCCCTTCCCCATGTCCTTCCACTTCCTAACCATTTCCCCCCTTTGCTTGCATACCTCCGCTTGTAATTGCTTCAATCTGATACATATCAGACAACATCCAAACCTCCACTGCATCCCACTATTCTGCCTACTCTCCTGCCTTCCTCCGGACCTCCCTCCTCGCCGTCCAAGTAGATCAATGCCCCTGCCCTCTCCACCATTCTGAGTAGTTCATTATAGTCCTTGATTCAGAGTCTTTCCTCACTTCCTCCGATTAACACACTTTATTTACCTTTATACACTCCTAAGTATAATAAAAAGAATACCCCTGTAATTTTACTGTATTTTCTAAATACTGGGATAAAGTTATAGGTATTCCACTTCGCACATATTCCTAATTATAGTAAAAAGAACACCCCTATAATTTTACTGTATTTTTCAAGGCTAGGATAAAGTTATAGAGGTAGTTGCTGTAGTCTCAATACTATGATAAAACTATGGAGTTAAATACCAGAAGACACCACTTAGCACTTACTGTATCCCCCAGCCCCCTGCTCTGCAGCCGTCCAGTACACCTGGCCTTGCGTTTATGTTCAGCCCTCCAATACATCTGGCCTTGCATTTATGTTCCCTACAGTTCACCTAATACATCCCACCCTGTACACTGTATGCTGAAGTTAAACTTCTAATACATCCCACTCTGTACACTGTATGCTGCAGGTTAAACTCCAGGTATTCCACTTAACATATTACTGTATAATAGTTATTAACATAGATGCAATTATTTTACATGGCCCAACATTAGCAGTACTAATTGTCACACTTGGACAGCTGGTTCTGATCCATGT